>CM049850.1:32624032-34096532 GCA_027422415.1 Schizothorax lantsangensis | reverse complement strand
TCCCGTGGCGCAGCTGGAACTTGACCATCTCCTCCGCTGTTCTGAGGTCAGCGAGCTCCTGCTCCTGAGACTGACCGCACTCCTTGATCAGATCCTTCAGGAGGAGAGCGTATTTACTCATCCTCTGGATGGGCTTCAGCAGGTACGACGCCAGGTCCATCTTATCTCCCAGCTCCACCTGCTTGTTCTGCAGAGCACAGGAACCGCTCAGAAACGTGCGTCAGCTCGAGCGAAGAACGCCACGGAGGAGAAACACCAGCGCTTACCTTGAAAAAACAGTTTCCGTGGCTCGTGAGCAGATCGTCTGAGCGAGGCTTGTTTTTACTGTACAGGGCGTACATCCCGAACTGCTCCTCCTATCCGTGGAAAAAACACTTTTATATCTTACACTCGTAAGATTTTAACAGCATTTATCGAGAGCAACCATGACCATTTCTGCCACTGCGCACTGAACACATTATCATTTAAAAGTTTGAGGTTTTATCCAAATAAATACATAATTATATTTTAAAATATTATTTTTATTATTAAATAGCTACAATAAATGGTATTTATTTAAATAAATTAAAAATCATTAAAATAACATACTTGAATTAAATGCATACAAATAAATATATATTTTTAATAATAATTCATTATTTTATTTAATTAATAATTCATTATTTTATTTACACAAAATGTTCTTTATTCAAATAAATAATTAATTATATTTTAAATATTTAATTTAATTATTCAATAATTACTTATTTACATTAAATAGTATTTATCCAAATAAATAAAAAAATATTTATTTGAATTAAATGTATTCAAAAGTAAATGAATAAATCTGCTTTATAAACAGTATAATAATATAATAATATTTACATAATTATTTATGTACATAAAATATTTAATTTTTTTATTTACATTAAATGGAATTTATTCAAATATTTTTTTTTATTAAATGTATTCACACAAATTAATAAATGTACTTTGTAAATAGTATAATAATAGTCAATAGTATAATATAATAACATTTAAATAATAATTTATTTTATTTAATTGTTAAATAAGACATTTACAGTATTATTTTATAAAAGATTTCCATCTTAAATAATTGCTTTTCGTTCTTTCACCAAACTTTCTATTCATCAAAGAATCCACCATTTCCACAAAAATATGAACTGTTTTCAACATTGATAATAATCAGAAATGTTTCTTGAGCAGCAAATCAGCATATTAGAATGATTTCTGAAGATCATGTGACACTGAAGACTGGAGTAATGATGCTGAAAATACAGCTGCGCATCACAGAAATAAATTACAGTTTAACAGATATTCACATAGAAAACAGCTGTTTTAAATTGTAATAATATTTCACATTTTTTTCAGTATTTTGATCAAATAAATGCAGCTTTGGTGAGCAGAAGAGCCTTCATTAAACATCACATGGACTCACGTGTTTGAGGAAGCAGCTGCTGATGGACAGCGGTGAATGAGCGCAGCTCTCCAGATCCGTCAGGAAATACTGGCTGTGAAAGACGCACAGTTTCTCCAGATTCCCAAAAATGATGCTGCGCTTCCCTCGGAGGTCCTGAGGAAGATCCAGTCGCTCCATCTCAGGGAAGTAGTTCTGGAGGATGTAGCTGAGCGATCTGACATACTCTCTCTCGGTGGAGATCATCTCATCCATGATGTGCTGGATTTTACTGAAACGCAGCGTGAATAAGGCAGTTCAGTCATGCACTCTTAAAGGGGTCATATGATGCGATTTCTTGTTTTCATTTTCTTTAGTGTGTTATGTAGCTCTTTGTGAATGTATAAGATCTGCAGAGTTACATAGCTCAAAGTCCCCACAAAAGGATTTATTCTATCTAAAAGAGAAGGTTGATCCAGACCGGACTAAAACGGCTCATTCAAACACACCCCCACATGTCTACATCACGATGTGGAAATATTTGCATAATGCCACCCAAATGTGCACGCAAAGAAAGAAGGAGTGGTTTCAGTAACCGCAGTAGAGTTGATGCAGTCATGTCAGGGAGACGCTGTGTTTCTAGGTGAAAGCAAAAGCACTTTATTTGGCCTTCAGAAAGTACATGCAGTTAGGAACCATTGGTTAAGATTTGTTTACAACAGAACAGCACAACCCAAATGTTCAAATTTGTGCAACGCATTTTATGGACGACAGTTTCGTTAACCTAGGAGAGTACAAGGCTGGCTGTGCACAAAGGCTATTTCAAAAAAAATAATAAAAGGCTCAATTCCGACTTTGCTATGACAATCTGGTGCTTCTGAATCAGCGACTGTAAGTATGTTTTGTTATTTGTTTAAGTATTTGCTATTGACTGTTCAAATGTGGAGTTTTGCACAGTCGTGTGTGTGTGTGTGTGTGTGTGTGAGAGAGAGAGAGAGAGAGAGAGAGACAGGGTCACATCACAGTGGAGTCAGCTATCTTAACCGCGGCTTGTGTGCAAACACACGAGCATCATCACTGTGTCTGTCACGCGACTCTGTTCCCCTCTCTGGCTTGAACTGATGGTAAAACTAAGGACATTATTAACTGTCTTCATATTTACTTTGAAAGCTGAAGCTTGCAATTATGGTAAGGGGCGCTATATTTCCGATGCGTGCTTGTGGTGTTCGGCCAATCACAATGCACTGGGTCAGCTGGCCAATCAGAGCAGACTATGCTTGTCGGAAGGAGGGGCTTTGTAGAAAACGACACGTTTGAGAGAGGCGGGGTATAGAGGAACTACAATAATGTACAGTATTTAAAAAATAATGTGTTTTTTGAACATTAAAGCATATCAACATATTCTGTTACACCAAATACACCAAATAATAATCTTTAAAATAGCATCATATGACCCCTTTAAAAATAAAGGTGCTTAAAAGTTTCTTCACAGTGATGCCATAGAAGAACCATTTTTGGTTCCACAAAGAACCATTCAGTCAAAGGTTCTTTAAAGAACCATCTCTTTCTTACCTTTTTATAATCTGAAGAACCTTCTTTCGCCACAAAGAACCTTTTGTGAAACAGAAAGGTTCTTCAGATGTTAAAGATTCTTTATGTAACCATTTAGACAAAAAGGTTCTTCTGAAGCACCTTTATTTTTAAGAGTGTGCGTCTCTCGCCGAGTTTGCTAATGAGACTTTTTTTTTTTAAATCAGCTTTAAAATGTGGATTTATAGTCAACTAAAAATACAAATAAAATAATTATTATTTATATTTGTTTATTTTTATGATTTATTATAATTACTAGGGGTGTAATGGTACACAAACATGACGGTCTGTACGTACCTCAGTTTTAGCGTCACGGTTCGGTATGGTTTCAGGACAGCAGGAGGAAAAAATTTTTTTTTTTTTTAATTTAAACACTGGTTTACTGAAGAAATTGCTCTTTCGTTAAATAAATTCAATTACAATTAAAGTTTTATTAGGGAATACAAATCCACCTCAGCTTCTGCTGTAAACTATAGGGAGCCCCTTTACATTATTATAAGCTTACAATTAACAACAGAGCCCAAAATTCAATTACTATTTATTTCTAACTATAATAATCAACACTCAAATTGTATGCAAACATGTAAATTGCACATAATGCAGTTTTTAAATTAACTTAAACAATTTCTATTTGTTGTTGAAATATAATAATTTACACAGTGGCTGTCATAACTTGTTTCATAAAAGATTTATTTAAACATACATTAATTAAGACATTACTAACTGGTAAAGAAAAAATTTAATGAAGTATATAGTCTAATATTTCTCAAAATGCTCTTCTCAAGGCAAGCAAATAACGAGCTGTGGACACTGATGACTTGCCAGTCACATGCAAGCTCAGAATATTATACAAACCAGCAATAAATAAATATGTTAAATAAGACAAATATAATTTCTGTATTTAATCCCATGTTATTAACCAAAGTCTTTGCTACTGACCTTCGATGATCCAAATCAACCATAAGCAAAAATGACACATCTGTGTTTCATATTAGTTATTGCTGAATAGTGTTGAACTTTCTTCTTCTGCGTCATATTCTTCATGTGATTAGTTTGAGCTGCGCCCTCTACTGTACAGACGTGAATTTACATTTCCTTCAGACTGAGGCGGATTCATTTCACTTCTGTTGTGAAAGGGCTTTTACTTTTGTAAAATAACTTTTTTATATTAAAAACAAGCAAGCAAGCCCTGCCCAGATTTAACAGTAACTCAAAAGTAACGCAAAACATTACTTTCCATAAAAAGTAACTAAGTAACGTAATTAGTTACTTTTTAGGCAGTAATGCAATATTGTAATCATGCATTAGTTTTAAAAGTAACTTTCCCCAATACTGAAGACCCGTACCGAAGATTTTCTGTACAAATACGCGTACCGTTACACCACTAATAATTAGTCATATTTGGGTCTGTTCTGTGCGTCACTCACCCGCTGTGTCTCTTGGCGTCTGCGTCACTGTGTCTGCACTGAGGAGACGGGGACGACATGCTGCGGCTGCGACTCAGCGCCGGGCTCTGGGTGATATTGCAGACCTCCAGGCCTCGGATGCAGACGCCGCTGTAGCTGTGATGAGCTCTGTCCCGCGCCGGCAGCTCCGAGCTCAGCGTCTTCTTCATGATCTTCTTGAGCGGCTGCTTGCGGAGGCGCATCGCCGGTGAATGCAGCGGCTCCGAGTGACACGAGTCGACGGTGCAGTCGCTGTCGGTGTCCTCAAACGCAGACGGGGGAAACGGGAACTGGCTTCTGGAGAACGGACCTGCTGAGTGCCGCTTCTCCTCTTCATCCTCAAAACACGGCGATGAAGAAGAGCTCAGAGCGGGAGCCGCAGAGGAGTCCGGTCCATTCTGAGTCTCCGCAGGATTCGATACGGTCTCTGTCAGAAACACAATCAGAGTTATTACCAAGCATTTCTACACACGCAAGAAATTCGTCTTGGGGAAAGTTACTTTTAGAAGTAATGCATTACAATATTAATGTATTGTTACTCCCTAAAAAAGTAACTAATTACGTTACTTAGTTACTTTTTATGGAAAGCAATGTGTTACGTTACTTTTGAGTTACTGTTAAATCTGGGCAGGGCTTGCTTGTTTGTTTTTAATATAAAAAAGTTATTCTTTTACAAATGTAAAAGCCCTTTCACAAACAGAAGTGAAATGAATCCGCCTCAGTCTGAAGGAAATGTAAATTCACGTCTGTACAGTAGAGGGCGCAGCTCAAACTAATCACATGAAGAATATCACACAGAAGAAGAAAGTTCAACACTATTCAGCAATAACTAAAATGAAACACAAATGTGTCATTTTTGCTTAGTATGGTTGATTTGGATCATCGAATGTCAGTTGCAAAGACTTTGGTTAATAAAATGGGATTAAATACATAAATGATATTTGTCTTATTTAACATATTTAATTATTGCAGGTTTGTATAATATTCTGAGTTTGCATTTGACTGTTTTTATTGATTTTGAGGAATACTGAATGTGTTTTTGTGCAGGTGAGATGAGTAAGCATGTTCATATTTAGTGTTGAACTACAGTAACATGTTCACACACAACGCTCTACATTTACTCCTGATTTCTCTCAACATGAGGAAACGAGAGCTGTCAGTAAATGCATGGGAAACAGAGTAACTGGCGTTACTTATTTGAAAAAGTAACTCCGATATTTACTTCTAAATTTAAAAGTAACGCATTACTTTACTAGTTACTTAAAAAAGTAATCTGATTATGTAACTCGCGTTACTTGTAATGACTTACCCCCAACACTGTTGGTGACTGAAGCTTCCACTGCAGAAAACATACAGACATAGAGGAAAAGGCAAGATATAGCACAATATAGCACAATAATAAAATCATTAATAAAACAGCAATAAAAATACAGAAAAATACACAATAGTCAGAAATTATAATTATAATTATTACTATTATTGTTGTTGTTACTGTTAATTAATACTATACGGTGATAATACCATACTGTAAAAAAAGGAATAATAACAATAATAATCAAAGAAGAAATATAAAAACAGATTTGTGTGATTTACCGGAAGCGGTCAGCGTCTCCTCCAGCTGTTGTTTGGTTTGTTGGCACTGCTGCCAGACACTGCTCCAGCGCTGCAGCTCCGGCTCACAGTTCAGCTCCAGCACCGTCTGGTTGAGCGAGCTGAAGTTCTCCAGAGAAAACTTTGTGGCCTCGCTGTGATAGTCCTGCAGGACCTGCAGCACAGCGGGCGTCAAACCGAGCGCGTCTCCATCCAGCCTCAGCTGACAGAAATACTCCTGACAGTGCAGCATCCACTGCTTCGCCTGCGGGACACACAGTTCAACACATTATCAGAAGAGGCTTTTTTAATTATTGCATCGGCCGATACATTTTTCTGTCTGGCTGATAAGGTGACTTTTATTTTGACAGCGCTGAGAATTTTCTGATGCGTTTCAGAGGGATAATTACGGAGACTGAGGCAACTGAAAGCACACTCGGTTTATTTTCTTTATTTTACAAAAGCACAAAGTTTTGTTGATATGGTGAGCATACACTAATAAAAGTAGACCCTTTTACAGATTCAAGTGATGTATTACTTTTATGTATCCAATCAAAAAAACGGAGCAGTTTAAGTTCTTTTCACTGTCATCTGGAAAATATGCAGGAGTCTTTGCTGACCCCAGGCGATTAAAATGACTAATTAGGATTTATTTTTACATTTTCAGTTTTCTTGGGGGTTTTTTTCTTAATTTTTAGCGATTGTCTTTTACATTTGACATTTTCTGCTTTTGTTAATTTTTATTTTTGTTTAATACTATTTAGGTTTAATTTATTCTTATTCCAGTTTTAGTTTATAGTTCCCAAGCATAAATTAGTGTTATTTTAATATCATTAATATACTATTATAGTTTAAGAATTCAAATTACATTTTATTTTTACATTTTCTGTTCTCATTTTAATTTAAAATTAAATAATTATTATTTTATTTCAGTTAATGTTTATTTTAAATAGTAGTAGTAGTATATTTTTTATTCAGCATCTTAGGCTATTTATAACAAATACAATAAAAACCAGCAAACAAACAAACACAAGTTATATTACACATGATTTTTTACATTAACATATGATAAAAATTCTACAACTTTTTCTGGCAAAATCTCACTTCATTAAAGAGTTTTCTATATACATTAAAAGATGGACAGTCAAATAAAATATGTTTGACAGAAAGGGGAATCTTGCAGAGCATGCATTGAGTCGGGTCTTCACCTTTAAGCAAAAATGCATGAGTCAGTCTTGTATGATTTATGCGACTGTTTATTTTAAATAATGAATGTTTTTATGCTTTAGTTTTAGTTCATGAAAATAACTAAATCTGGAATAAATCAGATTTAAAAAAAAAATCAAGTTCAAATGATTACTTTTTTTTTTTTTGAGAAAAAAAGATACAAAATTATTTAATAAATATTATGTAAAATAAATATACATTTAATTGAATCAATTGGTTTGCTTGTGTTATCTTTCAATTCGATATCAGTCAACCACTAATTATGATGTCAATAGTTGATATGATGCAGCTAACTAGATAAAGCAATCAAAACACTCGTTACCGATTGGTAGAACTCGTAGAGGTTGAGCAGGACGTCCAGCTCGTGTTTGCGAGTTTCACTGCGCTGCAGGACGGAGCTGATGTGCTCTTTGACCTCCAGAAGAGCTGGACCTGCTTTAGACTCGCTCAGTAACGCTGCTGCTTTCTTCTGCTGTTCCTACAGGAGCAAAATCAACACCAAGTGATCGAGTTAGTCATTCAGATGACCACTAACCCAAAGTGACTTAAGACTCTTTAATATGATCCGCCTCGATATTTCCCTACACACTCCTTTTTTTTTTTACTGTGGTGTTATGAAACTTTTCTATATTTTTTATATAGAAATTTTTTTTACAGTTACATAACACATAATAAATAAATAAATAAAACAGAAAAATTAATAGTTAAAAAAAGTAAAAATAAAATAAAATAAATGAAAGTGGGAAATGTTGAGAAAAATAACTTTTTTTGTGGTTTTAGTTTTAATGATAATAACCCTGGCATAAAAAAATAATAAATAATAATTACTAATTACTACTACTACTGCTACTACTAATAATAATAATAATAAATGAAGAAATATATTACATATGTAATAATACTATACTGAAAAATAAAAAATTGAGTATTTAATAATAACAATAGTAATTAATGAAGAAATATATTACATTTACAATAATACTATACTATAATATAAAAAATTGTGTATTTCATAAAAAAATATAATACCAACAATAATAATACATGAAGATATATTAGTAATATATAACAATCCAATACTGCAAAACAAATATAATATTTATTTAATAATAATCAATAAAGATATATAAAATAAAATATGTATTATGTTTATATATTATACATAATATTATATATAATATATAAAAATGTCATGTTTATGTGTGTCATATTTATTTTGCTGTCATCCAGTGTGTGTTTATATTTTCCCTGTAAACTGTAATTATGAACATTTGTGTCTTATGCCACTTTAGTAAAAATGGTTCAGCTTTGCCCAGATCAAACCGGCTGTTGCTGAGACTGAAACCTGTTCTTGAACTAATTAATTTCACCAAGTGCATCCTGGGACAGTAAAACGCCAGTACTCTTGTATCTCTGTGTGATTTCTCAAAGCACTTACGGTGGACTCCTCCATGAACTGGGCCAGACTCTGTCTCATGTCCTGAATGGAGCTCAGAGAGAGACTGTAGGAGTCCAGAGGAGCCAAATGCTTCTCACTCTCCACATAAAACCAGCTCTTAACCTGAGGACAGACACATTATCAGCACACAGCCTCTCCAATAATCAATTATTATTTAGAAAAAAAAATCATTCCTTTACTCCACAGACAAGCTGATTTCTAATGATAACACATACAGTATGAACACATGATAACATATTCTAGCATGCTACCAGAACTGATTGCATGTAATCTGGATTAGATAATCAGATTCCAAAAATTAACTACTTGTAATTACATTAAATTACATTTTAAAATACTCGTAATCAGACTACAGTTACTTTTTTTATGGATTACATGATTACATATTATTTACACAATAGCAATAATTTATTGATAATTAATTGATTCTCCCTAATTCCTCTTTTTAATCTTTAAAATGTTCCTTTCTAAAAAGCCTATCGCTTATATACACTCAGTATTCAGATGGCTGTAATTACACAGAAAATGAAGAGGCTACACAGCATTTGACACTGGATTTACAAAAATCATTTCAGTTTTAAGAAGTGTTTCAACACTGCATCAACACTATTGATGAACACATTCATTTCTATTTGAATTATTTTTTTTTTTTACCATGTATTACTTTGGAAGGCGTTTGTCTTTCAAACACATTAAAATGCACAAATTCACCAACTTTTTTTTGTCATCTGATCTTCTTTCATCTATTATATTTTTATTTGAAGTACCCCTGAGATTTTAAAATAAAAATGTTAACTATGCATGCATGTAAACATTTGCATGTTCATGGTTCTCTGACATTGGTTATGATCACATGACATGCAGGTAAACAAATCAAATATTTCATTTTTTCAGTAAGTGTTTTATTTTGATTCATTTTAAAATTATTTGTTTTAATTTAACATTTTTTATGATTTAATTAATCATTAGCTTTTCATTAAACTCATAAACCCCCTGTAGTTCCTTCACAAACCCAGTTTGGGAAACCTTGACATGATGTTTAATGCACTTCATGTTAATAACAACAAATGGAATTTATTTTCTTACTCTTTGTATTTTTATATCAATATGGTACAAGATTATCCTATTTAAATCAATGTGAAAAACGAGACCGGTCAAACGTAATCTAAAAGTAGTCTGATTATACCTAAAATGTGTAATGTAAAGGATTACGTTACAAACTACAATTTTTATCATGTAACTTGGAATCAGTAACATTACAATTTGTAAGTAATTTACCCAGCAATGCATGCTACCCTATAAATAGTTAACATGGGATATGTTTTCTGATCAAAAACTGAGATCTAAAAGCACAAACCCCTGAGTGATTTGATTGCATAATCACAATGCTTTATTGTCCACATTGAGAGCTTTAAAATGCCTATAGAGAAAGTGATTGGGAAAGATGGCGTCTCTCACCTCCTGGTGTCTCTCCTGTAAGACACGCAGCTCCAGGAGCTTCTCCAGCTGCTGCAGGGATTTATTAGACAGAATGACCAGTTTATGAACCTCTTCATCCACCTGGTTATACAGCGCACTGACCAGATCCACAGCATCCCTGCATACGACACAACAGCTCCGGTCAAACACTACACGACAACTAAACTGAATCAGTGTTATTAAACATTATTATGTGGCCTCTTATTTTATTCATTCAGCAAAAATTCATACTTTCTCAAGGTTGCATGATGGAGCATCACTTTTTTCTTCTACATTCATATACTGTACCATTCCTATTGAAATTAATGTACATTTTAATTTTGTATTATTTTCCCATTAAAAATGTAAAAACCTTCAAAATAAAATTAAAAATAATTAAATAAAAAAATGGAAAAAAATCTAAATGATACATTTCTTGAGAAGCAATAAGACTTTATTATGTACAAAAACAATGTGCCAATGGGGTAATAAAAATTGAACTTCAATAACATTTAAGATAATTTTGCTTATATAAGGGTGTTTGGATATTTTCACTTGAAAACAAGAAAAAGACACTTTTTATGCAGTGTTTAAGTGTCATTTAGGTTGAATTAAAGCAGATGGATGACATGTGCATGACAGAATTAAACCTGCCATTTATTGACAGGAGCATTTTGATAAAAAAAATAAAAATAATAATAATAATTGTCATATTTTTCCATTAAAATAATGTAAATGTCCTTAAAAATATAAATTATAAATTAAAAAAAATCTATAAATTATACATTTCTTGAGAAGCAAAATGAAGTGACTTAAATGAAGTGGATTTGTCTCACATTTTTACTTAAAACAAGAAAAAACTGTATACCAATGGCATAATAAAAATAAACATGAATAGCATTTAAGATACTTTTGCTTAAATGTATATGGTTTTAAGAGTGTTAAAAATATAAATGATACATTTCTTTAGAAGCAAAATTGTGTACAATAAGACTTGTTTTGTCTTGTTTTCAAGGTGTTTGGATGTTTTCACCTAAAAAAGGACTATTTATGCAGTGTTTAAGTGTCATTGAGGTTGAAGCAGATGGATGACGTGCATGACATGATTAAACCTGCCATTTATTGACAGGAGCGTTTTGAAAAAATAAAATAAAAACAATAATTGTGTCATATTTTCCCATTAAAATAATGTAAATGTCCTTAAAAATATAAATTATAAATAAAAAATAAATAAATTACAGTATACATTTCTTGAGAAGCAAAATTGTGTACAATAAGACTATAAGTTTAGTCTTTGTCTTGTTTTCAGCGTGTTTGGATATTTTCACCTGAAAAGCACTATTTATGCAGTGTTTAAGTGTCATTAGGTTAAATTAAAGCAGATGGATGACGTGCATGACATGATTAAACCCGACAGTGACTGACAGGAGTGTGTGCATGTAATTAATAACACAGGGCTGGGCGTAAATAAACTAAAGTCAGTGTTATACAGGCTTTTTAAAGAAAGGAAAATAATGAGGGCTCATTTAATTGATTCAGACAAGCTTTTCTACTCACTGTAAGCATCCGTCAGTCCTCTGATGAAGACAGTACTGTACCTGTAGTTCTCGTTTTCACACATCTCCTCTTTCCGGATGCGGGCCAGAAAGGTGCCGCCCTCCAGCCGCAGGCGGTTGAGTTCGGTGTCGTCCAGAACGCTCTTCATGAGACTCTTCTGCTGGCTGATGACCTCTGACACCTCCTGCAGGAGCACAGACCATCAATACTCAATAATAATCAGCCTGAGAGAAGCTCCGCCCCTCACACTGAACTTGCATTGCCTTACATAAAAAAAACACATTAGAGGAGCGCGGGGCACAAAGTAACGCGGGGTGAGTTGTAACCAGTGCTGGGAAGGTTACTTTGGAAATGTAGTAGGTTACAGATTACAAGTTACCCTGTCTAAAATGTAATAAGTAGTGTAACTATTTCAATTACTTTATTAAAGTAATGTAACTGATTACATTTTTGATTATTTTATAAGGATTCAAAATCCTTCATCACTTGAATTAAGATTATAATTATCTAATTTTAAAGCACAGCCACCACAAAATCAGACTTACTTTGAGATCGTTCTGAGGTTAAATACAGATTTAAAACCATAACAAGAAATAGTTTAGTAGCTATGATACTGATTTTGAAATCAAATCTTTGCATAGTTATGACAGAAAACACTGGCATCTAACAATGCCTTGGATAAAAACAGTTAATCTTAAAAAATAAAGCATATGCATAAATCTAAATAGTTAATAAAACAGTTATTGAATAAGCATGTGTCCTAAACTCCTGAAAAATTTGTGTCTCATATTTTAGAGCAGTCACTGCAATTTATGAAAGATATCAATTAAATCTTTATGTGTGTGTGTGTGTGTGTGTCTGTGTGAAAAAATCAGATGTAACCCCTTTTATAATGTTAACAGTTTCATAAGTAACTGTAATTTAATTAATTAATAATAATAATAATAATAATTCGTTACATTTATATAGCGCTTTTCAAGGCACTCAAAGTGCTTTACATACAAGGGAGAATCTCCTCAACCACCACCAGTGTGCAGCATCCACCTGGATGATGCGACAGCAGCCATAGTGCGCCAGACCGCTCACCACACACCAGCTTACTGGTGGAGAGGAGACAGAGTGATGAACCCAATCAGTGTATGGGGATGATTAGGAGGCCAATGGGCAAATTGTAGGGTAAACACCCCTACTTTTTTTCGAAGGACATCCTGGGATTTTTAATGACCACAGAGAGTCAGGACCTCGGTTTAACGTCTCATCCGAAGGACGGTGCTTTTTACAGTATAGTGTCCCCCGTCACTATACTGGGGTGATAGGACCCACACAGACCACAGGGTGAGCGCCCCCTGCTGGCCTCACTAACACCTCTTCCAGCAGCAACCTAGTGTTTCACAGGAGGTCTCCCATCCAGGTACTGACCAGCTCAACCCTGCTTAGCTTCAGTGGGCAACCAGTCTTGAGCTGCAGGGTGATATGGCTGCTGGCTATTACACATTTTTTCTCAGTAACTGTAACTGATTACAGTTACATTTATTTTGTAATTAAATTACGTAATTTAGTTACATGTAACTAGTTACTCCCCAACACTGGTTATAACACATGTGGTTTAAATATTTCCACACATGCATAACCAAATTTACGGTATTTATACAGAGGAAAAAAGTGCAAAAAAATCTTTTGAAGACGTCGCTGAACATTTCATAGCATACCATAGCAAAAGTAAATTTCTGACTGAAGTAAATTTTTCATCTCAGTTTTTAGTTTGAGTTCATTGTCAAACTCCAAAATTACATTATTTTTCATTCTTAAAAAAACACCATTATTTTATTTGAAAAAGTTAATAATTTTATTTTATTGTTAATTAATAATTAATAATTTTAAAAATATTTTAGTTTGTTTTGTATATATACATTTTCATTAGATCAGATAACATTTTAAGCTGTCATATGATCATGTTACAATGTGCTCCTCAGATGTTATAATGTACCCCACCTACGGGGCATGTTGTCACATTTCACTTCAATTCTTTTGGGGTAAATTAAGAAAAACGTATACACTATAATTATGAAACAAAGCCATATATTTGCACTAGAAAAGTGTGAAATTAATGTGGATTAAAAAAATTCTACTCTGAACTCCATGTGGATTTACACAAACTGAGAAAGTCAAAAAGCGTTACGTTGTGACCCTACAAAGTAACAAAGCAGAAGGCAACAGATGCTAAGCTTGGATTGGTCAGAAACAATCTGAAGGCGGGGCTTAGCAAAGGGAATGCCAGTAAACAAGGCCATTTTAATCATTTTCAATGATGCTGCAGAGAATGATCAGAATTACCTCAGACGTCTCCAGGCTGCTGATGTTGTTCAGCGTCTCGATGGAGCTCTGAAGAGAAGCGATGGCAGCGCTGCAGCTCGCGGCAAACCCTTCGATTTTCTGTCCGTGACAAAAAAAAAAAAAAAGAAACTTCAGCACATTTCTTTTTTTTTTTTGCATCTTAAGTGTAATTTACCATAAAAATACAGACTTTTTGAGCTTTATAACTGTTAAAGTGATACCTAATTATCTTTATAAAAGCTTGCCGGCTTCTTTAGGACTATACTGTATGTCACATGTTCTTTCCTATTTTGTCAAGTTCAGAGGTTTTGTTTAGGAATTATAGGCTTTTATTTGGTATATTTGGTCACGTCCATATTTTACATAATCATTATAGCCATCCAATTACTAAATTTCAACTTTTTTTTGGTTAATTACTGATCTAGAGATCAAAGATTAGCACTACACTGGTTTTGGTGACACTGATGAAAAAACTAGGACTAGTTCGCAAAAGTAGTTTTTTTATTTTTTTGTCTGTCCAATCAGTTTTAGGGCAGAATTGCAATAACAATAATAATATCATAAAATAAAATAATAAATAGAGCTTGAACCCCTAATGACTAAATAAATAAATAAACATATATATATATATATATATATATATACATACATACACACACACACACACATATATTATATATATATATATATATATATATTATATACACATACTGTCACGGTGCACACACGAGGGAGGAACAGGAACACGCAGACGAGGATGTAAACTCAAATAATAGTATTTAATGAAGACATTAAGGCAGGACAAGGCAGGACTCAGAGACAGGATACACCGGGAAGTAACGAGTAGACCAGACCAAATCAAACTCAAAAGGCAGGAACTAATATACACAGACTAATTAGACAAACACAGCTGGAACTGACTTAACTCATAATGACATCAGACGAGGACAGGAAACAAACCAAATATGGACACATGAGGCGGGAACACATGACACACGACAGAGGACTGACACATACATGTATTAAATTAATTTATATTTAATATAAAACGTATATATATATATATATATATATATATATATATATATATATATATAGTACATATACACACACACACACACACACACACACACACACACACACACACACGTAAATATTTCTAAAATATATTCATGTAGGTGTGTGTATTTATATATACATATAAATATACACAGTACACACATATATTATGTTAAACAAACTTTTATTTTTGATGTGATTAATTGCGATTTATCGATTTGACGGCCCTAATATGTTGTTAAATGATTGAAATATCACATTAAACCCTCAGGGGGACTTCTGCTCTGTGCACCTGTCTGAAGTGAATGCAGTGGCTGTGCTCGTATGAGAAGGAGCCGTCGAAGTCTCTGGTGAGCTGCGACGAGTCGATGTGCTTCTGCAGAGCTCTCAGAGACGTCAGGACTTCACACTGCACCAGAACAGAGAGAAGGAGAAACGTTTCACAGAAACACGCTCTGACACAAACTGAGACACAGAGAAGCACAGACTCATTTACTCACAGGAACTGAGACGTCTCTGTCCACTTTCACTGCCGCGTCTCTGTCCACCAGAATCAAAACGGAGTAAAGTGCATTGGGTATGAGAGTCTGGCAGGACAGAAGAAATCAAAGAGCATTAATAAATCAAAACATAAAATCATAAAGTGTATATTTCAATAATTTAACACTACATTTGCATGCTTACAGTCCTCTGGTGTTAGTTAATGGTCACATGGCATGCAGGTAAACTAATAAATTATTTCTTTGTGTTTTATTTTGACTGTTTTAAATATTTATTTATTATTATTAATTTATTTAAATTGTGATTTTATGATTTAATTATTTGCTTTTCTTCAACTCACAAAGCCTGTGGTTTTGAAAGCCCTGGTTTAGATCATTTATTGTACAGACTAATATTAGAGGGGGAAAAACATGGATAATTACAAAGACTAAACTGATTAAATCAGGCATTCACAGGGATTATTATTATATTTTTTATTAATATTTAATAAAGTTAATATTTCACTAATTTAACAAAACATTCACATGTTCATGGGTTAATGTTGATATGATATGCAGGTAAACAAAATATTTCATATTTTTTATGAGGCGTTTTATTTTTATTGTTTTTATTTGAGTTAGTTATTTATTTTAATTTTACATTTTTATGATTTCATTAATTGTTAGCAAGTATTTTATTTTTGATTATATTTTAAATTATTAATTTATTTTAATTTAGCATTTTTATGATTTAATTAATTATTAGTTTTTAATTTACAAACTAATTATTTCTTTTAATTTTAAATTTTTAGGATTAATTTTAGTAACTATTTAATTTTGATTATTTTTATCTTAAAATTATTAATTATTTTCTTTTATTAATTATTAGCTTTTCATCAACTCACAGACTCAGTTTGGGAAACCCTGGTTTAGGTCATTTATTGTACAGACTTAACACTGGGAGAACAAACAAAACAAAACTATGCATGCATGATTACAAAGACTAGAGTTTAGATCGTTTATTGCATGTAATAGTGCTAATAAGAACATATTTAAGTGGAGAAATCCCTCTTCTCTCATATTTTGCGTGTTTGGACGGATCATTTTCTCGGAGCTTGTTTTTTAGAGACGTGCTCACACAGGCCTCGTCTCAAACCCTGAGGACATACTTTCCTTCAGATGTTTGACATGAACCATGCGCACGACAATTAACATGCTTTACACTCAAAACAGCAGTGTGTGAACACAGATGCTTTCAGACATCACTGCGTCCTAAAACATGTCAAAGGTTTGAGAGAAACAGAGTTTGTGATGTCTCTGGCTTCAGTGAGCAAATATGTGACAGACAGATTAATGTCTTGCACTTGAGTGAATCAATTCTGATTTTACATAACTGTGTCAAATCTACACCACTTCTTTGTGATTAACTGAAGTGACTAACAACCAAACCACAAACTGATTAAATATGATAATATTTTAATATATAAAACGTATTTAAAAACATTTTTAAATAAATGTATTATTTGCAAACAGGTCAAATTGATACTTCACAAAAAAAAAAACTAGTTACAAATAACAAAACCAGACATTGATCCCAATCATTAAAACTTAAACTAAACTAAAACTGAAACTAAAATGAAAACCATTTAAAAAAAGTGACTTAAAATAAAACAAAATATAACTCCTTTTATTTCAGCTAGTTTCCAAGGCTACTTTTCCCATTTTAATTTAGTTTTAACTTGATGTAAAAAAAAATAATAATTAAAAAAAACTAAATCTTAAATAGAAATAAATCAAAACTATATGGAAATATATACATTTAAATACTACTAAAAATCATAAAAACACACAAAAATTACTACAACTTAAAGGTAATATGATAATGGAAAATATAAAAATAAAAACTGATTCAAAATATTACCAAAAAAATATATTTATATAATAGAAAAGAAGTAAATAACGATAACTATTATACCCAGTGAGGCAAACTACTCAACGTTTTGGTAAAATTCTTTATTTTGAAATGGAAAAATAGGCTGTCATTTATATGATTGATGTAACTGAATGTGAAGAGACAAGAAGCGTTTTTCAGTTTTGTGTTTTCAACATATTAGGCTTATGAATAAGAGTGAATGTGTGCATATTAAAATTAAAATATTGTTTATAATATATATAATAATTATTTTATAATATGTTTATAATATATATATATAATTATTATAGATTATAATATTTTCATATATGATAAATATTTTAAAATATAAAACTTATTTTATATTTTATATTATATTTTATTATTAAACAGATTTTCTTTTTAAATTTTCATTATTTAAAAAATATATATATTTTTTCAAAAATCATGTTTTTTATTATGTTATCATGTTTTCATTGTGTTTTATTGTGTTTTAGTTAGCTGTATTTTTTTGATTATTTTTACCTAATCAAAATAACAACTTTAGTTTGATTGAAATTAATTGGAATGCACAATGAAAAACAAGATTTTTGAAAATTGTTAAAAACGAGTTATCTGTTTTTGCAAACAAACTCTTCATATATTATTTGCAAACAGGTCAAACTTTACAACAAAATGATTAAAAAAGTTCTTGCTTTTCCACTTAATTCCTTTAAATACACTCTTAAAAATAAAGGTTCTTCACAGTGATGCCATAGAAGAACCATTTTTGGCTCCACAAAGAACCATTCAGTCAAAGGTTCTTTAAAGAACCATCTCTTTCTTACCTTTTTATAATCTGAAGAACCTTCTTTCACCACAAAGAACCTTTTGTG
Organism: Schizothorax lantsangensis; assembly: GCA_027422415.1. NCBI lineage: Eukaryota > Metazoa > Chordata > Actinopteri > Cypriniformes > Cyprinidae > Schizothorax > Schizothorax lantsangensis. The sequence goes on along the minus strand of CM049850.1, from coordinate 34,078,151 downwards.
AAACAGAAAGGTTCTTCAGATGTTAAAGGTTCTTTATGGAACCATTTAGACAAAAAGGTCACAAAAAGAAGCACCTTTATTTTTTAGAGTGTACAAAGACCTTAACCTTTGGGGTCTTTTAAATAAATGAAACACTGGTCCCCCTTGTGGCCTTAATCCAAACACAAAGGTTTGTCTTCCAGACAGTTGTGTGTCTGGTCTCACCTGAAGCTCAGACAGAGCCGTGAAGAGCGCAGACGCGACCGGCTGCCTGCGAGCGTCGACGAGAACCGTCAAACCCAGACCTCGCTTCTCCCTCCTGAAAACACAAGACACTCAGAGAAAGGCCTGCGCTGTGTGACAGTGTGCTGCAGAGTTTCCGTGTGGACTGTTTCTCACCGCAGTCTGCCGCAGTAGTAGCACAGCAGCTCGCTGATCTGGTTTGAGGTGAAGGCTGCGTCTGTCCACACCTGGTTCCTGCAGCACACCTGCAGCACAGCTCTGCCGCCGCGGTCCTGGTTACCTGCAACGAGACCATGACCCATAAACCAAACTGAACACCAATCGCTGTGACCATGGACCACAAAACCAGTCATAAGGGTCAATTTATTTAGATCTGAAAGCTGAATAAATAATCTTTCCATTGATGTATGGTTTGTTATGATAGGATAATATTTGGCTGAGATACGACTATTTGAAAATCTGGAATCTGAGGGTGCAAAAAAATCTAAATATTGAGAAAATCACCTTTAAAGTTGTTCAAATGAAGTTCTTAGCAATGTATATTACTAATCAAAAATTAAGTTTTGATATATTTACAGTAGGAAATTTACAAAATATCTTCATGGAACATGATCTTTACTTAATATCCTAATGATTTTTGTCATAAAAGAAAAATGGATAATTTTGACTCATACAATGTATTGTTGTCTATTGCTACAAATATACCTGTGTTACTTATGACTGCTTTTGTGCTCCAGGATCACATATGTGATTTTAATGATACAAACTGTAAAGAGGGAAAATAGTTCCAGGTTTGCTGTGCTTGTTTGCAGGGCTGCACTAGTTGCTCAAAACATTGATTGCATAACGATATGACACTAAAATTATAATTATATTCTACAATTATGTTTTTAGTAGATGCTTTTATCCAAAGAGACTTACAAAGAGGAGATGAATACATTAATAATATTAATAATACATATTATATGAGATTAATAATACATATTATAATTATATTATCATTATTATTAATAATAAGAGGAAATAATAATAGTAATATAATTGAATAAAATATAATAATTTAATATAAAAATAATAATAATTAATTATTATAATTACTAGATAAAAATATTAGGTTTAAAAACATTATATATCAATATCTCTGTAAAATTATAATTACATTTTACATGCATGCATTTAGCAGACGCTTTTATCCAAAGTAACTTAAAAAGAGTAGTTTTAATACATATTATAATTAATAATAATAATAAATACTACTACTACTAATAGTAACAATTATTATTAATAACAATAATAACTCATAATAATTATGTAAATTAATATACTATAATAATAGTTATTGTTATTAATGATTATTATAATGACTACATAAAAGTGAAAGAAAAAACTTACTAAAAATTATAATAATAAATATAATAATGATTACTATGATATTAATAATTAATAAAAACATTTTTTTATTTATATATAATTTTATATAAACATCTAATACAATTATATAATAATAATAATAATTATTATTATTATTATTAATAATAATAATAATGCAGCCTCATGCAGTTCATTTGCAATGAACCTCAAAAAAATTGATTAATTTAGTTAAAATTTGATAAGGAATATTACAGTGGTGGCCAAAATGATCAGAACTAGTATTTTAAGCAGATACAAATGGTGTTAAAGTCAGTTATTTCTATCTTTTGCTGTAGTGTGTCAGTAGGAAATATCAGTTTATATTTCCAGACATTCATGTTGCCATTAATTGTAATAATCCAGAGATCTGATCTGATCATCATCAGTCTGTCTGAATGACATGAAGAAACAGAACAAACTGAGACAGACTCAATCCAGAAGCTCCTGAGAAACTCTGCAGGACAAATGCTGCTTTAAACACAAAGGATGCTCACACCAAATGCTGATTTCATTTATTTAATAGAAGTTAATTGATAAAGAAAATCTATTTATTTTTGACAGCATTCTCATTCTACAGCATGTTTTACACAAGTGCTTAACTTTTAACAGTACTGTAGCTTTGCAGGTAGCTTTCTTGAAGCATCTTGGAGACGTTCTTCTGGATTGAGTCTGTCTCAGTTTGTTCTGTTTCTTCATGTCATTCCAGACAGACTGATGATGATCAGATCAGATCTCTGGATTATTACAATTAATGGCAAAATGAATGTCTGGAAATGTAAACTGATATTTCCTACTGACACTCTACAGCAAAAGATAGAAATAACTGACTTTTTAGCTCCTGAAAATACTAGTGTTCTAATCATTTTGGCCACCACTGTCTGTTTCTTGGGTTTTGTAGTTTTTGACCCGGTCACGCACCAGGGAGTGTCAGAGCGCCGGAGGTCAGAAGCTCCTGGTTGACGTGTGTGATGAGAGAGGGCAGCGCTGGAGGACAGACAGCAGGGGGCGCTGTGGACGGGGCCGGAGACACCGCCGATCTGCTGGAGGGTTTGGGAGGAACAAACTCATCGCCACTGTTACTGTTCCTCCTGGGGCTCGAGTGCAGAGCTTCATCAGAGAGACCTGAACACACAAACAGATCTGAGCATCAGACCTTCGGCCCATCAGGCCCTTTCTTTCAGAACATGCTTCACAACTCCTTGTTCAAGCTCTTGTCCAGGCTTGACTATTGCAATGCTCTCTTGGCAGGTCTTCCACCAGTTCTATCAAACCTTTACAATTAATCCAGAACGCGGCTGCAAGATTAATTTTTAATGAGCCGAAAAGAATGCACATCACACCTCTGTTTATTAATGTGCACTGGCTACCAATAGCTGCTCGCATAGAATTCAAGGCATTAATGTTTGCCTATAAAACCAGCACTGGCTCTGCACCCCTTTACCTAAATTCATTACTTCAGACTTATGTGCCTCTAGAAGCTTGTGTTCTGTAGGTGAACATCGCTTTATTGTTCATCACAAAGAGGCACAAAATCACTTTCTCACGTACTTTTACATTAAATGTTCCCTCCTGGTGGAATGACCTGCCCAACTCAATCCCAGCAGCTGAGTCCTTACCCATCTTCAAGAATCAACTAAAAACACATCTCTTCCAGCTTTATTTGACCCTCTAACTCTAGCACTCTCTATTCTAATTCTATTCTTTTAAAAAAAAATCCCTTTTAGACTTGCACTCATTTACTGCTTGTTTTCTTTACAAAAAAACTAACACTAGCTTCTCTAATCTTTTTGTATTCTATCTATTTGTTTTCTTTTATTTATTTACAATTAACAAAAGCAAAAAAGGCCTCTAACACTAGCTTGCTCTATTCTTTTTCTATTCTATACTGTGTTCCTGTGGCTCAGTGGTAGAGCATTGCGTTAGCAGCACAAAAGGTCGTGGGTTCAATTCCCAGGGAACACACATACTGAAAAAAAAAAATGTATAGCCTGAATGCACTGTAAGTCGCTTTGGATAAAAGTGTCTGCTAAATGTATAAAATGTAAATGTACTGTTTTCTTTTTATTTATTATATAATTTTAAAAAAAACTTGCTACGTGTACTGCGTTAAGATAACTGAGTATTGTTATAGCACTTGCGTATCATTGCTCTTTTGTTGATTTTGATTGCTTCTATTGTCCTCATTTGTAAATCACTTTGGATAAAAGCATCTGATAAATGACTAAATAAAAATAAATAAATAAACCTCATCATGACAAAGACTTCATGATTTAAAATGAAGCAACACTGTGAATATTAGCACATTTGAGTTAGTCATAAAGTTTCTTAAAGATTGTGTTACTCAGACCAGTTTCATAATTCTTCCCTGTCTTGTGTCTCGTATGAGAACATGTTTTAATAGCATCGTATTTAAACTTCATTAGTACAATGAGAATTATATTTGGTCAGTTTGAATAATTTCAAATGCACCGATTCAAAAAACTGTGATTTAAAGTGGCAGCACTCAAAATCATAACTAAATGTATTTATCAAATGCATTCAGAACCTAAAAATGCAAATAATGGAGTATTTACAGGATTTGATATGTTTAAAACAAATAAAACAAACATTTAAATGGCAGAGATGCAAACAAACAGTACATTTGACTGTAAAATCAAACACACCTTTCACAATCTGAACTGAACTACACTACCGTTCAAAAGCTTTGGGTCAGTAACTTTTTTATTTTGAACGAAATCAAAACTTTTATTCATCAAGGATGCATTAAATTGATCAAAAGTGGCATTTATAATGTAACAAGATTCCTGTTTCAAATAAATGCTGTTCTTTTGAACTTTCTATTCACCTGTGAATCCTGAAAAATAAAATGTATCAGGGTTTCCACAAAAATATTGTGCAGCACAACTGTTTTCAACATTAATAATAATCAGAAATGTTTCTTGAGCAGTAAATCAGTATATTAGAATGATCTCTGAAGATCATGTGACACTGAAGACTGGAGTAATGATGCTGAAAATTCAGCTTTGATCACAGAAATCAATTACAGTTTATTATATATTCACTTAGAAAACTGTTTCTGTTCAATTGATTATAATATTAACTTACTTCTGTTCTCTTGGTGTTGGAAACTTCTTTCAGATTTTTTTTTGACTCACAAACACAGTGGTGAGCAGTGACTTGTCTGTTTTGAAGGTAGTGACTGTGTAGTGAGTGACTGTTGGAAGACGGGTTCAGGTGTGACAAAATACAGTGAGCATGCACACACGACAGACCACGCGCGCACACACACACACACACACACACACACACACACACACACACACACACACACACACACACACACACACACACACACACACACACACACACACACACACACACACACACACACACACACACACACACACACACACACACACACACACACACACACACACACACACACACACACACACAGCTGAGTTTCTGGGCCCTCAGGCTCTGGTTTGAGGAATGCTGCGGCTGACATTCCCAGCTGAAGCAGATGTTTGTCAACTTTCTCCTGAATCCAAACCCTCAGGCTGTTTCTTCCAAACCCAGCAACCCAAACAATACAATACAACACAACTCGTTCTCCTCCTCCTGAGAGGAGTTCAACAACAACTCTAAGAACACTACACATTATCCACCTTCCTTCGAGGGTTAAATTAGCCAAATAAAATAGACCAAATATTTTTCACAGTAATTAAACTCCCTTATTACACTGTGCTAGAATTGATACAATATTTTAACATTATATGGCACTGAGGAAGAACATTTGAATATCAACCAATAAAATAAAATGAATACAGTTAAAATAAATGAATAAAATACATTAAAATAAAATTAAACAGTTTTTTAATCAGTTAATTTGCATGAATCATGTGAATAAAATGATTCACTGAATAATAAAACAATAAAATAAAAACAAATCAGCTAATTTGCCTGAATCACCTGAATAAAATGATTTACTCAATAACAAAATAAAAGAAAAGAATGAATCTCAGTTAGGATGGCATTGTTAAACTTAGATTTAATAAAAACTTAATTTATAAACTCAGATGAAAACATGATAAACTGCATTATTTAACTAAATAGTATAAGCTATAAAAGAAAGTTGGAGAGACTTTTTGGAATCAGTTCATTTACATGAATTTATAAAATTAGTACAGACTTTTTTTAATAAGTTCACAAATCATCTTATTAAATTGATTCACTGAATAAAAAATAAAATAAAACCTCGAGCCCTTTAAAACTCTTTATATATTGAGAAAAATAAGCCAGTCCTTGTTCTGAAAGTATGATGAACTTCATATAAAGATCTTTCATCTGATTGAATAAGACTAGTAACATACTGTGTGCAAATATTAGTGTAATTTCAGCCTATAAGCACATCTTACATTTACAAATAAACAATGTAGTCATATTTTTGAAGTTTCAGACTTCAAACTCCTGTCAGTTCCTCCACTATTGTCTTTCTCATGACATCATTTCCTGTGTGAATCTGAGATCTGCTCCTGTTTGTGATGCACTTCCTCAACAAGCAGAGGAAGCTGGAAATGGACACTGAAACTCTCATAAAAACACAGACAAACATCACAGAACCAACAAACAAACAGAATATATTTGTTCTGAATGAACTAATCTCAGTTAGGGTGGATTTGTTACAGCAATTAAAAAACTAGAATAATTTATAAACTCAGCTGAAAACATGAAAAACAGCTGCATTTAACTAAATATTAGTCTGTTGCAGACAGACTTTTAATAATTTCATTTGCATGAATCATCTGAATTAATTGATTCATTGGAATGAATCAAAATGTTTAATGCTTCATTTGAGTTTCTTTCAGTAACGCTATAAAATGCTGCAAACATATTTTTCTAAATGAATGAATCTCAATCAGGGTATCGTCATTAAACATTAACAGATATAATTATACTTACTGAAATAAAAAAATTGAATAATTCATAAACTCGGAATGTGACTAAATATGTTATAAAAGTATGTTGCTTGTTAGTTTTCATGAATTACTTGAATGAACTGATTCACTAGAACAAATCAGAATTTCCAATGCTACATATGAGTTTCTTATCAGTTTGCTCGTTTGTAAAGCTGTACACGACTACTAGTTGGAAAACATAGGTTGTTACTGGGAAAGATGAAACAAGTTGGTGTCGCTGCTTGTAGATATTCACTAACCAACACTGTTCAAAAAGCCACCCGACAACATTTGGTTGACTTTGCATACGTCTCTTGAGAGCGAGGCCGAGCTCTGGGGTATCATGGGAACCAGTTCAAATCACAAGGGACCTAATGCAATCACAAAGGCCAAGCAAAACCACATCAGCCGTAATCTGATCCAGCCTCAAAGTCATTGGCATTTGTTTGCTGAACAAAGTCTGACTGACCCCTGCTTTGCTCCGGCTTTGTAACCGGACAGATATTACGTGGAGATGGGCTTCACTCTCTAAGCCTCTCTCCAGCATCCTCACCGGCCCGACGGAGCACAAAGATCCCCATTATGACGGAGGCAAACCATCTGGATGGGAGCTGAAGAGCGCTGGGAGTCGAGCAGGTAAGACCCTCCCTCAGGTGGGTCATCGGATCCGCGGTGGATTCCTGCCCAGACTCAATGGCTCTGATTTTCATGTGTGGGAAAGAAAGCCAGAGAACAGAGGGACTCTGCAGAATCCCAGATGGGAATTTACCTAAACCACTCAGTGTGTGTGTGTGTTAAATAGAGAACGAAAGTAAAATGAGAGCCATAGAGAATGAATTCACCTAACACCACTTCCTAACCAGGCTTGCCGTGACAGGCCATATTTTTGTTCTTACTCTGCAAAGTAGTTAGAGATCGTTATATTATTCAAGAAGATTATTCAGATGATAATTAGCCATTTAGAGATTAGCGGATTGGTCAATTAAAATATAATAATAATAGTTATTATTATTATTATTATTAGGCAAGGCAATTATTATTATTTACAATTATTTTGTTTTAATTATTATTATTATTAAAACAAAATAATTGATTAAATCAAAGAAAACAATATTAATCTAAAATAATATATACTGTGTATTCAAATAAATTAGAAATACAAATATTTAATATTATTATTTATCAAAATAAAAAGTATTTAAAATAAAAGTTTATTCAATTAAAAATCTATATTAAATTACAACAACAACAAAAATGTAATATTATAAAATTCATAAATAAAATATAATAAATAAAATACTTTATATATGAATACAGATTCAAATAATAATATTAATAATCATATAAATATATATATATATCCTATATATATATATATTAAATAAAAAAATCTATATTAAATAACAAAAATAAGGATTATTGTTGTAATTATAACTATATTATTTCATATTATAAATGTATAGACATAAATGTATTATTAAAGTCTGCATGAACCAGAAGTTGCTGCCGATTTTATTTCAGTGTAGTGACGTATTTCCAGCTGAAACAGAATATTGAATAGAGGGCAGGGTTTTATTTTTGTGCTCCTCCTCTCCGTCTCTCACTCATAGCAACCTAACGGTCAGAGGGGTGTGTTCAAGGATATTCTGCCCAAGCCGTCAAACTGACGTCATCAGAGAAGGAATGCCACTCCAGAGCGGAAGCAAATGTTCAGATTTTGATTAAAGACAAAACAAATAATTTCTTTCAGCAGATTAACTTGCATGGATTAATTGTTCACATCAAGACTAGCAATGTGCGCTAGTAAAGTAAATAAAGCCAATTTTGATTTCATGCGGACTTTAAATACAAAATGTTGTATATATTTAATAAATTCTTCTTCTTATTATTATTATCAGAAATATAAAGTATCTTAAAATACATATTAAATTAAATAAAAAAATATATAAATAATATTTTATTATATTATTATTTGTTTGTATTTTATCAGGGGACAGTGCACATTAATAAACATTTCTGGACAGTGCACATTAATAAACATTTCTGCCTCCCCCTAATTATAAATCGCCGCCCTTCACCAGGTCCCGACGGGAGTGGGTGTTGAGAGAGGAGGGGCGCTGAAACAGCCAGGTTCATGAGGCACACACCTGAAGTGAATGTACCGCCGCTGTCTGCCTCTCCTCTGGACCGGTCTCTTCCCTGTAACGCTGGTGTCCTCGTGGGTAAAATATGGAGGACCGCACCCGCGAACTGACGGGCCAGGTGCCGGGCCGTACCCCTATGCAGCGGGCCGAAAGGAGGACGAAGCCGTATGTGCGGCCACCGGATGTATGACCCTTCCTTACTGCCCCTCCTTCACAACCCGCGCAGCACGACGAGGACACCAGCTGTTTATGCATCCCCTTTGACACTTTATTTTATTATTTCTGTTGAATAAAAGCCTCTGTGACGCCACACCCACTGTGTCTGTCGTTTGTGTATATATATATATATATATATATATATATATATATATATATATATTTTTTTTTTTTATACAGCTTTGTGGTGCATCATTTCATTGTGAGTGTAGTGGATCGCAATGAAAATGAAAATAAAGTGACTGACCAAGTATAATGTCACTTGGCACAGCTGGATCAACTAACTGGATTAATATGAAAAGACAGGTTTTGCTCATAAATGTATCTGGTCATGCACGATTAGGACATGGTGTTAGTGATACAACCCCTTCACATGACAAAGTAACCCAAAATCTTAAGATTGCTGGACAGTTTGGAATTTCCTGCGGATAGACCCCAAACACACCCCTGGCCTGAAGCGCTAGACGGAGGGCAAAACGCTCTTTCTTTCAAACGCTCAATAGCAGGAAGAGCTAAATAAAACAGTGCAGTCTCCCTGGCAATGCACTCAGTGCAGTATCGTGCCTTTGGGGTGTAGCAAACACTTTGGAAAGACAAGCACCCTCTGTAACAGGGCAGGGCCGCTGAAGCATTCCAAAGCACACACGCTATTAGCCCTCACATGCAGCCGGTCGCAAGCCATAAAATCATGCCAGAGAAATGACAAGCTGTCTCCTCCGAAAATCTAAGCTTGTTGACGGTCCTGGAGTTTGCTGCAAGTGATAATTACACACTGGACCACAACTGTCTGGAACCAGAACTGGCTCTTAAGGCCTCAGGCGATATGATTTGCTAAGGGAGGCCTGTTCTGCTCTTGTTCTTTGTGGGAAAGAATCATAAACAATATGCTCTGTAAAATTCTTTATGTACAGCAGGGGAGTCCAAACCTATTCCTGTATGGCCACCGTTCTGCAGAGTTTAGCTCCAGTAGAGCATGATGTCAGCAACACAAAGGTCATGGGTTCGATTCCCAGGGAATACTTATCAATTCAATATCAATTCAAGTCGCTTTGGATAAAAGCATCTGCCAGATGCATAAATGTAAAAGTCAATATACTGTACATCAAGGGTGATCATACCTGAACCAACTAATCAAGGTCTATAGACTCACTAGAAACATCCACACAAGTGTGTTGGAGCTAAACTCTGCAGGATGTTGGCCCTCCAGGAGAAGGATTGGACACCCCCGATGTACAGTAGCCTGGTTTACATTTATGCATTTCGCAGACACTATTATCCAAAGCGACTAACAAGCATTTCATCAGAGCATGATGTTAGAAAAAACAAGGTCATGGATTTGATTCCCAGGGAATGCATGAACTGATCAAATGCATAAATGTAAAAGTCACCATACTGTACATCAAGGGTGTCCACATCACATTCAAGGTAAGCATTTCATCCCATAAACAATTCATGAATCCCCTGGGAATCGAACCCATGACCTTGACAGTGCAAGTGCTACGATTTGATAAGGGTAGCTTGTTCTGGTCTTGTTCTTGGTGGGTTGGCCCTCCAGAAGCAAGATTAGACACCCCTGTTGGACAGTTTGGTGACATTTACATTTATGCATTTGGCAAATGCTTTCATCCAAAGCCCATGATCTTGACATTGAAACCCATGATCTTGACATTGCCAGTGCCATGATTTATTAAGGGAAGCTTGTTCTGGTCTTGTTTTTGGTGGGAAAGAATCCCAAACAAGATGCTCTACTGCGTTTTTTATGTACACCAAGAGTGCCGCTGTCTTGTAGAGTTTAGCTCCAACCCTAATTAAACACACCTGAACCAACTAATCATGGTCTTAAGACTCATTAGAAACTTCCATGTAAGTGTGTTTGCACTGGCTGGAGCTATATCCTGCAGGACGTTGCCCCTCCAGAAGCAGGATTGGACACCCCTGAGACTTACATTGCATTGAAGGTGCAAACTTCAAAAGAGTTGACAAATGTTTTTACCTGATTTCTCTTTGTTGCTCCATTTCTCGATGCCAGGAAAGGCCGCCTCCAAGTCCAATTTTCCAAAACGAAATGCATAACCATTCATAAGTTTCTTGGGAAGTCCACTACCGGATCCACCGGAAGACGACCGAGCCCGGTGGCCTTTAACCTGCAAGGCCTTGTTGGTACGTTCAAGAGATTTGGAGCGTCTCTCGCCTGGACTGAGCTCAGCGCTCTTGGATGGATGGACGGTGGGAGAATCGTTGCAAGATTCATCTCCTCCCAGCCATCCACGAACACAGAGTCTCCGAGGAATCGGCTCCTTCGGGCCGGAGCCGCGACGTGCTCCTGGCTCCGACTCCGTCCCTTCCTCAAGAATTGATTCAGAGCTGGAGCCAAGGTTCATAGGGTTTTGCAAAGCCTCCATGTAGGACTTGCGGAAAAGCCGGCGCGACTCGAAGGCAGCAGAGTCTCTGGGATGCCGCTTGCGAAGGCCGGGATTGCTAAGGTCCGTGCTGAATGAGAGGATTTTGTGGCCGATTCCGCCTCGAATGCATCCCTTATCCGGGCTGCCCAAGGTGGGCGTCTGGGGAAGGGAGTTGGGACTCTTTTGCAAGGGTGAATCCTCCGAGTGCAGGGAGCTGATGCCCATATCCGTGAGGCTGCGGCTGAGGACTGGCTCCGATACGGTGGACTCGGCACCCAGGGAGTCTCGGGAACTGAGCGTTCCCGTGGATCCGTGGGTGCTGCAGGTGCTGAGCTGACCCCGCAGGGTCCCACCGCTGCTTCGCGCCTGCATGATTGCGTCGGCGGTGCTGGTCACGAACAAAGGATTGACCACGTTCTTCCAGGGCGTTCGGTAAACCACAGCGCCGGTACTGAGGAGACAGTTCTGGAGAGGGTGCAGGTTGCGTTCACGCGTTACATTCTGCAGGAAGTCGGGCGTGAACATGCTGGCGTACATGCTCTCGGCCACAGGGATCTCCGCGATGGCTTGCCCGCTCCCTGACAGGCATTTTATGACCAGTTTGGCAGCTTTGCGGCCTAAGGGAACCACCTGCAGGTAGAAATCTCCCTGCCGTAGACGTACTTTATGCAGGGGTGCGAGTTGCAGAACCACCTTCTCATGCAAACACAGTGGCCATCCCTCGTGGTACAGCAACAGGCCTTTGAATCGCAGCTGTGGAAAATAAAAAGGATGAATTCATCAGATAAAATGCCACTTTTCTTACAGGTACAAGCAACAATATGCAGTTATTTGCAGTTTGCAATCATTAATTAATTTCTGTCTTGAAGCAGATTTCAAGATACAAAAATGCAATGAATTAGAACATCAGGGAATTCTAAAATATATATCTAAAAGTGAAATGCATAATTTCTTTATCACTCATCAGAATTGCAAAAATGACAACTAGGTGGCATACTTGTTTTTTATTAACTGAAATAAAATATAACGATTTTTAATTATTTTAGCTAGTTAATTTCTCATTTCCATTTAGTTCAACTTGATGTACAAAAATAATTAAACATGAAACTGAAATAATTGAATAAAAAAACTATATAGACATATTTAAAATAAAATAATTCATTAAAAAAAACTATAATAGTACCTTGATGAAATTAAAGTACTGATTTGAAAAGATAAAATGTCAATAAATAGAATATCAGCAAATAAAATTAGAAAACACTATAATTTATGTAATGAAAACATTAAACATAAGGCTTAAAATAAAAAAGATGTCAAATTCCTTGCAGGGACTCAAATAATTCAGCAAATGAATGAATGAACGAACAAATAAATAAATAAATAAATATTGTAGTGAGCTAAAGCAATTTACCACAATAAATCAGACTGGCCAATATTTTTTTATGAGAGACTTCTACATGGCAATACAGTGTGAAAAAAAGCGTTTTATCATGGTACATCATAAAAGAACTTCACTACTTATCTACTTTACTGCTACTGAAAAAACAGTTAATTTAGTAGCGTTGTTAGTGACTCCCTGATGCCACTGTATAATGATACTGATGATGCAGCAGGAACACGTAAGCTTCAGCACGCTGTGACTCCCTCAAAGATCATGCCTGAGTTAAATGAGGCCGCTGAGAGCTCTCGTCTCAGAGTAACAACGGCAGCGCTGAATACAGGAGTGTAAGGTTTCAGCTATGTGCTCACACAGCGCTAACCTGCAGAAATACAAAGCCTCCCTGAGCAGGTCTTTCATTTTAGCCTGATCCTCTTTGCCAAGTTCTCCGCAGTGAGCTCACAACACGCTCTGTTTGGGCTGTTTATCAGAGCAACACTGAACCCTCTTTCAGCCTGAAGTATTCCTCCTCCCTCTCATGTTCCCACTCTCGCAATGTTTCTTTCTGAGAGAATTTAAATGGCTTGAACATGTTTAGCTGCAGCACTATGGATTTCAACAACAATATCTGAAGAAGAGACAAAATAATAAAATATACAGCAAACCTGTGTAAACCGCATTACCAGGCCATCATTACACAATATCGAGTTTAAAGATCGCGTGATGCATGACCATGCAGGTCCCATAAATAAATAAATAAACAAATAAATAAATAAGTTGTTTTCATTCAACAAGCATGGACATTATGCATAATGTAAATACATAGAAAAACAAACAAACATGTATTTATTTATTTATTTGAATATGTATGTAAATGTATTATTCATAATTAAAAAAACAACAACACTTATTTATTTATATTCCTGTCAAATAATACAAATTATTTATTTTTGGACATGCATGCAAATTTATTATGCATAATGCAAATGAATGAATAAATATTTTTATTTGAATTTATTCACAATACATTTGCATGCATATCCTAAATAAATAAATAAACAAATAAATATTAGCTTGAACTATGCTAAACGATATCTGAAACTTTGTATTACGAGCACTTGTTATTTGCCTCTATGACGAATCGCTATATATATATATATATATATATATATATATATATATATATATATATATATATATATATAGTGTGAAATTCCCCTAGGTGGCTTTGTATAAATAATTATATTATACATAATATATATTATATTAAATGTAACAATTATATTATACATTTGCTAAATAAAAAAATGTGATCTATTAGTAGATTTTGCCCACTGTTTATTGACTTGGAAATGCTTCAGTGAAAATGCGTCTGCTGAAGCTGCCAGTACTCACACAGGCCTCCTGTCTTATTGTCTGCAGGATTCTCTTGGTGGGCAGCAGGAAGTCAATGAAGCAGTGCAGTCCGTCACCACGGTACTGTCTCTCCACTACACTGAAGAGCTGCCACAGGACGGTGGCCGCCGAGGCACTGAACGGAGGAAACAGAGCCGATAACACGTTCTGAATGCAGCGGTCCAACGACTCCGAGTCCTGCAACACATCACACATTCACAGTCAATCTCACATTTTACCACAAACATTTACTGTACATTGTTTGAGTTTTGTTATAAAATTGACAATATTTGAAAGCTTGCTTTATAACAAAAGCAACAAAGCTTATTGCAATTATTGGATGACAAGTGTGCTTCAAATAATGTTTAGTGAAATTTTGTTCATGCATCAACTGAAAACAGCACATATCTTGGTTCATGAACATGAAGATTGAATAAAAATAAAAATTGATAGCCAACCCAGCCCTAGCGTCCAAAAAAAATGGATGTTTATAAATATTTTATTCGAAAAGCATGAAAAAGTATGACAAGTATGAAAAATAATTATGCATAATACAAATAAATGAACAAATAAGAAAACATTTATTTTATTATATATAAATATTTTTATTTGCATTATGCAAGATAAATTTCCATGCATGTACAAAATAAATAATAATAACAAATAATAATAATAAATATATAATGCATATATACAGACAGACAGACAGACAGATAGAAATATTAAATGTCAACTGAATTACCGGCCCGTTAATACACAGTATCGAGTTTAAAGTTTGCATGATGAATTTCCATGCTAGTCCAGAAAAATAAAAAGAAAAGAAAAGAAATAAAAAATAATGTCAATGATTTTAGCCCTACAAAATGGTTTCGGCCAATACTGGAAAATCATTTTTAGCTTTATATTTTCAATTGCTGAAATTTTGTGGTCAGTAATATACTGTAGGACACATGAAGCATCACTTTCTGTCATTATAGACTGAATCAAACACCCAACGATTGAGCATAGTGCGATAGTGTAAACAATGGCAGCATGTTGTTTTTGGTTTGGTTAGTGAGACGGTTTGATGGTCACAAGTTCAATCCCACAGTTCCCAGTTACAAACACAAACAGCAGGATGTCAGGAGGTCACGGGACACTGATGAGACGGGAAACACCTGTCAATGTAGCGTCACCCACTGGACAATAACAGGCGGGATGGAAAATCCTGTCCCTAATGCAGAACTACATCATATCTGTGGAGCAGAGGACTTTCCAGCCGGATATGTATCACAGTATCCTAGACTAGCACAACCACGACCTGGGACGGTCAGCTTTAGGTTAAAAGGATAGTTCACCCTAAAATGAATATTTCCTGTTAATTTATTCATCCTCAGGCCATCCAAGATGTAGTGAAACGTGGATGTTTCATGTGTCTAAAGCATATAAAGTGAATAAACCAGTCTTTATCAGCTCACCTTTTTACATGAACTATGAGAAACCATAAAACAAAATTAGTTCGAACTGGTTGGAATGAGTCGGCAAAAACTCATTCATTCAAAAACTCAGCATCATAGGATCAGATACGCTGCTATTTTGGCTCATTTCCAGTCGGAGTGACTGTCAGGCGTCTGAAAGTGATTTGTGATTGAGTAACTTGTAGATCTGTGCTGCTTCAGTCCAATTTGGTTCATCTAGTTCACCAAAAACTACAGGTTCAAAAGAATGATTCGTTTGTGAATCGGACATCACTCCGGACCATTTGACTGAGTCTATGGATTATAATATTGTAAATAATGTTGAGTTTCTTGCACAGACCGATCGTTTCACTTCATAAGACCTCAATATATTGTTAGGAGTCACAAGTATAAATTTTGTGTTGCCTGATGTGCTTTTTTGACTCTCAAAGTGCCATTGACTTGCATTTTATGAGTCACCAAGGAGCACGCTTTCAGCTAAAAATCTTCTTTACTGTTCAACTACAGGAAAAAATGTCACCTTGGATGGCCTGAGGATGAGTAAATTAACAACAAAAATTCCTTTTTAGGTGAACTATCCCTTTAAATGGGCAGAGGAGTGGAGAAAATGGAAATGAACTTGTTTGAGTTGAGCTGCAGATGGGAAAAGCCCAGCAAAAATCCCCAGCAAAGCTCGGACTCTAACTCTCCCTGTTTGTTCTGCTCTGTTGGCCTTGTTTTAGACAATGACAATGTGCCGTCCACATGCGGTCACTCCTCCACAGGGCAGCCATTGTTTGGTTCTCCTGCAGAAAGTCTTTATTGGTGCTCGAGGAAACTCGATCACTCAGGAATAATCACAGCGCTCCAACTGCAGGGAAGAGCAGAACCGCCGTCTGGAGGAAAGGCTAACAATGGGAGGAAAGGCAACATGATTTCTAACATCGTTTAACGGTGCTTTTTTAGGTTATTGTGGCAGGCTACAAAATAGCGGCTTGGGCTGGGCAGGATTACAGGCCGGTCCAGCGGGACGAGGGCCTCGGGGCCTCAGGACTGTCAGGAGCCTCCGAAGCCTCAGGCCACATGACTCAAGACTGCCAAAGTAAACTGAGTAACAGGGCCCTTGCAAAGTACTATATATATATATATATATATATATATATATATTAACATAATATATGTGTGTACTGTGTATATGTATATATAAATACACACACATGCATGTTTATATTTAAGAAAAATATGTTATGTTTATATATTAAATATATTTATAATATAAATTATATGAATATACATATATGCATGTAAATAAATGTAAATATTTTCAAAATATATACTGCAAGTGCATTTATATATACTAGTGCTGGGCAACGATTAATTGCGATTAATCGCATCCAAAATAAAAGTTTTTGTTTATATAATGTGTGTGTGTACTGTGTATATTTATTATGTATATAAAGACACACACGTACAGTATATATTTTGAAAATATTTACATGTATTAACATGCATATATGTATATAATTTATATTATATATAAATATATTTAATATATAAACAATATATATTTTTTAAATATATACATGCATGTGTGTGTATTTATATATACACATAATAAATATACACAGTACACACACATATATTATGTACACAAAAACTTTATTTTGGAAGCGATTAATCGAGATTTTGACAGCACTAATATATATATATATATGATAGATAAAGATATGCATTTTCCCCCCAAAAAATAAATAATTGATGTTTATATATTTATTTATTCTATTATTATATATTTAAGTTTTTTATATAAATGATTATAAATATAAATGCACACCCTACCAAACAACATTTTGAAAATATATGCATAAATAAATTCTATAATATTTTGAATATATACATATTTAAATCACACACACACACACACACAGTATATATTACATTTAATAAAATAATAAATCAAATTTGAAATTAGATTTTTTTTTTTATTAAATTTTATAAAAATTACAGTCAATCATATACAGTATATATATATAAATATATTTGAAAATTCTAGTGTGTTAATTTTTTTTTTATTATATTTTATTTTAATATGTACATTTTGAGACAGTACAAAACTTTTTTTTTTTTTAAATATATGCTTATGTTCAAATATATTCATTACATATTCAAATATATAGAATATGAACATTATCAATTCAAGACACCCCTACTAAATAACCTTTTATTTTGACTTCCTGTTGGGGTTCAAAGATTAATGAATGGTGTTTGAGGGTTCTGGCACGAGTGGAGTCTGAAGACCGGCCCAGGCTCGAAGATCTTTTCAACATGTTTTAACCTGAAAACTTTAGTGATGGTCTAAACTACAAGCTGTATTCAGGACAGCCTGCATATCAATCTCAGTGCACCCACCCAAAACAGCAGTTTTAAAGTCTGAGAAGACTAAACATCCAGCTGGAAGACAGCGCTGGATGGAGGACTTCAAGAGAGCTGGAGATAAGTGTGGCTTTGAAGATGAAAGATTAAATAAGACTGGGCAGAAGGAGAGCTTCTGATGCATTTCCCTAACCTTGAAGAAGTTATTTCACCTGGCTGAAGCCAGTAAAAGAGCTTTTAATAGCAGCCAAAGCACAAGTGTGGCTCAGAGGAGATGTGTGTGGGATCTGGGAGGATCTGCCCTCTTTGATGGTGTTTATGGTGACGGATCAGACCCGGACCCGTAATTATATCTAAACGACATGGATTCCAGGTGGCTCACTGCCGCTCTATTAAAACAGACGGACATCTGCTACAAAACCACACGACCTACAGAGTCCAACATCTCCACTCCTACTGCTCACACTCATATCCTCAACCGCAACACAACATTTGCACCAAAATCATGCAGCTTGTTAAGGAAAGGTTTACTTTTTTAAAGTGACCAGACTTACAAACCCAATAATACAAAAGTTTGGAATAACTATTTTAAAAAAAATCAAGACTGCTTTTTTTTTTTAGCAAAATACAGTAAAATCAGTAAAATTGTGAAATATTATTACAATTTAAAATAGCTGTTTTCGATATGTATATATGGTCAAATGTAATTTATTCATATGATGCAATGCTGAATTTTCAGCATCATTACACCAGTCTTCAGTGTCACATGATCCTTAGAGTTCTATAAATCAGAAATTATTCTAATATGCTGATATGTAAAAATCTCCCATAATTCTTTAATATATAATAAAATAATAATATATATATTAATAATAAATAAACATTTATTTATTTATTTGACTAAATGTAAAAAAACAAAACAAAAAAAATATAAAACCGATATTCACTATGGAAATTAGTATGACTTTTTAAGGTTTCATTGACTTCTATGACTTTTACAGGCCTGGAAACCACAATTTAAAGTTTTTCCAAGACTGTGGGAACCCTGAACAGATCACTAAAAATACAGTTTTAACAAATCATTGCCATTATTGATGCTCTAATTGACCTGAGCTGCACTTAGACACATTTTACTGCAATGCAAACATACAGCAACTAAGCTGTGATTCACCAAACAAAGCCGCTCTAAACAAACCGCGTGTGAACTCCTGACAGTCTGACGGGAAGGGCTTTCTCCGGTGTGTTTAGTGGGTCAGGAAGACAAAGGCTCATGCACCAGCTCTCCAGCGGAGCATGAAGGCCGTGAAACCGGAGCGAGAGCACAGGTTACTGAGAGCTGCCTCATACATGCAGGTGTCAAATCAGCGTTAACATCTCTCCAGAGCGTTTGAGGACAAATGCAGGATTATAGAGGAGGAAAAACACAATGGGCCGACAGCAGGGGTCTGAAGACTCAGATACGTGATGCTGAACTGAACCGGCTATTTAAAAAACATCTGTGAAGACATCAGAAAACTTCCTGAACTGTTTACAGGCTTGCTTTGCTTTTCTAAAAATAAACAAAAATATACCTACATTTATTCACTTAGCAGATGGTTTTATCCAAAACTATTTACAAATGCAACAAGTAATTTAAGGAGTTTTTTTTTCTATTTAATTTATTTATTTTTAATTTGATAAAACATTTATTTATTTATTTTAGTTACTTTACACTATAATTCAGTTTACAATTAATCCTGAAATGCATATTATGGGTTAAACATTTCAGGTGCTATACAGTACAAAAAAGAAAATAAATCCATACAGCTCATTAAACAAACATTTAAGGACTTCTTTCATATGCAATGAAGGATAAATTCATAAAAAAAAAAAAAGTTAAAATTTTGTTAAATGTTTTGTTGAAAATGTTTTCACATTTTAGTGGCCTTTTATTGTGGCCAGCCTAAGGCACACCTGTGCAATAATCATGCTGTCTAATCAGCATCTTGATATGCCACACCTGTGAGGTGGATGGATTATCTCGGCAAAGAAGAAGTGCTCACTAACACAGATTTAGACAGATTTGTGAACAATGTTTGAGAGAAATAGGCCTTTTGTGTACATAGAAAAAGTCTTGGATCTTTGAGTTCAGCTCATAAAAAATGGGGGCAAAAACAAAAGTGTTGCGTTTATAATTTTGTTCAGTGTATATATATGTATATGTATATGTGTATATAAATTTGATTCAGCTAATAATATTCAAAAACATAAAAATAATATAATTTGTTTTGATATATATGTATATATATATATATATATATATATATATAATATATATATATATATATATACATATACATATACATATATATATATATATATATATATATATATACATATATATATTTTTTTATATATATAAATAATTTTATTATTTTCTTTCAAATAAATATTATTTTATATTATTTACAGTATTTTATTATTCTATTTATTATTAAAATTGTATTATTCAATTATTATAATTAATATTATTATAATTGTGTCTGTGTGTTAAGCTTACAATTATTAACTGCAATTATTTGCATATCATCAGCTGAATGTCTGAATAATGGTGACATCTCTGGCTAAATCCATCATTTTGAAAGCAGTCTGTAAACGGCGCACCTGATTTAACTGGCAGCTGTCGAACAGGTTGATGTCTACAGAAGGAATGTCCATCGACTCACTGAGGACAAAAGCCACACGCAGCTGCTCTCAAACAGGTTCTGTAGTGAATCTCTGAGCGATGACACAAACACACAGAGCAAACTCAGAGCTCACAGACACACATCAGCCTGCTGTGACACGGCAAACGATCGGTGATTACGAGACGAGTTAAAGTGCTGTAATTGAGGGATCAATTCAAGACGCCGCTCCCATGATGTCTGGATTACAGCACTAAAGACTAAAGCCAGTCCTAATGCCACTCATTACCAAACAGGTCGAGTTAAAGGATGTAACACTGTGCTTACAGACTAACCTCCACAAAATACAGATCAATATATCCATAAACAGACATTAAAATTAGCACAGAAATACCTCAGTCAAGACAGACTGTTGTAATACAGATTCTGAGAAATAAATAGGAAAATAACAGAATCAATCATGCAAACTCCTCCGAATAAGAGACTAATTCAAATTCTGCTGTAAAACAGCTCTAAAAAGACAACCGTGCCATTATTCGGCTCAATTCAGTTCAATAACTAAGCTGAACAATTATGAAACAAGTTCAATTCAGCTTGGTGTCATTATTCAGATTGATTCAGGATTTTTTTTTGTTCTCATCTAAGTGTCACTGTAGTCAGACTGATAATATTACTGAATATTAAGAGTCTTTTAAACCCCCCAAAAAACAACCAAAATGTCATCTAAATATGGTTATGATGGTGTATATTCTGTAAAGGCACCATGATATTTCCTCATTTGCAAGTCAATATGGATAAAAGCATGTACTAATGAATTAAAGGTAAATATACCACAGTACAGCACAGTATTTTTTGTAAGTGAACAAAGTTTTGCCATGCAAGGGTTATTTTAGTATTATCATAGTTTTTGTTAATATTTTGTAAAAATCATTTTTAAATGTTCTACTTTCATGTTAATTTTAGTTAAAGTTTTAGTAATTTTGTTGTGTGCTTTTTTTATGTCTATAATTTTTTTATTTTTTTTATTTGAGTTTTAGGTATTTTAGCATTCATGTTGGGAACTTGGAAATAAAACTTGGAGCTGAAATAAAATAAGTGCACATTTTTTAAATATTTCACATTATTTCACTTAACATTTATTTTAAGTAACAAAAGTGTTTTTATTTATGGTTTTACATTGAGTTAATTAAAATAGCCCTGCTGTAAGGAAAGACATTGCCCTGTTTCATAGGACAATCACAATCCAATGGAAAGTAGTGAATGCTTTCTTCATTTAAAGTTCAGCTGAAAGCATAACAATGATACCTGTGTGATTCATAAGCGATGTCAAACGCGACCCGCTTACCTTTATACTCAGGTAATTATCGCAGCTCCGCGACTTCACTCTGGAGTGCATAGTGCTCCGCGTCCGCATTCAGGGCTCAAGACAGTAGAAAAACCATAAATATGCAGATAAATAAATAGGATTAATCCAGTGTAAGTCCATGTAGAGAGTAATTGGGCTCCTCTGCACCCATGACTGAGTCTGCCGGTGTGTGTCTGCTCTAGTGGGAGGATTGAGAGAGAGAGAGAGACGGCCCTCCTCCTGTGGCCTCTCCCAGCTGGATAATGCATACTGATGCAATTTCCTTTAGCGCTGAGAAAACACACATCTGAGCTGCACACAGGCACAACAACACCCCCGTCCCACAAGTGCCCTGCAGGGGAACAAACCTTTACTACCCCCTACTCTCCAGCGGCCGGAGCCTCCCCCTCTTTGTCCCGACAAAACAAATGGACTAGGGTTTCAGCTTATGCTGTCGCTTTTGTAAAAGAAGGAGGGAGAACAGAAAAAAGAAGACATCAGCATGCCATCGGCGGCTCGGGTCACTCGACTACAATAGTGCTGCGCTCAATCTCGCTAATCCAAAAACTAGAGCTGACACACACTAGCAGACCATAAAGCGGTGCAAAACAAACAAACAAAAGTGCTTGGAGCCTTTAAATATAATGCATTAAAAAGTATCTTTTAAAGCATTTTATGAATACATTACAATACTTATCTATTCATTGCTATTAAAAAGTATTTAATGCACCTTATACTGCATTTTAGACATACATTATAATATTAATCTATTCACTGTTACACATTTAGAAAGCATAATGCATTAAAACACGTAACAAGGAATCTGCAAATATAATGCACAGTTACAATTATTTATGATAAGATATAATGCATTAAAATGTGCATTATGAAAACCTTTATAATGCATTACACAAAGGCTGTGAAACGTTTATATCTCGACTGATTCTTCTCAACATCACTGAGATTAAATGCAGAGCAAACAGAGACTCTTAAGTTGTAAATGCTTCTTACAAGAATCTAAAAATCAACATTTGAAAGAAAATGCAGAACAGATCTATTTTATATCTCAATTGATGCTCCTTTACATCATAAATACAGCATTTTTTTTCCGCAATGACAGCAGTGAAATTAAATGGACAACAAATGGAGACTCTTAAGTCTTAAATATTTCACATAAGAATGTAAAATTGAACACAAGAAAGAAATATTTCTATTTTATTTTCTATTTTTAGACTTAAGTCTTATATTATTTTTATTAAAAAAAAAATATATACATTTTATAATATTTATATATATTTCTATATTTTTTTAAATATTTAAAATGTTTATAGTATTATAATATTTCACATAAGAATCTAAAATTTAACATGTGAAAGATAAAAATATATTTTATATCTCAATTGGTTTTCCTTGGTAGAAATAAGATTGAAGCCCGTTTCAGCCTTTAAATAATATATATATATATTTTTTTTAAGTTGTAAATGCTTCTTATAAGAATCTAAAAATCAACATTTTAAAGAAATAGCAGAACAGATCTATTTAAAGATAGATAAAAGTTGATATAAGTGAAAGCTCCATTGAGTCAATAAAAGAGCAAAAACTGAGCAATACTGTGTTTTCATGGAAATATCTAGTAAAACCCTAATCATAGGTTATCTGCCAGTTACACACCCTAACAAGCTAGCAGAACTCATAAAACTCAATTACACTAACTTAATTATGGAGTTTGTTCACTTTTTCAAGTTAGTAGAAATCAAGATTTTGATTTCCTTGCGCACACACAATAATCACACTTAACTGAGCAACCACCCAGTAAGTTAACTCAGTCATCTAGAGTAGATGAGCGTTTGCACGCTTGTCTGCGTGTGGCACACCTGCGCCGAGCGTGTGGAAAGCATGAACATGTCCACACACTGCCATGGAATGTGTAACTCCAAACATGTCAGAGTCATCCATTACCACCCTAAAGATCCGCCAGACCTCCACCAGATCACGTTAACCCCAGAAAATCACATTAAACAGAGGAGCCAGTGTGCTGTGGCTAATCATGTTAGGCTATATTCAGAAGAGCTGGATTCTTGACACGCAACATTGGTCACATGACATCATTGTGTCTCATTCACATGTGAGATTAACAAGGATTTAGCTGATATCATAATGTGTTTTGTAAATATTTGCCACGGTTCTTCATTGTGTTGTCATTTGAATCGAAACGAGCGGATGACCCGTTTAAGCAACAGTTCAGAAACATTCACATATGTGACCCTGGACCACAAAACCAGTGATAAAGGTCAATTTCTCGAAATTGAGATTTATGCATCATCTAAATATGTTTTCCATTGATGTATGGTTTGTTATGATAGGACAATATTTGGCCGAGATACAACTAGTTGAAAATCTGGAATCTGAGGGTGCAAAAAAATCAAAATATTGATCCAAATCAAGTTCTTAGCAATGCATATTACTAAACAAAAATTAAGTTTTGATATATTTACAGTAGGAAATTTACAAAACATCTTCATGGAACATGATCTTTACTTAATGTCCTAATGATTTTTGGCATAAAAGAAAAATCAATAATTTTGGCCCATACAGTGTATTTTTGGCTATTGCTACAAATATACCCTATAGCGACTTAAGACTGGTTTTGTGCTCCAGGGTCACATTTATGCATTGCATTCAATGCATGCATTTTATCAGTTCATGCATTACTTGGGTATCGAACCCACAACCTTGCGCCACTGTTTGAGCTACAGGACCTGCATGAAGACTCTTACAGATTTGAGGATGAGTGAATAATGCTGAACTATTCCGCCAGTTCAAACAGTAGGTCATGGGTCGATTCCCAGGGAATGCATGAACTGATCAAATGTAGACTTTGAATGCAATTTAAGTCACTTTGGATAAATCTGCCAAATGCATAAATGTAAATGCAATGAGAAAAGCACTATAATGACATTGCACTAGATAAATTTGTGTACACACACACAAACACAAAAACATAGTAGACAGGAAATGCTTCTGGTATCTGATGGAGGTATTTAAGGATTTTAATAAACACTGATCTGATATCTCTTCAGGCATCCAGTCTAAAGCCATAATTCATCCTGTTCTCCACTAGAGGGCTGTTCTTCACACTGCAGGTCAAGACTAAATCAAGATTGTTTAGCCAGATATACAGTTAAATCATGCCATTGCAAGTCAACTTCATATTTTTACAAAATAACATTTTAATTGTCCAACTCCTGCAGAAAAACTACATGTAGTGCTTTGATGAACTGCTTTGTTCCTCTTTTGCAAGTCGTTCTGGATAGAAGCATCTGCTACATGTCTAAATACAAATGTAAATGTAAATTACATATAATCCTAAAGATTCACCAGAACAAAGGGAATCAGAAAAGATACTGTTATTATGGAAACAGCAATCACACTAAAAGATCTCAGCACTGCAAATGATGCAATTGTGTCATTCTTCTTAAACTCTTGAACATTTATTTGTAATGTGTCTGAATATTTTGCAATAAACTTATGCAATAAAAATAAAATATAAATAAATAAATAAATAAATAAATACACATATACATGTATTGCAAAAGTCTACTGCAAATTATATATATATATATATATATATATATATATATATATATATATATATATATAGTATTTTATGCATACAATCAATAACATTGAATTAATTAATTAAAATAAAAATCACATTTTAATTAATTAAAATATATTTTTATTACATTTGCATATTTCATTAATTAATTAAAATATAATATCACACAAATAATGTATTTTTATATATTTTGTATTATATATAACGTATTTCATACCTATAATTAATAGTATTGAATTGATTTTAATTCACAATGCTTTATGAGATGAAGAGCTAATTCAGTCTTGAGCATGTTTTGCTGAAACAAACCTAATGTTGTGATTCATTTCAGATCGTGTCGGTGCAGTTCCAGGTTTAAACCAATATGGATGAATAGGAGAACACTGTCACGCTCAATTGCAGTTTCCTTCAAGTAACTTACAGACGAGACCAACATGCAGTGCATGCATGCTTTTTACTCCTCTTATCTTGGGTGAGTAGCTCTTAAGTTAAGAGGTGAAGTAGCACTCGAGGATCTACACAGTAGCCGTCTAATCTACAGTCACAGCTTTGGGACATCAAGCTATTCAGTTCAAGGCTGTGCAAGATGTTTTTCTCTCAAACTATCAGGTAAAGAACTCAACCATGAAAGAAAATATGATCCATTATAAAGTTAAATCCTGCTAAGTCTGTCTGTTTGCAGTTTTCGGCGCATTAACGGATGCTCACAGCAGCATATTGAACATTATTTTATTTGTGCAAACAGGTATGAAGAGGAATAAAACCACAGCTCTGCCATCAACATGTTACTTCCTGTTTTTCAAAAGCAGCTGCTGAAAATATCTCAAAATACATTCTTCAAACTTAGAAAGCCCATTTTGTGAGATGCAGAGAAACAGATAAGAGTCTCCCCGGTGACAGCAGCATCTGATAACACATCTAACATAAATTATCCAGATGACGGCCACAGCAGCCCTGCTCGCTTTCCCATAATCATAACTCATGTGTGCGATAAACAGCCCGTGTCCATCACGACCCACAGAAGCAGAAAAAAGCTCTCCATCCAATCATCTGACAGCGTCTTTAAAACAACCAAGAGAATCCATAAAATGAGATTATTAGTTGCATTTTATTCTAATTTGCCTCCTGAAGAGAATGAGACAATGACTATATGAGGGAATCTAATGAAAGCTATCAAGAACTGATCCTGGTCATATTTCACGCTAAATTCTAACGAAAGAAACATGAAAATTATGGTAGCTGCTTCAGTGTAATTTTAGTAGGCCTATTAATCATAGTTTTTAATCAATATTTTTAATTAGGTGTATTTTTATATTTTAAGTTTTAAATATTTGCATTTGTCTGAATATTTTGCAAAAAACGTTAGCGATAAAATATAAATAATTACAAAAATTATTGTATTGTTTATTTAGACAAATTTTCATACACACGCACGCATATATATATATATATACACATATAAATAAAATATACTCAATCAATAATTAGGTTTATTTTAAGTGTTTTAAGTTTTCATTTTAATTATAGTTTAATTTCTAGTAAATTTGTTATGTACTTTTGTCATTTTCATTAGTTTAAATATTACTATTTAGGTTTAATTTATTTTTAATTCAGTTTTAGTTTTACTTAAAGGGTTAGTTCACCCAAAAATGAAAATTCTGTCATTAATTACTCGTGTCGTTCCAAACCCGTGAGACCTTCGTTCATCTTCAGAACACAAATTAAGATATTTCTGATGAACTCCGAGAGCTGTCTGACCCTCCACAGACAGCAAGGATCCTCACACGATCAAGGCTCAGAAACATAGCAAAGAGATCCGTAAAATAATCCACGTGACATCGGTGGTTCAACCGTAATTTTACGAAGCTCCAAGAATACTTTGTGTGCAAAAAAAAAAAAAAACTTTATTCAAATTCGTCTCCTCCGCGTCACCCTATAGCGCCATTTTGGATTATATCCGCTGGACGGAAACTGCGCACGCTCTTCCGTGTAAGCCGCATACCGGATGCTCTGTTTTCGTTCAAATCAAAGCATAAATATACGTAAAAGACGTATCCGCGCAGTGTGGCTGACACAGAAGAGCATACGCAGTTTCCGTCCAGCGGATATCATCCAAAATGGCGCTACGCTGACGTAGAGGAGACGAACTGTTGAATAAAGTCGTTATTTTCGTTTTCTTTGCATACAAAAAGTATTCTCGTAGCTTTGTAAAATTACGGTTGAACCCCTGATGTCACATGGATTATTTTACCGATCTCCTTGAGCCTCGTTTCTGAGCCTTGATCGTGTGAGGATCCTTGCTGTCTATGGAGGGTCAGAGAGCTCTCGGAGTTCATCAGAAATATCTTAATTTGTGTTCTGAAGATGAATGAAGGTCTCACGGGTTTAGAACGACATGAGGGGGAGTAATTTATGACAGAATTTTCATTTTTGGGTGAACTATCCCTTTTTTAAGTTTTTTTTTTTTATATACAGAATTTTTTTTATTGCTTATTTTAGTACTTCAAATTAAACTTATTTCAGTTAGAAGCAAGGCAACATTTCATAGTTTCACTTAGTTTAAGTCAATTTTAATAATTTCAATATTTAATAATATTTATATTTATAGCCAAGGCAACATTTCAAAATTTTGTTTAGTTTAGATTATTTTTATTTTTATCTATTTAATATTTTTTCATAATTTTTTATTTAATTAATTTCAGATGTATATCAATGAACATTTTTTACATTAATGTAGTTTATGATAAGTTTGTGCTACTTATATCATATTGAAACAGCACCTCTTTAATTCAGAACTACAAACTAGAAAATGCTGCAAATTAAACTCATGTTTGCCGATGTGCTGCTGAAAAAAAACTGTCTTGGTGGAACAATTTTCACTCAGAAATTTCACAAATATTTACATAGAAACTGCAAGTAGAATGACTGAAACAGTATTTTCTTGTAAAACATACTCCAATAATCTGAGTTTTACCTACAACATAATTGCAGCAGCGTGTGTAAAATAAACATAACGTCACGGCCCGTGTTTCAGCGCTCTGATTCGGATGGTTCACATATTTTGAGCTGAATGAGACGGCATGCACATCTCTGTGATTGACAGACATGGAGTCAGTCTGACGTCACACATGCTCACCCTGCTGAGGAATGTGACACCCTGATCTCACTGCAGGCCACCCGCGCTTTACTGCACCCTTCCTGTGCTGCCACACTCATCCTGACCACTAAAACACCACAGAGTCACTCAAAGCTGTGGTCAGTCATCCGCTGCCTATAGTTATATGTCTAAATGCATCACAGGCCACAGGAAAGAAACATCACACATGAGATGCTTTCTCCTAAAAAGCAATGAGATTTAAATGTGCATACTATCCATCCTAAATTCCATGTGATAATAGTAATTTTCAATACTATTTAGGGCAGATCGGGTGGATAGTATGCACATTGGGATGCAGGGCAAGTCTCCAATCTTGCATCAGTTTCTGCTTCTGAGAGAAAGACCTCTACTCTAGAGTTACCAGCATTTGGGGTCAGTAATTTTTTTAAGAAATGTATATTTTTGTTCAGTAAGGATGCATTAAAGTGATCGAAAGTGCCATTAAAGACATTTCTAAATGATTTCTATTTCAAATAAATGCTGTTCTTCTGAATTTTCTATTCATCTGTGAATCCTGAAAAATAAAATGTATCACAGTTTGCACAAAAATATCAGGCAGCACAACTGATTTCAACATTGATAATAATCAGTAATGTTTCTTGAGCAGCAAATCAGCATATTAGAATGATTTCTGAAGATCATGTGACACTGAAGACTGGAGTAATGATGCTGAAAATTCAGCTTTGATCACAGAAATAAATTACAGTTTAACATTCTTAAACATTCACATAAGAAAAAGTTTTAAAATTACAAAAATATTTCACAATTCTTACTGTATTTTCCATCAAATAAATGCAGCCTTGGTGAGCAGAAGAGACTTCTTTCAGAAACATTAAAAACACACACAACTGTCTAAAGTTTAACACAAGAGCTGAAATGCACAGCTTTGATTGGCTCTTGTTTTTATAAAATCATGACAACAGCAATGTCCAATAAATCAATAACTGTATTAATATTAATAATATAAATAAATTATTAATCGGCCAGGCAACTGTGACTTGGTGCATTGCTATAATTCATCACAAGAGCATTTTAGAACATCTCTGAACATGACTCCCCCAATCAAACTCTGTTACACACAACATTATAATACAGATCTGATCCCATGAGCTCTGCAATGAATCTGGAATATAAAGCACACTGTACTCACAAAGGTGAATCTCTAGATCCAGCGGTCAGTGTGTGAATCCTCTCTAGATCCTGTGGATGTGAGTCTGCAGACGTCAAGCAGAGAAACACACATTAGTGCTCTGAGCAGTTCACATGGCCTTGAGAGCTGGTCTGGGAATCCAGTCTCCTCTGCTGTCGGAGTGTGAAGCACAGACAGAAGCCTGATATCAGACGGACACAACTCGACCAAGGACTCTGATACCATACCAGTGTGTATTGTGTATTTTGGGAAACACTCATTATTGCTCAAAAGTTGCTCTTCCATAGCTAATGGAGCTCAGTTTAATGTAAGTGTCTAATATGTTTCTCCTACAATTCCTTAGGAGAAATAAAAATAGAAACAAATGTTAATTGCATGGAAATTTAGATATTTTTCCTGCAACCGTTTACTAGGACGTTTTTTCAGGAGAATCATCTGAAAAGTCTTCATTTGCTGTATTTAATCACATTTCTACCTAGGAAACAATTGAGAGATTGCATTGGTGATTTTTCCTTCCTAGATCTGAGTGTGTATTTTGGGAAACAGACTCGAAAAAACAATCATTATTGCAGAGCCAGAGCTATTTCAGTGTCTCAGATGTGTACTCTACAAATCCTTAGGAGAAATAAAAATAGAAACAAATGGAGTCAACTGCACGACAATTTTGAGATATTTCCTGAAATTTTACACAGGAAAAAAATAATAATGTCATTCAGAAATTGCTAGAAATTTCACAGTAAATTAGAAAGAAATGCAAGTAACACACTGAATTAAACATGACATTTTGAAGCAGAAATGTTCTTGTACAACATACTCTAATAATTTTAATAAAACAAATATTAAACGTATGAGATTTCCAGGCTTTTTTCCAGGAGAAACATCTGAGAGAAGACTCAACTTTTCTATCAAGGAAAAAAATAATAGCTTAAAGTTTGCTCTTCTGTAGCTCAAGAGGCTTAAATTAATGAATGAATTAATTAGTTAATTTAAGCGTCTCCGATGTTTCTCCTATAAAATCCTTAGGAGAAATAAAAACAGAAACAAATGGAGTCAATATCATGACGATTTTGTGATATTTCCAAAAAACTCGACACTGAAAAAAAATGGTAGAAACAATTTTCACAAATTTCAATTAAAAAGAAACAAATAGCATGTTGAATTAAATGTGTAATTTTGTTGTAGAAAGCCTGAAATAGTATTTTCCTGTAAAACATTCTCCAATAACCTTAATAAAACTAATCATAAATAAATAATACAACTTTGAAAAAAAAATGTACAGTATAAATCTGACACATATGGGATTATTGGGGCTTTATTAATCTGAAAAGACTTAGTTTGCTGTATTTCATCAGAAAAGGCAGTCATTATTGCTTAAAGTTTGCTCTTCTGTAGCTCAAGAGACTTGATGGATTTGTTTTAAGTGTCTACAAATCCTTAGAGAAATAAAAACAGAAACAAATGGAGTCAATAGCATGACAATTTTGAGATATTTTATGAAGCTGTAGATGAGAAACACATGAGATTACTTGAGGAGGAACATCTATGAAGACCCAGTTTACTGTATTTAATCACATTTCTATCTAGGAAACAAGTGAGATATTAAAGAGGTCCTAGACAGAGCCATAAACACTAATTATTGCTTAAATTTGCTCTCAGTCCTCCTATAAATCCATAGGAGTCAATTGCATGGTAATTTTGAGCATACACATCTGAGAAGACTCAATTTGCTGTATTTAATCTATCTAGGAAACAACAGAGATTGCATTGGTGATTTCCCTCCCTAGTCAGGGCCGATCCGAGTGTGTATTGACCAGATGAAACGTCTAAATTATCTAAGCTAACACAGTGTGTTAAAAATGTAAAAGACTGGATGATCAATAATTTTCTCCTATTAAATTCAGATAAGACAGAGATATTACTTTTTGGACCAAAAAAACAGTACACAGAATCTCTTGGATTACAATTTGCATCTAGACGGATGTCCTGTTACTTCCTCTACAGTCAAAAATCTGGGTGTTATATTAGACAGCAACTTGTCTTTTGAAAATCATATTTCCAATGTTACAAAAACAGCATTCTTCCATCTTAGAAACATTGCCAAGCTACAGAACATGTTACCTGTTTCTGATGCAGAAAAGTTAGTTCATGCATTCATGACCTCTAGACTGGACTATTGTAATGCACTGCTAGGTGGTTGTCCTGCATCTTCAATAAACAAGCTACAGATAGTCCAAAATGCAGCGGCTAGAGTCCTTACCAGGTCAAGAAAATATGATCATATTACCCCAATTTTACAGTCTCTGCACTGGCTACATATTAAGTACCGTATCAGTTACAAAATATTATTACTTACCTATAAGGCCCTAAATGGTTTAGCTCCTGAGTACCTAACTAGTCTTCTATCACGCTACAATACATCACGCTCCCTAAGGTCGCAAAACTCTGGACTCTTGGTAGTACCTAGAATAGCAAAGTCCACTAAAGGAGGTAGAGCTTTTTCATATTTGGCTCCCAAACTCTGGAATAGCCTTCCTGATAACGTTCGGGGTTCAGACACACTCTCTCTGTTTAAATCTAGATTAAAGACACTAAAGATCTCTTTAGCCAAGCATTCATATAATGCATCTCATAATCTTGTACTGCAGTTATACCTGATCAAACGCACATTATTAATCTTTAGCTTTGGTTGCACAAATAATTCTTGCTTGGATGGAACAACAGCTACGCTAATTATGTCTCTATTTGTGTCTCTGTTTCTGATTAACATCCCGTGGTAACTAGGAATTACACAAGCTTCAGTCTGGATCCAACCCTTAAATGATCTGAGATGACCAAACACCTGAGAAGAGATGATGCCAACCCCTCAGAGGATGCAACCCTCAGACAACATACAGAATTACCAAATTTTGCCATAAGTGAAATATATTAAGTTTCTACAATATATAAATATATTGTAGAAACTTAATTTCCTGTAAAGCTGCTTTGCAACGATTGTATCGTAAAAGGTGCTATACAAATAAACTTGAATTGAATTGTATTGAGTATTTTGGGAAGCAGATTGTCAAGGATGAAGGTATAGATTCAGAAAACACACACGAGCCGCGGTATGCCCTTCTACGGGAACGACTCGACCTCTCGGTCAAACACTGTTTAGAGCACATGGAGATAATGGACCAGGCTTTATATTTAAACACACTTTCAGTGTTTGGTGAGGACAGACTCAAACACTCATCAATCTCAGTCCAAACAAGACGGCTAACTGACGGTCATTAAAAACAGAAGCCCGTTCTACAGCTGGACCACATGGCTGAGCAAATCAGGATATTTTACAGTTTTCCATTTACAATATTTATATATTTGATTTTAGAATTGCTTTTTTCAATCAAACAAATCATTTTAAACAGGTCAATTCAATCCAAACTAATAAAGGGCAAAATCTAGTTAAAAATGGCCAAATATTCATCATATTATTGCTTAATTTTAATGTTTGAGTTGCTTGTTTGCAAGTGCAGCAACAAAGCATTTAAGTTAAGAAAGATCTTAGTTATAATTGTACTGGTATTATCACCAATGGGTTTCTTAACTTTAGTGGTTTGTTGCAACCAGCTGCAAATCTCTATATTCTGCTTTGTTTATAGTTTTTCTTTCCACCCACGCCAGTCTATTATTGTGATAATAACTATTTTAAACCCACTACTAAACGAGACACAAACAAAAACTGTGATTCAATCTGCTCAATTTTAATTGATGGCCTTGCAAAAGTCACCAAAGAAATACATTACATGCTTAAATACATACTTAAAATGCATTTAATTACAGTTTGTTTTGTTTTCAAAATGGTGTAGTTACAGTATTTACAGCAGGGTTAACTGACTAAACTAACCAGCCAAACCAAAAACCAAATAAATAAATAAATAAATAAATAAAGTTTAATGGCCGGCTATACGAGATTACAATTTACACTACCGGTTAAATGTTTTTAATGTTTCTGAAAGAAGTCTCTTCTGCTCACCAAGGCTGCATTAATTTGATTAAAAATACAGTAAATACAGTAAAAATTGTGAAATATTTTTATAATTCAATATAACAGTTTTCTATGTGAATATATTGTAACATGTAATTGATTCCTGTGATGCGCAGCTGTATTTTCAGCATCATTACTCCAGTCTTCAGTGTCACATGATCCTTCAGAAATCATTCTAATATGCTGATTTGCTGCTCAATCATTAATTATGATTGAGGATCAATTATTAATAATGGTTCTAATTATTATCAACCGTGATGCATCTTTTTAGGATTTTTTGATGAACAGAAAGCATCTATTTGAATCAGTATATTAGAATGATTTCTGAAGGATCATGTGACACTGAAGACTGAAAATTCAGCTTTGATCACAGAAATCAATTACAATTTACAATATATTCACATAGAAAACACTTATTTTGAATTGTAATAATATTTCACAATTTTACTGTTACATTTTAATAATACAGCATTGGTGAGCAGAAGAGATTTAAAAACAATAAAAAATCTTATTAATTCCAAACTTGTGAGCAGTAGTGAACATATTTGCGCACAGAGGAGCTCCCGGGTTGACTGGCACCTGTCGAGTGTGTGTTCAGACATACGGAGCAGTGAACACAAAGGCTGCTGTCGTCTCTATAGGCACAGGTGGCTGGAGAAGCGAGGGTTCACGTTACACAAACACACACACACACACACACACACACACACACACTCCTGTGATATCAGCTGAGCTGCTACTGAGGGAATGTGATCCAACACACAGACCACATGGAGAAGAAAAACTTGACCCAAACACACAGTTCAAGCCTCTAAACGCTGAGGTTAAAGGTCAGTAAACACAGCCTATGGTTACAGAATAACAGAGTCAAAATGAACATCTATGAAGGAGTACGTACTTTACTGTCATTTTTGTGAGATTAATCACAGGTGAAAAATTTGTTGAAATTAATGCATTTGATTTGACTGCAATTTTCTTTTGTGGATACAATAAAAATGTGGCTCCAAAATACATACAAATGTTTAAAGATGTTAAAGTTATCAAAATAGGCATGTAAACCAAAAATAAAAACTTTAAATTCATAGAAAACCTCTAGAAACTTAATAGATATTTCAGAAAAACAGACATTTAAAACACGCTGGAACAAAATAACACAGAAACCCACCAGGGTTATTATAGTTAACTAAAACTAAAACCATAAAAATGATCCTTACTTAAAATGTTAAAATGTTACTTTAACTGAATAAATGTTAACTGAAATAAAGAGAAAAAAAAAGTAAAAAATTTTTATTTTTATTTTTTTATAAAAATATTTTATAGTGTATATTTAAAAAATATTTAATATATTTAACATTTTATTTCAGCTAGTTGCCAAAGCGGTTTCTTACTTTAATTTAGCTTAACTTGATATACTAAAATAAGTTAAACTAAAACTGAAATATATATTAATAAAAATTAAATGTCAAAAACACAACAAAATGACTAAACTTTAGTTAAAATTTAAATGAAACAAAATATTAAATAAAACAAATAAAATGTAATAAAAACTATATAAACATATAAAAAAATATATTAAAACAATTATGAATGTAAATAAAAAATGACAAAAACAATTACTAAAAAAAATTAAATTAAAAGAATTAAATTTAATTGAAAAGAGAAAATATAAAAATAAAAAACTAACTCAAAATATTAATAAAAACTATAACAAAAAATAAAATAGAAACCCAAAGCAACATTTATCATTTTAATTTAATTTAAATTGATGTGCCAAACAAAACTAAAACTGAAATAAAAGTGAATAAACATTATATAGACATTAAAAATACAAAAAACACACACAACAAAATTACTCTATTAGCTAAAATCTACATGAAAACAGAAAATATAAAAATGTCATGTTTCACCTTCTCCGGTCTCTGTGGTTTGGTCTCGCAGCCGCTGATCCAGAGCGCCGAGCTCAGACGACACATGTTCATCAGTCACTCCGGCTGGTCTGAGGAACACATGAAAACTAAAATAAGTCTGAGATCCTGCAGGCATCACAGCTCTTCAGCGGAGCGTGACGCTCACGTCCTATCTGCTCGTGTCATCTCTCTTCCATACGGTCTCTGCCAAAGCACCCTTACTATAGAACGTTATCTTGAGAAAAACCATAAGCCATTATAGCAGTAAAGAAGGTCAAACATGAGCATCATTGCACTGAATTTGTTAGTATTTTTAAATTCTAACAAATTCAAAAGCATAGAATTTTAGTAAATCATTGAATAAAATGAAGATTGTATCACTGAAAAAGAAGACAAGAAGTCCAGTGAAGACAAAGAGACCACTAAAAAATTATAAAAAAATAATAATATATAAGAGCTCAGCATCATGTGTTTGCAGATGCTGCTTGGCTTGGTTTTTGCATCTAATGTGACAAACTTCAGGATTTTTAAATGTTTTTAAAAAACTTTTGAGTCAGTAAGAATTTTTTTGAAAGAAATTAATACTTTTTTTATTCATCAAGGATGTTTTAAATTGTTTAAGTGACAGTAAAGACATTTATAATGTTACAAAAGATTTGTGTTATACTGTTCTTTTGAACTTTCTTTTCATCTGTGAATCCTGAAAAATAAAATGTATCACAGTTTCTACAAAAATATCAGGCAGCACAACTGTTTTAGCATATTAGAATGATTTCTGAAGATCATGTGACACTGAAGACTGGAGTAATGATGCTGAAAATACAGCTTTGATCACAGAAATAAATGATATTTTAACAGATATTCACATAGAAAACAGCTGTTTTAAATTCTAATAATATTTAACATTTTTACTGTATTTTTGATCAGTAAATGTGAACAGTGGAACACACACATAGCTTGTCCTCACTGAACTCAGATGAGAGCAGATGTCAGTCTGTATTGTCACATGGATTACAGGAAACACTCAAACAACCTCCAGGTGTTCATTCCTCACGAGAGCAAAACTACAGACAAAACTCCTCCTTCACATCAATAAACCTGCCAGAGCTCCACCATTCACCACACAGGACTAACAAATGTACTCCCGCTCATGTCATTGCTGTTATTATTCATTCAGTGATTCATGAATCTTCACAGAAGCTTTTCAAATCTTCCTCTCAAGTTTCACTTTCAAACGCCACGATAAACACGAGAACCAGTTGCAATGATGTCAAACCTAAAGCATGAGGATGAGGATGAGCAGTTTTGGATGAATTACTCCTTCTAACTGTACTACGAATACTCCCTTCACCGTTTCCCCAGTGAACAGGAGTGAAATATGGCATTTAGTCCAGGTCTGTGATTTAGGAAGAGAAGGAAGCTCCGTATCAAACACCTGGATTGTTAGGGTTAGAGTTAGTCCAGTCTTTCATCTACTGAAATTACAGGCCAACGCTGGAGGAATTTATGCAGGACCAACTCGCCGAGGGCTTTGAGAGATGGATGAATGAACACACTTCAGGAAGACTGTAAATATCTCAGGAGGGAGTTTCTTCAGGGTTTGGAGTCGATTAGAGAAGCTGTGGACGAGACTCATCTGATGACCTTTGAAAAGATCAGGCGAAAGGGGAACTACAAACTATATTTCATCAAAAGCTGAAGCATCATCTTCCTCTCAGATTTACGATTAAGCACATAATTAGATCAGATCTATGAAAAAATTATTTGTTTGTTCAACTCACTATAAGTACTAGTAAAAGTCATACTTCAGAAACTACCAAAAACACAAAACTTGGGACAAAACAAAGGGAAAGTATTACCTTTCAGATATTATTGATGAAGGACAAATAAAAAGAAACTACTACATTAAACATTTTCTAATGCAAAACTTGATGCTAGTGTGTTGTTTGGTCAAATCATTGTGCGCAAAAATGATGCTCAAATATGATTAAAAACATTAACAAACCTGGGGATATTTAAAAGAATCATACAATATTACATTGAAAACGGTCATACAAATTTGTGAACAGTCCAATAAGTTACTGACAAGTTAGTTGTAGTGACATTAGTGCATTATTTTACAAATGCACACAGTTTTTAAATAAACACAATACCCTAGTTTTGCATCAGAAAATGAAATTTTTTTTGTCCTTCATCTTTATCTTTAGATGCATCTCGCTGAATTTGTGAAATACTCAAAAGCATGATAGGACCTTGTACTGTACATCCACTTGTGGACGTTGGGAGATAATTGAGGGTTTTTTGGGAAACGGCCCCTCGTCGCTTCCAGTAAAGCTTCAGAAATGAGCGAGAAGCATGAGACACGACACGCTCGCCTGACTTCATCCTGTACCACAACATAAAGACGACAGATCCGCAGGGAAGATCGAGCACGTGGGCGAGGTGCTTCCTGTTTTCATTTGGGTTAATTATACTCGTCTCCAGAGAACTAGCCGTATCTCCAGAGCAGTTCTTCACGATCGTGGCACAAGCTGCATCATTAAAGGGTTAGTTCACCCAAAAGTGACAATTCTGTCATTAATTACTCACCCTCATGTCGTTCCAAACCCGTAAGACCTTCGTTCATCTTCAGAACACAAATTAAGATATTTTAGATGAAATCCGAGAGCTCTCTGACCCTCCATAGACAGCAAGGATCCTCACACGATCAAGGCTCAGAAACATAGCAAGGACTATGTGACATCAGGAGTTCAACTGTAATTTTACGAAGCTACGAGAATTTCTGTGCGCAACGAAAACAAGTTTTTCCAAATTCAATCCTTGATTCAAAATTCTCATAAGCTTAATTGATTTGGTCTAAAGAGAGAATAATTGATGACTATTTTTGTTTGAAGACTATAAAATAGCTACCAAAATAAATGTTGGTAACTGCAGTTTGACTAAAGGTAATGACTAAAAGTTGACAAAAACAAAATGACTTTTCTTCAACTAAAACTAGACTAAAACTATGAAAGACTCAAATGACTAAAATGTGACTAAGACTATTAAGCATTTTCATCTCAAGATAAAGACTAAATCAAAAATGCCTGTCAAAATTAACCCTGGAATAAAGTCATTATTTTCGTTTTCTTTTGCACACAAAAAGTATTCTTGTAGCTTCACAAAATTACAGTTGAACTCCTGATGTCACATGGATGTCCTTGCTATGTTTCTGAGCCTTGATCGTGTGAGGATCCTTGCTGTCTATGGAGGGTCAGAGAGCTCTCGGATTTCAATATCTTAATTTGTGTTCTGAAGATGAATGAAGGTCTTACGGGTTTGAAACGACATGAGGGAGTAATTAATGACAGGATTTTCATTTTTGGGTGAACTAACCCTTTAATGCAACCAAAACACAATCAGAGACACAAGAACTCACACTTTTTTGGATCTGCATTCCTGGAGCTCAAACAGAAGATCATGGTGCTCGCAACGCCGAGGTCATGGGTTCGATTCCTATGGAAAAAAAGAACCGATCAAATGTACAATGAATGCAATTTAAGTCGCCTGGATAAAAGCATCTGGCAAATGCATAAATGGAAAAGTCATGATGACTGTAGTGTAACTAACAGTGACGTCAAACAGACAATCAACCATTATAGGCTTTAATGACTCTGTGGAACTTTCTGTGCCGACTGCATGTAGCGTAATTTAGGAGGTCACTGATTCTGGGTCAGAGATATACACTACCAGCCAAAACTTTGGCATTTTTATGGATTTTTAAATGTTTTTAAATTAGTCTCTTCTGCTCACCAAGGCTGCATTTATTTGTTTAAAAATTGTGAAATATTTTTACGATTTAGAATAACTGTTTTCTATGTGAATATCTGTTAAAATGTAATTTATTCCTGTGATCAAATCTGAATTTTCAGCATCATTACTCAAGTCTTCAGTGTCACATGATCTTCAGAAATCATTTTAATATGTTGATTTGCTGCTCAAGAAACATTTCTGATTATTATCAATGTTGAAAACAGTTGTGCTGTCCAATATTTTTGTGGAAACTGTGATAAATTTTATTTTTCAGGATTTTTTGATGAGTAGAATGTTCAAAAGAAGAGTGTTTATTTGAAAAAAAAAAATTGTAATGTCTTTACTGTCACTTTTGAACAATTTAATACATCCTTGATGAATAAAAGTGTCTTTTTTAAGCAGCACAACTGTTTTCAACATTGATAATAATCAGAAATATTTCTTGAGCAGTAAATCAGCATATTAGAATGATTTCTGAAGATCATGTGACACTGAAGACTGGAGTAATGATGCTGAAAATACAGCTTTGATCACAGAAATAAATTACATTTTAACAGATATTTACATAGCAAACAGCTATTTTAAATTGTAATAATATTTCACAATATTCACTGTATTTTCAATCAAATAAACAACCTTGGTGTGCAGAAGAGACTTCTTTCAAAAACATATTAAAAATCAAAATATTTTGGTTGTATACCAAACAAAACGTCACAAACTTTACAAACACTAATTAGGAGCACAATGTCACATAACGGCTGCTCCTACGTAAACTAGATCATTTGCTCAGTTATCTCTGTAATGTCTCTTTCCTGTTTGCTGAAGAGTTTGTCTAAGATGGA
Source organism: Schizothorax lantsangensis (assembly GCA_027422415.1). Classification (NCBI taxonomy): domain Eukaryota; kingdom Metazoa; phylum Chordata; class Actinopteri; order Cypriniformes; family Cyprinidae; genus Schizothorax; species Schizothorax lantsangensis. The sequence continues at coordinate 34,037,718 of CM049850.1, read as the reverse complement.
TCTGGACAGTTATCAGACCTTTCAAAGCACTAGAGTTTGATCTTTCTGTGCTAAACGTCAAAAATACACTTGATGGCGTCTATCTGAATACTACAACCACCACTGATGAGTTACAAATCACAGAGAGAGTCAGTTTCAACAGACGGAAAGATGAAGCTAACTCAACAACGTTTTTTAAAAGTTATATAAATGTTAAGACAAAACATTCTTAAAGTAATGTTTATAGAATTATCATATAACATTAATAATAGTTTTAATACATTCTAATACCATTGAGAACAACATTCTCACAAAGTCCTTAGGGTGTTTTTTCTATTGTTTCCCCCTAGTTCTCAATGTTGAGAGAAAACATTGAAATAATGTTATATTTGGGTGAGAACATTGTAATAAACATTTTAGTAATCTTTAAGTAAAATTCTAATCACAATAAGAAAACTGGCAATTTTTCGGTCTTTGAATAGTAAAAATAATTCAAATAATGTTATTATATTTTAGGTGAGAAAGTAAGAACAGTATAGGAAACATTCTAATCACAAGAAGAAAACCGAACATTTTTAATGTTCTTGGAGTATTAAAAATAATCATTCAAATAACATTATATTTTGTGTAAAATAAAGTTTGTAAAACTTTCTAATAAACATTTTTGCAACCTTCCAATAATGTTATAATTACAACAAGAAAAGCGGACATTTTAACATTTTAGGAACATTTCAAATCATTCCCACAATGTTTTTATGAACTAAATTTGTTACCTGGGAGTGTGTCCCTTCTTTTCCATGTTAAAATACTTCCTCGTATCCCAGTTTAATATGCAGAGGCTATAAATAAGTCATTTGTAGGTTAAGATCTCAAAATGTTTAAGAAACTGCAATGGTTTCAACATTTTTGTCTGATCAATGGAGGATGAAAGGAAACCTGTTTGAAAACAGTCACTGTTTTTGAAACGAAATCACACACTTCACCTTTAACTATGATAAAACAAAATAAGGGAAAAACCCTCAGCTGTATCTGAAACTTGAATTATGCTGCCTATGATGATCCACAATTCTGTGCAAGCTGTTTGCTATTTGATAGAAAGAATAGAAATAGCATCTGATGGAGCAGAAATTAGTAAAACTGTTTATAATGTAGGTTTGTTTCTTTTTTTAAACATATGATTCAGTGTGTAGAAATAGTATTAGCCATTAAACTCCTGAATATCTTCTTCATCATCATCTTTGGAAGTCTGTCTGGTTTCACCTCCACACAAACACATGGACTGACTGAGCACAGAGAGCAGCTTCCATCTAGTGGTGAACAAGAATATGACATAAGAGTTCATGAAGGGCATTAGACGAAATGTTTTTTCTGCTTTTAATGCAAAAGAAGCCAAATCTGAGGGAGATTCAAACACAAAGCCACTAAAAACAAATAAAATCTACTCCAAACTACACATCAAAACATGTGGAGAGCGCTAGTTTGGTGTTTACATGCACTTTCCTCCATCCTGAAGCCGTAGCACATTAGTATTCTGGTTGCACTGGCCAGAAGAAGAGCAAGAGGAGGCGAGTGGAGAAAAGCAGCCCATCGTGTTACTGCCTGCATGAGACGCCCGGCCACTTCATACTGCACATTGCTAAGCAACTGCTTGAAGAAACAGGGAATTCGTACAGTGTATGGTTAAAAAAAAAAAAAAAAAAAAAAAGGGTGAAAAAGTGATTCTGTTATGGCCATGCTTGAATTCTTATTTCATGCATTGCTTTTTTTATTATCTGCAAGTTCAGATTTGTTACTTATTAATGCTTCCTACTGATCTTGGAAGTTGGTTTGGAAGATATTATATACTATGTAAAAAAACAAAATATATATAATATTTATTTATTTAACTTAGTAAACATTATTAAATATATTTAGTTTTTATATAAATAAAAAAATAATTATATATATATATATGTATACACATTTAATATTTATTACAAAGATATATATATATATATATCTTATATTATATTATAATAAATATATATATATAATTTATTTAGTTAGTTTTTTATTTATATAAAAACTAAATATATTTAATGTTTACTAAATTAAATTATATAAATATAAAATGATATATATAATTTTATATAAATATACTGTATATATTACAATAAATATTAAAATATATACAAAATCAAAATTTGAATATCTAAATATATAATTTATTTCAATATCGTTAATTTTTTGTAACTTATTTCAAAAAGTGAAACTTTCATATATATATATATATATATATATATATAATTTATTAAAATTTTTATTCATATAAAAACAAAATATATTTAATAAGGTTTACTAAATTAAATTATATTATATATAATATTTATTATAATATAATAAGATGCATTTTATTATTTCATATTTTAATATTGTACATAATATATTTAACCAGAATTTGCAAAGCATGTAAATTTCTCCTTTCTACATTTCTGAGTAACAGCACAGCAGCTGTTAAAAATGCAGAAATTGTCTGTATGGTAAATCTGTATCAAACAAGATCACAAACACAATATGTAATCTGCATTAGCACAGCAAAAACATTTCATTAAAAGTGTTAATAACAGCATTTAAAGAGCTCTGAATCACAGAATGTGATGTGCAACATGAAAATCACATCTGCATTTAATGTGCCGTGAGATCTGCAGCCATCAATCATTCACTTAACAACATGACACACTCAAACACAACCACGTGGCAGCAATTACCGCTCACTGAACAGAGATAATAATCACCATAATTACAACAACTTGCATTACAGCGTCAACTTGGAGTATTTAGAGATAAAATAACCAGTAATGAACCAATATATTGATTCATCTGCCAATATTTGCTCATTTTTAAATATTATTGCCATTGTTTTTCATTTGAGCATCAGCCAAAATCAATCAATTTAAACATCCAACATAATTCACATTTTTCTGTTTCCAAAAATCTTTGAATAAACAGTGTAAAGTGTCTCTAGATATCAGCATCCGCCAGTAAATATTTGATAATTGTGTCAAAAATTAAACATTGCAGTCAGTCAAATCTACATGTAAGCAGGTCACATGACTGCTAAGTAAAAGCCAGCAGGCCAAGCATGAGCAAATAAAGACAAATGCAACTTATGCACAAAATGTCCTTTCTTTTGACTTTTTCTGTGGTTTTATTAATCCTACAATCTCCTCAAATACACCAGTCGAGAGGCAGAGGGAGAGAAAATCATACCTGATTCAATTAGAGTGGAAAGAAAAAGTGGCCCTGTTTTGTTTGGAAGCCCAGTCCTGAAATTAGTGAACCATTTTCCCTGCGGATTCAACTCAAGAGGCTCGGAGCTTAATCAAGTGGAAATTGGGGAGAGACAGTGGGGGTAGAAGGGCAGAATGAGGCAATTGTTCAACTCGCTCTTTGATGTCACTGCAACAAAATATCCAGGCGCAACCAAACTGTTGCTCGCGAGTTGAGAAAAATGCATATGTGCTTTAAGGAATAACGCTGGCTGGCTATATACAATCAAATCCAGTATATCAGGCTTCAATCGCGTCCAGCACTGTAAATGAATTCTCTTCTCTTCAGACAGGTCATTATGAGGCAGATGTATGTATTGTAATATCTAAGCTGTTCTCTTTCTCCCTTCAGCATCTCAGACAAGCTCCCAGCGCCTCTATTGTGTTGCAGAGCTTTTCTCATGCGTGCGTCTGAATGAGAGTCAGAGCTGCAGATAATCACATTTTCCTAAGAAAGGCTTAGTCGTGCAAACTAGCACAACTGTCTCTATAAGAATAAGAGGATGCATGAACAAGACAAGCAGCGTAACATCTTCAGCAATAGTGCTCTGGGAACAAATGTGCTCAATACAGCTGATGCAGATGTTTAGAGAACAGGTGGATGATACAATGCTATATATATATATATATACTGTATATACACACATAATGATAGTATAAGATATGCACAAAACTGGGGAAATAAAATGAAAATAATTCACAAGATAACAGTGGATGATCTCAGAACGTTCTGGTTACATTCTGAATAGTAACATTAGAATGTTCGTCAAAGTTATCTGGTCTTTAATAATTAATAATAGTTCAAAAACTTCAGCACAAAACATTTAAACATTGTTCATGGAACTTTTTTACCTGAAACATTCATTTAAAGTCTCAAAAATTACTAATAAAATGTTCATCAATATCTGGTCTCTAATAATGTTCTCAAAACTTTAGCATAAAAACTACAATGTTTTATTTATAAATCGATCATGGAACAGTTTCTTTTCTGAAACGTTTGTCTAACGTTTTTTGAACGTTACTCATAGAACATTCATTAAAGTTATCTGGTTTTTAAAAAAATTCTCAAAATTATAAAAAAAATGATAAAAGCATAAAAACGTTATTTATAAACGTTCATTGAAATTTTTTCCTGAAACATTCATCTAACCTTTTTTTATGTTACTAATAAAACGTTATATAGCACAGGCACATTATTTATACATCGTTCATTGACGTTTTTTCCTGAATTATTTGTCTAACATTTTTAAATGTTAATAATAGAATGTTTGTCAAATTTATCTGGTCTTTAATAATGTTCTCAAAACTTTTCCACAAAAATGTTATTTATACACATTCATTGAACATTTTTTTTCCCTGAAACGTTCAAAAAACGTTTCCTAAATGTTACTAATAAAACGTTTGTCAAAGTTTTCTGCTCTTTAATGTTTCTCAAAACTTAAGAAAAATATTATTTATACATCTTGCATGAAACATCTTTTCCTGAAACATTCATCTAACGTTTTTAAATGTTACTTCTTATTTTAAAACATTCAGATAACATTTAAAAGTAACGTTCCCACAATGTTTGCAAAATGATCAAATGGAATGTTCACTTAGCGTTTGCATAACCAAGAATAAACGTTTTAAAATCATTTTAAAAACGGGATGTTTTGAAGTTTAGAGAACATTGGGAAAAAGTTTTTATAACTTAACTGTAATATTAGTAAAACCTTTGAAACAGTAACTGTGCACTATCCAGCAAGGATGCAGGAGATCTTGGGACTGACATCAGGCATTTCCTATTGTGCATTAATAAATTCTCAAAATAACCATATATCTTCCGATTAATCGGCCTGGATGATATATCAGTCTATCACTAACCATATGTGACCCCGGACCACAAAACCAGTCATAAGGGTACATTTTTGGAAATTGAGATTTATGAATAAATAAGCTCTCCATTGATGTATGGTTTGTTATGATAGGACAATATTTGGCTGAGATACAACTATTTGAAAATCTGGAATCTGAGGGTGCAAAAAAATCTAAATATTGAGAAAATCACCTTTAAAGTTGTTCAAATGAAGTTCTTAGCAATGCATATTACTAATCAAAAATATATTTACGGTACAAAATTTACAAAATCTTCATGGAACATGATCTTGTGGTGGTTGAGGAGTGACCCCCCACATGATTGTAAAGCACTTTGGGTGTATGGCAATACACAATAAAGCGCTATATAAATGCATCATTCATTCATTCATCTTTACTTAATATCCTAATGATTTTTGGCATTAAAAAAATTGATAATTTTGACCCATACAATGTATTATTGGCTACTGCTACAAATATACCTGTGTTACTTATGACTGCTTTTGTGCTCCAGGGACACATATATCACCCAAATACATTCAAACCAAACTTTCCACAGCATGCACTGAATATAATATGATCACAGAAAGTTTCCCTGCTGAAATAATGCTTTAAACCAGCCTAAGATGTTTTGCTGGTCCCAAGGTCTCAGCAAACCAGTTTCAGCATAATAAAATAAATGTTATTTTATATTAACCAGGTAATTGAGATCTAAAAATGTTTGCATGGTCCGTTTTGTCATCTCAGACCCTTGTTTAACACTGTGCATGATGAGTTTGTCAGGTGGTGGATTGTAGTAATCGCTCTCTTACCTTCTCTATATGCGTCGCGTCAGTTCCGCGCGATGAAGGAATGCGAGTGAGAGCGTGTGAAAGTGCGACGCTAAACTGACATTATTTTCTCACTTCCACCCAATCCGACTGAAGCAGCTCGTTGTCAATGGCAGAGGAGGTTCTCTCGCAGCAGCACAAAGTAGGTACATTAGCATTTCTCCGGCCCTCCCCTCGCTTTCACCACTGTTATTGTGTGGCGCGGCTGGGGTCCTTATTTGGCCCCCGATTAAATCCTCACTGGCCCGCTCTCCAAAAACGTCTTATGAGCAGTTCTGGTCTGACACATCGCGTTAAGACCTTGTTTTCTATATGCTCTTCTGAAATGTACTGAAACAAGTTCACAAAAAGCTTTAAATGTTGTTACAAATAAAGATATTTGAGCAACAAGTATCATAGTAAAAATGAAAAGACATTTGAGGTTCCTCAGACTGACAGAGAACATGCTCTTCTCTGAGCTTCATTATATCTCAAGTCTTTAAGATGGGGTTTCTGGAGGACAGTCTATGAAGAAACTTATGGTTCTTGTCTTTTAATTTCTCCAGAAAGTTCCACCAGTGTGACAACCAGAAATGTTACATGTCTTTGTTATGATTTTGTAACAATTTCAGAATACATATGTTTTTTTTAATGCTGGGTAGTTAAAATTTGAACATTTTATTTTCTAATATATATATATACATAATTGTCTTATTTATATTTTTAATGCTTTTTTATGTTTACTTCTAGTCTAAGCATCAGACAGATCAATTTCTAAAAGTGCCTCTAAAGGTTTTTATGACACGTTTATTTAGCTGCACATATAATAAATCTAGAAGAATTGTCAAAATGTTTAAAGTAGTTTTAGATAAATTAGAAATATAGCATGTCAACTGCATAGTGTCTTAAAAAATATTTACAAAAACACACATATATATATATACACACACACACACACACACTTTTATGCTATAAAACATACAAATATAATATAATAATAATAAATTATTATATTTAAAATTATTCTAATGCAAAAAGGCCACAATATAGGGATGATTTACCGATCTCGCCGCAAGGTGGCGCTGGAGTCCGCAGAATGCACTGCATTTAAATCCAGTGGATGAGTTTGAAGACATTGTCAACGATTATTATTAGTGCTTATTATTGTTCATACTCAGGGTTAATCATATAAACGATCCTCTTACCAAAAGTATAAACGCCCATAAACACTTTGATTCCAGCAGAGCGAGTGATTCCTCAAATCGTGTTTATTTTATTTATTTGTTTGAAGAGAATGTAGTTACTTTACCAAACCATTTTGAACTGATGCTAATGAAAAAAAACAGAAACTTACACTTACATAAGGGATTCGAGGCATATTTTGAAATCAAAATATCATAGAGACTTGATGATGGACTCATTTGAGTTAGCAGCCACATAGCAACGTCCTGGAAACTTTATATTAACGAGTTTTGTACGATCAGTAACCACTTACTACTTTTTGTTTTACGCTCTTAACGAAATCTAAACACTAACTTTACCTGACAGGACTCGGGAATAAGTATCGCGAGAAATCACATTCTGTCAGGAGAGCGCCCGCGTTTTTTAGCCAATCATTTTGCGCGTTCGCGTTTACTGACATCCGTGTCATTGCAGGGCGGAGTTAAAGAGAGAGGGGTGTGGCTAAAGTACTTTTCCTCAAGGTTCTAATGAATAACTTCGCGTGGTGGTCAAAAATGTACTTTTTTTTAAATTATGTTCTGTATTTTAATTTGTTAATGTTTTTTTTATTTAATATTTTGTATTTTTAGCAGATTTTATAATACTTAAAATATATTTACGGAAGTTTTTTTGTTCACATAGCAAGTGCTTACACACACACACAAAAAAAGGTAAAAATTTTCAGTCAAAAATGACCGAACAACAGAGTTAAGTCAGTTTATAAATTTCTCTGATTGAGAGAATGAAAGACAGACGTCAACTGCATTAGATGTATTTTATTAAAATATAAAAAAAACAAATGCATATGTATAAACCATGATAAATATGCATATGCAGTATAATCATACAGTAAAAGGTTTATATTCATATAGTTTTTATTTTTAAACATAAAGGATATTTTAGCATTCAAACTGGCAGTGGTGATATTTCCTCGTTCAGTCCATGGCAGGCTCTCTCAAAGCAGAAAGAGCTACAGAGCAGCACTGTTCACCTGAGAAACATACTTGAAGAGACGCGTCACACAAAACCATCTGAGAGAATTACACAACATGATCATTTAGATATTTCATGACCCCATTCATACATGTCTGAATATACTGGATACAATCTGAAAGATGGAAATCACATTAGTTTCCTTTATTACAATTAAGTGAATTTTAAATCATTTCAAATGGTTTGATTGCTGTTTTTATTTTCCCTGGGTCTCTAATAGAAATGTTTCAAATTAAATATGTATATAAACGCTACCAGGGAAAAGTTTAGAATAATAAAGATTTTTTTTTATATTATCAAAAAAAGTTTCTTATGATTAGAATGATTTCTGAAGATCATGTGATCATGAGACTAGAGTAATGATGCTGAAAATTCAGCTTTGATCACAGAAATAAATTACAGTTTACAATATATCACAATAGAAAATAGTTATTTTAAATGGTAAAAATATTTCACAATATTACTGTTTTTACTGTATTTCTGATCAAATAAATGCAGCCTCGGTGAGAAGAAACTTCTTTCAAAAACATAAAAAAATCTTAATTATTCCAAACGTTTGACTGCGAGTGTGTGTTTTACTGATAACTGATTTATATTTATATTAGTGTCCTCAATATCACTTTGCTCTTTTGTAAAATCCTTTTAATTAACAAAACTCAGTTTCATTATGTTTTGTTCTGTTGGTTGATCTCTCTAAATCACACTTGATAAAAGTGCACAAATCTGTAGAAGCATAATCAAAATTTCAAAAGATGGTTCAAAAATACCAACGGAAGTTGATGTCTTCATGTAAACTGTCAGCAATGACTAACTTTAGCTCTATTTTCATTCCGTTCATTGTTTAATGATCACAATATAGTTAATAAACTTAATAAGTGCCTGAGTTTGAGCAGAGCAGATTTCTGAGGATCTGATATATGCTTTTATAGAATTCCTCGCTGAACATTCATACTGCAGAACAGAAACGACCATCACAAACCTGACGGTAGAGCTGCACATTCTGGATGAATTGAGATCACGATTTATTTATTGTGTCTCAAATAGAGATCACGATTCTCCCACGATTCTGAACTTATAATAATGTGTCATTTACTGGAGGCGGTGACAAAATATTAATTCCTGCAGTCTATTTAAAAGTGTTTAATTCATTTGCACAAATTATAATGTGTATATATACACACACAAATTGTTAATAATTCATGCAAATTATATATATATATATATATTAGTGCTTGTCAAACGATTAATCGCGATTAATCCAAAATAAAAGTTTTGGTTTGCATAATATTTGTGTTCTGAGTATATTTATTATGTATATATAAATGCACACACATACAGTATATATTTTGAAAATATTTATATGTATTTACATGTCTATTTTTATATTCATATAATTTAGATTATAAATAAATATATTTAATATATATATAAAAAAAAAATCTGAAATATATACATGCATGTTTGTGTATTTATATTTATATATATATAATGAATATATTCAGTACACATACATATATTATGTAAACAAAAACTTTTATTTTGGATGCGATTTTATATATATATATTTCATGAACACTTATTAATATTAAAATTCTGCAAAATTGGTTTGAATGAATGATTCAATAACTCACTCATAAATACTTCACTTGTTTCTTTACTGGATGAATCAGTGTTTTTGAACGAATCTCTTGAATGAATGATTCAATGACTCACTCATAAATACTTGTTTCATTACTGGATGAATCAGTGTTTTTGAACGACTCTCTTGAGTGAATGATTCAATGACTCACTCATAAATACTTGTTTCATTACTGGATGAATCAGTGTTTTTGAACGACTCTCTTGAATGAATGATTCAATGACAAATACATTTTTTTAAAAACAATGCAATCGACACAAACATTATTTAAAGCACCAGTTACTCTCAAAAGGCGATTTGCTCTATTTTGATCTACCATAGACATCAATGTTTATATCTGAACTATAAACTTTCATCCCAGTATTTCTGTGATAATATGAGTGATTGTAAGACAGAAATAATACTGTGTGGTTGAAAAGACTGCTGTTTCTTACCTAAACATGATAACTGCTCTCTCTGTGTCAATTTCCAGTATGACTTTTTCAAAGATTTAATAGACGGGAGAATCCTTGTCATTTAGAAATGAGATCGCGTGGGTGTTTGAATCGAGATCGTGATCTTTCAATGATTAATCGTTAGGGGTGCAACGATAAATCGATTCGTGTATCGCTTCTGTGATTATCTGAATGCATTGCGAGTCTCTCTTGAATCGATTCTGAGTTTAACAGCAGATGGCACTGCATGCTTCCAGTTCCTGACACACACACCGCTTGAACACAAAATAATCATTCATACAAGTTTCCATGAATCGATTTATCATCACACCTCTATTAATCGTGCAGCTCTACCTGACGGGCATAGAGACCTGGACTTCTTAGTCCAGCCTGAAGTGAGCTCTGTGAGTTTGTAGATGCCAGTGTGTTTGTGAAGTCATGTCTGGTGGTAGTGGTGGTAGTGGTGATGATGATGGTGTTCGTGATGATGATGGTGTTCGTGTCGCTGGACCACAGGCAGCACAAACCCGGCGCTGTGTTCGCTGACGGGCGAGGGCTGCTGTGGCTGGGTGTGTTTGGAGGGCGACAGCACATGTTCTCTGGCTCTGGCTCTCGATCTCTTGCTGTGGCTGTGCTGAGGCAGATGGTACACATCCTGACCCGCCGGAGAGAAGCCGTGGCACTTGCTGGTTTTGGCCGCAGACTGGCCGCCTTTGGACGTGCCCTTGGGGGATCTGATGGACTGGGGCCCGGCGCGCACACGGGGATCCGGGGCCGCACAGGGGTAGGAGAGGACCCGCGACCGCCGCTGATGGCCGTGTGTCTCGGGCTCGTGGGAACGAGAACGGCTCTGATCGTGTGAAGAACGTGACGGCTGCTCTTGCTGGGTCGCAGGAGGAGACGAATCTTGATGAAGGAGAAAATTAAAGACATATATAAGATGTATATATTACATATATAATATATTATATATATTATATTACATATATAATATATTATATATTTTATATAAGCATTATATTTTATAAAGGGTCAGAATAATTATCAAAATTATGGAAAATATATTTTATAAAGCATCAGCACAATTATTAAAATTAAGCGAAATATATTATAAAATAGTCTGGCAAAATGAAAAAATAAAAATTAAGGAGTTCTATATTATAAACAGTCAGCACAGTAATCAAAATGAAGGAAAATATATTTTATAAAAGGTTGCAACATGAACAAAAATTAAGCAATCATATTTTATAAAAGGTAGAAAAAATGACAAAAAATTAAGGAATTATATTTTATAAATGGTAGGAAAAATGACAAAAAAAATAAGGAATGATATTTTATGAAAGGTTGGAAAAATGATATATTATAAAGGGTCACAACAATGACCAAAGTTAAAAGTTAAAGAAAATATATTTATAAAGGGTTAGCAAAATGAACACAAGTTAAGGAATTATATATTATAAAAGGTTGGAAAAGTAAACAAAAATTAAGGAATTATACATTTTAAAATTATATTTAATAAAGTGTCAAAACAATGATCAACATTATTAAGTAATAATATTTTATAAAGGGTCGGCACAATGAACAAAAATGAAGGAACTTTATTTTATAAAGGGTCAGAACAATGATCAAAATGAAGGAAAACATTGTAGAAAACATCAGAAAAATGAACAAAAATTAAGCAATTATATTTTATAAAAGAAAAGAAAAAATAATACTTTGGATAAAGAAAATCCTGTTTTCAGGAAAATTAATAAAACACTATTTTCAAAATCTGCATAAATTAAAAGCAGCACAACAAATACTACCATGATGAGTAAAAACTTTACAATTAAAATAGTCTTATTTTTTATTTTGCATCCCAATCATGACATTTTTTAAGAGAAATTGGAGGGGGTGAGCTTAATGTATGAAAATGATGTAAAAAAAAAGATATTAATGCCTTAAGGGTCCTAATATTGCTTATTTTCATGCAAAAGAGTCCTTATTCATTTTAATTTTGTGTGGTGAAATATGACATTTCTTGATGGGTTTTGTGAGACTCTTCAGTGTTTATGAAATATTGGAGTATTTTTGAGGGATTCTGGAGTGAAATTTGACCCTGAGATTCTCCCTTTAATTCCTAATCATTCAAACAGCACAAGTTTCTATGTGAATTGTGTTTGCTATAATGACTGGAAGCGTGTTAAAGACTGTGTTTCTGTGATATCACACACACGTTCAGCAGAATCTTACTGTCAAATCTGGAGGTGTAGTTCTCTATTCCTGCCAGATCCAGGTAATGGTTTCTTCTCTCTGTGTTCTCGTCCACACAGTAGTGATTCTGACCTCTGTGAAAAACACACATCATGTCACACGTGAACATACGGCACACAAACACTGATTCATATGCTCATACGACACACAGCGGCTCACCTGATGTGTGTGTGCTGCCGTCTGTCCTCCGCCTGAACCGACTCGATGCGACTCGAGCGCTTGTCTGAAGCAGGAGCAAAGAAAGTTCAGAAATTAAGCACAAAACCAAGTAGAGTTCTGTTTTTCATGGCTGCTTTTACAACAGTGTCTTATTCAATCAGAAATGTATTCATATTTTAATAAAAACTATAATAGTGTATAAGTTACACTCCAACCAACAAGCACAGTAAGACAATATAAAAAAAAAACTAAAATAAAAATAAAAATGCAAAAAAATACTAAAAATTAAACTAAAATAAAAATGAAAACTGAAAAAATAAGTTAATACAAAATATTAATAAAACTATAATAGTGTAAAATAATACTAAAATAACACAACAACCAAAAACACAGTAATACAATATAAAAACAAATGTGAAAATAAAAACATAATTCCAGACCATATTGTCTAATAAGCTAATACAAAATTAATATATTAATTTATTTATTAATATTTATTTTATACCAATAAAAAAATTATAATAGTCTAAAATAATACTAAAATAACACTGCAACCAAAAAATATCTAAAATGCAAAACACAGTATACAATATTAAAAATATATATTATTTAATGTTTTATATATTTATTTGTGTAAACCCATAAATTATAGCAGGTTCATAATAGATAACTAAAATTAAAACTAAAACCATAAAAATAATCAACTAAAATAAACATTAACTGAAATCAAAAAACTTTTTTAGACTATATATTTTTTAAAACTATTAAAAATTACAAGAACACAACAAAATTACTAAAACTTCAAATAAAATTAAAGTGAAAACAGATATTTTTTTTAATAAAATTTGATTCAAAATATTAACAAAAACTACAATAATATATCAATGATACTGATTAAAGTGTGCACTTGTTTTATAATATTAGTTTGACTGTTTTGAGTCTTTTAACTTTAGTGCTTCATAACTTTTTGTCCATCAAGGTCCAAATTAAAAGGGAAAATAATCAAGTCAGATGAATCACCTTTAAACGTGGGGTATGTGTTTTTTCAAAAACGCTTTAGAAAACTGAGTCGGGGCCGAGTACCAAAACTAACTTGTAGCCAATCAGCAGTAAGGGGCGTGTCTACTCATGATGCAGAGGAGAGAGTGCTCATCAGTGCACATGATGGACATTAGCCGAGCCGAGAGACAGAAAGATAGAGGTGGCAGATAAAAAACAAAAGAGGAAAACATCTGCGGAACAAAAGAAGGCTTACACAAATCATTACGAAAGTAAATGGGAAAGTAAAAATGCAGAAAGTTTCCTGTGAGGGCTAAGTTTAGGTGTAGGGTTGGTGTAGGGCGATAGAAAATACGGTTTTGTACAGTATAAAAACCATTATGCCTATGGAGAGTCCCTACAATTCACAAAAACAAACGTGTGTGTGTGTGTTGTGTGTGTGTGTGTGTGTGTGTGTGTGTGTGTGTGTGTTGTGTGTGTGTGTGTGTGTGTGTGTGTGTGTGTGTGTGTCTGTGTGTGTGTGTGTGTGTGTGTGTGTGTGTGTGTGTGTGTGTGTGTGTGTGTGTGTCTGTGTCTGTGTGTGTGTCTGTGTGTGTCTGTGTGTGTGTGTGTGTGTGTGTGTGTCTGTGTGTGTGTGTGTGTGTGTGTCTGTGTGTGTGTGTCTGTGTGTGTGTGTGTGTGTGTGTGTGTGTGTGTGTGTGTGTGTGTGTGTGTGTGTGTCTGTGTGTGTGTGTGTCTGTGTGTGTGTCTGTGTCTGTGTGTGTGTGTGTGTGTGTGTGTGTGTGTGTGTGTGTCTGTGTGTGTGTGTGTGTGTGTCTGTGTCTGTGTGTGTCTGTGTGTCTGTGTGTCTGTGTCTGTGTGTGTGTGTGTGTGTGTGTGTGTCTGTGTGTGTGTGTGTGTGTCTGTGTCTGTGTGTGTGTCTGTGTGTGTGTGTGTGTGTGTGTGTGTGTGTGTGTGTGTGTGTCTGTGTGTGTGTGTGTGTGTGTGTGTGTGTGTGTGTGTCTGTGTGTCTGTGTCTGTGTGTGTGTGTGTGTGTGTGTCTGTGTGTGTGTGTGTGTGTGTCGTGTGTGTGTGTGTGTGTGTGTGTGTGTGTGTGTGTGTGTGTGTGTGTGTGTCTGTGTGTGTGTGTGTGTGTGTGTGTGTGTGTCTGTGTGTGTGTGTCTGTGTGTCTGTTTGTCTGTGTGTGTGAGAGAGAGAGATGAGCACCGTTACCGGTGTGTGTCGTGTCTCTCCTGCGAGCTCCAGGTTCAGGAGTGACCATCAGCTTCACCCGGAGGGTCTTTCGTTTGCTGTTACATGAGTGATTGACAGAGGTGTCCACCACGTCATAGATAGTGTGCATCAAACTGGACATGTCCTAAAACACACACACACACACACACACACACATGAACACATTCTCATGTGTTTCACTGAAGGGAATGAATGTCAGGTGTCTGTCTCTAAATGAAGCCTGTATATGTGCATGTGTGTGTGTGTGTGTTATGTGTGTGTGTGTGTGTGTGTGTGTATAAATGTCAATATTTACCTCCTTTGTGACTCTTCCGCTGTTGTCGAAGTCGTAGAGCGTGAAGACCCACTCCTGCCTGTTGTCATCAACCAGAGACACGTTACACTTCAGATCCTGACAGAACACACACACACACACACGCAGTTACACACCTGACCAGCAGGAGGACCTCAATGACTGCCAATGCCAAACAAATCATTTCCTCAAAAATCAACAGTCATCATTTACTCATGTCGTTTATGTATTCGTTTACTGTTCTTTTCTTTCTTTCTTTTTTGCCAACCAGGGTTATTATGGTTGAAACTAAAACTATTAAAAGCATTTTTTTGTTAATCTAAATAATGCTGAAATAAAATAAAATATGAACATTAAATTAATGAAAATGAGAAATGTTACCTTGCCAACTAAATGAATGGAGTTTAATTTTATTTTTAAAATTAGTAATAACTTTAAATAAATAAAAAACACTAAAACTGAGCTAAAACTAAAACTGAAATAAAGACAAATGTAATAGTAATATAAAAAAAGAATAAAAATGACAAAAGCAAAAAATAAAAGATCATTCAAAATATTGATAATAGTATATACTGTAAATAATACAAAAATAACACTGCAACCCACAGTAAAACACAGTAATACAAGTTTTTTAAAAAAAATAAACAAATAGAAATAAAAATGTATTATTCCAAAAATGACTATTTTCTTTCAAATTAAACTTAAATTGTAATATTTAAAAGGTGAATAAAAATTACAAAAGCACACAATCAAATTATTAAAAATTAAACTGAAAACTTAAAAAGCTAATCCAAAATATTAATAAAAATTATAATAGTATAAAATAATCCTGAAATAACAATGCAACCCACAAACAATCTAAAATTTAAAACACACAAGACAATATTAAAAACAAACATACAAATAAAAAAAAACACATAATTCCAAACCATATTATTTTCTTTCAAATTAAACCTAAATCTAAACCTAAACCTAAAAAAAAAAAGTGAATAAAAATGAAAAAAGCACAAAACAAGATTACTAAAAATTAAACTAAATGAAAATGAAAACTGAAGAAAAGCTAATTGAAAGTATTAATAAAAACTATAATAGTATATAAATAATACTAAAACAACACTGCAACAAACAACCTAAAAATTAAAACACATTAATACACTCTTAAATAAATAAATAAAACAAACTAAATATATATTATTCAAAATTATATGAATTTAATTATATTTATTCATTCATTTATTTATATATATATATATATATATATGAATGAATATATAATAAATAAATACACACACACACATATACACATATATATATATATATTTATTTATTTATTTCTGTGAAACCGATCCAGATCCCTTCACTGTACTGCATGTAAAGCAGAAGCTTCATCATTAGTTTTTGCACAGAATAAAAGTCCGACAGGTTTGGAAAAACATGAGGGTGAGTAAATGATGACAGGGTGTTTATTCATGATCAAATGACTCTTTTAATAAAGGAAAGATTGAATCTGTACAGGTATAGAGTTTCATTGGAGAGGATGTATAAGGGAGTTTTGCGTGGGATTATACAGGCTCTTTTCGTCTTGTTCCAGGAAAAATCTTTCTAACCACAAGTCTCAGTTTCAGCTTTTTGGCAGGAGATGCAACTGATGTGTATCTGGTGACGAGGATGATAACTGTTGAATGTGATTTCAGGCCTCTGGAAATGTGTTCGGATGACATTCTTACTGCATTATCAGAGCAGCGTTCAGTCAATCCTCAATTCATTTGAGTTCACACTTAATAATGTAGAGAAATAAACATTTAGATATTACTGATAAATGAAAATTTACACTGATTATACACTGACGGATACAACTGATTATCACTGTTTTCAATTGAATTTTAATTTGTTTTGTAATTTGTTTTATGTATTTAGTGCAAATTTGTGCGTTCAAGTTATATAAAATATAAAACTCATTAAAAATGTGAAATGAATTAAAATTGTAAAATGAAAAATAAAAAATCTTAAAAGGTGCCCCCATAAATAGCTTATTAATAAATAAATATAAATTGTATTTTGCTGCTGTTTGTTGTGAACTTTTATTATAAGTTTATATTGAACTTTTATAAGTTTATTTGTGTAATTACTACAATTTTGTGTTTAAGTTATTCAAAATATATAATTCATAAAAAATGTGAAATAAATTAATAAAAATCATTAAAAGGTGCCACATAAATAGCTTATTAATAAATAAATAAATATAACTTTGTTGTTTGTTGTGAACTTACATCTAGACTGATGCGTTTCTTCTCTTTGCAGGTTTCCTTCAGCGCGTCTCTCTCTCCATCTTCAGACGGCAGAAAACTCTTACATCCTTCAGCCTTTTCTGGAGGCAGAACCACTAACACACACACACACACACACACACACACACACTACTGTGAGTACACTACACTGACAGCACTACATACAGTAAGTATGAGTATGAGACGCACTGCAAAAAGTGTCTTAACATTCTGAAATCAAGATACATTTAGTTGAGAAGCAAAAAGATGAAAATAGTAAATGTTGTTTTCTGAAAAATTCATCAAAATGAACTGAGTTTATGCTTAAAACAAGAACACGTATCTGCCAGTGGAGTCAGAAAAATCAGATTAATTCAAACAGAAAACAAATGGACTTTTCTGATCCCTCTAGCAGATACTTGTTCTTGATTTAAGCATAATATTTAAGTATTATTTATATAATATTGTAGTATTTATTAATATTTTGAATGAGCTTTTATATTTATATTTGCAGTTTTCAGTATATAATTAAATATAATATAATATAACATTTTATATAAAACTAATATGTTTATTTTTATATTTTCAAATAATATACTATAATATAACTACACTTGCAGCAATTTAATTCCATTTCAGTGTTATTTTAGTATTATTTATATACTACCGTAGTATTTATTAATATTTTGAATTAGCTTTTATTTTTCAGTATAATATAATTGTTATATCTAAAAATATATTTTTTTATATTTTGTTTTAATATCTTGAATTAGGTTTTATTTTATATTTCCAGTTTTTATTTTAATTTTAGTTTAAGTTTTATGTGCTTTTGTCATTTTTATTTGTTTCTTATATTTATTTTTATTTATATTTAGTTTTAGCAATTTTAGTACAATTTCTCAGAAAACAAGCCTTCTTATGTCATTTTGCATCTTAAATCAATGCATCTCGATTATAAGAATGTTGGCAATATTGTATTTTTTACAGTCATGCCAATAAAGCAATTTTGAATGTCTAAGATTGTGTAGATATTTGTACTGGTGTCTGTCCTCACCCTCTAGAGGGCAGCGGTGGACCGGCGTCTGTCTGTCCTTCAGCTCCTGGAGGAGATGAAGAGAGGAGGTGTTAGTTCAATATACAGCCCAGAAACCACAGGAAAAGCAAACACCTCCATCTGAAGCATTTCCTCCTCAGGGACGCTGAAACGATGACGGCGTCACATACGATTAAATCTACTGAAAACCCTTCCAACTTCAACCCAAAATAACAGAATCAACTGGGTTAGATCTTTACTTGAGGAGACGAGATCTGACGTTTCTCTGTGTGATGATTTGAGACATTATCATGTTCTCATACTTAGTTAAATCCAGACATATGACTGAGATCTGTCATAAACACCATCAGGAACAGACTAAATCATCTGCTGACACCGACGTCTGAACCACAAAAATGCTCAACGGCACATCGCTGTACAGATCCCAACCTGCTCACAGTCGACAACTACCTGAAAAACAAGCATCAGATCCACTCAAATCAACTCAGTTTCCCTCAAGACACCAAAAACAACCCGAAGCCCCTGCAGATGACAAATACTCAATGTCCACAATGTGAAGTCTCTTCTGCTCAACAAGGATGCATTTATTTGGTTAAAAAAATAGAGTAAAAACATTAAAAATTGTGAAATATTATTGCAATAAAAAATATGTTTTCTATGTGAATATGTGTTAAAATGTAATTTATTTCTGTGATCAAAGCTGAATTTTCAGCATCATTACTCCAGTCTTCAGTGTCACATGATCTTCAGAAATCATTCTAATATGCTGAGAAACATTTCTGATTATTATCAATGTTGAAAACAGTTGTGCTGACCAATATTTTTGTGGAAACTGAGATTTATTTTTCAGGATTCACAGATGAATAGAAAGTTCAAAAGAACAGCATTTATTTTAAACAGAAATCTTTTGTAACATTATAAATGTCTTTACTGTCACTTTTGATCAATTTAATGCATCCTTGATGAATAAAGGTATTAATTTCTTCTTATTAACCCCCAAATTAACATTAGTGTATAAATGTTTACATTTTTTAATTAGTAATAATTTGTCATTTATAAACATAAATCATTTCTAACATCTTTTAATTTGTAATAATTTGTCATTTATACACAGAAATAATTTTAAAAATCCTTTAATTTGTAATTGAAAATACTTCATTTATTTTTAACATCTTCACAAACAATTTTTAACATCTTTTAGTTTGTAATAATTGGACTTTCCACAAGTCATTTTTTAACATTTAATTTATGCACAAATAATTTTTCACTTTTAAATTTGTAATTTATAATTTACACACAATAATTTTTTTGTAATAATTTGTTGACATAAAATAAAGCAAGACTGAATATCACAATATCACATTGTGAATATAACGATGATTTGAACATGTTTCATGTGATTTTTATTCCACAATTTTAACATATGCTGCAACACACTCTGACAGTCACGCAATCGACCAATGAGAAGCTCCGAGAGGCGGGTCCAGATGTGTTTTCTAGAATTAGCTGTATTGATTTCAGATGGATCCGCCTCCCAGAATGCAACACTGTGATGATTTGCAGCAGCAGGACGGCCATGTTTTCTTTAAAGTCACGTTTCTTTAAAGTGAACTCATTACCACCCAGTGCAACAGATGCATCCCAGATCTGACCGCCCTCTGCATTTTAAAGACTAACACATGGTATTTTACCCATAATGCCGTCACCCACTGAGGCCCTGTTTAAGCAGCAATGTGTGGGCCATATGCTTCATTAAGACAGAGCTGGTTCCAATCCACAGCTGAAGAAAAAACAGGCCCTAGTTTCTTTATGTCTCAAACTCTCATCAGAGACTGGAAGTGTGCTAAAAGGACATCTGGAGGCAAATCCATGCGTTCTGACGGCCTAGATCTGTGAAATAAGCATGTGACGGCTGTAAAACCAGTCTGTGGTGTATCAGTGTGTTTGTTTCTGCTTCATACCGAGCGGCTTCAGATGTTTCATGTGTGAATGAGGAACTAAAAGAGGCCAAACCAATTCAACTGTCAGCTACAATTATAGTTTTAGTCATTTCATGCCTGTGCTTTTGCCATTGTATTTTTGTGTTGTTAAAATATTTGTATGCATATATATATATATATATGTGTGTGTGTGTGTGTGTGTGTGTGTGTGTTGGGATCAGTAAGATGTTTTTTAAGGGAGTCTCTTCTGCTCTTCTGCACAGCTCAAGGCTGTATTTATTTGATCAAGAATACAGAAAAAACAGTAATATTGTGAAATATTATTGCATTTTCTAATATTGCTTTCCTATTTTAATATACTTTGAAGTATAATTTATTTCTATGACACAGCACTGAATTTACATCAGCCATTACTACAGTCTTTACTGTCACATGATCCTTCAGAAATCATTCTAATATGCTGAATTATTTTGAAATGTTGAAAACCGTTTTTGCTGCTTCATATTTGTTTTGGAACCTGTGATACATTTTTCAGAATTCTTTGATGAATAAAAAGTTAAAAAAGAACAGCAACAGCATTTATTCAAAAAAAAGTCTTCACTGTCACTTTTTATCAATTTACCACATCTTTGCTGAATAAAACTGTTAATTTCTTTCAAAAACAGAAAGAAAAAAATGTACTGACCCCAAACTTTTGAACAGTAGTCTATAATGTGACAAAAGATTTCTATTTTAAATAAATGCTGTTCTTTTTTAACGTTTTATTCATCAAAGAATCCTGAAAAATGTATCAAATTCCAAAAAAATATTGGTCAGCACAACTGTTTTCAACATTGAAGACTGGAGTAATGATGCTGATAACTCCGCTTTGATCACAGGAATAATTTTTAACAGATATTCACACAGAAAACAGTAATAATATTTCACAATTTTACTGTATTTTTATGAAATGTGAGCAGAAGAGACTTCTTTCAAAAACATTTTAAACATCTCACTGACCCCAATCTTTGGAGCAGTAGTGTGTGCATGTGTTGCCAGTGTATGACAGACAGTAGCTGACGTTCATCTGGCTGTGTAGTGAGAGTCGGGCAGTAACGTCTCTACCGCTGGTCTCCGTCCAGACCGGACTCAGATCCAGCGGTCAGCTCTGCGCCAAAGCATCCACAGCATCTCACTAATGTTGTAATCTCTGCTTTGGTCTTGGCTTCTAGCTAACACAAAATACACAGGAGACTCTCACTTCCAAGAATCGGTCAGATCCAGTGTTCATTGAACACACTGGAAAGAAAATTGGTGCAAATGTGTATAATAGCATGCTGTAACCATTTATGCAGCAATACGATTGAAATGTTTCAACAACGATCAAAAACAAGCAAAAAACTATTGCAAAATTGCTCAGTTGTAGCAGTCAAGCATGCATACAAAATCGTAGAAAGGACAAGTTAAGCAATCAAAGACTATGTTATAAATAATTGTGAATGCGTCTCTTTGTGCCGTTTCATTGATGCGCTTTGTGCTGATCAACACCACGCTACCAGCGTGCCACAGATGGCCGAAGGGCTTTTACTCCAGCGCAGAGAGACTTTTCACCCTGAGGTCAGATGTGAGGCACAGTGTTTTCTTGGCAGGACATGAAGTGCTCCAGAGGCCTCAGAAACAACAGCTGTGGAGCGAGTCTGTTCGCTCATCTGCGTCAGAGGCCCGGCCAGACGTTTGAAGTTCCCCAGGCCTGTAAATCACAGAACATCTCCTAGACTCGTCCAAAGCTCCCTTCCGCTGGAATACAGACGACCCGATCGACTATTTCAGCTCATTCATTACCGCTCTTATCTGCTTCCTCTGTAAGTGTAACATGCTGATGTTTATCTGCTGGAGAAAATTAGACTCATTCCATCAAACCCACCGCAGAACGAGCTACAGGCCAAACGCTTCTGGTGTTCAGATTCATGAGGAATTCCTTCATTTACTCGCATTTACATTTACTCGTCTTGTTTTAACACTTCAATTTAGTCAAATAATTGCAAAAATGAGGCAATAGTGCAAATGACAGGTCATAGTTATGAGATAAAAACTTGAAATTATGACAAAAAGCTGAGATTATTAAAATACTAAATCAAAATTATGTCAGAATTAAAATGTTGATATTATGACATAAACAAATTTCTAAGACACTAAGTGATAACTGAGATACAGTCAAAATTACGTCAATTATGAGATAAAAAAAATTAAATGATGATTTAAGTCATAAATGATGAGATACTAAGTCATAACTAAAAGGTAGAAATGGTGACAAAATGCCAAACATACTAAGACACTAATTGATAACTATGAGATAAAAAGTCTAAATTATGTCAATTATGAGATAAAAAAAATTAAATGATGATATAAAAATGAATAAATATGACCGGTCAAAATTATGAGATACTAAGTCATAATTATGAGATAAAAGGTAGAAATTATGACATAAAATGTACTAAGACACTAACTGAGAACTATGAGATGCAAAGTCAAAATTATGGCATACTAAATCATAATTATGAGATAAAAAGTTCAAAATTATGTCATAATTATGAGATAGAAAGTTGAAACTATAATATGAAAAGTCAATAACATGACAGGTCAAAATTATGAGATACTAAATCATAATTATGAGGTAAAAATCTAAATTATGACAAAAAGCTGAGATTAAGATACTAAGTCACAACTGTGATATACAACTCAAAATTGTTAGACTTATAAGATAAAAAGTTGAATATATCATATAAAATGTCAAATATGACAGGTCAAAATTATGAGATACAAAGTCATAATTATGAGATTATGAGATAAAATCATTATATAAAACCTGAACTTACCAAGACATTAACAACTATGAGATACAAAGACAAATTTATGACAAACTAAATAATAATGAGTTAAAAAGTCAAAATAATGACATAAAAAGCTGAGATTATTAAGATACTAAGTCATAACTATGAGGATCCAAAGACATGAGATAAAAAGTTGAAAGGTAACAGCTACAAGATACTAAGACATAATTATGAGATAATTATGACATCAATATTATGACAAACACTCAAACTTAAGACACTAAGTGATAACTATGAGATACAAAGTCAACATTATGACATACTAAATCATAATTATGACTGTTTACTAAAGGTAAAAATGAGACAAAGGAAAAAATGTAGTCAAAAAGTACATTTTGTGCTGATCCCAATTTACATGCTGCAATTATTTCAGTCAAAATGTCACGAGTTAGTCAAAAACCACCTGATTTCCAGCTAATGTTTGTTTAACTGTATACTGTATTCCAGACCAGATTTCAGTGTGCTTTGAAATTATATGGAAGAGAAAATCAAGTGAATCCAGAGTGGTTTATGTTAACTTGATTTTAATTTTCACATATTTTTCTAAATATATTTGGTTGTTATTGAGCTACTAAACAACTAACCAACTTAAAGCCCTACAGTACAAGGCCTTCTCTCTAAATCCTGAAACATCCAGAGGGCCTCTCTGAAACCTCTACCAGATGTCGGGCGTCTTTATGAGCAGCCCCTCCTCATCCTGGGACCGCACATGTGCCTCACACTTGAACCTCAGCAGCACCTCTCAAACAGCTCTTAAATGGAGCTGCAGAACACTTTCTCAGAGCTTCAGTGTGGTTTGTGTAGAATATTTAAAGGTTAGTATGAACACAAGACAGAGTTCAGTGAGATGGTGTGGTTAAAACTGAGTAAATCCAGCTTAGTTATTCTAGAACATCAAACAACTACACTGACCTGGTTAGTTTTCTAACACTGATGGTGGATATTTGCAGTCATGAAGAGTTGTATATTGAAGTATGTAAGGCCAAAATAAACACGTTACTGGGTGTAATTACTGAAAATCACAATGGCTTCTTCTCAATGCATGGAAACCAATTCTCGCCACATAAGAAAAGAGTCATGGTTTGATCAATGACATAAAATGTCATAATTATGGGATAAAAAAGTAAGTCAGCTATGAAGAAAAAGTCATAATTATGTCATTAAAAGTTGAAAAAAACAAAACAATTAAGTCATAATAATGAGATTGCAAGTCATATGAATCATATTTTTGACAAAAATCACAAATATGGCAGAAAGTGAACATTATCAGATACTAAGTGAAAATTATGACATAAAAAGTTTTTTTTTTTACTTTTATCTCATAATTGTGACTTTTTATGTCATAATTACGATTTACCAAAGCATGATTTTTTTTTTTTTACCAAAGCATATTTTACCTACATAATCTGATGTATTTTTAAGTGAAATTGGATATTGAAAATGAATATATATATATATACGGGAGAAGATTTGAACATCACCAACAGTCTTTACCTGACAGCTGTGAACCACAATTTTACTTTGATGAACAAATGCATCTTTAAACATAATGGAGGCTTTAAACATGCAACTTTTTCACTATGTTACATGTGAGATGTGTTTTGTTTCACATACTGTGCAGTAGAGGTCTTCACGGAGGACCTGGGACCCGTACGGGTTGAGGTTTATATTTTAAAAGGTCAGCCGGGTCCGGGTCGGGTCCCAATCTATTACTTCGGGTCCTGGGTCTGTTTAACATTGTGTGTAATACCCGAGTCAAGCGGAGAACACCGCACCCGCCAGAGATCAGTGTCAGTCAGCATGCGTGTGTTTTGTAACTTGCAGTTTCTAAAATTAGGATGATGTAATTTTACAAACGGAGTTAGTGTAGTACTGCAAGCGGACGGTGATCATGGATTCCTGCATGAGTGATGTGAAAAAAAAGCTGTGAAAAAAAAAAGCAACAAAACTGCTGCACCTTGGAGTTCACGCTTGTGCACTTCTTGTTCTGTGCGCGAAAAAAATAATTGTCGAGTCAACAACCAACGGTTAAACGTAGGGTCGACGAGTGAGACACCGATGAAGTTGCATTAGTCATCCGTCACCGACCGTGACAGCTAGTAGACTTTTAAAGCTGGAATAATGAGTGGATTAAGAGTCTTTCAGACAGCAAGAGAGAGGAACAACCTAACATGGATGGACATTTATTGGCAAGGAGGATTGTATGCATCGCAGTCAGGGAGAGGGCTACTAACAGTAGTAAGGGAATTGTTTTTTTTCCCACAACTTGTTTATTGACTTAATAGCATTTGCTGTGCAATATGTGCCGCTCGGGTGCAGTCGGGTCTGTGTCTTCCCAGCTGGGTTCGGGTCCAATTTTCGAATAATGGTCGGGTCCGTGTCGGGTCCAGGTAGTACATTTTAGGCATTTCTCGGGTCTGCACGGGTTCAGGTCCCACTTTCAAATAAAATACGGGTCCGGGTCGGTTCCGTGCAGCACATTTACAGGTCTCTTCGGGTTTGGGATTTTTGGACCTGTAAAGACCTCTACTGTGCAGTGTCCAGTCCACTAGTACTCCATTCTTAATTTTGACCAATAAAAATGTATGCTACACCTAAACAACACTAATAAGTGCTGTGAGAATGTGGAGTTGAGAAATTATGGCACTTTAATCATAAAATACAAGCGCTGATTTAAAGCGCTTTAAGAGCTTGACCCGTGTCCACTCCGGAGAGCGTCTCACACACGAGTGTTATCTCAGCAGACCGCTCATCTCTTTAGCACACACTGCGCACGCTTCTCCCGGCCGGGCTGGCAGACCGCAGGAATGGGCTCACATCCAACATGTGAAGTTCCTCACGGCCGTGACACCGGCCAGGGGTCACCGGCAGGTCAACTTCTAAAAATACCGCCCTGCTCCACCGCGGGAAGTGAAGGCGTCTGGAGACGGGACACATTGAATGGAGCGGAGCCAGCGGAGCGCTGGTGTTAACAGCACACGGACGGATCAACACAATGAAACACGCCGCAGGAATATAAACAGAGCGCGAGGAAGGGACTGTGTGTGGATGTGTATATACACCTCATTGTTGCCGTGGCTTCCTGATATTATAAAGGTTAATTATAAAGGAACTGTTTATTATAAAGGTTCATCTTGTCCATCACCTGTTTATGCAGATCAGTGGCAGGAAGTTACTGTGAATCTTTAGCTGTAAAAACAACAAACTACAATATTTTGAATATATACCCGAGTGAAAAATAAATATACTTAAATGTATTTTAAATATACAAGTATACTAGAAATACATTTTCATATTTATGTACTTAATAAAATGCCCTGCAATTGTACTTTTAGCATACTAAACTGGTATACTTAAAGTCTGCTAAATTGGAACAACTCATTTAGTTCTTAATGCACTTTAATTGTGCAGAAGTGTGCTGAAGTCCAACTAAAGATATACTGAAGTATATTTGATTGTGCTAAAGTGGTACTGTTGCAAGTATACTTCAGGTACACTTTAAATATTTTGCATTTAAAGACCGATTTTATTCGAAGATCATACAATCATCATCAAAAGTGACATTAAAACACATTTTAGACTTAATATTAAGAAATGTGCATTGTGCACAAGTAGTATGCCAAATAAAGTTTCATTATAATTTTTATATCAGTAAGTCTCGAGTTATCTGTCAGTAAATATGTTAATAGAGTTTAACTATACTTGGTATGAAATAAATGTATTTTTAATTATATTACTTTTTAACTAGGGTAACCATCAAATAAATACTAAATAAAAAAATAAAATAAATAAATAAAAAATAATAAAATAAAATATAAAAAAATAAGGTGAAGGTTTATCAGTGGCTGGAAGCTGCTCTGAGACTCAAGCTTCAAGTTAAACTGCAGTTTACTATAATAAACCAGAATATTTTAAATACATAACCATCAAATAGTGTAATTTCTTTTTGCAACTCAAAGCTGCATTTAAGTGGCAAAAAATGCATAATAGCATTACACAGCATTATTTATATGAGCCTAAAACATGGTGAACAGCAAAATTTAACAAAATATTTAACAAAATAATAAAGAAAATGTATGCCTCGCAGAGATTCAAATTAATCAGTGAATCTTTTTTAAGCCAGTCCACTGAAATGAACCATCCATACGAACAGATTCACAAAAAAAGAAATTTAAAATAAAGTAAAAAAATAAATAAAATTAAATAAAGAATAAAATAAATATATAATATATAATGAATAAATAAAAATAAATAAATACAATAAAAAGTGAAATATAATACAAATATCAATAATATCAAATTAAAATAAAATAAAATAATAAACACAATAAAATAACAATACATAAAATGTGATAAAAAAATAATAATACAAAAATAAAAATAAAACAAATCAAGAGTAAAATAGAATAAAAAATATAAAATATTATCACAAATTATTATAAATGCACCTTATTTTATATTACAAAATATTATATATATATATATAAAAAAAAAAAAAATCCAGATATATTCTCTGAAAACAAGTTTTATCTTACACATTTCTGCTTGTCAGGTAAATGACTAAAGAATATATTATAATTTAACTGGACCTAAGACAAAAACATGGATAATGACTAAAACGTTTGTGCCGGTCTGCAGTGAAGGACCATTTCAGCCCACGAACACGCCGGTGACCCTGAGGAGCCCAGCTGTGGTGTCTGCAGCAGAAAATCACTTCATCCACAGCAAGAGACACACAGAGATCACAGGTCTCCTGCTTCCCTGTTCCCCACAACACATTTACAGAGATATTTACTATAAAACACAAGACCGTGACAAAACTGAGACTAAACCCAGCGGTCTGCAGCCCACGCAGGTAATTATGAGTGACTAACCTGGAACCAACTCAACTTGGTGCATGTGGAAGAAAAGCAGCTGAAAATTTCAATAGAATTTGACATTAAAACGTTGCTCAGCTAATGACGTGACACTTCAATAAGCATTGAAAATACATTATATACACAATATACTTCATATTTAACTATTTTTATCTATATGTTTTCACTATTGAATGATTTATATTTATGAAAAATAATAAACAAATGTAATATGTACATCCTACAACTTCATAAAAATTCTGAAAATAAAATAAAAATGTGATTTAAAAAAAAAAAATTATACACACACGTTTATTAATTTACATATATATATTTACATTTAATTAGTTGTATATTTATATAAACGTATAATGTAAATAATATTTGCTCTTTTATTAATATTATTTCTATATCTATACTTTTTACTATAATTTTATTTATTTATTTTACCTTTATTTAACCAGGAAGTCTCATTAGCCGTGTTTCCACTGTCGGGCCAGAAGCGGGCGTGCTAGAGCGTGCCAGGGCCAGTCGTGTTTCCACTGTCGGGCCAGAAGCGGGCGTGCTAGAGCGTGCCAGGGCCAGTCGTGTTTCCACTGTCGGGCCAGAAGCGGGCGTGCTAGAGCGTGCCAGGGCCAGTCGTGTTTCCACTGTCGGGCCAGAAGCGTGCCAGGGCCAGTCGTGTTTCCACTGTCGGGCCAGCGGGCGTGCTAGAAGCGTGCCAGGGCCAGTCGTGTTTCCACTGTCGGGCCAGAAGCGGGCGTGCTAGAGCGTGCCAGGGCCAGTCGTGTTTCCACTGTCGGGCCAGAAGCGGGCGTGCTAGAGCGTGCCAGGGCCAGTCGTGTTTCCACTGTCGGGCCAGAAGCGGGCGTGCTAGAGCGTGCCAGGGCCAGTCGTGTTTCCACTGTCGGGCCAGAAGCGTGCCAGGGCCAGTCGTGTTTCCACTGTCGGGCCAGAAGCGGGCGTGCTAGAGCGTGCCAGGGCCAGTCGTGTTTCCACTGTCGGGCCAGAAGCGGGCGTGCTAGAGCGTGCCAGGGCCAGTCGTGTTTCCACTGTCGGGCCAGAAGCGGGCGTGCTAGAGCGTGCCAGGGCCAGTCGTGTTTCCACTGTCGGGCCAGAAGCGGGCGTGCTAGAGCGTGCCAGGGCCAGTCGTGTTTCCACTGTCGGGCCAGAAGCGGGCGTGCTAGAGCGTGCCAGGGCCAGTCGTGTTTCCACTGTCGGGCCAGAAGCGGGCGTGCTAGAGCGTGCCAGGGCCAGTCGTGTTTCCACTGTCGGGCCAGAAGCGTGCCAGGGCCAGTCGTGTTTCCACTGTCGGGCCAGAAGCGTGCCAGGGCCAGTCGTGTTTCCACTGTCGGGCCAGAAGCGTGCCAGGGCCAGTCGTGTTTCCACTGTCGGGCCAGAAGCGGGCGTGCTAGAGCGTGCCAGGGCCAGTCGTGTTTCCACTGTCGGGCCAGAAGCGGGCGTGCTAGAGCGTGCCAGGGCCAGTCGTGTTTCCACTGTCGGGCCAGAAGCGTGCCAGGGCCAGTCGTGTTTCCACTGTCGGGCCAGAAGCGGGCGTGCTAGAGCGTGCCAGGGCCAGTCGTGTTTCCACTGTCACTTCTGGGGCTTGATCGTGTCTCCTCGGTGCTTCCTCGGTTTTTTGGCCCGATGAAAACCTTGGGCCAAGGTTTTGGGGCTAGAGGAGTGGTTATGAACAAAGACGGAGTTTCTCCGCATCTGGAGAGCGTCAGCGCCACGGATCATTTCATAAAGTTAACAGCTATAACACAGCATTAAAGACTTTTAAAATAATTTTAGCTCAAAACTCACTTTCAATCAGCAGCGAGTGTTTGAAATAACTTCTGTTTGAGATCCGATGTGGATTATGATCACCATACAAGGCAGAAATATTTATAAGCGATGCAAAAGACTATGCATGCTAGCCATTACCATAGTAAACATGGTAAATACGACCGCTTGAAGAAATCAGACGTCAGCTTCTCATTCTCTATCACAATCGTGTATTTATTTAGTAATTTAGTTTATTTAGTCATAAGTGTCGTCTCGAGACTTTAGCTCCACGTATGACATAAAAATATAATATGTTTTTTGTTCGGGAGCTCCCTCTGCTACTCGGGATGTATTTTTGATGGAAAAAATATAGAAATGATCAATATATACTGTGACTAAACATAAACATAAACAGACTCGACTGAATAGTAGGGTATGTGTCCTTTTTCTTTTGTGAAATAACGGTTCATACCGGTTTATTTCTGTGACTAATTTTCAGTCCTGATAAATTAATTCAATCAATGTATCACTTATTATTGTGAAACATCGATGCTTTTGGATTTAAATCTTTAACAAACCATGCAAACAAACGGCCGCTTTATCATGTTGGTTTTGTGATCACACTAGTTCCAGTGACTTATTTCTGATTAGTTTTCTGATAACTTCTCTTTGTTGGTGAAATCATGGGGTTGTGTGATCAGGGGCGTAAGTTCATCTAACAGTAGGGGGGGACAATATACATAACATTTCTCAAGAGCAGTTTTTGAAGGGGACACAAATAATACAGCTAAAGTATAGGATGTATAGACAGAGGAAAGCTACTACTATTAGTGTAGCAGGGAGACTAAGGCTTATTTTAATGACAAATGTCCAGAGCGCATTATGTTAGCGCGAAAGAACACCAACGTGTCCTTGAGCTAGTCAGAATTACAAACAGACTGTTAACAGTCATCAGCTCTAGTGGAGCAGATGGTGAAATGTGTGTCGTACCTCTTTTGACGCGAACGACACGGGTTCGAATCCGCCTTTTGGCGAACTTTTTTTCTCCCTTTTCAAATTTCACATCACATCAGAAAAGCATTTATTTTCTATTAAAAAGAAGGAAATAATCAAAAAGTTGAAAATAAAGTAACGGGTAGGGATAGGGTAGGTGTAGGGAGGGCTTTATTGTCCCATTAAGGTGGCATCCATTTAATAATTGGAATTAATATTAAAACTTACACTCAATAACTTATTATTGCATGTTTTATAATGTACTACAATACTGAGGTGCAGATAATTGCCACTATTTGCAATAAGTAGCCTAGTATAAATAGCAGAAAAGCCTGCTATTTTAACATAGTGTAAATAGAGTAGCTATTTGTGCAAATAGCCCGTGCTTTAAAATAATGCGCGAGCGGCAATCTCTTCCCTAGCACACGGATTTTCTTTGCTCTCGCACAAAACCGGACACGCGCTCCCAGAAACACGCTGCTCTCGCAAAGAGAAAATAATCACTTCATCCGATGTTTAAGTGAATAAAATAGTCTGGAGTTCCACAACTACTGATTCTCTCTCTCACCGGACTTGTGTGTGTGATATAAAAGAGGAAAGCAGTTGGATCAAAGCACTGTGAGGAAAGGGACGAGGAGACTCAAAATGTTTCTAAACTAAAAACGCATTTTTGCCCCGTTTGCGTTTGTGTTGTTTTACTACTTACACAATTATTTTAAGTATAAAACATTATTTACAATACACAGCGTGGTTATTTAAATCATATTTTTAGGGGGGACAACCCTCATATAGGGGGGGTCTTGTCCCCCCCGACCCCCCCGGGATTTCCACCTATGAGTGTGATGTTGTTCCAGAGCGGCGTGTAAAGGGTGGGTTTTAGTGAAGCGCTGCAGAGCTTCTGACCCGACGGTGGAAACGCTGGGTGATTTTGGGCTCGGTGCTACAGGTCCGAGTCTATTAGTCTATTAGCACTGGCCCGACAGTGGACACACAGCTATTGAGATTTAGACAATTTTAAAATACAACAATCTCTTTTATAACAGCCTTTAAATTCACCAAGACCTGGCCAAGGTAGCAGCCATACTAAAATTAAAATAATATAAAATATGAAGTAAGACAATTTTAAAATACAACATGAAATATATATGTAAAAGACATTTATTTATACTTTTACATATATACACATTACAACTTGGTAAAATATTTAAACATATCCCCTCAACAAAAACTATCACAAGCTTCCAATACCACTCTCTTTATGATGCCTTTAAATTCACCAAGACACAAATTTATCTAGTTTTAGATCTTTTTCAAATTATTCCATGCTCAGGGTGCTTAATATGAAAAAAGCAGTTTTCCCCAGTTCTGTACAAACTCGAGGTATGATAAAAAGTATGAGAATTTTTCTTTACATATATGAAAAAAATAAAAATTTCTAAAATTAAAATAATATAAAATATAGAATTTGTGACTAAAATTTGATTGCAACCACTTAATTATTGCCCTTAAAAAAAAATATATTTACATTTTTTTCAGTGTATATTTATGTGTCAATATACATATAAATTATTAAGTACTAAAAAAATGTAAATATGAATGGGAATATATGAAATATATATGTAAATAGAAAAACATTTATTTCACATTTATTTATACAATGATAGGTTAGAATTTTGTGAATTTTTTTTACATATATACATATATATATATATTTATATTTAATTAATTATATTATATAAATAATGTAAATTTGTACTATATATTATTATTACATTATTTTATTAAATTAAATTGTTATTATTAGTATTAGTTATATATTATTAAATAAATAATTATATTATTATTATTTCTATATCTATTCTTTTTTCTTTTCTTTTTTTTACTGTTGAATGATTCATATGATTATTTTATTTATATGATGATTCTGAAAATAAAATACAAAATATGCAAACTACACAAGTGCACACTTCACCTGAAGACACCACTGGGTAGAGCTGCACAATAACAATGAGCTCCAGTGATATGAAGAAACTGAGCAGTTCCCAAGCATGTAGAGCAGAGGAATGAGAACGGGGTGAAGAGTTCAGATGTGCTGATACAGTGATACAGATACGATCAGTCAGACCCATATCAACATACAGGAGAGGTGCTGTGCTACAAGAGCTGGAGAAATCCTGAAAAACACCTCCACGTATCTGCAAACTGTACAAGGTCACTGCACTTCTCAGCTTTCCAAGCGCCTCTGAAACAAAAATGCCCATTTTCCTCTAATGCAGTGTTTCTTAAAGTGTGAGGCGTGACAAACGGGAGGAAATTTGGTCATTTTTGTTCCAGTCTTTATTAATTCCTTTATTTATTGACCATACACTCAAAACAAAACAACAACACATTTAAATGCAAGCCTTACTTAACATCACATGGAACCATCGTAGCCTACGAGAATGATTTAACGTCAGAATGTTAATTGAAACGGAACAAAAACTTTAATGTGGATATATACACACACACATACACAATATACAATAATAATAAAAAATATTGTTATATTATATAATATAATAATATAAGAGTATACATTATTATATTATAGATTTATTTATAGATTTAATGTAAAAGTTAGCAATGGATAAGTTTGTGATAGTGAATAAGATTATTAATTTTTTGTCAATTTTGTTTGTTCAATATGCAAGCAGTTTACAAAGTGACAAAAAAATAGTCCACACTTTTATTTTTTCCATTTCTGAATTTGATGTTATCAGCAGCAAAATGCAAACACAATTGCATTATTATTATTATTAACTTTTGAACAAAGTCTTTTTTCATGCAAAATGATAATATAATTGCACTTTTATTTTCTCCATTTGAAAGTTCTTAAAGTGCCCCTATTATGAGTTATGAAAGGTTCATATTTTGGTTTTGGGAGTCCCCAACAACAGGTTGACATGCATGCAAGGTTAAAAAACACTTTCATTGTCTTATAATATGCATTTATTTTTACCTTATTTGCTCAATAACTCCCAAACGATTCGCCTTTGCGTGACGTTAATCTGCGCTGATTGGTCGATTTCATTTAAAGCAGTGTTTGTGATTGTGAGCAGTGCTGATTTGTGTACAGTGTTACCGGGGAAACGGATATTTTTAACGCCCCAAAAGCTGCACCTAGTGGCAACAAGTGTGCGGCAATATGCTAATGTTTCATTTTGACGTCAACATGAAACGGCTTGGGATTCATTTTAAAAACGACTCGTTTCAATGATTCAGAGTCGACTCTTTCTTTTGAGAGATAATAACTTTATACACGGTGCACTTTCAGATTTAAAACTTTGCAGATGTCTTCATTCACTTAGAGCTGTGTTACACACCGCATGAAAGATCATTTTCAAAAATCCATGATAGGGGCACTTTAATGCTGTTATTTTTATGTTATGTTTGTAAAATGTGATGTTAATAAAATAAATTTTAACAGTTAAACTTAAAGCCTAGTTTATCATCATTTTGTTGATTGGGGACCGAGTTTGAGAAACACCGCTCTAATGCCTCAAAACCAGCCCAACATCACAGATCAAGTGTAGCGTGAACAAAACGCTCACCACGTTCCTCCAGAGCGGCCCGAGTATTGAATATCTGTCTGAATCACTAATGCAGGGCAGGTCTGATGTTTATTTAAGAGGAATCTGCAGGTCAACGGTTCGTGAAACAGCAGACAGACGTTTGAAGTCACGCTGGAGGAAGCAGTCGAGAGAAAAGAGCTTGAAAACGAAACAGAGGCGTCTTTCAGGCGTTCAAACCCTCATCCAGTCCTCGTCTCATGATGAGATCCCGGCCTTTCTTCACAAAAGAGCCTGAGGCTGTTCTGAGAACCTCAACATAACCAACTCCAGGCTCTAACTTACTCGTTTCACAAAGTACTGAGCTACACTACAAGCTATTAACATATATGTAAATAAATATTTAAGTTAAAAAAACATAGATAAGTATATACTTACACATTTATTATTATATATATTTATATATTTATGCTCTTTTAATAACATTTAATTATATAAATTTGTATTTATCATTATACTATTTATATATTTACACAAATATAATTACAAATAAATATAAATCATGTAAAAATATATTTATATATATGATGTAAATATATGTATTTGTTTTTATTATTATGTTGTTATATTTATATAAATTTGTGTGTATATATATATATATATATATACACACACACATACATACACAGACATATATACAATAATAAAAATATTATTATATAATATAATAATAGTATATATTATTATATTATACATTTATTTATTTATAGATTTAAATATATATTTATGCTCATTTAATTACATATTTAATTATATAAACGTGTTTATTATTATATTATTTACTTATGTACATACATATATATAATTACAAATAAATATATATTTACATGATATATTTATACTGTGTATATATATATATATATATATATTAGTGCTGTCAATCGATTAAAAAATGTAATCGCGTTAATCACAGTCCTGGACTGATTAATCATGATTAATCACAAATTTAAAATACTAGGATTTACCTGTAAATGTGTTGAAATAAAGAAATGCATAACAAACTAGTTTAAAAAAACATAACCTTTCACACCTCCGCCAGAGACATAATCCTTATTATTCTTTTCTTTTTATTCAGCCATTATCAGTCTTTTTATTTACCAAGCCACATCACTTCAATCCCAGTATACATTTACCCAACTATTATCAAAAGTATTTCTAAATAAACACAACAAAACATTTTCTTGCGACCTTACGTGAAGTATTATGATAAAATGCATTATGAAGAAGAACTGGACCTGCTCTACAGGTGCATTAGAGCTAACATTAGCATCATAAGACAATTTATGAGATTAATAGTACACTTTTACTCAGAACTCACTTCAAACCACCATCGAGTGTTTGTAATAACTTCATTTTGCGATCACATGTGGAATCTGGTTGTTTACTGTTGTTAAAATATTCTATTTATAGCCTTTTATATCACTGCAAAAATGAGCATTTCAGATGTAAGTTACACATTCATCTCAAGAAAATCACATAGAAACCATATCCTATCGTAATCGTGTGTTTATTATCTTCTATAATGTATAGTGGCTGTTGTCATGTTTATTTCTGCTGTGTTGTATGCTGTGGCTGAAACTCACGTTGTTTGTGATGTTACAAGCGCCTCTCCGTTCTGAAGTTGCAGGTATACATTCCAAGTATGATACACATTAGTAAAAGGATCTATTTTAATTTTTATTTGTCTATATACACTTTGGGCGGCCGCGGTAGATTATAAAAGTAGCCCGAAAAGCCTACTTTTTGTATTTTCAAAATAGCCCACGGTCACTTGTGCCGCAGCCGTTACCCTGGCAACACTGTTCACTGTATCCTCATCACACACTGATAGATAACCTTCCTGACGGGAAGAAGTTGGGGTCAAACCTTATCAAACGATTAATTTGCGTAAAAAAAAAGATTAACGCGTTCAAATTTTTAGATTAATCGCATGCGTTAATGTTGACACCCCTAATATATATATATATATATATATATATATAATATAATGTAAATATGTATTTATTTATTCTATTCTATTTATATATTTATATTTATATAAATAAATTTATATATATACACAATAATAAAAAATATGTATTATATTATATAATAGTAAATATTATTATATATTTATTTATTCATTAACATATATATTTATGCTCATTGAATTAAATATAATTTATATAAATATGCATTATGTACATATACATGCATTATATTTATTATGTAGTTCTATATCAATAAACAAAAACTGCAGCACATTCATCTGAACGGTGATTCAAAGGAATCAATTAATTTTAACCCTATGTTTAGTCAATTTAAAATACCAGTCAAATGAACAAACACCAAACGCACTGACTGACTGAAATCAATCTCAGTTCCCAAAGTTAGCAGCATCGCTTTATTTTGAATCCCCCCCCAACACCAACAGCCATGCTTTATTTATTGTGTCTGTGCTTCATAAACAGTCAAATCACATTTTATTTGTGCCTAAATTTCAAAGACCAACCCGAGTGCTTCTCTTCAAACGCAGGGCGGCATCAACCCCAAAATGCCTCATGAAAGATAATGATTTAAACATTTGATTCTTGCGGCGGAGCCACATCTGGAAGTGGCTTTTGATGGAGCGGCGCGTCCAACTAACAAAGGCCCATTCGCAGCTATTCCCAATCCAGGAGGAATTCTGCTGCTCCGACTGCAGCCCCAACCCCACGCTTTGAAGCCGCCAGTGTGTTCCTACAGCTAAACACTTTCAGATGTGGCCGTGTAGTTTTATGGCTTGAATAATAGCGATACCTACACATGTGCGAGCTAGAGGTCCAGAACAGGGAGGAAAATCTGCTTCCATTCACTCCTGCTCTTCTTATGTCACAGAAATATCCAGTTCTCACCGACTTAACCTTTAAAACTACACGAAAGGGTGCACTTTCTGAACGCAACATTAACTGTGCTTCCATCCACTTATTTTTATATGAATTTTGAGATTTTGCATAAACAAAATGCTGGATGGAAATGCAAAGATGTGCATAAATTCTACAAATGTGCATAAAAACCTCATGCTTAATTTATATATTTTTTTATCTGATAAAATAATAAACTACATAAACTACAATGAGGCATATTTACCTAATAAATTCCTTGATGCACACGAAAAATGTCATGTGACTTTGCCTCAACAGATCATGTTTTATTTATATATATATATATATATATATATATATATATATATATAGTATACAGTACAGTAAATATATAATATATATGATTTATTCATTTTTAAATTTTTTAGCAAATGTATTAAAAACAAATTCTCTATATCCATATTTTCTTCAACAAAATAGAAAAAACATAAATAAAAACAAACAAATAACAAATTCATCTGTGCACATCAAAAAATGTGTGTGTGCGCGTGTGTATATATATACACACACAAATAAAAATATATATGTAAATATATACATCCATATATAATGCCATGTATAATGTATATTATACAAGTGTGTGTGTGTGTGTGTATATATACACACACAAACACACATACATATATATATATAATTTATTCATTTATTTTTTCCAGTAAATGTAGTTAAAAAAAATCTCTATATCTATACTTTCTTCAACTAAAAAGAGAAAAAATATTTAAAAAATAATAATAATTCTTGATGTGCATCAAAAAAGTAAATATACCATTTTCCTCTTAGCATTATACACACATATATATATATATACACACACTGAATAGATTCCTCAATGCACAAGTCATGTGAGTTAAACTGAACATAAAGTTCACTGAAACTGACTTTTAGTCAACTAAACTTTGACTCAACAAAACACAGGACAGGTCGACTAATATGACAAAAACTAAAAAGGACATCGGACACAGGACTAAGACTAAACTAAAAAACAGCTGACAGAATGAACACGACTCTGCAAAGAGGTGCATTGTGTGAAAATGCACAAGAGTCGTTGGCGTTTGCTTCTGGTTCAGTGTTTGTTCAGCGCTCAGACAGGAAGCTGGGTTTAGGGTGTCTGTCTGTGGCCGCTCGTCTGGGGGAATGTGGAGAAAGGATGAGGTTTCTGAGGCTTTCACAAAAGGAATCTCTCTGAGGCGTTATTACATAAGCAAACACTGATACGCCGCGTCTGAAAGAGACACGTTTAGAGCTCCAATGATCAGATTCATGAGCCTGCAGCACCTGAGCAAAGAAACAAGGCTTTTCTGTGATCAGACGCTCAGAATAACAACATTTACAATCCTCTGTAACAGAAATATCAATCACAGAGACTTATGAACAATCTGAACTGAAAAACAGCGGAAAACTGATGCAAAAAACCACAAAGCACATTATTATTCACTTTCATATATACTTTATTAGAGGTTGGGCGGTATGATGGTATGAAATACTGCTTTATAATATTGGTTTGATTATTTTGAACTCAAGTGTTTCATAATGTGAAGCTATTTTTGCACTGATTTCAGACTCGTCGTAAATTTATTATGAATAATCTCATCTTTTGAGTTCATCAAGTTCCAAATAAAAAGACAAAATGGGATGAAACACCTTTCAAGTATTTAATTTGCTGCACTAGACAAAAATAACTATTGCTTAATTCATATGCAACTCATTGTTTCTATGAACATCCTCCTACAAAATAGTTATATTATGATTAGTGCTGTCAAACGATTAATCGAATCCAAATTAAAAGTTTTTGTGTACATGATATATGAGTGTGTACTGTGTATATTTATTATGTATATATAGATATATATACACACATATATACATACATATACATATACACATATATATATATATAAAAACACATGCATGTATAAATTTAAGAAAAATATGTTATGTTTATATATTAAATATATTGATATATAATATAAAATATTTATATATATATATATATATATATAAATAAATGTATATACATGTAAATATTTTCAAAATATATACTGTATGTGTGTGCATTTATATACATAATAAATAAACACAGTACACATACAGTATATTATGTAAACAAACTTTTATTTTGGATGCGATTAATTGCGATTAATCGTTTGTCAGCACTAATTATGATATATGATAGAAAACGATAGATATCTGGGGCCTCATTTATAACCGTTGCGTACGCACAAAACCTGCCCTGAAGAGGCGTACACCACTTCCTACGCAAAAGGTGGGATTTATAAAAACAAACTTTATGGGAAAATTTGCGCACCTGCACGCAAACTCTGACCCATGCGTACAAACTCTTTTTCCAGGAATGAGAAAATGAATGAAGTAAACAACAATTTTAAACTCTGTTTTTATGTCGATATATACATTTACATTAAATATTCCACTCTCATAATGGAAATAAGCACTGAAAAAGTTAAACAAAAATCAGGCTATATGAATTTAGACATATTTGTAGTGGATGCGCTTAATCACTTTTCCTGTGGCATGCTATGTTTTAATGACAGCGAGGAGTGCTATAGGTGCACAATAATTCATCTTTAAACTGCAGATCTCATGTTATGAGAAAATATTTTTAGTGAGAACAATGATCAATGATACACATTTACTTTGATATTATGGCAGACACTGCTGGATATTCGGTGGTCGAACGGTCCATTGTCCGGTTTGAATATAGGTCCGATGATAATAACTTGTACAACCGCAGCTGCACGGAGGTGTTAATATCGTGTGAAGACATCTCCACAACATTATGAAAAATACCACTGTATTTGAAGGATACAATTGGAAGTAAACGGTAAGATTTGCACGTTTTAAAATACGTCAGTGACGCTCCGAGTCAGACAATTGTATTTACACTGCAATAAATATAAGCCTATCTGTTTCCACTAAAAATAGCCTGTGTAAAAGAATGAGATCAACTTTATTCTTTATAACTTTAAAACTTTATTCTAAAATATTTATTTGATAACTATTTTAAACAGTTTTGTTTTTTATGAATATTTTGATATATTTATTCTAAAACATAACAAGGATATTGGATGACTTTTAGCAATAAATAATGTTTGGCACAAATGGCATTTATAGTCCGTATCTCATATTTCCTTAATGTCTTGTACCTTTGACGGTGTTAAACATGGTGTCACGTGGATGGGAATATGCAGTGAAATGATATGCAGATGAATGAATGAGGCATTTATATAGCGCTTTATTGTGTATTGTTGTACACCCAAAGCGCTTTACAATCATGTGGGGGGTCTCTCTTCAACCACCACCAGTGTGCAGCATCCACTTGGATGATGCGACGGCAGCCACAGGACAACGGCGCCAGTGCGCTCACCACACACCAGCTACAGGTGGAGAGGAGAGAGAGATAGAGACAATCAAGTGGATGGGGATTACTAGGAGGCCATGATTGATAAGGGCCAGTGGAGGGAATTTGGCCAGGACACCGGGGTTACACCCCTACTCTTTTACGATGAGTGTCATGGGATTTTTAATGACCACAGAGAGTCAGGAC
Organism: Schizothorax lantsangensis; assembly: GCA_027422415.1. NCBI lineage: Eukaryota > Metazoa > Chordata > Actinopteri > Cypriniformes > Cyprinidae > Schizothorax > Schizothorax lantsangensis. Next base: position 33,996,722 of record CM049850.1, on the reverse strand, counting down.
CTCGGTTTAACGTCTCATCCGAAAGACGGTTCAGATGAGGTTATGCATAGTAAAACTAGGCGTTGTCAGCTTCCATATATGGTGTTTTCTGGGAGGAGACGGGGTGGAGATGCACGTACACACAATCTTCCCCTGACTGGGATTTATAAAGGGATTTTTGAGCAGGTTCCGGTGTTGTGCCCAATTCTGACCCCCGCCAGATTATTACCCCCCTAGTATTGGTAGGTTTAGGGTTAGGTGTGGGGGAGGGGTTAGGGTTAGGTGTGGGGGAGGGGTTAGGATTAGGGGAGGGGTTAGGGTTAGGTGTGGGGGAGGGGTTAGGATTAGGGGAGGGGTTAGGATTAGGTGTGGGGGAGGGGTTAGGATTAGGTGTGGGGGAGGGGTTAGGATTAGGGTGGGGAGGGGTTAGGATTAGGTGTGGGGGAGGGGTTAGGATTAGGGGAGGGGTTAGGGTTAGGTGTGGGGGAGGGGTTAGGATTAGGTGTGGGGGAGGGGTTAGGATTAGGGGAGGGGTTAGGGTTAGGTGTGGGGGAGGGGTTAGGATTAGGCAATCAGGTAGCGATTTCAACGAGAGGGGTAATAATTTGGCTGGGGTTGAAAATGGGCACAACACCGGCGTACGCATGGTTTTATAAATCTGAAAACTTTTGTGCGTATGCAAAATTGAGCTTTTGTGCTACGTACACTTTTAGGAGTGAATCTACGGAGAGTTTTATAAATGAGTCCCCACGTCCGTGACTAAACAAACATATGCTAGCGAAGCGGTTTTCCTCCTAACAAACATTTTAACTTTGATTGCAAAGTTTTTCCAAAAGCCTCGTCATGAAACTACTGATTAAAACACAGGTATTCAATTAACAACAAGCACAGTACAAAATAAACAAATTAAATATTCCCTTGACTGCACTAAGCAAAACGTCCATTTCAGAGAAGCTTTCTACAGGAGAACAGCATTTTATATGGAAACATACCTTACACACTAAAACGCAATAACCTCTGAGTCTCCTGCTGTTTGCCTTGGCCGAGAGCTTCACCAGATCAAACGCTGACAGCGGTCCAGCAGACGCGGCCAGAAACAGTCACCAGACTCAGGTATTTTCTTTCCTTCTCCTGTAAGCGACGCAAAGTAAACGACTTCCATAACATCCACCGCAAACGCTCCATTTCCATTCACTCATTCAGCACAGACCGACCTCAGCGGCAGTGCTTTAAACACTGTATAGTGTCTCATATCACGCTTGTTTACATGACAGCATTGCTGGACAGATCTGAGATTCTCAGAACATGACATTATAGAAGTGTTTTCCGGGTTCAGAAAGAGTTAAGCTCCATCTGCATCAATTACAACAGAAAATAATTGCACACTAACAACCAGGCCAGCGTTCTGGATGACTTAAAAGCAGAATTGCAAAGCTCAAAGCACTTAAATAAATTAAAGCCTGTTTATTATTTGAGCAGTAATTGCAAATCATCCTTTTTGAGGTGCAGCTACTTTTCTAGAGCTTCGCCTAGTTCATGTGCAAAATCACATTCTGTTTATAAAACGTATTATAATGACATGATATGAATGCATGAATGAATGAATATTTATTGTCATTGTATGCACCCAGAGGTACAGAACAACTAAATAGTGTTAGCAGCTCTTTAAGACATCAGATAACAAATAAGGACAATAAATAGTAGATAGATAAATACAAAACAAACACTATAGACAGTATACACATTCAGAAGACAATAGTGCAGCATCAGTATAGTGTTAAGTATAAAGTGAGACTGTGCATAAGCAGTACTTGTAATATTGCACATAAAAAGTATAGATAAATTGTAAACTATGTATACATAGTAGCAGTATAAGTGTTACTGCAGTAGAAATGCACTACTATAAAATAAGAAGTGCGAGAGCAGTGCTTTCTAACAGCAACAGTATTGCACATATGTTCAAAAGTTGTCAACAGTGTTCACTGTCATGTGTACTGTACTATATGTAAAGAGTATATGTTGCAGATAGTGTGCAAGTTCAGATTTGATTGAGAGCGGCCACAGCTAACAAATCTAGTTGTGCAAGCATATATGACTTTATAACGCCTGCCAGATGGCAGCAGTTCAGAAAGGTGTTGGCCAGGATGAGTAAAATCCTTACAGATGCAGATTTTCTTTAATGTTTCACCCAAATTAAATGAAAATTTGTTGCAAATGTCCTTACTCCTTACCCTCAAGCCATCCAAGATGCAGATGAGTTTGTTTCTTCATCAGGTTTGTAGAAATGTGTCTCTGCATCAGTGTCTCAGCAATGGATGCTCTGCAGTGAATGGGTGCCGTCAGAATGAGAGTCCAAACAGCTGATAAAAACATCACAATAATCCACACCACTCCAGTCCATCAGTTAACATCTGGAGAAGACAAAAACTGAAACAAATCCATCATTAAGACATTTTAAAATAAAATCTGAGTCCATAATCCATAATAGTTTAGTAAATTTAATAATTTCACTCCTCCATTGAAAATGTCCATCTCCTGTTGTCTCTTGCATCAAAAATCCAGCCACATATTTGTTTAGAGCTGTTTTGGCTTGTAAACGCTGCTTGATCTGTGCAGATTTCTCTCCTGATTCAGACCAGAACACTTTTTCACTGGAGAAAGTTAAAATTATTATGGATTATGGACTCTTATTTTAGTTAAAAACGTCTTGATGGATTTGTTTCAGCTTTTGTCTTCTCCAGATGTTAACTGATGGTGTGGATTACTGTGATGTTTTTATCAGCTGTTTGGACTCTCATTCTGACGGCACCCATTCACTGCGGAGAATCCATTGCTGAGACACTGATGGAATGATACATTTCTTCAAATCTGATGAAGAAACAAACTGATCCTAATCTTGGATTGAGTACATTTTTAGCAAATTTTCATTTTTGTGTGAACCATTCCTTTAGTCAACATAAAATGGCAAACACAACCCGGTTTTAATCCAGTAATCTCATGAATTTCCAAATAAAACATTTTCAAAAACATAGCATTCATGACCTCCATCAAATAGAAAAGTCATTTTGATGAAAGATTAGTAAAATGCGTCCTGATCAATAGTTCACAATAAGACCAAGAATGTAAAAGTACAATTCCGTCAATTCTGACTTCATGTTGACTTTACACACAGCGTGAAAAAGCTAAACTGCCAAATTATGAATAATTTCACGTCAAAAGTCTGGAATGAGGAAAAGGCAACATTGGTGGCGTCTGGAGGAGATCAAACAGTCATGCTGAACGTGCTCCACCATCTCCTGATGGCACCTCAGCGTCTTTGAAGCCATGAACCCTCAACCCGCTTGGAAAGAGTGCTTAGACAAGGAACCGGAGGAACGTAAGCAAACACCTTCAAAGCGCCTTTCCCAGCATAAATATCCTCAAATAAATAAACATGCAATCTGCCTGCAGTGTTCAAATGTCTTTTTCCATGAAGCACGGGCCATGAAAAGTGAGAGGAGGAAGTGCGGAGGAGGGGAGTAAAAGAAAAGATCTCGCTCATATTCAGTGTAGCTGTTCTGATGCACAAACACAAATAAATAACATGAGTATCAATGGCAGACTGCACATTTTAAGTGAGATTATGTGAATAATGTTCTCTTATTATTAAATAAACAACATGCTTTTATAGAGTGAAGAACAATGATGATGCAATCATAACATTTGCATGCTGAGCCACGATTGGTCTTCTTTCTTAGGTCTATTTGCAAAGTGAATTGTGTTTTTCTAACAACATAAATGCTACCAGTATATTTGTAAAGATATGCACAGTAAAATAATGTTTAAAATCACGTAAAGAGACTATAACATTTTGTTCAATATAAATTACTTTCATTCATAACTTAAACTTGAATTTTGAAGCCATTGTGCGCTTTTAAAATGTGCTGAAAACACATTAAAGTGATCAAGTTCATGCACTGAAAGTAAGCGGCAGCTGTGGACCTAATTTAGCAACGTTTTAGCAACTACACAAATTCACTATGCAAACAGATGTAAGAAAGATGATCGATCTCAATTCAGTATGCAAATATTGTGCAAATAAATATTATGATAATGGCATCATCACTGTTGATCACACTGCATATGTTTATATTCACCGAAATAATCTGTTTTCTAATGTGATTTATGGCTCAATCGAACTGAAAGGAGTCGGACTCAAGGCAGAATTGTGATATTTATTGTGATAACTGAGATATAAAGTCTGAACTGTCACAATTTCATCTTCTCAGAACTGCCAGTTTTACATCTTGCAAATGTACAAATCTGAATTTATAACTTACAATTGTGACTTTTCCTCTTTTTCTTTTCCTCTCTTTTTTGTCTCACAATTCTGACTTTATATCTCATAATTCTGACTTTATCTCAATTCTGAGTGTATCTTGCAATTCTGACTTTATATCTCATACTTCTGCCTTTATATCTCAATTCTGAGTGTATCTTGCAATTCTGACTTTATATCTCATAACTCTGACTTTATATCTCATACTTCTGACTTTATATCTCTCAATTCTGACTTTATATCTCATACTTCTGCCTTTATATCTCATACTTCTGCCTTTATATCTCCTTTATCTTATCTCTTTATAATTCTGACTTTATATCTCATACTTCTGCCTTTATATCTCAATTCTGAGAGTATCTTGAAATTCTGACTTTATATCTCATACTTCTGCCTTTATATCTCAATTCTGAGTATCTTGAAATTCTGACTTTATATCTCATACTTCTGCCTTTATATCTCATACTTCTGACTTTATATCTCTCAATTCTGAGTTTATCTTGCATTTCTGAGTTTATATCTCATACTTATGCCTTTATATCTCAATTCTGAGAGTATCTTGAAATTCTGACTTTATATCTCATAACTCTGACTTTATATCTCATACTTCTGACTTTATATCTCTCAATTCTGAGTTTATCTTGCATTTCTGAGTTTATATCTCATACTTCTGACTTTATATCTCTCAATTCTGAGTTTATCTTGCATTTCTGAGTTTATATCTCATAATTCTGACTTTATATCTCTCAATTCTGAGTTTATCTTGCAATTCCGAGTTTATATCTCATAATTCTGACTTTATATCTCATTATTTTGAGTTTCTCATGATTCTGACTTTATATCTCATAATTCTGACTTGGTATATAAATAATTTTTCTCAGAATTTACAAGTTTATATCTCGCAATTGTGAGTTTATATCTTGCAAATCTGACTATATCTCACAATACTGAGTAATCATCTCACAATTCTGACATTTTTTCTCACAACTGTGAAATCTAAACTTAGAATTGCAAGGAAAAAAAGTCAGAATTGTGAGATAAAAACATGCAATACGTGAGACAAACAAGCTTCCATAAAAAAAACAGACAGCACACATAAGACTAAACCAATCATTCTGAAAGCAGTCCGTAAGTTAACGCTTTGAGCGCGTGATAAACTCACCAGTGCGCTGCTAGGATATTACTATGCATTTGTTAAAGATCACTAATCTGGAATAAAGAAAAAGAGAACAAAACCAGCCTGTCAGTGCCACATCTACTGAACACTCGCTGTTCCCCCAAAACAACACCCTTCATCGCGCCCCACCACCTCAAAGCCTTCAGAAAAACAGGCCCTTATCGGCCCCCGGTCGCCCCACGGCGAGCTCGAGGATTTCTGCTGTACAAACCAGAAACAGATGTCTGCAGGGGCCACGCTGAAAGAGCCCGCTGTTCTGGATGGCCGCCACATGCTTCTCATTCAGAGATGAAGGCTCACGGCCCGCCAGCGTCAAAAGACAAACCCAAGTCGCCTCAAAACCCCGAATACAGTCTTAGTTTTCCTCGAAACCACCACAGCGGTTTCTACCAGCAGAATGTCGGCTATTAAACGAAGGCACGACGTCGAGCCAATAGTGCAGTTCAGCTCCATCAAGACAATGGAGATTCTCCAGAAGTGGAAGAGAAAAGCAGAGGGAGAAAGATGTCATTGAATGTGACGCTCTTAAACAGACCAGATATCCACCACACGCTGCCAAAGCAAATACTGCTGACTCAAAGAGAACATGTGAGGAGGAGATGCCAGAGAGTGAACCAGCCCAACTAAAACAAGAAAATACACCGAAATCTGATTCCTCAAAGTAAACATGAGATTACAGAACCAGTCCACTTTGAAGAAACATCATCATATTTACAGGTTTTGCCACTGGGACATCATCCATCAGGGTCTGTTATATCTGAGGGATCATGTCACCCTCTCCATGTTCTGGGAAATAATCATTATATTTTAGGAGTTTAGCTTGACCGTGGTTAAAAAAAGGACCAAGCAAACAACTTTATATAGTTGCTGTAAACAATTTCAGCCACTTTGCAAACTTCAGTTTAGTCTAAATTAAAGCGCCTCCATCGCATCAACCAAACGCATGCTCATAAACATAACATATGAGACATATAAGAAACATGATGTAAATAATCAATGTTAAAAATATGTCAATTATATGTACTGATATTTTTATAAATGTGAATTAATATTAAATGTATATAATTACACATATAGAAAACAATATGAATTATTACATTTCATAATTTATATATTTAATTATAATGATTGCACAATTTCATTGATATAACATTTAATTTTTAATTATAAATTATAATTTCCTCATTTATACAGTTAAATAGTAACTGTAAATAGTAAAAAGTATAAAAATTGCACCAGTCAAATACTTATAATTGTTATATATAATGAAATTTCATAACTTATGTATTTTATTTATAATTTATATGACTATTTACTACACAATAATATCATGTTTAAAATCACGTAAAGAGACTATAACATCTTGTTCAATATAAATTACTTTCATTCATACCTTAAACTTGAATTTTGAAGCCATTGTGCACATTATTTCATTCATATACAAATTTCATCAAAATTTTTAATTATTATAAATTCATTAAATTATTTCATTATTATATATTTTATATATAATTGTTAACATTATTTACAAATGTCATCATTTATAATTTAAACTGATTTACAGTACATAATTTCATTTAAATATGTATCTTTAATGATGAATTATGAATTGGTATAAATTCATTATAAATAACTTCATTATTGTATATAACTATATATTTTTGTTAACATTAATTATTTACATTTATATAATTATATATACACACAATACATATGATGAAATTTCCTCATTTATAAATTTAATTTATAATTTATTTTATGATTTACTGTTTATAATTTAATTTATATAAAATTGTATCTTTAATTATGAATTATTTATTATTATAAATTAATGATAAATTATTGCATTAATCATTATATTCACTATACAAAATTGCAATATCTTTTATTAAGGACCATCTTTTACCAGAATACTCTAATTTTACTTAAAATGAGTCTTGCTGATTTTATACAACTGAAATTCTTCTCTCGAATTTCTTTGGCAGGAAGTGGAATTTACTTCAATTAATTCCAATTCAAATTCCAGTTCAACTTCCTGCGTTGTAGCCAATTTCACACTCATTCTGACTCTGTTATGTTTCCCCGCTCCATTTCTGTCAGATTGTTCCTACTTCACTGGCATCAGCGGCTTCACGCCTGGGAACGTTTAAGACGAAAGGGCCGTTGAAAGGTTGAACATTATTGGGCTGAAGAAGCAGGCAGTGTGCAGCAGACTGTTGATGTTTCCAGTGTTGAAGCACACTGAAGCCTCACAGGCCTCCTCCTAAAGAAGGCATGGAGAGTCTCCACCTCAGCTCTTTCTGTGAGAGGCCTCTTGTCCGGCTCTCCAACAACATTCTGAGCCGCTGCTGCTATTTTGGCTGCTCATTTGGACTGGTCATTTTGATCTCACCTCTGAAGATCTCTCTAGCCCCGTGCCAGGTGTTTATACAGGTAAGAGCCAAACACCTGCAATGATCCGTCAAACTCGCCTCTCTCAAAACCAGCCAACTCATTCTTTCCCTATCGCCGTCTCCTTCAGGAACAAAAACAAAGGCTGTGTCTTTGATCAGCCAACAGTCAGCTCTGTGTCCAAGTCTGTAATTACCCCATGTGCAGCTCCTGCTGTTTCACTCCTTTCACTCAACCTGCTTTAATCTGAAGAGCAAAACTTTCAGGAAGAGTTCAAATATGTCATGTGGTTCCAAGCCCATATGCAACATGAAAGACAGATTTTTAATGAACTGTTATTTTCCATACAATAGTGACTCTAAAAAGGACAAAAAGGAGCATAAAGTAGACGATTGATATGCACTGAGCATTGTATTTTAGTCTTCTGAAGTTACATATCTGTATGTGAGGAACAGGCACAAATTTTGACAAAAAGCTCTAAAATGAAATAGATTTCTTCATACAAAACTATCATATAACTTTAGAAGGTGCATTACTTTAATGAATTTTTTTTTGCAGCTAAATAGATGTGTTATACAGGAAAAAAGCTGCATAAAAGTGTTATTTTAGAATCAGTAATATGCTAGTTTCTGTTAATACTTTGAATTTGAATTTACTTTTACATCTTCTGTTTTCATTGTAATTTAAGTTAAAGTTTTAATAATAATAGTAATTAATTTTATTATGTTTTTGACATTTTTTAAATTATTTTTTTAATATGTCTATTAGGTTTATTAGTTCTGGTTGTTTTAGTGCTTAAACTTCACAAAAATGAGAAATGTGGCCTTGGCAAATAGCTGATATAAAATAGTATTTATTTATTTTTTTATTCTTTTCTTTTAGTTAATGTTCATTTTATTTCAATTAATGACATTTTTTATTGTTTTTAGTTTGGTTATTTTATATTGTCTTGGCATCTAGCTAAAATAATATTTTTAATATTTTATTTCTATTAATGATTTTTTTTTATGATTTTGGTTTCAGTTCATTTAGCTTTAGTTATTTTAGCAGGCTACTTAAACTAAATAAACATGAGAAATGTTGCCTTAATATATGTATATAATATATATATATATAATTATTTTCAGTTGATGTTTATTTGATCTCAAATAATGAAACTTTTTTATTTTTTATTCTTTATATTTATATATATTCTTCATATATATATCTTCATATATGAAATATATGTATTATTTTTATGGTTTTAGCTTTAGTTAACGATAATAACCCTGATAAAGATGCATTCAGGTTTGGAAGGACATGATCTTCTTCAAGGAAACATCTGACAGCAGCTAATGAGCTCATTATTGCTCACTGAACACAAATGGCTTTCAGAGTTAATACTCAGGAGCTCCACACCAGGAAAACCCTCGGGATACTCAGCCGTCTGTCTCTGTCCGTCCGTCCACCCTTCCCCCAGATCTGCGGCACATGAACCCGTGGCTCCAGTGCTATCAGAGAGCTTTAATAACTCCCAGCTCCACACTTTGAAGTCGTGGCCAGGCAGCTAAAGAATCCCATTCCCTCCGCTTCCCTGACAATGAGCCGAGGGGGAGGGGATCTGGCCCTTTTCTAATCTGTGGCCATCAGGATTTTACCTGCCTCCCAAATCCTAAAGCTGACTTTAAAAGGCGGCCAGACACAATTACTGGACACATTCCCTCTTTTCCATTAACTTCAAGGAATGTTCTGGGTTTAGTGTGAATTAAGCGGTTTCAGCAGGAAAATAATTCCATCTCATTCCAACTCTTCCATCATTGCTTTTCAACAAAGTTCCTTGAATAAATGTATGCAATGAACATTCAATCATGATTGTGCTGCTGTTTATTTTATGTTTATTCAAACACGCTCGGCTCCCACAACAATAACTATTCATACCTACAACTCATCAACACATTGTTATCAAGGCTTCTGTTTACTGCAGAATAAACATGGCAGAACAAACCTGTGATTACTGTTTTATAACAAAACATAGTCAAAAAGAGCAGATTAGACAGCATGATTCACAAGCCTAATTCAGATGCACACACGCTTTTGTTTTGATTGCTTAGACATAAATACACATAATATGAGAAAGTGCGGATTAATTTGCAATGAAAATCCAAAAGCGATATGACAAATTCACTAAACAAATGTAAATCAAGTAACACTGTGCATCTGGATAAATGTCTACTATTCTCCATCACTGAATCCTCATTTTTGAACTACAGCTGCCATGAACAGAAAACTGCATTAAGAAAATCACCCAAATGTGGTTTGAAAGCATTTAAACACACACTTTATACATGGCGATGTAAGATTAAAGGAATAGTTCCTGTTGTCTCTCACATCAAAATCCAGCCACATATTGGTTTTAAGCTGTTTTGTCTTGTAAACGCTGCTTGATCTGATGCAGATTTCTCTCCTGATTCAGACCAGAACACTTTTTCACTGGAGGAAGCGTTTTTATGAATTATGGACTCTGATTTCAGATAAAAACATCTTAATGATGGATTTGTTTCAGCTTTTGTCTTCTCCAGATGTTAACTGATGGACTGGAGTGGTGTGGAATTATTGTGATGTTTTTATCAGCTGTTTGGACTCTCATTCTGACGGCACCCATTCACTGCAGAGCATCCATTGGTGTGATAGAATGACACATTTCTCCAAATCTGATGTAGAAACTCATCTACATCTTGGATAGAGCAAATGTTCACCAAATTTTCATTTTTGGGTGAACTATTCCTTTAATTTGACAGAATCACAAGAAGGCACAACAGCGCCTACACTTTCTCCGCCGGCTGAAAAGAGCAAGTCTCCCTCCACCCATCCTCACCACATTCTACAGGGGCACCATTGAGAGTGTGCTGACCAGCTGCATCACTGTCTGGTACGGGAACTGCAGTGCTGCTGACCGTAAGACCCTCCAGCGGACAGTGAACACGGCTGCAAAGATCATCGGTGCCCCTCTCCCCTCCATCCTGGACATTTTCCTTGCACGATGCTCCAGCAAAACCAACAGCATCGTGAAGGACCCCACCCACCCCTCCCACAGTCTCTTCCAGCTCCTACCATCAGGAAGACGGTACCGGAGCATCAGAGCCCGCTCCACCAGACTGCTCAACAGCTTTTTCCCCCAGGCTGTGAGAGCCCTTAACTCAGATCACCCCGCCCCCCTCTGAAACCCCATGCACACCCCTACCTCCTGAAACATGGACCACACCACCCCTCCCTCTCCAAACACCCCCCAACCTTACCACACCAAAGAAAAAAAACTGTGAACTTTTTTTGTGCAATTCAAAGTGTGCTACACACAGGTGAGTGGGCCTGTACAAACCACCTGTAGTAACACACTCTCCTCTATGCACTAGACACTTTTCACACACTGCTGTGTGTACACAATCCCACAAAAGACTCAGCAATATATGTATGTTTACATGCTCATGCACTACAAATCATCTTGTACTGTTCCCCAGCCAGCTGCTTGACTCACAATGTTTCTCTCTGCACATGTACAGTATTATGTGAAGCATTCGTATAGTTTGTATAGTTTGTATTTTTTATCTTTTATCTTTAGTTGTATAGGGTAAACATTTATATATAGTACACTTAGTCAAAATCTGTCAGTAGGTTAGTTGTGTATAGGTTTATAGTGTTGTATGTCTGTATTTATGTAGCACCGTGGTCCTGTGAGGCACGACATCTCGTTCCACTGTATGTCCCCACATGTAGCGGAATGACAATAAAGCTCAACTTGAACTTGAATGTGACCAACATTCTACATGTACAGAAAACTAAAGTTGAAGTTTGCATCAATGATTCTGTTATATTCCCGTTTATTACTACAAAGCTGCTTTGACACAATCTGTATTGTAAAAGCAAGGTGAGGTAGGAACAAAGCACTCATACACTTCACTTGATGTAATTCAGAAACACGTCATCCTCACAGAGATTCCTAAACACTGAGTGTCAGATTATGTATCTGGTCTGTCTGCCGCGGCCACGAGCATCAGTCCGTGTGGAGGTGTCTGCTTTCAGTTCATTTAGAGGACACAATTACAGCTGCTCTGGGGTGCAAAGTCAAACCGCACTTATCAGGACAATACAACACTACGAGCGGCTCGACACATGTCAAAGCATCCCTAGAGGTGGACGGCACAATCACCTCATTCAATTCAACTTACTGTACTTGCAACTGAACGACTTTAGAGCAAATTATGGCAACAAGAAATTTATGGAGTCATTTTAACATCAAAGAGAAATGACATGTAGACAGGCACAATCAACCAGCATTGGTGGTTTCTCGCGCCGGGGCAGGATGCTCGGGTGAGCGCCGGCCCGCTCTCGGCGGTCGCTTGGCGGGGCCTGGCCCTACTGGCCTTGCTGGGCCCCGATTGGGGGGTGGGGGGCCTTTGGATCTCCGGGCCCAGGGCCCGGTCTGCCCTGGTGTGGTCGGCTGCCGGTGGAGCCTGCGGGCTTGCCGCCACGGCACCCTGGGGCGTCTACACTGTGACTGTCGGAGGTCCCACCTTCGGGCTCTCCTCTGCCCTTTTCTGGGTGGAGGCCGCGGTTGTCCCTGCGGTGGTTCTCCTGGGGGTCCCGTGCCCTGGGGGGCCCCCGGATGTTTGGGGCCCGGGTCTTTTCCATGCCTGCTTCATGCCTTGCGGGATGGGGCTGTTGTGCCCCACACACACTATTAAACATTTACATGGAGGAACCTTATGAACACAAGCGCGATCACACACACAGGAGTACACTCAAGCATTCACATTGGTGTAAAAACAGGTGCTCACAGACACGCATTGTCTTGATCTGCTGTTGCTTCAAAACTTATTTTGTAATATTATGTGTGCTGCCTAATAACATTTAACATTTAGAATTTATTGTGATTCATACAGATGTTGGTTGTTGCTGCAGTCTCTATGATGTTGTGTCTTCTGTTGTTTTCTACTGTTGTTTTCTCTTTTTGTCAGCAGGTATCGAAGCAAATTTTCTCTCTCTCTATCCCCCATTCTCCTTTTTTCTCTCTCTCTCCCTCCCCTTCTCTGTTGACTTTCCCCACAATTCTCTCTCTTGTTTTCTCTGTCCCCCGGTCTTGTCTGTCATAGTGTGGTTAAATAAAAGGGTATATAAAATTAAATTAATTAATTAAAAAAATAATCTAAAAAAAAAAAAAAAAAAAAAGGCTGTGAATGATGATAGCATAGCTACACATACGTACTGTCATGTGTTATCTGTGTTACTGACAGGCCAGAAACCAGCATGACATGATTCCTCACTATTACAAAGAGAAACAGAGATGTTTGAGAAAGAAATAAACTCATTGAAAACATGATGGGTCATCAAATAGAATAGATTAGCACAATAAATATTTACTTTACTGTTTTTTCCAGCATAAACTTCAAGAGCCCAGTGGACTCATCTTTATTCAAAAAATAGTTAAAAATGACAAAAAAATAAGATTTCGTCATCATTTACTCACCCTCATTCATATGCACAATGTACTTAATGTATATGATTACTGTATTTTTCAGAATATAAGTCATATTTTTAATCATCTGAAACGTGCTGTATCTTATTTTCCAAAGTGACGTATATAATGCAATTAATGTCAAACACACGAAACAACCCATATAATAAATATATTGTTTTGTTATAATAAATGAATATTCACTTTTAATAAATATCGTTTATAATGAATGCATGAATGAATGAGTGTCTATTTTAAACGTATATTTTTAATACCTGTTCTGTTCTCAATAGCATTCAAATTAAATGATTTGTGGAGAGAACTAAAATACACGTTTAGTGTTTATAATGCGCAAACATTGTTTTATTTGCCAGTATTTAACATTCTTTCTGAATGCAATATTAGAGTGTGACTTATGCACCAATGCATGTTTTTCTCTCAACAGTGCAATTTTGACCCAATGCAACTTATTTTACAGAAAATAGAGTATATGAGACTTGTGTACTTTATAGGAACTTGGTGGTAAAATTCATCATCCACTTTAAGAGGAAAACAAAAGCTTTGATAATCTGCTCAGGATCTCCTTTATGCTTCATGACAAACAAAACATATTCATAATACGGGGTTGGAACAATATGAGAGTTAGTAAATGATGATAAAATGTGAACTCTTGTCTTCATACATTTAGTACACAGTTCACAGGCTGCTGATCACTGGAAACCCAATGAAGCAACTCCAAAAAACCTTCTGCTCCCACAACAATAACTATTCATCCCTGCAACTCATCAACACATTGTTATCAAGGATTCTGTTTACTGCAGAATAAACATGGCAGAACAAGCCTGTGATTATTGTTTTCAAAAATCACAAAGAGCAGATTAGACAGCATGATTCACAAGCCTAATTCAGATGCACACATGCTTTTGTTTTGATTGCTTAGACATAAATACACACAATATGAGAAACTGCAGATTAATTAGCAATGAAAATCCAAAAGCGAAGAAAATGCTTGTTGTGATCTAAACTGCAACAAGTTATGCAACAAGACTAGTTCAATCAAGTGACTCACGGTTTGATTGTTTGACCCTTTCACATTAAGAATCGATTTGATTCACTTCTGTCCTTTTCAAAGAATCAATTCAGAGACTTTTGATTCAATGAAATGAACTGTTTGAATCAATTCAGAGAAATAAATCAAAGGAATTCTAACAGTGTGTTTACTGAAGTTGAGTAAATGAGAGACACTTTTAAAACATCTGTCTGAACAAATGCAAGTAAAAAAGTGCATTAAAATCATTGCAACATTGCTTAATTTTATGAAATGTTCACTGACATACGCATGTTGCATTCATGCGCTGTTTAGAACACATGCATTTGTTTTGTTTGCTTAGACATAAATATTCACAATATGAGACATTGCAGATTAATTTACAATGAAATTTCAAAAGTGATATGGCATCACAAGAAAATGCTTGTTGTGATCTAAACTGCAACAAGTTATGCAACAAAACTAGTTCAATCAAGTGACTCATGGTTTGATTGTTTGGTCCAAACCAGAGTTTCACATCAACCAAACGCTGACCTGAAATGGACTCACATCAAAAGCTCTAGTCTGAAAGTGCCTCTTTCACTTCATCCACCCTAAATAAACAATCTAAACGCGTCTTATCGTGAATCAAAAGTCTCTCGCTCTCTCGCTCACAGTTTCAAAGAGTCTTTCAGGTACTTGACGACTGACAAAACACAAATCAGAGCCAAAACTCTGAAGAAGTCAAACCCTGGACCTGCCCATTAATGACACATGACGTGTCCCGCGCCGCCGCCGGTGGTTTCCCTTCAAGGCCGCTGTCAGATTTTCTCAAATAACCTCCCATTCATGAGGGGAAGGACTTTTATAAGGCTTCTAATAGAGCAGGTTAATCATCAGTTAGAGTCTTTTACTACGACGTCCTTCAGCGTGAGACTAATTGAAATGATGCAAAACCACAGATGAGAGTCCGACATAATGAGACACATCAGCTTCTGTCCATTTCAATGAATCAGTTCTTTAGAGACTTTTGAGATTGACTTATTGAACTGATTCATTGAAATGGACAGTTTGAAACCATCCATAGAAATGAATCAAACAAACTCTGTTCATTTCAAAGAATCAATTCAGAGAATTTTTGAGAGTGAATTTTGAATTGATTCTTTGAAATGGATATTTTGAACCTATCTAGAGAAATGATTCAAACTAACTTAAGAGCTGGTTTATTCCATTCCTGTGAATTTCTGTCCATACTAATTGAATCTTTAAAACGGACAGTTTGGGTCCGTCCACAGAAATAATTTAAACAAACTTGTTATAGTCTGTATGATTCATTCTTGTGGATTTCTGTTCATTTCAATGAATCAGTTCTGAGATTTTTGAGATAGAATTTTTGAATTGATTCTTTAAAACAGACAGTTTGAACATCCACACAAATGATTCGAACACACTTGTTAGAGTTGGTTTGATTCATTCCTGTGTATTTCTGACCATTTTAATGAATCAATTCAGAGATTTTTTTGAGATTGACTTTTGAACTGATTGTTTAACAAGTTTGTTCGAATCATTTATGTGGATGGGATCAAACTGTCCATTTCAGAGTTGGTTTGAATAATTCTTGTGAATTTCTGTCCATTTTAATGAATCAGTTCAGAGATTTTTTGAGATTTTGAATTGATTCCATCCACGGAAATGAATCAAACAAACTTCCTGTTTAAAGTTGGTTTGATTTATTCTTGTGTATTCAGTCTACTTCAATGATTGAGTTTTGAATTGATTCTTGACAGCTTGAACCTACAGACAAATCAATCAAACAAACTACTTAGAGTCTGTTTGCTTAATTTCTGTGAATTTCTGTCCATTTCAATGAATCAATTCTGAGATTTCTGTGATTGTACTTTGAATTGATTCTTTGAAATGGACAGTTTGAACCCATCCACACAAATGCTTGATAGAGTTGGTTGTGAATGTCTTTCATTTTAATGAATCAAATCAGAGATTTATTTTAGATCGACTTTTGAATTGATTCTTTGATTCAAACAAGCTCTAACAGAGTTTTTATAATTGAAGTTTATTGAAGAGGCACTAATAAATCTGTCTGAACAAGTGCATTAAAATCACTGCAATATTCAAATGTACAATGTGAACAGAATTACAGACACACGTATGCCATCAGGCATGTTATTCTTTGCCGTTAATCACTGAGGTTAGGGCTGTCAAACTGTCTCAGGTTATGAAAACTGCCAGAAAATAGCAGCATTGTGTGGTCGGAGAATGAGACAAAACACTTGCTAACTGCTTAGGTGGAGGAGAAAGAGCAAAAAATGACCGGCCTAGATACATAAAAGACAATCTGGACATCTGACACTCCTGTAAGTCACTGTATAATCCGAGCGCTGTTCACACAGATGTTATGCATGTGACTAACCACGACTCTCAGCTGTTAGTTAATGCAGATGTCAATCACAAAAGCCTCTGCTTCAGCACCTTCAACACCCGCCGATGATGTCACAGTCCCGCCGCCAAACCTCCCCGCAGGGAACGGTCCGTCAAAACCCATCAATCCCACCGGGGAACAACCACCGCGGTGCTGTCCCGCTGCCAAACACGACAAAAACAACAGCATCTCTCCACCTCACGAGGAGCTGGACGTGTCGCTGCACAGCCCTGTGAACACACACTCCCGTCTGTTTGTTTCAGCCGCTGTAATGAGGATTTCTCGGTAGTGGGAATGTGGTCTTTGGCAGCAGGGCTCACCGCAAGTTGTTTCTTCTGTGGTGCAGCTCCCGTCTGGATTCTTGAGCGATTCCACCAAGATACAGAGAAAAATCTCTCACAGCTGAATAGTTCATTCTGAGACGCTTCAGGGACACTTCATGGGTTACTTTTATAAAAGCATAGCGAATCTAGTCTCAAAGATACCATTTTGGGGCCAAATTTTAAGGCAGCATTGCATGCATCCTTTAAGGAAAAAGCAATCCCATAACCATACAACCATACAAAACAGATAAAAATAGTTCTAAAACTATTTTTCTATTTTCTGTTATTTTGTGCTGTGTATCATAAATCTTAGCAGCAAGTGAACTAGGGCTGAGTATTGAGACACATTTCATGAGTCTATTTGAGTTTGATTCACAAGCTTGTGATTCGATTCAATTTCGATCTCATTTGGATATATAGGCAATCAAGTACAGTGCATGTCAATTTATTTCAAGGACACAATATCTCTCTCAACTAACTACACAATAAACCCTCTCAGTTGGTACATTACTAAATTAAAGTGATTTGTAAACAAACATTAAAAGTTGTAATAAAAATTAAGGCAGTTTTTATAATAAAAATGTATTATAATTTATAACATATTTATATAATAAATATATATATTTATTATATTTGTAACCAAACATAAAAAAAAATTGCAATTGAAAATGTTATAATAAAAAAATTATAATTTATAATATATTTATTACATATAAATATATTAAAATTTATTATAATAATTTTAATGATATAAATTATTTTTATTGTTGAAATATAAACATTTAAACAGTGGATGTTATAACCTGTGTTCATGATGGATTTATTCAAACATGCATTAGATATTGAAGAACACGTTAAGTTAAAATATAATCAGTATGTAATATAGTGCATATATTTAGCAAAATGCTTCTTTCTAGAGTTAATTTTTCTAGCTATCTATTGTGTTTATGGTCACTGAATGGCTTTTCTTGCATGACATTGTTTACAAGCTGTTTTATTGATGTCTTTCTGCAGTTAAAACACTGTTTACTTGAGTACATGATTCTTTTAAGCTGTTCTGGTTCTTTTAACAGTGATGTTCATTCGTGTTTATTTTGTGCTGTAACTAGTAGTTAAATTAAAGAGCACTGAAACCATATTTATTGTTTGAATTTCATGATAAAATAGACAGAATTTGAAAGCGGAGTCTTTGCTTCATATCAAAAGTAACAAGGCACAAGGATAATTGTGATTTATTGGATGTGAGGCATTACAAATAATGTTTCATGAAGTTTTGTTCATGCATCAACTGAAAACAGCATAGATTGATTCTTTGAATTTAAAATTGATATTGGTTCAATTTTTTTTCTAATGCATATGCTACAGTCTTTGGAGAAATGGATTGAAATTAGTTGGGTTTTCCAAGAGAAGTGTTTTTTGTATGTAGAACGGTCAGATATTGCCTTTGATTTCAGTTAGGATGCTGCTTTAGAAGACAGATGCAGATGCATTGCTAAATTTACACTGCAAAGACGGCACAGAAGCACTTCTGAAGTGGTATTTAGGCGTCTTTACACACGGTTTAATGCTGCTCAGAGGATGCATAAATGCATTTACACAGCAATTACAACTGTATACTGTGATACTAGGGGCTGAGGTGGGTCAGAGCAGGCATCTCTTAGTCTGGCTTTTATGCAGCATTGCACCTTTACACTGAATTTTGAGCAAGCACAGAGCAGCTTTAACTCACCTTATGATGGATAACCAGACAGATTCAGATGCAAATGCACGAAAACAGGCATTTCTTACCTTATAATCTTTCAGATTGGTGTCATATCTTTCGCCGCCTTCAACTCCTCTTCTAGAAATAATGCTGTTCACAACAAAACTATCCCCTGAAAGTGGATTTGAAAAGCATTAGGAATTGTTCTGCAACATCCAAGACATTAATAGTTAATGAATAACAAAAATAGACTCAAAACTGTGTCAAATGCAAAACTCACCCTCAGGATTTTCCCGACGTTTGCAAGCTGCATCCCAATGAAAAAGACAAAAATCTGAGTATTATTCATAACATAATTATGCATGTGCATTTCAAGAGCATGCATTGATAGAATTGGCTAAATATGTGTCCAAATGATATATAGATGTATTCTTTTCCATTTATAAACAACTAGAATATTAATAATAATAGCCTATTAAAAGGCTAACAAATAATAATATGCTAGCCTAATAACAAATGGCACATTCTACCTTTCAACACATAAAAAAGTTAAGAAAAATGTATTAAAAAACAATACAAAAAGTTAAATATTTAAATTTTAGAACTATTAAAATCATCGTAAGAGACAGAGAAGTTCCTTTAACTCAATAATCATCAATAAACATAGGCGTACACACATATTTGTCGATTGTTAGGTGTAACTCACCATGTTTTGAGTGAAGTTTCCCCATTGTATCACTGCTGTGGTTAAGAGAACTTGTGCATGTCTCGGTCCCAGCTGAACATTATATCCCGTTCAGAGAAATGAAGATAAATCCTGCAGATTCCGCGAGTCACGATCACTGCGAGGCTTTAATACAGAAGAGCGAAGAAAAGCGTCTGTCGACGGAGCTCAAGAGATGATGTCCGCTGCAGATGAACATGTGAAGCGATGTGAAGTGAAGTGAAGTGCAGGAGAAACGCGCACCTTCAGTTCAGTCCGGTGTTCCCGGCCCCCTTCAGCGCCACTGCTGCCCCCTACAGGACACAGGCAAGACACTACAGGTGGATCGACTTCTAGCAGCATACTTCATCAGCGCAGTACATTAACCCATTTAATCCCACATTTTTCCCAGACGTGAAAATATCCAACTGATGTGTTATTAGTAACCCTTTGAAATAATCAAAAAAACATTTTTTTAAAGTGTGTGAAAATTTGTGTTTTGTGGTCGGTCACAAAAGGTGAGTAGCATACTGAATTAACATATTTCTGCAGTCATATAAATAGTTATATATCTTAGCCCAGCTATTTTAAACTGTTTGATCACATACTAGGTTCACTATTATGCATAAAATTACCTTATACAACATTGATAGGAATACTGAGATAAAAGACAAAAAATACAACCATCAACGTATTTCAAAATTGTTACTTTTTTTGTAAAATATAACATCAAATTTTTATATTAGTGCTACCAGTATTACAACATCAATATTGTAAATTTTTTGTAACATTTGAATTTTTAATTTAGTGCAATATTTTGTCATTGCAACATTTTATTGCAATTTTCACTAACAACTGCAATTGATTTATATTGTATACCTAAGTTCACTGTTATCCCACCGGTCACTATTGTGACCAGCAACATGTGACCACACTCAACAAAACTGAATATATGTGAATTCATTTATTAAAGATAATGTGTGCCAAAAATCTTGGTCATATCTTCATGTTAACACATAGCCTTTTGTTTTGGAGCTTTGATGCAGTTCTCAAGGTGCAAACAGTACATAAACTGCTCTGGTCATGTGACAATGAGCACTAACTCATGTGAAACTGCACATATTAAACGCTTTATTTGGTATATTTTTGTAGGAAGTGCACGAAAACATCAGTCAGTAAGGTTTTTAGAGCTTTATAAATGAAAACCTTTTTAGGGTCACTATTGTGACCGGTGGGATTAAATGGGTTAAGACAAGTTTTCTGAAATATTAGGTTTAAGTACATTTACATTTATTCATTTAGCAGACGCTTTTATCCAAAGCTACTTACAAATGAGGACAATAGAAGCAATCAAAACAACAAAAGAGCAATGATATACAAGTGCTATAACAAGTCTGCAATAAGTAATGCAATAATGATAAGTATGCAAATGAGGTAATATTAAATCAAATATGCACTAATTTTCAAACATTTTCTGAACTGAAATCTGAACATTGGATAAAACCAGGTTCAAAACTCATTTCATTTTGTTGATATTTTAGAGTCAAAGGATTTTATGAACAGCGGATTTTAAAAATCTATTTTTATAACTCCATAAATCTAAAAATACTATACAATAAAATGTTAATCATATATCAAGTGAATGATATATGAATGGCAATACAACTGTAAAGTGTTTTTTGTTTGTTTGTCTGGAGAAAAAAAATTGTATCCGTTAAATAGTATCATAAAATCTACAGATGCAAATAGATGGTGTAATAAATAAATTAAATATTTAATTTTAATATTTTAAATATTTAATATTTGCCAAATGCAATGCTTTTGTTGCACTTGATGCATTAAAATGAGAAAATTCAGAACAAATATGCAAATTCAGATTTGCAGCAGTACAATGGAAAAGATCAGGACTCCTCAGGCGCCGCTGATGACATGTAATCACACACTTGATGACAGCTCATCTGAACCTCTGTTATTACTCTCTCCTCAACATGATAATGCTGTTGTTCCACATACTCTTCTCTGGGGCTTCACAAACGATCCACCCGTGCCAGCTTGTGGTTTAACGTCTCTGAAGAGTACCACAGCTGCTAAATCCAAAGCTGGCTCCTCCAGGGTCGAGTCTTTCTCTTTCCTGATGGGATCTTCACAGTTAGTAAGTCAGTCATTCAGCAGATGCATGCAAAGCAACGTGCATTACAGCAGACCTGAAGTCAGGGATTTCAGCATTAGAATGTGCTCAGAGGTCTACAAAAAACACTGATTTCTTAAAGCATTTCCTGCTCCGGTTGTGAGTGACTCATCTGTTTAAAAACCACCATTATAATATTTCATCAGCTGACGTCATTAAGCTCTCATTTCTCAAGTACTTGTCATACAGAAACACTTTTATCATTCAATTCCTAAACTACTGAAAACTAAGTTTCACACTTTTTATTTAGACTTATAAATATCAGCCAATAATCATTTTCACATTAAGGCTTATAAACAATAAATGATAACTGATATTATAAATCTATACTACGTAAAGAAAATTGATACACAGTAAAAACTAAAATAAATAGTTTTTATTTATAATTAAATATCGGCCAATAAAAAATATTTTTCATATTAAGGCCAATAACCGATAAGCGCCCGAAATTATAAATCAACACTACTTAAAGAAAATTGATAGACTGTAAAAACTAAAGTAAATCGTTTTTATTCATAATTAAATATTAAATATCAGCCAACAAATAATCATTTTCACATTAAAGCCAATAACCGATATCTGGCCGATATTATAAATCAACACTACTAAAAGAAAATTGATGGACTGTAAAAACTAAAGTAAATAAGTTTTTATTTATAATTAAATATTAAATATCAGCCAATAAATAATCAATTTCACATTAAATCCAATAACCAATAAATGGCCGATATTACAAATCAACACTACTAAAAGAAAATTGATAGACTCTAAAAACTAAAGTAAATAAGTTTTTTATTTATAATTAAATATTACGTATCAGCCAATAAATAATCATTTTCACATTAAGGCCAATAACCAATAAATGGCCGATATTATATATTTATACTACTTATAGAAAACTGATACAATCTAAAAACTAAGGTAAATTGTTTTTATTTAGAAATAAATATCGGCCAATAAATAATTTTTGCATTAAGGGCAATAATCAGTAAAAGACTGATATTATAAATCTATGCTATACTGAAAAATGTTCACTCAGAAATTACTAGTAAATTTCACAATTACAAAGACACAGTAACATTGAACTGAATGTAAAATGTTAAAAAAAAAGACTGAAATAATATTTTTTTGTAACACTTACTCTAATCTGATTAATGTACAACTTTGAAAACGTTTACACCGTACTTTCTTTTAAAAAAACAAAACAACAAGTAAACACTAAAAACTCAAATAAATAGCTTGTATGCTTAAAGTGAATTTAAAATGATATATTTTAAATAATTTAAGCAAAATTTTTTTTCTTGGTTACAAAAAATAAAGATCTTTTAACTTCAGCCAGTCACCATTTTTTCCAGAAAATGCAAAACTCTATTGGCAATTCATACTTGCACGATCACCAAAGGAACATTTTTCACATGCAATTAGTTTGAGAAAGACAAAAAAAAGAAAAACAAGATATGAAAGCATATTGCGTTTGCACGCGGGGAAAGATCTGTTGCAATACTTAAAGAGCGGAGAGATTTGCAACACTGATTTGCCAATAAGCAGCATAAATCATTCTTTTCTTTCAAACAAAAGCTCATGTATTTCTCTTCAATCCTACAGAACAGTCTTAAACGTCTCATGTTATTAACTCTTCAACTAATGTATTACTATTGGCAGCTCCATTGATATTCCAGTGCTTGAGGCCAGAAACCCCAAATCTGTTGAGAAATTCAGCAGCATTATAGTGTTTGCTTTGTTTAGGAACTCACTGCAGCTTCTAACCACAAAAGTGGTATAAAACACTGCAACAATAAGGCTTTTGACCATTTTTTCTTCCTCCACTGATTAGATTCAAACAGCTGCATGTTTTTGGACGAGGAACTGTCAGGAAGAGAAACAAGCCTGCAGACATTGTAATTATGTCTTTGTTTATCTGGTCTGCAGCCTGACACGTTTTAATCTCATCATATCAGAGGAATGCCATACAGAGACCTGCACAATGATGGCTCGCAGGTGTTTACCTGTTTGATCCGGTATCAGCGGGAGATGATACTCATCCAGCAGCTCTTTGTGATTATGGGATTCATTCGCATAAAACTAATTCTCACAACTTGAATCTTTCCAGACAGCACATCAAAGCAGGCCGCTTTAAATATGGTGTCAGACTGGTTTCTAAACGACTAAAGGTCAAACAACGTGAGAAAGCTGACTCTGAATGAATGCATGCGTGGGAGAATGCATTTTACTTTTGTTAAATCTCTTCAAAATTAAACAAAACAACCAGCATCAGGGTTAAACTGACAGGAACACAACACTTCAAAGTTTGAAAACACAACTGCGTACTGATCTCAATTACTTTTTAATTCATGTTTACAAAAAGTAGCTTGTGGTTTGAATACCTTTGCTCCCAAACACTAGAATATGGAAATAAATTTGACTGTAGCTTCTGATAACACTGCCAAATAGTAATGTTCTCCTGTATTTTTGTCTTGTTTTCCAGAGCAAATGTCTAAAGATTCTTAAATCAAGATGCATTCATTTGAAAGGCAATATGACATAAGTCTTATTTTCTGTGAAATAGATCAAAATGAAGTGAGTTTATATTTAAAACAAAAACAAATATCTGCCAATAGAGTCAGAAACATCAACTTAAATCAAACAGAAGTCATTTTCATACCCATTGACAGATATTTGTTCTTGTTTTAAGCATAAACTCATTATGTAAGTAAATTAATTTTGATTTAAGGATATTTCTATATTTGTACTTGAAAACAAAAACACTGAGGAATTATTTTTTTGCAGTGCATGTAATATTTAATGCCATGTAATAATAATAAACCATATAATAATAATAATAAACCATAATAATAATAAACTGTATTTTCTATAGCGCCTTTAAAGGGACATCTCAAAGCGCTTCACACAGAAGAAAAATACAAAAAAATAATCATAATAATAATAACAATTAAAAGTAAAATACACATCATCCATATGACACAAAGCAATCACTTAAAAGCTATTCTGAAAAAAAAAAAATGTTTTGAGAACAGATTTGAAGACACTAAAAGAAGATTTAGGACAATTTTTAGGCTTTAAATTGTGGAAGGGCGATTTAAGACTTTTAAGACCCCCCAAAATAGTCAGGCTTTAGTCAGAAAGCCAGCAAAAATGCAAAATAAAATAAACATAAATCATAAAAAAAAAATCTGATTTGTACAAACCTCTTGCATGACGACGAGGACAGTCAGTCCTAAAGACTGGATTTGACATCCAAATCAAAACTGAATGCCGTGTGAATCAAGCCTGTTAGCACACAACCCCGGTTTGTTTTTCAAATAGTTTCTAATATAACTAAGAATAGCTGTCTGAGTGATGGTGCATCTGATAATATCTACAGTATTCGAGTGATGGTCATGGCCTAATGGTTAGAGAGTCTTGATAATCTCATCTAACCAGTGAGGTGTCCTTGAGCAAGGCACCGCAACTGCTCCCCGGGCGCTGTAACATGGCTGCCCACTGCTCCGGGGGTGTGTTCACTTAGGATGGGTTAAATGCAGAGAATACATTTCACTGCTGGTTATATACTCTCTATATAATCGTGTATGTGACATAAAAAAATTCTGTTCTATTCTTTCCTGCAGTAGCACCATTATGACACCTACTGGTTGCAATGTATAAATTACAGTGGATTAAACAAACTTTTTGGGTCCAATTCAGAAAAAAAAAAAAGATGCAAAAGGAGTGATTTTTTTTCTCTCATTTTAATTAAATATATACATATATAAAAACTGAACATTAAAAAAAAAAACATTATTTTTTTCATATGCAAATAGCAGCTGCGACATTGCATATTTCAAACACAGATTTTGGACACCACAACTTCAGCTTATGAATATCTTATGTTACCTAGCAGATGACTCACAGTCTCATAGATAAGTGCTGTTTTAAACTCTCAAACATGAAATAAAACAACACTGGTTTGTTCTAGGACAGCATTAGAAACATGTTCAGAGCATGAAGCTGGTGAACGGACTAGAAACGCTGAATTAACAAACAAAACAAGAAGAAACCGTTATGATACAACAGCAGAACGTCAGTCGCTCAAACACAGTTGACCAGACTCGCCTGTTCCTGTCTCTGTTTGTCCACGGCATGCTCCATCGCTTTCAGAAAACCCTCGACTGTCATTGTGGAGGACTGGAGACAGAAGAGTTGACATGATTACAACAAACAAAGACTAAACTGCATATTTCATTTCTGCTGTAAAAAAAAATTAATAAACAGATGAAAAAATCTGTGGTCTGTGATGCACATTGTATATTAATGCACTAACTTAAGTCAAGACACTGCAAGCAAAACTACTGCTTTTGCATGCACTAGTCAGTTTTTGAGATTTTGGACTATTTTGCTTCCATAGCATGTCTTCTTTCAGACTAGAGGAAAGAAAACAGCCAAAATACACACTTAAGTATTTATTTTATTACACTTTATCTATAAGTGTCTGTAGATTTAAATTCCAATACATATCTTTAAATGGTGTGGGATTTTTTCTCTAGAGGTGTTTTTAATATACAAACATATATCATTCACCTGGTTTATGCGACATGTTTTTTTGGCTGTTGACAGTATTTTCTGATTAATGGAGTGATGAATATGAGACATTAAAAATATCTTTAATTTTAATATCTCAACAAAATGAAAGAATTTTGAACTTGACTTTATCCTATGTTCAGATTTCTGTACTTGAAATGTATGCAAATCTGTACTGGTTTTTACAAGTAATGTGAGTAACGTAATCAGATGACTTTTTCCAAGTAACTAGTAATGTAACATTATTTTTTTAATTTACAAGAAAATATCCAAGTTACTTTTTAAAATACGTAATGCCACATATTATGTTACTTTGTTTTCCCAATTTCTTCCCATGTTGAGAGAAAAAACGCAAAAGTAAAGTAACGCATTACTTTCCATAAATATTAACTAAGTAATGTAATTAGGTATTTTTTAAGGGAGTAATGCAATATTGTAATGCATTACTTTTAAAAGTAACTTTCCCCAACACTGATTATTACAGTATTTATTAATGGTCAAATAGTAACATTTCTTACATGTGACTGTTTTTGTACTGGTTGAAATATATTATTTTTTAAATACATTTGTGTGCTGAATTATGTGGTGAATTCACTTACTGTATCCAAAAATAATGGTGAAATATTGCATATTTATATATAATCTATCTCTAAAAACCTTGGTGAATTTTTTTCTGGCTGTTGACTATTTTCTGGAAGAATAAAAAGATGATATCCAAAATAAACACTAATATGTATAATGTGCTCTGGAAATGTATGCAAATTAGTGCATATTCAATTAGATAATGCTTTGTTTGCATATTTAAACATAACACTTGAGAAAACTTATGATACAAAACAATAGTCTTAATGTACTGTGATTAATCAACTTGCCACCTGTAAACCTGATAGAATTAGACTAATGAACTATATTAATTATTAAAGAATTGTTTATTCTGATTATTATTAATAATAAATGCTGTTGCCATCCTGGCATCACAGTAATAACCCACTCAAGGTCATGCACTGCAGTGATTTACCATGCTTTAATCCTAAAAACACCACTCATTTGTGGTAAAAATCACATAACATTGTACAAAGACGAGTACCTTTCCATAGAGCGCATGAGTCAGAAACGGGATTCTCCTCAAGGCTCTTCCACTGAGTCCCACACTCCTCCTGTGCAGAAAGAGAGTACTTTCAGTACTAGTTGCATTAAAAGTAGGGCTGGGAATCTTTGGTAAAACAGTGAATCGTTTCGTGAATGAATGAATTCAATGAATGAATTCGATTCATGATTCATAGGGTTTCGATTCAATTCAAGAACGATTTTTACACATTCAGAGCGATTTGATTAACGATTCGATTCTGTATTCTTTAAGTGCTATCACAGGATTATTAAAATGATTGCCCTAAATTCTTTATATGCTTATAGTCGAGGGCAAATTACACTGCAGTCTTTATGGAGTTTATATAAAAAAACAAAACAAAAAAAACACTTTTGTCCATTGTTAAATGTTAGTTTAATGATGCTATGGCATGACATATGGAATATGTAGAAGTTTACCCTAGTAAAAAAGTTATATATTTTAAATACATAAATACATTTATTAATACGTAAATACATTTATTACAAACTAAGTATAGTTCAAATCTATATATGATATAAAAATTATAATTAAACTTTATTTGGAGTACTTCTTGTGCACAATGCACATTTCTTAATATTAAGCTTAAAATGTGTTTTAATGTCACTGTTGATGAGGATTGTATGATCTTTGAATAAAATTGGTCTTTAAATGCAAGATATTGTGATAGTGTACCTGAAGTATACTTGCAATAGTTCCTCTTTAGCACAATCAAACGTAGGCTGCTTCAGTATATATTTAGTTGGACTTCTTCACTTGAACACTACTTCTTCACATTTAAAGTGCATTAAGTACAAAATGAGTTGTTCCAGTTTAGCAGACTTTAAGTGTACCAGTCTAGTGTACTAAAAGTACAATTGCAAGGTATTTATATTTAGCACCTAAATATGTATATGTATTTGTAGTATACGTAGCATGAAATACATTTATTTCAAATACATTTCAGTATATTTATTTTTCACAAGGGTATGTATAATAAAGAAAAAGGATTTAAAAGTATTATTTCATGTTAATTATAGTGTAGCATAGTGTGAATGTATAGGGTAACATTTTATGTCACACCTTTGCATGATGTGAGCTTCTTTATCTTATTTTCATAAAATAAAATGCAGCATTTAACTTTTCCTCTCTATCGGCGAATGCTGATTCTGAAAGAAAACGCGCCCGGTCTACAGTAGCCTACTGTTTGCTATTATCACCAATGCAACTTTCACGCATCTGATTGACCGATAAACCTCGCGCTCTTATTTCAAGGTTGTTGTTAATGCTGTGGTTATTTTAACAGTTTCCTTTGTGCATTTGATTTAACAACATTAAGTTAAAAGTCATTTATCATTCAATGGAACTGTGCGTATGCTTTTAGGCACTTACATTGTTTTGGCTCCATCCAAAAAAGCGCAGCCTTCAACTGCTCAGGTAATGTGAATGGTATGACCGAGAGTCATTGAAAAACTCCAGTAGAGTAAAACTACTTTACTTCAGCAGTACTGGCCACGAGTACTAAGACGAGATCACATATTGGCTCAATTTGGCAATCCTGCGACAGGCAGTAAATAGTGGAGATGTGAGGCACGAACAAGGCGCTGTTTAAGGTCTCCATTAATTTGTGCTTGTAGTAATTTAATGTGTATATATTTTAAAGCACTGAATCGCTATAGAAATCGAGATTCATTCGATTCTTAGCGTTCCAAATCGAATTCTGGCCAAAATCAACGCTTCAAGATTCAAAAATCCATGTTTCAAGATCGAGTGAGAACGAGTGAATCGTTACACCCCAAATTAAAAGCAAACACTCACTGAGCGAGGTTCCTCAGGGTTAAGCTCAGACGGGTCACTTCACTCTCCATGAAGTTCATGGTGCCCAGTTCCTCCAAACTCAGCAGCTGCTGTCTGGGGTAGATGATCTGACGCTGCAGGGAAAGTTCAGATCAATTCTGTGGAGTCCAGCAGAAGAACAGAGACGTTCAATAGTTAAAGGAACTGAAAACACGCTCACCTTCATGAGTTCCTCCAGACAGGACAGATAGATGTTGAATATGGCGCTGGCGCTCGGGGGGCCGATGTACTGCTTTATATCAGCTCGGTCCACAAAGGCCAGATCGATCTTTTCTGTGACGTTGGATGTAGTGAGGATGACGACATTTGAGTGCCTGAATCAGCAAAACACAAGGTTTGTATTATGAATGGAAAACATTGCACATAAACCCTTTTTTACTTCCATTATATGACGTATTTCAACATGCATTTTGCATAAAAAGGAGGGTAAGATGGCATCAGACGAAAAGGGCAAAATTGGTGGAATAGGTTATTATATTATGATGAAAGACTACAAAAATAAACCTTCATTTATTTAAATATCCTCCACAATGAATCACGCACAATAAGAGCAGGAACGGGCATTAAGTAACTAGTCATTCTGATTTCAAGCATGCCTTTGTAGATGAAAGTGAGGGGTGCAGAACAGATGAAGAGAAACTGACCGTTTGATCTGGTCGAGCTGGGTCAGCACGGCATTGACCACCCTAATAGCATCAGACGGCTCTGTTCCTGCTTGAGCGGCGCTCCGCGCGGCTGTGAGACTCTCCACCTGACAAACACACATTATTAAAGACCTAACCTTCACTAAATACGGGTAAACATTAAATGCCACAGCTTGCTCAAGTCACAAAATGGCACGACTTTTAACACGTTTGGAACAAATTTCCTAAAGAAAGGGTTTGACATTTAATAATATTTTATTTGATTATTTATTTTTTATTGTTTTGTTATTCCAATATTTTTATTATTAATTTTATTTATAATTTTATTTCTATATGTCTAGTGATGGGAAAATTGCACTAACATTTTGAACATACAGAAATTTGAGACCATTTTTTGAATTGTACAAAAAATGCAACGCTGGGTCAAAATTGTTCTGACACAATGGAGCCATTCAATGAATGTCACAAAAATTATGCACATTTTCCAAGCTCAATCATATAACAACAAATGCATTTTTTTGTATTAAATTACATTAAGTGGTATTGAAATGACTATATTCTATTTAAAATATGCTTTAATATTATAACAGTATTTCAATGGTCAAATAGGAACATTTCTTAACTTTTCATGACTGTATCCTTACTGGTTGAAATAGATTATTTTCCAAATACATTTTCAATTGTGTTGAAAAACTTTCACTTATTGTGTCTATAAAATTGTGGTGAAATATTGCATATTTATATATTATTTACTTCTAAAAACAGTGATTGTTTTCTGGTGATTTATAGTGATAAAAAGAGATATCTAAATTACTCTTACATGTCTAATATGATCCGGAAATGTATGCACAAATTAGTGCATATTTAATGAGATAATGCCTCATTTGTATAAATTGTGTTTAAACAAAATTTCAGAAAACTTGTACTAAATACACAGAGCTGCAATTTTGCAACGTTTTTCCAAATTATTTTGCTAATAAATTTTGCCTAAACAAAATGATTTTTATAACTAATTGTTTGTTAAAGACATGTTAAAAGGTTGGGGGGGGAAACAATGAATATCAAAAGTATCAAAATATCAAAGCTGTTTTGGAAAAATTAGCTGGAATTGAAATCAAGCAACCAATAAAAGTGACTTTCATTCAGATTCAATTATAATCAAATTATCATTCATTAGAGGATGTGAATTACAATGTTTCACCAGGGTTAATGAGGCTATGAGCTGCTTCATTGTGGTAATATCACTGTAAAGCAAGGGTTCTCGTGGTTTATAGCTTTTATTAACCAGTCTAAAGTGTCTGATTATCTCTAGCTGGTTTTGGGAGACCGGTCTGAACAGCTGTTATGTGCCCAAAACCCCTCTAAAACCATCAATCTAGACCAGATTTAAGAGCAGAAAGCAGTTTGTTGGCCAACAAACCACCTTAGACTGGTTTAAGTGGTTTTGTTAAGCAAGGGTGAGTCAAATGCAACAAAATAAAAGACATGAGTGAACATGATGTAAAAACAGAGAACCTCGTCTATCAGGACAAACACCAGGGCGTCTTTATCATCAATGAGCTCCTGAATCTTCTGAAACATCTTTGTGACCAGTTTTCCGCTCTGTAAAAGCAGTCAGATGTTAATGAGGTTTCAGACACGGATCTGAGAGTGTTTCAGAGCAGATGGATCCAGCTGTACCTCTGAAAACCACTTGGAGAAGAGACTGTGGCTGTTGATCTCCACAAACTGGCTGTGTGCATACCTGTTTAGGGTGGAGAAACACAAATAATGATGACACAGGACACTCAGCAGCTGCCGTTTTGATTTTATGAAGGTGTCTCACCTGCCAGACAGTCTGATGGAGAGTTTCTGGGCAAGTCCTTTGCACAGAGACGTCTTCCCTGTGCCAGGCGGCCCTGAGGGGTTAGGAGAGATACGCAACTGTATAAACATGGCATGGGCAGCCGTTCAATGAAGACAGAAACTGCTGAGCTTTCAAACAAGCTTTTACTGTCTTACCATGAAGTAACACGACACGATTCCAGGCAATCAAATTGCTGTCGACATTTCTGTCAGAGAAGAAAATTGTTGTCGAAACATAATCCAAGAGCTGGAGACCAAAGTGAAGACAAGTATCATGTTATGGCTCAAAATTTCAACAGATAGACAGGAATATGGACCAATGGGTGGTAGTGGTCTAATAAACTTGTTAAGCATTGTGTGTGTGTGTGTGTGTGTGTGTGTGTGTGTATGTGTGTGTGTGTGTGTGTGTGTGTGTGTGTGTGTGTGTGTGTGTGTGTGTGTGTATGTGTGTGTGTGTGTGTGTATGTGTGTGTGTGTGTGTATATGTGTGTGTATATGTGTGTGTATATGTGTGTGTATATGTGTGTCCCTGGAGCACAAAAGCAGTCATAAGTAACACAGGTATATTTGTAGCAATAGCCAACAATACATTGTATGGGTCAAAATTATCAATTTTTTTTTAATGCCAAAAATCATTAGGATATTAAGTAAAGATCATGTTCCATGAAGATATTTTGTAAATTTCCTACCGTAAATACATAAAAAAATGCATTGCTAAGAACTTCATTTGAACAACTTTAAAGATGATTTTCTCAATATTTAGATTTTTTTGCACCCTCAGATTCCAGATTTTCGAATAGTTGTATCTCAGCCAAATATTGTCCTATCATAACAAACCATACATCAATGGAGAGCTTATTTATTCAGGTGATGTATAAATCTCAATTGACCAGAAAAATTGACCCTTAAGACTGGTTTTGTGGTCCAGGCAGGGTCACAAATATATATCAAATGACCTCTGCTGTGATACAGGATTTTGGTTATACCGCCTATTTCTGCCAATAAGCATAATTCTGTTACATAATTTTAAGTAACTCCAAGATGACTGAATATGCTTGTCTTACTTGTGTTTTGATGCCTTCCTCATAAATCAAGCTTTCCCAAATGCCATGAAACTCAGCTGGAAGACATGAAGAAGAAAATGATGATGATGATGTTGTAGTCTTAAAGATGAGTTCATACTATGTAGCTCTCTGGAACAATGTACTGTAAATAGTGTGTTTGTTTTTTCATGCCTTTTTTGTGGTGAAAACCATACTTTAGATGAACATTTTGATACAAATTTAATTAAGACCCATTTATCTCATAAAAATCTAAAATTAAATTTGGATTAACTTGATTAAAAACATTTTCAATGCTATCAAAACAAAAAGATTCTCAGAGTAGAAATATTACAATCACATAAAATATATTTTTATTATTTATATTTTCCATTTTTATTTCTTAATTTTGGTTAAAGTTTTAGTAATTTAGTTGTGTTTTTGACATTTTAAGTAGTTTTGTTTCTTTACACGTCTATATAGTTTTTTTTTTTTTTTTCAGTTTTAGTTCATCAAATTAATATGAGAAATGTTGCCTTTCAGGTAGATTAAATGTTTTTTATAAAATAAAAAAGTTTTAGGTTTAGTTAACTACAACCCTGTCCCTGACACAGAAGAGCATTAACTCAATTAACTATTTTTAAGGGAAAAGTTAATGCAAAAAAGAAAATTCTGTTGTTATTATGTTATGCCTCCATGTCATTCCAAACCTTATTATCATTTAATTTAATTTTTTTTCAGTGAAAAAGACAATAACATTAGGCAGAATGTTTAAGCTGCTATTTTCTATTCTATTCTATTTGAAATGGATGCAGATTTAAACTGCTAAGCTCAAAAAAGGACAAAAAAAAACATAACAGTAGACCATGCACAATATTCCAAGTGTTAAAAAAAATCTATTTGCATTATATTACAGACAGAATAACAGCATACAGGTTTGGAACAAGTAAATAATCACAGAATTCTCATTTCTGGGTGAATGATTCCATTAAAGGAATCTTTGAATGTGATTTGCATTAAAAGGGGCGTGTCATGCATAATCACCTGCTGGGAGGAGCCAATGATTGGCAGCAGAAAGCTCCTCCTCCTCTTCCAGAGCAAGCATGCTCGGACTGTCATCATTCAGAGAGAAAATATAGATACAAAGGTTGTGAACCTTCAGATCCACAAGCTGTAGGATATAAAACAAATATCACACCCATAAACCTCAGACTAAAAAAATAACATGTAAAAAATCCTCAAAACAGATGCATTAGACATTCCAAAATTCAGTATATGAAATATAAAGCAGAATGTACACAGATGACAACAAAAATCTGTAATTACTTTTGGACCAGTTAAATCCGCTACAGAGACCGACTCCACATTTTTGGTTAGAAATTCATCATCAAACTCTGTCCATCTGTAGGAGCCTAAAACGGTGCTGTGTCGATCCAGCAGTGACCTCACATGCGTCCTCACCTCAGACCTCTTGGCCGTGCTGCAAACACAAGTTCATACCGTTTAAAACATGCAGGTAAGTACTACAGACATTAGAAACGGTGTTGACAACTCATTTTACTTCAGAAAAGTGAAAAGGATATTCAATGAGGAAAAAAAAAGTAGGGTGAGAAACAACTGGAGGGGAGTGTCTGCAAAAATTTATTTGAAGCATTTATTTGAAACAGAAATCTTTTGTAACATTATAAATGTCTCTACTGTCGACTTTTAATCAATTTAATGCATCCTTCCTGGAAAAAAAAAAAATTTCTTTTGGAATGATTGTGAAACTAAATCAGTGTCTATTCATCCTATAGAATAATGTAGAGTTCATGAAATCCTGGATTACCTCTGAGATGTGACATGAACTTCTATGTGCACATCAGGGTGGATGATGCCGGCATCAGTCATGTGATGGTCAGAAATGTCCATTACTGAAACTGCTGTTGACTGAAAAACACACAACACACATTCTGACAATGAAGAACAATCTACACAGCGCCAATAATAATGCCAAATTCAAATATGATGTAACCAGGTGACATAAACAATATCACATTTGTGACCCTGGAGCACAAAACCAGTCATAAGTGTAGCAATAGCCAAAAATACATTGTATGGGTCCAAAATCATTAGGATATTAAGTGAAGATCATGTTCCATGAAGATATTTTGTAGATTTCCTACCGTAAATATATCAAAACTTAATTTTTGATTAGTAATATGCATTGCTAAGAACTTCATTTGAACAACTTTAAAGATGATTTTCTCAATATTTTGATTTTTTTGCACCCTCAGATTCCAGATTTTCAAATAGTTGTATCTCAGCCAAATATTGTCCTATCCTAAGCTTATTAATTCAGCTTTCAGATGATGTATACATCTCAAAAAGACCCTTATGACTGCTTTTGTAGTGGTCCAAGGTCACATATATAAACAAACCCTTTGGCAACCTCGCAGAAACTAGCAAACCTCGCAAAAAGCTAAAATCAGCAAGCTATATTTAACCCCACCGTAACAATAACAGTGTGCCATTGTATTCTTTATGTGATCACGCAAACATGGTGTCTAATTAGGGAGCTCGCTAAGGTTTGAAACGCAGCCTTTACTGTCGTAAACATCATGCAGGATCGCGAATCAAATAACGAACGGAAAAATAGTTTTCCGATTTCTTGGGTCTACTGGTGTTTATTTTGTTAACTGTCGTGTTTATTAACAGATAAAGTAAATGAAGAAAGCACGGTAGAAATAAACACACTCACCTCACAACAGCGACAGACAAACTCGAACTTACCGCGCTCGCGCTGACGTCAGCCTGCCCCGGAAACGACACCGCCTGAAACCGGAAGTTAACCGGAGCTGCTTATGTTGTTGTCGCTGCTGTGTCGAAGAGCTGCAGCGAGACAGAAATACGCGAATTCTACAAGTTTAAACCTGATTTTTCGATATAAATAAGAGCAAAAATGGGGAAGAAGCACAAGAAACGCAGACCCGAGTGGAGAAAGGTTGAAGGAGGTAAAATGTTAGATATGCATATGAAAATCGCTTTAACTCATTCTAAGTGTTCTGCAAGTCTGTGTATTATTCCAAATAGTCTATCAATACATGATATATCTGTTTTTATTCATGCCAGAACACACAAATAATACATTTCAATTCATGATTATTTCTTTTGGGCGTTGTCATGGGGATTTCCATTTTTAGATTCTAAGGACCTCCATCCTAAAATATTTGCATGTTTAAAGACCCAATTTATATTGTGAGGTTGTAATATTATAGATGTGTAGAATATTATTGTTAAAATAGTTACTTTCCATTCCATTACTACGTTTAGTTTTCTCTGCTCTATGTACTGTACTGTTAAATGTGTCTTTTATTTAATTTAAGACATTTCTATTATTCATTTATTTGTTATTTTGCTAAAATGTTCTTTTTATATATTTTTTTATTATTTATTTAGTTTTAGTCTTATTTCTATTATTTATTTAGTTAAAAGAATTTTGGTTTATTATTTTAATAAAATGGTTTATTTAATAATGGTTCATTTGATAATAATGGTTTATTAAAATGTTTTATTTAGTTTATAATATTTTTTTAATTCAATAATTTAGTATATTCTTATTTATTATTGTTTTATTTATTTATTTACTTAGTTTAATATTATTATTATTATTATTAATAATTAATTTTTTTACATTTGTTACCCTATCCCCGTACCCTATTTTGAAAACCCCTGGTCTAAATGATTATCGTAAAGGAAATACACACCTCTGGAGGGTTTTTATTGCTGTAGTTAGTTTAACAGGACTATCAGGAGGTATTTTGTTGTATTTACACTAGATAGTGGGTTTGATCTTGTGATGCTCCTCGTAGTCTATTACTAGAGGTAAATGAGAAGTGACATCAGAGCACATCTCCTCCAGAACAGCAGAATAATGTCATTAAGTCTGTTCATGTACAAAAAAAATCTTCAGTTTTGAACTGACCCTTGATGACTTTGTGTGTCGTTTTTCAGACTACGAGGACAAACCCCTGGATAAACCCCTGAAGCTGGTGCTCAAGGTGGGCGGAAGTGAAGTGACCGAGCTCTCCGGATCCGGACACGACTCCAGTTACTATGATGACCGCTCTGACCACGAGTGGGAGCGGCACAAAGAGAAGAAAAAAAAGAAGAAGAAGAAATCGGAGAAGGAGAAGGAAAAGTATGCAGATGATGAGGAGAGGAAGAGGAGGAAGGTGAGTGAAAGATCAACTCTTAAACACTCATATTTAGACATGAATGACTCCTCAAATCATGTAGTCCATATTGTGCACAGTATGAGAATATTAAACATGCATACTATATACAAACTATATAGACATTTAAAAACAAAAATAACAAAAGCACACAACAAAATTGCTAAAACTTTAACAAACATTATACTGAAAATGGGAAATCTAAAAACAAATGCTAATTCAAACTATTAATAAAACTATAATTAATATTTAATGTAATGAAAATGAATGAATATTACCAGAGATGTAATAGTTAACTAAAACTAAAGCCATAAAAATACATTTTTGTTACTTTTAATAAACTTCAGCAATACCTGAAATAAAATTGAAATATAAATAAAACTTTTTTTTTTTTCAGCTAGTTGCCAAAACAACATTTATCTTTGTAAATGTAGTTTAACTTGATGCACTAAAATAACTAAAACTGAAATAAAAATTATTACAAATATATATGTAGACACATTTTAATTAAAAAAATATATAAAAATGACAAAACACAACAAAATTACTAAAACTTTAACAAATTAAAAAATTATAATAGTAAATGATACTAAAATAACACTAGATTGCAAAGGCAAAAACCACAGATTTTTTTTTTTAAATCTAGTTACTTACCTTTCATCTTACAAATGTTGTGTGTATTTGATCCAGGAGGAGAAAAAGAAAAAGCGTGAGAGAGAGCAGTCAGAAAACACTGCCAGTGCACCAGTGGAGCCGTTCACTCTGCCGAAGCCCGTGGAGGTAAAGCCATCGAAAGCCTGTGTTATGATGATGATCCAGAGGATAATTAGTTAGTTGAGTGCTGTTGCTAAAGAAACGTTGTGCCTCAGGTGGTTCCAGAGGAGAAGAAGCGGAAGCGGGACAAATTCGAATCGGAATCAGAAGCAGATGAATTTCATCCTGGAGTGAAAGTAGAAGTGGAGCAGCAGGCGGATCGGCCCATGCGAGCCTGTCGAACTCAACAAGGTACAACTATATACCAAACCTTATGAAAATGATAACACTTTACAATAAGGGCCTATTAGTTAACATTAGTAAATGCATTAACTAATGAGCAATATGTAATAATGAGCAATCAAGGAACTTTGCTGCTGTACCATGAGTGCAGCAGGCGCCGTGATATGACGCAGCGCCTGAAAGTAGTCCCCAGCTATATCATAGGCTACTGAGCTGGGGACTACTTTCAGGCGCTGCGTCATATCATTGCGCCTGCTGCACTCATGGTACGGCAGCAAAGTTCCTTGATTATTACGCCTGAATGAGAGTATAGTTCCTAGCCATATCAGCCTAGAAAATCACAACTTTTCATTTTCCGTCGGTCTTAGTACACGATGTAACTACAGAAGAGTCAAGCTTTAAATAGAAAAATTATCGAAACTCTTTGGTCATTTTTGATCGCGATGCTAACGGTCTAATCTGATTCAATGAACTATGCTAAGCTAAGCTAAAAGTGCTACCGCCAGACCCGGAGATCGGCTGAATGGATTCAACAAAGGTAAAACTCATCTGTTGAACTCTAGGGGAGGTGTAAAATGAGCCTATTTCCAAAAAAAGTGGAGTGTTCCTTTAATATTAGCTAATAACAATCAACTGTTCATTGTTAGTTCATGTACATTTATATTAACAGATGCAATGTTTAATTTTAATAATGTATTAGTAAATGTTTACATTAACTGAGATTTATAAATGCTTTAGAATAATTTTTCATTATTAATTCATGTTAACTAATGTTAACAAATGGAAATTTAAATCTTTAAATGATGAATATTGAGTTATGATCGTATAAGTATTTTTTTGCCTCCATTTTGAACAAAGCATACTAAAATTGACACTTACACCAGTTTTCACTTACTTAAATTCAAATTAATAGGTAACACTTTACAATAAGGTCCAGTTAGTTCAAGTTCTTACAGTATTTATTATCTTTGTTACCAATAAATACAGTTAATAAAGCACGACTGTTCATTGTTAGTTCATGTACATTAAATAACATTAACAGATGCTTGATTTTAATAATGTACTAGTAAATGTCAAAATTAAAATGAACTAAGATCGATAAATGCTTTAGAAATATTTTTCATTATTCGTTCGTAACTAATGCAGTCAACTAATTAATAAAAATAAAACTGTAGTGTAGTGTTACCATGAAAAGAAATATTGAATATAAAAAATTCTAATCATTAAATCATATATTTAGTTAAAATATAAGTATTTTTTGGCTCCATTTTGAACAAAGTGTTGTAAAATCTCCTCTTTCAGCAGTTTCCAGTTCCTTAAATTCAACTAAATTTTACAATTCTGCAGCTTCAGTTTCAAACTCATGAATAAAACAGCTGTTTAAAAGACATTCTCAGTTCAGTTTTGAATGATGCATGACCCTGGTATCCATCAAAAGAATCACAGATGACTTACAAGTGATTTTTTTTTTATATGTTTGTCTTTTTGTTTTTTCCTAGAAAACGAATGCACCCCTCGCCAGCAGCTCTTGGAGCATTTCTTGCGTTTGCTTCAGAGGTAAGCCTCTGAAAAAGCAGATGGCATTATAATTCTAATCTTTCCTCATATCTGCATTATATAAGGACAGTCTTTCTGTCTGAACAGGAAAGATCCACACGGATTCTTCGCCTTCCCGGTGACAGACGCCATTGCACCAGGATACTCCATGATAATCAAGCATCCCATGGACTTTAGCACAATGAAAGACAAAATCGATGCAAACGAATACAAAACTATTACAGAATTCAAGGTATGCAAGTGTCCTGCTCTTTTGATCTTCATTTGTCTTCATTTTAGGCTTTACTAAAAAGACTTTTAACTATAAAAGTGTAACTGATTTGGATCTAATGTGACTCTCCAGGCAGACTTCAAGCTGATGTGTGACAACGCCATGGTTTATAACCGACCGGAGACGGTTTACTACAAGGCTGCCAAGAAACTTCTCCATACAGGATTCAAAATGATGAGCAAAGTAACATTTTTAATGCAGTTTGGTTTTGGTTATTTTCTGCCTTTGTTGTTCATCATCCAGTTCATCCGTGCCATCATTCCCATTCGATTCGGATGCGTGTGGTTATAGTAATCTAAATACTTGGGTAAAACTTAGTGTGATTCATGTGCAGTGAGGTACAGGGTTATTATAGTTAACTAAAACTAAAAGCATACAAAAATGTTTTTTTGTGAGTTTAAATAAAATAAATGTAACTTTAATAACTAAAACTTATTTTATTTCAGCTAG
Organism: Schizothorax lantsangensis; assembly: GCA_027422415.1. Classification (NCBI taxonomy): domain Eukaryota; kingdom Metazoa; phylum Chordata; class Actinopteri; order Cypriniformes; family Cyprinidae; genus Schizothorax; species Schizothorax lantsangensis. The sequence goes on along the minus strand of CM049850.1, from coordinate 33,956,435 downwards.
CTGCCAATGCAGCATTTCTCAATTTCATTTAGTTTAACTTGAAGTACTAAAATAACTCAAACTAAATAAACTAAAGCTAATAAAAAAAAAATAATAATAGCAATGACAAAAACACAACAAAATTACTAAACTTTTACTAAATTTAAAGTTAAAACAGAAAGTATAAAAATAAAATCTGATTCAAAATATATACAAAAACGATAAAACTAGTAAAAGTGCTTCTTTTTGTTTGCTTTTTAAATTAAATACAATATTTCTCAATTTCAGGATAATTCGATAGATTTGAGAACGTTGCAAAACTTGAAGCTGACTTTTTCCCACCATCTGAAATATTAGGGAATTTTAAAGTTGTGATTGCAAAGCCTGGAACTTTCATAGACAAAATTAATAAAATGTATTTAAAAATCTTTTTTTTTTATATAAACGGAAAGTATTAGACCCCCTTAATTTTTCACTTTGTTATATTGCAAGCTAAAATCATTTAAATTCATTTTTTTTCCTCATTAATGTACACACAGCACCCCAATGACAGAAAAACAAAATTGTTGAATTTTTGCAAATTAAAAAAGAAAAACTGAAAATAATGGTCCTAATCAGACCCTTTGCTGTGACACTCATTTATTTAACTCAGGTGCTGTCCATTTCTTCTGATCACTTGAGATGGTTCTAACCTTCATTTGAGTCCACTTTTGATTTACTGATTGGACTTTTAGGAAAGCCACACACCTGTCTAAAACCTTACAGCTAAGTGCAGTCAGAGCAAATAAATGAGGTCAAAGGAACTGCCTGAAAGTCAGAGACAGAATTGTGGCAAGGCAAATCTGGCCAAGGTTACAAAAAAATTTCTCTGCACTTAATTCAAGCAATGCCTCCATAATCCTTAAATGGAAGACGTTTGGGACGACCAGAACCCTTCCAAGCTGGCTGTCCGGCCAAACTGAGCTATCGGGGGAAAACTTGGTGAGAGAGGTAAAGAAGAACCCAAAGTACTGTGGCTGAGCTCCAAGTGCTTCGGGAGATGGGAGAAAGTTTAGAAAGTCAACCATTGCAGCCCTCCACCAGTCGGGGCTTTTGGCAGAGTGGCCCGACGGAAGCCTCTCCTCAGTGCAAGAAATGAAAGCCCAATGGAGTTTTAAAAAACACTTGAAGGACTCAAGATTACAAATAAATTCTCTGGTCTGATGAGACCAAGATAGAACTTTTTGCCTTAATCTAAGGATGTGTGGAGAAAACCAGGCACTGCTCATACCTGTCAATAATCCCAACATGAAGATGGTGGTGAGATCATGCTGTGGGGGTGTTTTTCAGCTGCAGGGAAGGAGACTGGTTGCAATCGAGGGAAAGATGAATGCGGCCAAGTACAGGGATTCCTGGACGAAAACCTTTCAGAGTGCTCAGGACCTCAATGGGCCGAAGGTTTACCTTCCAACAAGCTGACCCCAAGCACACACTAAAATAACGAAGGAGTGGCTTCCAACACTCCGTGACTGTTCTTGAATGGCCCAGCCAAGCCCTGATAAACCCAATTGAGCATCTCTGGGAACCTAAAAATGGCTTCCACCAAGTTTACCATCCAACCTGACAGAACTGGAGAGGATTGCAAGGAGGAATGGCAAGATCCCCAAATCCAGGTGGAAAAACTTGTTGCACTCCCAAAAAGACTTGGCTGTATTAAATCAAAAGGGTGCTTCTACTAAATACTGAAAATTAACTTAGGAATGTGAATGTTTTTCTTTTTTAATTATTGCAAAAATTAATTCTGTGTTTTTCTGTAAATGGGGTGCTGTGTGTAATAATGAGGAAAAAAAATATAAAATTTTAGCAAATGGCTGCAATTAAAAATGAAAAATTTAGGGGTCTGAAACTTTCCGACCCACTGTATATATCAAAAAGTGGTGGGAAAGTCTATTAAATATTGAATATATAATACAGTATAATATATCTTATGTAGTTGCAAAAAATAATATTATATTATATTCTGTACATTAAAATATAATTTAAGATGATACTTTATTGTATAGATTTAGTTCTTTGTGACCTAGAAATAGTAAAGCAGAATTTGATTTATTTTTTCCTAATTTAATAATTTTTTTCAAAATCCTAAAACTGTTTGTTTTTAGTATTAGATGGGACATCTTTAATCAAACTTTAATCCCTTCACTGTTATTTTATTACATTAGCGAGATGTGGCATGATCAATTTTTCTCGAGTGCTCTGTGGATTCAGAGACGAGTATTTCCACCATCCAATCACTTCTTAATTTCAGTCCCATCCCCTGTTGGATGTCCCGCGTCTCCCATCCTCATGGCAAACCTAAGAGCTCCCGCAGGAGGAGTAAATGGGTGCTGTGTTGCTCTATTTGTGCTCTGTTCACAGGAGCGGCTGTTAGCTTTGAAGCGCAGCATGTCGTTTATGCAGGACATGGATTTCTCTCAGCAGGCTGCCGTTTTGGGAGATGACGATATCACGCCTGAGGAACCGGTGACGGAGATCCTGCCCATCCACACGGAGTACCCCAAAAAGTCCAAAAAGCAGCCTGTAAAAGAGCCTATCATCAGGTAAAGCGATGATCTGCAGTGCTTTTGAATGCTTCTGTTGTTTGTGAGTGTGTGATTGAGCAGATGTGTTGCTCGTCTAGTGATCTGTATGAGCTGGAGGGCAACGCCTGCAGTGTGACGGACAGCACGGCGGAGGAACATGTGTTGGCGCTGGTGGAGCACGCCGCGGATGAAGCGCGGGATCGAATCAACCGCTTCATGCCAAACTCTAAGGTGCAGCCGAGCTATAACCTCATGTTTCTTACACTCACAAAGTTTTATACACGTGTTGAAAATCTGGGTACAACTTTTGAGTTGCGGGTCATGCAGTTTGCCAAAAATTATGGAAGCATATCTGTAGCAATATTCAGTTTGAAATGTAATATGTGAAATGGCAATGCAATATGTTAAAATGGCAATGATTTTCTGTATTTAAATTTATATTTTACCGTACATATGTGCAATGTTTAGTGCAAAATGAAAATTAAAATAAATTATATAATTTACATGATATGGAAGCATCTGGGTAGCAATATTCATTTTGAAATGTAATATGCAAAATGGCAATGCAATATGTTAAAATGGCAATGTATTTTTGTATTTAAATTGATATTTTCCCATGCATATGTGCAATGTTTAGTGCAAAATGAAAATGAGTAGTAGTAGTATAAATTTATTGAATGCCATGTCAGCATCTTAGGCTATTTTCATGGCAAAAACTATTCAAAAATACAAGTATAACAAATACAATAAAAACCAGCAAACAAACAAACACAAATTATATTACACAAGATTTTTTACATTAACATATGATAAAAATTCTAAAATGTTTTCTATCAAAATTATACTAAACTCTTTAAGTGAGTTCACTTCATAAAAGAGTTTTCTGCATGTATTAAAAGCTGGACAGTCCAATAAAATATGTTTGACAGAAAGGGGAATCTTGCAGAACATGCCAAAACGAAAATTAAATTATACTGAATAATTTACATTTGCCATTATATAAATTTAAATATAGAAATATATTGCCATTTTACATATTGCATTGCCATTTTGCATATTACATTTCAAAATGAATATTGCTACCCATATGCTTCCATATAAAAACAACACTACACAAAAAAAGCAAAAGAGACATGTACAAGCAGAAAACATCTATTGTGGTTTGTCAGATGCTAAAAAATATATTAAATATGAAAAATTATGAACTCCTGTTATGTATTAAAAAAATAAAGAAATAAAAGTTCCTCCCTTTCTGTTACAGGTCAATACGACGCACAGATTTTTATGTTCAAAATGAGCTTTGACTTAACTTAACATCTGAGACCACTAGTGAAAATGCTTCTTATTTGTGTGCTTTTGTTTATTTAAATACAACACTTTTCATTACAAATTATATGATCAGGATGAAAGTCAACATGATTCAAAGACATTCCAAAGAGCATCTTTTGTTCATGAATGGAAGCAAGAACATCTAACCTTTTTAGGATTCCCATTGTCAGAAATATCACAGAATTTAAAATTTGTGATTTCAAAGCCTGGAAAATGTATTAACATATAATCAAATCTTTAAAAGTGACGTAAAAGTCTATTAAATATGTTAAAATTATAATGTAATGTGTAATAATATACACAAGATAATGTTGCATTGAATAAATCTTGCCCTTTCGTGACCTAGAAATATTAAAAAAGCAGAATCTTAAACATTTCTTCTTCATTTTCCTAATTTTATTATTATTTTCTTAACTCTTATAACTGTTTATTTTCAAGATTAAATCAAGTGTGGGTCAAACTGAGGATTAAAATGAATAACTTATATAATTTCCTAATGCTTTCATCTTTTAATAAGATAATATTCTCAGTTTAAATTAAATTTAAATTAAATATTCAATAAGCAATCAGCAGATTCTGTCTGGTCTGTACTATATGTTGTTCCCTCGACCACATCAGGAGTTGTGTAATGTGGTAGACTGGTTGTAGAAACAATGTTTATTGCAATATTACCATAGTTTATTACCCCTAACCAGAACTTTTGTTTTATTTTGTATGTAGATTGGGTACCTTAAAAAGGACTCCGAAGGTTCCCTCATCTACAATGTGGTAAATCAAGATCCTGAAGCAGAAGGTATGAGCATCACTCTGTTTCAATGTCTACTACTTTATATAGCTGACTATATATATGTGTATAAAAATAGCTGAACTGGTAAACAATGTAGTGGTAATAATTGTGCATAATTGTGATTATGCACAGTGGTTAGAAAATTAACCCTGTAAAGTCTGACATATGAAATAATTGTCAGAATTTTTTATATATATATATATATATATATATATATATGTGTGTGTGTTTTTTGTTGAGTATCATATTTGATCCATCAGGCTTTTATGGCTCATATAGTATGATATAGTGACAATACAGAGGAAAAACAACTCAGTTTTGTTTTACAAAAGCCCAAACTAAGACAAAAATATATTGACAAAAAGATGAAATTGTGATGCCTGTATTGTGTACAGTCGTCGTCACTCTATATCTCCAATGACGTGTCTAAGTAATGCAATCCAATGATGATTGAGAGATGAAGAAATAAACGCTCCTCAAAAGCTTGATGATCAGATTTGATACTCGCATTTAAACATGATTTTTATTAAAAAATATGATACAATAGGCTTTAAAGGGTTAAAAATGTCACTTTATGTCAGAAAGGTTGCTGACTTTGTTGTAGAAAGTTTATCCAGAGCAATAATATCATGTGTCTGAAGAATATATTGATTATTGTTTACAGAGGAAGAGACTCATCCTATAGATTTGAGCACTTTGGCAAATAAGCTCATACCTGGACTGACGTCGCTGGGTTTTAAAGATGACAGGAGACACAAAGGTAACATTTTCAAACATTTATATTATTTGTAGGGTTGTGAATCACATTACTGTCTCTAAAATGCTAGAAGAGTCAGTAATTAAATCATGAAGTATTATCAGAAATCACAACCAGAATCTTTGGTCTTTTTTTGCACATGACTGCCATTGCAAAGAAATTCTCTCCAACGAATTTGTCCTGTTGTTTTGTTTCAGTGACGTTCTTGAGCAGCGCGTACAACACTCAGACCCTTCAGAACAACTCCGTCTATCCTGACCTGCTTCCAGAGGAGATGGACATGCTGTACTCAGCTTATGGAGACGAGACCGGGGTCCAGTGTGCTCTCGGGTGTTTAGATCAGACCCGTGTATCAGCATTATTACACTGTTGCATTGGACTCTGTTGTTTGATGGGATTTTCTGTGTGTGTGTGTGCTTCAGTCTGCAGGAGTTTGTCAAGGGTTGTGGGAGTTTTACCAAAAGGCTTGTGGATGATTTGCTAAATAAAATGACGTCTGGCGATCATTCGAAAGCCATCATCCAAATCCGACAGGTATTAAAATTAAAAAAAGTGTCTTTTGACCTGCTACTTTTTATGGTTTTTAAATATTCTTAGGGTTTTATGATCATTGACTATCAGCAATACACTTCTATTCTGTTATTTTGTTTTTGAAAGAAATTAATATTTTTATAATATTCAGCATGTATGCATTAAATTGATCAAATGTGACTGTAAAGACATTTATAATCTTACTAATTCAAATAAATGCTTTTTTTTTTTTTTACTTTCTATTCGTCAAAGAATCCTGAAAAATAAAATTTCACGATTTAGATAAAAATATCGGGCAGCATAACTGTTTTCAACATTGATAATAATCAGAAATATTTCTTGAGCTGCAAATCAGCATCTCAGAATGATTTCTGAAGATCATGTGACACTGAAGACTGGAGTAATGATGCTGAAAATTCAGCTTTGATCACAGGAATACATTTTTATTTTATAATATATTCACATTGTAAACAGTTATTTTAAATTGTAATAATATTTCACAATTTTACTGTATTTGATCAACTATGCTGCCTTGGTGAGCAGAAGAGACTACTTTCAAAAACATAAAAAAATCTTACCCACCCCAAACATTTAAACAGTAGTGTGAAATATTATATTATATATAATAAGTGTTTTTGTATTTCAGAAAAGAAACTTGCCGATTGATGACACTAAGTCTAGTTTACGTGACATGCCGGTAAGAATTCTATCTATTATCTTTCGTGCTGTAAGTTTCAAACCTCTTAAAGTGCCATTTGATGACATTTTCTCTGTGTTTCTGCAGGGAACAGATGGAAGTAGCATGGAATCTGGTTCAGTGCTGGATTTCATGTCCATGAAGAGCTACCCAGACGTGTCTCTAGATATGCTCAACACATTAGGTGAGTCATTTATCACACATCAGAACTTCCTTTTACTGATGCTCTAGCTGATCATTGGTGTTTTTCTGATCTGCAGGTAAATGTGTGAAGAAGGAGCCGGAGCATGAAGATGGTCATCAGCACTTTGAGGATGCAGCTAAACTCCTGCAGGAGTACCAGGACGCAGCGGTGGACAGAGTCGGATCCCGACCATCCTCCAATCTCTCGTCCCTGTCAAACACTTCAGAGCGGGATCAGCACCATTTAGGTACTGAGTCATATTTAGAATTTATGCATCACAGGCATTCATTTTTTTGGGGGGTTGATAATTTTGTGTTGATAATTCCTGACAAGACCAAAAAACAAAAAGTCAGTTGTATGAAATAATAATCTGAAAAATCTTTTTTTTTTTCTTTTTCTTTTTTTTAAATGGAACAGTTTATTAAACTTAGCCAAAATATTTTTTTTACAATTCCAAAAGTTTGCATGTTTGTTTTTTTTGTTGAGTATCATATTTGATCCATCAGGCTTTTATGGATTATATAGTCTGATATAGTGGGAATATGAAGGAAAAAAACGGTTTAATTTAATTGAGGCCCAAACTGAGCAAAAATATGAGTCATATTTAGAATTTATGCATCACAGGCATTCATTTTTTGGGGGGTGATAATTTTGTGCAAAACCTGACAAGCCCAAAAAAGTCAGTTTTATGAAATAATAGTCAGAAAAATCTTTTTTTTATGGAACAGTTAATTCAACTTTTAGACAAAATATTTTTTCAAAATCCCAAAAGTTTGCATGCGTGTTCTTTTGTTGAGTATCATATTTGATCAATCAGGCTTTTATGGCTCATATATGAGAATAGAGGAAAAAACAGCTCAATTAAATTCAGAGGCCCAAACTGAGCAAAAATATACAATTTGCTTTAGATGCTGATATTTGATGAAATTCGGATGCTTGTAATGTAAATCATTGAGATCTTTATAACAAAAAAGAAAATAAATCTTAATATTCTGTATATTAACCTCGTTTGCTCACTGTGATCAGGAAGTTCACCTCATCTGGGTGTTGGAGATCAGACAGAGATGGGTCAGGACCCGTATGAGTTTCTTCAGTCTCCAGAGCCTGGATCCACGGCTAACAGCTGATGTGACACTCAGACCGAAACGCTGTAATTATGTGCTGTTGTAAAGGACTGTAAGCTTGTACAGATACACTGCATCACGTGCTTGTTTTTAAATAAAAGTTCTGTGTCTGATTCCCTTTTTATATGGTTGTTAAAAGCAGTTTTTTCCCTTGACCACAGCTTTGATCTGCAGCAGTGCTTTACCTTAAACTCACATTAATGTGTAGGTTTGCTTCTCTTTTTTACCTCGTGAACTTTAGGAAGTAGCACTTCACATCCTCAAAACCCTTTGTCCAAATATCACTGTGGTTCTCAAATGGTTTTGCTTCAGGAGTCATTTTACAAGCAGCAACCCAACAAAGAGACAGAATTGCTTAGTGCACAAAACTAAAAACAAAAATGCCAAACATTAAGTTTGCACAGGGAAAGAAAATGAACAGGGTGGAAATAAATATCTAAAGTCATTGCTTAATCCAGGAGTGATGTGACAAAAATTGATTTAAAATTCACAATGTTCACTTCATTGTGATGTGATAAAAGGCAAGTTTATTTTTGTAGCACATTTCATACACAATGGTGATTCAAACTGGATTTCCCAAACAATGCATAACAGATGCATAAGAAAAAAAAATGAAATGCAAATTTATTTAAAATGTTAAAAAAAGAAAATAAAAAAATGTTACATTGTTATGCAGCACAGTGCATATTCATTAAATGCACAGCTAAAAGCAAATAAAAAATTGGGAGTTTAGTATTTCATGCATTAAATTAAGATATGAAAATGTTCTGCATATTTGCCTGCAGTGTAAAACTCTTAAAATGTGCTGAACTCTCACATGCATTCATAGAGAGCTCTCATTTGCATTTGTCTTTGCATGTCCTAGTGGTCACTAGGTAACAGTTAAAATCTTCCACCCCTGACAACTTCCATGTTCTGTAGTTTTGTTGTATTCACATGCTTTGAACTTTTCCGTATCAAATTACAGTCAAACAATGGTTCACACTTTTTAGAAGTTTTAAATACACTTTCATGATTGAGTTTCCTCTTAAATGTTTTCATATTTTTTTGCGCTGTTTTGTTGTTTATATGCACTTAAAAAAAATAGTGTAATGGTCAAATGAAGTGTGAAAAAGCGCGTTCACATTTCAGTTTCCACAGTAAACTCACCGAGTCGTGTATTTATTCCGTTTAATATTCATGAGCAGTTTGACGCCAAGTGCTGCGTGATCATCTAATATTCATGAGCTGCAGCTCGCCATTGGACGGCTCCTGTGCGTGACGTACGCATGACATAATTAATATTCAACAGTTACGCTTCCGCCGTAGTGGTTTGTATTTTATCCGGCTGAAGTCAGATGCGCTGCTGCCGTGGAATATATTTTATCCTATTTATTGGCGAATAATTAATATTGTAAGGATTTGATATGGTACGTGAGATATGTTAGCGTTAAAATAGGATATTAAGACTGGATAATGGCTTTGAAATCGACTCTTCTGCTGTACAGTGGACTGTGAAGGAGATGATGAAGAAATCAATGGATCAGCAAACTGTATCCAAGAGATCCATATGATCAACAGCAGATGTTTTTCCAGAGAAAACTGCTGGAAGCCGTTCAATGACGAATGTAAGTGGCTTTTTATTCATGCTTGTGTGGAAAATGGATTGATTTTTTATTATATTTGTATTTGTATACATTGAATTACTATATATGGTGTTATTAAAAGTTAAATAAAGTAGCAGCGGTTTTATTCTGTGTGAAAAGGTCATATTTAACGTGGTTATTCATAACACAAGAGTTCCTGGTGCATTGGTTTTGTGTAAGTTACTCATTATTAGACTGTTTTTACTAATGTTTGAGTCCCTCAGAGCTGCTTCAGGTTACATTTATGATGATGACATTTGCTAGGCAACACAATCAGGAGCAGCTCAGCAGGGTCCACCTTGTGCTTTACAAAGACCAAATGTTGACTTCTGAAGCTTGAAGACAGAACAAGGGAAATCGGAGCATTATTTAGGGCTTATAAAAGTTTTACAAATCTGGGCTTTTTGGGAAATGTGGTTGTTAGGGTGTTGCAAAAAGTGTTGTTTTAATATTATATTATTGTAGTATTTATTTATATTTGGAGCTTTTATTTTCATGTTTTGTTTTAATTTTGTAGTTTTAGTTATTTCGTTATATGCTGAATATTCTTGTTAGTTTTTTATTATTATTATTTGGCGTTTTTGCTTTTATTATGATAGGACAGTGTAGAGCTAACAGGAGGAGCGGGGGTTCGAACTCGGGACATTCTTATTAGTTTTTTTTAATATTTCTATATAGCTTTAATTTATATTTATTTCAATTTTAGTACTTTTAGTACTTCAACTTAAATATGTTTATTTCAGATTGTTATCAAGGCAACATATCCCTTTTTCATATATATATTTTTAAGTTTTTGAATATTTTTTATTTTATTTCAGTTACCAAAAATAATTGTAAATGTTTTTAGTTGTAGTTAAATATAAAAACACTGGATGCAAATCGTTTCTAAGGTGTTCTAGTTGGCTGAGTGATTGATAAGGTGGTAGCTAGAGTGTTGCTAAGAGGTTGCTAGGCAGTTACTGATGTGTAGTATTGTTTTAGTGAATATTTCTGTGTTGGTTAGTCAGATGGCATTTCTAGATAAATTACCACCCTTACTTTTTAACTATAATGTAAATATATGACATTATATATAATAATACAAACTTCACTTAAAGCAGTTTCATTCAATTTCAATGTTATTTTAGTATATTTATATACCATTCTAGTGTTTATTAATATTTTCAGTTTTCAGTATATAATATAATATAATATATTATAATATAATTAAACACTGCTTGCAAGTTGTTGCTAAGGTATTCTTGTTGGCCAAGTGATGCTGATGCTGGTTGATAAGGGTGTTGCTAAGTGGTTTCTAGGCAGTTGCTAATGTGTTTTAGTGTTGCTAGGCAATAGCTAGATAGATACATAGACAGACAGACATTGGACGGATAGGATTAAATTCAATAATAGGATAAATTGGATTTTATAAGATAAGAGGCAGAATGCTTTACAGTGTAAAAATAATTTTTCAAACTTGTAAATAAACCAAAGATGGAATAGGACTACTAAGAGAAAATACTATTTCAGTCTTTCTACTTCAGAATTTCTCGCTTAATTCAATGTGTTACTTGCCGTTTCTTTGTAATTCTTTGTGAAATTCTCTAGCCGTTTGTTTCAAAGTAAATCCTAGTGTAGGAGTTGTGTTTAGACGTTTTGGTCTCAGGTTGGGGATTTTGGAGAGAAACTGTAACTCAAGGTCAGGAGGTTACTGACAGTAGCAGCTTTGTCAAGCCAACATAATGATGTCAGGCAGAGTCTTTTAAAATGTTTCATTGTTCTGGTTGAAGAGACTCGAAGCACTATGATTTAGCCTTTCATGCATAGATTACAGAACAGTTCTGTTTTTTTTTTTTTTTTTCAAATGTGACCCTGGAGCACAAATCCAGTCATAAGTAACAGGTATATTTGTAGCAATAGCCAACAATACATTGTATGGGTCAAAATTATCCTTTTTTTATGCCAAAAATCATTCAAAATTATCTTGAGTTCATATTTTGTTTTTTTTAAAATATTGTTTGAACACTTACCAAAAATCATTAGGATATTAAGTAAAAGTCATGTTCCATGAATATATTTTGTAAATTTCCTACCATAAATATATCAAAACTTAATTTTTGATTAGTAATATGCATTGCTAAGAACTTCATTCGGACAACTTTAAAGGTGATTTTTTTGCACCCTCAGATTCCAGATTTTCAAATAGTTGTATCTCAGCCAAATATTGTCCTATCATAACAAACCATACATTCAGTTCAATTCAATTAATTTGTGTAGCGCTTTTCATGATGCAAATCATTGCAAAGCAGCTTTACAGAAAATTAAAGTTTCTACATTATATTTAGTAGTAGCTTATCAGTGGTGACTATCTCAAGTTGATGTCCATATGGCAGAAATGTACGGTAACAATCAAGCAGTTAGTTAATGTCATGTAATCAAACAGACGGTGAACACTATTAACACTAACAGCAATGATTATATGTTGCAATCAAACTTATAGCAAACATCAATGGAAAGCTTATTTATTCAGCTTTCAGATGATGCATAAATCTCAATTTCCAAAAATGGACCCTTATGACTGGTTTTGTGGTCCAGGGTCACAAATGATCTAGCTGTATTGATGAAGAGTGTTTGTGTGTGTGTTTGCAGCTGAACTGCTTCGGGCGACACCGCAGACGGACGGCCCCGCAGAGCGCCGGCAGCAGAAATGAGCTGTTCGCTCCGCCGCTTCACTCCAGGATCAACGGCTGGTCTCTGCCTCTGCACAGCTTCCAGCTCGTCGCCTGGCTCGTCTACAGCTTCATGGCCATCGTCGGCTTCGGCATCTACGTGCCTCTTCTGCCGGCGCCGTGGAGCTTTGCAGCGTACACCGTATCCTTTACAAACCATCCACAAAAACAGAAACGTTTCATGGTAGTGATTCTGATCACAAAACACACGTACACCGTATCCTTTACAAACCATCCACAAAAACAGAAACGTTTCATGGTAGTGATTCTGATCACAAAACACACTGTGCACTGTAAAACATCATGTGATTATTTTTCCATTTCTTTAACTCTTCAAAATAATTTAACCAGTATCAACATTATTTTTTCAACTAGAGAAGATTTTAAAAAATTAGTTGAAATGACAGCCAATTTGATTATACTTTTGGAAATATAGTGTATTTTATATATTTTTAAAAAATGAAGGTTTAATTCCATTTCAGTGTTATTTTAGAAAACTGACTTTTTATTGAACTTTTATTTTCATATTTAATAATTTTCCTTTTAATTTAATTTTGAATTATCTTATTTTTACAGAGTATATTACTATACTACTGTATATCACCATATTACTAATCAAAAATTAAGTTTTGATATATACAGTGTTTATCTTCATTCAGATCTTTACTTAATATTCTAATGATTTTTGCCATAAAAATCTGATTATAATAAGCAGAAATGTGTAATTTTTGCATAACATTGCATTGCCAAAATAATGAGGGCAACCAGTATTATACACAGGGTCACATATAATACAATACAATAATACAGCAGTTTCATTCCATTTCAATTATATTTTAGGATTATTTATATACTATTGTAATATTTATTAATGAGTTTTTAAATTTTCAGTTTTAGTTTACAGCCAGTTCTGTCATAAAAATCAAATTATACTGACCAGAAGTGTGTAATTTTTGCTCAGCATTGCCAAAATAATAAGGGTTTCCCAAACACTTGGTCTGTGCAAACAAGATGCAAAAAGAACTGAATGTACAAAGATAATAAATAGACAATATTTCTGTTGCATTGTCTCGGCTGATTGCATGCAGACCCAAACATAGGTGAACACGATGAGTTTGTCCAATTCATGAACAAACGACTCTTATTTTTAAGTGAATCAGTAAAAACGACTCATGGTTTGTTCATTTGACGCCTCTTCAGACAGCAGCATGAGCTCAGTTACAGGCTGATGTCAGCAGCGTGTGTTTGTGCAGATCATTGGAGGATGCAGTCAGACAGACAGCTGAGAGTGAGATCTGAATCAGTGTGGTGTTTGTTTGCACTGTTGTTGAACCTTCACACTTCAGGTCTAGTTGATCGGCTCAGCGTTTGTTCTGCATTTGTTGACTCACGTGGCGGCGGTGACGATCGACCCCGCGGATCTGAGCGTTCAGAGGAGGAAGGATTACTCCAGTCCCATGCCTGTGTTTGACAACACCAAACATCAGCACGTCATCGACAATCTGCACTGCATGCTGTGTGAGGTGGACGTGTATGTACTGAAACCCTATAGAGAAAAATAATATAGAGATCAGAGTTGAGGAAAAATTAGAACTGAAATCTGCTTCCTTATAATTCAGGAGTGTAAATTGAAATGACAGGAAGTGGAATATTTCTGTATTGGATGAGATGGCATTTCTAGATATATTGCCAGCCTTACTTTCAACTATAATATAGTATAAACGACAGAAATTGCATTCAATTTCAGCATTATTTTAGTATTATTTATATACTATTACAGTATTTATTAATATTTTTTTAATTTGCTTTTATTTTTATATTTTAGATATTTTCAGTTTATAATATAATATAATATAAACTACACTTACAGGAGCTTCATTCTATTTTAGTGTTATTTTAGTATTAATTATATACTAATGTAGTATTTATTAATATTTTGAATTATCTTTTATTTTTATATTTTCAGTTTATAATATAATAAACTACTTACAGGAGTTTAATTCTATTTCATTCTAATTCTATTCTATTCTAATTCTATTTCATTTATCCTAATGGAGTATTTATTAACATTTTGTTAACATAATCTTAACATTAACATAATATTTTATTTTTATATTTTTTATTTCATTACTGTCAAAGTTTTAGTAATACTTTTAATATGCTTTTGTCATTTTTATTATTCTTTTTAAATATTTCTATTTATTAATAGTTATAGTAATTTTAGTACTTCAGTTTAAACTTTTATTTCAGTTAGTAGCCAAATCAACATTTCTAATTTTTGTTTAATTTTTCATCCAATATTTCAGAAGTTTCATTACATTTCAGTGTTACTTTAGTATTTTATATACTATTGTAGTAATTATTTATATTTTGAATTATCATTTATTTTTATATTTTCAGTGTTCATTTTAATTTGTTTAAGATTTAGCAATTTTTTTATGGGCTTTTGTCATTTTTGTTATTTTTTATATTTCTGTTTAGCTTCATTTTTATTTCAATTTTAGTCATTTTAGTGAGTAAACTCCATCGTTTATTTCAGTTAGTAGACAAGACAGCATTTCTAAGTTTTTTTTAGCCTTTTCTAAGTTTTATCATACATTCCTGTATATTTTATCTCAGCTTTATTTTAGTAACAAAAACAATAGTTTTAGTTAACAACAACAATGTTCCATTTTAATTTTATTTTCTGAAATTGCTAAAATCCTGTTTTCTACCTCAATTCATATTTTGACATTTTGAAATTCTCAGTTCATTTGTGAATGGCACACATCTCTGATATAGAAATGTCTTTTGTCTAACCGTTTGCTTTAGTGAATAATCAGCATCTCCCTTCACAGCGGACCTAAAGCCAAACACTGCAGCACCTGCAACAAATGCATCGCTGACTTCGACCATCACTGCAAATGGCTGAACAACTGTGTGGGAGGAAGGAACTACTGGTGAGCAGAAGTGCCATTTGCATATTTTTGCTTCTTTAAAGCGGTTTGACAGTGGCTGTATAGGAAACATTGTTTTTTTTTCCCAGGTTCTTTTTCATAACCATTTCCTCTGCTGTTATTGGGATGATCCTCCTCATTCTGGTGGTCTTGTTTGTCTTCATTGAGCACTATGTGAATCCTGCTGTCCTGCGCACCGCGCCGCAGTTTCAGAGTAAGACCTGCCGTGTCTCTGGACACAATTACAGTTCATCAGCGCATGAAATGAATACTTGTATTCATCAAGGGAGCATTGAATTAATCAAAAGTGACAGTAAAGACATTAATAATGTCTGTTTCAAATAAATGCTGTTCTTTTGAACTTTCTATTCATCTTTGAATCATGAAAAATAAAATGTATAGTGGTTTCCTCAGAAATATCAGGCAGTACAACTGTTTTCAACATTGATAATAATCAGAAATGTTTCTTGAGCAGCAAATCAGCATATTAGAATGATTTCTGAAGATCATGTGACTCTGAAGACTGGAGTAATGATGCTGAAAATTCAGCTTTGATCACAGAAATAAATTACTTTTTAACATATATATTTACATAGAAAACAGTTATTATTATTTTTTTAATATTTTGACTGTATTTTGATCAAATAAATGTAGCCTTGGTGAGCAGAAGAGACTACTTTCAAAAACATTTTAAAAAATCTTACCGACCTTTACCTAATCTAACTAAAATACATTTCCACCTTAGTATTAAATGTTATTAAATGTTGTTTAAAAAACAGTATGAAAATTAAGCAAATTTATGCTTAAATCCAAAAAAATCAGCCATTGGTTTAAGTCTATTTAAGTTTATTTTTCTTACACCAACTAACTAATTAATTGCACATTTTTCTGAAATTAATCGCGATGAATCCCACCTAACATTAACGGTTTTAAATATACTTTTATATTGCAATAATTTCACATTCAATCTTCAATTTAAAGTACAAACAACATAAAGACAGTATATGTTTTAATATTTGTTTAATGTCATCTTTTTTTATGACTGAAGGCCAGTATCACTGATACCAATACTGATTTCTCTATTAAACTGCCCCCCCCCCAATATTTACCTATTGACTATAACTTTGCAACATTACAGTATAGTTGAGAGATATACATTTGAACATTTATTAGAATTTTAAAAAATAACTTCTAATTTAAGTGAACTTAAAACAATCTTCACATAAACCCATTATAATAAATGTCATATTTACCAGTGCCCTTCAGCAGAAATATACCGAAATTGAAATTGAAGTTATCAAACACTAAATAGTAAATTAAATATAGATGAATCTTTAAAGCTATAAAAGTTCTTTTTCATTTGATTAGATATCACAGCAGCTGGTTATTAGGTTGTTTTGGCTGTTATTTCTTTAAGAGCTGCCGCTTATGAATCATATTTTCTCTCAACTCTCTTCACCTTTTCTGACACACTTCAGGTCATAACGTCTCTATTAATGAGCTGACGAGTTGAATCGAGGGTGTTAGATGAGGGAGACAAACTTAATTTGAATACATTTGTCAGAAAACAAGACTAAATATCTAATATTCATTCCAATTCTGGGTTTAGTATTATTTATATATTATTATATACTATTTAAATACTATTAATATTTTGAATTAGCTTTTATTTTTTTAGCTTTTAGTAATTTTGTTATGTGCTTTTGTAATTTTTTATAGTTTTTTTATTTCTGTTTTGCTTTAAATTTATTTATATTTATTGTAAATACAATAAACAAGAAATCTGCTATTGGTTTAGTTTATTTTTCTTACCCATTGGCAGATATTTTTCCCGTTTTAAACATAAACTCACTTAATTGTTTCAGAAATCAAGACTAAATATCTAAAGTCATTTTGCTTTTCAAGTAAATATATCTTGTTTAGATGTTTAATAGACTGAAATAGTGAGCAAGTAATAGTTTTTTTGCAGTGTATGGTTCTAATTTCTCATTTTCTCATTGCTAATTTCTCTGGCAGCTGTGAAAGACAACGGCACGTGGCTGGTTTTCCTGCCGGCGGCTCCTTTAGAGACGAGCTCCATCGGTCTGCTGGCGCTGGCCTTCATCACCGTCCTGCTGGCTCTGGCTGCTCTCTTGCTGCTCTGCCACTTACTGTGCTTCCACATTTACTTACGTGAGTTTGAGCCCAGCGTTATCCACTTTTAAAGGCAGACACCAGCTTCTGTTCACTCTGTGTCGTGTCTCAGTGTCTCAGGGCATCAGCACTTACGAGTACATCGTCAGGAAGCGTCAGTCACCGAATCCTAAAGAGAAAGAGCAGGTTCCTCCGGCGCTGCCGTCTAACGGAGCCACCGCACAGGTACAGACAATAAAAAAACAATAAATACAAATCTTTGCAATGCAAACTACAACAAAACACTAAATACCTCCTTTGCATAGGGATAAAACAAATATTTAGCATTAAAATTTATGCAAGATATACAGCATGATTTCTTTTCAGGTGTGGCCTAAAGCTAATCTTAGGATGTTTACCCAAGCTAAAAGCTAATTCAGAATATTAATAAATGCTATAATAGCTAATTTATTAATAGATTTATTACTAAATCATTGCTTTGAAATTGTATGTATTATTAAAAGCACTATACAAATAAACAATTCATTTAAATTGAACTGAGTTAAATAATACTAAAATAACAGTGCAGGTGCAAAACACTTGCCATGCAAAAAATAACTTGTTTGCATGGGAAAAAAATGGTTTGTATTAAAATTGATGCTAAATAAATATATATATATATTTTTAATTGAATTCATTGTTGGATGTTTAACTAAGCTAAAAGCTAATTCATAATTCATATTAATAAATGCTATGATAGTTAAATTATTAATAAATCAACTTATAATTTATTAAAAATAATATCAAAGTAATATTTTATATTTTAGAATGTTATAATATTTAATAATTATAATATTTGAAACATGCATTTTCTGTATAGCTGATTTGCAACCATACGTATCATCAAAATAAGTGCTAAATGATTGAATAATGCTAAAAAAAACACTCATCATGCAAAAACTATAACAGATATAAAAGAAAAGAATTAAAAATCTGTCAATGCAAATACAACAAAACACTAAGTAATTAATGGAGAAAATATATTTTGTATTAAAATTAATGCTAAATATAGTTTCATGGATTTCAAGGCATTTGTTCTCAGTTCAGTTGTGGCCAAAAGTTTAACCAAGCTACAAGGTCATTCAGAATATGAATAAATATTGATATAAAGAATAAATAAAATCTTGCAATGCAAATTCAACAAAACGCTAAATAACTGATGCAAAATATGGTTTCATCATGGATTGTGCTGAATTTTCTTCTCAGTTCAGGTGTGGCCAAAAGTTCATTTCAGGATGTTCAATCATCTCATCTCATGGGATAAGAAAGGAAGTTTTCGACTCTTTTTATGCTTTGATTCAGATCAAAACAAGGTCCCACCCATCAACATCATGCACATTTGCACAGACTTCAGCTACTTCTGTGTTTTCTCTTCCTCCCAGAGTCTCGGGCCGCTGGGGTCACCGGTGAACTGTGACGCTCCGCTCTCCAGCAGGTCTTGGTAAGCTTTAAGACAGATCGGTACTGGTTAGATCTTTTCTTAGGCAATCACTTCAGATGTTCTGCTGCTTTTTTCCTAGTACTTTTAAACTGGAAGACAGAGGACAAACATCCGGTGGACTGCCAGAACCCATCTGTGCTGAGGTAATTAGACCAGCTACCTGCTCCAAAACATAGTGAGCTGCCTACAACGGCATCAGAGATGAAACAACTTATGCAACATAATCAGCACTGAATCAGTATTGCTATTGTTAACCAAAAACTAAAGGCAAATAAAATATATTAAAAAAAATTAATTAAAAAAACTTGAAAATGAGAAATTTTGCCTTGGCAACTAAATGAAAAAAAAAAGTATAAGTTGAAGTAAAACTAAAAAACTAAAACTAGCCCTATAGAAACATTTTCAGTAATTGAAGTAAAGCTAAAATAAAATAAAATATAAATATTATATGAAAAACTATGTTGTTGTCTTATTTTTAGTATTTCAAATTTCAAATTCAAATACATTTTTAGTATTTCAAATAAAACTAAAAATTCAACTTAAACATAAGCAAAATAATAATAGTAAAAAATGTAGCATTTGCAACTAACTGAAAAAATGTTTAAGTACTAAAACTAAAGCTGAAATAAAAAAAATCATGTTTTAATAATTTAATGAAAATGAATAAATTAATGAAAATAAATGAATAAATAATAGAAATATATATATATATAAAAAATGTAAAACAACAAAAAGACATAACAAAACACTAAAACCTAAACTAAAATTAAATATAATATAAATTATATAAATAAAAGCTAGTGCAAAATATTAATGAATACTATTAATAAATTACTTCTAATATTATTAATACATTTTTAAACTTATACTATTATTAATAAATTACTATTAATGATAACTTATAAATACTATTTATTAGTGCTGTCAAAGGATTAATCGCATACAAAATAAAGGTTTTTGTTTGCATAATATATGTGTGTGTTCTGTGTATATTTATTATGTATATATATAAATACACACACATACAGTATATATTTTGAAAATATTTACATGTATTTACATGTCTATATTTATATTAATGTAATTTATATTATAGATAAATATATTGAATATATCAACATAACATATTTTTCTGAAATATATACATGTGTATTTATATATACGTATATATATATATATATATACACACAGCACACATACATATATTATGTAAGCAAAAACTTTTATTTTGTATGCGATTAATCGCGATTAATCATTTGACAGCCATACTATTTATTAATAAATTAACTTATTATTTATTATTAATAATATTTATTAAATTTACCATCAATGCAGTATTATTTTAGTATTATTTATTATAGTACTAAAATAACACTGCATTAAATGTATCTTTTGAACTAATAGCTAAATGAGAATAAATGAGAAATGAGAATAAATAAGACATTCAGTGTCAAAAAGTATCATTAATAATCATTTAATATAATTAAACATGGACTGTTTTATCCGATAGTTGGAGGAAGTGAATGCAGAGAGACATCTGGGATACAGCTCTGAATCACCGACTCAAATGATCCCAGGTAAAGCTGCAGTAGGTGAGCCTGTGATGTCACTTCCTGTGGGCAGGACCCTCAGCGGGATAGAGAAGCCTCAAGCCCCGGGACGAAGCGTGGTGAAGCCTGCGGAGGGAAGGCCGATCGTCCAGGACCCGCTGGGAAGCTCCATCATGGACGCAGCCGTGGTTCATCAGCAGCTGATGACGGAGGCGCAGACGCAGTATTTAGGGTTCAAAGAGCAGATGCCATGAGTCAAACCTCACAAACTGATGCACACAGCAAGATCTGCCTAAAATCTGATTGACCGACTTCAGTAAGGAGATATATATGTGACCCTGGAGCACAAAAGCAGTCATAAGTAGCACAGGTATATTTGTAGCAATAGACAACAATACATTGTATGGATCAAAATGATAGATTTTTCTTTTATGCCAAAAATCATTAGGATATTGAGTAAAGATCATGTTCCATGAAGATATTTTGTAAATTTCCTACCATAAATATATCAAAACTTCATTTTTGATTATTAATATGCATTGCTAAGAACTTCATTTGAACAACTTTAAAGATGATTTTCTCAATATTTAGATTTTTTTGCACCCTCAGATTCCAGATTTTCAAATAGTTGTATCTCAGACAAATATTGTCCTATCATAACAAACCATACATCAATGGAGAGCTTATTTATTCAGCTTTATATCATATGATGCATAAATCTCAATTTCAAAAAAATTACCCTTATGACTGGTTTTGCGGTCTGATGGTGATGATCTGCTTCAAGTCGAACAAGCTTAATGATTCAATGAACCATTCATAAAGAACCATTTACTTCACTCCTGAATGAATCAGCCATTTGAACGAATCAAATGAATGAATAAAAATGACTCGATGACTTAATCATTAAGACATTTACCACCACCTACTGGCAGTTTTAGTTTATTATTTACAGTATCATTTCATTAAAGAAATAATTTCATATTTCCATAGTAATAATAATAAAATTAATATAATAAATTATTAAAGGTATAGTTCACCTGCCCAAAAATGACAATTGTTTCATCATTTACTCACCCTCATGGTCCAAAAGAGTATATGTAATACATTTTATCAAACTAAATATTTCTTGCTGAAGCTACTTTTTGTAATGTCTGTTTGATGCTTTACACAACATTGACTTTAAATGATCTTTTGGGAGTAATTTCTCAGCCAAAGTTGATGTACGATTAATTTGCGATTAGTTAGATTAATTAATCGCCACATCATGTAATTAATTAGATTAAAAAAAATGTAATCGCTTACCAGCCTTAATATATATATATATACAGTATATCCTTACTGAGAAAGGTGAGGATATATAAGTAGGTATAGCTGATGAGAAAGAACATATCTCTGGATTCACCAATATTGTGTATGGTGTATTGAATATATTTTTAATGAATCCTTTGTTTGAGACACTAGTAGCATGTACATTGAGAAGCACAATTTTTTTTATAGAATAAACATTTTTATTTGTTTGCACCATAAACATATTCAGTACACAGAAAAATTACTGAAATTTTGAACATTGTACAAAAATCATTGCAACTTTTTATCTCTTCAGAATTTCAAAATATGAAGTCAGTACTATCAGATTTAAACACAATTCTGAGAAGAAAAGTCGGAATTCAGTAATTGAAATAAAGCTAAAATAAAATATAATATAGTATTAGATGAAGAAAAGAAGAAAAAGCTTAAGCGAAAATTTAAAAAAATGTGTCAACTTATATTTAAGTACTACAGTTACTAAAACTAAAATAAAATAAAAATTAATTAATAAACTAATATACCTGTATAATATATATTAATAAACTAACTAATATATATATATATATACACACACACCACAAAGAAAGTCAGAACTGTACGATATAAACTCAGAATTGCAAGAATAAAAGTCAGAATTGTGAGATAAAAAGTTGCAATTACCTTTATATATATTTTTATTCTGTGGCAGAAACGGTCTTATACAAATATGAACTCTGATGAATTTAAAGTTCTGTTTCTGTAACATACAGTATGTTGTTTACATTGTACAGCTGGTTTATTTTAAGATGATTTATAATAACTCATTAAGGATTAAATGCAAACTATTTTATGACACCGTTGCAACTATAAGATTAATGAATGAATTATATTTGCTATTTTTATATTTTGAAATAAAGGCCTGTAGATGTGTGTGGTGTGTGTTTGATGCAGCACTAGATGGCGCTGTTGAGTGATGATATTCTCACACTGACACATTATGGCTGGAATACAGCACAAGATCACTGGCGCATCATTTCTCTTTGAATGATGGTTTAAAATATCTACTTAAAACAACCTGAAATTTGAGTAATTTTTCTGAATTCTGTCCTACAAATTAATTCCAGTATCACCATATTTATTTATTTTATTTTATTATTTATTTATTTTGACTTTTTTGTTCTTTTATTTCTTTTTATTTTATTGGAAAGTCTGAAATTCCTGGCACACTGAGAAGTGTGACATCTAGTCCTGGTCTCCCTTATATTATCCTGAGGGCCTTTTATGTAATCCTGGTCCAGAAGCCTAGTTGTGTAACATTTGGTGGATTTGAAGCTTGTGAAGAGATGCATCGCTGCAGGACACACACACATCAGAGCTGCTGTTTATTTACTCATCTTTCCTGCATTAACAGGCTTCATCTTGATTACTGTGAAAGGAAACAGAGAAAACATTCTCTTCCTGCACTTTCACTCATTTTAATGTTTGTTTAGAAGCATGTTTAGTGTCAACCGTAATGAATTTGGAATCTTCCATTCTATGACTTTGTGAATAATTAATTACTTTTTAGATAGTTAAGTGGTAACAGGGTTGACGATCATCATAATATAAGCAATTGGAGACTTTGAACAGGCCAATATATGCTATAAATAAATTATTATTTATTTATGTTTTTGTAGATGGTGTTTTTAAATATATAGGCCATTAGCTCATAGTAAAACGTTGTTATTTATTAATAAATAAAAAAAATCTCATGTGAACTCAAGCGGACAGCCAATCACCGCGCGGCGTCTGCTCGTCCTCAGGCGCGCGCTCAGCAGCACAGCGCACATTCACGCGCGGATCGCAGCGAGCGTCGCGTCGCGTCGCGCCTCTCATTCCCGCGGATGTCTGATATAAACACGTTCTTCTAGATACTGACAGAAGGAAGAAATCGACAGAGGTGTCATTCAGGTAAGACTGTGTTTTGTCCGTTACAGCTGCGCGTTTCCCCTCATATCGTCTGATTTAATCGCGTTTGAAGCTCAAATATTGCGTGATTGATCACGAGCGCGTTTATGTATTTGTTATTTTACCTCAAAAACAAACCGAGCAGATTTTGCGCTTGATTATTGATCGTTGTCACGGAAGTCGGTTTGATTTACTTTCATTTTTGCTTTGTTGCGTAATTCCGTGCTGGTTTTGTTGTGTTTGTCAGTATTTGTTGCACACAGCGTTCATGACAATAACAATAATCACGTGTTTCTTCATGATGCTCTGCTGAGTTTATATAACGCCTGTGTGATGCTGCTAATGTATAGAGCGATTACATAAACACCGGCGGAGAGAAACGAACAAGATCCACGTTTAAATACAGAAATCAAAATATAGATGATTATCGATCTCTATCTATCCATCTATACGTCTATCCATGTGTATCTATCCCATCTATACATCCATCAATCCATCCATATGTCTATCTATACGTCCATCCATCATCTATCTATCTATATGTCTATCCATCTGTTCAACCATTTATCTATGTCTATCAATCTATAATTCCATCCATCTATATGTCTGTCTATCCATTCATACGTCTATATCTATCTATCATCCACCCATCTATCTATATATCTATCTATACGTCTGTCCATCCATCTGTACGTCCATCCATGTGTATCCATCTATACATCCATCTGTCTATCTATACGTCCATCCATCATCTATCTATATGTCCATCCATCCATCTATATGCCTATCTATCCATCCATCTGTTCATCCATTTATCTATATGTCTATTCATCTATAATTCCATCCATCTATATGTCTATCCATCTATACGTCCATCCATCTATATGTCTGTCTATCCATTCATACGTCTATATCTATCTATCTATCTATCTATCTATCTATCTAATGTCCATCCATCCATCTATATGTCTATCTATCCATCTATATGTCCATCCATCTATATCTGTCTATCCATTCATACGTCTATCTATCTATCTATCTATCTATCTATGTTCATATAGTTGAGATTGTGCTGTTGTTCATAAAAGGAACATGCTGGAGGTTTTTTATTTTGTCTCTCATCACAGTTGTCTCATCCATATGTTGGTAGATTATCTTCGCCTGAGCAGAGGACGCAGCCATTCGCTGAGTTTGGCCCAGATTTCTCAGTTCTAGGTTGTGTCAGACAAGCACTGGCCTCTGACATCAGCGTTACCCCAACATCCAGAACAGACCTTAAGATTAAAGGTGAAGCCCTGAAACAAGGCCAGTACTGTACATCTGACATGTCATAGCTCCAGTTGTGCTGGAATCATTAGTGCTTTGTTGCAGAGTCAGTGTATGCAGAAACTCTCATGCTGGAGAAACAGTGAGTGTAAGACAGGACATCGATGACGGGACAGACACATGTCTGTATAATTGAGTGACTGACACTAGACGGGCGACGTGTGATGTAATAAAGATGTAGTTGACCTGATCAGCAGCAGCAGGGTGATCTGAGGGCATCTGTGAACACATTCATGGAGACATGTCTGTCTGCTCTAGATTTATATTTATGCATTTGGCAGGTGCTCTTATCCACAGAAACTTACATCACATTCATAGTGTTTTATCAGTTCATGCAGTCCTTCTTTGTGATATTGTTTTTATTTGAACAGTCCAATCATGTCAGGGTTATTATAGTTTACTAAAACTGACAGTAAAACTAAAACCATATATATATATATATATATATATATAAAATAAAAATAAATCTTAAAAAATAAAAACATTTTTTTAAGTTAATTAAAAATCTAAAACTATTAAAAATGGAATATAAAATTAAAAAGGAATATATAAAAATACAATATTAATAAAAACTATAATAAAAATAACACTGAAACATGTTTTTATTGCATTTTTTTTAGTGAACTCAATTCCATCAAACATGTGTAATGTATTCTTTAGTGTTAACTACTGAGGGCTTCAGGTTTCCCTGCTTTACCTTTTCCTGTTTACATCATATCCTCTTTCTGTCCTCAATGTTTTATGTCACTTGAATTTTTTTAAATTCCATGTGTATTTTTGGCAGATATAAATAGGGTTTTTTGTTTAAAATAGGTCAGTTTATTGTGTGCTCTCATCTGTGCAACTCATGACCAGAAGGCGAATGCATGTCATCATGCGCTCCACCAATCACAGATTCTCTTGAGGTCTGTGAGCATGTAAACAAGCATTTCTCCTCTCTGACGCTCCATCATTATCCCTGTTCTTTTGTGAAGTTCTCAGAATCTCCTCCAGCATTCGACAGCAGCAGATGTCTGTCCTGATCACTCAAATTACACTCGCTTAGATTACATAGTTGTGTTTACATGCATCATATAATAAACATATGAACTCTGTTATTATCACTTCATTTATTAGCACTGTCAGTTTTATGATGTAATGATTGCAGAAATGATATTGACTGGGTGTGTTCATGAGCGTGAACATATATATATATATATATATATAT
The DNA here is from genome assembly GCA_027422415.1 of Schizothorax lantsangensis. Lineage (NCBI taxonomy): Eukaryota > Metazoa > Chordata > Actinopteri > Cypriniformes > Cyprinidae > Schizothorax > Schizothorax lantsangensis. The sequence continues at coordinate 33,930,287 of CM049850.1, read as the reverse complement.
ATGTATATATGCCCATTATAGGGCTGCATGATTTGGGGGAAGTCTAATTGGAATTTTTCTAGTTAAAAATTGCTATTGGAATTTTTAAATGTAATATTTAATAAAAAATAAAAGCACACCAGGTTTGTTGTGTTTGTTTGTAGGGCTGCAGAAATTTCAATATGACTAATAATAATTAATAATAATGATTATTATTATTACAAATATTAGAATAACAAATTTACTATTGTTATTATTAATATTTTATATAATATTTTATTATTAGTAACTATTTGTTATTGTTAACATTACTACACTTACAATTTTACTACAAAATAAAAATAAAGTATTTAAGAATAAATATAATAATTATAATGATAATAATAGTAATACATTTTATTTTACAGAGAAATGCAGGATGACCTGTTAACATGCAGGGGGGCTATAATAATAAATCAGTAGAAAGAAGTTTTCTTTATAAAATATTATGTTATTATGATAAAAATATGTATAAAATTATATATATTGGGATTATTTCAAATATATGCTCATATATTTGTTATTTGATTGTAATATATATAATTATTTCACAAATACTGTAAGAATTTATTGAAATATATAATACATTTATGGCCCAGCGATTCAAATACTTTACAAATTTAACACGCTTCATGCAATTGATTATTATTTTCTCTCTTTATTTTCAACTCGATGGACACAAAGCAAAAGATCAGATTTGCATTGATCGTATGTTTGCATTCCTCCATGTTTCGCTGTCACTCTTTGTTTTAGCAGGAAAGATAAGAATGTTATCATTTATTCACTCTGCCCCGCTAACGCCAGCGATAGTGGCGATGTCGCGAGTGTGTGTAGTTCACTGGACAGCACAATGGGTCTATAGAGCTGAATGACATTATTGAGAGTGAGTCAGAAAGGTTTGTTTCTCTATTGAAAGACAAGTAAAACACAATGCTCTTGAATAGGGACATCTTCAAGTGGATTTTGAGGGTCCTCTTGTACATTGACTGTACTCGAGGAGTTCACTTTGGCCTACAGAGCTCTGTTGTGCAACCATAAAGACAGATCCAGCTCCTGTAACCCTCACTTGACTCGGGACAGACGGTTCAGACTGAGCTTTATAACGTTTGACTTAGTGGTTTGAAACATAGAAAGCTTTGGATTTGAATTTGGCTTTGCCATGACATCGCAGGGCTAATGCGGTTGCTGCAGTGCATTATGGGAGCATCTGGGAGGTGAGCATTGTCTGATGTAGTTTTAGCGATTATAAATAGTCTCTGGTGTTGGTACCAGGACAAATGTGACTGATATCATGCTTGACATCAGCACATTGTGGGTTATTCTGACCAAGTGCCGCCCACTTAAACAGGAAGAGACCGTGTGACGTGTGAAACGACCAATCACAGTTGTTTGTTTTTTGTGCACTTGTGGTTTTGAACGATTGAGATGTTTCTGCACTGATGTCCTAAAAATAATGTCATCTTTTGCTTTCTGTTTGATTTTAATCATGTAGTATTAAAGTATATAAAATAATTTTGATTGTATTTTGATTGTTAATCACTCAATCTTGATCATTTGCTCTTGTGAAAGTTTTAAACATGAACTAACCAACATGAGTAATGCTGAGCAATTGTGGACGGTTACATCATGTTTTTCTCATCTTCATAATGTTTGACCTGAAGCAAACTGTGCAAGAATACAATACATTAAAATACAATATCATTATATTATAGTCATTTTATATCATATTAAAGGTATACATAGTCATAATATAGTTATTTTTTGTTGGTTATTCAACCCAAAAATCTTTTTTTTTATAGTTATATGTATTACATAATCATGAGATAATGCCTATTTTTAGTGATCCAGTGAATTGCTTCACAGATGCTTCATCTGGTTTATTTATTTGGAACTTGTTGGACAGAAGATGAGATGATTCAGAACAAATTAATGAATCTGTGTTAAAGCAGCTTCACATTGTAAAACACTCGAGTTCAAAACTGTCTAATATTCGTGTTATTGCTGCTTTGCTCTTTGCTTTTAAGCATCTAATACTCTCATTCACTACAAAACTCCTGTTGTGGTTTCAGCTGCATCAAGAAAAACTCAGAGCGACTGAGAGCGAGCGACTCTGACGTGGGATCAGAGCTCTCGAGGGGCAACAGAGGGCAAAGGTCAGACTTGAAATGCTAAGCTAAGATTTGTCATACTTTTACTCGCTATTTTACTGGTGATGTGAAAATACATGCTCGTGAGTACAGAGTATGTAAGATAAGACGCCTGAAATGGCTGTGAACTTGAATTGATTTGGCCACGAGTCACAGGATGTTGAGTTGATTATGACAGGAAGAGAAATATATTTTCAAAGAAATACCTGTAAAATAATTTTTCAGGTGTATGTATTTGTAAACCTGAATTTAAAAATCTTGTAAAGCTGCTGCATGTTTTAAATGTGTGGAATTATGGGAGATTCATTTACTATATAAAATGTATATGTATGTATGTATGTGTATATATATATATACTGTATGTGTGTGATATATGTGTGTGTATATATGTATGTATGCATATATGTGTGTGTGTGTGTAAAATGTGCATTATATTTTAAATGTATAATAATTACATATAAAATAATCATACCATATATATATTATAATTATATATAAATATCCATTCTCATTACGTTTACATTCAATTATGAACATATATAAATATTTATATATAATATAATTTTATATTTATACAATATATGTTAAAATTATTCAAATTAAAATATATATGTGACCCTGGACCACAAAACCAGTCATAACGGTAAATTTTTTGAAATTGAGATTTATGCATCATATGATATAAAGCTGAATAAATAAGCTCTCCATTGATGTATGGTTTGTTATGATAGGACAATATTTTTCTGAGATACAACTATTTGAAAATCTGGAATCTGAGGGTGCAAAAAAATCTAAATATTGAGAAAATCATATTTAAATTTGTCCAAATTAAGTTCTTAGTTCTTAAGTTCATATTATCAAAAATTAAGTTTTGATATATTTACAGTAGGAAATCTACAAAATATCTTCATGGAACATGATCTTTACTTAATATCCTAATGATTTTTGGCATAAAAGAAAAATGGATAATTTTGATCCATACAATGTATTGTTGGCTATTGCTACAAATATACCTGTGTTACTTATGACTGCTTTTGTAGTCCAGGGTCACATATATTACTCAAATTATAATTAGTTATATATGTAATATAAATTATGCAAATTATATTTTAGATATTATATATAATAACTATACACCAAATATTATAATATATATATATATATATATATATATATATATATATATATATATATATATATATATATATATATATATAATTGTATATATATAATTTATATATATATACACACATACATTTTCCATTACACTTAAATTACCCCCAATTGTAAGTCGCTTTGGATAAAAGCGTCTGCAAAATGACTAAATGTAAATGTACTTATTCAAAAAAAATAAAAAATATTTTTTATTACGTAATTAATATTACCAGTGTAACTATGATCTTCATTATAGATATACAGACATAAAAAGTATTTAGACACTTACAGTAAGTGTCACTTAATCGTGTCTTTGCATTACATACCATCAAATCATGTGTCATTTATAATGAAGGAAGATGCACAAACACACTTTTGCAGCAATATTAACTATTAACATTCACGTTCTTCACCAGCAACATGGAGGAGTTTAAAGTTCAGACCGCCAAACACCCCGTACCCAACAGTTCACCCATGCGGTCGCACAGCGAACACCCAAAAGATCATGCGGCCAAACGCCTGTCCACCGCATCCAACGGCACGAGCGATGGAGGAGCGGGAGCCAAAACGCCTGTGGAGATCACCGCCCTGGAGGAGTCCTTCCGCCGCTTCGCCATCCACGGAGACACACGAGCCACCGGCAAAGAGATGAACGGCAAGAACTGGTCCAAACTGTGTAAAGACTGCGGCGTCATCGATGGCAAGAGCGTCACGCTCACAGACGTGGACATTGTCTTCTCCAAAGTCAAGTTAGTCAGCATTTGCACCACTTTTAAATACTTAGGACCAGTGTTGGGGAAAGTTACTTTTAAAAGTAATGCATTATAATATTGTGCTACTCCCTAAAAAAGTAACTAATTGCATTACTTAGTTACTTTTTGTGGAAAGTAATGCATTACATTACTTTTGCATTACTTTTCCCCCTCTGGGCTGGGCTTGCTTGTTTGTTTTTATATTAATAAGTTATGTTGTGCATATATAAAAGGCTGATGGAAATGTAAATTCAACAAAAAATGGGAAAACAAAGTTACTGGCATTACTTATTTGAAAAAGTGACTTTCCTTGTAAATTAAAAAGTCATGCGTTACTTTACTAGTTACTTGAAAAAAGTAATCTGATTACATAACTCGCATTAGTTGTAATATGTTACCCCCAACAATGTTTAAGACTAGAGCACAACAGGCGGGTTATGGAAGTAAAAGTCACATTAATTTTCTACACAGATTAATTGATTTTTTTTTTGTTCTTGATGCAAAGCTAATGACTTGATATGCACAATTAGATGAACTTACAAATCTGATGATATACTTTTTCAGTGTGCAATTACATGTTACATTCTTGCATTTAGCGGACACTTTTATTCAGTTCATGCATTCCCTGGGAATCAAACCCATGACCCTGGCATTATTAGTGCCATGCTCTACTATTTGAGCAACAATTAACACTTCCTTCTCCCTTCTTGCATCACTCACTTTGAGTTTGTTGCAGTGCATCCTGGGATTGCATTGCCAATGAAGCATGCATGCGATGCTGTCTTTGATTTTGGCCAAAACTTTGTGCCTGAAATGCTCTGTGCTGTCTAGGTAGGATGCGATTACACTGTCAACCAATAGGATTTTCTCGCAGACATCTGGCACAGTGTGTCGCATACACATAAACACAGATGTTGCATGCGTGTAAACAGCAAAAACACTATGAGATCTGATTTGGGCCGTGTTCAGATGTGGTTTTAAATCACATCTGGTCATCTTACTCACATCCGATTCTCCTCTTAACGTGCCAATCTTTCTCAGCAGGTTCAGGTCAGGTCAGCAAATCATGCAGGGAAGACGTGAGTGAGTGACAGATTAATATGCATGTATTTATTCGTCCCTCACATGTGCATGTCAAATTAAATCATAAATCATACAGCCTCTTTTATCAAGCTGTGTCAGAGGACAAATGGTCCAACTGAGGGACAAAATTGCATTTCTTAACTGATCTGTGCATTATGCAATATGTGCATGTTAACAGATGGGATAAAAAAAAAAATTGCGTGAGTCAAAATATTGAATCAGTGCAATAAGCTTTGCAGTGTAGGAATGTAGCTGTGATATTTTCTGTAACAACATTTTTATTTTCTGAATATGCATTTTATAAAACCAATTTTTTTTTTACTTAAAATAAAATAAACATTAAAAGAGATAAAACTGTTTTTTTTTTATTTAAGTTGAATTGCTAAAATAACTAAAACTAAAAAGTAATATTATTAAATAAAGAATTTATTTATCTAATACATTATTATTAAATATATTATTTAATATAATTTTTTAAATGATATACTTAAAAAAAAAGACAAAATACACAAAATTATTAAAACTAAAATGAAAATATGTAAGAAAAAAAAAATATATAAAATAAAATCTTATTCAAAATATTAACAAAAACAATATAGTATAATAGTGTATCAATGAAAGTAAAATAACACTGCGGTGAAGAGGAGTTGTGCTGTTGATGTTTTTCTGGTTCTTCCCCCACAGCCACAGGCCATGATGGCTCATGCTGAATAATCCTGATGACTGCAGGACAGAAAGAGTCATCGCTGCTTCAGTAGGGCCAGATTTTAATAATGTGCCCTTAATATAGAGCACCGTACACACTGATCTCGCCTTTAAACATCCAGTCTTCAGATGTTTAGATAACAGTGCTGGTTTGTTCAAATAGGAGAATGAATTTATCAAAATCTTTGTAGTATTTATGAATAGAAGATATTCTCTGCCTTTTATCAAGCCTGCAGTAGTGAAGAGATTCTTCACCCTGACTGAGCGAGAATAAAGATTATTCTGCTAGACAGCATCAGAACAACGTGGCTGAGCAGAAACGAGAGGCAGAAAGAACCAACGCATGCAATATGTGGCATACATTAACATTTTAAAGGAAAAGTGCAACCAAAAAGGAAGTCAGTCCAAACCTGTATGCTATTATAAGAGTATTATTATTGTTATTATTATTTAATGGACAAAAAAAACATGAAAATATCATGACAGTAGTCCAAACAACTCTTGTTATATTCCAGGTCTTTTAAAGTAAGCAAGCAAGCAAAATGTAAGTTATTTTAGCAAAATGTTTTGATGCTTTACAGGTGTTTTTTGACCTATTTGAGGTTGACTGCATGAGCCAAACAGAGCGTGTAGTCAGCATGTGTGCAGAGGCTCAGGCCAAAGATCAAGATTGCAGTCGTACAGCATCAGAACTAAAGGCGCGCGTCTCGTTTAATCAGTGCGGCCCGTGACAGATTAAAACCCCTCCGATTGATGTTAATGATGCTTGATATAGCCATGGCACAATTAAATCTGCAGCACACAGCAATGCAAACATTACAATACTCCTCCATTCAACACGTAATACCACATTATTTAGAGTTTCTGTGGGTTTTAAAAGGTTTTAATTTTCCCTGCTGCAAATGAATGCCTTAAAAATTTCTTAAATCAGTGCAGAAAGTCTTGTATTCATAAAGTCATGGCATTAAATGTTGCATGCACTGCGAAAAAATGATCTTCCACAGCATTTTTGTTTTCCAATACATATTTAAACATCTGTAAATCAAGATACTGTACAATTAGTTGAGATGCAAATTGAAAAAAATAAGTCTTGTTTTCTGAGAAACTGAACAAAATGAAACGAGTTTATGCTTTAAAGAAAAAACAAATATCTGTCAATGGGGAATGAAAATTACTTTTCTGTTTCAATTAAGTACATTTTTCTGAGCCCATTGGCAGATATTTGTTCTGGTTTTAATCATAAACTCGTTTCATTTTGATTAAATTCAAAAAAAAAATACTTTCTATGATTTGCCTCTATAATATTACCTAATTGATAATGCTGAGTTCAAAAATATCAATAAAAACTTCATCATATCACATATAGTTTTTTTTTTACCCCCATAAAATCAAATTATACTTACAGTATGTGTCAGCTTTAATGCACTTATCAAAATAAAGGTTTTGTCTTTAATGACAAAAAGTAGCATTCAAAATGTATGAAAATACAAGACTGCTTCACTTTAAAATGGTTGTCAAAACCAAAAATGCTACAAAATGCATCATATTTTGTAAAAAATGTGATGCTCTCAAACTATTTTTGGAGTCTGCACCTCAAAATGAGAAACAAGTATTGGGTTTCATTCAGCAAATATGATGCAGAGCGGTTGTTTTATGTTTTTATGTGTTAATAACAGCATATGTATGTTTATGTCTATGAATATGTATAGATATGAAAGCATTCAGCACATGCTCATAGTCGAGAGTTCAGCAGCGAGAGAGAGAACAGCGGCTGACATTAGGCAGCAGGAACAGTCACAGCGCTGAAGGATTGCACAAACAAAACTGCTCCGCGAAGAAGTCAAATTAATTATAAAGCCTAAGAGGCGTGTTTACCCAAGATTGTTGCTATGACAGCAGGGGGAGCCGATGGGCTTTTGTTTAGGTTCTCGATCACCACGGTAAAGGCTGTTTGTGTTTGTGTTACTATGCACCGTTTTAAGTGACGCTTTATGAGCCGAATGCATTCACTGTAAGTGCTTGCCTGGAGTCATAATGCAAATCCTGCTTCAAGACCAGATATATCAGCCATTCTCTACTGGTTCTGCTTTGGGACACTGATTTTGGCAAGCAAACGCAGTACCAAAACTGTTTATCGTACTGAAGTAAACTAAATACCGTGCAGTTTGATTGGACGCTCTGCCCTTGATGGCAGCAACTACAGATACGGGAAGCATTTCCTCTCTTTTAAAGACGATTAGAAGTGCATTTCTTCCTCTGAAATGAAAGACTGGAAAACAGGCCTCTCAGAGCTGACATGTTTGTGTGATCACACACGGCTGTTTACACCGCGTCTGCTCTCAGTTCATGCAACACTTTCAGTGGCCTTTATCCAAGCACTTACCATGCAAACTTCAAGGGACAGTTCACATAAAATGAGAATTAGCTGTTAATTTACTCACCCTCAGGCCATCCAAGATGTAGATGAACAGTAAAGAAGATTTTTAGCTGAAACTGTGGTGCTTGGTGATTCATAAAATGCAAGTCAATGGCTAGCGGCTCTTTGAGAGACAAAAAAACACATCTGGCAACACAAAATGAATCCCTGTGGCTCCTGATGATATATTGAGGTCTTATGAAGCAAAACGATCAGTCTGTGCAAGAAACTCAACATTATTACCTGTAATGCAGAGCCTCAGGCAAATGGGAAATTTGAAAAACTGATACTTTTGGACATTTCGTTTCAATGAACTGGTTTAATTCACTAGTTTGTTTACATAAACACGCAATGACGTAACCTATGCGCAATTATATTATTAAAGCACCCAAAAATGGTGTGAAACGTGAATGTTTTACGTGTCTAAAGCATATAAAGTGAATAAATTAGTTTTCATCAGCTCACTTTTTTACATAAACGATGAGAAACCATGAAAAAGTTAATTTGGCCCCTTCATTTGAGTGTTTGGTTCACACATGCGCAGATCAGCGGCTCATCTGTCTTCGATCGGAGTCGAACTGTTTCTTCAGTTCAGTGACTGTTGGAGGAACTGGAGCACTGAATCAGTTCATTCATCACAGAATCAGATATACGGCAGTATTTCGGCTCATTTCCAGTCGGAGTGACTGTCAGGTGTCTGAAAGTGACCGATCGTTTCACTTTATAAGACCTCAATATATCGTTAGGAGTCACTGGGATTAATTTTGTGTTGCCTGATGTGCGTTTTTTGACTCTCAAAGATCCGGTAGCCATTGACTTGCATTTTATGAATCAGCACAGTTTCAGCTAAAAATCTTCTTTACTGTTCTACTGAAGAAATGAACTCATCTACATCTTGAATTGCCTGAGGGTGAGTAAATTAACAGCACATTTTCAATTTTGGGTGAACTATCCCTTTAAATCATATTTCATGCAAAAATCATAATTTACTGACCCTCATGTTGTTCAGAACCTGTGTTATTTCTCATGTGAAACACAAAAGCACAGCATCCAAGCTGCTAATTATGTTTGATATTTTAATTTCAGTGTCTCTCTAGGCATTTCTCATGTGTTTACAGAAGCTCTTTTAATCAGGTCCTGCATGTTTCTGCTCTGTGTTTATATTTGATGCCACCAAATATACTGACGAGTGTATCATCCGTTTGTCATTGTTTTCTAGGAACAAATCTGCCCGCACTATTACATACAGCCAGTTCAGAGAAGCGCTGGCAGAGCTCGCCAGAAAACGCAGCAAAGATAAGAGCAGTGAGGACGCCGCGCAAGAGGTTTACAAACTGATAGAAGGGAAATCGCCCGTTATATCTGGAGTTACGGTAAAGCCCACAGCAGACGTGCTGGTCTTTCTCTAAACGAAAAAGCACTGATAGTATCCTGTTTTTTTCAAACTTTTGTAAGTCGATTTGGAGAAAAGTTTGATAAATGTAAACCAGGGCTCATGAGTTAATTAAAAGCTTATAATTAAATCATAAATATTTAAAATAATTAATTTATATAATAAAAATAAAACACTAAAAAAGAAAAAAAAATCAGCTGCATTTAATGTGACCCTTTACCAACATAAAAAGAACCAAAACATGAATTTGTGGTTAAATAACTGAAATATTAACTTAAAATCTCAAGGGGACTTTAAGTAAATATTTTAGATCAAACTGGTTTGGCTGACAAAAAAGTTTGGGAATCTTTGCTGAGGTATACAGATGAAATCTACTCACTTATTTCTTTATTATTGGTTTTAAATGTATACGAATGAAGTGTGTTTACAGTTAAATAACTAAACCATCTGCTGATTTCTAAATGTAATAATAAAGATGAATAAATGGCAGTGATGATAAATATTTATAAATATGAAGACATCGTGAGCTTATACAGTAATGTTCAAAAGTTTGGTATCAGTAGGATTTTTTTAAAGAAATTAATATTTTTATTTAGCAAGGACGCATTGAATTGGTCAATAGTGAGAGCAAAGACATTTCTAATGTTTCAAAAGATTTCTATTTTAAATAAATGCTGTTCTTTTGAACTTTCTATTCATCTGTGAACCCTAAAAAACATAAAATGTATGACGGTTTCCACAAAAATATTGGGCAGCAAAACTGTTTTCAACATTGATAATAATCAGAAATGTTTCTTGAGCAGCAAATCAGCATATTAGAATGATTTCTGAAGATCATGTGACACTGAAGACTGGAGTAATGATGCTGAAAATACAACTGCGCATCACAGGAATAAATTACATTTTACAATATATTCACATAGAAAACAGCTATTTTAAATTGTAATAATATTTCAAAATTTTACTGTTTTTACTGTATTTTTTATCAAATAAATGCAGCCTTGGTGAGCACAGGAGACTTTGAAAACATAAAAAAAAGGAATTGATCATACATCTCTTTCTGGACTCACAGAGAGCCGTGGCTTCCCCGACCGTGTCCCGTTTGACCGACACCACCAAGTTCACGGGATCGCACAAGGAGCGTTTCGACCAGACGGGCCGTGGGAAGGGCAAGGCAGGGCGGGTGGAAGTGGTGGACACGTCCGGATACGTCCCTGGATACAAGCACGCAGGGTCATATGAGAAGAAAACTTCAAAACCTCCACAAAAACCCATGTGAGATTCTCCATCCAGCAGTGAACGCGACAGAAGACAAACCCGACTCTAAAAAGCACAAACGGATTTCCCATTTTCCATTGAGGGTACGTCTTTTTCTGTGAATAACTTTAAGTGTATGTTCCTCTTCCTGTAAGTGTTTTATTTCTATTAACTGGAACGCTGTTTACATCTAAACGCCGACGTCACCAGCTGGTACGTTCCTAACAAACACGATGATGCCAAGAGAAAGACAAGTGACTACAGTATTGCACGCTCTACTAGTGAAGGTTTTTCACACAAAACTTGGCATTCTGAGGTCATGCATTTAGAGTATGTTTCAGGCCCAAGATAAAATATATTTAAATGTATTTGTCTAATTTACACATAATTTAAAGGAATGATTCATCCAAAAATAAAAACTTGCTGTAAATGTGCTCACCCTCAGTGTGTTTCTTCATCAGATTTGGAGAAATGTAGCATTGCATCACTTGCTCAGCAATGGATCCTCTGCAGTGAATGGGTGCCGTCAGAATGAGAGTCCAAACAGCTGATAAAAACATCACAATAAACCACAAGTAATCCACACCACTCCAGTCCACCAGTTAACATTTTAAGACAAAAGAAACAAATCCATCATTTTCACTCGAGGAAGTGTTATTATGGATTATGGACTCGTATTTGAGTTAAAAACGTCTTGATGATGGATTTGTTTCTTACAAACATTTGTCTGCTCAAGACATTAACTGATGGACTGGTGTGGATTATTGTGATGTTTTTATCAGCTGTTTGGACTCTCATTCTGACGGCACCCATTCACTGCAGAGCATCCATTGCTGAGACAGTGATGCAATGCTACATTTCTCCAAATCTGATGAAGAAACAAACTCATCCACATCTTGGATGACCTAAGGGTGAGGATATTTTCTGCAAATTTTAATTTTTTTGGTTCACTAATGCATTCATGGCTTAAAAAAACTGATTTGATAATCGTTTGGTTCTGCTTCCCGGTCTCATTTACTTATATTTTAAACTTTAAAAAAAAAAAAAAAAAAACTACTGATTTTGTTTGCATTTCATATATATTTTAAAACAACCAGATGCAGAAGTCCAACCATCGTAAACTATTGTTTTATGCATAAAGAACTGACCGCTGGTGCTCAAGATTGTGTATCTAGTAATTTGGTTGATGTTTTTTGTATTGATGGCATAACTATGTATTTCTAATGCTTCTAATGGCATAATATGAAACACTGCCTGTGTGTTTTAACTGTGGAATGATTAACTATAGTATGTGAAAAGAAACACCATCAGCAAAAGTTCAGGATTTGCTCTGATCACAATATCTGCCCCATGCATTATCATACCTCAATATGGACTGAATAATGCCAAACCAGCGGGAAACACGGCTGACCGTCCTTACAAGACTCCTCTGTGCATCAAAAAGCTTTGGCAAAACATGACAAAAACAAATAGTTGGCTGAGGTTTCTAATGATTTTAACACGTATAATCAGACCCACACAGAATCTGCAGCGCTGAATTGGGAACAAACAAATATCATGTTTGTTTATGTAATACTTTGGCTAATCGGATTATCTTTCTGCCTACTCTAAGCTTTATTATTAGCTCATTTTACCATATTAAAATCCATTATGCAGCATTGAAAATGCGATTAAGCCTGCAGATTGTGTCTGGGCCTGTTTATCAGCAATAGATCAAGCTGCAAATGAAATATTAAAAGGTATTTTGTATTCTGCTGTGGTTTTAGTTTGAAAAGCACTGTTGTTATATTTAACGTCATATCGAGGCACTTTGCTGTTTTTTTCATACGTGCAGTGTTTCTGCCTACAGAACAATGTTTACAAGAGAAGTGGCATGCTGTAACTAACGCTGGCATGATATACGTCTAAATGAATACATTCCCTTTACCATGACTAGTGTTCGGCTTTATTTATAAACGCACTGCCATCTGAACACGCTTGACGAGATCAGGGTTCCCACACTTCAGTGGCTTTCCTTGAGATTTCCAGTCGCTTGTGAATACTGGATGTGCATTTATAAAATAATCATTCCCATTCACTAATGAATCATTCAGACTGATTTGTGAACCACTTGACTCACTCAAAAGAAATCAGGCCACTTTATGGCTTGCAAATATGTTTTACTCAATGCAAGCACAATATTTAGTTTATTTAATATTTTAAAACTGTGCATTACTAGTAAAATCTATATTCATTATATGATTTAAAAAAAAAAAAGAATTTTAAGACCTTAAAAGATTTTAATGACTTTTCCAAATCTGGAAAACACAAGTAGAATTCCCTAACATTTTTTATGTGATAAACTGATTTGTGAATCACTGATTCACTTAAAAAAAAGATTTACTCACAATTAAGTTTTACTTGAGCCAATTTAATATTTTAGAGCAGAGCACATTTTTAAAAGAACTTAAGATTTTGACTTTTCCAGATCTGAAAATCATATTTTGAACTCCCTGATATTTATGATGGTGGGAACCCTGAACTTTGTAATAGATGATATTGTCCATGTCTATGGAGTGAAGAAGGGAGGAGTGAGAGTGTACAGACATATTCTTCTACAGAACATGTATTTTCAGATAACAATAGTGGCTACGGATCATAAATGTCAAGCTCTCCCGCAGAAAGTGACTCATATTTATGATAACAAACCACAAATAAGTATATATGTTGTTGTATTTAACGTATGATTTTAATGTTTTGTGTGCTTAATGCCAAATACTGTTAACCATCCATTTTGAGGAACAATATTGTCTTATTTTTTCAAATGTTTTTTAATGTTCTGCAGTATCCTGATATGCATGTCATATGGTGATGGTAAAGCGATTTTAACGTGTCAGTGTTTTGTAGCATCGTATTGAATAAAAAAAACTGCCTGGTTCTTCTTTATTTCCAACGCACATGAAGACTCGAGCGATTGTGTTCTGCAGTCGTGGAGATCGGGGCTAGTTGTCACATGGAAACTTATTTCAGTGTTTGAGACTTTACCAGGGTTTCTGCGGGTTTTATGAAGATCAATTTAAGACATTTTTCAGACCAATTAAAGAAAATGTAAGGCCCAAATCAAAGGGTTTCTTAAATCAAGATACATTGAGAAGCAAAATCACAAGATAAAAGCCTGGTTTGCTGAGATAATATTTCAAAATGAATGAGGTTTATGATGACTTGTTCTTGTTTTAAGCATGAACTCAGAAAACAAGATGTAAACTCTTAATTTTGCATTTCAAAATGTATCTTGGTTTAAGGATGTTTAAATATTTGTATTGGAAAATAAGATATTATTTTTTTGCAGGGCATGTGACGATTAATGCCACGACTTCATGAATCTAAAACGTTCTGCCCTGATTTAAGACTTTTTAAGGCCTTAATTTGTGGAAGGGCAAATTAAGACTAATTAGGATGCACAGAAATCCTGTTTAAGGTCTGTCTGAATAGAAAACTACCCTGGTTGAACAAACCCAACAAGCAAATTTGCACAACTTCAAGATATGCATGTGTGATTGATTCTCAGATGTAGAAATAAACAGAAGCCATACTGCTTTAGAGTGTATATAAAACAAAAGGCATTTACATACAAGATGGTATATACAGTTATACCTCGTAAAGGACAGATTTATAATAAATTCAAACTAGCTGTCTATTGGAGGACCGTTCTTCATTTGCAGCAGTCAGTTCATCAGAGCCTCTTCCAGCTGCTGCAGCAAACGCTCGTTTCTGGCAATCAAAGACCTGCAAAAAAGACTAAATCAACACAAAAGCTGGTGGCTTTTATAGCTGTGTAGCCTTTGGATCGTCCTGACACAGACCTGAAGCTCTCCTGCGGCTCATTCACTCCGTTTCCTTCCTGAATTGAGTGTCTTTTCACATTTAACTCCTCAGGGACCGTCTGCTGTCCTGAAAATCCACCAGCACAAACATTAATAACCTGGTTCATTTCAACAACTTGAAAACTGTAAGTATTGAGACACTGACCTCTGTCCTGCGTGTTTGGCATCTTCTTCAGCCGAGACGCCAGCAGCTTGTTTTCTGCTTTGATCAGCTGTTTCTGTAAAGACACGTTCTCCACCAGCACATTCTTCATCTGTTCATTAAGGGCTTGCTGTATTAAAGACAACATTTAACTTCTCTATGTGATGTATGAAAGAGAAAAAGCTCTTGTCGCTGTTTACTTCCAAAGGAGAAAAAGGGTCAAAAGGACAAAAAAAAACACCAAACTTGGTGTAGATTCCATCCCAAGTCTGCGTATGCAGACTTTTTTTTTTATTGTTATTATATAATAAATAAAAAAATAGAATACAAAAAGATTAGAGAAGTGTTAGGTTTTTTAAGAAAACAAGCAGTTAGTAAATGAATAGAGTGCAAGTCTAATAGGGGCAAGTTTATATATAATATAATATTATAAAGGGGCATATAATTTCCATACGCCATTTCAAATATTCCATATTAGTTTTTATAAATCCTGGTATGCAACAGTTGGTGAAAGTTACTTTTAAAAGCAATGCATTGTAATATTGTGTTACTCTATAAAAAAGTAACTAATTGTGTTACTTAGTTACTTTTTATGGAAAGTAATGTTACGTTACTTTTTGTCACCTGGGCTGGGCTTGCTTATTTGCCTTTAATAACAAAAAACCCAGAAGTTTTATTTTTGTCGATGGTAAAGGCCCTTTTACATCAAAAGTGAAATGAACAAGCCTCAGGCTGAAGGATTGGAGGACAGGAGGGCTGTCAGTCAATAAATGACAAAACAAAGTAACTTGCATTACTTATTTGAAAAAGTAACTCCAATATTTCATTGTGAATTGAAAAGTAATGTTTTACATTACTAGTTACTTGAAAAAAGTAATCTGATTATGTACTTGTAATGTGTTACCCCCAACACTGTGTTTCAATGGCTATTTTGTGCATATATAATGTTTATACATTAAGATTCCTTCTTTTTCTGAAGTCCTACGATAGCTTTTTGTGCCACATTCACTGATTTCTTCTGAAAATTTGGAATACGGCGCACAAATCATACGGACATCATTCACTGGGCTTTTCTTAATGTGCTAATAATGACCTAGCTCAATATAAGACAAAAAGATTGATTTGATTGAAACGATCTTACGATGGACTCTTGCGCCTGCTGAAGCTGGAGTTTGAGATCTTCAGTCTCAGACCGATGCTGTTTTTCCTGTAATTCAGTCCGTGTTTTCAAGGCTTTGAGCATCTCCTTCAGAGTCTGTATCTCCTGTTCTCCTCCCACAACATCCTGCTCCATCATGCTGAGGATCTGAACCATCTTCACTGGATAGAAAGCACTGGATTAGTGAGACTACTTCACTAGTTATGGATTGCTCCGTTACGGAGAGAATCACTTACTGAGGAACGTCCTGTTTTGTTGATTCTCCTTCTTCCCAGACCAGAGCTCCTCCATCATGCTGAGGAGCAGCTCCATGGGCTTCCTGTAGGCTCCCTAAAAAGCATGCAATCAGATAAAGAAGTCGATTTTTAAAGCTGTTTGTGTTTGAGGAGCTGCAGACTACAAACCTTTTGTGGTTTGTGTTTTCTCTCTGATGCTGATGAGGTTCCTGTGATCTGGTAGGTTAATCTGGGAGGATGCAGGACTGGATTTGATCTGTCCTGAAGCTGCTTTCGCCATTTAAGAGCTGCGCAATCATCCTCTGCAACAACAACAAAAAGTGCATTATTTTTATTTACATTTATGCATTTGGCAGACACTTTATTTAACATAAAAACTATTTGTTACAGACACAACAATATTTGTAATATGCATGGTTTATGAGACAGCTAGATTGAAATGAATTCATAAAGTGACCAGACTAGTAGACTAGTACTGAAGTACCGTGCGAAGCGGACCGCATGTCTGCAGGATGTGGTGTAAAGACGCTCTCTCCTCGAACCGTAGCGTGAGTCAGACTCCGGCTCTCAAACGTCACTCTTTGAGAACCAGCAGGAGCCTCTAATAGTGTCAGGCAGAAAAATACAGTTATTCCACAGCAGTACTGAGAAGATATCAGGTTGAAGGAAGAAATAAGAGAAATGTCACCCCTTGTGGACAGAAGTGGAATAACAAAATATTCACCTTTTTTATAATCCGAGCTCTTGGGAACTGACTCCTACATGACAGACAATTAATAAAAACATTAATTGTGTGAAAATATATGTATAAATGATGTATATAACTAATTATATAATTTACTAATAATGTAATATAGCATAATAAATATAACAATATTAATATGCAGGGGTGCACATAAATTCTCATGAGAGCACCAGATTTAGATTGGTGCTCACCCTGCACATAGTAATAATAATTAATTAATATTGCACTTTATTTGATTTTTAAAAATAAAATAATAACAAAATAATAAATAAAGTGCAATAATGCTGTTATATTTTAAAATAATAAGTGAGTGTTAAGTAAAATAAGTTTTTTATAGTACACTTAAAAATACAATGCTAATATTTAATTTTTTTTTTTTTTTTTCATTTATTATTTTATTTCTTATGAATTTTCAAACCTAAAATCAGAAAGATTTCTATAATGAATGAATAGATGCACCTTGTTTTGTTTTGGTGACCTTTCACACTCAGGATCATTGATTAAATGTATGATCTCTGATTCGGAAGGATTTTCTAAATACAAAAAAGAAAAATAATTACAGACATAGATAATATGTACACAAACATTAAAGTATAATATTTGTCATGTATTATTAAATATGGTCCAGAAGTGTTATGTGTTTATCTGTGTGGCTGGGTGATATATTTAATATTATCATGTATGTAATATATAGTGTTTGAGTCCGAGAGTGTGTGATGATCAAGCAGTGTGTTTTACCCTGTAACAGACGAGGGCTGCACTCGTTCTCGAAGCACACAGAGAGAGTTTCAGGTCTCTTGTTACTCCTCGTCTTTCTAGAAACATCATTAAGTGCAGCTTCCTCGTTCCCCTCGAGAAACGAGAGCATCTTCATCATCTTCTGCATGGCTTTTATTCTGAGCTCACTACTTCTGCAAAACAGTGACGATAATCAATGACCTCTGAAAACATTTAGTTTAGTTTGATTGATTTATATACTATTATATTTATATATAGCTTTTATTTTATATGCTCAGTTTCCATTTATTTTTAGTAAAATTCCATTTGAATTAATTTTTTAATTAATTTTTTTTTTTTTTAAATCAACCAGTCAATCAAATTGTATTAATATAGCACTTTTCCAAACAAATCAATGCAGTTCAAAGTGCTTTACAGGATGACACTAAAAATAGAATAACAAATAAAAATAGAACCATAAATAGATTATAACGATAACATTTAAAAAGTAAAAAAAAAAAAATAGACGATCAATAATAAAAACAAAACCATATGAGACATTACAGGACAGCCAGTGTTTTTAATTAAACTTAAAACTTTCAACATTAGTTTTTTTCCCTATCTAGATATTTCTATATAGCTTTATTTTTATTTCCATTTTACTTATTTTATTTCAAGTAGTTGCCAAGGCAACATTTCAAAATGTTTACGTTTTTCTATGTTTTTTTAAGTTTAAATTTGTAATCTGATATTTATATTTCATTTTATTTCAACTAACACAATGTTTTTGTAATAGTTTTAGTTAACGATAACACCAGTGCTTATAGGATCATTACCTGCACGTTGTGTCTTGTATTAAGGCATGTTTCTTATGATTAGTGTCTAGATTTGCCTCTGATGAGAAATGCATGAGAGCTGTCTTTCTTTCTCTGTCTCGCACTGGACAGTCATCTGTAATAGAGGGAACATAAAACACATTTTCACACTCAAAACCCTGATTTGTTTGATCATCACAGCAACAGAGAGAGAAGACAGATGATGCACCAAGCTTGTGGAGTTTGGTCATTGCGTGGACCAGGTACAAACGGTAGTGCGGGTGTTTCTTGACCACAGGATTGAGCCGCAAGTCCAGTTCCTTCAGATTCTGCAGCTTGTGCAGAGAAAAGATGTCCTGCAGAGACGCCAGTCTGTTATAGTACAGATTCAGTGTCTCCAGCATCTCCAAACGCTCAATGCCCTACAAACATCAGCACGACAGATACACAGCAGACGTACAGTTATATATATCGTTTGATTTGTTTACTCACATATGAGTATACCAGTAAAACATCTACTCACTGTATGATATGTTAATAAATTAATATATAAGAAACTTATTGAAAATATAACCTACGACAAAAGAAAATAAATAATTGATTCTGTAAACTATGTTAATAAATTAATAAATAAGAAAGTTATTATAAAATATAAACTATGATAAAAGCAAATAAATAATTGATTCTGTAAACTGTTAATAAATTAATAAATAAGAAAGTTATTATAAAATATAACCTAAGACAAAAGCAAATAAATAATTGATTCTGTAAACTGTTAATAAATTAATAAATAAGAAAGTTATTATAAAATATAACCTATGACAAAAGCAAATAAATAATTGATTCTGTAAACTGTTAATAAATTAATAAATAAGAAAGTTATTATAAAATATAAACAAAAGCTATGATAAAAGCAAATAAATAATTGATTCTGTAAACTAAGAAAGTTAATAAATTAATAAATAAGAAAGTTATTATAAAATATAAACCTATGACAAAAGCAAATAAATAATTGATTCTGTAAACTGTTAATAAATTAATAAATAAGAAAGTTATTATAAAATATAACCTATGACAAAAGCAAATAAATAATTGATTCTGTAAACTGTTAATAAATTAATAAATAAGAAAGTTATTATAAAATATAACCTACGACAAAAGCAAATAAATAATTGATTCTGTAAACTGTTAATAAATTAATAAATAAGAAAGTTATTATAAAATACAACCTACGACAAAAGCAAATAAATAATTGATTCTGTAAACTGTTAATAAATTAATAAATAAGAAAGTTATTATAAAATATAAACTATGACAAAAGCAAATAAATAATTGATTCTGTAAACTGTTAATAAATTAATAAATAAGAAAGTTATTATAAAAGATAACCTACGACAAAAGCAAATAAATAATTGATTCTGTAAACTATATTAATAAGTATTTTTCACCTGAACTGTGAGCAGCGCATTATGCGAGAGATCCAGTGATTTCAGACGAACAAAGTTCTTTAGGGATGTTCCTAAATGACAGATTTTCCCTTCATATGTTCCTGGAAGAGTCAACGATCGGACATCCGCTGCGATAAATGATTAAAAGTATTAGTTAATCAAATAATGACTATATAATATATAACTATATTTTTACCTAAGCAGCTGTGCTGAAGGTTGAGTTTTTCTCGGATCCACTGCTCTGTTATGGTCAAACCGTCTACCGCCATTGTTTTGAAGCTGGAACTCAGAGAGCGCATGCGCAGAATTACGATAGGCTTATGAATATTACTTAAGTAATGTGACGCAGGCGCGTCTGATTCGCTGAAAACCAGACGTTGGCGAGTCAGTTGGTGAATCAACCAATCAAACTTTGGTATCGGCTTAGCTCATGAATATTAATTACGTAAGCGTGTTTGAACGTTTGTCTGAGGATGGTTACCGAGCAACAGCGGGTGTATTTACGAGTAATCTGTCAACACAGGAGAGGAGGACGCTGTCAAACTACACCAGAAATATATTTCATCAAATGACAGCTTGAAGTTATGGAAATATTCCTTAAACAAATCATTAAACAGGTAAAGCGCTCAAATGAGAAAGTATGTAAAGAAGTGCTTGCGTATCGCCCTCTGGTGGCAAATCAACGCCACCTCAGGGCACAGATTTAGTTTTTCCCCCCAAAACAAATCACATATAGCGGTCATCATTTAAAAAATAATAATAATTCCAACCACATCCATAGAAAGAAAGAAAAAAAAATCAGTTTTCGGTCTATGATGAATATGAGATATGAAATCTGTGATGCCCACAGACAGCAAAATGCTTTCAAAACAACTCAATGTGAGCATGTGTTATATAAATATAGTATAGAATTGGATTTGTAATAATTGATATGTAATTTGATTGTCAAAACGGTGTGAAATTTCAAAGAATATAAAACATTTGGCATGCGAGTTATTCTTGATGTTATGCTGATGTTTCTCCACAAGGGGCGCTTAAGCCACATTCAATTCTCAGGACGTTTTATATATTACTCGAGATGTTTATACTCTAAAACGTATAATCGTTTAAATGTATTATGTATACAGTTTTTTTTCTGACATAAAAATGAAAATTCGCCTAAGCGATTTCTATAAATGTATTTAGTAAAAACACGTACCTGTTATCACAAACCACTCTGATTGGTCCATTCTGGCCAGCGCTGAGAAAAGTAACAAGCAACACTTGACATCGCGACGCTTTAAAATAATAGATCATTTGATAACATTTACATTTAGTCATTTAGCAGACGCTTTCATCCAAAGCGACTTAAATGAGGACAATAGAAGCAATCAAAATCAATAAAAGAGCAATAAAATGTAAGTGCTGTAAGTAGCAGCTCTCAGTCTCAGCTCTCTCTTTTTTATAATAAATAAAAAGAAAACTCATAGAGTCGCGCTGTAGTTTTATAATAAATAAAAAGAAAACAAGTAGTTAGGATAGAAATAGAATAGAGAGTGCAAGTGTTAAAGGGGCTAGTGTTGTTGTTTTTTATATAAATAAAAAAGAAAACAAAATCGATAAAATATAGTTAGAATAGAGAGTGCTAAAGTTAGAGGGTCAAATGAAGATTGAGAATAAAATGTAAATAATTAAAATGTAAAACTTGAGTAATAATTGAATGTAGGCCTACTTATACATTATTTTATTGTATTGTGCTGCGTATCATAATTTTATTTAAATCTCGCTGCTTCGATATGCAAAGTAGATCATTTATACTTTGATAAACACATATAAAGATATTTTTTAAATGTATTTTCAAACGTAAACTGCATTATTTTTATATCGTAGAGTTTTTTTTAAATAAGCCCCGCCTACTTTTAGATCCTCGCTAGACGTAGCTTGCCATTCTTCGCGTTTCTGATGCAGAATCAGCATCATCATCATCATCATCATCATCACACCGAGCGCAGGTGCTTGATCTCCAGCACTCCTCTCCTCTCTGCTGGATAGGATGAGACGATGGCTCGCAGGAGAGATGAAGATGAGGATGATGACGGACACAGGCTGATAGAGGAGCAGGAGGACGATGATGATGCGCGTCCCATCATGGACAGTGAGGATGAGGACGATCTGTCCCTGGACGAGATTTTACATCTCTACAAGCAGCCCATCAACGAGGAGCAGGCGTGGGCTGTGTGTTACCAGTGCTGTCGCTCTTTTCTGGAGGATTCTGCTGGGACCGGAGGAGCGGGACATGTCAGGATTCATAAAGACGGATCGGTGCGGTTTCATTCCCGAGACAGATCAGGTGACAAATCAACACCTTCCGCATCCATTACACACACATCGGCATGTGCATTTCCATACATAGGCCTAATAGGTGTTAACTGTCATGGATTTGGGTGCAAATGTTTTGAAACAGCTTATGTTGTAGCTTAGTTGCATTCATTAGTGTTCTGCATTACAAAATAGGCACAGTATTGCATGCATCATCTTAAGTGCAAGAATTAGATGTTAAACAATTGTGTCATGGTCCTAATATCTTGTATTTCACATTTTGTGCATTGTATATTTTTGACAGCACTGATGTATTATGTAACACGTGAGATTGTGAAATAGGCCTCTATTAGCAGACCAGTACAATCAGTGCACTAAATTGAGTACTGAGTCTAAAATAAACACAAGGCAGCATAAATGAAGCATAAAAGCAATGGAAGTGCTCACAATCACCGTTGTTTACAGTTTTAGATGCTCTCTGATGCACAGAGGGATGCTGAGAAACACTGTACAGCTCCTGATCAGGGCCTGTGCTGTACAGAAATTGCATATTCATAATGCTTGTATGTGTGAAATGTTATTTCACTACAGGTTCAAATGAAATATGTCTGCTATTTCCGCTCGGTGTGTGACTTTATCGACATTATGTACTAACATTACCAGTAGCCCATGATATTTGGTAACCTATTTATGATTAGGGTATTTAAGTTGTGTAAAATCTATCAAAGTCATGATAGTTAACTAAAGCTAAAACCAAAAAAAAAACAAAAAGTTAATTGAAATAAAATAAACATTAACTGAAATAAAATAACATAAAAAACTTGAAAACGTATTAAGTTTATTTTGTTTCAGCTGTAGTTGCCAATTAGTGTTATTCTAGTATTGAAATACTATTATAGCTTTCTTTAATATTTTAATTAATTTTAATATATTAATTTCATTTTTTTATTTTTTGTTTTCATTTTAATTTCAGTTTTTTGTGTTTTTGTCATTTTTGTTCGTTTTTGTTTTTATTAATTTTTATTTCAGTTTTAGTTATTTTATTGCATCAAGTTAAACTACATGAAAAATGTTGCCTTGTCAGCTAGCTGAAATAAAATAATTAAGAGTAAAGTAGTTTTTCTTTTCAGTTGAAATTGATTTTATTTCCAAAAAAAAGAAAAGGTTTTTGTATGGTTTTTGTTTTGGTTAACTATAGTAACCCTGTTGCCCAGGCATCATTTCTCATTTTCATTTAGTTTAAACTAAAATAACTCAAATAAATGTATAAAAAGCAATTAAAACTGAAATAAAAATTAATAAAAAAATGTAAATTATGCATATTTAAAATCTAAAAAATGACAAAATGCACAACACAATTACTAAAATGTTAACTAAAATGAAAATATAAAAAGAAAAACCAATTTAAAATATTAATAGGAACTATAATAGTATCTCTATCTCTGTATCTAATAGTAATGATACTAAATAACACTGGTCTAAAACTGTGTTGAATGGAGAATGAAGTTAAAATCTTTTTAGTTCATGCCCAATTAAAGGCCTTGGTAGATCCCTAATGCTTTAATCGTTTCACGTGTTGAAGTGCTGCTGATAATAATGAAATGTGCTCACTGTGCAGCTTATCCACAGTTTAGACGATTGAGAGATTTATTACAGATGGATTTAACTGATGCCTTTCCAGAGGATGATTTTATTGCTCAGAGCAATATTTCTCTTTCATTGCTCAGGAGACTAAATGGAGTTTGCAGTTATGTGTCGTCAGATGTTTCACCTATAGGAGAATAATTTGATAGTTGTCGTACAGTAAGAGTATAGAGATATAAAATGAATGTGGAGCAGCACAGATTATTTGATGACAAATGCATGAGTTAGTATTGAGATTTATGACTTTTCATTGCAGACTTTGCAGATCCCTGAGACATTCCCAAAGGAGAGGTGCTCACTTTGCCTTTTAATAATCGCCACTGTCATTGCTTTCTCGCATGAGACATGCTGTCAAGATCGATATGTCTTGCAGCTTCCAGGCAGAGTTGTTGCTTTGTCAAACGTGCCGGTGGTGAACATGTTCCTCATTCGCTGTCGACTGCAGAATAACAGAGGAGAAATCTGTTTCTTTGCTGACTTTGCCTTGTCCTGCTGCAAAAAAATAGTCTGAGATTAAGTGGATTTTCTGAAAATGTAGTCACTCTCAGGCCATCCAAGATTAGGATGAGTTTGTTTCTTCATCAGATTTGGAGAAATGTGTCACTGCATCAGTGTCTCAGCAATGGATGCTCTGCAGTGAATGGGTGCCGTCAGAATGAGAGTCCAAACAGCTGATAAAAACATCACAATAATCCACAAGTAATCCACACCACTCCAGTCCATCAGTTAACATCTGGAGAAGACAAAAGATGAAACACATCCATCATTGACACGTTTTTAAACTAAAATCTGAGCCCATAATCCATAATAACACTTCCTCCAGTGAAAAAGTGTTCTGGTCTGAATCAGGAGAGAAATCTGCATCAGATCAAGCAGCGTTTACAAGACAAAACAGCTCTAAACAAATATGTTGCTGCATTTTGATGTGAGAGACAACAGAAGATGGACTTTTTTCACTGGAGGAAGAGTTATTATGGATTATGGACTCGGATTTTAGTTAAAAACATCTCGATGATGGATTTGTTTCAGCTTTTATCTTCTCAAGATGTTAACTGATGGACTGGAGTGCTGTGGATTATTGTGATGTTTTTATCAGACTCTCATTCTGACGGCACCCATTCACTGCAGAGCATCCATTGCTGAGACACTGATGCAGAGACACATTTCTCCAAATCTGATGAAGAAACAAACTCATCTACATCTTGGATGATCTGAGGGTGGGTACATTTTCTTTAAATATTCATTTATAGGTGAACTATTCCTTTGATAGTTGTCAGATGCATAAAGATTATCTGCGTCCTGTTTGCAGCCGTCAGTGTGTTTTATGTAAGAACAAACAGCGCTGCTGATTGTACAGTCAGTTACATAAGGGATGTAGTGAGCGTGTAAGCTGTCGTCTGAGTTCTTTATTCATCCGTCGCTGACTGTCTTCTCTTCTGTTCTCCCACAGGTGTGTGTAATCCCAGCCGATCCTCCACACAGGTGAGTGATGCACAGTAACGCCACGGCTCATTCCTCATGACAGCGTGAGCATCTGTGAATGAGCAGAAACATGTTTGTTAGTTCAGTATTGACATGGATCTGTAACATGTGGAGATTCTTAACTCCTTTTAAGTGTTTCCAGCTGTTGCTAGTGGTTGCTGGGGTGTTGTGGGTGGTTGCCAGGGCATTGTTTTACAGTTGTTAAAGAGTTTGATATAGTTTTTATTAATATTTTTGAATTAGTTTTTATGTTAATATATTATATGTTAATATTAATATTGTGCTTTTGTCAATTGCATTCATTTATTTATTTTAGTATTGCTTTTTAGGTTTAATTTATTTTTAGTTCAGTATTAAATAGGTTAGTCATTTTAATTTAGTCATTCAAGTTAAACAAAAATTAGAAATGTTTTTCATTTTAGTTTTTCATCCTAAAATTTATTTTATTTTATTTTAGCTTTATTTCAATTAACAAAATTAATGTTTTGTTTTTTTTAGGTTTGGTTTATTTTTATTTCAGTTTTAGATTTTATTTATTCCCTGGTAGTAATTTATAGTGCTTCCAATTAAACTAAACAAAAATTAGAAATGTTGCATAAAAAACTTTACATTTTTGTCTAATGTTAATAATATTTTATTAATAATATATTAATAAAATAATATTATATTTTATTATTTCAAGTAACACATTTTATTATTATTATTGCTTTTTATATTTTATTTTTATTTCAGTTTTAGTTTTGATTTAGTTTTAAATTTTATTTATTTACAATTAGGTATGTTAGTGTCTCAGCTTAAACTAAATGAAAATAATTTTAGGTTTTTCATCTAGTATTTATATTTTATTTTATATCAGCTTTATTTCAATTAACAGATGTGTTTAATAGTTTAATAGAGAATAAGCAGCTCTATTATCACATTACCTCCTGCAGCTTAGAGGTCTGTGTTCTTCTATATTCAGATGTGAGCGTTCAGCACCAGGTCATGTTTTCTGTTCTCTCTGGTCTCTCGGCCGGCTTGTCACTCTACAAGTTCATTCATTTGATGTCGGCAGCTGGTGACATTTTAAAGGCCAATTAGAGACATATAGACCTGACGGATCACTGTTTGCATCCCAAGTATCTTTGACCTTCCAGGTTTATGATGTGTTCAGTAGATCGACTAGAGCTGACTGCGTGACGGACTTGAGTGTTTTTAATATATTTGGACGTAACTCAGCTCAACTTAATTCAGTCGCTGTGAGTCAATGGCTGATACTTGTCATAATATAGTACTTACACCACTCCAGTCCATCAATTAACATCTTGAGAAGACAAAAACTGAAACAAATCCATCATTAAGATGTTTTTAACTAAAATCTGAGTCCATAATCCATAATAACGCTTCCTCCAGTGAAAAAGTGTTCTGGTCTGAATCAGGAGAGGAATCTGCATCAGATCAAGCACTGATTACAAGCCAAAACAGCTCTAAACAGATATGTGGCTGCATTGTGATGTGAGAGACAACAGGAGATGGACTTTTTCACTGGAGGAAGCGTTATTATGGATTATGGATTCTTTTGCAGGACATTAATCAAATAAATGTGGCAGTGAGCATATTTGTGAATTAAATAATTTACTAAAGAAAGGTGCTTAATCTTAATTTATTTAAAAGTTTCTTTTGCTCACCAAGGCTGTATTTATTTGATCAAAAATACAGTAAAAAAAAACAACTGTTTTCTATGTGAATATGTTAAAATGTAATTTATTCCTGTTATAAAAACTGAATTTTCAGAATCATTACTCCTTCAGCATAACATGATCCTTCAGAAATCATGCTGATCAATGCTGATTTTCTGCTGAATTATATAAATCAAACTTGTGACCAGTAGTGTATATATCAATCATTCAATAGTCCAGCAAACATATGTCCATTTGGATGTAGTTTAGGCTCAGTGCTCTTATGTAATGTGAATAATTGTCACTTTAATGTGGTTTTATTAGTAAATGTCTCTGACAGAAGCACTGCATGCTGGTGTATAAGGACACAAACACACCCGTCTTATGTGTATATGAGACTTCAGTCCATAGTCAAATCCCTGTTAAGCAGCTTTCCAGAAGCTTTCTCTGACAGACAGCAAGAAGTGTTCAGAGTTTTGTGCAAGGCATTTAATATCAAACTGCACTAGACATCCAGAAGCAGAACAGTGTATTCTGCTGGGTTTTCTGTGTTGGGTTGCTTTTTATTTCATTCATTCAGTCTCTTTCTGTTTTAGTAGTCCAGAGTAATCTGCAGACTGGACTGGACTGGGTTATTTGACATCCATCAGACACATGAACTAGATGCAGTTCCCGTATTTGCTTTTGGTTATTATCTTTTGTTTAGACAGAGCATCAGTTGCTCTTCATAACCTCGGTCTTGATTATTTTCTTTATGAGATTCTCAGGGTTAATGATCAGTTTCTAAACTGAAGCAGTTATTACAGTGGTTGTGTTTGTGGATGTCATGGGCTGCTGGACATCGCAGTGAATGAGTCTGTTGTCCACTTCACTGCAGGCTCCTGCATTCTGGATGAAATTCTTCTTAAGAATCTGTTGGTAAACTGTTGGGGTCTGATTAACATCACAAAGAGTAACAAAGCACTCTTTATGACTGGATGGACCCCGGGATGGAAGTTGCATGAGTTTTGATCACAGGCCATCTAAGGGCAAAAGATTTTATTATTAACCATGTGGAAAGATGCTTAAACTATGAATAAAATACAGGAAGGAACATCTTATTATATTATAAACCAGTGTAAAGACCATTTTATTTGTGATGCTCGTTGGTATATGTGCATATAAATGATCAAATACTCCATCAGAACTGTACATCTCTCTTGTGATAGCTAGTATTGAACCATTTATGAATAATTCCAATTCATTTTGCATACACAACTGTTTAAAAGTTTTTTTTTTTTTTTTTTTGAAGAAATTAATACTTCAGCAAAAATGTATTAAATTGATGAAAAGTGGATCATATGACACTGGCTGCAGACTGGAGTAATGATGCTGAAAATTCAGCTTTGATCACATGAATAAATTATATTTTACAATATATTCACACAGAAAGCAGCTATTTTAAATTGTAATAATTTTTCAAAATATTACTGATTACTAAATGCAGCCTTGGTGAGCAGAAGACAAAATCTTGCTGATCCCAATCTTTTTAACAGTAGTGTGTGTGTTTGTGTGACTTTTAAATGTTTTTATTGCATATTAGAAATTAAACAATAAGTGAAATGCAAATGTCAGTCTAACAGTCATTCAGTAATGTGACCGAATAGATCTCATCTCTATATCCTGTTATCTTAGTGGTTCTCAACTGGTCCATCACAGCCCACAAAATGGGTCACAGGACTGTTCTGATTATCCGCTCGTATAAGCGAGAAGAAAATATCTTTTTGATGGTGTCAAAGGTTGTCTGTCCAGTCAAACTCGACAGTATTTTGACTTCAGTTTGACTGTAATGTAATGTGAACTCTTTCTCAAAACCCTTGAACAAAGCTGCACAAGGTAAAAGAACATACACGATTATTTTGAACACAGGTTACAGGTTTGGGGTCTAAAGTAAAGTCAGGACACACTATGTATAAGTGTGATATAAGAAACCAAACCTTTTAAGTTTTCGTTGACGCCTTACAGCCATTTACAGGTGTTTTAACAGGTCTTACACAATATAAGCAGACTAGTTTCACCATATCAGGTCACAGAGGAAGTTTCACTGCATCAGTTCAGCCTCAGGATCGACTGAAAGAAAAACCTGAAATCTGCTGTTGTTGAAGGCATTAAGGTTCTTGTGGCACGAACTGTGTTAAGTGTATTATATGTTCTTATGTAAAAAAAACACAAAAAAAAACAAGAAAGGCTTTACGTTTTAGTTTGGTGCATCTGTGTCGATCAAGAATGTGTCTCAAATTTCCCTATTTGAGTAGTTAGTGCACTTCTCAAGAAGTTCAACTCATTCCAGTGCACTAAAATCCCTGGAATTGAATCTAGTGCACTAGAATTCCCAGAATTCACCAACTTTTCACTGTATGTACCAGAAATATTGTCAAGATATTTTAAGTTATATTCTCTAACACAAGCCATAAAGGAATAGTTCACCCAAAAATTAAAATTCTGTCATTCATTTTTGGGTGAACTGTCTCTTTAATTTTCTTGCAAGTAAGTATATCTATATAGTTTGAAGCACATTCATATATTTTTAGTGAAAAACAACACAAACATACTGATTATTAAAATGTTTTTTTTTGCAGTTAATGCGTCGTTGGGTTGTGTTTGTGTGCAGGTGATCGAGTCTCTGGGCATCATGATCTATAAGGCTCTGGATTACGGGCTGAAGGAGAGCGAGGAGCGAGAGCTGAGTCCGCCGCTCGAGCAGCTCATCGACCTCATGACCAACGTGGCTGATACAGAGATCGACTCCTGCGCCGATGAAGGCTACGCCGCCACTGAGGAAGATGATGATGACCGCGAGGGGGATCCCGCCCACCCCTGCCGTATCCGTGGCTACCGGGACATCATCAAGGTATCATAGGCTTTTATAGTAACTGACTGTAGACATTATGCAACAGTGATGTCACATGACTGGCTGCAACTAACAACTACTTTGATAATCACTTAATCTGACAATTGTTATCTTTAAATAATTGATTAATCAGATATTCAGTGACCAGTTCAGTGTCCTTGTGCAAATTCAATGTGCAAAATGAAGTTGATTTAATATCAGCATATTAGAATGATTTCTGAAGGATCATGTGACACTGAAGACTGGAGTAATGATGCTGAAAATTCAACTTTGATCACAAAAATAAATCACATTTTACAATATAATCTTAATTATTCCAAACTTTTGTATGTTTGTGTGTGCAAAAAATGGTCTAAAATATTAATTTTAGAAATATATATACCTGTATATATATTTTTTTAAATCACAGTCATAACAGCAGAATTTTTTGAATAAAGGAAATTTCAAGTGTCAGTTGATTTAATATCAGAAATTTGAGTGATTTCTGTAGGATCATGTGACACTGAAGACTGGAGTAATGATGCTGAAAATACAGCTTTGATCACAGAAATAAATTATACTTTACGATACATTCTCATAAAAACAGTTATTTTAAATGTTTCACAATTTTACTGTTATTATTGTTGATCAAATAAATGCAGCTTTGGTGAGCAGAAGAGACTTCTTTCCAAAACATTAAAAATCTTAAGTATTCCAAAGTTTTATGTTTATGTGTGCAAAAATGGTTTAAAATATTAATGGTACAATATAACATAATTTTAAAAAATCAGAGTCGTAACAGCAGAATGTTTTAAATAAGTGAAAGTTCCATAAAATATTTCAAATGTCAGATGGTTAATATAAAACGTAAATTTGCCATTCATGTCATGGCGATTTAATTTAACATTTAATCTATTGCTGTTATGCATAATAAAAATGCATACATTATGAAAATATATCAACTTTTTCTAAAGGCCCTTATATGTGTATATATATATATATATATACATTATGTATGTGTTTTCTTTACTTTAATGTGCCTTTACTAATCACTGACTGAAACTGTATCCCACAATGCAGTGCACTCAAGCTCTCAGTGTGGGCTGAGCTATTTTTTTCTGGTACACATGCATTCATTCACAGACTATTTTTTAGTGATCTGTTGATCACAGTGTGAGCGTTTATGAGTGTGTGTTTAAGTGCCGTGTTGATGTTTTTGTCACACTAATGGGCTTCAGACGGACGTTCTGCTTCCAGGACGAAGCCAAGAGTGACTCACCACACACCTTCTGTCCATTTATTTCATTTATAACACATTCGTATGCTGCGCTACAGATCAATGTGTCTCCTCTTGACCTGTTCAAAACATTCATTGTTTATTCCCAACACGGACATCTATGTGATGAATAATTTACCATGAACTTCTTTATAGTGTGAAACTGAATGAATTTCTCCCTCACTGTCTGTAGCTGTGTGTCCTTCACCTGCCCACGCCAGCCGATGCACCCAGTCACTACCAGGCCGTGTGTCGAGCTCTGTACGCCGAGACCAGAGAGCTCCACACCTTCCTGGAGAAGATCCAGAGCGCCAAAGAGGTGAGAGCAGATCCACAGGTTACACTTCAGCCCAAAATCAAGCTAAATTCTGAATTATATGTTCCTGAGATTCATCCCATTCTCCTCCCAGTAGATTTACATATTTATATCTGAGGCAGTGCTATTTTAGTATTATTTATATACTACGTATAGTTTTTATGAATATTTTGAATTAGCTTTTATTTTTATATTTTAAATGTTCTTCTTATTTTTTTATTTTATTTTGTAGTATTTGTTTTGTAATTTAGTTTTATTTTCTTTTTAAATATTACTATATATGTTTAATTTATTTTTGTTTCAATTTTAGCTTTAGTTCAGTTTTAGATTGTATTTATTTCCAGTTAGTCATTTTAGTTTTTCATCTAATATTTACATCAGTATTATTTTAATTTATATTCTATTATAGTTTTTGTTAATATTTTGAATTAGATGTTATTTTTTATATTTTTTGTTTTCATTTTAAATTTAGTTAAAGTTTTAGTCATTTTGTTGTCATTTTTATTAGTTTTTATTTCCAGTTAGTAATTTTAGGTTTTCATTTATTATTCTTTTTCATCTTAAAGTTTTAATAATTTAATTGTGTTTTTTATTAGTTTTTATTTATTTATTTTAAATGTGTCTATTTAGTTTTTCTTTAGTTTCGATTCTTAGTTTTAGTTTATTTAGTTTTAGCTCTTTTAGTACTTCAACTAAACAGAAATGAGAAATTTTGCATTGGCAACCAGCCAAAATAAAATAAGTTTAAAATTTTTAATATTTTATTTTATTTCAGTTAATGTTCATTTTATTTCAAGTAGAAAAAAGTTGTATGGTTTATTTTTATTTTTAGTTAATGATAATATTTGATTTAATTTCAGCTCTATTTCTATTTGCAAAAATGTTTTTAATAATAAAAAAATATATATATATGTTATTATTGATAACATCCCTGATCTGTGGTTTGACATTTTTGCTCTTGCTCTCATAAGATTATTTATGATTGAATAAATGTAATGATGTCATATGTGGAAGAGGGTCGCAGCTGGTTTTATTGCTGGCTTGACCTTAGATGTTATGGTGACATTTCCATGTTTCCTTTGATTGTGCTCTTTCTAATGTGTCAGACAAATAACATGGCTTATATAAAACTGTCCTAGGGAAACATAAAACCCAGACCTGGGAGAGATGGAAATGTATTTGATTTGATCTCATTTGTCTCCATTGATCTCATTTCACATGAAAAGGATGTTTACCTAGAAGTCTTAAAGGCACAGCAGCAAAAACGTCCTGAGAGAGGATGGACAGTGATCATGAAAAACTAAATTACAGCTGTTTTTGGTGCAAGAAACCTTGACTAACATTATATGTGGACTTTAAGAAAAAAAGTCTGATATGACCTCTTTAAAGCCTAATTGTTTATTTGCTTTAGGCTATAATATATATACTGTATATATCATCCTCTACCGTTTTTCACAGGAAAATCTGTGCCTGTTGTGGCTCTACAGAACCTCTTTATGGGGTTTTGAGTGTAAGATGAGACGAGCCACTCCGCCTTCACAAACCGTCTCCCTCAGTGCTCGTTCCCATGAGGGTTTACTGTTACCTCACCGTAAAGCCTTTTATTTCTAAACTAAATAATGACGCCACCGTTTGGCTCAGCTGCAAGGGGAAATGACTAAAAAAACGAAACATGCATGACAACTGAATATAAGGAGGTTCTGTTGTCCTGTTCTTTGTGTTAATCAAAGTAAATCAGTGAAACATCACAGTTATTATAGCAAAAAAATATATATTTTCCTTTATTTATGTCACCTGTAAATTCATTACTCTGCAAAATGTGCATGTGCAAAAGGCATTCATTGTCAGGAAAATAATGTCACAATGCAAAAAAACAAACAAACTCAAAACAGGTTTCATTTTCCTTTTGCAAAATGTATTTCCTATTTCTTTTAGCTTTTTTGTTTTTTTTAGCATTTTCTATATACTACCATAGTTTATATTAATGTTTTGAGTTAGTTTTTTATTTTCATATTTTTTCTGTTTTCATTTTAATTTCATTTTAGTTTTTAGTAATTTTGTCATGTGTTTTATCATTTATTTCTATTTCAGTTTTAGTTTATTTATTTATTTCCTGTTAGTAATTTTAGTTTTCAATATTATATATACTATTTATATCTTATTTATTTTAGTATCGTTGATATGCTATTGTAGTTTTTGTTAATATTTTGAATTATATTTTACTTTTATATTTTCATATTTTCTGGGAAATTACTTAAAGTGACAAAACTAAACATGCATGACAAGTGAATGTGAGGAAGTTCTGTTGTCCTGTTCTAAAACAGTAAAACTGTGGAAAATTATAGCAAAAAAAAATATGTTTTCCTTTATTTATCTCTCCTGTAAATTCATCACTCTGTAAATTCATAAAAAGAAAACAAATGTGCATTTGCACAAGGCATTAATGCAAAATGTAATTTCCTGTTTGTTTCTTTTGATTTTGTGGTGAAATAAGACCTGCACATGTTCTTGATAGCTTTGGTGAGATTCATCTAATAATGTTGTATATGGCTGTAATAATGGACTTGGTCACATGCAGCAGCTGCAATGAAATACTGTACTGCCGCTGATTCTTGAGGATTCTGCTTGACTCAGCTGCTCTCTGAAATGTTGTGTCTCGCTCTGATTGGACAGAATCTGCGTAAGATGGAGGGCGACACTGTTGACGAACCTGGCAGGGAGCTAAACGAACTGCAGAGTGCTGATTGGGTAAGTGACCTGCCATTCAAAAAACGGAGACGTTTGATTGGCTCGATTTGTTCCCCATCCAATTTAGTTTAAAAGACAATTAATATTCAGTAATATTCATAAATACTAGCGATTTGACTGCACTGACACATCAGATGATGAGAACAAAACTTGAACTGAGCTGGATAATGACACTATTCTCTTCTGTTGAGCTGCTTTACAGCTGAACTGAGTATGCTTCATAATTGAATTTTGCAACATTGACACCTGAAATGAGCTGAATAACGAATGACACAGTTGTCTTCTACAGAGCGGATTTGATGAATTTTGCAACATTAACTGTTATTTTCCTGTTTATTACTGTGAAGCTGCTTTGAAACAATCTGTGAACAATCTGTGTCATATTATATATAAACGTGACTTGATCTGAGCTGCTATCCACATCATAAACAGTTGACACATTTATTTTTATTTCTCCGATGTAATTCAAGGAGAAGCATCTGAGGTGATCCCAGTTAACGGAGAACTATCTGGCAAGGTTCTCTCAAAGTTATGAACAAACATTCTTTCAAAGAACGTTCATTCAAAGTTATTTGGTATTTAATAATGTTCTCAAAATATTGGCCAAAAAACGTATACATTAATAGAACTTTTTTTCTGAAATATTTCAGTTGGATGATTGTGTAACGTTTTTTAAATGTTGTTTTAGAATGTTGAGAGAACATTCAAAAGTAACGTTCCCATAATGTTTGCAAAATTATTGAATGGAATGTTCACTTAATGGTCCCTTAAAGTTTTTAAAACACTTAAAATACTAGTCGTTTTAAAACGTTGTTTTCATTAGCAAAAATTCTTAGAACACATTTTTGCTAGCTGGGATGTTGATACTTAAAAAGAAAAAGAAATGTGACCCTGGAGCAAAATTATCGATTTTTCTTTTATGCCAAAAATCATTAGGATGCTAAGTAAAGTTCATGTTACATGAAGATATTTTGTATTTTTAATTCCCTACCGTAAATATATCAAAACTTAATTTTTGATTAGTAATATGCATTGCTAAGAACTTCATTTGGACAACTTTAAAGGCGATTTTCTCAATATTTTGATTTTTTTGCATCCTCAGATTCCAGATTTTCAGATAGTAGTATCTCGGCCAAATATTGTCCTATCATAACAAACAAAATGGAAAGCGTATTTATTCAGCTTTCTGATGATGTATAAATCTCAATTTTGAAAAATGTACCCTTATGACTGGTTTTGTGGTCCAGGGTCACAAATGAGAATGATCCATTTTATCATGTTCATGCATTCCCTGGGAATATTATGATGGGTATTATGTTGAAAATGCCCTGGAACATTCTGGAATAGTCTGTCTAACACATTGGCACATGTGTGCTGTGGTTAGGCTTGGTTCTGGGTGCAGGTGATGCGAGATCTGAGGAACGGCGTGAAGCTGAAGAAGGTGCAGGAGCGGCAGTATAACCTGCTGCCGATCGAGTTCCAGCTCACGCCATACGAGATGCTCATGGATGACATCCGCTCCAAACGCTACAAGCTACGCAAGGTCATGGTGAGCTTCCCTGGTGGATCTATTTACAACCATCTGAAGACTTTATTTCAATCTCAACCAATTCATTTGTAAGAACATATTTCATTTACATTACATTTGCATTTATGCATTTGGCCACTTTATCCAAAGTTGCATTCAAGGTGTACATTATTTAAGTTCATGCATTCCCTCATGGCCTCATGTCTTGCTTTAGTTTTTGAGCAACAAAAATATTGGGTAAAATGGGTTTGTGGGATCAAATTCGTTTGATGCATGTAAACTACACATTAACTTAATAATCAAAGATCCCAAAAACATTTTCGGAAGTTGCATTCAAAACAAATTGCCAAATATCTATCGCTTGTTCATGACAAACTAAATCTAAACTATATTAATAGACAGTGGCTGCAATTATAAGGGGTTTAATGATGTTTGCACCAAAAATGAGTCTCTACTACACTGTAAAAAATGATGTGAGATTTGCATGAAAAATATGGCTGCATGATTTTAGGTTCAAACTAATTTACAGTAAAAAAGCTATATTTCATTAACTGATATATTGTTAATATTCCATCTAAAGTAATAAAATCTATTTTGTACCTGTATAATATACCGATAACCACCGTAATAATAAATAAATACTATATAATAAATACTAATATATAAAGCAAATACAAAACACCATCATGGTAATACACAACACTAAAATAATTTAATATACATCAATAAAACAACATAAAACAATTTACATCAAAACAAAAACTAAAAAGAAACATGATTATTTAAACAAAATACCATCAAGTGTCACGCAGGGAAAAATGGGAATGTCAGTTTACGGTTTTTCACTCTAAATTATAAGATGACTGTTCTTTTTTGCCTCCAAAATCTGTACATTTACCAGTGTTTTATGTAAAAGTACATGAAATGTCCTATGAGATCTATTACAGTTTTGCATCATATATAATAAGGGAACTTGCCGTTAAAACAGGTTTTTAACCGTAATATTTTTACAGTCTTTATGGTTAAAAAAAATGACATGAATTATTTACAGTGTAGGTGCATGTGTGTGATGAGATCTCTGTCTGTCTCTTTCTCTCTCAGGTGAATGCAGATATTCCTCCAAGGTTAAAGAAGAGCGCTCATGAGGTTATTCTGGAGTTTATCAGGTCCAGACCCCCTCTCAACCCCGTGAGTGCTGTTTATTCACTTCATACACACTTAAGAGGGAGTTCACTGAGACTGAATTGCATGCACTGATTTGCATGTGCTGTCTGTGGCGCTTTAGTGCATGATTCTTGTGACAAGATAGATGAAATTGGCTCATGCAATGATATGTTTGTGTGATTTCAGGTGGCGGCGCGTAAACTCAAACCGCTGGCTCAACATCCTCCCTGCCTGCATGAACGCATTCTGGAGGAGATCAAATCAGAGAGGAAGCTGAGGCCCGTGTCGCCTGATATGATCCGTAGAAGTCGATTTGGTGAGACTTTAACACACACACATGCCTACAGTACTATACAGGGTTCCTACGTGGTTTGGAAAAGTATGGAATTTTATTTAAGTAATTTCCAGGTCTGGAAAAGTATGTGGGAATAAAGCAGAGTATGGAAAAATAAATTGTAATGCGTAAGCATGCAAAAAATTCCCATGCGCATGTGAATAGTTTCTCAAGGGCACAAAAAGGTTTCTTGTGTGCATGCAAAAGTCACTTAGAGAAAATAATTACAGATGACTATAATATATACCAAATATAAAGCTGAAAATAGTGCTGTATGAACCATCTATGTTAAATATGGTCCAAAAATCTACTGAGAGCTTTGGAAATTTGAGTCTGGAAAAGTATGGAATTTTGAAATGGAAAATGTGTAGGAACCCTGACTATACATGCATTTACTCCTAGAGATGGACATAAACAGCAGGTCATGTAGAGCATCTGAATGTGCATCATGGATCATGTATGAAGGTCACTACACACGCTTACTGCTGGATGTTGTAATCAGACTTGGTGATGTTCAATCACATTGAACAATCACAGAAACAAACCCATCTTGACGTTTGCTCTGATTGCAACGCAGCAGCCACACAAGTAGCAGCTTCTCTGTGTGGCGTATATCTGCTTCATACATGGCTGATATTATCACGACCGTCTCGTAGTATTCAGTCCATCCGCGTACACTGAAAATGAATGAAATCACAAGTCTGATCTTGCTAATAACTATTACTGAATGGATGATCTTCTGCTGTTGTGATTGTGAATCTAAACCCTTGCCTGTTTTCTTGCAGTCATTCGGCCTCTTAGCATGTCTCAGAGTTTTGATTCAGCAGGTAAAGCCGTGATGTGATGCATTAGTGCCGTCTGTGATGATTTAGAGTTTAGTCTCCTGTCATTTCATCTGTAACACTGGGAGCCGTTCATTTCAGGGTCTTTTAAATTTAAATTTTTCATAATGCCATCAGATAAAAAATGTATCAGGGTTCAATAATGAAGATTGTGGATGCTATTTATTAATTCATTTAGTTATTTTTTTTTAAATGTTGTGTTATATTTATAGACCCTCAAATGAAATGTGACCAATTTAAAATCCATTTTGATGTCATCTTTCTAACACTGATTATTATTACTATTATTATTATTAGATTGATGATCATAGAAACATGCCCAAGGGAAGGTCGATCAATTACTCAATATAACTCAATATAAGATTATTGATTCACATGAATTTTAATACATGTGAAGATGTGATTTACTCATGTGATGTGTTGGCTGATCCTAATCGCAAATGTAATGTATGTACATATATTAAATTCATAAATGAATCCATAAATTCAATATATTGTCATATGAAGTAAAAATATATGAAACCTATTGAATTTGTGTGAGCCCACATATATATATATATATATATATATATATACATATATATGTCATGTACATCCATCCTAAAAATAATTATATAAGTAAATATAAAAGACATGTATTTAAATTTTTTATTACAAAACATATATAAACATACAGAATTTTGCATATATAAATAAAATATACATTGTTGATACATGGTTGTTACAAATAATATCATATAATTCATATAATATAATCATTGTATAGATGTTATTAACATGTACATATACAGATTTAATTTTAAGGATTTTATATGTTATAAGCTTATATCTTCATCTTCAATGTACGTATGTAAAAATTATACATCACCTTATAGGTAACATATATGGCAATATCACTCTTGATATTGGGCAATATGTCATATATTACATTTCCGCATGGGATCAGTAAAGAGCTGATATTTTCAGAAGGTTATTTCATATTTACGCTATTCTTACTGCTAAAATAACTATCTTTTGATATGTAATTTCTAAATGTAAATGTTTTAATAAGATGTAATGCATGCTGATCTGAGAGCAGCTCACAGCACGTTCATAGAAAGAGTCACACAAAAAGGTTTTTCATCTGAGAGGATGAGCGTGTAGAATTTGATCTGAGGTTAGAACAGAGTTTGCAGGATCTACAGACAGAGGAAAGCTTGTGTTCTTCAGTTTTGGCCAGGCTTTAAAGTTGTATGACGGTACCATGGTACAGTGATGCCATGCGACTTTCATATATTCAACAGTCTTACATTGTGTTTCAAATGTCTGAATGTCATTGCATTAGGAACAAAATGTCAAAGCAGCTGTTATGTATTTTAAGGAAGGAAAGCAAGCGTTTAGAAAAGTGCAGTTTGTTCTGAGAAAAGCTTGTGCACCATTTGCTTTTATGTGTGACTCACTGTACTGAATGATTTCTATTTATATCCCATTGTATTTATATACCAAAAAACCATGAACATCTGAGTGTCTGTAATGCCATTTTATCAATACTGGCTTGTACAGACTAGACATAAACACTTTTTTATGTGTCAAATTCACTCAGCTAAAGACAAATGCAGTGATGTATTCAAGAAATGCTCACTTTGGGTCCAAAAGTCAGAGACCATGTGGAAATGTTGCAAATTTAAATTTTTTGGAACATGTAAAAATGGTAAATTAAGGAAAGTTAGGACATAAAATGAATCATGATTTGTTCAGATTGGGCTCTGTCTCTGTGTGACTAATCAAGATCATGTGACTGTAGAGATGGTCAGATGCTCAAGATGCTCTTTGGATTGTAAATCATTCTGGAGAACATGATTATTGGGTTTATTTTCACGAAGCTCCAGTGAGACACAAATAATGTACCAAATGTTTCTAGAAATGCATCATTTTCACTAGCGGTCTCAGAGGTTTGGACCCCACTGGAAGCGATATGATGGTGTTTGATATTCTGTCGTTACGTCACACATTCATTCACGGCTCTCATCTGTGGTGTCGTGTCTGCTCATGTTTGTTCTGTTTCTGACACTTGTGGACACAAGCAGATTGTGCTGATTATACCGTTTCTATTGACTCTGGTAATGCTGTATTTTAGGAGCTGATCAAAACAGTTCTAACAATTTCTAAATGTATTTTCAATGTGTACACCTCACAATTTTTTGTGAAATAGTAGAAATGCAAAACTATGCAAAAAAAGGCAAAAATATAGACATAAAAATCTAAAAAGTAAGATTCCTTTTAATGTCTGACTGTTGTGTAAAGTACTGTAAAAAGTGTAGTTTTCTTACTTTACAACTGATTTATTTTGGTAATCATAACACATTGCTGTATCAAAACATTTCTGCTAATTTGCAAAAGAAGGCTTTATTACCTAATTTGATGATGCTGAGTTCAAAAATATCAATAAAAACTTTACATCACATATTTTTTCACGAAACTAGAATGAAGATTTTTCAAATTATATATATGTATCGGTTTTAATGCACTTATAAAATATCAACAACAAAAAGTCAAATGTCAAAAGTTTTTAATGATGGAAAGAAGTATTCAACATGAATAATTTAACTTACAATCTGCAAAGGATCTGAAAAATATGTTAAAATAGTCTGTTTAATGCCAAAGATCTTTACAAAATAAGTTTACAAAAAGATTTTTCACAAAATCTCAAATTTTCTGTGACTGTTTGGATGTAGTAAAAACAGAAAACTTCTGGCTCATGTTTGCATTTTCATTGTCACGGGCCATAATTCAAACCTTGAAATCAGGATTAGGCATAAAATAATGTCATACATGTGAAAATATGCTGAGAATTGAACAAATAGTTGTAAAGTGGCTCAGATGAAGACAGGAATCGTGACTTTTTCTGCTGATTCCTCACCATACAAATGCTTGTCGAAAACAAAAATGCTACAAAATGCTGTGAGAAAGTGTGATGTGAAAGAGTAAAAAACACTATTCTTGGAATCAGCACCTCAAAATTAGTAAGATACAAGTATTGGATTTAGTTCAGCAAATATGCAGGATGGTGTTATTTCTGTCTTTTTGTGTAAAACACACTTAATTTTCTTTGTATCTCTTTTTGCTCTTTATGTAACTGTTCTGTGCTGTTTTGTACAGATATGTCCTCCTCGGATGGGGCGAGGAAGGCCTCCAGCACGCTGTCGTTGGCCAATGGCATGTCGCTTCAGCAGAACGGCTCCGGCGGATTTCAGAGGAAAAGGCTTCAAGCACCGACTCTGTCTGAACTGGACAGCTCTGATTCAGACGTGAGGATTTTTAACCACATCATTTTTTTGCCCATATAACCTTTGTGTAAGCCAGTTATCTTCAGTGATGTTCTCTCACTCAGGATGAGACTGTAGGTCAAAGGTCAGCCAGCTGCTCCAGTATCGCTGCATCCATGGTGGACGACACGTCACCAGAATCCGTCCTGGGCAAGAAAAGTGAGTCGTTCCTGATGCACACCTATTTATATTTATGAAACAGTTTTCTTTCATTTTCTTCTTTTTCTTTTTTTTCTTTCTTTTTTTCATTATTTTTGTTCTGGCTGTCTGCAATATTTGATTTGTAATTTGTTATTCAGTGTTAGTCATA
The DNA here is from genome assembly GCA_027422415.1 of Schizothorax lantsangensis. Classification (NCBI taxonomy): domain Eukaryota; kingdom Metazoa; phylum Chordata; class Actinopteri; order Cypriniformes; family Cyprinidae; genus Schizothorax; species Schizothorax lantsangensis. The sequence continues at coordinate 33,888,462 of CM049850.1, read as the reverse complement.
TGTGACCCTGGAGCACAAAAGCAGTCATAAGTAACACAGGTATATTTGTAGCAATAGACAACAATACATTGTATGGGTCAAAATTATACATTTTTTCTTCATGCCAAAAATCATTAGGATATTACGTAAAGATCATGTTTCATGAAAATATTTTGTAAATTTTCTACCGTAATAAAAACGTAATTTTTGATTAATAATATGCATTGCTAAGAACTTCATTTGAACAACTTTAAAAGCGATTTTCTCAATATTTAGATGTTTTTGCACCCTCAGATTCCAGATTTTCAAATAATTGTATCTCAGCCAAATATTGTCCTATATTCCAATATCAATTGAAAGCTTATTTATTCAGCTTTCAGATGATGTATAAATCTCAATTTCAAATAATTGACCCTTATGACTGGTTTTGTTGTCCAGGGTCACATTTATATTTTATTTTATATCAGCTTTATTTTTTTAGTTTTATTTAATTAAAACTAAATAGAAAAAAACAAAAATTAAAAAATATATTAAAACTGAAAATATAAAAGCTAATTCAAAATAAATAAATAATAGTATATAAATGGTACTAAAATAACACTGCTCATTTACTTTTATGATCTTTTTATTCACTTTATTTTTTTATTATTTTAAAATAAAAAATAATGAATATTTATTGTCCATTTATTTTTTTATTTGCTAGGTAGCCATGAAATGAGAAGGACAATGTACAGTCAGTCAACAGCGCTCTGCTTTATGTCTGGGTCCAGATGATCATTTTTACAAATAGATTTAAAGCATTTATTATGTTCCATCTCTTAAAAAAGTTTCCAAGCTGACTTGCAAGACATGTTAAATGGCCTTTTTGCTGGCTTGTAAACTAAAGCAAGTGTTCTTTTAAGACTATTCTCACTGATTTAAACCGGAGGTCATTCATGTCCAGTTTCTGATGTGATTAGTTACTAAAGCAGTGCCTGCCAGCTACTGTCAGTTTTATTGATAACGGTGTTAAATAATGAGTCTCTATCGTCCTCTCTCTCAGCTCCGCCCATGTTCCTGCCCATCTCGTCCACGCCGCAGCCGGAGAGACGTCAGCCCACCCAGCGCCGGCACTCCATCGAGAAGGAAACGCCCACCAGTGTGCGCCACTTCCTGCCGCCCTCCAGACACAGTTCAAAATCCTTAGTAAGTGAGGAAGTAATGGGTGACATTTACAAACTTCATCCTCTGTCACTATAGCTGTCGTCCCACTAGACGATTTTCAGTCGTAAGCTTTAAGTCATTAGTATAATGCAACATTAAAGACCTCAGCAGTTTACAATTGCATGTTATCATTTTGGAAATTAAAACATTTATGTAGCTTTTTTTAAAGGGGTCATCTGATGCAAAATTCACTTTTATATGTTGTTTGAACTGAAATGTGTGTTGGCAGTGTGTGTACACATCCACCCTATAATGATAAAAATCCACCCAGTGCTTTTTTTTTTTTAAATCCCCAATAATAATGATCACTTTCTCAGATCAGGCTGTTCTGAGATTTTTGGCAGAGTGACGTAGTTCTGCACAGGCCCCTCCCACGATTTTTGATTGACACTGGCGTTTTAACATAGACCCGCCCTGAGTGAGCTGTCAAGAGTCCGCCATTGTTTCAACGCTGGAGCAGGTAGACAAGATTGTCTCCTAAGCGATTGTGGTGTTTTGTTGTTGGATGTAATAATGAACATAGCAGTCATCATTTATTCCCGACATCTGAGCCGCTGAAGACACAGTGGATTACGTTTGTTTTTGAAGAGAATGCGCCCCCCGATCTGCCTAAATGCATTGATGTTCACGCGAATCATTTGTTGCAAATCACCTTTCCTAATAATGTGCTAGTTAGCAAGCATTTAAAGGGACATGCACCGAAACGAGTTGCTGTGAACAGAGCTGTTTTTGATAAGGTAAAAAGCATGTTTTTTACACTACCATTGAGAAATTTTAACCAAAGTATGCTATAGACTTTTCATTAAGACCCTAAAGAATCATATCAACTTGTGGAAAATGGGCATTCGATGACCTCTTTAAGTCATTTGCATAATGCAACATTAAAGGGGTCATATGACAATGCTAAAAATAGCATTATTTTGTGTTTTTGGTGTAATGCAGTGTGTTTACACAGTTTAAGGTTATTATTTTTCACATATCGTACATTGTTGTTGCTCCTCTCTGCCCCGCCTTTCTAAAACGTGTCGATTTTTACAAAGCTCATCTTTCTGAAAAGCACGGTGTCCTCGGATTGGCCAGCTATCCAGTGCGTTGTGATTGGTGGAATACCTCAAGCGTGTGACGGAAATGTTTTACGCCCCTTACCATATTTGGAAACACACAGCGTCTCCACAGCATGGCAGCGGCAGGAACAATACTACAGCGAGAATAAAAGTTACGCCTTCTTTCTTTGGGTAAACATTTGGGCGGTGTTATGCAAATCTTCCTACACAGTGACGTAGATATGTGGGGGCGTGTTTAAAAGAGGCGTTTTAGGAAGGCGTGGACGAGTCTTTTATATCTCTTTGGGTTTGAGACTTTAGTCTTTGCAACTTTACGGATCTTATATATGCACGAACAGCTTGTAACACTACAAAGAGAAAGGAAAACTTGAAATCGCATCATATGACCCCTTTAAAGACCTCATCAATTGACAGTTGCGTCTAGTTGTCATTTTGGAAATAAAAACATTTATGTTGCTTTTCTTAAGTGAAAAATTATGGCTGTAATTCTATTTCATTTGTTGTCTGGAAATGCGAGCATTGCATTGCAATATACATACAGGTATGAGTAGCATGTTAGTATGCTATCACTGCTGTAGTTTGGTCTCTGCTGATGTCTGGCCGATGTGTTTGGACAGGAGGAGTTTTGTTTCCCGGTGGAGTGTCTGGCTCTGACGGTGGAGGAAGTGATGCACATTCGGCAGGTTTTGGTCGAAGCCGAACTGGAGAAGTTTCAGCAGTACAAAGACATCTACAATGCCATGAAGAAGGGGAAGGTGAGAACTGCTTTTATTATTTAGAGCAACCATTCAGAAGCAGCATGTCAACAAAACAGGCATTGCAATCATATAGATGGAAAAGGTGTAATGCATGAAGTAAACAATAGTAAAAATTTTATTAAAAATATATATTTTTAAAGACATTAATACTTTTATTCAGCAAGGACACACATTAAAGACATTTATGATGTTAGAAAATATTTCTATTTCAAATAAATGCTGTTCTTTTGAACTTTCTGTTCATTAAAGAATCCTGAAAAATAAAATGTCAGTTTCCACAAAAATATTGGGCAGCTCAACTGTTTTCCACATTGATAATAATCATAAATGTTTCTTGAGCAGCAAATCATCATATTAGCATGATTTCTGAAGGATCATGTGACACTGAACACTGGAGTAATGATGCTGAAAATACAGCTGCGCATCACAGAAATAAATTACATTTTACTATATATTCATATAGAAAACTTATAGAAAAAATTATATTAATATTTCTCAATATTGCTGTTTTTACTGTATTTTTGATCAAATAAACGCAGCCTTTGTGAGCAGACAAGACGTCTTTCAAAAACATTTAAAAAACCAAAAACATTTAAAAAACCAAACTTTTGAACGGTAGTGTGTATATTGCATATACTTGCATATATTTTTTTTATCAAACTTAACAACTCAAATCAGACACCATTAACACATCTCTGTCTTAAGCTAATGATTCAATCTTTAGGAACTTTAATGGAGAAATAAAAAGTGTTTTAAAATCATTGCCGTATTTATTTTGCTTTTATTTTTATTTTGGCAGCAAAGTCATGGCAGACATATTGTGCATATTAAGTATGACTGTATTGATTCATTGATATTTCTCTTTTCACAGCTGTGCTTCTGCTGCCGAACGAAACGGTTTTCCTTCTTTACCTGGTCCTACACCTGTCAGTTCTGTAAAAGGTAATAAATAACCTGCCGTTCAACATTTTAGTCTTGCTTGTTTGCTTGTTTCAAGGACATTTAGTTCAATCATGACAACTCTCTGAAGATTTTAGCATGGTAATGGTTATGACAATGTTAATGTATTTGGTCTTGGCGGAATAGATCTGCTAAGATGCTGCTGCTGGTTATTGCTGTAGTTGTAGATTATTGATGGTGCTGCAAGCAAGTACGGGAACTTGCTACTGCCAATGCATACGGTGATACAGTGCTGTGAGTACTTAAGACATACTGCTGCTGCACAAATAGCATATAAAAAAAACCGTAGCAGATCTATACAGGTGGAGCTGGGGAAGGTGGAGGGTTTCAGAGGAACTCAAGTGAATGCTAACCAGCCATTTAAATGTAAAGTAGCAAGCTCATTGGCTGTGTATGCAACATGAACCAATCAGCTTGTGCCAAGTCGTTTAACACTGTGAATATCATCAGTTACGTTAACAACCTGTCAGCCTGCACCATCTAGAGTTTCATGACTGAACTATACATGTATTTAATAGAAAGTAGTGGTGCTGTATCATCTTTTTCTTGATTTTCGCAGGCCTGTCTGTTCACAATGCTGTAAAAAAGTAAGTCATGATCTGTACACCCTTTTCATGTTCACATAACTTTATTAAATGTTTTACATTATTTGTGGCGAGTTTTTCCTCGGTCTCAATGGGCCTGGAAATGTCATCGTGTTCAGCTTGTTCTGTTCTCATTTATTATTCTCTACATAACAGTCCTTTTCTGTTGCTTTAGATGCGCCTGCCATCAAAGCCTTATGGCAGTCTCCCCATTTACTCTCTGGGTCCGTCCACGTCGACTCTGAAACGGGATGCGTCCGGCCACAAGCCAGAGAAGCCCAGTACAAGCCACCATCGACCCAGCCTACAGCGCACCATGTCCAGGTACAATAACCCAGCGTAGAGCTCGTCTCTGCTGCTCTGATGCTTATATTCACTGTCACGTAATCAGATTACTTTTTTCAAGTAACTAGTAAAGTAATGCATTACTTTTTAATGTACAAGAAAATATCTAGGTTACTTTTTCAAATAAGTAACGCCAGTTACTTTTTTCCCATTTATTGATTGACAGCATTAATTCATCTCACTTGCAAAAAAAAAACAGATTCAGTATTCATCAAAATAAATAAAAACCATGAAATGCAACTCAGAATATGATGCAAACCTGCAATAATTAAATGTTAACACAAATATCCTTTATGTATTTAATCCCATTTTATTAACCAGTGTCTTTGCTGTTGACCTTCGATGATCCAATTCAACCATAATAAGCAAAAATGACTCGAGATAAACATTTGTGCTTCTTTAGTTTTTTTTTATTGCTGAAGTGTGCTGAACTTTCTTCTTCTGTGTTCTACTGTACAGACGTGAATTTACTTTTCCTTCAGCATGAGGCGTATTCATTTCACTTTTGGTGTGAACCGGCTTTTACGTTTGCCAAAAACAGAACTTTTTTACATTAATAACGAACAAGCAAGCCCTGCCCAGATTTAAAAAGTATCGCAAAAGTAACGCAACGCATTACTTTCCATAAAAAGTAACTAAGTAACGTAATTAGTTACTTTTTAAGGAAGTAATGCAATATTGTAATGCATTACATTTAAAAGTATCTTTCCCCAACACTGTTCACTGTCTCTGTCTTGTCTCTCTAAGATTATCAAAGCATACGCGTCAGTCGTCCTCGTCTCAGGAGGAAATTGAGCTCCCAAAAGAGCTGATGGAAGACTGGAGCACCATGGAGGTTTGTGTCGACTGCAAGAAGTTCATCTCCGACATCATCGCCTCCAGCAAGCACAGCCTGTCTCTGGCCAACAAGAGAGCGCGCTTTAAACGCAAGACTCAGTCCTTCATCATAGCGTCGGAGACGGCCGCAGAATACCGGCCTTCGGAGCGAACTATCAATGAGGTTTAGACGCCGATGGGTCTGGATCCGGAGCAGATGCTGTTGTAGTTGTATTGATTAGGACGGGTCAGTCAACCGTGATATACAGGGCCAATAAACTCTTCTGGATGTGTAGCAGTTCTTCCACACACACAACATGGGTTGTTTTCTATTCTGTGCTGTAAAGATGTGGTTACATTAGTGAAAATTTCACTACCAGTAATGACATTTGTCCACTGTCAGTAATATGAACCACTGTTCAAATATTAGTCACTTTCAAACCAAGCAGCTTTCTCTTGGTCTGCACGGTAAATTCTTGTGACAAACTTGATGTACGGAGTCTCGCACATGACATATGACACATTAATGTATTTATTCCTTCCTTCCCTCAGTTTAGCTAAATAAGAATTTGTTCTCATGACTTATTAATTTGTTGTACTAATTTGTTCCCTTTTTTTGAATTAAAACGGTGGAACAAATTAATAGCCACTATTTACTAAAACAAGAGAATGAATTCTTAATTTGCAGCGACGGGTTGATTGAAATGATGAAACGAATGAATAAGCCCTGGGAACGGAATATATATATATATATTTTTTTTTATATATATATATATATATATATTTTTTAGTTTTTTTAGTTTGTGCATGTCATGTTCGGGGCTTTTTAAACATGAGCAAAGTCTGCATGGGAAAGTTCTCTCCCTCACGAGAAACTTCCGATCGTGTGGACTCCTATTGAAATGACTGGATTTTGCCGTGAAATTACGCTGAGAAACTGTAAACTTGACCGCACCTCATTAACTCATTAACATTATTTCGTATTAGGGTTTTTCACACTTGAAATAGTCAACTCTGGGTCAAACCTAAATGATCTTCGTTTCACGTTTTACACTGTATATTCCTAAACCCCGGGTTAATGTTCTGATTTGCATATTTGCGGTGTCGGTGTCACTGATTGGACGAACGCAGTACGCAACCTGTTAAAATGGTTTTAGCGTTGCGTGTCTTAGGCCCGGTTTCACAGACAGGACTTAGACTAAGCCAGGATTAGGACATAGTTCAATTAGGACATTTAAGTCATTTTTATAAACATGCTTAGAAAACAACATTCACTGGTGTGCATCTTGAGACAAAACAAAGGCACTGGTATATTTTAAGATCAATCAGTGCAAGTTTATTTCAGTTGAAATAGCTCAGACTTACATTTTAGTCTAGGACTAGTCTTAAGCCTTGTCTGTGAAACCAGGGGTTAGTGTTATTGCTGACTGTATTAAGTTTTTCTTGAATGGACTTTTTTGGACTATAAAGGTTAGATTTTTTTTTTTGTTTAATCCAATTAACATGTTTTCCGTTGCCATTTGATATTCTTCCCCTCAAACGCTGAAAGTCCTTCATACAAGGCACAATGTTTCTGTGACTGACATGAATGGATGTCGTTTGCATTTAGCTGTAATATTTTAACACCATTGTTTTAAACTGCGAAAGTTTGGCACGGCAAAGCGAGTATAACGGTGCAAAAGCGGTATAACCCCAAGTAAAAGTCGGTTCACAATCCCAAACCAACGATGAAACGTTCCTTTACCGGGGTTTAGAATAAAAATAACCCAGGGTTAATGGCCCTATCATTGTGTATCTGCTGTCTTCATACAGAGAGATGCAGTTGTTGAAGTCAACATGAAACAACATTCACTATCTGATGTACTTCCATAATATGACGTTGTATTGAATATTCAGTAGTTTTACAATCCTTCCTTGTCTTGTGACTTGGGGAAGTCGTGGCCTAATGGTTAGAGAGTCGGACTCGTAACCTAAAGGTCGCGTGTTCGAGTCTCAGGTCCGGCAGTAATGGTAGGTGGAGGGAGTGAATGTCCAGCGCTCTCTCCTCCTTCAATACCACGACTGAGATGCCCTTGAGCAAGGCACCGAACCCCCAACTGCTCCCCGGGCGCCGCAGCATAAATGGCTGCCCACTGCTCCGGGTGTGTGTTCACGTGTGTGTGTGTGTGTGTGTTCACTGCTGTGTGTGTACACTTTGGATGGGTTAATGCAGAGCACGAATTCCGAGTATGGGTCACCATACTTGGTCGTATGTCACGTCACTTTCAACCAGGATATTCAACAAGAAAAATACAGCACCAGGACCTTATTCACAATAAGACTGGGAACATGCAAAAGAGTTAGTTTTGAGTTCATGTTGACTTTAAATGTGTAAATGTATAAAATGTGTTCCGTGTGTCACATTCATGGACATATACGGTCATATTAAAACAATAAGCACAACACATCACTCAGCAGAAGCTGAAATCAATGAGCTGATGTTCAAAACACATTCAGATCCTGTTAGATAGCAATTGTTTTTTTATTTGTGACTTTCATATTATGACGTTGGCGTGTATATATATTTGTACAGCTCATGTTACTCATATCTAGGTGAGATTTGACTGTAAATTATGCGTATGTTGATTGACTTTGAGTAATTATGCTCCTGCAAGTCGTATGCGCCCTGTTTTATGTATTGAAAGGTATGATGAGGTCAGGCCGAGTTTATAAATATTAAGAGTTGCATTTATTTTTAGTAATGTTTACTTTTTAAATAATTTATGCATTATATGTCAAGTAATATCCTGGGATTGTACAGCACTTAATCATGTCAGTCAGATTTTTGATTAGTTTTTGGTGGTGATGATGATGATGATGATGGTACCAAAATCTCGTTATAAAATTGTAATGATTTAAATAGATTTTCTTAAGCGTTTGGACAATGAAGTGTTGTGTTGTTTCATGATCTGGGTCAAAGGTCATTGCGATGTTGATTCCCCATTTAAATCTAATCTGTCAATCACACATGTTAGAAACACATCACACTAATTTACAGTCTGTTTCTTTAGAAGGGCTTTTTGCCAAGACATCAAGTGTCAAAGAGCTATTTTTAATCCACTTTTTATTAACTTTTATTTTAATCTGTGGATTGTACATGTGTTTTTATGTTCAGAACAGCTTATATACTGCATCTAACTTTGATGGTTTATTTCTAGCACTGTTTGATATGGATACAAAGAGCTTAAGTATGTTTTATAATATTTATTCATGTGAAGTTTTCAATACAACTTCTTCCTGTTGTGTTCAATAGTTTTGCTAATTGTTTGTTCTCTTTGGGTTTTTTATTCATCTGATAATGTAACAGTGTTTAATTTTTTTAAAAGAATTGAATTTATACCTGTTAAATCATTGCAAGATCTTGTAAAGTTGCCTTTTTCCTTAAATAATTCGATCTGAAAGGAAGCAAGGCTGATATCAGTGTATGAGAGCCGTTGATATCGTTGTGAGGATGTTGTTAGTTTTATTCATTAGTTGTGTGGAAAAATGTTTTATTCATTATCTCAGAAGTGTCTCTCGATTCCTTTTGAGCAATTATTAATTTGCCTTAGAAACATTGCCTTGTTAAGCATTGCCATATCATCAAGTCCCAAATCCTGTCTGTTTGCAGTATAACTGCTCATGCGTTTTAACATCTGCACAAATGCTGTAGATTTTTAAACTCTTGACATGTTGGAGTATCATAAGCCTCGTCATTGAGGTCGTGGAAACTATGAACATGTAAATAAAAGTGAAAAGAAAAGAAAAGCAGCTTCAATGTGTATGCATGTGAAACAGGACAGTAACTTGGCTGTGAATTTTATTTAAAATCTTCTTTTTTTTCTCAGCTAATGATGATCAATAGAATAAAAAATACAATAATAATTGTTGAAGTGTGAATTTTACTCATTCATTATAGAGTGAAGATTCTCTATAATATCTGCTTCATATTTAAACACGTCCAAGGCACATTTCACCCCAAAATCTAAATACAAAAATAATGAAAACAAAAATACTAATATTTTATTTAGATTCTCTTAAATGTCATACAGTATTTTTTTACTGTATTAAAATAAATTGTAATTTTTTTATTGCTTATTTCTGCTGATTTTAGGGTGAAATATGATCCACGCATGACTTAAAGGTAGGTAAATCATTACATTTAATAAACACATTGGTGCAATTTAAATGTCATTTAAAAGATGCAAAACTGAAGCAAGAAAATCTTTCAGCTTTAGAATTTTTATTATGCTTTTTTATCAGCTCCTTAGTTTTATAGTAAAATATCAATTCAAAATGTTATTGTGCTGTTTTTACTCACAGAATCATTTTCAGACTTTAAATAATATCATGAACAAACTGATTAAAACATATTTGGCTACTTCATTAAATCATAAATGAATCAGTCTGAAAACCAGCTTCCGTTTCATTCAGAGGAACAAGACAATGTTATGTTTGATTGTGTCTTAATTTCATATAATCACAACCTGAGACATCTGCATTATCACACAGACTCATTAGGCACTAGAATATCACAAACCAGCACAATACTGATGAACACGATACCAACAAAATATTAAACACTAACATCTGTTGGGAAATAAATAACACTTCAAAAGCAGAGATGCAGCGGTTCAAAGTGACGTGTTGCAGCATGTTAGGCTCGCCATCCGTTCCAGCGCTCAACGTTTACATGCAGACAAACAGACGATTACATCAGATCTGCCATCTGATTTAACATACGCATTTAATTAGAATGAAAGGCCCTCATTAGCAGCGGCCCTTCCACTAACTCACACATCAAGGCATCACCTCCGTGTTTACAGTGGGACGGACACTTTTAACCCCGTCAGTCTGGGGGATTCGCTTTGATTTACTTTTAACCTGCAAGAAAACAAATAACCAGCCTGTAAAATGCACTATATGGTGAAAAGACACATAATATATCATAATATATGAAGATAAATGGATGAGGGTCTCATATTTATATAACCTATCACAGTGAATGGGTGCCGTCAGAATGAGAGTCCAAACAGCTGATAAAAACATCACAATCATCCACAAGTAATCCACACCACTCCAGTCCATCATCTTGAGAAGCCGTCATTTAGACATTTTTAACTAAAATATGAGTCCATAATCTATAATAACACTTCCTCCAGTGAAAAAGTGTTCTGGTCTGAATCAGGAGAGAAATCTGCACAGCTCAAGCAGCGTTTACAAGCCAAAACAGTCCAAAACAGCTCTAAACAGATATGTGGCTGGATTTTGATGTGAGAGACAACAGCAGATGCACCTTTTCACTGGAGCAAGCGTTTTTATGGATTATGGACTAAAACAGTATTTTAGCCGGAAGCAACAATTTGAAGTTAATGATGGATTTGTTTCTTACAAACACAAAGTTTTTTGTCTTCTCCAGATGTTAACTGATGGACTGGAGTGGTGTGGATTACTTGTGATGTTTCTATCAGCTGTTTGGACTCTCATTCTGACGGCACCCATTCACTGCAGAGGATCCATTGCTGAGACACTGATGCAGAGACACATTTCTCCAAATCTGATGAAGAAACAAACTCATCTACATCTTGAATGGCCTGAGGGGGAGGACATTTGTATCAAGTTTTCTTTTTTGTGTGAACTATTCCATTAATAACTAAAGAAATATGACATGTGACTATTCACCCATCTGACCTCGTCTGTGTGCGCTGGTCTCCTCTGGGTGCTGCTGGTGTTTCTGCCACACTGTGTGCCGGTGTTCACCAGCTTCTTCTCTTTGGCAGAAGAGCTTCTGCTCATGGGCTTCTCTTCCTTTTGACCTTTACAACAACAACAGAAGTTCTTCATATGAATATACACCAGTGGATCTCAACCTTTGTGACGCCCTAGTTTTGCTTTCTAAATCTTATTTGGGCACTCTTAGTTTCTGTAAATAAATAAAAATCAAATAATTCCAAAATTCCAATTAAAGTATATCTAATATATCTAAATCTATATGTTTTAGGAGCTGAATGTTCTTTTTAACCAATACATTTGCAGTCATTCATGATTTACCTCACAATTTCTACCTGATACAATAGAGCTTGGCATGTACTGTATATTTATTATAAAAATGCCCATGGTTTTTTAAGATTTTATTCATTTCCATGACTTTACCAGATATAAAAATCACACTTTTTAAATGAAACTCCCTCGTACATCCAGGCTGACAGCGGGAATCCTGTTTTACAAAGCAACTCAACAGCTGTTGAGGGATAAATAAGAAATATAGAGATTTTTAGTTGTTTTATTTCATTTTATGCTTGTTTTCTCTAGTGAAAAATAAATATACTAAAATGTATTTAAAATACATTTATTTCATGCTACATATACTACAAATATATTTACATACTTAATAAAAATACCCTGCAATTTTTAGCATACTAAACTGGTATACTTAAAGTCTGCTAAACTGGAACTCATTTAGTTCTTAATGCACTTTAATTGTGCAGAAGTGCTGCTGAAGTCCAACTAAAGATATACTGAAGTATATTTGATTGTGCTAAAGTGGTACTGTTGTAAGTATACTTCAGGTACACTTTAAATATTTTGCATTTAAAGACCGATATTATTCAAAGATCATACAATCCTCATCAAAAGTGACATTAAAACACATTTTAGACTTAATATTAAGAAATGTGCATTGTGCACAAGAAGTACTCCAAATAAAGTTTAATTATCATTTTTATATCAGTAAGTCTCATCAATATGTCAGTAAATATGTTAATAGATTTAACTTAGGGTATATTTGTATCAATAGCCAAAAATACGTTGTATGGGTCAAAATTTTCTTTTATGCCAAAAATCATTAGGATATTAAGTTAAGATCATGTTCCATGAAGATATTTGTAAATTTCCTACCGTAAATATATCAAAACTTAATTTTTGATTAGTAATATGCATTGCTAAGAACTTCATTTGAACAACTTTAAAGATGATTTTCTCAATATTTAGATTTTTTTGCACCCTCAGATTCCAGATTTTCAAATAGTTGTATCTCAGACAAATATTGTCCTATCATAACAAACATACATCAATGGAAAGATTATTTATTTGATGTATAAATCTCCGTTTCAAAAAATTGACCCTTATGATTGGTTTTGTGGTCAGGGTCACAAATGTATTTTAAATATGACTTTTTTTTACATTTATGCATTTAGCAGACGCTTTTATCCAAAGCAACTTACAGTGCATTCAGGCTATACATGTTTTTATCAGTATGTGTGTTCCCTGGGAATCGAACCCACAACCTTTTGTGCTGCTAACGCAATGCTCTACCACTGAGCCACAGGAACACACTAGGGTTGTCACACTAGGGTTGTCTTATTTGAACTCATTTTAAGTCATGTTGAGGTCCTCTAATGGACCCCTGGTTGAGAATCACTGATGATGAAACCATAATTGAAGTTTTCCATCTAAAAGCTTCTGCTTCATGCTTGAAATGAGTTTGATGACTAATGCCACAGTGTTCAATGTAACTATGGGATGTGGGCTGTAAGGTTACCATGGTAAATATTTGTTAGAAATATTATATATTGCTATTTTCATCTGTGGATTATACATTATGGGCCTCAGTGAGTGTTTCAGATGACAATACCATAGTAGGCTACTGTTTGGCTATTTATATCATCTAAGTTACATTAAAATCAATGAAGGTCTACGCTTATGTGCCTACACTTTGTTAATAATGAGATGATTTGTACTGAACACAACACCTGCAAAACTCTGGCGATTTGAGCAGTGAGTGGGTTCTTAAATGCCTTTGATTGAATGTTGCTTCAAGTCAAGAAATCAACAGACAGACCAACCCGATCTCATGAAAGTGCGTATCAATAGCACGAGGTTATATTTCGATTTGGCGTACTATTTATACGCAGAAATGGACTTTGGCGTGCATATGATACGCAATGGGTAATATTAGGGATACGTATCATATGTACGAAAAAACTGCGTATCATATGCACGTCTGTGATTGACTGCTCAACGCTGCAAAACACGTTGAAATAGAAACCGATCTCCAGAGCGCAAACCATAACGCACTGGATAGTTTGCACAATCTGCAATGAAATGCCATTATTACAGCTTTAACTGAGGGTGCTATTGATTTCATTTGAGCACCCCTGTAGAACCGGGCCATATGGCTTTATATACGTCCATGCAATACTATGGCACATTTTAAGGGTGTGTATCTCATACGCATTTCTTATGATGTTATATATTTAATAACGATGATCGTGTCTGACCTGCTGCTGCCTCTGCTGTATTGTCATTGTCGCTGTCGGCAGCTGTGTCGGTGCTGTTGAGCCAGGTCGACTCGGTGTCTCTGCTCTCGTAATACCGGGGCTCGATCGCGGCGGATCTGCTTCCCCCGCAGCCCATCGGGACCGTGATCATCCTCACGCACGCGAGCGCGGATCTGCAGTCATCCTCGCGCGGATCAGAGAGACACGCGCATTCATATAAAGCATATCAGATCGAGAGCGATTCATTACATTAACCATATATTTTCAAAAATACTTTAGCATAATAATATCCTCCTGAGACCCAGAATAAAAAAGCTTTGTGAATTTATTATTTTTTCATGTCATTGTTTAGGGCATAATAAAAAAAAAGTGACCCTGGACTGGACCACAAAACCAGTCAATTTAAATTAGGTGAATAGGGTAAATTTAAACAGTTTTTTTTTTTTTTTTTTTTGAGATTTATACATTAGCATAAATGAACGCTGAATAAATAATCTTTCCATTGATGATGGTTTGTTATGATAGGACAATATTTGTCTGAGATACAACTATTTGAAAATCTGGAATCTGAGGGTGCAAAAAAATCTAAATATTGAGAAAATCATCTTTAAAGTTGTTCAAATGAAGTTCTTAGCAATGCATATTACTAATCAAAAATTAAGTTTTGATATATTTATGGTAGGAAATTTACAAAATATCTTCATGGAACATGATCTTTACTTAATATTAATGATTTTTGGAATAAAAGAAAAATCTATATTTTGACGAATACAATGTATTTTTGGCTATTGCTATAAATATACCTGTGTTACTTATGACTGCTTTTGTGCTCCAGGGTCACAAATGGAAAAATACAATTTTTGAAAAATGATATTTTATTCATATGTTACGCTATGTCCTCTGTAGAGGACACCAGGACTCATTTTTTCTAAAAAATAAATAAAAATAAAATGACAATGAATAGACATGAAAAGGCAAAAACAATAGGATTTTTTTTTTATCACCAATCAATTTTTAGGTTTCAGGATTTTTTATACCAAACTTTGTTTAAGGATGATTCTCAACTATGTTATAAAATATATAACAGAATGATTATGCAATATGTGCGTAAAATTTCCATAAACTGTTTTTTTCCATTAATGTTATCTATACACTGTATCTAATTTGCATATTAATGCGCTGTTGGGAGAGCATGTTGAAAAAAGAAGTGTAATAATGGGAGTAATAATTGGCCAGATTTTCATAATAATATCTAATATTTCATAGGAAATATAAATATATTTTTTTTTGTCTCCCAAAATGCGTATAAACATGCTTTTAGTCCTCGTGTCCTACAGTGGACATGTATGAAATGATGTCCTGTTTCATAACAGAAAGTTATGAAAACCCCATAACATTTTCCTGAGATGTTGATTTATGACAAACAATTTGAAAATGAATCAGATTTCAATTATAATTACAAAATATTATCATATTTCCATAAGGATGTACAATTGTATCACTGAATTAATGTCAGGCATCTTTAAAGACTGGAGTGCATGGTGAAACCTCCAAAACATGTGCTCTGTACTGGACACCAGACTTAAACACGTGACATGTGAAGATAGAATGACCTCTACAGAGGCAAAAACTCCATAGCTGGGTCTCAGGCTGTTATGTGATATAATATATATAAATTAGGCTGTTTAAAAAAAAAAAATTTAATCATCCATTTTCAAATATTTTGGTATCTGTTTACAATTTGCTTTTATATATATATATATATATATATATAATTACTGTTCCAAACAGTGGTGTCATTATATTAATTTTTATATTAATTGTAGTTGATTATAAACAGTCTATTTCTCTTTATTTTTATATATATTCTCAGCTATTGATTGAGCCGGTGTCATTCCAGCCTTATATGGTTTTACAGATTGCAATATTTTAAACAGATATATGGCGGATTTTACTATTTTCTATTTCTACCATCTATGTAATTTATATTCAATGTTTAATTTATAATCAAAGATTGATTTATATTTAATTCATATTTATATTTAATTTATATTCAAATCTGTCGCGTAGACGGAACATGCGAGAACCAATGAGGTTTGCGAACAGTGTCCTCTTCTCCTTATATGGTGTTGAGCGACTCTGCTTATGTAAACAACGACTTTCGCGCGTAAACCAAAAGGCGCCAGATTTAAAAGACTGAGGGAAAGATTACCTGAACAATGACTTAAATGTCGGTCTGTTCCTCACACAAATCTGTTGTTTGACTTCAGAAGACTTTTTGTGCATGAATTGTATGGACTACTGATATGGGACTTTTTGGAGCTTGACGGTTACAACGACCATCTTCCTTTTGTGTCCCAAATCAGGACCCGCATGAGGGTGAGTAAATAATGACAGCACTTTCTTTTTTAGTCATCTATTCTTTTAATATCGCTTCCGCAAAATAATATTGCTTTCTATTTATTTATTTTTGGATATTTTACATATTTTTTCCATGTTTTATTTCTTTCTAGTATTCAAACGGGGTGTGACAAAATTCAGAAAATCACCTTAAATACGAAACAAAAAATTGTTAGAGAAAAAAAAGGCATCTGGCTTTGACAAAATATATGGGATTGATGTCATTCTTATAACCAATTTAATAAATAATTCAAAATACCTTACTTAAACGTTAATTATTTGTATAGTGTTTGTTCTACTTTGAATGTACAGATTCCACTTTAAATGTTGTAGAGATAATTACAGAGACATGTAATGAATGTTTGCTTTTGTTTTGTGTAAATATACTTTTTATGCTGTATTTATACTTTAAAAAGTCTCTCACCCTAACTTGCATAACGTTTTAATTCAATTAGCTAATTGAATTGAGATTGACCTTCTTTCCTTCATTTATTTGCATGTTATATTTTGATTGGCCTTCTGGAAATGCAAATTTAGTTGGTAAATGGGTTTTACAAATAAAGACCACACATTTCTTTTATGTACTTATAATAATTTTATATTTTGGTTCCATGACACAATAATTTCGCACATATAACTCTTTAAACACCAAATGTACATAACATCACATTTATATTGCATCTTTGTAACACTTTTTTCTCTCATTTTGTTTGTTTAAATGGACCACTGGTTCATTTTAAGAATAAAGGTTAAAAACACAGTTGTCCACACACAATAATATCTATCCCTAACATCAGCTGTAACTACTACACGTCACAAAACATGAGTGGAATGACTTAAAACGCATAATTTCATTCACCTGCACATATGATAACACAATGACATTCTTTACAAAAAATGTAAACAAAGTACTAGGGGCGGCAGATATAGATACTCTCCTGCAGTCACTGATTGAACGACAATGCAGACGTATCTCTGAATATGAATGAGCATGCATGGCGGGGTGACTAGAACAAGAGTTCAGCAATATACAGTTTAATTTAACTCATATTTATTCACAGAGACAAAACAAAAGGAGGGGCACGTGATTAAAAGCGGTTCTTCTATTTGAAGTCCAGCAGGTTGCAGTCGATTTTGTAGTACACGTAGGGATAGTATTCTTGCTGGCTGAGGTTCAAGCCAGGAATATCCATGGCAGATTGCTGGAACAGGAAAAAGATGACAACAACTTGCATAAAACATAAAATAATTCCTTGTATTTAAACTACACAACACAAAAACATAGCCTACGGCCAAAAGTAAACCTACGTCGAAAATGGCAGCTGCACTGCTGTCCAGGTGCTTGTAAAGATCGTACAAAACCTCCCTCATCTTCTTCATGTTCTTCTTGTTGGGCTGTAGCAGCATTGCTTGGAAGTTCACAGGCAATCCATATCTATTTATTTAGAATAAAAATATATATATGTGACCCTGGACCACAAAACCAGTATTGAGTGTCAATTTTTCGAAATTGAGATTTATACATAATCTGAGAGCTGAATAAATAAGCTTTCCATTGATGTATGGTTTGTTATGATAGGACAATATTTGGCCGAGATGCAATTATTTGAAAATCTGGAATCTGAGGGTGCAAAAAAATCAAAATATTGAGAAAATCGCCTTTAAAGTTGTCCAAATAAAATCCTTTGCATTGCATATTACTAATCATAAATTACGTTTTGATATATTTACGGTAGGAAATTTACAAAATATCTTCATGGAACATGATCTTTACTTAATATCCTAATGATTTTTGGCATAAAATAAAGATCTATCATTTTGACCCATACAATGTATTTTTGGCTATTGCTACAAATATACCCCAGCGACTTAAGATTGGTTTTGTGGTCCAAGGTCACATATATAAAAATTATTTAAATGAGTGATGCACTGATATGAAAATTCTGGGCCAAAACCGAATCCACATAGATGCACTTGGTTGAAACCAAAACTCAATTTTTTTTTTAAATTGAGTTTGTGTACTTCTATTAAAGTACACCAAAATAATTTTTAAATGAGTTTTTGTTTAGCTGAAAATCAAATTTATGAATGAAATTTATGTAATACTCAACACTCAAATACAATCTGAAATGGCACATAAGGCAGTTATGATGTCAACTGTTAATAACAATTACGTTTCTACTACAAATTTGTTGATGAAATATACAAATTTAAACGTAATAAAAACGTATTTACTTTGATTTATTCTATCATACATTGAATAGTGTATATGACGGGTTAAGTAAAAATATAATGAATATGTAATAATAGTGCATATAGTTATTTTTTTTCTAGTTGATCATCCATGAGTTTATCGGAAATCGCTAATTTTATTCAGTTATTCATTTATTAATTTTATTCGTTCAAACTGTTCATGTATTCATCTAGCTGACATTAGCAAGTTGTAGAAGTTCAGATACGAGCTCTAAGAACCTAAAGAGATGTTGTATTGTGTCGCTACCTCAACACGGATTCCACAAAGACCCTCAGAGCCTTAATATGGACCCAAGCAATAAACGCCTCACTGAAGTTCACCTTCAGCCATCGAACAAGTGGACCCTGCAGAGGACACGTGTATGAACCAGTTAAAAATATCCAACACTGATGAAGTAACATGCCAACTGCTCTGAAGATCCATCTAGCAGATACATACAAACTGCTTTTTCTTGTCAGTTGAGAGTCTGGTCATCTCCTCCTTATCTGCTTTCATTTCCTCCTCGTTGTACTGGAAGTCCCGGACCGTGAACCTGTAAAGCAGACACTGGGATGACTAAGGCATTAAGATCCTTAAAGCTGGATATTCTCTCAGACATCTAAACGGTGATTCATGACCACACGGTGGAGCTGAAATCGTCTGTTTACTTGTTTTCTCTGGCCTTGAGTCTGAAGTCATCGATGGCCTTTCTGAAGAGCGTGACTGTAAACAGGCCGCTTTCCTGGTCCTCAAAAAGTAAACTGCCAAGAAGAAAATAACACTATATTAAGTATTGGCAAGCAGGGAGAATCTCAAATGTCCCACTCATTTTTCATTCAAAACAAATAAGAATTATATTTTGCATGAAGAAAATTCTCATTACTCTAATGCATTAAAAATATTTGAATTGCACAACATTTACACATCATGATCTGTTAGGCTACCTTTAAATTATACTCATTTAAGTTAAAAAAACAAAAACAAAAGTACAACAGTAATGCAGTCAAAACCAACAATTACTTTACTAACAATAATGACAATCTCCAGTGAGATTAACAAAACACCTATCAGACTTCATTTTAGACACTTGGTAAATGGTGTCTGTTTGTTCTGCTGCATTAGTTAATTGGTTTCCTAAGTAACCCAGCATGCCACTAATTTGTCTAGTTAAGTCCTAAACATGTTCTCCTCAACCAGAGGCCAATCAGACACATTGATTTCCCTAAAATATCAGCTGTTTCTAACAAATCATTTTATACGTCAGCTCTCCCCAAACCCCATATATTGTATTGTTTTTTTTAAATGAGCACCTTTTAAAACAAACAACACCTATATGACACTATTAAAATGAATAATTCCATTATGTAAAGGCAAAACACAGCATGTTCTTATCAGTACTTGAACAGTTTTCCTTCATTTCTATTCTGTGACTTGTTGTGACCAGGTACATGATTCCTAAGACAAGCAAGAATTATAAATCTAAATTGTTGTAAATTTCTTACTTTGTAGATCGTGGCACCACCATTTCTGAAAGAGTCTCGTACATGCGCTGCCAGTCAGCATAATTTGTTCTGAAGGGTTAGAAAACTTGCTGTCAGTGTGCGCATGAGAAAAATTCAACACAATAGGTTTGTGTGCATCCAAAAAGATGTTCAGAGGGAGTCATTTTTATGTTTTGGAATTAGGGCTGGGCGATATGGCAAGAAGTAAAATCTCTATTTATTTTTCGGAACGTTTGACCAATTCTCGATTTTTTTTTTACATTAAACTTATCAACATAAAAATTTTATATTTTCTTTAACTAACTAGTTAAAGAAAGTTCTGTTCCAAGTGCAGCACACATGATTTCAACATGGATTAAATGTAAAACAAATCACTTGTTAAATATCTTTGCAGAAAAGATGCATGAATTATGAAGGCACATATTGTACAAACTTATCTTAAACATATCATATGTTCAGAAATAATGTAAGAAAAAAAAAAGTCAAGGCAATTTGAAATGACTGAAAGTATAACATCAATAGACCATTATTAATTATAAATGTTTTGTAATAAAGAAAATACCAGCAGCTTTCAGCCTGTCAGCATGCAAACATGAAATATCAGACATACAATAGTTCATTACAGGTTTTTCATTCCACTGCACTGCTTTTCCATTCTTTTTCTATGTAAACATGCGCTTTATTTTGCAGTGTCTGCATGAAATGGCATTCTAAAAACAAGGTGCTCAAGTTAAAAGAAGTTCAACTCCCGTCGTGTGAATAGCACCTAGCGATATGTTTTACATATGGTCCTTCATAGAGTGCGTCACACGTGACCAGTTCATCACATTCGCTGAATCATTCTGTTCTCTTAGCTGTTATCAATCGTATATTGCTAACATGTCTAATTCTAACATTTGGTAAGATTTCTATTCAAAATTCCAATTCTTCGATTTATAAAAAATTAAATTGTGGCAAAACATTACATTTGAATTCATTGATAAAATGGGAAAAATCTGGAACATGTCACTTACTTTGGTACCACCACCAGCATAGTAATGAGGTACTCAGAATCAAGCACAAAGTCTTCTTTCTTGACAATATCTGCCAAACTCCTGGTCAGCAGACTCCCTCTGGTGAGACGACACAAATCACACTGGTTCATTGGAAAATGCTTCCCAAACCATGACTCTCAAAATCATTCCTTTAATTTATTTTCTTAGAGTAGTTCACCCAAACACTGAAATTATGACTGTTTTGGACTACTTTTCTGGATTTGTCAGATGTACAAACTGTTATCTGGAAAAGAGCTCTGTGAATATTAATTTTAAAAAATCTTACGAGCTCTGTGAATATTCTTAAAAAAAAAAATCTCTTGTGTTCCATGAAAAAAACCAACTGATTTTTTTTTATATGTTGCATCATATATTCAGTACTTATTCAATAAATAAAAAAAAAGAAATCAATGCACTAAAACAAATAACTAGTGTCCAGGTTAGTAACTTAACGAATAAAGCTCAAATAATAAATATGAAATAAAACCCCTATAAATAAGAGTTAGTCTGATATGTCTGAATTTACTCACGCATTCTTCCTCTCTAGATTCTGTAAGTTTCCCTTCAGGTTGTTGTAGGCTGACGCTCGAGCCTTCAGGTCGTTGTCAATCTGTGAGACTTGCTGTTGAACAGCAGGGGGAGAGAGTTTCATTTAAAACAGCATCTGAGGTGTCATTCAAGTACCTGAACGGCCTAACCTCCATATCAATAATAAATAAGGCTGAGATTTATATCAAATATGCACAAATATTACCAACGAGTAATATAAAATGAAGAAACATTGTGAATATTGCAATGACTTTAATTTTACTCTAAGCAACGAGTGCGAAAAGTAAAGTCACTGCAGATTTTAGTCCTAAAATTCACATAGAAACAGTTGGATCAGATCACTTGCCTTGGATACAATCTCAGAAATGTTCTTCAAGGATTGTTTGATAGGGTACTTGGCCATGTCCCACTGAAATCTTGTGACGTAGGTGACCAGATCGACTAAAACACAACAAAGAAAACAGGAATTAAGGCAACAAAACCGGCAACAGCGTCTGATCATTTCATACCACAGATACCAGTGACTCTCACCTCCATTAGCCAGCAGGTTCTCCTGGACTTTATCTCGACTGTCCTCCAACACGTCCGCCATGTACTGAGCCACCTTCTTCACCACACTGTGAACGGCATCAAAAGACATCACAGCCCTCTGAAAACTCTCTCCAGTTCTCCAAGATTGGACATTCTCCAAGACACAGAAGTCATCAAAACATCACACCTATCAGATGATTCAGGAACACTGAGGTGTCCAAGAAACCCAGTTTCATTTAGCAAAATGGCTTCGGATAACATCAAAATAAAGCTTTTTAAAAATGTGAGAATATTCTGGCCAAACCAAGCAAAAATAAAATACAGGTAATATATCAGACACATGGTCTGGAGATGCTCCAGAATGACTTCTGTGCATGCAACTCAGGATTGATTCCTGCTGTTATGTTAAAATAACGTAAGGCTGACAGGAAGTAATATTACCGAAGCACGCTTTGACCATCTTTTATCAAAACTTAAATTGAGGAATATGATTTACTTTAAAACAAACAGGAAAAAATAGAATCTCACATCTACGGATGAGCTATAAGTCATGCAATTTAAATATGATCGCAAAAAAGGGAAGCTAGCGCGTCACCAAACAGCTAATAACTCATTTTAGGCACATGCTGCAGTAACCTCACCCCTATATGAGATTCCTCACCGCACAAAAGTAAAGAAACACACGTAAGGAGTTTTGACTGAATGCTGACCATTGATATGTTGTTGCTAGAAACCACAACAACTCAAATCTGCAAGATATTTGATTCTTTTAGGCAGAAAGGCCTTAAAATGAGTATTTTTATAGTCAAGCATCACTATTACTACACTGAAAAAATTTGGTATAGAAACTTTTTTCATTCAGAAATGACTCAAAAAAGAAACGTAAATACATTGAATTAAACATGAAATTTTGAAGTAGAAATACTGAAATAACCTCTTTTGTAGTTTCTTGTAAAACACTCCACTAATCCTTGTTTTATTTACAAGTTCAAAAATTGTGTTACACTTTATTTTAAGGTGTCCTTGTTAAAGTGAAATCATACATTTGAGTACTGAGTAATATTAATTAACTACGTGTACTTACTATATGGTTAGGGTTTGGCTTATGGTTACTTGCATGTAATTATGCATAACTTCTTGTTATTATAATAGTAAGTACATGTAACATGGACACCGTAAAATAAAGTGTTACCAAAACTTATTTTTACAGTGTACTGCTCATATTTAGGGTGAGCGACTCAAAAGCCCTAACCCTAAGTATTAAAGTTTGGTGCATAACTCATCCCACACATTTTGTGTTACAGATAAGAATGATTACAGTTTAAGAATTTCATCTGATGGACAATAAATCGCCCAAAAATCCATATGCGGAGATTAGAAAGCCTAGAATCTAAAGATGGAGGCTTGGGAGTCAAGGTCTAAGAAAGCACCCTAGCAACGCCCTAGCAACCACCCAAAGCCTCTTATTAAACACAAAAATATCCTTAAAACATCCACACACTGTGAATATTAATTTTGCATGAATATATAAACGTTTACATTGGAATTGCAGTGCTGAGTGTAAAAAAAAAAAAAAAACAACTTTACCTCTCGACAAAAGAGTCCAGCTTGGCCAGCTCATCAGACAGCCCCACCAGGACATCTAATGTCCCGACCTGCAGCGTTTAGAGGAGAGAAACACTTTGATCACCATCCAGTATAATGAAGCAATACAAACGCAGCCAGGCTGGATTTGATCTGCATCGGCCCGTAGAGACATCAGGGGCCGCCGGCGCTTAGAGTGGCGCCGCCTCTGTTCTCATCCTGTCAGGCGGAAAGTGACTGGTCAAGATGACACAGGCCAGCAGGGTCACTTGACCCTGGGCAATAGGAACAAGACTTATGCATTTCTCTGAAAAAGGCTCATTTTAGTTGCAATCAGAGGAATCGTGCATGCAAAATACCACATAAAGATACTGTGAACATTTTAAATGACGCAAACAAATTGTTTTATTGAGAGTTTTGAATTTGAGATTGCAATAGCACCCGTCCACTTTATCAACAGCATTGCTTCTGGAAGTATTTTTTCCATTCATTTTTTCCAAAGGGATTTTTTTTTTAAGGTCTTTGTTAAATCATTATAAGACATGAACCAAGCCAACCAGCTACGAGGAGAATCACAATGTTACAAACTTTGATTTGAAGCAAAAGCTTTGAAATTCAGATAAAAAAGACAAAGGTACAACAAGACTATTTACTTTACAGCTTTGGTGAGGGAAAGAACTACAATCCCATGAAGCATTGGAATGACATAATAATGGTAAAATATAAAACTGTTCATTTAGAGTTGTTGATTATATCTATAGAAACAAGTTTATTGCAAAACATGCACACACACACGCATACACACAAATATTAAAGTATTTTGACAGCATAGCAAGACTGACTTGATTATATCATTACAACAAAAAGGGGAAGTCGTGGCCTAATGGTTAGAGAGTCGGACTCGTAATCCAAAGGTTGTGAGTTCGAGTCTCAGGTCCGGCAGTAATGGTAGGTGGGGGGTGTGAATGTACAGCACTCTCTCTACCCTCAATACCATGACTGAGGTGCCCTTGAGCAAGGCACTGAACCCCCAACTGCTCCCCGGGCGCCGCAGCATAAATGGCTGCCCACTGCTCCGGGTGTGTGTTCACGGTGTGTGTGTGTTCACTGCTGTGTGTGTGCACTTAGGATGGGTTAAATGCAGAGCACAAATTCCGAGTATGGGTCACCATACTTGGTCGTATGTCACGTCACTTTCACTTTCATTTTCACAAATGTGCTTCATGGGAGTGGGCAGAGCTAAAGAGTCCAATTTGCTCGCCCGTGACTCACTTGATTGGTGGAATTTTCTGAACAGCATCATGGGTAATGTAGTTTTCACCACAAAATTCAGCTGTTAAACATGATTATTTTAAAAATAAGTGAACGGATGGTTTCAACAAAAGCATGTACCATTGATTAACAGCCTTGGAATTCACAGTAGGTTTGTCTTTAAAGGTTTATAAGTTATAGTTAAATATCCATGGAGGAAACAAATGAGTTTTCACTTCCAGAACCTGACTGTGGCACCCCATTGAAAACAACAGTGCATATTACAGAAAATGCCAATAAAGAGGAAATCGGTAATGCCAGAGCTCAAAAGGCTGCTCAGCTCAGACTGTAAAAAGAGGAAGAGGAAGAGAATGTGACCTTGAGATCGGGAATGTTGAACTTGTTGTTGGTGGAGAGGTTGTTGGTGCGAGTCGTGGCCGTCATTAGTTTGTCCCATGTCTGCTGGCAGGTTTTCTCTCCAGGAGCAGAAATCAACCAGAACTCGGTCATGGCTGCTGAGGAGCGAGAAATGGACAGTCTAAAGCAGAAAGACATTAATATACTCACTGAAATGTACCAACTTCATACTGCACCACCAACTCTATCAAAGATATTTAAGGTAGTCTTTACATTACAGACATTAAAATAAATACAGAATCAAAAAAATGCAACAATACTTTCATTAATAAAAGCCTTAAACAATGATAATTTATTTTCTGTAATGCACATTTTCACTTCTCTCACCACCAAAAAAAACAAAAAAACATTTTAGATGTTTTTGGAAAATAACCATTTGTAGTTTTAATTAAAGTTTTAGGCTTTATTATTTTGGGGTAAGAATTATATTTTATAGATATTTCTGGCATTGATATCCATGTGTATGCCAGATATCAATCATGCGAATTAAAAGATAACAATTGTACTTATTGCTGTAAAGCTTACTCTAAAAAGACCCAAACACAGAATTATTCGTGATAACTTGCAGACAGGTTTTCCTCTACAAGAATATACAAAAAACTATATCTACCTGATGAAATATATAACCAGAAACGTTTAAAATGATAATAAATATTTTCATTACTTAAAAATTGTGATTTACAGGTCTGAAAATTCAGCCCTGTAAATAAATATTTACTAATTTATAAATATTTATTCATTTAAATCAAAGTTTTTCTATATAGGTCCCTGACATACAGAACTTCCCTTTACATTTTAAAGTGAAAATCTTAATTTTGAATAAATTGTCATGTTATTTGACAACTAATGAGAAGTTGAGAACAATATATTTTTAATGTCAGAACACATAAATCTGTGCACATCAAAGTAGGAGATAATATTAATTTTGAACATGGACAACCTGATTGGGTCATTTCCTTAAAATGAATGACAGTCACGAGTTGAAGCATCAGACTTGAATGTACAGTGACCGATCAGAGTAATAATCTCATCAGATATCAGATGTTTGATCATCTGAGGCTGTTACTGATTATGATTTGATATCAAGCTGCTGATGGCTCAAACCATCATATCATAAACACAGCAGTATTTCATTCATACAGTAATAGAGAACTAGACAAATAGGCTCAATTCAAATCTGCATTACGCCACATTTGAGATGTTTATTATCAATTAACAACCTAAAAGCACAAGTAATTTATTATAAGTCACATAAACATAAGATGAACCCCAGACAGCTCTAATCCACACTAGCAAATACAGCTAAATCTGCAGATACAACACGATCACACAAACAGCCTTTAAAACCGTCGTTTCTCCAGCGGAGCTTACCTGCTTTCAACGTGAACGAGATGACGCGACGATTACTTGGTAGTTTTAACTAATTAATTTTCAAAGGATCCGTTTTAGGATTCGATATTCATAATGACACTCCAGTGTTTCCAAAGGCTTCACTCACGGTCAGCTGATAGGCTGCTGTGATCTGCGCATGCGCAGCCAGAGGCCACAGCGACACCTGGAGATCTGGAGTCATTATGGCAGCTTCTTTCTCCACTTAAAATCACATTTGATTTACATGAGAACACTACGTTTGTTTTGCACTACTGAGCCACCGTAGTACACAAATATACAGTATTAAGAAAAATATATAGGTAACAAAAACTTAATACAGCTAGGTTCAAGTGAATTTTGTCACGTAAATTTACATTGCATAATGGAAAATCCCCCCCAAGCACTCTTTTTATATATACAGAAATATACAGCGGAAAAAAAATGTAATTACATGTATACATTTTCATAAATTATAATAATATATATATATATTTACATTTAGTCATTTAGCAGACGCTTTTATCCAAAGCGACTTACAAATTAATATGTATGTATATTATATATAGATATAGATATATATAATAAAATTAATAAGTTTAATATTGTTATGCACTGTTACAGTTTTATTCATTTATTAATATGTTGATTTTATTTTTATATAATAGTTTATTAATTAGTAATTTTTAATGTGCTTTTGTCATTTATATTTCTTTATATTGCTATTTAGGTTTTATTTATTTATTTTAAGTGCTAGTTCAGTTTTATTTTCAATTTTTTTCCAGTTAGTGATTTTAGTGCTTCAACTTAATCTAAATAAAATATTACATAATTTTTAATATTATATAAATTCTAAAGTTTATATAATATAAACTATTTATAATAAATAATATAAACTGTTTATAATAAAAATAAACTATAAAGTTTAATATAAAATATTTTATTATTTCAGTTTATATATATATTGAGTCTATATATATATATATAAATATATATATAAACTGAAATTTAAAAAAAAATTGCAAACTAATAACAATAACAAAAACACATAACATTACTAAAAATTTAAATATTATATAAAAATAAAACCTAATTACTAATAGTACTATTATTAACCCTATTAATAATAGTACATAAATAATATAAATATATAATATATAAATATCAATAATAAATATACATTTTATGTAAATATATATATTTAAACAATACTAAAAATATAAATAAAAAAATAAAAACTATTTCAAAATATTTATAATTGTATATAAGATATAAATATAAATAATATAAATATTTAAACAATAAAAAACACAACATGTTAATATATATTTCTGTATATATTTTAAACAGCTGACTACTTCTTTTGTTCATGTAGTTGCACACCTTTATGATCCAGCGGCCTGTGAATTTATGAAGCTGACTTTTCCCTGGAGGTTAAAGGCAGGAATGCCCAGTCAGCAGCCGGCGAGGGAGGCACAGCGGTCTTTTTTTGGATAGGAGTCCCTCTTCCTGGCAGCGGGTGTCCCCCACCCTGAGTTCGAGGAAAAGCCCACAAAGGGATATGTTTATAGAGTTCAGTAGGTCTGGGGTGCATTGTTTGGGATACAATGCCGGGACTGGCTGGAGCCAAACCCCCCAGATCAAATACCAGGGTGGGCTGCCCACTGACTGGCCGGCGGCCAGACCGATAGGGACAAGTCTGGGCACGCGTGCTCTAATCAGTCACCCGCCCGCCGGCCCGAGCGCCTGGGGAATAAGAAACACGGCTTGTTTAGTCTCTAGGGGCGTCCAGCCCAGAGTCCAGGGTTCCAATTTGTCCCAAGCTTTTTGTTATAACCCTCGCATCCATTTCCTTAGTTTCCTACATATGCACGAAACATGCAAATACATAACTTGGGGAACACAAAAGGATAGCAAGGTGATCGAGAAATGATTTCCAAATATAATAGGTCTTGGGGCCTATTATAACAATTTTTTGTCATTAGTGGAACATCTCCAAAACGTACATTTTCTAAATGATTTACTCATCGTTCTTCCCCAACATGCTGCTATTTTTTCTGTAAAAAAAACAAAAGCAGATTGTGTGCTGAATTGCGAGATATATTCTCAGTTCTGAGAAGAAAAGTTGGCATTGTGAGATAATACCGGTAACACGCAATTACCTTTTTTTAATTTTTTTTTCCATGATGGAGTTGCGAGATGTAAGCTCAGAATTCAGAGAGGGGGAAAAAAGTCAGAAGAGACTGTGAGAATTGTGAGATATAAAGTCAGAATTGTGAGATATAAAGTCAGAATTGTGAGATATAAAGTCAGAATTGTGAGATATAAAGTCAGAATTGTGAGATATAAAGTCAGAATTGTGAGATATAAAGTCAGAATTGTGAGATATAAAGTCAGAATTGTGAGATATAAAGTCAGAATTGTGAGATATAAACTCAGAATTGTGAGATATAAACTCAGAATTGTGAGATATAAACTCAGAATTATGAGATATAAACTCAGAATTGTGAGATATAAACTCAGAATTGTGAGATATAAAGTCAGAATTGTGAGATATAAAGTCAGAATTGTGAGATATAAAGTCAGAATTGTGAAATATAAAGTCAGAATTGTGAAATATAAACTCAGAATTGAGATATAAACTCAGAATTGAGATATAAAGTCAGAATTGTGAGATATAAAGTCAGAATTGTGAGATATAAAGTCAGAATTGTGAGATATAAACTCAGAATTGAGATATAAACTCAGAATTGAGATATAAACTCAGAATTGTGAGATATAAAGTCAGAATTGTGAGATATAAAGTCAGAATTGTGAGATATAAAGTCAGAATTGTGAGATATAAAGTCAGAATTGCAAGATGTAAACTGAGAATTATGAAATATAAAGTCAGAATTGTGAGATATAAACTCAGAATTACAAGAATAAAGGTCAGAATTGTGAGATAAAAAGTCGCAATTAAATATTTTTTTCTGTGGTGGAAATGGGCTTCCGTACTTTTCCATAGATAGTCTGACAGTTCATATTAGTGACCGCATTTGTCAGGCTACAAAATGACAAAAAAACATGTAACTATCAAAAGAGTAGTCAATATGACTCACAATCTTCTTTAGTCATATGAAAATGTTTTGTAAGCCCATATTGCTGCAGTTCTCAGATCTACTTCTCAAACTGATACAAAGTCCACAAGTAGACTAATCAAATTCCACAGAGTTAAAATACAACTGATGTTCTTTTTGTCAGGATAAGAGTGAATATTTATTAAAAGAGGGTCAAGGAAATGCGTGAGTTCATTTGAGTGCTGTGTGCTGGGTGGAGAGATGAAAGATGACAGATAGTGATGGAAAACAAAAGATAAGCTCTATTGTTTTAGTTATAAACTCACTGTCTATCCATTTAGCCTGCTGGCAATGACCTTCACATGTTTTTAACACATTAAAATTGTGTTTAAATATAGCTGAAATGTAGCAAAGCCATAAAGTAATTTACATTTACTTACAATCTTTAACAATACAACTATCTGAAACCAGCATTTTGTGCTTTCTAATTACTGTTTAAATGTATCTTTACCATGTAAACATGTTGTTGTTTTTTTGAGTATCATATTTGATACATCAGGTTTTTATGAATAATATAGTCTGATATAGTGAGAATATTGATGAAAACAGTTCAATTTTATTCAGAAACTCAAACTAAGCAAAATATGCAATTTGCAGCAGATGCTGATATTAATATGGCCAAAAACTGATGAAATTCTGATGCCTGTAATGTAAATCAATGAAATCTTTATAACACTACACCAGATACTGACATAAAATGATCTCAATATCCGTCGTCACTCTATATCTCCAATAATATGTCTTAGTAAGATGAGATTGAAATGATCCAAACATATAATTCAATGCTGATTGAGAGATGAAGAAATAAAGGCTCCTCAGAAGATGTGAGATGAAGATGAGGAACAGTGAAAGTAAAGCTTCTGGAAACAAACGCTCCTCAAAAGATCCTGATGATCAGATTTGAGATGCACTGATTTCTCTAAAAAATGAACTGGCATAAAGTTAGCTTGACGTTGGACGGTCGATATTCACAAATTAAGGGACCGTCTCTAAAGTTACATGTGATATTGATATACACGTTTCTAACTTCAATAGCATCTCAGGAGAATGACTTACAATAATAAAAACAACTGTAAAGTGTTCATCTAGGTGTCATCTATAATGCACACCTTTTACATTTTTGATATTTATTAAAATAAACTCTAAATCATATGCAAATATATGCTACTTTTCACAACCGAATGGGCTCAAACGTAAATTTAAAGCTCAATAGCATTTGAGCAGAAGGACTTACAGTCATAAAAATAACTGTAAAGTGTTCATCTAGGTGTCAACTATAATGCACACCTTTTACATTTTTGATATTTATTAAAAATAAACTGTAAATCATATGTAAAAATTCTGTAAACCATATGTAAAAAACAATAAACTGTAAATCATATGTAAAAATAGCAATTTAATATAGTATATAATATAATAATAATATAATTGTAATTATAGATGACACCTAGATGAACACTTTACAGTTATTTTTATGACTGTAAGTCATTCTCCTCAAATGCTATTGAGCTTTAAATTATGGCATATTTTGCATTTGAGCCCATTCGGTAGTGAAAAATAGCAATTTTACATATGATTTACATATTCACTCGACTAAAAAGTGTGACAACTAGCCCCTGTCTCTCCTGTGATGTAATACTGTTGACATTTCCAGTCACTTAATGGTGCAAATCACGTTCATTACTTTCACTGGATAATTGCACAATTTTATTGTAACAAGAATGTCCTTTGTTTTCTCCCATCAGATTATCTGAAATACTTTAGGTTATTGGAGAGTTCCTTTATTTTGTATTGTATTTAGGGCCTTAAAGCTCAGGAGAATTCCTGTTGCTCAATAGCAGTGTTATTGCATATGGCAGGCGAACCACATGTCCTTCCTTCAACAAGCCTACAGAAGCAGATCACCATTATACCAAGAACAATGGTTATCAAACAGCGCCGTTCACTCCGAGCTGCTGTAGATGTTATGTTAGATTAGATGCCATGCGCTCATTTATAGTCCAGAGGGAGTCGGCACAAAACTCGGAACTGCTTTTGTGTGCTGCAAAAGAGAAACTTTCACTGACAAGCGTAACAGTCCGAGCAACATTGACGTGAGTAAAACAAACAGAGCTATTGTGAAGCTCAATTGGCTCATTTGACATTCTGATGAAACTATTTTTGGTAAAAGGACTCAGCAATCAGAGAAAAGGGAACTATATACACAAAAGAGGAATTTGTGTCTGTAACATATCGTGGCACAGAAATGTTTAGGTTGACTCCTCATAGGAAGAGATTTGGAGAAATGTAGCATTCCATCACTTACTCAGCAATGGATGCTCTGCAGTGAATGGGTGCCGTCAGAATGAGAGTCCAAACAGCTGATAAAAACATCACAATAATCCACAAGTAATCCACACCACTCCAGTCCATCAGTTAACATCTTGAGAAGACAAAAGCTGAAACACATCCATCATCGAGATGTTTTTAACTAAAATACGAGTCCATAATCCATAATAACGCTTCCTCCAGTGAAAAGGTGTTCTGGTCTGAATCAGGAGAGAAATCTGCACAGATGCAGCACCGTCTACAAGCCAAAACAGTCCAAAACAGCTCTAACAAAATATGTGGCTGGATTTTGATGTTAGAGAGATGGACTTTTTCACTGGAGGAAGCGTTATTATAGATTATGGACTCATATTTTAGCCAAAAGCTGCAAGCAAAAATGCCTTGATGGATTCATTTTTGACAAACACGCAACTTTTGTCTTCTCAAGATGTTAACTGGACTGGAGTGGTGTGGATTACTTGTGGATTATTGTGATGTTTTTATCAGCTGTTTGGACTCTCATTCTGACGGCACCCATTCACTGCAGAGCATCCATTGCTGAGACACTGATGGAATGATACGTTTCTACAAATCTGATGAAGAAACAAACTCATCCTAATCTTGGTAATAGTAACACTTGGTGTTACTATTTCAAAAGTGCTATTGAAGTCAGCATCTTCATCAATTAGACATTAGGTTTATCATTTACTCTAGAGAATGTGGTGAATCAGAACTTTAAACAGTTTGACTATCTGAAAACCTTGAGAAGAATGTCGAGAGAGAGAGAGAGACGAGAGAGAGAGAGAGAGAGAGAGAGAGAGAGAGAGAGAGAGAGAGAGAGAGAGAGAGAGAGAGAGAGAGAGAGAGAGAGAGAGAGAGAGAGAGAGAGAGAGAGAGAGAGAGAGAGAGAGAGAGAGAGAGAGAGAGAGAGAGAGAGCAGGGTAAACACGCCTCCCTCTATAAACTGGATGTTAGCGTGGTCACTAGATTCATTTCATCAGAAACTGGACACTGAAGCAGCAGCTCATCTATATGAAGAGAGTAAGATACTGTAGAGGACATTCTGTCATTCCAGACATTAACATACAGTGCAATAAATTCAGAATTATTTATCATGTTATATCCGGAATCACGCTATAAAAGTGCAAAATGGACAATGTTCTGACAGGAACTTTGTAGGTGAGACGATGAAGGCTTTTTGGGCATTCAGGTATGAGATGTCACTCTTCCTTCTTATCAATATCAATACATTTTAATATTAATATTACTATAAAACACCATCATATTGATCTTACTGATTATCTGGAGAATTTTAAGTAGTAAACATAAACGAAAAGATAAAAATGATGGTATTTGAAGGTATTTGTATACTATGTAATATGCTATATATTACAGTAGTCTCCACAAGGAAGTAAAAAAAATAGTTTAGATAAAGAATGTTTTGTTCAGATAAAACGTTTTGTTATGCACATATAATTTACAACTGTTCACTAAAGATTCTGTTTGCCATTTTTTATGCTTTGCAACTGCATGTACTTGTTAATGTATGAAGATTATCAACAAACAATCTTGAAATAATGCATGTAGATTATGTCATGTTGTCTGTATATTTTGTATATATTTTGTATATGTTTAAATTGTGGCTTTTTGTTGTTGCACTGTTGACTTAGCCTACTTAATTTGACTCATCTAGTAATTGTACTATGATTTCATTTGGAAATGTTAATTTCATTTTTGTTAATATACTCTAAAAAAAATGGAATATTAACTTGTAGCAGATAAAAATAAGGTTGTTTAGTTTGAAACTGGGTGACTGCATATTATCCTACACTTATACGCTGCACTAGCAAGCATATAGATCGACTCAAAGCTAACAGAAGTGGATTACGAGAACAAAACAAAACTCTTATTTTGATTCCATGGAGTCTGACTGTCCCGCTGCTTTCACTCTCATCAAATTATTTAAACAAAAGCCCCGCCCCTTTCACCGCATAAATTAAGCCCCGCTCCCTTCACTCGCTCATATTATTTAAACTGAAGCTCCACCCACTTTTCTACGCATTGCAGTGAACAGCCCGCCCCATTCATGCGCTTCACCACCTAATTAACATAACAGCCCCGCCTCCTCACGCCCTTCACCACTTCATTTAAATTATCGCCCCGCCTCCTTCACGCGCTTCATCCCTCAACCTTCACAACCGTCCGAGTCTCGTTGGATTTTACGCAGATAAATGGCTCAAAACATCAACATTACCTCTCATATCGGTGCTCTTATTATTTTGTAAAAATTCCACCAAAAAAGAGAAGACGATTTACCTCAAATGCTCGTGATTTCTCCCGTGTAAGTAGCTCTGGGTTTATAAGCTAACATGTGTCTGTTAGCCTCTTGATTATATTTGACGAAAATATTCGAGTTTATTATCACTTGACTGCTTTCAGCCTGAATTAATTCGTTATGTTTTAATGTTATTAAGATAAATAGCGTAAGTTATACCGGTAACGTTAGCTGTTAGCTGGCTATTGACTGTTAGCAATAAATGACACTGTAATTTAAATCTTATCGCGAATGTCGGCTGTGTAATCATCACAAATAAACACTAATGATGTCAATGTCAACTGATAAACCAAGAAGTTTTTGTTAACCTCTAAAAAAAATTATATGAGAGACCTTTTGTATTATATCGATGAAAAACTTGTGGAATTGGCGCCTCATTAATTTCCGGGTGTCTAATGTATACGTAATATTCATTGTATAAATTACTTATTTTTTTATATATATATTTTTCATATTATTTCAGAAAATAAACAGCTTGAAAATTTATGTGTAACGTTAATCAATTTTGGTTTGAGAATGAAAAACACTTTGTTTTTCTGTTTTATATTATATTTAAATTATTATTGTCATTAAAATTATATTAAATATAATTGAAATATATACATTTTAAATATATATAGATTTTTCTAATAACAGTCTGTGTGTGTGTGTGTGTACATATATATTTTCCCCATTCTTCGTGTATACTTAATATAAAATGTCCTTGGAATATATTAGAAAAAATGTGTTTGTAAATAAAAATTTGCTTTGAAAATTTTTCTATTTCTCCATCCATACAGCTTATCAGCATCAGTATTTTTATTTATTTTTTAATTTCTAGTTGTATATACTTTAACAGTGACGCTGATTGTTCTACTCTAGTTATTGTTTTCTATTCTTTGACACACCTCATTTATGATTTTTATTGTCTTTTGCAGGTGTACGTGAATTACGAGAACAGCTTAGGGACTTGTGTCTACCGTGAGCAGTTTAATTTCAACGCGGAGCCCCCTTGGGATCCTAGCTGATAGCTGGAGAGGTCGACCTCTGACCTGTCCCTGTAGGTTGACACTGCTGTATCCTCACTTATGGTGTGCTACTGTATACATGCATGAGGAAGTTCTGATTTTAGTCATACCGCCCACCCTTACTAAGCAGTTTCAGTCTGTAGCTGTTTTTAGACCTGCTTTGAGAGAATGGATTGCTAAGGTCAGTAGAAGTCAGTGACTCTTCTGAACTGCTGCTCTGATCGATGAGCACTGCAGGAGTCTTTCTGCTGTGACGTCAAACATGGCATTGAATGTGTCATACCTATTTGTACAGTTTAAATAACCTTGAATAAAACGAGCATTAAATATAGCTGCAATTCACATCTGGGGTCCAACACGTTGATCCCTGTAAATGTCAAAAGGCTAGATGTTTTTTGAAGAAATTTGTTTGTTTGTGGGTGATGTAAAAATGCAAGTTTTTATATTATTGTAATGATATTTCTTTGTTTTTGTCTTGGCAACAATGATTGTTTGCTTGAAACAATGATTCCTTTCAAAATCACACTTTCAAAGCAAATCCATTCATATCAAAATATATGCTTATTGTTTCATATAATAAGATAGATATTTTTCAATCTTTTAATATGTAAATAAAACATCTCTATATAATTAAATAAATGACTGAAAAGCTTATGACTGTAATTGTTAATGCCCTATAATTTACATAAGCTTGCATTTATTGATTTTTTTTTCGCATGTCTTGTGTTTGCAGTGGATATCGCTAGGACCCAAGAGCTCTGAGGGTTCTCATAAATAGGTGACCTGCTTTATGCCAGTCAGAGCATCAGATTACGGATGAATATGAAGGGAACTCTGGATGAACCGCACATTCCTGTTGAGCTGCTAGAAGGAAGCGCAGCTCTCCGAGATGTGATCGATAAACACATCCACGATCAAACTCTTGTAAGTATAAAAAAGGAATTCTGCTTTAATGCTTCATTTATTGTGCCTTTTCTTGTTATACCAAAGCATGACGCGTGTTGTTTTTTTCTTTAGGCACTGAAGAGTGCATTTTTCGTTGCTGACCTGGGGGTGATTGTGCGGCAGCAAGTTCGCTGGAGAGCTAAAATGGACCAGATTCGTCCTTTCTACACAGTCAAGAGCAACAGCAGCCCTGTGGTCGTTGAAATCCTGGCTGCTCTCGGAACTGGCTTTGTTTGTTCAAACAAAGTAAATATAAAGTATAAAATATGTCTCATCTCCTCTCTCGCTAAAACTAGACCATTCATTGTCCTAAAATAACAGTCTGTTCTATATTTGTGTCTGTCTTAAAGCTATTTTTGAAATGTATTATTACTTTTGTTTGCTGCTTTATGAGTGTCATCAGTTTTGGCTGCTGTGCTTGTCTTTCAGCATGAGCTGGACTTAGTGAAGGGCTTTGGCGTCCCGTCTCAGGATATCATTCTTGGCGGCACGTGTAAACAGCTCTCCCATATCAAATACGCAGCCAAACACAACATCCCCCTCCTGGTTTGCGATAATGAGGTGGAGCTGAGGAAGATTGCGCGATGCCATCCCAAAGCAAAGTGAGTTGAGTTGTGTCGTCACACTGCAGTGACAAGGCTTATCACAATGCAAACATATGTAAAATAAAAAAGTATTCTTAGTAGGGGTGGGAATCTTTAGAAACTTCCCAATCCAATTCAGATTCTGGGAATCAAGATCCAATTATATATAGTATATATATATTACAAGCAAAAAGTGCTTTTACTATCTAAACATTTTCCAGACAAGGGCAGTGAGGGATTTTTCTCTGTGTTATTGCTGTTTGATAATCACTGATGATAGCCAGCAGCAGCTCTAATAGGCTGCATTCACACTAATGCACTGGATTTTTTTAATACTAAGTCTTCTCTTCTTGAACTGGTTTTCTGCAACAGGGTGTTGCTGCTGTTGACATCAGAGAGCTGCTGCGACCGAGAGGAGATGGCCTTACCGTTCGGCTCCACACTGAAGGACTGCAGACATCTGCTGGAGTGTGCCAGAGAGCTCAGCCTACATGTTACAGGAGTCAAGTGAGTCTCTCTTGAGTTTTGAGAGAATATGGAATACAACTGGAGTCATTTAGAAGTTACAGTGTCCTCAAAAATTATTTGGACATCACAATTTCTGATGTCATAGTTGGGGCATGCAATATGTATAGTTTACAATAATATCCTAATTGTTGTTTTGACAATGTGATAGCTGACATTATCAAGTATGTCTCTCACTTTCGAAAAGACACGCATTGAAGGTACAACAGTTAGGTAAATAAGAAGAGAATATTGTTTTTATTTTGTTTTGCCAATTAAAATGGTCCTAAACAAAGCAGCAGCAGAACCATTATGCATCTCCAAGCAAAACAGCGTTTCTGAACAAATCAGTGATCCATTCAAAAAGACAGACACTTGCTTTGTTCATGAATGAATCAGCCTTTGAACAAATTGGTTTAGTAAATGGCTCAATGACTCAGTGACTTATTAAGATGGAGACTTGCTCCCACCTACTGGCAGTTTTAGTTTAAAATATTTAAAGTATTGTTTCATGTAAAAAAAAGCTCAATATTCAAAATCTTATTTTAAAAACATTGATCTCATAGTAATATTTATGCAATTGTAATTGCAGTGTAAATACTGCTTAATGGTGCTTCAGATGCAGCTTCTGTGCCACTTCTGTGATGGAAAAATTGATTTTTTGATATTGATTTCTTTTGATTGGTAACAGTCTATAGCTTAGTCTTATTCTAATTGAATTTATTGTTTAAATGTAAAAGTTTGACACAAGATGAGGCATAGATCTAATAAGGATAGAAAATGCCCTTATACAAGTAAAATTGCCTCTGGAAATTAGTTTAAGGGCAAATAGAGTTCAATGTTGTGCATTAGATATTAAAGCTGCAGTCTGTAAGTTTTGCCTCATTTGTCGCCATCTCTGTTTAAAAAACCTGGAATTGCAGCTGGGTGCAGAATTATCTCGCTTGCGTGGGTTGTGAGTCGGCACGGCTTCAGCACGGATGAATCTAATGTTTTGAGGTGGATGTGTAGCTGTCAGTCACCGCACCTGGTCTAATCTCTAATTGTCATACCATTCGATTTCATATTAACAGGGATGTGATTTTTACGGATTTCCGTATTTTCCACCTCTGAGGGACGACCCATTTTTACTTGATTCGCGTAGGTCCGAGCTTTTTTTTAAAAAATGTTCAGGGGGGGTATGATTGGTTACTGCATGATGTTTGAAATCGCGCAAATGGCCTTGAGCTATTACCTAAATAAACTGCGAAAAGATTGTTTTCTCAAACATCATGGATGGAATGATCCTGAGAGCGCTGCACGAGCTCGCGGCGCCATCTGCAGGACAGTTAAAAGCATTCAAATGATTCAAAGCGCCAAACGCGAGTAGATTCAGCGCTGAAACGTGTTACTCGACCCGGTGATTTTTTTATGAATGGCGGTGAGAATTTGAGATTGTTGGGCTATCATAAAACTCCCAACGGTTGTGTTGTAATTATATAACAGGCTGTAGTCTGACGCGCTACATGTCTGCTGTTACAGTACTGTGTTTAGCTTCGATTCACTGTTAGTGCTAGCTGCGCTGCCATTGGTTTGAGAAGCTTTAATTTGCATTTAACATCCTACAAAGAGAGTTTCAGTGCAGAAATCATTCATGCACTGGAATGCATGCCAATAGCCATGTTTACATGTACATCTGATTAAAATCACGATTGAATGATTCGGTGGACTGTTTACATGAGACGCGAATGAATAACAAATATCAGGCGCGGCTCGTCTATATGGGCAAAATATTCATCCAGTTCCACAACATAGATCTCAAACTGTTGGAAATGTGTTCAGCATTCTGTCAGATGAGTCGTTAAGCCGTATTTATTAAAAGCGCATGGCTTTAAACATGTGTTACTCGACCCGGTGACTCTGTTTTTTATGAATGGCGGTGAGAATTTGAGATTGTTGGGCTATCATAAAACTCCCAACGGTTGTGTTGTAATTATATAACAGGGCATTTTATGTAGTCTGACGATAACGCAAGGATACATGTCTGCTGTTACAGTACTGTGTTTAGCTTCAGAGGATTCAGCTGCTTGTGCATGTTAGTGTTAGCTGCGCTGCCATTGGTCTTCTTGAGAAGCTTTAATTTGCATTTAGGAATGCAACATTCGTCATTAGAAACGTTTATAAATATGTTGTTGTTTACAAAGAGAAGTTTCAGTGTCACATGATCTTCAGAAATCATTCTAATATGCTGATTTGCTGCTCAAGAAACATTTCTCATTATTATCAATGTTAAAAACAGTTTTGCTGCTGAATATTTTTGTGGAAACAATGATACCACTCAAACATTTGTATAAGATTTAAAAAGGAGAGAGAAATTAATCATTTTATTCATGCATGAAAGTGATTAAAAAAGTGAGTGAAGACATTTAAAATGATTTCTATTTAATAAATGCATTAACAAATTTAATTAATATATTTGATAAATGCAAATAAATGCTGTTCATTAAACTTTATATTTATCAAAAAATCCTGAAAAATAAAGTTTATCACCATTTCCACACAAAATATGAAGCAGCAAAATTGTTTTCAACATTGATAATAATCAGAAATGTTTCTTGAGAGTCAAATTAATTATGATTTCTAAAAGATCATGCGACACTGAAAACTGGAGTAATGATGAAGAAAATTCTGCTTTGCATCACAGGAATAACATTACATTTTATAATGTATTAAAATTGAAAACTTTTTTTTTATTTAATTATATTTCACAATATTGCTGTTTTTTTTTTTTTTTTTTTTTTATCAAATAAATTCAGCCTTGATGAGCAGAAGATATTTAGTTCAGAATCATTAATTGTAATGTTTCCAAACTTTTGGCAGGTACTTTAATAATGATAACAATTCTATATACTATATACTTTACTATAATATATTATAGTACTTTATTATAATATATTATATTGTTATCATGATTATTAGTGCTTTTTATTTTTTACAGGACAATAGTATGTATTCTTACAGTATAAGATATATCTTTTAATGTGCTAAAATATGTATTTTTAATAAGTGCTGGGAGTGTGGCTTGTGGGCGTGACTTGGGGCGTGGTCAGATTTTCCTTATTTTTTGTCTCTAGCTGATCACATGCCTGATTAAGAAATTCTTTTAACCCAAAAAGCAAACTATGCTTCCTTCGAACTGGTTTTCTTTAAAATACAAATCTTGTGTAATCCCAGGCTATCTGTAATCAGAAGCACGTTTAAAACTGGAATATAATTTAAATTCATTCACACGTGTTTCATAAACACATAATCCTTTCTGGATTACGATCCACCATCAAAATGATAAATTTAATTATTCTATCTGCTGTGAGAAAAGACTATAAACGATCCGTCACCTGCAGGATCCTCACATGTGATAGTCTACTAGCCGGGAAAACTTCTTTATGTTTACAGACGTGACGTAATGACGCAGTGCCATGCTCGAATTTCCCACAAAAACCTACCCGTACCACTCAAATTAGAAAACATTATTATAAGCTTACCATTGTGAATAGGTCTAAAGGCGATAGTTTTGAACACTGGCTGGCTATGTACTTGCTCAAATATTGATTTCGGATCAATTTTAACCAAAAAAAGTTACGGACTGCAGCTTTAAAGCTTGTGAGTATGGAAATATGATTGAGCTATTCTCAG
The DNA here is from genome assembly GCA_027422415.1 of Schizothorax lantsangensis. Classification (NCBI taxonomy): domain Eukaryota; kingdom Metazoa; phylum Chordata; class Actinopteri; order Cypriniformes; family Cyprinidae; genus Schizothorax; species Schizothorax lantsangensis. The sequence goes on along the minus strand of CM049850.1, from coordinate 33,847,114 downwards.
AACTAACTTTTTTTTTTTTTTTTTTTTTTTGATTCATGCACAGTTACGCCAAGGACATATTATTGCAGGAAGTGAATGAGTTTTAATTTCATGCTTTGCTCACAGATTCAACATTCCCAGTTGTTGTCAGGATGCACAAGCGTTCTCTCGTGCTGTTTCTGATGCCCGCTGTGTCTTTGATATGGGGGTGAGTCATCGCTCTTGCAGTCATGGATCGAATTCTGATCTGATTGTTCCATGAGCTTCCCTACTGAACCCCGAGGGAATGATCTTTATTTATCTAAATGTCACTTTCAGTATTTATTTCCCCCTCGGTAACGTGTTCTAAATGAATTTGATCTTAGGAGGAGCTCGGCTTTAAGATGAGTATTCTGGATGTCGGAGGTGGCTTTGATGGAAGTGAGGCGCAGTTAGACAAGGTACTGTATTCTGCTGTACATTTATAAGATTGTTTTTGCATTTCCATGTAATGCATTTTCTATGTAATTGTTTTTGCATTTCCCCTGAACTTCTGGTGTTGTCTTTGTGTGCAGGTCAACCAGACGCTGAAACCCATGCTGGACATGTATTTTCCTCTCTCGACCGGCTTGACGATCATCGCTGAACCCGGAGCTTATTATGTGTCATCTGCCTTCACGCTGGCCGTGAATATAATCGCCAAGAAAACAGTGGCTCGTGATTTCAGTGGTCAGCCACACAGTGAGAGCTAGTCATCATATCATGTTCATAATTATATATATATATATATATATATATATATATATATATATATATATATATATATATATATATATATATATATATATATATATATATATATACACACATACAAATTTTATATTACATATACATATGTTATATCAAATTTTATTTTTCAATATGCCCAGCCTTACTGTACATATTAAACAAAATCCTACTGCATGTCTAATAGGTGATACACTGATCATACGGTGTTTATTGAACTCATGTTTGTGTTTTTTTCAGAAGCACTGTCTGCAAACGATGAGCCTGAGTTTCTCTACTACATGAACGATGGGGTTTATGGGTCTTTTGCCAATAAGCTGCAGTGTGAAGATTCAATATGGATGCCTTTGGCACACAAGGTAAATATTTCTCTTTTTCTCTTAAAAACAATTTAGTAATGTGACCTTGATCTAATGTATAAACATCAGCAAAATTTACAGATAATTCTTTTTAATATGCATGAAAAGGCATTTCAAAATATATTTCATACATGCTATGGTTTTAGTAGATCTCTTTTATAGTGAACGTGTTAATAATTACTAAACTGAAATTCATTTTGATGTTGTTTTTTGTCAGTGAGTTTCACATTTCTAAGAAAGATTTTTAAATATAAAAGATGTGAAACGTCTACGCTAAATAGTAAAGAAATGTGTAAATGGATAATTCTTCATTAAAGCTCAAAAAATATAACTCCAACAAATAGATAAGCTCGCATACATAATAGAAAAGTTGCTCACAAAATGCTTTTATTCAGAGGCCAAAACACCAGTGTGACACTGACGATGTGAACTGAAAACATTTGTCCTTGCACGGAGCACTTTTTTGACCTCTGAATAAAAGCACATTGTAAAATAGTGTTCTACAATTATGTGTGGGAGCTTCTCCTCTTGTTGGAGTAAGAAAGAGTTTCAAAGATTTGAACATCATCTTTTGTGATTGAGCCCATCACAGGCTGTCAAGGCCGATGCTCTCAGTGATCATGTGTAATGTGGTGTTTTGTCAGGAGGTGAGCGCAGAAGAGCCGCTGTTCTCCAGCAGTCTGTGGGGTCCGTCTGCTGATGATCTGGATCAGGTGATGGAGCGATGTCTGCTGCCGGAGCTCAGTGTTGGAGACTGGCTGCTTTTCAGCGACGCAGGGGCCAACGGTCTGGGGGCCACATTCACTAACGGAGAGGAACACAAACCGCCCGTCTTCTACAGCATCACTGAACGTGACTGGTACGGAGTGAATCTTGATGTCGCTGTACGTGGTATTTCAAACCCGGTGCATTTGTTTTGCTTTTTAATCAAGTTGTTTTTCCTCTCTGTAGGCAAGAGCTGCATAATTGTGGCATCACTTTGGACGTGAGGATGAAGAATTTCTCTCTGGTACCATGTTGCCTGCAACCAAACATATCCAAGGCATCCATTTCCACCCCAGCGTAACATAAAGCCACTTATTAACGTCATTATTTTGACTGATTTTAAGCACTTAAGAACCTGGAATCTTCGAAGAAGCTATGCTTGCTTTGAAGACGTTTGGCTGGGACCAGAGCTGAAGAAGTGTTATTGACCAGAACAACTTCATAGCCATCACAACTGATGGATATACAGCAAATAGGTGCGATTAGCTTTAACAAATGGGCCTGTTGGCGTTTACAGATACACTTAATTATATTAAAGTCTGTTTTATAAATATATATACACATAGTATTTCCACTTACTAATGGAATCAGTCATGTAACGAACAGGGGAAATTATTTATTAAAGCTCGAGTCTAGTTTCATGACATCATCAGATGCTTTTAAAGAAACATGCACTTGTTTTTTGTTATTTGTATTAAGAATATGGTTTAAACTGGAAAATTGTGATCTTTGTCCTATTTGAACTGTTGCAGGAATAGTTCAGCAGACCACTGTGGTATGTTTTTGTGGACAAAATACAATGGAAACTTAGTAAACTGTTGGAAATCTTAGGCCTAAAATGCACTTTAAAGGAATAGTTCACCCAAAAATGAAAATTTGCTGCAAATGTACTCAACTGAGATATAAATGAGTTTGTTTCTTCATCAGATTTGGAGAAATGTAGTATTCCATCAGTGTCTCAGCAATGGATCCTCTGCAGTGAATGGGTGCCGTCAGAATGAGAGTCCAAACATCTGATAAAAACATCACAATAATCCACAAGTAATCCACACCACTCCAGTCCATCAGTTAACATCTGGAGAAGACAAAAGCTGAAACAAATCCATCATTAAGACATTTTGATTTCTCTCTTGATTCAGACAAAACAACCTTTTCAATGGAGGAAGCGTTATGCATAGAGGACTTGTATTTTAGCCAGAAGAAACAGTTGAAAGTTAAAAACATCTTAATGTTGAGCTGGAGACGTGTGGATTATTGTGATGTTTTTATCAGCTGTTTGGACTCTCATTCTGACGGCACCCATTCACTGCAGAGGATCCATTGCTGAGCAAGTGATGCAATGCTTTTAAACTATTCCTTTGATGCAAGTATGCAAATGCAGACACAAAGTGCAAGCATCTGGTCTAGTTGTACATATTTGTACATGCTTGCATTGCCGTGACAAGAAAGTTCTTGACGAAAGTTCTTGAAAAGATGACGTATGTGGCTGCATTTTGTAATGCAGTATTGCACAAAATTGGGAAGTGTCTGCTTTCACATACTTTTGTTTGTTGCGGGGCCTTTTCTAAGCAGTAGCCTATTCATGTCATGCTGTGCATTATCTCAGCATTACACATGTGTTCTGTCCAGGACGTCTCTGGTATTGTGCAAGTATGTCTGAGAATGTGTTGAAGACGGTTGGAGCAAGTGCTGCTGGTTGAAGCGAGAGGAAGCTGTTATGTTGCTCTTTACCTGAAGATCCAGGCAAGTGAAAGCAATGAACTGTGCAACACTGAACCGGAATAAGACAAATGAAATGTTTGTTCAGTGTCAGAGCATAAACTATGGACTGTTTGCCGTGTATAGCATTTACCTTTTCTTGAAAAGTTTTGCTGTCAATAAAATGGTATTAATGGCCTTGTGGATTTATTTAGCATTTTAATGTCTGGGACCGCATTGCCTTTACTGTGAGAGGTCACAATTAAACATGAGTGAGCAAACAGCTAGAAACAAATTTCTTTATTGGTTTTGGTTTGGAATTGGTTACTGAATCTTAAGCCCATATTTTTTTCATAGTAATGAAAATGAAAAAAAGTGATTTAAAAAAAAAAGGCTTGTTTATTTATATATGCAAAAAACAGTCCAATCTGATGTCAGTCCATTTAGATACTAACAAGAAAAAAAATATTTTACTAAGATAACACTGATAATCAGAAATGTTTCTTGAGCAGCAAATCAGCATATAAGAATGATTTGTGAAGTAACATCGTGAAATATTACAATTTAAAATAACTGTTTTCTATGTGAATATATTGTAAAAATGTAATTTATTCATTACTCCAGTCTTTAGTGTCACATGATCCTAAAGATCTGAAATATTTCTTTCAAATCAATGCTGTCCTTTTGAATTTTCTATTCTATTCTGTGCAGCTCAACTGTTTTCAACATTGATAATAATCAGAAATGTTTCTTTAGCAGCAAATCAGCATATTAGAATGATTTCTGAAGATCATGTGACTCTGAAGACTGGAGTAATGATGCTGAAAATACAGCTGCGCATCACAGAAATAAATTACATTTTAACAGATATTCACATAGAAAACAGCTATTTTAAATTATAATCATATTTCACAATATTACTGTGAATTTTTTTATGAAATAAATGCAGCCTTGGTGAGCAGAAAAGTCTCATTTCAAAAACATTAAAAAATCCTAATGATTCCAAACTTTGGAGCAGTATAAAGAGTTAAAGGAGTCCAGGTGTGACGGACGCTCTGTCAGCTCTTGGTTTTAGGAGCCAGAGGCTGCAGGTGACAGACAGCACTGATGCTGTTCAGACGGTAAACCTCCTTCTGCCACGCCGCTGTTCTCCTGGCTGTTAGATGGCGGCGCGTGTGTTTTGCCAGGTGGTCGCTGCGCACAAAGCGGCTGTGGCAAACGGGGCAGGAGAAACGCTTCTCTCCTGTGTGCGTGCGGCGATGACGAGACAGTTCATCAGACCTGGCAAAACACCGTAAGCAGCCGTCCCAGCAGCACCTGAACGGCTTCTCACCTGGTTGGAGAAAATGGAAAACCAAACTTTGGTGTGAGGTTTCATTTTACAGAATTTCTGCATTTATTTAAAAGTCTTAATTCGCTCTTCCACAAAATAAGGCCTTGATTCAAAGCAGAAAGTCATACATTCATAAAGTCATGGCATTAAATGTTGCATGCACTGCAAAAATATGAACATCTCTAAATATATCTAAACATCCGTAAATCAATACATTTACATGTTAAAATGAACAAATAAAGCCTTGTTTCTGAGAATTTGAACAAAATGAAGTGAATTTTTGCTTCAAACAAGAACAGATATCTGTCAGTGGGGAATGAAAACATAGTTTCCCTTTGTATTAAGTTGATTTTTCTGAGCCTTTTGGCAGATATTTGTTTTTGTTTGAATCATAAACTGACTTTTTGTTCACTTTCTCAGAAAACAAGACATGTCATTTTGCTTCTCATATAAATGCATCTTGATTTAAGAATCTTCTATTTGATTGGTTTGAAGTTGTATTTTTAAATGTTTAAGCAATGCTAATACAACTCACAGTGTATACATTTACATTTAGAGAACATATTGATGTATCACTTTTCCTTATATTTATTCCTGGAATTTTCTAAACTTGGTCTTTAAAAAAAGTATTTAAAATGTCTAACATTTCATAAGAACTGCAGAAACTCTGCTTTATGTAAAATCAGTGATCTAAATCATGCAAACACTAAACATGTAAATGGTCCTCTGTACCTGTGTGTGTTCTCAGGTGTGCTTTAAGGTGGGAGCTTTTGAAGTATGTTTTCCTGCAGTCGGGATGAGTGCAGACGTGAATGCGGGGCCGTGACGGGACGGCTCTGTTTGAGGACGAGTCGTGGGCTGGAGCGGGAGCGATGGCGGTAAACTTCAAACCACATGAAGGCGCTGTGGCTGTTTGTTTAGGGAGCAGAATCACCACGACTGAAGCTCTGTCCACAAACAGCACAGGGCTGGAGCTCGCTGAGGTCACTGTCACTGGAAGCATCTGGAAGACTGAGAGCGAATCAGACACCGCTGCAGCAGGGGCTGATGGGGGATGACGGGTCACGTCTGCGTCTGACGTGTGCCGGATCACACTGACCGCTCGAGATCTGGCCTCGGGTGAAGCCGTGACCCCTGACCCCGGGTGCGGGTCGCCATCAGGGCTGTGCGGTGGAGTCATGTATGACCTTACCTGAAAAAATACAACCAATTCATGACTGTTTTTCATAGTACTTAACTAAAGAAACAGGTTTGGCCAGATTACCGTATTTCAATTTATGGGACAATTTCATGCATCTCACGTTATTGTAACCTTGATGTTTTAGTTTTGGCTATTTCAATTAGAATCTAATTCGATTACTGAAATGCAGTCCTTTTATTTACCATATTACTGTACTACAATGACTTTATGACAGAGGTAAATATTTCACTAATAGATCTCATCATTTTTTCCTCAGTTGATTCATCACAGTACATTAAGACAACTGTTTTGTATCACAAGTGTTCTGAAATGTTATGTTTAAATATGCAAATGAGGCACTAAATCATTAATGAGGCATCTATTTACATATGCTCTAATTTGCAAACATTTCCAGAACTTAAATCTGAATATTTATCAGTGACATTTAATTAAGACATTTACATTTTTATTTTTATATTTTCTGTTTTCATTTTAGTTTTATTTATGTCTATTTATGATGTCTATAATATGTCTATATAGATTTCATTCTTTTTTCAGTTTTAGTTATTTAAGTGAATTATATTTTTTTTGTTTATTTTTATGTCAAGGGTTATTTTGTGTTTTATTTTATTTTAAGTAACAATGGCTTTAGTTGTAGTTATTATAATAACCCTGTTTAATGCTCAATACTTTTCTAAAAATCAAGGCAGTTTTATAAAAAAAATATTACAATTTTGGATAAAGTCAGGATCAAAATTCTCGTTTGATTTTGTTTACACATTAGAGTTAAAGAGTTTTTAAATATCACAGAAAATACTAGGCTGAATTTTTTTTATATATATATATATATACATTTTCACCAAGTTTTTAGGAATAATATGTTGGCAAATGTCTTGCCTTATTTTAAATCTTAAATTTAAATGCAGTACAAAAACATATGCATAAATACCTCACAGTTGAAATAGTATATAATTAGTTTTTACATTACAATAATGAGGTTGAGATTTGCATTTGTGTTCTAGTATTGAGAATTATAGGGGTATACATGCTCTTTCTTTCTATCAATAAATAAGTAAAACATGAGCTGGATCTGTTTGTGTGTTGTGTCACTCACGAAGGTGGACTGGTGTAAATCATCACAGGTCAAGGGCCAAAACTCCCTCTGCTGGATCTTCATAGACATCAGGGCCTCCACAGCTTCTGAACATCTCCCGGCTGAATCAGGCTGCTATCACAAAAGGAAATTAAATACAAAAAAGTACAGTTTTATGATTTTATGGCTCATTTAATTAATAATATGCTTTTCATTCAACTCATGAACCCACCCTTGTTGTACAGTAATGTAATGTTTAATGCACTTCATGTTGTTAACAACAACTATATATTTTCTTTCTCTTTTTATTTTTATATGAATATGGTACAAGATTATTTAAATCAATATAATAAACAAGTCAGCTCAAAAGTAATCAAAACGTAGTCTGGTTAGATTAAAATGTGTAATGTAATGGATTACGTTACTAACTACAATTTACATAAGTTCACTAACAAATGTAATAATAATATTTGTATATAGCAGGTATATAATATGTAAATTATAATATAGCAATAAAAATAATAGTTTTATTTTCAATACTTTAAAAAAGTAGTTTTATAAAAATAAAAAAGTGCATTATTTCAATCAATTGATTCTTTTGTACATTATTGTACATTATTCATTATGTAATGTTTGTTTAATAGTTTTGACCAGTCTTATTCACAATCAGCTGTTTATAAACATATTAAATAAATATAATAGGAAAAAGAAGAAAAAGAATGCATTATATCTGCACTTCGGGAAATTAAACATGAAATTAATATAAAATAAAATAAGATAAAAAAACATTAGTTTTATTAATAGCAGATCAAATTAAAATACAGTCTTAAATGTATAAATGCAGATGTTTTACTTACACGTTTAGATATGGATGTCATACTGATGCTGCATTGCACCTCTCGTTTATCACTCTGACTGAACTGACTGAAGTCTCATTATGATCAATACTGTCACTGTTTCTGGAACTTCGATTCATTCACATATTTCAGAAAACCGAGCTGGGCCGTGAAGGTCGTGCTGTCGCCTCCAGCCAATCATCGACAAAGGTGTGCGGAGCGTCAGCCAATCAGGAGCGCGCGTCGCTGCGTGATCAGCGGCTGATCCGCGCGGTGTGTACGGGTGGTACACAGTCGGTCAGCTGTGTGTCCATGAGACTGATGCGCGGATATTTAAGACGATCCCTGCTGGACCTGATCCAGCTCTGGCATTTTACTCACATGTTTTATTCACCTCACAACAGCGACCCGTCAAAAGCCTTGATTTTCTTCATAACGCTGTGTAATGGCTTCCATTATTTCATCACTGCACCATAATATTATTAAAATAATGTTAAACCAGTCTTGACCTAGCTTCTACAGTAATAAGCCTATTTTTGTCATGTCATGGATTCATTCTGCAGTGTATCTGAGAAGAGAGATTTACACTTTATGAATCATCTGGAGACAAAATTATTAAAAATATATACAATTTAATAACATAATCTTTTTATGTTTTTTATATACAGTATATATATATATATATATATATATATATATATATATATACACTGTAAAAGTTATAACAAAATTTGTATTTAAAATATATAGCCTATATACTGTATATATATATTGACCTTATAACATTTAAAAAGTAAGAGTTTTTAAAATAAAATAAAAACTTTATAACTTAAATTAGTATAGAAAGCGAGAGAGAGAGAATAAAATGAAATAAATATTTTTAAATGTTCAGAGAAGCGCTTCATCTGTGTGTGTTTTGCAATGCTGACTGTTAAACCTTTGCCCCCCCCCTTGAATATTTTGGTTACATACTCGTTTAGTAAGCTGTTAAATAACAGTTACCCAGCAGGCCAAACTGCAGCAGAGTCTATCAGGGACGTGGGTTTATTCTCTCTGCTGAAGCTTGTTCTGCACAAACTCTATTTGATGATACTGTTAAACGACACGACACTGGCTTCACTCTCCAGCACTCGCGGGTCATCTGAGGCCTGAATTCCTGGACTGGACCTTTGCCCTAGATTTGTGTGAGTGCATGAGCATGTGTAAATCTAGCAGTCCCACCGAGGCCAAATACATGATCGCTCATGTACTTTACATGATTCAAGCGCATAAACGTTCATCTGTAGAGAATGAGTTATTTTGGTGACTTCTCAGCTCACATCTTCATGTTATGATCACACAAACAACCTAAGTAAAGTGTGCAGATGTTAATAAGCATTAAAACCAATGCCATGCACTGTAAAAACCATGAACTAACCTGTGAAACAGAGCTTTTAGAAACTCAGAATCACTTTAACCATTGCTACAAGAATAAATCACTTTTCTTTGATGACTGGTTTGAAAACAACCTTCTTTTAGTTGGTCAGCTTTTTAACTCAGTAAGCAGACTTTATTCAGATTTCTTACAGAAATATAATGTTCCTGTATCTGCTGATGAATATGCTGTTGTTTTTAAAGCATTCCCTCTGGTGTGTCTTTTCTGTTTCAATACACATTTCCATGGTCATGTACTTACTCTCTGAACTTAACTGACACAATGATTGAAAGTGTTTGATTTCTGCAGATCAACAAAATAATAACTGTAATATCAGGGCTCTCTTCAGAGAGAGATAACAACATTTCCTTATATAATACCATATTGGAATAATATTGTGGAGAATATACTGTACCTTGGGAGAAAGTATGGACCTTGCCTCAGGTATCTGCTTGCAATAAAATAAAAGAAATAACGTTTAAATGTTACCCGACTAAAGCCATATATAAGTCAGACTTTGCCATTTTTGGACTTTGTATTCCTCTGAAGAAGAATTCATTCATTTGTTTTGGCAACGCACTTATACGGAAAAATTTTGGTCAGAATTTTTCATGTTTGTCCAGTTTTATTTTGTAAGTGACTTCTCTTTTTGTTTTAAAGATTTTTTTATTTTTTATTTAACCACTTACAGGAAGATACAGGAAAATATTACATAATTAATTTATGTTTCCTGTTAGCCAAATTTCATAAAAATGTATTGGCTCCAAAACTCTTTTTTATTTATTCAGAATTGACTTAGACAAATATATGGAAACTATCCAAAATTCTGTTCATCCGAAAGCAATGAAAACTGTATTTCTTTATTCATCCTTTGTGTCTTCTAATTGATTTAGTTGTTTACTCTGGCTGGTTGCATGTACTTTTTTCTCTGTCTTTTTTCTTTTCCTTTGCTTTGTTTTGTCTCTGTATGCAACATACTGTTTAATAAAAATAAAATAATAAATCAGTAAAACCATTACACCAATGACTCTCTGTTTGGAAGCGCTCCAATCGGATTGTGCATCATGAATTATTTGATTTACATCAGAACTTCGGAGTGGGTTCGTTCGTGAATCTTTGGGTTCAGATCAGAACCTCGGAGCGGGTTCGTGAATCATTTTGCAAATTGAATGATTTGTGATCCGCGCTCCGAAGTCCCGATCTGAAATGATGGTTTGCGAACACTGATCTACAGGTACATCTAGAATATGGTGAAAAAGTGAAACTTTCATGTATTTTAGATTTATTACATGTAAAGTAAAACATTTCAAAAGTTTTTTGTTTTAATTTTGATGATTAGAGCTTACAGCTCATGAAAGTCAAAAATCAGTATCTCAAAATATTAGAATATTTACATTTGAGTTTCAATTAATGACCATCCATACAGTATAAATTCTGGGTATCTCTTGTTCTTTGAAACCACAATAATGGAGAAGACTGCTGAGTTGGCAATGATCCAGAAGACGAACATTGACACCCTCCACAAAGAGGGTAAGTCACAGAGGGTCATTACTGAAAGGTGTGGCTGTTTACAGAGTGCTGTATCAAAGCATATTAAATGCAAAGTTGACTGGAAGGAAGAATTTGGGTAGGAAAAGGTGCACAAGCAACAGGGATGACCGCAAGCTTGAGAATACAGTCAAGCAAAGCTGATTCAAACACTTGTGAGAGCTTCACAAGGAGTGGACTGAAGCTGGAGTCAGTGCATCAAGAGTCACCACGCTCAGACGTCTTCAGGAAAAGGGCTACCAAGCCACTTCTGAACCAGAGACAACGTCAGAAGCGTATTACCTGAGAACTCAGTGGTCCAAAGTCCTCTTTTCAGATGAAAGTAAATTTTGCATTTCATTTGGAAACAAGGTCCCAGAGTCTGGAGGAAGAGTGGAGAGGCACAGAATCCATGTTGCTTGAAGTCCAGTGTGAAGTTTCCACAGTCAGTGATGATTTGGGCTGCCATGTCATCTGCTGGTGTTGGTCCACTGTGTTTTCTGAGTCCACAGTCAACGCAGCCATCTACCAGGAGATTTTAGAGCACTTTATGCTTCCATCTGCTGACAAGCTTTATGGAGATGCTGATTTCATTTTCCAGCAGGACTTTAGCACCTGCCCACACTGCCAAAACCACTTCCAATTGCTTTGCTGACCATGATATTACTGTGCTTGATTGGCCAGCCAACGTGCCTGACCTGAACCCCATATGGAATCTATGGGATATTTTCAAGAGAAAGATGAGAAACAGTCGATCCAACAATCCAGACGAGCTGAAGACTCAATAGTGCCTCAGCAGAGCCACAGACTGATCTCTTCCACACCTCACTGATGCTGAGCCCCGACCGAGTATTGAGTGCAGAAATCAACATACTTTAAAGAACTTGAACTTTTCTGTTTTGCAAATCCTTTTTTTGATTGATCTTAGGAAATATTCTATTTTGAGATACTGGATTTTTGACTTTCATGAGCTGTAAACTCTAATAATCAAAATTAAAACAAAAAAACGTTTGAAATGTTTTACTTTACATGCAATGAATCTATTCACCAACTTTTTCACCATATTCTAATTTTCTGAGATGTACCTGTATATATATTCTCTATTATAGATCAGTGTTTGCGAATCATTATTCAGACCGGGACTTCGGAGCGCGGATCACGAATCGTTTGCTTTAGAATTGAACTTCGCTCATCATTTGATTCATATCGGAGCTTCGGAGCGCTATCGCGAATCATTTCGTGAATTGAAATGAACCGAAATGATGGTTCGTGAATCGTTCAGATCGGGAATCGGGACTTATATTCATACAACAAATATTCTGGGGTCATGAAATGTTTGTGAAAATGATCAAAAATGCTGCTCGTGGCAGGCAACTTTTTTAAAAGAGCTATTTCTAACTGATTTGATTTAACCAAATAAAATGAGTTTTGTTGGTATAAATCGATGCATATAAATTAACTAATGTAACATAATATGATATTTTTGACTTATTTTTTAGTTGTTTTAGATGTTACCGTTTTTAGGTTACCTTTTTTTTCTAGTATGTTCCTTTATTGAGGCTAAAATCACTGAAAACTCCTTAAAGTGGCATTTCTACCTGAATTAATACATAAAAATGAGTTTTGTTGGTATGAATTTGATTATTTTAGGTTGATTCAGTGATGCTACATGATTGTTTTTTTCATTTTTTAAGTTACCATTATTTTGGGTCAATGCTCATACAACAATATTGGACTGCAGATGCAGTGATTGACCAATCAAGCGTCAGAAGCACATTTCATCCTGGAGCTGTTCACTATTTTTAGCTCACTGAATGTTTGCAGATTCTCATCCGAGCACAAAGTGCACTAAACTCGAGCACCCACATGATTCCCAGTATAGTATGTGATGTGTTTACAGAAAGTCACTCTTTAACTCATTAAACAAAGTTTTGGTTAAAAATAACTTCAACCTTGTCCACACTGACTGTCCTTGAGAGTATTGATGTCAAAAGATGAACTCACAAAGATGTGTCATGTCATTGTCCTAAAGCTAATATCTTCATATTATCAATAATCAAAAATGGTTTAAAGAAATAAAAAAATAAAATAAAGAAAGAAAAGACTCTGAGAATGAGAATGAGAATGAGCTTTATTGGCCAGGTATGTTTACACATACGAGGAATTTGTTAAAGTGACAGAAGCTCCACAGTGCAACAGAATGACAGCAACAGGACAGGACACAGATAATAAAGAATAATATACAAATATACAAAATAGGCAATGTACAAAAAAGCAAAAACACAATATATAATATAGACAATTATGTGCGTACAGGTCTGATTTGTGCAAATTAGAAATGAAAAATAAGTATGTGTGGTGAATAAATAATTGTATAATAGTGTTGTGTGTTCCACGTTAATGTCAAGTGTTCATGAGATGGATTGCTTGGGGGAAGAAACTGTTCCTGTGTCTGGTCGTTCTGGTGCTCAGAGCTCTGTAGCGTCGACCAGACGGTAACAGTTCAAAGAGGGAGTGTGCTGGATGTGAGGGGTCCAGAGTGATTTTGCCAGCCCTTTTGCTCACTCTGGATAAATACAGTTCTTGGAGAGTAGGGAGGGTTGTACCAATGATTCTCTCAGCAGTCCGGACTACCCTCCGTAGTCTTCTGAGGTCAGATTTGGTAGCTGAGCTGAACCAGACAGTTATTGACGTGCAGAGGACAGATTCAATGATGGCAGAGTAGAACTGTTTCAGCAGCTCCTGTGGCAGGTTGAACTTCCTCAGCTGACGAAGGAACTACAACCTCTGCTGGGCCTTTCTCACAATGGAGACTATGTGATTGTCCCACTTCAGGTCCTGGGAGATGGTGGTGCCCAGGAATCTGAATGACTCCACTGCAGTCACCGTGCTGTTCATGATGGTGAGTGGGGGGAGAGCAGGGGGGTTTCTCCTGAAGTCCACGATCATCTCCACTGTTTTGAGCGTGTTAAGCTCCAGGTTGTTAAGACCGCACCAGACAGCCAGCTCCTTAACCTCCTGTCTGTAGGCAGACTCGTCACCGTCCTGAATGAGGCAGATAAGTGTGGTGTCGTCTGCAAACTTCAGGAGCTTGACAGAGAGGTCTTTAGATGTGCAGTCGTTCGTGTAGAGAGAGAAGAGCAGTGGGGAGAGAACAACAGAGAGAACCTCTGTTGGCATGTTGAGCGTCTGATGTTTCAGTCAGATATGAATGATGAACTTATAGTTTTGTAGAAAATTTACCTTTTTAAAAACCAGTTTGTCCATTTTATTTCAATGGTAATTGAAAGTGCATTACAAAGGCATAATAAAGACACATATAAATAATTACAAATTGTTTATTTGGTCATAAAGATTTTAGAAACTGTATTTAAAAATGATGCCAAAGATTCATTTTTGTTGGTCTTAATTTCATTCAAAAGAAAAGAGAGGTTTGGGTAAGATGAGAGCCTTTTCTTCAGTTGTCTTGTAAAATAAAACAGACATATATAATACTCCTAATGAAATGTAATTTAGAAGCAAAACCTGCCACCTGCTGGACGTTATATGCACATTTTCCCTGTCACATGGTCTAACTGCTATGGGCATTTATTTACAGCTTCTCTATTATATAAAAATCATTTTTGGGTGTTTTATGATTAAAATCAAAATGAAAAGATTTAGATTTACTAGCTATTAATTTAATGGGCCAAAATTAAATAAAAAGGTTTATATATTTATCATCAATAAATCCAATTTTTCATACATTTTAACCTGGACATTGGTTGTTCCAGCCTTAGCCATGGTTTAACCATGTTCATACTTTTAACTGAACTAATTTAATTGTTTTCACAATGAAGAGATTTATCCTGATTCTAAGCCATTTAAATAAATGCATTTTTAAAAATGTATTATTTAAATAAAATCAAATAGATGCAAATAGTCAATACTAAACCATTTGCCATATATATACAGTACACACACACACACACATATATATATATATATATATATATATATATATATATATATCCTGTTTCATTTATGCATGACTGACAATTATCCATCACAAAACTGTATAGTCCAAATGAATTGAAATTTTATATGCATCAATACATCAATATTGGCCTAAAGGCTTAAAGACTTTTTGAGTGTGCTCGTGAAAATGGCTTATTGATTAATTATATTTAATTTTCAGTTGCATTCCCTGTGTTATATTAATATTAGAACAACAGAAAGGGTGTCAAATCTGCATTAAGAAGGTTCAAATGACATAATTCTATCACAATTTTCACTACAAGCCAAAATCTCTTTAGAGCCTTTGCTATTATTTTAAGCATCAAGGCGTTTGTACGTTACCTGCATTTATAACATATTTCCACATTTTTTGCTCTTCAAATAGGCCTAAACAGAACATCAATTTTGACATTTATTTGAGTGAATTTCTGACAGTAAATTTGACATTAACATGATTTCTTAACATTGAACGTCTTTGAATCCATGCAAAGCACAGTTACAGGTGGAAAAGGTGTGTGTGTTTGTAAGGCAGGTGGGCATGACATCATTGCTTTATTCTTATGGGTGCAAACATACGCCACAAAGCATCATGTCTCAGGGGCTCAGTCAAGTTCTAGATTTTGTGCCTCAGAAGTATGAAATGGCTGATAACTCTGGCATGGGCTTAATATCAATTCAAACTGTAAAGCAGCCAAAGAAGAGCGTCGTATCAGGACTGAATGCAGATAACAGTCGTATATTTACTACAATGACACACACAGATCACTCGCCGCCAACACAATGACAACACATGGGAAATGACCCGTGAGCCCCGCCCCCTTCCCTGCCTTTATCCCCTCCAACCAATCCGCTTCGCCGACACATGCTGACTCTCAACCAATCAGCGTCGCCGTTACACGCGCATCCTCCCCAACAGACCCAAAGAAGCTTAAACAGAGTTAAGATGGCGGCATGTGGATGAGGAGGTTGTAAATTTCAGCTCTTCAGTTGCTTTCGGTGAAGAAAACATACATTCTCAAACCTAACCCCTAAAGAAAAGAGACAAGCCCCCCACAAAATCATTTACCCGGGACCGAGCCCATGACGTCCATTCACTTCGTGGTTCACCCGTTACCCGGGACCGAAGACCAGCTAAATGACAGGTATTTATAAGAAAGAAGCGGTTTGCGATCTGTATTTACCTCTGGATGAGGTGAAAGCGCATTCAAAGATTGTAAATAAAATATCTGGGGTATTTTATGTCTGCTGCAAACGCTCAAGGTTGGACATTTGGGTCTAAAAATAACGAGGCCCGGCTGACTGGAGACACAATGCGGGTTGGGGGATGGGGAGGTGAAAAGAGAGGGAACTGCGATAAATTTATGCCTTTACACGTCAAATAAAGACTTTTATTTTAAATGTACGATTTACTTATTACATTTAACTCGTGTTTATTATGATACGGCCATCGAATGCGAAGAGAATTGCAGAATAAAAATCCTCTCAGGTTAGCCGGTTAGCTTTTAGCACTGCGAGAGCTCGTTTAATTAATCTTTATAAAGTTGGTGGAAATCACATCACAACTAGTGTGAAATGTGTTTTGGCGTTTGTCCTTCTGTTTTGTTTAGTATTATCCAGGGCTGGACAATTAATTTTAACAGTTGTCTATAAACGCGAAGACGCGATCTTTTGAACTGAAGATGGTTTAGATAAAGAATTGCAATGTTATGAGTTTAATGTTATGCTATGTTTATTTTTTTTTCATCTCGTAAAAATCCAATTCCAAAAGCTGTAGTTATAATATAACAGTCTCTTTCGGTGACGTTGCATTTCTTAAAATGTTATAAACAAACTAAATTTCGTTAACTTGACTAGTCAAAATGGTTGCAGATAGTTGGTGATGGAGGTGATTGTTATGTCTGATGACAGCTGCATGAGGAGTCCGTGGCTAGTAACATTGAAAGCATCCTTGGACAAAATGGGTGTCTCTTTGCCTTCTCCTGTTGGTTAAAGGATGTTTTAAAGCTGTGTGTTGGGTTTTTCCCACTGTAGTTTACCCAAATCCCTTAAAATGCTTATTTTGTCATCGGTTTTGTAAGAGCAGCCTCATACCAGGCTAACCATCAGAGGAAGCGTTCAAAGAAAGGGTGACATAGATAAATCATCACAAAGTTCTAAATTGTTTTTTTTTTGTTGCATTTTGACACTAGAATAAAGGCATGTTTATTATAAAAAAAATATATATATATATGCATGCACTGTATGCATTGAGTACTTAATGCTAATATGCTGTAAATTTTTGTTTGCCATTTTAAATAGTCACACATTTATTTTCATCTTTGTTTAAATTTATTAAAAATTGTATGGATTCTGAAGTTTACTCATTCTTTTTTTGGTTGTGATGGTGTCTCAGTCCACATTCACACTGATGTTTTTAGGAAGCCAAACAATTTGAATATAATAATAATTTTACATTATTATTATTATTATTATTATTATTATTGTTGTTGTTGTTACTGAAATACAGCTGTATTGTAAAATAAAATATATGTATATAAGTTAGTATATAAGTAAATATTAGTTATAAGTATATTAATTACTTTTTATATAAATCTACCCACATTAGTCATCAATGATTCCGATTTCATAAGTTTCAGTTAAATATTTTATTGTAAAATTACAATACTTGTCTTAATTTTTTTTTAACCCTCAAGCTTTTTTTTTTGGCAGGGAACTATAGCTTCTGTGAAAATAGGTTTTAAAAAATGTCTTGTTACAAATCTAATGAAATGGTTTAATCTGTCCTCAAAAATGTTGGAAATTTTGTGAATTTGTAACAGCTGCACGTTGTGTTCCTAAATGCCTATTAAAACCTCAGCGCATGCAGAGATTGAGTTTGCTGCATTTACTGTAAACCAAAATCAGATCACGAGCTGCTCGTGTAAACGCAGTTCCATGCTTCACTTTTAAAACATGCAGTGCAAGAGACTACATCATTCAAATGAAGCCTTTTGTTTGGATAAGTGCACAAAGCCATATTGTGCTTTTGATTTTATTTCAATGGACAGATGCTTAGTTTGCCCCCCCCAAAAATGTTGATCTTTTATATTGATAATAGCAGTGTAAAAATATTTTTGGTTCTGAATCTCTGGCAGAACAGATAAGACTGTGGCAGGCTGTGAGAGTGAGTCACTGTCAGAAGTAGAGTAATTTACTATACAGCAGTGTAATAATATTTTTGGTGCTATTCTTTATGGTAAATGGTGCCATTTAGGCAATTGATAGTCTAGATAATAAAGAATCGTAAGCCATTTATTTAATTAGTGCATGGAAATGTTACTTTATGGCATTAAAATGTGTTATGAACCGTGTTTCAGTCACTTTATGCATCGAAAGGTAATCATTTCCAACAAAGGGAAAAACATACCTTGCATCAAGACTAAATGCAATTTTGAGCCATTTTGTTTGTACGCTTAGTGCCCTAGATGTTATCACACTCTTGCATTTCTCGCCGCTATGTTTAGGTTGTCCTGTTCATTACTATCTGTCATCCCCAGAACGGATGTATACTTGCACTAGTCATTAACGTTTCAGCATGTACATGGAGACCTCCATCCTTCATTGTCCACTGATATGTCCAGCAATAATGAGCCGTGACTTGAAGGCTTTTCTGCTGCGCTGCGTTGACAGGAAACGAGGGACCTTTCTGCACACGTGTCCCCTTCGTGCTAGATTCAGCATGATCTCAAGTAGCTTAGACTGCTGCTGTGCAAAGATATTCTCTGTGCACATTGCAGTATGATGTCGCTAATCTTGGGCTTTTTAGTCTGTATCATGAAGTGCATGCATTGAAAAGCTTGTGTATGCATGTGTTTGCTTTATACCCAATTTTTGGCAATATTTCCCTGCCAATATAGTATTATGTGCCATGAATTATGGTATTTTGGGAGAGCATATTCATGTTGTTTTTGGTTAGTTTAAGTACTTGGATGAAGTTTTTTTGCGGGTGCTGCTTTCAGGACTTTACTCTTGTTTTCATACTGAGTTAATCTACAGAGGTCATTTACAAAGAGGAGATGCTCAGTGGTTCAGTGTTGATTGTATTGAAATGAGATGAGAATCTGAAGACCTTACTGATAGGTTTAGATGATTGTATGTAATAATTTGACTATGTAATTTGAAAAACGACTTATCGTTTGTAAACATCATGGTGTTTGTGTTCAGAAGTTGTCTCCATCGCTTATCATTGTTCAGATGTTGCTGTAGGCATGTTGCTGTACTAGTGTGCCAAGTATGCCAAGCAAGACATTGGCTCTGTTCCAAAACCTAGTGAGCTGCCTACAAAGTGAGCATCCTAACTGAAATTCTAACCTCATAAGGGACTTATTTGGAATGTACTACATAGACAGCAGCACTGTCTTTTAAATTATTCAAATGCTCTAGATAAAAAGTGTATGGTGCCTTAAAATGCTGCCTATCTAGGCAGCGTGCTAGATTTTGGTATGCAGCCATTTTTACAGTTTTATAGCTGGTTTATGACACACTTTTTGTCCAAGAAGAGCTTGGAAGGACTAAAGTTGGCCAACATTCTTCAGCCAATTTGGAACCGGTTGCACGCTGCCGTAAGAATCACATCTTTCTTCATATGTTGCTGCCTGCTGTGCATCTGCATTTACTCATATGAAAGCTACGGCACACCATGCGGCCTTCCAAGTGTGTTCTTTGTCCCTGGTGCACTCATACCCAAGGTTTCCTGGTGGAAATGTTATGCATTTGTTTTTATATCTGATTGTTTGGCCTAAAAATCTCTTTATTTTCATACCTAGTCATTGGTTTTAAGGGCTGTTATCTTGCGGCATGAAAAAATGAAATCATTCATAATGAAGATAAGTTTTAGTTTTTCCCTTTCATTATTGCGTCTCGTACCAAATTTTCTCTTGTTTTGTTTGTTGTATCCTTCTCTTCCACGGCATGATTATTTATAGCGGATGTATTGGTTGAGATTTTTACTGGTCTTTGTATAAATATGCTCTGTTTTAAAGCCCATTTAGCTACTTTAAGGAATCATAAATCAACGTTGATTGAATTTTGCAAGTAATAACTAATTTAGCCTAATTATTTTGCTGATAAATTGTAAAATCATTGGGCCTCATTCATGAAACACGAGCAGAACAAATTTTTGTGTAAATCGTTCGTAAAGCCGTTCTGACTAGGAATGCACTGATTGACCAGCCATAAATCGGAACCGTTTTTTTGTCTTTTTCGGCCGATTTTTCCGGAAGTGCGCCCGCATGCACACTACATTTGTAATCATTCGCGAACATGTCATTTGTGTGGAAGACAGTCGGCACAAGCACAACAAACACAGAAAAACAGATACCGAGAAGCGAACAGCCGTTGGTGTAACGTTACTGGCGCACAAATAAGAGCCGCTTTCCTGCGTTTGCTGAAGTTGTGCGAGCGTATCATTAAGATAATATCTGTGCGCGCCCTGCTCAAGCGTAGACGGTGAACGGTTGTTTAGCGCTGCTTCTCACGTGTTGGATGAGAAACGAAACAGACCAACTTGTGACACAGCTGAAATACTTATTTTTGTAAAGAATAAAAAAACAAACAAACTTGCATGCACTTTTGAAAAGCCAGAAGTAAACATCAGTTCTGTACAGGATGATTATTTTTATTTTACCTTAAAATTACATTGACTTAATTTGATTTAAAAAGCACCTGCTGTAGCATCTTTGTTTTACTCGTTGCACTAAACATTATTTGATTTTAACATTTTGGAAAAATGTATTTACTTTGGTTTTATTTAGTTTCACTTGTAAAGACCTTTTTTCTTTACACCAAATTTAAAAATGAAAACAAATGCTGAATGTAGGGATGTAACGGTATGAAAATTTCTCATCACGAATATAGTGACCAAAATTATCACTGTTATCAGTATTATCACGGTATTGTTAAAATGTGCTGGAGATGTTCAAAAAGTACTGACACATAAATCACTTAACCAACTTTTATATTTAAGAATCAACAAACAACAAATAAAATGACTTTTTGTTTGCATAATCACTAAAACAATAACATTACCAATGATTTAAAATTTAATGATTTTAAATGACAACTTGACTGACAACAGTTTAATATCATGTTCAAATATCTAATGTACATTTTCAAATAAAGCTTTGAAAAAGTTTCATGAAAAGGTATTCCTCACATTTCAGCCTTTAAATAAAGAAAAGGGTTAAGTCAAAATGATAATTGACTAATAAATGATTATGTATTTTATCTGCTCCATAAATAATTCTAGATACCTTATCTGAATTGTTTAAATATGTAGAATCCACATAAGCTTGTTTTTCATCAACCGGTCAAAATTTACTGCAGGGCATGCAAATTTGGTCCGTTTTTGGCAAGACAGAAACTGCACACAGGCTGAATTTAAATATAACTCTCTGTAAATCCACTCTCTGACAGCAGGTGGTGCTTTATATGGAAAAGCTGAATTACAGCTGTTTCCCATTAACTCCGTGGACAAAGCAGTATTGCGATTAAAAACACTTCCTTTAGGTATTACATGGAGCGAAGATGAAAACAAAATGCCATCGAATCGTTTCTGAAGACAGTCAGAGCCTTCAGAGGTACATTCATATAATTAATTAATTCATATATTCATTTGTATAATTCCCTTAGCACTCTTTTAAATCCTCCCAGCTTTTCCGCTCTATTTTTGCCCTATTTTCACTCAAAACGAAACTACTCTGCATGCTGTGCACACGTGAGACTGTTACTTAAAACTGTGCTTTATGCTGGACAGTGTTTATTTATCGTGAGTTGTTCAAATCGTGGTAATTGAATACGGTTTTAATGATAATTAAAATATGAAACGGTAATACTAACCGTGGGGAATTTTATCATGATTTATTGTCAAACCGGTAATCGTTACATCCCTAGCTGAATGCTGATTAAGTAACATCTTTGTTTGGACTGTTGAATGAGTGTTGATTGTGTTGTTTGGATTGTAACTATTGCAGTTGTTGCCTTTAATTTCACATGGTTACAGTTAATGTTTTCATTTTTATGTAGTTTCAACCCAATTTAAAAGCTAAATGCTGATGTCAGCTTCTATCGAATGTACTTACTGTGCAGTTACTGCCTTTAATTTCAGATGGTTACAGTTATAGTTTTCAATAGCCAAAAGCCAGTTTGGCCTGTTAAATACCAAATAAATCTTGTTTATGTATACTTTCATTCTTTCTTGTTTGTTGCTTAAAGAAAAATAAAATGGGGTATCGGAATCGGCCAGTTTTCTTGTAAAAAATCGGAGTCAGCCATGAAAAATCATGATCGGTGCATCACTAGTTCTGACGTAAACTTTCGAATTCATGAAAATGTTCGTATTTTCAAAATGTTAGTTGGTACGAAAGAAATGTACACCTGCTCCCTACCATGTGTAAATGGTGCATAAAACGTTCTGTTCTTTTTGGCAAACTGATAACACTAATTATTATGGCAGTGCATCAAACTTCAATGTCATTTGCCCTTGCCCTCTTAGTATTTTAATTTTTTTTGCAGCTGAGTTGATGACTGTAAAACGCAGCGCTCGTCACTGTCACTTACCCAGCCGTAAATAGAGGATGGGTGAGGATGGGACAAATAGCGACCAACTATCCTACTTGTACAACGACAGCCTACATGGAGAAGTCAATATGACTGGTTACTGCTTTTTTATATTTAGTAAAATTCTTAAAAATGAGATGCTAGTAATATGTTGCCACCGTGGATATTCCAAATCATAGCAACTAAAGCGTCTCAGCTGGAAAAATGCTGTGCCATCAAAATGTTTTCAAGCGCCACCAGCTGGTTGTTTTAAGAAGAGCGCCTGACATTTTTTCAGCTGGCTAAAAACTCTTTGGTGGACACACATTATTGAATATTTATTGTTAGGCATGTGGCCTATTAGTGTTTTTTGCATTCATGCAATATACTGGAGCCAAACCTGAGAAAGTAGACCAGAATATTCCACTGCGTTCCTGGACACGCAATTTGTGTAGCTGTAATTCATAGGCGGGGATTATGCTAATTGTGAATGAGCGTGAACGAGCGCCCTATTTACGAATGATTATTTGTAATTCATTAACATACACATGTTTAACTATCAAATCGGAGGTTTACGAAGCGTTTGTGAATCCGGAGGAGAGTTTTCGAGAAGGTCTGTTTTATGCGCAAATTACTCAGAAGTTACTCATTTACGCAAGTTTCATGAATGAGGCCCATTATATTGAGTGAAAACATTACAAATCTTTGCATGTTTATTACAAATGTTTGATGACTTAGGAGTCACTTGTTTGTGAACTGAAACTAAGCCTCCAGGTTTATTTAAATATTCATTATTTGATGGATTAAGTTTTTTTTGAAATTGCATTTTCCAAATGCGTTTTGCATATGTATATTAAAGCATTATTAGTATTTAAACATGACAGGAATAAGTGTAAAATGCCCAGAATAAAGTGGGTAAAATAACCCACAAGGCCACTTGATTTTTTCTGACCATGAGGCATGATCTGTTTCTAAGTTTTCCTTCCGTCTCCTACAGTTTTCCTCTATTCAAACCATAATAGTCATCCTCTCTCCTGCCAAGGTTTTGGCCAGTTTCAGTTCACAGGTGTTGGCCATCGCTCAAGCCAATATAAATGATGACTCTCTACATTCAGCTGTGCCTTTGATAATGTGGCGTGAACATTATTATTTTAGATATTGAATAATTGTATTTACTGTGGACATTGAGTTTGTTTTATAAGCCCAGTGCATTACATGCCTTTGATGTTTCTTACAGGCTCCGTGAAGTGTCGGAAAAGCTCAACAAATACAACTGTAACAGGTATGTTTTACCAAGCATTTGCATTTTAAGCCCGGTGGTTTTAGAGTTCTTTCCACATCAATGAAGTATTGAGTTTTGTGAAAACAATTGACTAACATTTCTCTGTCCACACGGTAGTCATCCACACCTTATTCCATTGGAGCAGGCCAAACTAAAGCAGTGTGTGGTTGGTCCAAATCATGCTGGATTTCTCCTTGAGGTAACTTTTCTTATGCAGCACTGTTACTTTATATCATGCATTTCTTCAGGCTTTTTATAAACCTGAAGTGTTTTTTTTTTTTTTTCATGTGGGTCATTGTATTTACTTTTATTTTTTTTACTTTTTTATTTGGGTCATTGAATTTTAAAGCAATAATTTACTCTAAATATGAATTAGATATGTAATGGTATGAAAATTTCGTATCACAATTATAGTGACCTAAATTATCACGGTATTCTTAAAATGTGATGGAAATGTTTTTGAAAAGTACTGAAACATAAATCATTTCACCAAGTTTTGTATTTAAAATCATCAAACAATAAATCAAATAATTTTTAGTTTCCATAAACACTAAAACAATAACATTACCAATGATGGCCGGATTTTAAATGACAACATGACTGACAACAGTTTATCTAATAACATGTACGAAATGTTCAAATAAAAGCTGTGAAAAAGTTTCATAAAATGCTAAACCTCACATTTCAGCCTTTAAATAAAAAAAGGGTTAAGTCAAAATGCTAATTGATTAATAAATTATTATATGCATTTTATCTGCTCCATAAATAGCTTTAGATACCTTATCCGAATTGTTTAAATGTGTAGAATCCACATAAGCTTGTTTTTCAACAACCAGTCAAAATTTACTGCAGGGCATGCACATTTGGTCCGTTATTTTTGGCCAGACAAAAATTGTAATGTAACTGTAAATCCGCTCTGACAGCAGGTGGTGCTTATGGAACAGTAGAATTAGAGCTGTTTCCCGTAAACTCCGTGAACAAAGCAGCATTGCTATTAAGAACACTACTTATTAGTATTACATGGAGCGAAGATAAAAACAAAATGCCATCAAATCTTTGGTACATTCATATAATTAATTCATTCATATATTCATTTGTATAATTTCCTTAGCACTCGCACATAATGAAACTACTCTGCTGCTGTGCGCACGTGAGACTTACTTAAAACTGTTCTTTATGCTGGACAGTATTTATTTATCCTCAGTTGTTCAAATCATGGTAATCGAATACGGTTTTAATCATAATTAAAATATGAACCGGTAATACTAACCGTGGGGAATTTTATCATGATTTCTCGTTAAAACGGTAATCGTTACCTAACATTGAATATTGCGGCATTTGCTGGTACTCATGTTGTTCAAAACCAGTTTGCTGTTTTTGCTCTTATCCGTTAATTTGCATTTATGCATTTGGCAGACCTTTTTATCTGAAGTGACTTGCATTGAATTCAAAGCAATTTCCATAAAAACGGAATTTCACAGTGACTGTTTCTTAAGCTTCAAAAGGACCTTTTTTGTCGTGTAAGAAAGTTTATCGGTTCACTATGAACTGTTGTATACAAAAGAGAAATGCACAATTTCTTCAAAAATTCTGCTTTTGTTTTGCATTGAAGAAAAAAAAGGGATTGGAACAACACAATTTTTTTTGTCTAATGAAAACAAAGCAATGCAGAAAATGACATACAACTTTGTTTCAGGATGGACGTATCTGCAGGATAAACTTTGCCGTCCAGCCCGACCGACTGGAGCTCGGCAAGCCCGATGGCAATGATGGGTGAGAAATTAATACCCCTGTTAAATGCATGGAAAATGCATGTATGAGCTGGCATGCAAAATAATTATAGATCTGTCCCTTCTGGTTATAATTGCTCTGGGTTTATGTATTAAGTTTGTCTTAATTCTGTTTCGAGTGTGCTGAATTTTCACCAGCATTACCCACCTTATATAATTAAAGGTTGTGTTGCGGGCTTTGGTGTGAAGACATACTGACGATATTTTTGTTAGCGTAGTGTAAACACTTAAATATTAACACTATATATGATGAAGCGATTATTCCAAAGATGTAGCCTTACAGTTGCATGGAAAAAATGTGCTTGCATTATATTCTTAGTGATGGGAATGAAGCGGTTCAAATGGAAGGAACTCAGTCTTAATCTACAGGCTTCAGAACATTTTATAAAGGCGTGGCCAGCTTTTGTCGTCTGGTTTTATCAGCAGTGTTGTTTTATTACTGAAATGGTGAAAACCAAATACACATGCAAGCATATTACAACACTAGCCAATAAACACTTTAATATTTGGTGGTACAGAACATTTTTATTTAAGACATAAAAATATATTGTAACTCTTACAATTCAAAGCTTCTGAGTATGAAAAGACCATTTATTGAAAGTAAACTGCAAAAATGACTGGTTATGCTCATGATGACCGCTTTGCTGTCCACTGCTTATTGCGGTGGTTTGTTTGTTGCATTTTAGTTTGAACCGAGGAGGTGGGCTAGTGCTTCTTTTCGTGTTGTTTTTGGGATCGAAGCCATGTCGCTGCAGTGCAAATCCCCTTTTGTGAACCAAGCAATCCTCAGTGTTTGTATATGACCGAAATATTTAGCGGGCATGATGGCACATGATTTAGGGGAAATCTTTAGCAGTTCCCTGCCAGCCTTTCCTACAGCTCTTGCCTGAGGAATGAGCTGCAGTCAGTTCTGATTCCCAAGGGTGTTGCCATGTTAGTCGCCCCACGGTACAAGAGGCTGATTGGCTCGTAGGCCTGGGCTCTCCAGGCTCTGTGATGGTCCCACATGTGCGACTATAGGTTTGTAACTGATCTCCCATCTTTTGTTTCCAGTTCAAAGTTGAGCAGTGTCTCAGGGGCAGGAAGGAGCTCCAGGCCAGGCAGGACTAGTGATCCGCCCTGGTTCCTGTCTGGTTCTGACACACTGGGCAGACTGGCAGGCAACACCCTTGGGTAAGTTGTGGCAGGGCTATCAGAAATGCAGCCATCAGGTAACGTTGGCAGGCACACGTGCAGTGCTGCCTTTGGTTATAAGAAACCTTTTTAAAGATGATTTTACTGTTTTGTTTGCATGCAATAAAATGCATGAAAATATTCACACTACAAACCCGTTTCCAGAAACTTGTTTTTTATGTGCAAGATGCTCAATTACTAAGAAGAAATTAAATTCAAATTCAATGTTTTTCTAAAGTGTGCTTGTTAGAGCTGTGCAATATAAATACATAAAAATAAAGTGGTATTATTCAATGATTCAATGATTATTATTAGTAGAAAATAATAATTATTATAGCAAAGTAGGTTGAAGTGTGTGTGTGTGTGTGTGTATATATAGAAAAAAATCTATTCATGAAAAAATATTTAAGCATTTTAATATGAACCAATATACAAAAATAAATAGTCATAAACAGTAATATTTGTATATATTGTATATTTTATAATTACAATAAATATGATATAATATTATATATTTTTATTAGCCATTGTAGCTATATGTAAAAAATGTTTAAAGTAAAATACATAATCAGTACATAATCAACAGTTTTTCACTAAATGAACAGGGAACAATATTTCATAATTTGCATTTAATGAATCACTATGAATATGCATAGTAACAAACATAAATATTTTTATATTATATAATTGTGTTATATAGAACAATATTATATAACATTTATTATTTTACAATATTACCAAAACATTTAAATATATACACAGTAATAAACAATCAAATTTCTGTTATGTAATTAAACATTATTACTATTATTTAAGATGTAATATATATTACGTAGTATTTATCATCATACAGTTTTACTTAAACATTTAAATATATTAATGCATAATTAGCGTTTGAGTGACCTTGAATTGTTAAATCTGTTTTAAACTGATTAAATCACTGAATCAATATTAAAACATCCATCTTAATTCTCTCATGTTCACAAGACAAAGAATATGAAACTAGTCCTTAGAAGTGGGCTATTGGAGTTTAATATCAGATGCAGAGAGAATCTCGTTGGCCGTATACTGATCCTGATTGTCGCTGTGCCTGACAGGAGCCGCTGGAGTTCAGGAGTAAATGGTGGCAGTAGTGGAGGCGGAGGCAGCAGCGGTGGAGGCGCAGGAGGAGGCAGCGGGAGCGGAGGGGGCGGTGGAGGAGGCGCTGGAGGAGGATCTTCTGGCCGGTCCTCCACAGCAGCCCGTGATTCACGCAGACAGACCCGCGTGATCCGCACTGGCAGAGATCGAGGCTCCGGCCTGCTGGGCAGTCAGCCACAGCCCGTAATTCCAGCCTCCGTCATCCCAGAGGAGCTCATCTCTCAGGTAACACTCACTTCAGGGGCCTGTTCCACATTCCTGATTTTTACTGTTTAAGTTGGATGTGCTTGCCATAGCTCTGCTTAACAAGTTCTAGGTAATGTTTGTGTATATTACATAACAGAACTTCATTATCAATTGAGAATCTCACGGCATTTTAAGCTTTAGACATAAAATTAGACTGAAATAATAAAATAAAAAATATAAAATAAAGAAGCTGAAATATTTTTTTTGGTCATTTAGCAATACACCTAGGGCTGCAACTAACAATTATTTTGATTATTGCCTGCAGTCATTGTATTGAAAAATATTAAAAATAATTAACAAACAAAAACGCATGCAAATCATTGTGTAAAAGTTGAAATATAAATACTACAATATTACATAACACAATATTATAATATATGTATATAATATAAAAAAGTACAATATAGTAAAACAAATGTATTAAAATATTTTTAACAAATATAAAAGCATGCCAATCATTGTGTAAAGGTTTGAAATATAAATGCTACAGTATATAATATAAGATTTTGAAAATATATTAACAAATATAAATATATGCTAAACATCATGTATGCAAAGGTTTGAAATATAATTGCTACAAAACAATTCATATAGCTTTTCACATTAATAAAAGCTTAGAAACATGAGTTTAAATCACAAAACAAAATATTATATTTATATTACAAACCTTGTTTCAAAATGTTTAGCATGCATTTATAATTATTTTATTAACAGCTAAAGATAGTTTTCAATAAAATGCAAGTAATAAAATTGGGCTTTATACAGTTAACAAAAATAATTAAAAATAATAGAATATACAAAATTAATACTATATTTTTAATATTAATTTAATTCATTTTGGGGTGACGTGACCCAGACCTGCTGTGTAATGCCGTAACTGATTGGCTTTGCTTCCCCAACCAGGCCCAGGTGGTTCTTCAGGGAAAGTCCAGAAGTGTCATCATTCGAGAGCTGCAGCGCACAAACCTTGACGTAAACTTGGCTGTAAACAACCTGCTGAGCAGAGACGATGAGGACGGAGATGACGGAGACGACACGGCCAGCGAGTCCTACTTACCTGGAGGTAAACAGACACAGAAGATGGGTCACGGTTATGACGCTCAAGACAGTGTCATTTTAACAAACTTTTCTGACAATACCTTTCATACTTCCACAGAAGACTTGATGTCACTGCTAGACGCGGACATTCACTCTGCTCACCCCAGCGTGATCATTGACGCGGACGCCATGTTCTCTGAGGACATCAGCTACTTCGGTTACCCCTCTTTCCGACGCTCTTCCTTGTCTCGTCTTGGCTCTTCACGAGGTAAAGGCTAAAACACACAGTCATGCTTGCATACACTCCGTGTCATGAAGCCATTCAGCAAGATTTGTGGAAATGCTTGTGCCACAACCACTGCGTTCATCGATAACGCTGTATTTTTAAATATCTAAAGTCACAACTCGCAACACATTCATGCAGATATGAAAGATGCTGTTGATTTGAAACTGAAGTCAAACAAAATATATATATATATATATATATATATATATATATATATACATATATATATATATATATATATATATATATACATATATATATATATATATATATATATATATATATATATATATATACACACACACACACACATATTATGCAAACAAAAACTTTTATTTTGGATGCGATTAATCATTTGACAGCACTAATTCATAACAAATGAATCCCTGCAAATACAGATGCACATTATGCAACACTAAAACAAAACGGTAAAATGAATTTTAAAACGAGTTAAAATTCTAATTGGAACCAGCTGAGTTCTATAATAATGCATCAGGTTACAATGTTGCTATGCAACTGTTACTTGCTTAACTTAACAAGTTTGTGTCAGGTCCTGCGGTGTATTTTTGAATCACATGCAAATAACGCAGACCAGAATTATACTTTACCAAATTACATGTTCATAAACCAGCATCTGTGAACCGAGTGCTTTATGATCAGCCTCTGGATATCAAATCCTTTAAGATGCCTTGCTGCATGTTTGTGTTGTGTGTGAGTGTCTGTGCTTTTGAGAGCGTGTCCAGGTGTCCTGCATGGTCATAGTCGTCGTTTCCCCTAGTGAGCTCTCTGCGAAAGGCCCTGCAGTGCAGACAGTTACCCATAAGACCCTGCAGTTTATACCCATACAGCTCAGCTAATGCTGGACACCCTCGTCAACAAGATGTTTCCGCTGCTAATGCAACCCGCCAACTGACAAAGCCAGTCTGTGCAGCATCCATATGTAGTAGCCCTGTTTTACTTTTAATAAATTATGGATCATTACCTAAATGGTCATGAATCCTTTTCACCCGCAGTGTCGTATTTATGACATAATGGTCAGTTGTTTTGGTGGTTGGTGTCACAGAAGTACAGCAGAATTAGACCTAACTAAAACAGTCTTATTAATTGTAATTTGTATGAAATCTCACTATTCCGAGGGTCTTTCCCAGAGAGTGGCTTACTGTTATCCCACTGGTGTGACCCTATTGCATACCAGTTCTCCTTCTCCCCTTAGAGCGAGACTCTGAATTGCTCCGCGAGCGGGAGTCGGTCCTGAGGCTGCGCGAGAGAAGGTGGCTGGATGGAGCCTCCTTCGATGCGGAGCGTGGCTCCACCAGCCGCGAGGGAGAGCCCAGCCTTGACAAGAAGAGCGTGCCGCTGCAGAGCCCTGTCACTCTGGGCGAAGAGCTCCAGTGGTGGCCTGATAAGGTGGGCCTTTCAGCCTTCAATGTCCTAGAATGAGAGACTTCAGATTAGGGATGCACTGAAATGAAAATTCTTGGCCGAAGCTGAACAAAATGAAACACTGGGCTGAATTCCGAACACGGTTTTTCACTTTTATTTTCTTTTTTTTTTGTCCCATGTATTTTGCCAATTCTTTTCACCATTGCATAAATGAAATACCCAAATTTCGCTTTTTACTGTTTTGTCAGAAAATATTTCAGATCCCACAGAGGCAAATCTATTACAGATTTGAACACTGTGTGAATGTTATAATAAATGTATTAATATAGCTGTTGCTATTATTATTATTATTATTATTATTATTATCATAGGGCTGCTCGATTATGACAAAAATCATAATCACGGTTATTTTGGGCAATATTGTAATCACGATTATTTAAAACGATTATTAGTGGGCCATATGACCAAAATTTTATATGAAAGATTTATTTAAAGACAGTGATATATATCATATTTATTTTCTGTAAATAAGGTTGCTATGACATCTACATTTTAGAGACTAGCGAAATGTCACAATTCTCAGTACCACAGCAGAGTAACTAATATTAGTTAAAAAAAAAAAAGGTCCTCAAAATTATTGAAGAAAATTAAACTGCCAGTAATAAAAAGCAAAGGAATACAATATAATAAAAAAACATACAAATTAAACAAACTGTGCTTTAAGTTTTTTTTAATGCAAGTCTAAAGTATTCAGTTAACAGCCTACTAGAGAAATTGCATAACCTAATGTAAAATAAAACAGCATAGTCTTCTCTGGAAGAATTAAACTTCCTTTGTTTCTTATTAAAGCTACAAAAGTCCTTCAGTCAAAAGCAGTGTGTGATTTTGAATGTCTTTTGTTGTTTGATTTATATTAAACACACAGTCGGCAGCAGGAATATAGCGCGCTGTCACTTTAAGAGCCGCACGGATCCAATTTACCATTTCACATGTATTTTCATTCTCAACTGTTTGTTCATTTATTACATAACCGACGAGGGTTTACGTGAATAATCACTAAGTGCCGCATATTGACACATTTTTGCGTGTACGTGTATTTGACCATTTAGGTGCTAAAAGATGACTTTACATGTCCGTGTTCTGTTCCTGTTTCTGAGCGCATCACAGTAATCTTCCTGAGGAAGCAAGTGTCTTGTTACATGATTTTACTGATTTGCACATAAAATTGGACTTTTATGGAGGAGGGAAAGCACGCCACTGGAAAGGGGGCTGAATGGGGTGCAATAATTGTTTTATATCGATTACTGTAATTTCATAATCGTTGGAGGCCGAAATCGAAACTGAATTTAGATTAATTGCACAGCCCTAATCATTATTTGTCTTACTTTATTTTATTTTACAGAAGAACAGTAAAATTACAATACTATCATTTATGAATGTTGATGGAGCTTTTATTTTGGCGGAAACCCCCAGGAAGACCTCAGTGCTTCTTTTTTTCTCATTATAAATTTGGGAAGGTGTTTGTTGTACGCATCACATCGTCACATCCATGCCTTGCAAAAATGAATAAAAATGTTACAGAGCAACTGACGAGTCACACTGTTTCAGTGCTGATTTTCTTTGCGATTTCGACTTTGAACCCTGGTGCCGCGAGCTCGTGCTGCGCTGTTTGAATACATGCAATCCGTGTGTGTATTAGAAAACATAACATTCTGCAGTTTATTTACTAATTGTTTAAGACCATTTCGCGATTTCAGTCATCATACAGTAACCAGCAACAACCACCACCTCTTTCCTCTTCTCGTTGGAGACATGAGATGCAGATGCAGCAGTAAGCAGTCTTTCGCTGTCGGTGCTTGTAATGATTTTTGCATTTGTAGTTTTAAATGCTTCCACACTGCCGACATGTTTGCTGCATTAGTGCACCCCTCTGTTTGATCACGACACGTCATTGTTCGGTACAATTTATTCGGTCTTTTCGCTTATTCCGAAAGAGCTTTTTTTCTTTTGCTATTTTCAGCCGAATAATTTGCAGTGCATGCAGGTTTGGAGCAACATTTTTGGGTGAACTGTCTCTTTACGGGTCAATGATGATTAACCTGTTTGCAACCTGTTTTTTTGAGTCCATGTCTTATTAAAAGTCTGAAATTTTTGAGCTAAAAATAGTTTATTATAATGCTTTATTTCTTTAAAAGAAATAGTAGAGCAGTTCTGCTTTAAAATATTATTTGTAAAACTGGTCAGCCTGTTTGAGTCAGTCAGTGTGGTGTTTGCAACAAATTTTGTTGTAATGGGATGACTATAAAACCCATTTAGATTCTCATAACTGGATGTCAAAAAGTGTATTTTTTTTTATTATTATTTTTTTTGTGTTGTATTTGGCTTTTTATGACATTGCGAGATTAGTCCAGTTTTACATGTTAAATGGCATAACTTGTTTTTTGTGTATCAGATTATTTACATTTTAAAATAATGATTAGGTTTTAAAATTTGTATTTTTATTTATATAAAATTTGTTTTCAATTAATTTTAAAGTTAGTGATTTTATTGTTTTGTCTTTTTTTCAGTTTTTAAAAGTATACCGTTTTTACTTCAGTTTTAGTTATTCTAGTACTCCAAGTTATACAAAAACGAGAAATATTATCTTGGCACCAAGCTGAAATAAAGTAACCAAGTTTTATTCTATTTTGTTTATTTTATTTCAAGTAACAAAATGCTTTTTTTGTTTGTTTATTTTATTTTCAGTTAACAATAATAACCCTGATTTTTAGAGTCATTAAACCAACTTTTAAGTCTTAAAAACAAGTTTCAGAAACTAATATCAGATTACATTTTTAAAGTATTTGGCATGAGTCTTTTAAACTGTATTTATTAGTAAGTTCTCCTTTTAATCTTGCACATCCTTATTTGATCTTTTGATTTAATGGCCAGTATGTTTGGATTACACTTTAGGTTATTAGTCAAATTTCTTTGGATTCATTTAGTTGATCAGTCATATTTTATTTGTATAGTTGAAGAGTTGCTATATAATCTTAGTTGTGTGATTCTTTAGGACTATGTAACAAAGTTTGTCAGCATTGGGGCTTTGTACTCTGAGATGGTTGCCGTCAGTACCAAAGGTGAACTGTACCAGTGGAAGTGGAATGAGCCTGAACCTTACAGAAACGCACAAGTAAGATTTGCATTACACATCGTACAAGGAATTCCCGTCACTTTGATTTGATTGAATTGAATCTCATAAATCTTTGTGCTTTTGTAGAATCCTTCTATTCATCACCCTCGCGTCCCTTTCCTGGGCTTGACCAATGAAAAGATAACCCACCTGTCTGCCAACAGCATCCGAGCCACTGTGGCCACTGAAAGTAACAAGGTAAAAGACATTTATTTATTTACATGGGAGTGGGTGAGAAGAAAATCATAGGACAGGAATGGGCGGATACAATAAGATCAGCGCTGCACACTCCAGTACAAAAAAATGTCCTCAGATCTCAAATTTCCATTAACCTGTATTGTGTAGGTGGCGACATGGGTGGATGAAACTCTGAGCACTGTTGCTGCTAAACTAGAACATGGCGCACAAACGTTCCCGGAGCTGCAGGGAGAGCGTATCATCTCTCTGCACTGCTGTGCCCTGTACACCTGCGCCCAGCTGGAGAGTAGCCTTTATTGGTGGTGAGCAGGCAGGATCATGTCTGATAGTTTGAGCTGTTGTGCTTGTGAGCTGTGAATAAATTCTGAGTTTCTTTTTCCTTTAGGGGTGTTGTGCCTTTTAGTCAGCGGAAGAAGATGCTTGAAAAGGCCAGAGCCAAGAACAAGAAGCCAAAGTCCAGTGCAGGCATCTCTTCTATACCCAACATCACAGTAGGAACTCAGGTGAGGAACGTGCTATTGTTGTTTGCAAACTCGTTTTTCTTTTTTTGTGATGATTAGGGCTGGGTGATCTTATGATATATTGCTGTGGCAATGACATGAAGTGTGAATTGATAGATTATTGGGCTTGAATGCCAGATACATGCAAAATAATTATTCACAAACGCAGTCGGTTTTGTCTTAATTGAACATAAACAGTTGGGAAATAAATCAGATGCGTGTCAGTATATTAGATTTGCGCTTTTAATCTTAAAGTGACAGCAGCCTAATATATCTTCTGCTGTCTGTCATTAATGTTAATCAAACAACAAAAGACAGAAAATCACTCATTGCTCTTGACTGAATAACTTTAGTAGCTTTAATAAAAATCGTTTTTTTCAAAAAGTCATACAGTGAAGACTGTGGAGTGTTTCTTTCTTGAATGCTGCTGTTAAATAGACCTGCTGAGTTGGCAGTTTAGTGATTATAGAATAAATATGCCAAGAATAGAAGGTAGGCAAATTATTATTATAATTTTTTTTTGATTTTGATATGTGGAATTGAAAAAAATTGAAACAATACCCAACCCTAATTATTTGTAATTTGTATTTTTGATCTTATTTCTAATAACATAATTAACTGTTCTGTTTTCAATCATTATTCTATCATTCAGTGAATTATTCAATCATTTCAATTAGGGCTGTCCAAAAAAAATTTGAATTTCGAATATTCTTCGAATTTAAAATAAAAATCCACGTTGCATTCTAATTTTAGGTGTGCGTCAGGCAGCTTTATCAGTGGCACACAAAATGCGATGACGATGTAGGTGTCATTGCATTTTAATGCTTTTTTTAGCCTATCCAGTTGAACCCATCAGATGCGGCGCTACTACATTGTTCATTCAAAATATTGCGGGAAAAGAGAACATCAATGCCGAGAAGATCGTTTACGGCAAAACTGAAACCAAGCCGTTCACACAACGCATATTTATCGCATTTTCTATAGGGACATCTATCACCGTTGCACTCGCGTCTCGCAAAAGAGAGCGACATGTTTATAAAGCCATGTAAAATTTAATGTAAGTTCAACTTTTAAAAAAACATGTCTCGAGAATGTATGGTGGTTTTTCCCATCCCACTGCGTCTCATGTTTTTAAATAGAAAAAGTACTCTTTGTGATTGGTTTTCGGTCCTTTGTATTAAACTATACATACATAATGCTGTTTTGTTTCTAATTATTTAATCAACTTAATTATATATGGTTTATAGACATTATTTTAAACCATGCACTTTTTTCAAAGATAGTCGTGTTATTTTATTGCTTTGAAGAAACGTGCATTAGTATATTTTCCTTGATGTGCCCTCTTGTGGCCTCCTTTTTCCCCCCTAACTGAAATGATGCCTTCTAAATTCAAATATAATTCGAATATTGATAATATTTAAGTACAAAATTCTAATTTAGTGTTTCAGCCATGTTGACAGCCCTAATTTAAATCATTAAGTGAATTTGGTATATTTTGGATTTTTGTCATGTTCAGGATTTTGATCATCACCCATCCCTAATTTGACAAAAAATAATCTGTCATTTTTAAATAGTGTAATTAGTTTGGTACGGTTCAGAAACATGCAAAATAGTCTTTTGAACTAACAGAATTGTGATAAGTGATTGTGGATCATGAAAAACATTATATATTTTTGCTATAGCGCCAACCCCAATTGAGGATTACAGTGATAACATCTCATTTCCCGTAGGTATGCCTGAGAAATAACCCTCTATATCACGCTGGTGCCGTGGCCTTCTCCGTTAACGCCGGGATCCCTAAAGTGGGCGTTCTGCTGGAGTCCGTGTGGAACATGAACGACAGCTGCCGCTTCCAGCTCCGCTCGCCCGAGAGCCTGAAGAACATGGAGAAGAACACCAAGACACAGGAGATCAAGTAAGATGACTGTTCTTCTGTGACCAAACGCATGCATGGAGGTATTTATGCTAAAAATAATATGCTAACAGTTGTGCTTGTTCTTGTTGCCAGAACGGAGAGCAAGCCAGAGCTGGTGAAGACGGAAATGGGCCCTCCGCCCTCACCAGCGTCCACATGCAGTGACACTTCCTCCATCGCCAGCAGTGCTTCTCTGCCCTACAGTATGTACACTGGACCACTAACACATCCACAGTTGTACAGGGTTTATATTGACCTAAAAATTTGACGTAGAAAGAATTTTCACTCAGAAATTGCAAGTAAGTTTGTCAAACAATTACAAAGAAATGGGTAGTAACAAATTGAACTAAATATGTACAAAACATGGAATAGTGCTTTCTTGTAAAATGTACTGCAGTAATCGGTTTTATTTACAACTAACCTTCACTGTAAAAAAGATTTTTTTAATGTTGTAAATAAAACAAAGACTATTGAAGTCTTTCTACCTCAATTTCATGTTTAATTCAATGTGTTACTTGATCATTTTAAGTGCAATCAATTTTTCTGAGTGAAAATTGAATTTTTCCCCTCTGGATTTCTACTGTCATTTCACTCATTTCTCCATAATATAAGTGTCCTAGTCATGATGCAACAATAAGCATGGCCTGGGATCAGTGTGTAAATGAAGTAGTCACTTGCCTAATGGATGTGTGCTGCATTGAATGATTTGGTTTTTGTTTGTTTTGCTTTTCATGGCCTTTCTCACATCTTTGAAACATTTGTGACCCTGTCTGTGAAATCCAGGCTAAAGTCTCAATCTAATATGAGAAGCATCAAAGTTTGATTTCAACCATTAATTTCACTATGATTTCAATCTTTGACATGGTCCTACTCAGTCAATATTAAAGATATCAAGGTTACATTTTCACAGAATGTTCTTTACCTTATGAAGGATGATTTTATGCAGAAAATAGTAAATCACCAAAAAATGACTTTGGCTGGGTTTTCACAGGCAGGGTCACATTTTATTAAACTCTGCTGGTATACATTCTCTTAGGAAATTATATTACTCTGCAAACACCCTCAACATTTTTTTTGAACAGAGTTAACCTCGAAGCAATTTTAGAGTTTTTATCTAAGGCAAAACCTTATAGTGTTTTGTGAATTTAATTTTTATTCTGTTTCAGCTTGTTAATCACCATGAAAATAGCCAAGGAAGCTGGCATGGCGTTAAACCACCAACATCCTCATTTCTTTGTTTTTAAATGAGTAGTCTGAGTAGCTGACTTGAATTAGAAGAGTTTAAACATCACTGTTTGGTCTTTTGTGAGATGTGGCTGCAGTGTTTTGCCATTGCTAACTTATTACCTGCTGTGCCACAGAGCGAAGGCGCTCAACGCCAGCTCCAAAAGAGGAGGAGAAAGTCAATGAGGAGCAGTGGCCTCTACGAGAGGTCGTTTTCGTGGAGGATGTTAAAAACGTCCCTGTGGGAAAGGTGGGTGCAGACGTACAACGTCGATCCAGTGGAGACCGAAACTACAAGCATATTTTCTCCACTGATTTATTGTCTGAGTTTTTGCAACCTTTTAATATAAGAATTACCAGTGAGGATGGATGACATTTTATGCAAGCATACTGTTTTCTTGACGTGTGATGTTGCTGTCTGTGTTGTCTATTTGTGATGCATTGCTATGACACCTCATTTGCAACAGTTCTCTCTTTTGAACTCAAGGTGCTAAAAGTCGATGGTGCATATGTTGCTGTGAAATTTCCAGGGACGTCGAGCAGCGTGAGCAGCCAGAGCGCAGCTCCCACTGACTCTGACCCCTCCTCACTGCTGCAAGACTGTCGACTGCTTAGAATAGATGAGCTACAGGTAAATGCACACACAGGCAGAAACCTTGCCATTTTCTGAAACATTGATTGATAATTAAAATGGCATTTTGATGAAGAGATGGTTTTATTTTAAATAGTCACAACTTAAAGGATAAGTCCACTTCCAGAGTAGAAATTTCCTGATAGTTTACTCACCCCCATGTCAACCAAGATGTTCATGTCTTTTGAAATTAAAGAAATTAAGTTTTTTGAGGAAAACATTCGAGGATTTTTCTCCATATAGTGGACTTCAATGGTGGCCAACAATTTGAACGTCCAAAATGCAGTTTCAGTGCAGCTTCAAAGGGCTGTATAAGGAATAAGGGTCTTATCTAGCAAAATGATTGGTCATTTTCTGCCGATTTTTCTGCCGTTTGCAAACGCTTTAAACAAATAAGGTGCTTTTTTTACAGCAGTATTCCTTTTACAGCACTATTCCTTTTACATAGTAGCAGTTAAACTATTTCTTGTAAATCTCAACTTAAGCATTAATGTAATCAAATTAAATATGAAACCAAAGCTATTTGCCACTACCTGGGCATTAACGTTTTTATAGAAAACATTTGATAGTTTATTGAAAAACAAGTTAAGCTCAGAGTTCAGAGCCTCGATCATAACATTATAACAGGCACCTTCCGAGTAGAGACCTGCACTATCGCCGGACCTAACACAGCAGAGTGTGGCGTGGGACAACACTTGATGGGTGGGTGCGGGCGAGTAGAGACTCCTGTATGCGGGAGAAGGGTGTACTACTCACACTAGGCAATCTAAACCGTGCCTGGGCGTGGTTCATTTCGCGGGCCCCGTCTTGGTTGGAAGAGGTGGGCCAGAGCATGGTTCAGTTGGGCTTGGGCGTAGTACGCATGTAGTGTGAGCGCTAACTGCGCTGGAGCGTGGAACTTTTGATACGTGCAGCATGATTGCGTTAACATTTCTGAGCGGAATAAATTGAGAGGGCCGTGTGTTACCGCGTCCCAAACGACTCAAAATAATAAACCACAAAGTTAACAAAACCATGCACTCCACTGTGCTGAGCGAGAGCGCTTCTCTTCTGTCTTCACGTGCTATCGGAAACTTCCTATTTCCCACTTATGAAGTCATGATTATGAGCATGTTGCATTCTTTTCTGTTAAAAATAACAGTGAACAGTGGTTTGTGAATGTTGATGCTTAGCCTAAATAATTTTATCGGGAACATTCATGTGAGTGCTCCTGCAGTCTTAGGCCCACCCTAAAATCTCTCAGTGGTTGAGACACGTGATGACACCCATCCCAAGCCAGTACTGATCAACATCTCACCCCTCCTGTGACCCATGGTTTGTCTGTATGTCAATTCAGGGCCAGTGAGCAACGGACTTTCATAATAATAATAATAAAAACTGCGTTAATGTGCGATTAAAATAATTGTCTGCGTTAATTAATGTTAACACCCAAATAAATAAATATATATACAGTGTATATATATGTATATGTGTAATATATTATTTAAATATGTAATGCATGTGCATAAAACAATATATTACAATTTATATTAAATTTGAGAACACTTAATTGCATTTTGTAGTTAAAAAAAATAGAAAAACACCTTGTTTGAAAACCTCTTGTCTATAAATATTGGGAAAAATAAAAACACATATTGCTGAATTTTTAGCTGAGACATTTCTCTTTTCTTTTAAACAGGTTGTTAAAACTGGTGGAACGCCAAAAGTTCCAGACTGTTTTCAGCGCACTCCTAAAAAACTTTGTATCCCAGAAAAAGCTGAAATTTTAGCTGTGAATGTTGACTCCAAAGGTGAATTGTTTGTTTTTATCTCACTTTTTGTTGTGAATTCTCTCTGTGCATCTGCTTAACTGCTCTGTTGTCTTTCGTTCTGCAGGAGTTCATGCTGTGTTGAAAACAGGCAGCTGGGTACGGTACTGTGTCTTTGACTTGGCCACCGGCAAAGCTGAGCAGGAGAATCACTTCCCCACTAGTAATCTGGCCTTTCTGGGCCAGAGTGAGCGTAACGTGGCCATCTTTACTGCTGGCCAGGTGAGACAGTCACACAGTCTAAAACGTTTCATGCACTTCAGTTTCTCTTTGCCTGTTTTAACTTTCTCATCTTTGCATCCTCAGGAGAGCCCAATAATTTTGAGGGATGGTAACGGCACCATTTATCCCATGGCTAAAGACTGTATGGGTGGAATACGTGACCCCGATTGGCTAGACCTCCCACCTATTGCCAGTCTAGGCATGGGAGTTCATTCACTTGTCAACCTTCCCAGTAACTCCACAATCAAAAAGAAAGCAGCCATCATCATCATGGCTGTGGAGGTATGATACACCAACCTGCTAAACATTAGACATTCAGTTAGTGCTCTTCCAATCCCTTGACACTTATTTTTTCCTCAAGGAGCACATGTGCTTCTAATTTGAAAAATTAAATGTATTAAAAAAATGTATAATACAATAATAATAAAAAGTTTTTCAGTAATGAAAGGATACAAGACGACATTTGCACGCAAAATGATTTAGTTTGTATGAATACAAAAAGTACACAAGGTTTTTAAATTTCTGCTGCAAACTGCATTTATTCAATAATTATAGAATGATTTAGTAAAAGCAAATTAAAGCATATATATTATATATATTTAATTGGATAATTAATAAATACAGTTTTAAGCTGATATTTGAAAACCCAGTATACTATTTATATTATTTGTATTTAAATATTTAAATCTTGTACGTATTTTTTGTAAATGTCTCCTTGCATGCCTTTAAGGATAAACACATTATTTGATAAATTTTCATTGCACCCCTAAAGTTTTCTTTTTTTTTTTTATACGCTCAAAAAAAATTTCAACTAAATGCCAGATACAGTTTGTATAACTGAAATACCAATAAAGACCAGAAAAAAGTTTTTAATCAAACAATCCTGAAATACACCTAGACTCTTACTTTGAAATGTCTTTACTATATTTATAAACACCATAAAGTAAACACTCATTAGAGGAAGATTCTATTCTATCGCAAGCAATTGATTGCGAATTGCTCTGAAACTGCAAGCCTGTAGAACACACGCTGTGCTATGTTTTTACTTTGAAGCGCTGCAGTGCTCACATTTATTTCATTAAATCGTCACCTCAAATTTGCAACCTCTTGAAGTGATGAGTTACACTTACCTTGAATTTGAAATTTGAATTGTTCACATGTACTAAATACATTTTACATTTTGCACATTTTTAGTCTCCAATGCAAGTGAAATGCTTGAGTCTGTATTTCTGCTTGATGTATTGTTTGCTCTCTGCTTTTCAGAAGCAGACGCTGATGCAGCACGTGCTGCGCTGTGATTACGAGGCGTGCAGGCAGTACCTGATCAGTCTGGAGCAGGCCATGCTGCTGGAGCAGAACCCTCACGCTCTGGACGCTCTGCTGGGTCACCGCTGTGACGGCAACCGCAATGTCCTCCACGCCTGCGTCTCCGTCTGCTTCCCCGTCAGCAACAAGGAAACCAAGGAGGAGGAAGGTAAGCATGCAGTGTTTTCAGTGTTATTTTAGTATCATTGAGAAACTATTACAGTTTTTATTAAAGGGATAGTTCGCCCAAATAATTAAAATTGTGATCATTTACTCACCCGCCACTTGTTCCAAACCTGTATGAGTTTTTCTTTTATTAAGCACACAAGAAGATATTTTTAAGAATGTTGGTAATCAAAGAGTTGACGGTAGCCATTGACTACTGTAGTATTTTTTTTTTTTTACCCATAATATGAGTCAATGGCTACCGTCAACTGTTCGGTCACCAGCATTCTTCAGAATATCTTATTAACAGCTAAAATAAATTCTAACAGGTTTGGAACAACTTGAGGGTGAGTAAATGATGACATAATTTTCATTTTTGGGTGAACTATACTTTTAATATTTTTAATTAGTTTTTATTTTTATATTTTCTGTCTTTTATTTTAATTTTTAGTTTTCAAGTTATAGTTTTGTTTTTAGTTTTTTTTTTATGTTTAGTTTATTTCAGTTTTAATTGTTTAGTACTTAAACTTGAAATAATGGACTTCAGTTCATTTTAATTGTTAATGGTTAAAGTTTAATTAAACTATTTATTTCAGTTAGTTGCCACAGCAGCATTTCTATTTTTAAGGAACAAAATTGATGACAATCACCAGAATATGGAGCTTTATAGACATCATGTACTTGTTTTCGATGATGACAAGTGAGGCAGCTCACTAGGTTGTGCAACACAGCCGATGTTAGATGTTTTTCCAAACCCAGCCTGAGATGACTTGAATGATGTGCGATGTGTTTCAGAAGCAGAGCGGTCTGAAAGGAACACGTTCGCTGAGAGGCTGTCTGCTGTCGAGGCCATCGCCAATGCTATTTCAGTGGTGTCCAGCAACAGCTCCGGGAACCGCACGGGATCGTCCAGCAGCCGGGGGTCAGTGTTCAGATTCACTGGCACACAGAAAAACATTTCACCTGAAGAGCATTTAAAACAAACAATTGGCAGTTTATACAAACAAAAGAATAATAATAGAGGGCAGTAGGGCATTTAATTCAACATAAACTCTTGTGGCTAATAAAAGACAGTTTTTGAACACATTCATTGAATTGATTTTACTAGTATTGACAGTCTTTTAATTGCCTTTCTTTAAACACATTATCATTTTAGCAAAAGCCAATAGCAGTCAACCTGTCAGTACATGCACCAATTTTAATACGTGTGTGTATATGTGTGTGTATATGTATATATATATTTTATATTGAATAAAACATGTATTGTGTATTTTAAAATTGCACTTAAATGTACATGATTTATTTTGAGATCGTATGGGTTTGTTATAAATCCATGCATTAAT
Source organism: Schizothorax lantsangensis (assembly GCA_027422415.1). Classification (NCBI taxonomy): domain Eukaryota; kingdom Metazoa; phylum Chordata; class Actinopteri; order Cypriniformes; family Cyprinidae; genus Schizothorax; species Schizothorax lantsangensis. The sequence continues at coordinate 33,803,773 of CM049850.1, read as the reverse complement.
AATTTTGTTAATTCTATCTTGGTCCTAGGTCTTGGTCTTATCTTGGCCTGTTATACATTTTATCAGTTCATGCAGTTTTTTTTTTGTTTTTTTTGCTCCAACATAATCAATGCATGCTAATAAATAGTTTTTCTGTTATCGTAGTTTATAATTATATGCTAACCAAAGTGAGATTAACATTCAACCTGTTCTTTTTCATCAGTATTATTTGTGATTTTGAATTTTGTGAACGCGAGTTCCTCTTTTGCCATGTTAAAAGACTGGCTTCGGATGCTTTCGCTTTTGAATTTGCGATCTTTATCACATTTTACAAGAAAAGATAATTGTCTGTTGTGCTTGCATCTACTATACACCATTCACTTTTTAAGACTAAAACAATTGCTTGAAAGATGGATTCATTATTCTTAATGAAAAGCACAACAATAAAACCGCTAATGACAAACTAGCTTGTATAACGTTTATTAACAAAAACGAATAAGGCTCTGCAGCACGTGCTTTATGAAGTATAGCAGACTCTTTGAGTAGAGCAGACCATGCACTCGCACAGATGCGACAACGTCAAATTTGAACTCGCACATTCTCAAAAAATGGTCGCAATCTAGAGCCCTGTAACATGATGAAAATGGCTTTTCTGCTTCTGTATTTGGTTGTTGGTGTAGAGTTGTTTCACATTCTTTGTTCTCATTTCTGTAGCTTGCGTTTGAGGGAGATGATGAGACGCTCCCTCCGCGCTGCAGGTTTGGGCCGCCACGAATCTGGCCCTTCCTCCAGCGACCACCAAGACCCCGTTTCACCCCCTATTGCACCTCCCAGCTGGGTACCAGACCCTCCACCAATGGATCCTGGTGAGTTCAGCGGTTTTTGGGTCATAACAGATGTATTGCATGCATGTGATAGCCTGATGTCTTACAAAACCATCTTCTCCGCTAGACGGTGACATTGATTTCATCTTGGCTCCTGCAGTGGGCTCCCTTACCACTGCTTCCACGGGCACTAACCAGGGACCCAGCACTTCCACCATCCCAGGTATGTGAACCAGTCTCCCAAAGGACAATCTGCACCAGTGGTTCTCAACTGGTTTTACTTCAGGACCCAGATTTAGCTTTGGACATCAATGGTGACCCAATAAGAATAGTGCTATTTTATTATAATTGATTAGTATTATAATAATATAGTTTTTGTTTATATTTTGTATTAGATTTAGTTTTAATATTTTATGATTTTACTTTCATTTTAATTAAAGTTGTAGTAATTGTTTTTGTCTTTTATTGTTTTTTTTAAAAATATGACTATATATTATTTATTTAATTAAAAAAATATATATATATTTTAGTAATTTCAAGTTAAATTTAAATGGAAATGTTGCCTTGGCAAAACTACATAAAATATATATTTTTTTAAATCTATATATTTTAAATATTTTTATATCTTTTTTTTTATAGTTTTTCATGTAGTGTTTAATTTATTTCAAGTTACAAAAAAAATCATTAAAAAAAATGGTTTAAGTTGTAGTTTCAGTTAATGAAAATAACCCTGAATTAGAATATACATGCATATACCTGTTTGAATATGAATGTCCCTTTTTTTCGGTCACAATCCCTCCAGTTGAGAACCACAACTCTGTGCTGTCATTTACAAAACTCTCTTGTTGCATGTTTTCAATATTTCCCATGTCTTCTCAAGGACCTTCTTCTGAACCATCAGTAGTGGAATCTAAAGACCGGAAGGCCAACGCACACCTGATACTGAAGCTAATGTGTGACAGCGTCGTGCTGCGACCTCACTTAAGAGAGCTGCTCTCTGCCAAGTACGTCACACTCCCGCTTCTCTAGTCTAGATGATAGCCAGCTTCTCTTTAGCATTCCTTGAGTGTTTGTTTTGCTGTTGTTTGATAGGGATGCTCGTGGAATGACTCCATTCATGTTGGCGGTGAGCGGGAGAGCTTACCCAGCAGCCATTACTGTTTTAGAAGCAGCACAGAAAATAGCCAAAGGTGAGTAAATGGCTGCAGTTTAACGCTGTTATTTTAGTATTAATAATATACCATTATAATTTTTTATTAGATTTTATTTTTATATACATTTTATTTAAAGTTGAAGTCATTTAGTTGTTTTACTTTTTTGTTAGTTTTTTAAATGTCTATAGTTTTTCTTTATTTTAGTTTTCGTTATTTTAGTATTTAAAGTTAAACCAAATGAAAGAGATTTTAAGTTTTTTTTTTTTTTTTTTTTTTTTTGTCTTCAATATTGATTTCAGTTAATGTTTTTTATTTTAATTTTGGGGTTTTGTCTTTTTTTAGTTTTCTTTTTATTTTGGTTTTAATAAAAAAAATATCATGTTTTCATGTTAGTTTTTTTTTTTGTCTACATAGTTTGTATTTATTTTAGTTTTATTTTAGTACTTCAAGTTAAACTAAATGAAAATATTTTCAGTGTTTTATTTAATTTTAGTTAACTTTTTTTTTTTTTTAATTTCAGTTAACATTTTTATTTCAAGTAACAAATATTTTTAATGGGTTTAGTTAACTATAATAACCTTGGTTTAACTTGCTGAGATGCATTTGCTATGTTTTGAAATGTTTAGAGACCATTAGATGCCCTTTTTTTGTGTATAAATCTTATCTGGATCTCATATATGCTTTAGGTGAACCGGGTCTTGGAGAGAAAGAGGATACAGCGTCTGTGTTCATGGAGATGATCTGTCCTTCAGGAACAAACCCAGATGACTCTCCCCTCTACGTCCTGTGCTGTAACGATACCTGCAGCTTCACCTGGACTGGAGCTGAACACATCAACCAGGTACAAACTCAAGTGAATTTTTTTTTTCCTGATTTTCAAAGTGTATAATATTATTCATAAAGAAAATGAAAGCTTGCTTTTTTGCATTAAATGGTTTTAAAGATGTTTATTCTTTACATAAAAAATCTGTTGAGAAGTACTGAGTTAAATGGTTTTATAGAATGCACTGTGTGATTAACTGAACTTGTCTGTTTGCAGGACATCTTTGAGTGCAGAACTTGCGGCTTGCTGGAGTCTCTGTGCTGCTGCACTGAATGCGCCAGAGTTTGTCACAAGGGTCACGACTGCAAGTGAGTGCGCCTGCTATAAAATCCTTTTTTGAACTTGACACCTAATTTTCTGCATCACCACATGCATCCTTCTGGAAGAGCAAAATCCTTGAATGCATTGTAACTAAAACAAACTATTACAAATAGTTTATTAATTGAAAAAAAGCTGAAAGAAAATATAAATATTTAATGAAAAACTTAAATGAAAATTAGAAATCTTGTCTTGGCAACTAACTGAAATAAAATCAGTTGAAGTACTAAAATGACTAAAACTAAAAAGAAATAAAATGAGAAATAATAAAAATGACAAGCATGTAACAATTACTAAAACTAAAATGAAAACTAAGTTTATATACTATAAAATGCTATAAAAATAAAAGCTAATTAAAATATAAATAAATACTTATAGTAGAAGTATAGTAGAATAAATAATAATAAAAAAACACTGATTTGCTACAAGCTTTGCATAAAAAAAAAATCAAGATGACATGATGCAAGCTAAATGTTGATTTATAACTGAAAACTACTTTTCAAAAATACTGAAATGTAGAGAAACAATTACTGCTCAACTGTGTACTGCATGTATCTTTATACTTATATTACTTATATTGAGTACTGTGCTTTTAGCTTAGCAACATGTTGGCACTGAACTTACTGGAGCCTAATAAGTTGCTGCCAATTTAAAGTTTTCCAAAACTATTGCTTATGGGGTTATTTTTCAGCTATTATAATCCCTAGAAGGCAGCAAGGATAGATCATTAGGTTGTAAAACTGTAATCTCTCTTGTTTCATCTCCAGACTGAAGCGAACGTCTCCCACTGCATACTGTGACTGCTGGGAGAAGTGTAAATGCAAGACCCTCATCGCGGGTCAGAAAGCAGCTCGTTTAGATCTGCTCTACAGGCTGCTGACCACCACTAATCTAGTGACCACTCCTAACAGCAGGTATGTTCAAGGAATGAGTACTTTAAGTCCTGCTCCAGCTTTCTGTTGTCAAACCATATTATGGGGTCATCAGGGAAACATCCAGTCCTATCTCTGTTTGTGTCTGGCAGGGGAGAGCACATCTTGCTATTCCTGGTGCAGACTGTTGCAAGGCAGAGCGTGGAGCATTGCCAGTATCGCCCACCTCGCATACGAGAGGACAGGAACCGGAAGGCCGCCAGCGCTGAAGGTGTGTCTTTGAGTAGGGCCGGATTGACAAAAATCTTCTTAAGAAGTAAAGAAATTTCTTACAAACATTCTTAACTTATTTTAAGTGCAATTCTTGAGAAATTCTTAAGTTATTAAATATTTTCTTAAGAAGAAAATTATAGGCTTTGGTGTTTTTTTTTCCCCAATTTGTCTTGTTTTTGTATTGTTACTGAATTTTGAATTCAATAAAAGGTGTCATGCATAATCATTATTATGAATAATCATTGTTTACATTATCAATCATTGGTCTCACTTCAAAGTAATTGTGCACATTCTTGATAGTAAAATGTATATGTAGTGTTATGTTGTAATGCTTAATTACAACAATTAATCAGAAACAATAAATACAATTAAAAATTAATGTATTTTTTTTTTTAAATTAGAAATTTTTACCTTTTTGGATTTAAGACAAGTTGGAGGTTATCCTAAATTTAGGAGGTTATTTATGGTAATTAAGAAGATTCTTAGAAAATCGTAAAAGAAAAAAAAATACAAAATATTCTTAATTTTTTTTCCTCTGAAGTAGCAAAATAGCAGTTTTTATTCTTAATAATGTTTAATGAAACTGTTTGCAATGCTTTAAACTTTTGCAGCAAATGTGGATAAATATCTTGAAGACAAGTATTTAATTTCTTAACATGTTCATGGTTTTATTGTGCAGGATTGATTAGTGAATGTGTTTTGTGTTTTTTAATGTGTGTCTTGTCTTTCTTTCTCTCAGACTCAGATATGCCGGATCATGACCTGGAGCCTCCTCGCTTCGCGCAGCTTGCTCTAGAGCGCGTGTTGCAGGACTGGAATGCGCTGAAATCCATGATAATGTTCGGCTCTCAGGAAAACAAAGACCCGTGAGTAGAACATTGAATATTGGCAAATTTCATTGTGCAGATTCAGCTGTCAAGACATTTTTGCTGACATAACATGTCGTATTGTTTCAGACTAAGTGCCAGCAGCAGAATCGCTCACCTTTTGCCAGAGGAGCAGATGTACCTGAATCAGCAGAGCGGCACCATCAGGCTGGACTGTTTCACACATTGCCTCATCGTCAAGTGTGCACCAGACATCACTGTGAGTCGAAGAAACTGCAGTTGTGCTTTTACATCCATGAATATTTTATTATTTTGCATGTTTCTTTTTCAGCTAACCTTGATTAGTTTATAATGACATTTTTTGAAATCTAGTTATCTACATGATTGTTTCAGTGTAATAGCAGCAGTTTTGCTAACTGTCTCCTCTTGCTCTTGTTGTTCTCCAGTTTATTGACACGCTGTTGGGGACCTTGGTGAAGGAGCTGCAGAATAAATACACTCCCGGTCGCAGAGAGGAGGCCATCAATGTCACACGCAGGTTCCTGCGCTCTGTGGCCCGAGTGTTTGTCATCCTCAGTGTGGAGATGGCGTCTTCCAAGAAGAAAAAGTATGTGCAATCATGCTTATGAGAATAGAAAAGGGGGGGTAAAAATGACTTCAGAAAGATGGCAGCATCATAATGTTATTTTTACACAGAGATTGGTAGGTCTGTTAGTAAAATCTGTCGACTTTAGCAATCTTTGTTGCATTGTGTGCCAATGGTGGCCATTCAAAAATGGGGAAACAGCACTTTTCAAGTTTTTTTTTTTATATATATATATATATATATATTTTTTTTTTTTATAAATTATGATGCTGCAGTCTTTCTGAAGTCATTTTTACCCCCTTGTAATTTGACTCTGAATCTCTGGTGAAAATTGCCATTTTGACCCCCCTCTACAAAATAGTGGACTACTCCGTAAATATTCATCCGTGACTTTTAATATTTTGGCTTTCATCACTATACATATCTGTCTTTCTTCAGAAAAAATATCAGCAAAATCAAAAATTGATGGACATGAAAAATTGACACGGAATGACCCTTATGCAAAACACATTTTCTAATGATCTTATTAAAAGCTAATATGGTAGTGTTTAATGTTGATTTTTAATCCTACAAAGTCTATGATATACAAGTTTCTAAGGCTTCTAAATGATCAAAACTGCTGAAAATCCTGTTTTTCACATTAAGGTTGTAACGGTATGAGATTTTCATGGTATGATAATATTCTCAGAAAACATCACGGTACACAATATCATACAATGTGATTTGATATTGAGTAACTTGTTAATATTTCAGGTATATGTACATTTTTCTTAAGGAAAAAAATCTCCTGGTGGGAAACAAAATCAACTAATGCTGTAAACTATACAGAGACCCCTCTCATTTGGTGCATTAATATAACATCACAATTGCAATTATATAATAATTATATAACCTAGTATATTCATTTTATACTTGTATTGAACTTACATAGTTTTTTTTATTTTTTTATATATTTTGTCTAAAGGTTTAGTAAACTCTTCCATTTCAAAAAATTAGATTATTTCATATGTCAGGCATTACAGAGATAAGAATATATATTGACTTTTCTTCTTAATGGAAGAATAATCACATTGCTCATTCTCACATTCTCTCTTTTGTTTTTCCTTCAGTAACTTCATCCCGCAGCCCATCGGGAAGTGCAGGCGTGTTTTCCAGGCTCTGTTGCCGTACGCAGTGGAAGAGCTCTGCAATGTGGCCGAGTCCCTGATCGTGCCAGTGCGGATGGGCATCGCTCGGCCTACAGCGCCCTTTACTCTGGCCAGTACCAGCATCGACGCCGTACAGGGCAGCGAGGAGCTCTTCTCTGTGGAGCCCCTGCCACCACGACCCTCCCCGGATCAGTCCAGCAGGTGAGTAACACTTCAGTCGACTGAAAATCCACCTGTAGCTTCCTGCATCTCAGTGGTTTTCAACGTTTCTGACTCCAAGCCTCCCATGTAGACTATTAGGTTTCCCATGGTACATCTGCTACAATCACGAAGTTTGATTTCAAAGCTTTTTCTAATTGACAGAAATTGAGTGTCAATAGATAAAAATTTGCTTTTTCTAAAATAATTGACAGAAATTGAGTGTCAATAGATAAAAATTTGTAACTAAAATAATTATAATCATTACACATTACACAAGAGCAGAATCTTCTTCAGGGTTTCTTCTCTTTTTAGCCAGTGAATTTACATGGTGTTTTCAGTCATTTGTGCTTTACTGGATAAAAATTAAAGTTTTTTTTTTTTTTTTTTTTTTTTTTTTTTTTAACTCAACTCTAAAGAGTTTTTTCATCTCTAAATCATCATTATATTGCATTATATTATATTTTGACCCCCACAATTAAAACTTTTTTTCTACCCTATAAAATATTTTATAGCTTGGCATAACAAAAAAAATGTTTATAGAGTTTTCAGGTCTATAAATCACATTTTTAGGCTAAAAGTAGGTCTTATATATCCGTTTTTCTGGACTCCTTTTTAATGGTTAAATTAAATTTTATTAATCAAAAAGCATGTATAGCTAATTAAAATCATAAAACTTGAACAATTTAACATCAATTTATTAACAGTTTAACAAAAAATAAATGTTTAGGGCCCTATGAAATGTTTTCTTTTTTATTTTATTTTATTTATTTATTTTATTGTTTTATTGTTACCAAATTCTGTGTTTTGCATTGTCTAATTATTTGAAAGTATAAAAACAAGTTTAATTTATTCTTACAATAGCCCTATGAATTTTTTTTTCCTCAGAAATTCTGTGTTGTGTATTGCAATTTAAGGCATAAACATTCATTTAATTTATCTTTTAATTTACGAAAATTTAAAAAAAAAAAAATTGGGGAATTTAAAGGGGATTTAATATTACAATTAAAAACAATTTAAGAAATATTGTATGATTATCCCTTAAAAATAAGGTTTTACTAATTTTAGTAGTAGCCTATTACATACATTCTACTGAACAATAGTAATGTTGGCTATTTCTGCCGTAATGACTTCAAGGTAAACCAAGCTTTTATTTTGACGGGTTGCTGTGAATAGCTTTACATTTCTGTGTGTATATGATATGATGAGGATAGTTTTACTCAAATGAAATGGTCAAATGCTCATGAAGTGACTCTCAGAGCAGTTCTGGAGATGTTGTTCATGTGCGCCATTCACAACACAGAGTAATATAATGGCAGGGGAAACACTGATATGGCTTATTACGGTAATTTCTTGCGCTCCATCACAAATAAACAATATGTGAAAATTACCTATTTTACCCTTAGGTCTTAAAAGGGTTAAGTTATTTTAAAGCTTATTTAAAAAACATTTAAGTCTTCATATCACCACCTTGGAAGTTTGCTGAGGCCACTGGATTGAGAACCACTATTGTAGATTAAGAATACACTGAAGTAGGGATGGGCGATATCTTATCGTTTGCGATATACCGGTAAAAATTCTCCCCACGATAAGAATTGGTCTTCCCGCGATAATAACGATAAAGTCTAGTTGTTTACATATCTGTGCGACAGTGCGGAGCGACATCGCAGAAGGCAGACGTGAAACTGAGGAGGAGTAGCCTATATTGCTAAATGATGAGCTCGAGCTCCTTTTACAATCTGTAACTGGTTTGGTCAGGGCTGTACAGTGCACAAAATAATCAGTCTGAATAAATGTAGTACAGTATGTGTGCGATACAGTTTTGCATGTGTATGAGCCTGTTTACAAATCTGTTGTCCAACAAAGATATCATTTATTGACATGCTTTTTCTCCAAATTAACTTAATAACATAGTCGAGTGTTTGAAATACTTCTTTTTGTGACGTGGTTTCATATTACAGAATGATAGTATTATATACAGTGATAAAGGCTATGTCGATTAGCATTGCATTATAAATATACTTTTTATAAAAATACCCAAGATTGAAGAACAAGACAAACCATATATTTTGTGCAATATCTCCGTTGTCAAGTCAAGTCACCTTTATTTATATAGCGCTTTTAACAATATTGTGTCAAAGCACTTAACAGTATCAAGTTGGAGGATAGAGTGTCTAAAGGCATTTCATTTTGAATTTGTTTAGCAGTTTAGTTTAAATTTCTGTGAAATCAAATTTACGTGTTGTGTGTTTTATTCAGCGATAAATGGATACCTTTATGGAGCATCGTCAGTAGAATTACTTCTGCTATGGATATGTGGAGTTTCTGTGCAACTTCCAGTATGAATTAAACCATTATTACATTTTGTACTCAGTAATGCTCACAACACCCTATTTGGGGTAAAAATAGGAAAGATAATACTTTTCTTAAAGAAACAGGATTTGAATTATCGTCATTGATATCACCACCTTGGAAGTTATCACAATAAATACCAGAAATATCGTGATATATTTTTAAGCCCATATCGCCCATCCCTACACTGAAGCTATAATAGATCTTATTGAAGTTGTCATTAATGCTGGTGTTGTCCGCCGTCTTGTGCCTCTCAGCTCCAGTCAGTCGGCCTCTTCTTACATCATCAGGAACCCTCAGCCCCGCCGCAGCAGCCAGTCCCAAACGGCCCGTGGCCGCGACGAGGAGCAGGATGATATTGTTTCTGCTGACGTAGAAGAGGTGCGATGCTATATTGTTCAATCACTTGTTTTAAAGTTTGTTTGCTTTGCCTGAAGCTCTTTCTCTAAATGCTCCCTGGCTGTTCACTTGTTCAGGTGGAGGTTGTGGAGGGCGTTGCAGGTGAGGAGGATCACCATGATGACCAGGAGGAGCAGGGCGAGGAGATCGCAGAGGCCGAAGGGCAGCATGATGAGCACGATGAAGATGGTAAACACATGATCGCACAGACACTGTACGCTTAACAGGACTCGCAAATGTGACACATTTGTGATTTGTTTCATCTCATAAGGTGTTATTTACATTCTTAGAACACATGCCAGTATGGCTGAGTGCTAAATCAATATTTATCTGGAAAAATTAAAGGTCTTAAGAACAAACAACCAAAATAAAAGTTAGGTTTAACTTGAAGAAAATGTGACAAGAATAATGACCTTTTTGAATAGTTAAATGTAGTCCTCCTCACTTTAAAAATAATAAAAAGGAATATCATACAACCAAGATATTTTTATCCATGATTTCATTTGTGATGTACAAGTTCTGTTGTGCAGCAGCTTATTTCACCAAAAATAAATAAAAATCTGAGTTTTTGTAAATTGTTATATTTTCATTTGATTGCAATTTCAAAGATCGATTAATTTGTTGAATTTTTATTAATAATTTAATTAGACAATTTTTGATAATACATTTGTGCTAAATAATAAAACACGAAATCCAGAAAAAAATAAAAGGGAAACACAGAATTTGTGGGGGGGAAAAAAGTTTGATTTCATAGGGCACTAAATTAAATGGTAGTTTACTCTGTGGAGTTCACGTGTAAACAGACAAGTTATGTTTACATTCATTCTTCACATCTAACAAACATGTGAGATGTATTTCCTTCCCATTAATGCAAGGAAATAAATATTCTGATAAATATCGATATCGAATGATATGGAAAAAAAATACTGTGATAATATTTTTGCCCATGTTGCCCAGCCCTATATGGCAGTGCATTTCCTGCTGCGCTATTCAGAATTTTTGTATTACAGGAAAAACACACATGTGTTCGAAACACTGGTGCTCGTTGTCCTTTTGTCTAGAAGCCAGCAGTTTCTTCTATAAATGAGGCTGAGGTCACAAATAATTGCTAATCGTTTTTCTTACAGGGAGCGACATGGAGCTGGATTTATTGGCTGCTGCTGAGACCGAGAGTGACAGCGAGAGTAACCATAGCAACCAAGACAACGCCAGCGGCCGCAGGAGCGTTGTGACCGCTGCCACCGCTGGATCTGAAGCAGGTGCTTCACTTTATCAAAATTGCAGCAATTACTGTAATTGTGGTGCTCTCTCCTATTTTGTTTTGCTCTCCTCATAACCTACTGAGCATACAGGAAGCTTTAATGGCTTCAGATAAAAACTATAAACACATTTTTTGAATTTGTCCATGTGGCAACTGTAGAATTATATTTAGTGGGTCAAACAGTCTATTTTTCATTTTTCCTATCAAATCGGGTGCCTTTGTTTATCTACTATTGGCTGTAATTACAGACTAACTAGTCTAACTAATGTATCTAAATCTAGATTTATTTACTTATTTTGATTAATTTACCCAAATGTAATTTTATTTAAATTTTTTATATTTTCATTTATTTATTTAAATGACCGTGTTCATTAATCAACATTCAAATAAATGTAACGGTACCTGAGTTATCCAAAAAGCCATTTTTTGTTGCAGATGCTTTGACAGAAGTCAGAATAAAAATAAGATATGAATAAAATACACATGTATAAATATAAATAAACCACAAAAAAAAGAATAAATATGTACAGGTGTGCTATAGATAAAATGGAATATGAATAGAATAAAAAATAAAGTTGTTGGGATGTACTAGGATGTAGGGCAGGGGTGCCCAACCCTGTTCCTGGAGATCTACCTTCCTGCAAAGTTCAGCTCCAACCCTGATCAAACACAAATGAACCACCTAATTAGGATCTGAAGTAGCACTTGGTAATTACAGACAGGTGTGTTTGATCAGGGTTGGAACTGAACTCTGCAGGAAGGTAGATCTCCAGGAACAGGGTTGGGGACCCCTGATGTAGGGTGATAAGTATAAGGTTATTGCACAATGAGAGAACATTTAACTGTTCATTAGGTAGATTGCCTGGGGAAAGAAACTTTGCCTGATGTTGTGGAAAAACAAATGAGAAAAAACAAAAAGAAAAGGAAAAAAATCAAACAACAATGAAGAACAAAGTGGAAAAAAAATATTTAATTCCTATACCTGGAGTGTCATCAAATAGAATTGCAAATAATTAATTTCAAACATTTTTGTAACGCCTCCCATTTGCAATGGGTCAAACAAACAGGTAGCCCCGCCCAAAACTCACGCGTGTTGAGCATGTTAATTCGTGCTAATTCTATTTGACGCCACTATGGTGCAGAAAAACAAACTCTTCACCTTTAAACCATAACGTAAAAAATAAATTGTGCGTGTGTTGTTCGTGCATAACCTAATTCTGAAGGTGCCAGCAGCGTTCCTGCTTTCTTTTGACGACTCCCACTATGGTCGGACAGCAGCAGCAGCAGAAAATGTGGACAAACTTTCCTGGACGAGCCTCTAGAGAGAACCACGGGCTCAGCGCATGCTAACAGTGCTGCCCAGGCGCCACGGTCCATGCAGTGGGCTGTTCGCACGACACCCAGCCAGCGCTCCGCCGGTGGCGCCCCGTCCGTAACCTGCTGGTCAATCTCCCAATTCCAAAAAAAAAAAATCAATTGTGCGTCACTCCTGACCAGGGTTCCAGACAAAAAAATCGAGTAAGGAGTGCTCCTATGAAAAACCTGGCAAATTATTTTTTTTGCCGCAGAATAGTTTTATTTTATTATTATCATTTTATTTTTTTCCCCTACATTTTAACATAAACTTCCATTCTGTTTTTTTTCCTTGTAGATGAAGGTGCTTGGGAACAGCAGTGGGCTAAATGTTCCTTGAAATATGCTTTCTTCAGAATCTGTACCAATATCAGGACATAAGCATCACTCCCTGAGTGTAGTTTGGGCTCCTCCTCGCATCCTATAAATGTTGTCATGTCTTTCACACATTCAGTCTGTTTTTCTCATTAGTAAAATGCAATTTTATAGGAGGAGTGACTAGACAGCAGATTAAGTAAAAATATTAATATGACATAAATATAGCAGCAGTTATTTTTCAGTCAGAGCTTATGACGATGTTATTCTGTAAATGTATTATCAGCAATGTTTACAAGCTTTACACTTTCCAGTTTGAAACACTTGCTTTTACATGAAACACGAGCTGTAGGATCTCTTATAAAGTAGACCTTTTGAGTTAAATCATGTTCACCTATAGTAGTACATAGAAATATATAATGGGTTCACTTGGCTCAGCGCTAAAGAGATCGTGCCTGCTAACACTTTCCGCGCGCGTCCGGACGCTACACGGACTACTTCTATTTATACTACCGAGAGTGTATGCAGGTCCGCATTAAAGGCGCCAAAACCGTATTGTTTGAACGTTATGCATTTCCATGCTTATATTTTGTTTATTAAAAAGTAACAAAGCACAAAGCTTTTTGATTACTTCAAGTGCGCTTCAAATAACCAACATGAAGTCCACGCATTAACAGAACACCATATAGACAGCCGATAAGAAGAAGCATATTAGTAATGATTATAAATGAGAATTGTTGATCCGTATCCCGGTGGCTTTACCTGTTGAAGTTTGCAAGTTGTGCCGAAATAGACGTCTTTTCTCCAGTCTCCTCATCCATCTCTCTCGCGCTGCACCTGCTGGTCACTGTGTGCGTAGCGCTGCTGTGCGGCAGAGACGAGGACTGTTTGAAACTTTTTTCCACTAAAACTTTGATGGGTACCTTTTAATTTTAAGTTTAATGTCAAAGCAAAAATGTGATCGCAAAAAATCAGGAAAAAACCCTAATTTTTAGTCATAACATGTAAATATATATTCGCCAGTGGCGACCTCAGCAAAAACTTCACTCGCAAATTAATATTTTTGGTCGCAAATGCGACCGTTTTAGTCGCAGTCTGGAGCCCTCCTGACTATAGCTATGTTTCCATCCAAAGATGCAAATTTAACTTGTGTGCAAAACTGGAATATTGCATAAAACATTTGCGAATAAAGCACCGTTTCCATCCAACGAGTCAAAGAAAACAAAATCATCACTTCCTGATAAACTGGCACTAAATATCTCTAAGAAAGCCAGGAGAAGCCACTGAATATAATAATTTTCATATATAATAAATTACTTGTGCCTCAGAGAGAACAGACGTAACAATAAATGCAGTCATTGCTTTCGGAGGTGGATGCCAGCTGTTTGGGAATGCAGTCGTGTAAGACAATTATACAGAAATACTTTGATGACAGACTTTCCTCAGGCATTTCAGAATGACCAAAACAACATATAGATGCTGTGAACGAGATCGGTTCGCTGGTTAGTCAAGTTATTCCAAATCATAGCGCAAAAGTCACATGACTTTTTCAATGCGCATGGTGGAATTTATTCGGGAAAAGTGTTTTTATCGTAGTTTATGCACAATTTTTCTTATCGGATAAAAAGTTTATCCTACTCAATTGTGCGCATAAATTTATGCCCATCTTGGTGTTTCCATTCAGCATTTTTTTTTATTTATGCAATATTTCAAAATGTGCATAAAAATAGGTGGATGGAAACATAGCTTGTCACACCAGCTTACAATTGCATTGTTGAAAGAAAAAAAATTCAAATACATGTCGTATTAGTGTACATGTCAACATTTTAAGATTGCATTCAGAAATGATGTAAAATTCCGGTAAATAAAATCAAACGCTCACAAACATTATAAACACTATGACCCTGCATTTTAGTTGCCCTTACTCCACAACAAAACATTTGAATGTAATGATATTCAGAAAACAAATTCATATAAAACAAACATAAATTATAGTGACATTCGATATAAACATTTATTATAAACACCAAACCTAAATTAATTAATTTAAAATGAAACTAAAACTGCTGGCATGTGGGAAACACTTTATACAAACAAATTACCTCTCATTCAGCACAAATCCAAATGTAATATAGAAGTATTTATTAATATTTTGAATTAGCTTTTGTGTATTTTCAGTTTTTCTTTTAAGTTTAGTAAGTTTTTATTTATTTATTTGCTTTTATGGTGACACTGATATTTTTTCCTTTCTTCTTTTTCTTTCTTTCTTTCTTTCTTTCTTTGACTTAAAATTTTACTGATTTTTTTTGTTGAAAAGGTACATTGCATCTTCAAAACTCATAAATACAAACTTCCCAGGAGGACTTGAATGCACCATAATTTACAGCATGTTCTAGTTGATAAAAACAGAACTTGTATGCTGGAAAATATAAGTAATTCATTATTAGTGGCAATAATTGTGATGTGTCCTCCAGCAAGCTCCACGGGCCTCATCTATATCGATCCTTCAAACCTGCGACGGAGCAGCGCCATCAGCACGAGCGCAGCAGCTGCCGCCGCAGCCCTGGAGGCCAGTAACTCCAGCAGCTACCTGACGTCCGCCAGCAGCCTGGCTCGAGCCTACAGCATCGTCATCCGGCAGATCTCTGACCTCATGAGCCTCATACCCAAATTCAACCACCTGGTCTACTCGCAGTACCCCGCTGCCGTCAAACTCACCTATCAGGACGCCGTCAATCTGCAGGTGAGCCGTTCGGTCTTTACCCGAACAGAATCAGACTGTAATAAAGGCAAATTATACCATGGTCTATCTGAATACTCGTTTCTGATTGGCTGGCAGGTATGCATTAAAACAGTTTAATGCACAGGTAGTTCCAAGTCAGTTTAATCACCGTTCCATATTAATGCGCTGCTTTAATTGATGCACACAAACACACACACACACACAGAGAGAGAGAGAGAGAGTCGGAGATCATTCTCTCTGCACACGCACACAAACTCGTCAATGCTGCCCCATGACTTTTATGAATAAAATAGCCTAGATACTAGATCACTACATTATATTCCCCAGCAATGAGGTGTAAAAGTGAAGTAAAACGGCTTCATTGTTTGTAAAGAGATGCACAGACGCAGGTAAGTCAAGGCACTATTATTTGTATAGCGCTTTTAACAATGCAAATTGTGTCAAAGCAGCTTTACATCAGCTTGATATAAAGCTGGGTGGCTTTACATCAGCTTTACATTTAGACGGGGAAATAGTGTGTCTAAATAGTGTTATTCTCTTCTGGCCAGACAAAATCAGCAGTTTAAATCTAGGCTGCAGCAGAGTCAGATTGTGCAAAGGACTCATCTGGTTCCTGTGGTCTTGTCCCGTTGGCCGTCTAGGAGACAGGGTCTTCACTGGGATCAGTCTCTGGGGCTCATCTAGTTGTCCTGGTCTCCGCTGGTGTTCAGGGCTGTAGAGGTCATCTCTAGGTGCTGATCCACCATCTGATATGGATACAGTCTGGATCTGGGTGGCTATGGTGACTTCGGAATATGAAAGAAACAGACTTATATTAGCATAGATGCCATTCTTCTAACGATGTAACAAGTACATTGTGTGTTATTGGAAGTGTTCCCAGTTCCGGTTGACCTAATTAATGCAGCCTAACGATCTTTTAACTGATTTGAATTATAGAAATGCGATAGTGTATTATGTGTAAGCCAGGTTAAAGAGATGCTTTAAGTGCTTTCGCTTTACTACTAGTGGGTACTTGCCTGCGTGAAATCAAACTCGTAGCAAAAGACTCATCGCCACCAGCTGGACAGGGGTGGGAATTACAGTTACAAATTACAGTAGATCACCCTCAGTGTAATCTGTCAAAGTGACGGACAGCCTTCAGATTTTTCCATCACTGCTAAAAAAATCATAAATGATGGCAAATCTTCGGTTAATGCAACCTCGGTTGTCTGTTTTGCAGAACTTTGTGGAGGGCAAGTTGATCCCCACCTGGAACTGGATGGTGTCCATCATGGATTCCACTGAAGCGCAGCTGCGTTACGGCTCCGCTCTGTCATCAGCCGGGGATCCTGGTCACCCGAGCCACCCGCTGCATGCTTCACAGCACACAGGCCGCAGGGAGCGCATGACGGCACGAGAGGAGGCCAGTCTCCGCACCCTTGAAGGTCGAAGGTAAGATGTCCGAGCAGTTAAAATTGATGAAAATTCACCCCTCCGTTTTCTCATTTCTGTGGTTCCCTCAACAAAACCCCAATAGGAATTTTCCATTTGCTAGTGGAATATTGCAGAAAATAAACTCTGAGTTTGATTCTTACACGTTTTGTTCATGATAATCTTTACAAATTAACCAATTTTATAAATTTTGAAGCCTGAATGCTATCGGCAGAAGTAACTTTTTATAAACAAGCTGTGAAAGCGACTAGTGAGTAGATGAGTTTACCTGTTTGGTGTAATCACATTTAATGTCCTTGACAACCTCTGAAGTGCCATTTAGCCACTTGTTAGCACCCGCAGACATTTAAAAAATATATTTTTATATTTTATTTTATTTTTATTTAATTTTTTTGTTGTTTTTTTTTCGTAAGTTTCAGCTTTATTGGTTTAATTTATTTTTATTTAGTTTCACATTTTTCTTTTTTAAATTTTTTGTTTTTGTCTTATTTGGTTTTCATTTTTTTGTTTTGTTTTTATTTTAGTTTTTATTTTTTATTTTTTTAAGTTTGTTTTTTAGATTTCTTGTTTTAGTTCTTTTGTTTTGTTTTAATTTTAAGTTTTTTATTTAGCATTATTATTAATTATTATTATTAATCTAATTTTATTCGTTTTTTTATTTTGCTTTAACTTTATTAAGGATTTTTATGTGATAAAAAAAAAAAAAAAAAAAAAATATATATATATATATATATATATAAACACAGTACAGTGTTTCCCCTGCCATTATCTTGTGAGGGCGGCCCAAGGCACCCCCCGCCCCCCTTGAAGCTCAAGTTCATTTTATTTTCTCCATAGCACCAGATCACAAGTCATTTAAAGTTACCTTTCCTATAGAACAGGTCTATACCTTGTTCTTTTATTAAACAAACTAAATAGCACTTATGTTATTTGTCTTATTTACACGACGGCATGTTATTTCTGTCTCTAACATTACATTCGTGCGCTATGTATGCACACAGCGGAGTTCCGCCCTGATGTGCGTGCGCACACACACACACACACACACACACACACAAACGTACGCGCACACACAAGTGAGCCCACTCCCACTAGTATTTGTAAATATTAAGCCACAAAACGACTATTTAAATATGACTTCTGCGGCTGCCTGTCTCTGTGTTAATGTATGGCGCAGACGCGCGGTTTTGTTTGCTACTCATACAGAAGCGCGCGCGAGGCTTGCGCTGATATTTACGTCCGCCGCCTCACTAAATGAGGATGTAAATCCAGAACATATCCAGAACTGCTCTGAGAGTCACTTCATGAGCATTTCACCGTTTCATTTGAGTAAAACTATCCTCACAGAAATCTAAAGGTATTCACGGCAACCCGTCAAAATAAAAGTTTGGGTTTCAATTGTAGACATTGCGGCAGAAATATATTACTATTGTTCAGTAGAATGTACGTAATAGCCTACTGAAATTATTAAAACCTTATTTTTAAGGAATAATCATAAAATATGACTTCAATGTTTTACTTGTAATATTAAATCCCCTTTATTTTCCAAAAAAATAAGATGTTTAATTTTCATTAATTAAAAGATAAATTAAATGAATGTTTTTATGCCGGAAAAAAAAACGGAACACCCCGCCGCCACCCCAAAGCCATAAACCTAGGGGAAACACTGCAGTACACATACATATATTATGTAAACAAAAACTTTTGAGATTGTGTTCACCACAGATCTTATTTCAGGCTTTTAACCAAAAACCAATTCAAAACAACCCAATGACTTCAGGACGATTTAACTGGAAGTGCTCAGAAGCGAACTCGTTTACGGGTTTTGGCCTACAAAAACATGTCATTCCTGCAGCACTCTACTGTCATAAAATAATTTTATTCTCTGTGTTCCAGACGCGCCGCAACACTTTTGACGGCTCGTCAGGGGATGATGTCGGCTCGAGGAGACTTCCTGAACTACGCTCTGTCTCTGATGCGTTCCCATAATGACGAGCATTCGGACGTTCTGCCTGTGCTGGATGTGTGTTCGCTGAAACACGTGGCGTATGTCTTCCAGGCCCTCATCTACTGGATTAAAGCCATGAATCTGCAGACAACACTCGACACCACTCAGATTGACAGGAAGAGGTAAACTGCCCATATTAGCACTTTTAAAAACATGATTTCAGTAGTTATATTTCGTGTGGATAGTTAAGGTCTTAAATATATATTTTTAGCCTTTTTGTTGATATTTGACTGCAATATTTTAGTATATTTTATATATAAAATTTAATGTTAATATTAATATATTTTAAATATTTTGAATTCGCTTTCACTATAAGAATTTGTTTTATTTATTTTATGCTTTTGACATTTTTAATAATTTTTAAAAAATATTTTTCTATAGCTTTGATTTTATTTCAGTTTTTAGTAGTTTTTCATTGAATATTTATGTTTTATTTTATTTCAGCTTTTTTAATGACTGAAAAGATTTAGTTAACAATGGAAAAAAATGATATTTGAGAGATAATTTTTTTTTTTTTTTTCTTTGAACTGGTTTAAAAGTGAACTGGTTTACAATGGTCGACTTGCTCAAAAACTGACTAGTGAAATTAACTTCTGAAAAGCTAATAGCTGTCATAGTTAGCATCCTGAAAACTTTTCAATACTAAAACAGTGATTCATCAACACTAACCACACCCACTTCTCGTTGTTGATCAATTTTGTTGCCAGCAAAGTTATCCAGTTTGTTGTTTTAATTTGTTTGTTATATTTATTTTTTAACTCATTTTATTGTTGTCTTAGTTTTTTGTTTTAATTTTATTTCCTTTTTTTATTTTTTTAATATTGCAGGGTTACTATAGGTTATAAAACATTTTCATTACTTAAAAAGAATGTTAAGAAATAAAATGGGGTATAAAAAAAAAAATTCGGCTAGTTGCAGAGGCAGCATTTCACATTTAAATTTAGTTTACCTTAATGTACTAAAATAAACTAAAGCTGAAATAAAAATGTATAAAAATTATATAGACGTATAAAAAAGACTAATTAACAAATTTACTAAGACTAGATAAAATATAAATGGAAACCCATAATATAAAAATAAAAACTGGTTCAAAAACATAATAAAAATTATAAGTATCTCAGTGATACTAAAATAACACTTATTGCCCAGAGCTGTCCGTTTATCTCTTGTGAGATTTCTAAATACTTTTTTCATCCTATTTCAGGAATCGCGAGCTGCTGGAGCTCGGCCTGGACAATGAGGACTCTGAGCACGAGAATGACGAGGACACCAATCAGAGTGAGTATTTATTTTTATTTTTTTAGGAGTTGTTTCAGTTGCACACTGTGCACGAGCCTCACAAGCCGAAGTGAAACTCACAGGTTCAGATGGTGATGCATTGCAACATGGCTCTGGTGTCTGGAGTTTGCAGAGCTGCTTTCCTGCTGTCCAATCAAACTGCTTTATTACTCTGGACTCCACAGGCTCCACCCTGCAGGACAAGGACGAGGAGTCGGTCCCTGCTGAGACTGGACAGCACCATCCGTTTTTCCGCCGCTCGGACTCCATGACCTTCCTGGGATGCATCCCTCCCAACCCTTTCGAAGTGCCCCTCGCCGAGGCCATTCCTCTGGCTGACCAGCCGCATCTCCTGCAGGTCAGAGATGCCCTTTACCTGCACTGTCCTCTATTAGAGGTGGTTTGTGATGTTATTCCAGATGGTTGAATCTTTAACTGCTGTTCTTCTTCATCTCACAGCCCAATGCCAGAAAAGAGGACTTGTTTGGACGACCAAGTCAGGGTCTGTATTCGTCTTCGTACATGGCCAGTAAAGGCCTGACAGATCTGACTGTGGACATGAATTGCTTGCAGGTTAACATGGCTCACATACTTTTGCTTACAATACTGATAAATGGTGCGTTTTTCTTTTTTAAAAAGTGATTTTATGTAAATGTAAAAAAAATTCAAAAAGTTTTTTAACATTTTGTCAGACAAATTATCCTCTTAAGTGGCATCTCAAGCTAATGTAAATTTTTATTTTTTTTTTTTTTGGTTTCAGTTTTTTGTTTAAGTATTTAAACATTTTGTCAGACAAAGAATAATTTTAAGTTAAATTCACCTTTAGAAAAAGCAAAAAAACACACATATATATATATATATATATATATATAGTTGTTTACTTAATTCTTTTAGTTATATACAATTTCTTTATATTTTATAATTTTATATAATTTTTTATTTTATTTTTTTCATATTACTTTTAATTGGGTTTTAGTTATTTAGTTTTAATTTTATTTTAATTTCAGTTTTATCTTCATTTCATTTTTAATTATTTTTGTTTGTTTTTTTTTTTAATTTAATTAAAAAATATTTAAATTATTATATAAATTATTTTTTATTATATTTAGTTTTATTTTAAATAAAATTAGTTATTTTTATTTTATTTTAAATAAATCTTTATATAAACATTATATAAAATTAAGTTCTCAGTGCAGTCAGAAATTCTTCTCTGAGAAGTTCTCAACAACAGGGAGCAATAAAACAATATTTTTTACAATATTTTACTACGGGTAATTCTCATCCCAGATTCTACCCACAAAGATGTCGTATTCGGCGAACATGAAGAACGTGATGAGTATGGAGTCTCGGCAGAGGGGTGGCGAGGAGCAGCCGGCTGCGGAGCAGGACATGGATGCATCCAAACCAGGCCCTTCGCCTCACGATCTGGCGGCCCAGTTAAAGAGCAGCCTTCTCGCAGAGATTGGTTTGACGGAGAGCGACGGCCCGCCGCTTCCCACATTTATGTAAGTCAACACACTCACAGATGCAATAAAACAGCTGCGAATGACTTCGTTAGTGACATTTCTTGTTGGTTTCCTCCAGTCCACACTGTAGCTTTATGGGGATGGTGATCTCTCACGATATGTTGCTGGGCCGCTGGCGGCTTTCTCTGGAGCTGTTCGGCCGTGTCTTCATGGAGGACGTGGGAGCAGAACCAGGATCTGTAAGTACAGCTCATTTTTGTGGTTTCTTTTGAGAGTAAGCACTTTTTCTGCATTTTATTTCCAGTGATAAATAGGGGTGCAATGGATCGTAGATGATCCGTGATCCATACGGTTCCCCACGGTTCGGACACGAATGTGATTCGTGGATTAACTGTTAAGTTTAACCATCATAGAGTGAAAGGTTATCATTTGCACGTGTTTTGTCTTGCCAATTTACACATTCAAGCAATTTCAGACCATTCATGTGAAAGAGAAGTCGAATCGGACTCGCGTGCCGTTTTCTCTTAAAGTTAAATACATGTTTTGGCAAGTATTCTGGTCAATCACAGTCAGTTATGTCTTAAGTCAGGGGTCAGCAACCTACGGCATGTGTGCCAGCAGTGGTACACAGAGGGATAATCGCTGGCACATGAGCAATAGGGAAAACTGCATACTGACGTACATTTTGAGGTAATAACTTCTCAGTCACAGCCTGTTAGGAGCTATAAATACTATTAAAGAGTGAGAATTAACTTGCGCTAGTCTACGGATGTGCGCACGACCCCTACGCATACTAGGCGCTTCAGATCAAATCCTCAGTCAGCGGTCTAACAGCGCTCGTCAATGTCAAAATGACTGAGATGGCCAATCAAATCAAAGTAGGCGGGTTTACTGTTCACAAATGCTGAGCGCGAAGCGTCAGTTTAACGTTGAAAGAGAGCGAGGTAAGATGAAGCTGCAAATCTCAACTATTTTACGATAGAAATGTTAGATGACCGACAGCTATATCCAGTGATGCAAACTACTTGATTTTTTTTCTTAAATATGCCCATTTTGAGAGAGAGAGATGTGTGTGAATTGTCTGTGTCTCTCTACAAACAATGAAGTGGAGTTTAGTTGCTTAAAAAACAGCGATTTTACCCCCTCGTTGCTAAAAAATATAATGTAGCGATTCAGTATCGATTAATAAGTCGCGTGGCAGCTCTGACAAGAAGTTTGAGCTTCTGAATGTTAATTTTTGCACAGCGCGATCTCCGATCTCTGTGTGTGTGTGCGTGCACATCAATTAAAGCAGCGCATTAATATAGAACGGTGATTAAACTAAACTGTTTTAATGCAATGACAATTTATGAAAACATCTTAAAACTATTTGCATGAAAATCTATTTTTTTTTTTCTTTTTGTCATATCATTAAAAAAATGTATGTACTGTATAAATGCAGAATGCATTAAAAAAATGGGAGGGGTGGTATTGTCACAGTGGTTAACCAGAAAAATTTAAAATGGCACGTCATGCCGAAAAGGTTGCCGACCCCTGTCTTAAGTGAACGTAAACAGCTGAGAAAGAAACCGGATGTATGTCAGTATTAGGTCCTTGCATTTGGTCTTAAAGAGAGAGCAGCCAATAAACACCTGCTTCTGTCTGCTTATCAAACACCACAGCTTTAACAAAGATTAATCTATATTTAATTTATGCAGTGAGCATTATTGTGTTGTTTTACCCTTAATTATTACATTTCTGCACCTGAATACTACTGTTACTGACTTTATTTGTAACTTTGTTGTATTCATCTATGCTTGTAATTTGTGTAATTGTTCTTGTTTTATTACTGACTTTATTAGTTAAGCTAGTAGTTTCTGCTGGGAGTACTTTAAGTAAGCTTTTACTTACTGAAAAGCAATCTTTTTTTTTTTGCTGATCCAAAAAATTATCTGATCCTAGGGCTGGGCGATATGGCAAAAAAACAAAATACTATAGTATGTATGCATGTATGTATGTATGTATGTATGTATATTTATATTCTCTCAGAACATTTGACAGATTCTCGTTTTTTTAAAGATTTTTAACTAGTCAACTTGAAAATGTAATTACAACATGATTCAAGTAACGTTTTCTTTATTAACCCACTAGTTAAAGAAAATTCTATTCCAAGTGCAAAGGCAAAAAAGGCCTCTAACACTAGCTTGCTCTATTATTTTTCCTTTCTATCGGTTTTCTTTTTATTTATTATATAATAAATAAAAAAACCTTGCTACGTGTGCTCCATTAAGCTAACTGAGACTTGTTATAGCACTTGCGTATCATTGCTCTTTTGTTGATTTTGATTGCTTCCACTGTCCTCATTTGTAAGTAGCTTTGGATAAAAGCATCTGCTAAATGACTAAATGTAAATGTAAAGTGCAGCACACATGAAGTTGTCAACATGATGTAAATGTTAAACAAATCACTTGTTAAATATCTTTGCAGAAAAGATGCATGAACTATCTTGTACAAACATATTATATGTTCAGAAATAATACAAGGAAAATGCTTTAAAAAAAAAAAAAAAGGTAAGTTAAATTCAAAGTGACTGAAGTAGAATATTTGTTCTATAAATCTGTAAAAACAATGAACAGCAGCTTTCAGCCTGTCACCATGATTCAAACATGAAATATCAGACATACAGTAGTAGTTCCTTACAGGTTTTATATTCGATTGCACTGCCTTTCCGTTATTTTTTCTATGTAAGCATGGACGCATTTGACTGTTGCTCACGCTCTTGCAGCGTTTCATGCATTAAAACGGCTTTCTAAAAACACAGCGCTCAAGTTAAAAGAAGTTCATTCCCATCTTCTTGCATGTTTTTCCAATTCCACTGCCAGCGTCGCATCTTTATCAACACAAAAGCGCATTCTGTGTGATACGAACGTCACTTGTGAGCGGTTAATCACATGTGCCGACATGCAGTTGGATCGTTCTTTTCTCTTTACTGTTATCATTGGCATATTGTCAGAGTGTCTAATTCTAACGTTTGGTAATATTTCTATTCCAAATTGTGATTCCTCAATTTATAAAAAATAAAATCGTGGCAAAACATTAATTCAAATTAATCGGAAATATCGCCCATCCCTATCTGATCCATGATTCAAAATCCGTATTATGATCCGAACCGTGAGTTTTGTGATCCATAGCACCACTAGTGCTAAACCTCTACTTTGATCCTGCAGATCCTGACCGAACTGGGTGGTTTTGAGGTGAAGGAGTCCAAGTTCCGGCGTGAGATGGAGAAGCTGAGGAACCTGCAGTCACGTGATCTGGCCCTAGAGGTGGACCGTGACCGAGAGCAGCTCATCCAGCAGACCATGCGCCAGATCAACGCTCACTTCGGCCGCCGCTGCACCACTACGCCCATGGCGGTGCACCGCGTAAAAGTGACTTTCAAGGATGAACCTGGAGAGGGCAGTGGAGTGGCGCGGAGCTTTTACACGGCTATCGCTCAGGCCTTCCTCTCCAACGACAAGCTGCCCAATCTGGACTGCGTACAGAGTGTTAGCAAGGGAATGCAGGCTAGCAGTATGTGTCCATTTCTTTTTGTTTTGTTTTATTTATTTCATTGGAGACTTTTGAGGTTAAACAAAAATTATTCTTATTATTTAATTTTTTTAATCATACTTTGGTTTTCATCTTGAATACCGTTTTTTTTTCTAAATTGTTTTTATACTTATTTTTTTTGCTGGGATAATTTTTTGCTCATGATGCTTCTGTTTGTTTGCAGATCTTATGCAGCGGCTGAGGAACCGAGACCGTGAGCGTGAGAGGAGGAGCGGAGGACTGAGAGCTGCATCCAGACGAGACCGTGACAGGTGGCTTTACCTGAACCTCGCTACTGAGCGATATATATCATATTCATGGTGCAATTTTTGGCAACATACATTTAAGCTATATCATTTGTTTTATGGGGATTTTTTTTAAATACCATTATTTAAAATGTTTATTTAATAATTGTTTAAAATAAAAGATGATTTTTATGAAATTTAAGTATTTTCAGGCAAATTAAATTTAAGCAATAGCATAATTATTTTTTTATTATTATTTAATTATTTAAAATTACATATTTTTTGGCAATGTTTTAAGCAGTAACATTATTTTTATGGAGATTTTTTTAATATCATTATTAAAAGTCTAATTGTGTAAAATAAATGCTCATCCTTCATGGTATACTCATGTATTTTCTGGCTAAATAAATTAAGCAATATTAATTTTGAGAATTTCTAAAAAAAACAAACAAACATTATTTATTTAAAAAAAACATCTTGGTAACACTTTACAATAAGGTGTCAGTTGTTAAAGGGGTGGTTGACTGGTTTTTTTCTAGGCGTGTTTATGGGGTGCAGTCTAGCATGTGTTCATGCTTGTTTTTTTTAAAAATGTACCTTTATTCCACACCTCTCTGTCCCTTCTCTGACAAACGCCTCGATTTATTTCCTGGTTTCTGAAGCCCCTCCCTCGATGGGCTGAGATTGGTTAGCTGGCTCAGTGTGTTGTGATTGGCTAAACCGCCTCTAGAGCACATCTAAACGTCCCGCCCCTCTCCTCAGCGGCATGCGCTCCGGTTGAATTGTAAACAGTGGCGTTGTCTATAATGCTTATCAATTTGAGCCCGATTGAGACCCAGAGGATATTAGTGAAGAGGATCGTGCAGAACCTGTGCAAGCACGGCTCTTAATGGTATGTTTGGTTGTTGTTGTCTCATACTTTTAAATACGCTGCTATTTGTAAGTGCTACTGCTTCTGTTAGCTTTTAATATACGGTTTTATCCTGATTAAAGCTTTAATACAGCACAGCAACCGCACTCGTGTCCATTTATAATGCTTCTCATTGCTGTGTGAAAATAAGTGTATAATTGGAACAGTTTGTTGGAGCTTATTTGATGATCTGAATGAGAGAGAGAGAGAGAGAGAGAGATGCAGAGCAGGGCGACAGAGTAACAGTATTAAGAACCGTTGCTTTAATGATTTTGAAACTTGTGAATCCATTAGAATCGTTAGAAGACAGAATCGCGATTCATATGAATAGATTATGTGCATCCCTAGTTTTCTCTTCCTCTTCTCTAAAGCAGCGCAGCATGGCCTCGCCCCCTTTGCGGCGTGTTCCCGGGGGCGGGGTTTATCTGGGTCTGTGACGTATCAAACCCGGGAAGTAACTCGTTGTAGTCCCTTACCTGTCGTTTTTGTAGGCATTAAACTGCCAGAATTTTAAAAGACGATATCTCTGTTTGCATTGAACTTTCAGCGCCGCAAGTCTGCAGATATTGTTTATGCTCAAACAGCAACATTACACACTAACTAATGTTAAAAAAGTGAAATCGCAATCAACCACCCCTTTAACATTAGTTAATGTATTAACTAATATGAACAAACAATGAACAATACATTTATTACACTGTTAATCTTTGTTAATGTTAGTTAATAAAAATAGAGTTGTTCATTGTTAGTTCACAGTGCATTAACTAATGTTAACAAGCACAACTCGTGATTTTAATAATGCATTAGTAAATGCTGAAATTAACATTAAGATTAATAAATGCTGTAGAAGTATTGTTCATTCTTAGTTCGTTAACTAATGTGAACTAATGAACCTTATTATAAAGTGTTACCAACATCTTTTATGTATTTTCTGGCAAAATATGTTTTAAGCAATTTTAATGTTTTTGGGATTTTTTTTTAAATACCATTATTTAAAATGTATTTAATTATTTAAAGTAAATGATCATATTTCATTCATGTATTTTCTGACAAAATAAATTTATGCAATATTAAGTTTGGGGGATTTTTTGAAGATGCCACTATTTAAAATGATTTTTTTTTATTGATTATTTAAAATTATTTAAAAACATCATCTAAAGACAGTTTTTTTTTTTTTTTTTTTAAAACATCACCTAGCTTTATTTTTGTGTCACACCATAGCCTGAAAGAGATGTTGATTTAATTTTTTTTGCAGGGACTCAAGGAGACAGCTGTCGATCGACACACGGCCGTTCAGACCTGCATCAGAAGGGAACCCGAGTGATGAACCGGAGCCGCTGCCAGCTCACAGACAAGCTCTAGGAGAGAGACTTTACCCGCGAGTGCATGCCATGCAGCCGGTACAGACCAGTACAGCCATCAGCGTTCATATCACAGGAACATGTGGCTTTGAGAAGCTGATTTAGTGTGTAATGTGTGCTTTTCTCTACAGGCATTTGCCAGTAAAATCACCGGGATGCTGCTGGAGCTCTCTCCCGCTCAGCTGCTGCTGCTCCTCGCCAGTGAGGACTCGCTCAGAGCCCGTGTGGAAGAAGCCATGGAGCTCCTCATAACTCACGGAAGGTGAATCAAGAACATGTCACATATAAAAATATGAATTCCTTGCTATGATGAATATTGGAGCATCTATAAAAAAAAAAAAAAAATAATAATGTAAATAATTGCATGAAGAATTACATAATTATGTACATATCTACCATTTTAGTTCTTACTAATTAGTGTATATAGTGTTATGGTAATAGTGTTAAGTAAAATGAAATATTAAATGTATTTAATAATTAAATGCTATATAATTACATAAAATAAGTTAAATAATTACGTATATAATTATGCAATTTATTTTATGTAATTATGTAACTATAGTAGTTAATTAATAATTAGTGTATTTTTAACATTATAATATTTAATCATTTTTAAATAAGATATTTCTAATTAAAGTTACATAATTATTAAATGTTATTAAATGCATAATTTTTTTACATTTAAATATTAATAAAAAAGTGAAGTGACGTGTGGCCAAGTATAAATAAAATATTTTATTATAAATAAAATACTTGTTAAATGTTTTTAATAATTGAATACTATAATTACATTAACTAAAATTATGTACATAATTTAGTTTGATTATTATAGTAGTTAATAATTATTATAAACATTTAACATTTAATTATCAAACAATTTCCTTATAATTAATATTACATATATATATATATATATATATATATATATATATATATATATATATATATATATATATATATATATATATATTTTTTTTACATAATTCAGTGCTGTAATAAGAACTAATACAATTATTGTTGTTGTTTAAAACATAAAATGCATTTATTTATTGTTTAGCATTTGATTTTATGGTGACTTGGATATTTTTGTGAAATAAACCCAGTCTCTTTGTTGATAGTGGAATATTTAATGAGCTTCTCTCTCTTTGACAGGGAAAATGGCGCTGACAGTATACTGGACCTTGGCCTTCTCGACACTCCTGAAAAAGCACAGGTATGTTGTCTAAAACACCAAAGACTCTTCCCTGGTCCTTTGCATCAGGTTACATACAGCGTAGAACTCTCTTCTTATCATTTTGGGCTGTATTGGGTTTGGAGTTGCTCTGTGGTTTTTCGGACATAAAAAAAATTGATGTTACATCTGTGATCTGATTTTAATTGTACTTTCCATATTCCACCAGCAGGAGAACCGAAAGAGGCACGGTTCGACCCGCAGTGTGGTGGACATGGAGCTGGACGACCCAGATGACGGGGACGATAACGCTCCTCTGTTCTACCAACCCGGCAAGAGGGGTTTTTACTCGCCCCGTCCAGGCAAGAACACAGAGGCCAGGCTCAACTGCTTCCGTAACATCGGCAGGTACGAGACACACGTTCACCTGAGCATCTGTGTGAGACTGAAGCACTATAATATATCAGAATCAGAAAGAGCTTTACTGCAGTATGTATATAGCTATATGAACTTCTAACAATAACCCTGATTCTTCTGCCTCCAGGATACTTGGCTTATGTCTGTTACAGAATGAACTTTGCCCCATCACACTCAACAGACACGTCATCAAGGTGTTGCTCGGCAGGAAGGTGAATATCGAAATGTTAATACATTTTGTAATAGTGACAGGTTTAACCTCATATCACTGCAGGGTATTACTGAGGTTGGGCCCTATGAAATTCATTTTATTTTTTCCCTAATTGTTATAATTTTTCTGGGTAAAACAATTTTTTTTTTAATGTTTTTTTTTTCTGGATTCCGATTAGTTTTAGTAAAAGTATGTCTAATTAATTGAACTCATGAAACTTTGAATAAATTGTTAAATTATGTACATTTCATGATTACAATTAATTAGACATGCTTTTTGATTGCTAAAATTTAATTAAACCAGTAAAACGGAAAACAGAATTTGAAAAAAAATATATTAATAATTTAGGAAAAATAAAACTGATTTCACAGGGCTCTAAAAAGGTAATTTTTGTTGTGCAATTTAACATCAATTTATTAAAAGATTTAACACAACCTTTTTAGAGCCTTTTTTTTTTTTTTTCTGGATTCCATTTTAATGGTTAAATTACATTTTAATAATCAAAAATCATGTCTAATTAATTGAACTCATGAAACTTAAACTAAATTAATTTGACATGCTTTTTGATTACTAACATTTAATTTAACCATTAAAACTGTAATTGGAAAAAATAAAATAAAATTTAGGGGAAAATAAAACGGGGCCCTAAAAAGAATTTTTATGCAGATTAATGAATTTTTTTATTAAATGTTTAACAAAAAAATACTTTTTTGATGACCCTATGAATTCTAATTATTATTATTATTATTATTATTTTTTTTAATATATTTTTTTCCCCAAATTTAGTTAAGATTTTTTCCAAATTTCAAGTTCTTCATTTAATTCCACAGCTATTTATTCAAAGTTTAAGTTTCATGATTTCAATTAATCAGACAGAATAAAACTATTTTAACAGGTCCCTGAAAAGGCAATTTTTGTAAATTTAACTAAAAATTTTTTAGGGCCATATGGAGTTTATTTTTAATTTTTAATTCTGTTATTCAGTTTTAATTTTTCTGTATTGTGCTTTAATGGTATAATTAAATATTAATAATAAAAAGCATATCTAATCAATTGCATTTATAAAATTTTAACAATTGATGTTTTGAAATGTTTTGCTTTTTGTCTGCTTTATGAATTTATAATGTAATACTAATCTATTGTCCAAAATTGTGGTAAACAAATAAATACAAAAAACTAATTTTATAAAAAATGTAAGAGTTTCTTTTTTCCCCCTTTAAACATCTATATACTCATACTGTAAGTTTAATTTGTATGACTGGATACTGTGTTCTCCATCACAGAAATCATACTGAGGTTTGCGTTTTCTTGTCTGCAGGTCAACTGGCACGACTTTGCGTTCTTCGACCCGGTGATGTACGAGAGTTTGCGGCAGCTGATCCGTCACTCTCAAGCCGAGGAGGCGGAGGCAGTGTTTGCGGCGATGGACCTCGCCTTCGCTATCGACCTCTGCAAGGAGGAAGGATCTGGACAGGTAACTGCTGCGTTCTCCCTTTGCGTCAGCATTAGAGCTGAGTCTGTGCACACGACTGAACGTTTCCTGCTGCATCTGCAGGTGGAGCTCCTGGCCGGTGGGGTCAACATGCCTGTGACGCCTCTGAACGTGTACGAGTACGTGAGGAGATACGCAGAGCACCGGATGCTGGTGGTGGCAGAACAGCCTCTGCATGTGAGTGCACTTCACTCCTGCTTTTTAGATCTCAGAGACAGAAATTGACCCTCTGGAACATTAATCTGGACTAGGCTTGCTGTGATAGTCGGTGTTTACTAGGGCTGGGACCAGAGGTCGCGTTAATCGAAAATTTTTGGTTCTTCATTTACAGATTTTTTTTTAGCAGTGACGGAAAACTGAGGGTGATCTATTGTAATTTATAACTGTAATTCCCACCCCTGTCCAGTTGGTGGCGAGTGCGCTCCAGTGTGGCAGCAGAGCGCGGGATCATCAGCTCCAGAACAAAAATTAAACTTTTGCTATGCATTTGATTACGCGCAGGCGAGCACCCACTAGTGGTAAAGCGAAAGCACTTTGCGCTGCCGCTTCGCTTGATCTGAGGTGTCAACAGTGATTTATCACGCCACATTTAAAGGGTTAGTTCACCCAAAAATGAAAATTAGCCTGTGTTTTACTCGCCCTCGAGGCATCCTAGGTGTATATGGCTTTAATCTTTCAGCTGAATCCAGTCGGAGTTATATTAAAAATTGTCCTGGCACTTCCAATCGTTATGATTGCAGTGTTTCTGTTCAACAGTTCAAAACACGTCAAATAAAGCGTGCGCATCCATTATAAAACGTGCCTCACACGGCTCTGGGGCGTGAATAAAGGCCTCCTGTAGTAAATCCATGCATTTTTGTAAGAAAAATATCCATATTTCAAATGTAATGAACACTTCTCTCTCACTACATCTAACTGTCACACGTCGATTAACCGGTGGGAAAATTTCCTCACCGTCACAACCCTATTCTGGACCTTATTTTGCATGCTCATTTACATTTGGCAGAAACTTTTAAATCCAGTGTGACTTCCATTTTATAGTACATGTACTTTACAGTTTTGTATACTTACAGTGTACCTACATTAGAAAGTACTGGTAATATAAGGTAACTACATGTGGTAGGGTTAGGTTTAGGGGTAGGTTCAGGGTAAGTACCTAGTTATTATAATTACTAAAATAAGAACATAGTATGTACATGAGTAACAGGACTGTAAGTGCTACCGGTTTTTCTGAACTGAACCCATCTTTTACTGTTTGAGGAACGCATTAAGAACATGTTCTCTCATCTGTGCCATTGCTTTTTAAAATTCTGCCAAAAATAAGGAGAAACATGCAGAAGTGTAAGTGAGGATGTTGTTTTGCAGGCCATGCGGAAGGGTCTTCTGGATGTGCTTCCAAAGAATGCTCTGGAGGACC
Source organism: Schizothorax lantsangensis (assembly GCA_027422415.1). Lineage (NCBI taxonomy): Eukaryota > Metazoa > Chordata > Actinopteri > Cypriniformes > Cyprinidae > Schizothorax > Schizothorax lantsangensis. The sequence goes on along the minus strand of CM049850.1, from coordinate 33,771,371 downwards.
TGACGGCTGAGGACTTCAGACTGCTGGTCAACGGCTGTGGAGAAGTCAATGTCCAGATGCTCATTAGTTTCACCTCTTTCAATGATGAGTCGGGTACGTTTTTGGATCTCAAACAGGCTTGAAACTTATACATCTTTGCCCTTTTTCTTAAGAACTTGAATTCAGAATGATTTGGAAATGTTACAGTTTGGAATCTTTATTCCACTTGTAACAATTATAACATTGTTTAATTTTTGAAAATTCCAATTAGTCATAATAGTATTTTTGTAAGACTTCAAGCATTTCCATCCTTGTATTTTTATGCACAATTTGGGCCAAGATAAATCTTACATAATCTTACAAGGTTTCTGCAGGTCTTAAAAATTGTGGTCTTAACTCAGCAGAAAGTCTCAAATTCATTAAAGGAAAACGCCACCATTTTTCCATATTCCAATATGTTCTTCCCTCAACTTAGACGAGTTGATATGTACCTCTCCCGTCTCAGTCCGTGCACTTAATCCCTCTAGCGCGCGGCACCACTATGCTAGCGTTTAGCTTAGCACCATTCATTTCTTAGGATCCAAACTGGGATAAATTTAGAAGCCACCAAACACTTCCATGTTTTCCCTATTTAAAGACGTTTACATGAGTAGTTACACGAGTAAGTATACATATCAACTCGTCTAAGTTGAGGGAAGAACATATTAGAATATGGAAAAACGGTGGCGTTTTCCTTTAAGGTTTGATATTAAACGTTGCATGTACTGCAAAAAATTAATATAATTTTTTTTGTTTTCCAAAACAAATATCTAAATTCTTAAATCGAGTTACTTTAAATGCAAAATGAAGATATCAAGTCTTGCTTTCTGAGAAATTTAAAACTAAAATCACTAAACATTTTGTTACTGAAAAAAACTGAAATAAAATTAAAACATAAAAAAACAACAAAAAAAATTCAGCTTGTTGCCAAGGCGATTATTTCTAATTTATTTAGCTTAACTTGAAGTACTAAAATAAATGTCTTAAACTGAAATAAAATGAATAAAAACTGTATAGACATAATAAAAACTATAATTAATAAAAATTACAAAAGCACACACCAAAATTGCTAAAACTTTAACTAAAATTAAAAACAGAAAAAAATAAATAAAAACAATATATATAAAAAAAAACTGTAACCGTATCTCAGTGATACTAAAATAAGTGTTCAACACATGGGATACAAACAGAGCTTTAATTGCAAATCTTTAATGTGATATTCCAGTTTAATTTGCTACTTTGGATGGAAGCATAACACTTGAAGCATTGTTACTAGTGCTGTCAAAGTTAACAGCGCGTTAACACAAATTCATTTTAACGGCACTCATTTTTTTAACGTGCGATTAACGCAACGTGTATTTTCTGTTTGACCCTTGGCCCAACCCTTAGTTGGAGAAATGGAGATGCACAGTGTTGCCAACTTAGCAACATTGCAGACCCCTTTAGCGACTTTTTTCCCTTCAAAAAAGCGCCCAGACCTAGTTTCTAGTACTGCCACGTGAGCGCGAGGTCTTGCTCTCCCAGCGTGCGCACACACCTCTCTCTCTCTCTCTCTCTCTCTCTCTCTCTCTCTCTCTCTCTCTCTCTCTCTCTCTCTCTGCGTCTGCTCAGTTTCTCTTCAGCGAGCGGCAGAGAGGAGCAGCGCTTTAATTCAGTTAAACACAGATATTATGTTGCTTCTCTAATTTAACATGCAAGTATAGCCGAAATCACAGCACAGCTATTGTCTTTATCTTATGTGTATTTGATTTCATCAGACGACGGTGCGATTATCATGATTTTTTTTGTGCAGATTAACATCTTGGAAAGGAGAGCTGGTTATGTACTCTAGTCTTAATGGATCGCGTTTCAGTCACTATTTCATATTCATTCCGTTGTCTGACAACAGAAACAGTAAACTATACCAATGAAAACAGTTTTATTGAGAATATAGCTTAATCAAAATACAGTATGTGGGCACAGAGAGGGAAACAAATGTAATAATAAATAATAAATGTACATTTTGCATTTTCAGAAGAAGAGCTGCCCTGTGTGCAAAAATGTAAACAGGTTTGTGTAACCTGGTATTTATTTTTTCATGTGTCTAATAGACATGAACGAGTTCTTAGAAAAACATCTATGACCTTTGAAACATGTCTACCCTTCATGCTATATGTTGACTATGGTTTCAATAATAATAAACATACATTTGCATAAAGCATCCATATTTGTCCATGCCCATGTTGATTAGAGTATTAAAAATTTGAAAAGTATTAATTTAAGGTACATTTTAGAACAAATAAAAATGTGTGATTAATCGCGAGTTAACTGATGACAATCATGCGATTAATCGCGATAAAAAATTAATCGATTGAATGCCCTAATTGTTACACAATTGCTATTTTTGTTGTTTTAAGAAAAATATTGTTAAATTATTCTATATAGTTGGTGTATAATTTGGAGTTTTTTGTAAGACGTCATTGACTACAAAGCATATTTTATTGGAATATCCTGTTGTTTTTAATGATATTATGCAATGATTTTCCTGCTTATATGGCATGAAATAAATCCGATTCAGTTGTTCAGATGTTGGTAACTGAAGAATGAGCAGTTTGTATGTTGTTCTTCATTGGTGATCATGTGGTTTTGATCGTCCAGGTGAGAATGCAGAGAAGCTGCTGCAGTTCAAGCGCTGGTTCTGGTCCATCGTTGAGAAGATGACCATGACAGAGCGGCAGGACCTGGTAAAAACTTCTCTTTTTCCTCTTCTCAATATTAGGGCTGGGACAATAAATCAATGCATCGTGAATCGAGTAATTGTTCTGCATCGATTCTGAGATTATTGGAATGCATCGCGATTCTTTGAGCGTGACAGTTTGAAAAGGTTGAAGTGAATTACAAGGGTGGTCATAGTGGGCTGAGTTTACATTAATCTCACGTCATAAAAGCATAAAAGCCAAGGTGCAAGTACATTTAACCACTTACATGACTCTTCTTCATGAGCATTTGAGTGTGCGGTTAAAAACTAGCTTAGAGCACCATCTGCTGTTAAAAACTAAGCTCAGAATCGATTCCAGAGAGAATCGCGATGCATTCCGATAATCTCAGAATTAGGCCTGGGCGATAAAACGGTATCAGTATTTATCGACAGTACACCATCTATAACAATAGAAAAAATGTTCGATATAGCACACGTTATAGGCACGTGCTATGAGTGACTGAAATGAGTGCTGTGCCTGCCTCTGATGAGATTGCGAAAAAAAAGAATGAAAAAGTCAAAAAAAAAAAAAATTGCATTTTAATGCAAAAATGGTACATTAAACCATTAAATGGTACGGTGTGCGTCATCAGTGGCGCATGAGATGCCCTGATAATGATGTAGCCTAAGTGACGTTGTTGTATTTTAATGTTTTGTTAGTCTAGCCCACGAGACGCACCGCTGCTGTTATTCAAAATATTAGAGAAATATAGAAGCTCAATGCATAGAAGATCTTGATTAGGTTAAAACTGAAACCAAGCCATTCACACAGAACACATATTCAGCGCATTTTTTAGACGGACAAATATAACTGCTGCACTCGCGTCTCACACAAGAGATGTATAGAAAGCCATGCAAACGTTGAAAACACAAATTTGTGAAGGTTTATTCCATTTCACTGCGTCTCATATTTTTAAATGCAATCTGTGTGATCTGTGATTTGGCTCTTTGTATTAAGCAATGCATAAATACATGATGCTGTTTTGTTCATAATTGTTTGTGCAATTTTTTTTAATTATATTTGATTTATATGTTAATTTAGACGTTAAGCACATTTTTTATAGACAGTTATTTCATTGCATTGTCAATTTAACGCTCTGCATTATTTTGCTCAATGCACCCTCCCGTGGCCTCGGGTAACAAGCCAAAAGTTTCCTTCAGACTTATTTAATCTGCAGATAAAATATGACCATAGACCACAAAACCAGTCATAAGAATCAATTTTTCGAAATTGAGATTTATACATCATCTGAAAGCTGAATAAATAATATTTCCATTGATGTATGGTTTATGATAGGACAATATTTGGCTGAGATACAACTATTTGAAAATCTGGAATCTGAGGGTGCAAACAAAAATCTAAATATTGAGAAAATCACCTTTAAAGTTGTTCAAATGAAGTTCTTAGCAATGCATATTACTAATCAAAAGTTAAATTTTGATATTTATGGTAGGAAATTTACAAAATATCTTCATGGAACATGATCTTTACTTAATATCCTAATGATGTTTGGCATAAAAGAAAAATCTATCATTTTGACCCATACAATGTATTTTTGGCTATTGCTACAAATATACCCCAGCGACTTAAGACTGGTTTTGTGCTCCAGGGCCACATATAAGAAAGGTAATATTTGTTTAAATTACTACTCGATATGAATTCACGTAAACCTGTGCCAGATGTTAACGCATCGGTGTGTGCCGCCCGCAGGTGTACTTCTGGACGTCCAGCCCGTCTCTGCCGGCCAGTGAAGAAGGATTCCAGCCCATGCCCTCCATCACCATCCGGCCGCCGGACGACCAGCACCTGCCCACCGCCAACACCTGCATCTCTCGCCTCTATGTGCCACTTTACTCTTCCAAACAGATTCTCAAACAGAAACTTTTACTAGCCATCAAGACCAAGAACTTCGGTTTTGTGTAGTCGAACGAAACCTGTTTAATCGTTGTGTAATATTACTAGTTCCATTTTTGTAGATTTATTTTTTGTCTATACAATTTTATGAAATTTAAAAAGTGCCGTCGCATCCCTGGCAGTCTTTTTTTTTTGGTCTGCGTTACAAACGTTGGACGGCTTGTTCTTATTTTTTCTTTTTTTTTAATTTTTATTTCTGTTATCCGAGTATAACGCAACATTCCTGCATTGGCTTTTGTAAAGTTGAAGCCTGCAGCTCCATTGGCTTGAACTGTAACTTCCCGTGACTTTGGCCTGACGGTAAACTGTCCGCCAAACCCAGCCAAAGATGACAGCAGGAGTATTTAAAGAAAAAGAAAGCTTACACTGTGATTTATGATTTTTTTTCCTGCCCTAAACATAAATATTACTATCACTGAGAGTTCACTGCTGCCTTTGTGGAAAGTCATTTTTTCTTGTATAGAGGGAGTAGGGAATTTCAAAAATAAACTTGGATGCAAACTAGTCTTGTGCTGCTTCTTTTTGAGTACTTGGTTAACACTTCACAAAAAGGTCTCATTTGTTAACATTAGTTAATGCATTAACAAACAATGAATCTGTTTTTTTTTACAGCATTTAACGTTTGTTAATGCTACTTAATAATGTTCATGTTCACGGTGCATTAACTAATGTTAACACATACAATTTTTGATTTTAATGTTCTAGTAAATGTTGAACTTAACATGAAATAAGGTTAATAAATGCTGTATAAAGTTGTTCATGTTAATTAATGTAGTTAACCAATGTTAACAAATGAAACCTTATTGTAAAGTGTTTCCAATACTTCTATATATACATTTGTAACCGTGTATGGAATGTCCCACTGTCTTGAAAGGCTTTTCATTTTAATTTTGAATTGTACTTTTTTTTTTATCCCACTTTTTCACGATTTATGGCACTGTTGGAAAAGGCATACTTGCAAAATACTAAATGTATTATTAAAAAAAAAAAGTTACATGAAGCAATGCTTTATGCTGTGAAAAACTTGCATTTTACACTGTGGTCACGTTAGTCATTTTGTCATAAGATACCGTGCATTTAATTCACACGCAGGAACTCAAAGCAGCTCTTTTACAGTAAGCCACATGCTGTGCATAGGAAACCTATTTACTACAGAAATATATGCCAGACTTGTGTAAATACATAACCATTTTTGTAGTATTGAATATCCAGGTGACCTACTATTTTTGCACACTATTTATGTGCTGTACTAAAATACAATGCAATGACTGTATAGTGTGAAGAATGAAATAGTAGAAATTGGTCAAATAATGAATCAGACCACTAAGTGTTCAGACTTTATGCAAAATGTAATTAAAAATACTTTAAAAAAGTAGTGGTGCAAGTCCAAGATGATAGTAAACTATTTGCATGTTTAATTTAGCAAATAGCATTTAATTATGTTACTCATTATTACTAACTAGAGTTTGAAACTTTTGTTGCACATTTAAATACTGCTTTAAAAGCTATGGAGTAAAACAGATGGTCGTTTATGATAAGCAAATTGCATTAAACGTTTTTAAGGTGTGCTTGTTATATGTACTTTTATAATTATGCATAATTTATTATTCAAGTAACCCTAAGCCGAACCATAACCATATAAGTAATTATTACTCAGTACTTACATGTATAATTACACTAACTGCAATCTTCACTTAGTTTAATTAAAGCTGGTGTTATTTTATCAACTGAAGCCACCAGCTGACTCAAGCCTACAATTACCATACATTCTTACTGCAAAATATTACTATTTAAATTAGAAAATAAGATCTTGATTAACATTAAAGCATAAGTGAAAATGATCTAGCAAGTTTTTTTTTTTTATGGTTAATATTACTACATTGATTTCTTGTAATGAACAAACGTTATCATATGCATTGTAATATTCGCAGTGGTTATCAAAGTAGACCGGGAAGATTTTAAAACGAGTGGTTCATTTATAAATTTGTACATTGCCTTCATGGTGTGGAAATACCGTAAAAACTAAAAACAAGACAGAGCGCAGCGCTGAAAAGGGGCGGAGCTACATAAGGTTTATCGCTAAAACCACAAATATTTCTATATATATTTTGCTAAACATATCAGCTAAAAATGTGCTTTTCATTGAAGATGTGTTTTGGGCTAGATGCAATAAAGAAAATAACGCTTTACTCAGACAATGTTTAAATCATGTTTATTTTGCAATGACAAAAATACTACGTCTTTAATATAAACAGATGCTACCATCAAGACTTAAATACAAATTGAGTTTCAAATACATTATAACCTTTGGGAAAAAAAACTTAACACTGTGACTTTTCAGAGCAAACGCCAAACAAATCTTTAAAACAAAAACTGTCATAGGTAAATCCCCCCCCCCCCCCCATTATTAACCGTGTTTCTGCATGCATCTTTCTACAAATCAAACGAACAAAGAAATAAAACGGCTGGTGTTCTGCTTGTCTTTGACTATAAAAATAAAGCCATCTTTATACTGGCATCAAAACACATTTATTACAAAAGAACAAACTGCCTTGACAACATCAACTTTCAAGCAAGTCGCATCGTTTGTTTGGGATCCAATAAGAACGAGAACAAGCAGAAGCTGCTGCGCCGTCATGATTAAACACAAAGATTGGATGAAAAGCTGCACGATACAGTATTTAAAAGCAGAGCGCTGGCTAGCGGCCTCCAGACTTGCGTCCGGCCCAGGATCTGGAGCGCGAGCGGGAACGGGACGGCGAGCGGGAGGCGGAACGGACGCGGGGCTCTTCCTCACGGGATCCGGTCGACGCCTGCAGCTCTTCCCCCGGCGCGCTGGCCGATCTGGACCGGGAGCGCCGGCTCTTGGACTTGTATTTGGAGTCGCAGGATAGAGAGCGCGAGGCTGATCGGTGGCGTCTGCGGCCGTGATCACGTGACCTGTGTCTGAGCACAAAACATGTGATTTACTGACTGTTTCCACCGTGGAAAATCATCTGTGCTGCTGAGGTTAATGCATTGTTTTATCGCCATGAATTTTAATCTTTGAGTGCAATAAACTAGGGATGCATGATATTAGATTTTTGCCGATATTTTTCAAATCATTTTGGCCGATACGATATATATTTCCCTTTGTTTTCAAACAAGTCTCTCCAGTGCAGAAATTATAAATAAATTATTTTTAATTTTGGTTAGTTTTGAGCAAAAACATTGTTAGAAGTAATAAACTATTAAAATGAGAATACATTGAAAGCCTGTGCACCACAAAACCAGTCATAAGGGTCAATTTTTTTAAATTGAGATTTATACATCTTCTGAAAGCTGAATAAATAAGTTTATGATAGGACAATATTTAGCTGAGATACAACTATTTGACAATCTGGAATCTGAGGGTGCAAAAAATAAATATTGAGAAAATCTCCTTTAAAGCAGTCCAAATGAAGTTCTTAGCAGTGCATATTACCATGCATTGCTCAACTAATTTTGACTCACAATGTATTGTTGTCTATTGCTACAAATATACGCGTTACTTATGACTGCTTTTGTGCTCCAGGGTCACATATATATTTTCCTTTTTGAAACAACACCATGTCTCTCCTGTGCAGAAATTATAACTGAATTATTTGTTATTTTGGTTAGTTTTGAGCAAAAACGTATTTGTTAGAAGTAACAAACTATTAAAATAAGAATACATTGAAAGCTTTAAAAATAACAAAATCAACCTCTGCTGTGTTTTTTTTCATCCGTTTTGTTCTTTTTTTCTCAGACAGATGCAGTTGAAACCTTAACATTTTATTTGTGGATTTAACATTAATAGATGGTCTAAAGCAAAAGAGCTGTAAAAATTCTTAATCTTTTAGAGCTCTTTATATTTAATATGATCTTTATATTTATATTAATATATTACATATTACTCAAATCTGTATATATGAAATTTAATTTACAAGTGTCATGTTTGTGATTTTTATTCATGTAAACTATTAGGGATGCACGATATATCGGCCACCATAACGGTATCGGCCGATAAATGTTCATTTTTACCGTTATCGGCCCGATAAGAAATTTTGGCCGATATCTTAAAGCCGATAAATAATGTATTATTTCCTTCAGAGACACTTCAGATGCGCACTGTTTGCCATGATGGTTTTGAAATGCTTGAAATGAGACTGGAATCACTTCAAAAAGGACAACACACTTAAGTGCAACATGTGCAGGGCAAGTCTGTCATAAAGACTACATCAAATTATAATGTGAACATTACTATAAATAATGTTGTGGAATATTTGTGCGGCCGTGTTTTGTGCGCGAGTTGAGCGCATCCACAACGGAGCTACGCCTCCATGACAGTTAAGTTTGTTTGAGCATTTGCAGCCTTTTGTGAAACTGTACGTTGTAATATTGTTTATTTATATCTGCTTTATCTCATATATAATGCGTTTGGTTAAGTTAATAGAGTGCTTCAGTTTACCGCTGATCTTCAGCGTGTTGTTATGGGAAGAGCCAAGAGCGCGTCCACAACAGGAGATACACATTCTGACTATAGCACGTAATAACTGCGTCATTTTGTACATATACAAGTTGTAATATGTTTATATTCAATATCTGATTCTCATATAGCCTAATTAACCCTCTTACAAGCGCTTCAGTTTACCTGTGTTCATTCATCTCTTCAGCTACAGCGCACGCAGCTCAAACAGCATTGATGCTATTTAAAACAGTGGTATCAATTTGTTACTTTGATCAAAATCATTCATGCATTATTAATAATAACCACCACTTTTGTTTTTCTCTTATTATTTTCATCAAAAATATGGTTTAGTAATTAAAATCATTTCATTTTTTGAAATGGCTATTCCGTTTTATTGATCCATGGCGCATGCATTTTGATTCTTTACACGCAAGTAATGATGTCCAGTGACTTGTTTGCATTATTTTATTTATTTGTAAGACTTTATTTATGAGGAAATTTGGTAATAGGAGAGTAAAATTATTTTTAAAACATACACTGTTCAAACTAGGCTGCTTATGTAAAAGTGTTTGGGACGTGGCTTTTAATGATGAGACCTTTTTTGTAATCAAGCTCTCAAAAATTAGATAAATAAATTGGATTTAGATCATCGGCCAAGATATCGGTTATCGGCTTTCAAATATAAAGAATTATCGGTATCGGCCAACATTTTCATATCAGTGCATCCCTATGAACTATAGCTTCAGACCTTTAAATCAATACAGACTCGTGATTTTATGACATCGATACTATTTTATTTAATCAGAAACACAAGTATCTTAATGATATTTGTGTATTTTACTTTTATTTTATTACAAATAGGCCAACACTGATCCAAGACAGTGAATCCAATCATCATTCAGGTAAAAGTTTGCTTCAAGACTGACCACACAGCTGACGTGATCTTATCACTTTCACACCCTGAGCACAAGTGAGCTATCTGTCTTATCGGCATATTTTTTTCAAATCGGCCGATGTTTATATTTTAAGCCTTTATCGGCCGATTCCGATGATGTTTCCGATAATATCGTGCATCCCTACAATAAACGTTTAGAAAGAGAACGCAGCCTCTTGATGTGAATGCACTGAACTTTACCTGTTATTCTCACGACTTCTGCTCCTCCGGTGTCTGCCGTGTGAACGAGAGCTGTTCAAAAACATGCAAAACATCAGCAAAGTGAAACAGTGCTTTAAAAAGCCATGTTTTAGGGATGAAGTTCAACAAAAATGTTTGAAAAAAAATGTTTTTTAATAAAGTTTAAAATAAAAAATTGAATACATCAATTTTATTTATAATTACATAATAATAGTAAAAAAATATACATTTCTAAAGTTCAGGATGGTTTATGGATATGTTAAACAACATGCAAATGTAAAGAATTAAGCCGTAAAATAACTGATTTATTAACTTTATTAAAATATAAATATTATATATATTAGTTTGTGCAGTTCAATAAATAAAAAATTAAGATCAAAATTAAGTTAAAAAATTATTTAATTAAATTTTTTATTTAAAACAAATAATCGAAAAATTAAATTAAAAATGAAAATAGTATTTAAAAAAAAGCATAATTAACGAGGGTGGTTTATGGATATGTTAGAGAAAATGCAAATGGGAAGCAAAATAAGAATTAACAGTAATTTTTTTAATCATTATAATAATTATTTTATATAATAAATCACTTTGTGCAGGGCAATAAAATGAAGTTTAAAATAAGTTCAATGTGTTTTTTTTTTTTGGGAAAAATATTTTTGTATTGCTCATTATCTGTAAATGTTAATGCAACGACACAACTTAATAGGACCTTACTGTAAAGTGTCACAATATAGATTTTTTAATGAACAATTCTAATCAATATAATCCACATCTGTCTGTATGTTAGACTGCTGTGAAAGCAGATCAGGATGTGTTTGTTCTCACTCTCTGGGGCTTCCTGATCTGTGCGCGCGGCGTTCGTATGAAGCACTGCGAGATCTGCTTCTGCCGTAACTGCGGCTGCGTGAGCGTCTGCGCCGGCCGTCGCGCTCATAGTCATCATACCGCGAGTCGCTGCGAGGAGAGTGGTTCTCTTTGGATTTCATCTGACCAGGAGCTGCACGTGACAACACAAATGACAGACAAATGCATGCAATTTAGTCATATTTTTTATCTTTTTTTAAATATTATATAGAAAATTAATATAAAAAAATGCATTTAAAAATAAATATTTAAATGCATTTATACTAGAGAATTCACATTTTTGCAGTTCAAAAACGTTATATTAATTTTTGGCATGCAGAAAACCAGCGTCATACTCTTCCTGTCGCCTTGAGCGAACTGAATCTCGATCTGCCGTCCACAGATCCACTTCCTGTCCAGGTTATGCAGCGCATCCTCCGCGTCACGAACGTCCTCAAACATGCTGATGCGGTTAAGGCTTTGCATTTTTACCAGACTGACACACACCGATGAACATTCATATGACAGAAACTGAACTCACCATCTCAATATTCACCAAAAACATTACAGATCATAAAGCAAAACAAATAATCATCTGAATTAATTGTGATAAGCGGCAACAGGGGAAGGTGTTTGATGAAATTACGCTCAAATTATGAGTGTGTAATTAAGGGTGTTTCTTCAACTTCAGGCACTTTTGTGTGAACAAATAAAGAAAAAAATTTAAAGAATATTTTAATGATGAAAAATTAATACTAAAATAAATTAAAAATAATAAAAATGACAAAACCACAAATATATATATATATATATATATATATTTTTTTTTTTTTAAGATATAAATATTTAAATAAATAATGAAAAAAGTTGAACTAAATTACTAAAAAGCTAAAACTGAAAATATAAAAATAAAAGCTTAAACCAAGTAAATAATTATTTACTAATTTATAAAATATTAATACTAGGAGCACTCAAATTAATAAAATAAATTAATCCTAAAATAAAAAAATTAAAAAAATTACTAAATTACTGCAAAAAATATTAATAAACACGAAAACTACTAACTAGAAATATATAAATGCTAATATTTAAAAAATACCGGTAATATTAAACAAATATTATTTTTATTAGGGCTGCAAAACAATTAATCGCATTCAAAATAAACGTTTGTTTACATACTGTGTGTGTGTACTGTGCGTATTTATTATGTATATATAAACACACATATGTATATATTTTAAAAAATATTTGTATGCATATATATTTATACTTGTATATAATTTATGTATAAATATTTTAGATATATAAATCTAACATATTTTTCCTTAATATATACATGTGTGTATTTATATTTACACAGTACACACACACAGTATGTAAACAAACTTATTTTGTACGCTATTGATAATTTTGCAGCCCTATTTTTTATTAAATAATATTATATTAAATATAAATATTTTAAAAAGAATAATAAAAATTACAAAAGCACAACTAAGTTACTAAAACAAAAAAATATAAAAATAAAAGCATAATAAACAAATTTAATAATTTATAAATAATAATAAGCACTAAAATTACTAACTGGACACAAATAAACTAAATATTAATAGTAAAAACACTACGTTGAAATGATTAAGTGAGAATGTGATAACTGAGTTCAGAAAGTTCCTGTAGTTAAAGAAAACCCTGTAAACGTTGAAGTGGACAGGAGCGAATCAAAGGGAAAGAAATGATGGATTGTAAAACTGCCTTTGATTACGTACAGAAATCATGTGCTCTGTAATGGTAGGATACAGCATTAAAACGGGTTACCTTTAACATGCTTGACCTTTGACCTTCAGCTTGACCTTTATTGTCTTTAACCGCCTCCGAGAAGGACTTGGGGATGTCTGTGCCCAATAACCTTTAGTCTTTTCCTCTTTCTTTGGTCAGAACGAGGCCTTGACTCCAATTTTGGTCCCCTTTGAATCTTCAAGCTTTAACTCTCTCTTTATTGTCTTTGTCTTGAATCTACTCTACATCGGCCCTTTTAAATATTCTTTGTAGGGAAGGTCTCCAGAACTGTATGTCTTTACATTTTCTGAGACAACAACAGAGGAAATATCGGTTAGGAGACAAACATCGGACATGTCCACGGCCAATCAAGCTTTAAAGAGACTTTACACCCAAAAATCACAATCATTATCCTCCGATTACAATGGAAGTGAATGGAGACTGGAGCTGCGGAGCTCTGAAAAATAAGTCTATGTGGCTTGTGCGCCATATTCCAAGTCATCTGAAGGAAATATATGGGAATAAAGCGAATAAGTCACATGGGGGAACTTTTAACAGCTCCAGTCCCCATTCACTTCCATTATATGGAAAAGAGCAGCTTGGACATTCGGTTCAATATCTCTTTTTGGCTTCCACAAAAGGAAAAGTCAGAATTTTTGGATGAAACATCCCTTTAAAAGTTCACAATGTGTTCTTTCTTTTACACATTTGCCTACAAAGGATATTGTACGTATGCAAATCCTCTTGGTCGCCGTGAATAGAAGTCAACAGGAACGTAGACATCTACTATAGGTCCGTAACGACCAAACTCACGACGCAAATCCTCTGGCCTAAAGTACCATGAAATCACAGGACATTCATTTGTCTCTCGGAGAGCTTTTCCCAGAGTGCTTTGAGGAAAATCACGTGATGCAAGCGCTCATATTTGCTTCTGTTGAAGCCACAAGGCAGTGTGAAAAAAATCATGCTTGATTCTAGGGGTGTAACGATACGCGTATCGTGTATCGAACGGTTCACGGGCAGTTCCAAATGGAAGTGGTCATCCCTATCCCCTTGGAGTGGGGACTTTGGAGTGAGCAGGGCACGTGCGTGTCGTCATGTAGTCGTTTGGAACACACTTGGTGAAGGGAGCGATCTAATTTCCTCATCATCTTCAGCTGGGATGTTCCCGTGACAACGCAGCACGGTGTGTGTCAGCAGATTCACTGACGGACACCAGCATGAAAAAATATACATTTTAAAAAGTTTTATATACATTATTTTTTATATATTATATAGCATATTTGAAAAACTTTTTAAAATATAAAATGTATGTTTATTTGCAACAGTTATGATAACAACAATAAAGACATTTGACATTTAAACAGCGAATCTGCTGACGCACACCGTGCTGCGTTGTCACGGGAACATCCAGCTGAAGATGATGAGGAAATTACACTCCCTTCACCAAGTGTGTTCCAAACGACTACATGACGACACGCACGTGCCCTGTTCACTCCAAAGACCCCACTCCAAGGGGATAGGGATGATCACTTCCATTTGGAACTGTGCGTATCGATACACCCCTACTTGATTCCCAAATTCATGAAGAATTAAACTGAAGAGACTCACCAATCCTTCTGATTCAGGCAACATTCATAATTCTCATTAGTTTAAGCTGAAGCATTAAAATTAGTAACTGGAAATAATTAAAACCTTACTTTGAAATAAAAATAAATAAATAAAACTTAAATAGTAATATTTTAAAATAATAATAAAAATAAAATAAATAAAAGTGAAAAATTATAATAAATAAACAAATTATATATATATATATAAATTATAATACATGGAGAAACACTAGAAGCAATATAATGTATATATTGTATATAACTAACTAATTAAAATAAATTAAAAGTCAAAAACATAAAAATAAATCAAAAATATTAATATTTAAAAAAATACTCATGACAAAAGCATAATAAACACTAAAAACAACAAAAACTAAAATATAAAAATAAAAACTTAGTAAACAAGTATAGTATAAATTAAATTATAAAAATAAATGATAACATATCAATAAACACTAGAAGCACTAAAATTACTAACGTTTTTTTTTTTTTTTTTTTTTTAAAACAACAACAAGTTACAAAAACACTAAAAAACACAAAAAGGATTAATAAACAAATTAATTATAAATTAATTTGATTATTAGGAATATATATTAAAAACTACATCGTATGGGTTTATAGTATATTTTTTCCTCTATGGAAAAATCCAAATCAGTTCCAAAGCAGTTTACTTTCGTCGAAACAATTTCTGGTATATTGGCTATGATGTATAAGTGCTAGATATTATTAGAGATATTTTGGGAAACATATACAGGCACAAAGTTTGAGCAGACATTATAAACACAAAAAATAACTTTTACATGCATGAAAATCTTCAGTAGTTTCAACAAGAATCGATTAGTTGAAGCACTTCATATTAATACTGAGTTACAGATACAGTAATCTGTGAAGATATTTTGACTTTGAAATCTGAGTCTGGAATGTGCCTCATTATGTATGCAGTGTTCCTCATTAATATGCATGCATCTAATACCAGCCAAAATAGGAAGAAACCCAATCCTGCTGCAAATATTAGAATAAAAACATTCTACATATGAGATAAACATATCAATTATGTATTTATTTACCATTTAATCCATCTTAACTCTGGTAACTAGTAGGAAGTACGTTACCCTAATGCAAAATAGACAAAACCCGCACACTAGTATGCTGGTTTATGAATGTAGCTTTAGATAAGCGTCGAACTATGAAGTATATTAATGCACACGACAGATTTATGATAGTTAGTGAGATTTGAGCGACGCAGACCGCTGCACTAACTAGTACTCACTAACCTGCTTTCATCGGAGATGTTTCTGATGAACAGAGACGTGTTTGGAGGTCGCATGTATCTCGCCATGATTATAAAAAAAACTGCAACCTTTAGCTCCTCAAACGCTCAGAGAGACACACAGCGCGCGCAGGCCGCAGTTCTGGTCAACGTGCTCACGTAAACAGCGCGCGGGTCACGCACAGCCACGCGCATGCGCGCCACGACGTCACCGCCGAGACAAAGATTTTTGTTTGCAATTGTTTTTTCTTTTTTCTTTTATATAGCCCTATATTTATTGCAGAATATAAAAATATTTTGATATTTTATAAAAATTATTAAAAATATATATATTTTTTTTTACAGTCGATGGTTTAGGTTTATACGCATGTAATGTTGTGTATGGTCTTTTATGGTCTTTAAAAAAAATTATATTTACGGAAATAAGCCTTTAAAGTTCTGAATGCAGAAGTTCAATAATATATAAAAACATTATTGAGTCTGAAAAATAAAAAAGCTGTAGAATGTGTTAATATCTGTTAAACATTTTAGTTTTCCTAATTTTTCCTGTTTTATTTCTTTATATTTATATCTTTTGATTTTATCTTTCATTTATATTTTTATGTTTACCTTAATGAATATCTTTAAAACATATAAACATTTATTCATGGAGAGCAACATATATGATCCATAAATCATCCGTTTTACTCATCATCTTATGAATGATTCATCACTGATTTTTTTAACATTTTTTATTTTAATATTTTACATTTTTAATCTTACAATTTGAAAACACTTCATTCTACCAGAAAGGTTGAACTGATTTCTTATGAGAAAAATATTTTGCATGTCAGATTGGGGCAGGTTATGTGTGTTTTATATGTTAATTTCATATAATTTATTAATTACAGTACATGCTGGCCTAATGGTTTGGTATTTCTGTATGTTACGGTTTACATTTTTGTTCATATTGCAGCAAATTTGATGGAAATGTTTGTTAGTTTGTTTGAGTGAATAATGCAATGTACCAAATCACAACAAACACACACTAGTGATAACCCAGAGCTTTATTTAAATAGCCAGTGATGATCAAACTCTTCACATCTTCTTGCTCTTCCTGACCATGCTGGTTCCTCCTACTGTCAGGGTCTGGAAAAAGAAAGGCATATGTTCATATTTTACTGAGCTCTGATGAGGAACGTGCAGATCATCATCAGTACAAACCTCGACCATCTCTCCTCCCTTGATCTCCTGGATGTGAGAGAATCGATCAGTCTGACAGACCAGCTTCCCTCCCTCCAGCTTGACAATGCACTGAAACACAAGAGAACATAAGCATCGTCCGGCAGAACATATGATTCAGAATATATTTGGCATGTCATTTATTCATATTCATATATGCACATATTATTAATCATTTTATTTGCATGTAATATTACAAAATATTTGTAAACATTTATATAAAAATTATAAATATGATCAAATTTATATAGCCTATAGTTAATACATAAAGTGCATTTAAAAAAAATCACATATATATATATATATAAGATTCTTTTTTTGATTAAGAAAAACTCTTGATCTCTTGTGGAACTGAGCTTCTGTACTCGATATCAACTCTTCTTGAACAGTTCAACATCATAAAAAGATGTACACATATTGTACCTTGAGCTTCTTGCCGTCCATGGTGGTGATTTCAGCTTCCTTGCCGATGGTGAAGGAGTTTGTGACGGTTTTTCCAGGGGTTTTGGATGTGATGGTGAAGTCTTTGCCGTTCTGTTGGATTTCAGTCACTGGTTTAACATCTTTGGCCATTTTAATGACATCTTCTGGCAGAGCTGAAAGGAACAGAAGCACAAAGATATGAGTGAGCGACCTACAATCATGACAGGGAATTCAAATCAAATGACTTCAGATGTCTCACGGTTTATTTCCCAAAAGCATTGCATGCATTAAAATATCCGATGCTTTGAGAAATGCAACCCTGCTCGTTTGACAGAAACTCACAGATGGCTCTCAGAAACTCCTCGTAGTTCTCCTGGACGTAAACCTGCCACGTTCCGCTGAAGGCCATGTCTGCTGCAAGAGCTCAACACAATGTGAGGAGACGTTCATCCCAGACCTGTACTTATACTCACTGAGTTTAATCATTCACGTTCTGATGGTTTCTCTGCTGTTTGAACAACCCAGAGTTCATCATTTGTGAGGTCGTGCCTCTCTGAATGTGCAGCAGCTGATTAGAGCATACAGTCTTTTCTTTTAAAAAGAGCATTTGACTTGCATCCATTCATCTTAAATCTTAAATAGAAATCTGTGAAGTTCAGTGAAGTCAGAGACTTTATTTTCATTATTCCTCAAGGATGCATTAAATTGATCAAAAGTGACAGTAAAGGCATTTATAATGTCACAAAAGATTTCTATTTCAAATAAATGCTGTTCTTCTGAAGTTTCTATTTATCAAAGAATCTTTCAAAAATAAAACATATGGAACAGCACGACTGTTTTCAACATTGATAATAATCAGAAATGTTTCTTGAGCAGTAAATCAGCATATTAGAATGATTTCTGAAGATCATGTGACACTGAAGACTGGAGTAATGATGCTGAAAATTCAGCTGCGCATCACAGAAATAAATTACATTTTAACACATATTCACATAGAAAACAGTTATTTTAAATGGCAAAAATATTTAACAATTTTTACTGTATGTTTGATCAAATAAATGCAACCTTGGTGAGCAGAAGAGACGTCTTTCAAAAACATTAAAATCTTACTGGATGAAATCTGCAGGTTCTTCCTGCACTGATTCTGTGAGATGGACTTAAACATGCT
The DNA here is from genome assembly GCA_027422415.1 of Schizothorax lantsangensis. Taxonomy (NCBI): domain Eukaryota; kingdom Metazoa; phylum Chordata; class Actinopteri; order Cypriniformes; family Cyprinidae; genus Schizothorax; species Schizothorax lantsangensis. The sequence continues at coordinate 33,752,790 of CM049850.1, read as the reverse complement.
CAATGTTGCTGAAAGCACAACACTAAATTAATAGCTGAATGCATAATTAACCAAACTATTTCATGAATTCATAAATGAACACACAAGGGATGGATGATGGGGTTTGTGAGCATGTATGAGATTCCAGATGCTCTAAAAAAAAGTAATGAACTGCACTAAATGAACTACTAAAAAAAAAAAAAAAATATATATATATATACAGTATATACACTGTATATATAATAATGCATTAATATTTTTAATCTGACAATGGTCAAATGACACTCAAAACTTCAAAGTTAAAAGAGGAGATGCACTGATGTTATCAACAAAAACAAACATGACAACACCAGTGCAAATAATGCACGAGACACAATTTGCACGATTTATTCATGTTGCATGCAGAGTTTAGCATTCTACATTCTGGGAGTGATGTGGTACAGAAAACAAACAAGAAAAAATAAATATGGCACTTCATGTCAAAAAGGTTGCCAAATCCTGGTCTAGATCCTTTTCTCGCTATGTTTTGCAAAAGAAACCCGTTGAAATATTATCCTGTTTAAACACATGAGGGGTGAATGACCCTATGTGGACTGTGGAGTTTGCTTTCTATTTGTTCAAAAGAATCACCCTCGGGTTGCATAATGATATTTGAAACGGGCCTCGATCTCTGTTATGAAATATCAGCAGATAAAACACCCTCCATCCATGTACAAGCATAAAAATCGATCACGACCCTATTATAATGCAGCTGGAAAGTGTGTTCACAGTCTATTTAATCAAAGTTCACTGCACACTTGCATTCCCTGATGCTCAAATTTAGCTAAAATGGAAAAAAAGAGAGTGGAAACGGTTTCATTTGCACTTTATTCTGTAAGTAGCACAAGATAAATCAGAGGAAACAAACCACTAATCAAATCAACTCAGGCTTCAGGCTTTCAGCACACTGACCTTCAGGACATTGCCTTCTAAAGCACCAATAAAGGAATTGCTCACCCAAAAATGAAAATTAGCTGTAAATGTGCTCATCCTCAGGTCATCCAAGATGTAGATGAGTTTGTTTCTTCATCAGATTTGGAGAAATGTAGCATGTCATCACTGTCTCAGCAATGGATCCTCTGCAGTGAATGGGTGCCGTCAGAATGAGAGTCCAAACAGCTGATAAATTGCTGCGACTCTGATTGGAATGCTTCATTTCTTCAAATCTGAAGAAGAAACAAACTCATCTACATCTTGGATGGCCTGAGGATGACTACATTTTTATTTTGGACACCATCATACAGGCTCCAAAATGAACACACATCATGTAAATGAGGCCAAACCATTGTTGGCTTTAATAAAAATAGATTCACCCATCATTGATGTGGCACACTATCACTGTGGTGTTTACAGTTACATTTGCACTGCATCTGCTCGAGGCTTTTCACCACATTTATACACACTGACGGTCACGAGGACTGTCTGCGATCCGTGTTTGTTGCGCACGAAGATGCTGTAGTTCCCCGAGTCCTCCATGGTCACGTGGTTTATAGTGAGAGTGGAGGATTTATCCTCGTTTTTAATGTTATACTGGCCGGTGGAGGTGACTTCTCTGTCGTTCTTCAGCCAGAACATTTCCGGCACAGGATCGCCGTCAGCAAAACACGTCAGACAGAGAGACTACAGAGAGAGAGAGAATCAGTGCCTGCTTCTGATGTGAGCTGAATGACACACAGCAGTGATGGATGGACGTACCTTATTCTCCATTATTGCCACCACATCAGGAAGACCCTTTGTGACTCGAGCTCGATCTGTCAGATGGACGTTATGATGAAGTGTGTCGTCTACATTAAGCGATTGCTTCATCAAAACACAGAAGAGTGACAAACAAATACTTACTTTTCTCAGCAAACTCAACTTGCCTGTGAATGAGGAAAAAATACCATTATATAGAGAATGAGCGTACAAACTTTCACCTGAACACCACCAAAAGTGTCTTAGTGTAATGATCTAACCTTTCAATACATCTAAAGAAAAAGATAGAATGGTTCATTTATATACACACAAACTCCCACACAATTATATATATTTTATATAATAATGTATTTTATATAGATTTTTTTTGTTGATTATTTTGTACAATTATATATAATTTACTGCTCAAATTAATTTAAAACTGCAAAAATGTGCATGAAGTGTCTTGTAATGTTATTTTATTTTAATAATTTTTTTGTAAACAAGTCGTAAAATAATAATTATATATATATATATATATATATATATATAAATCACATATATTTAAATATAGTAATTATTTAATTTGTTTTAAATATAATATCTATTATTTTATACAATTACTTTACTATTTTTTATTTAAAAAAAAAATCAAAAACATGCATAAAGTGCTTTGCAATGTCATTTTATTTTAAATTCATTTTTGTAAATAAGTGGTTAATAAATGTTATTTTTAGTTCTATTAAATGTTATTTAATTTTGTTTAATGAATGAATACACACATATTTGATTAGTATTTTAAATATAATTTTATTATATATTTATAAATAATTTATTATATAATTTATTTTATATAATGATATAATACAATTATATATACACATATTTTTATTATTTTTATATATATATTTTCATTTATATATATAATATATTATCTTATACAATTATATATACTACATAAAATGTGCTGTTTTTATTATTTTAATATAGCAAAAAACCGAGGTTGGAGTTTAGCGGGTCAAAGGTCAAATTCAGCTGCAGAATATTCAATCTTGTCTTACTTCAGTCTCTGGTACTCCAGCAAAGCATCTGTGAACGCTGCAGAGCAGAAAGAGACGTGTTAGTGTTGAGGTGATTGATTCTCCGGCTCGAGTCACATGTTCTGCGCCGCTGTACCTTGTCCAGACAGATCCAGAGAGCGCTTGTGTGTTTCCTGGCCGTCGAACATCTCCAGGGTGTACTTCCCTTTATCGTTTTCTGTGGGGCTGAATATCTCAATCCAAACCTTCTGCATGCTGCTGCCCGGCTTCGTCCGCTCCTCCAGGTCAATTCTCTTGTCTCTGTCACAGACAGAAAATCAGTCAATCAAAGAAAAGAAGAACTGAACCAGTGTTGCTTTAGTCAAGTATCATTGAGATATTATTATAGCTTTTATTAATATTTTGAATTTGGTTTTATTTTTATGTTTTCCGTTTCATTTGAATTGTAGATTGTTATGCATTCTTGTCATATTCATTTTATTTATTTATTTTTTAAATATGCCTGTATAGTTTTTATACATTTTTATTTCAATTTCAATTTGAGTTATTTTAATACATAAAGTTCAACTAAATTAAAATGAGAAATGTTGCCATGGAAACTATCTGAAATAATAATAATACAAAAAATTATATTTATTGTATTAAATAATACATCAATTATTTGGCTTCATTTCTACTATTTAAACATTTGGTAATAAAATCATTAGGTGAAATCAGAGAGCAATAAATATAAATAAAAAACTTAGTTTAATTTTTTTGTTAATAAGTGGCAAAAAAATAATCATTTTGAATAATATATACATACAAACACACGCACACACACGTGTATATATATATATATATATATATATACACATTATATATATAAAATACAATATTATATTATATAATTGTCTGCTTAAATTGACTGTTCTGGAAACTCACTTGAAGTGCCAGCTGGTCTTGATGTAGCTCAGGTAGTATTTGAGGGAGCAGTAGAGCTTGAAGCCCTGCGCAGTACACTGAATACACACCGGACCAGCAGAGAGCGCTGTACAACACAAACACACACATCACTGAACCTGACCTCAGATCAACCTGAGAGAGTCTGAAGAGTCATGATCAACCTACCGCACTGTTTACCGAGCTGCTGCACCAGACGCTCAAACTCTGAGAGAAACAACCACAAAACATCATCTAGATATCAAACATCTTCATATAGAAGTACATCACAAATATTTGTTCATTACAGTGATTTTACTAAAGACCCTAAAACCCCTTAACTGTGATAAAATCACTGAAAGCACTTAAACAAAAATATAACGCTTGCAATAAAATGGCAGCAAGATGACATAGATACTAATAAAGACATCAAATTCAGTAAATGTATAAATGTCTACTAATACTAAATAGTAAAAATCACACAGCAAAAAATTACTAATTTAAATAGTCTTATTAAACTAATTTAATTTGTGATAATATATATACTGTATATATAATTTTTTTTACATATATACACACACACAATATATATTCTATATATACAATTAATTAGAGATGTAAGGAAGGCTTCTGTATATACATATATAATTTCATATGTATATAAAATTATAAATGTATATATACTGTTAATCTTCAAATATGAAACTTTTTATATATGAAATATAACACCACTTATTTACAAAAAATGCTTTAAAAATGAAATGACATTGCAAAATGTAATCAGTAAATAATAATTATTGTAAATGTAAGAGAATTAAAATTGTGACCCAAAACCCCCTTAACTGCGGTAAAATTACTGTAATAATTGTTAGTACTGTAACTTAAAATAAATCACTATACGTTCAGCTATATGACAGACAATAAAGTCATACATGTTGAGTAAATGTACTATCACTAATGCAAAAAACTACATACTCGTATAATATACCAAAATAATTTTTAAGATTCTAGTTTTTTAAATTAATAATAATCTAATAATTTTTGTTATGCACCTCAATACATACATAAGCATACATAAAATAAATAAATATATATATATATATATATATATAAATAATATTACACACATATATATATATATATATATACACATATATACATATACATATATATATACATATACATATACATATACATATATATATATATATACACACACACGTTTAGTTTTCGTAACTATAAGCTATTATTTTAGGCAATAATCTAAGAACATTTATATTCTGTATATTATTGATATATACTATACAGTAAAGGCAGTAATGAGTCATGTTCTCACCATCATCTATCAGCTGCAGGACGCTCTCGTCTTCTCCTCTGCTGTCGTTCACTACAGCTCTGTACACACCCAGCTCCTTCCTCGTCACCTGAGCGATTATAACAAATAACACGGGTCAGAGTGATTCCAGACACAATTACACCCTAATAGCCCTTTAATCACCCAGCGCCCGGAAGATTAGTGCACGGATTTCTCCTCTATCAGGCAATTAGACGCCGTGTTACAGGTTCAGTACGGGTTAAGATTTATTCACAGCATTTGTGGCAGAATGTAGAAAATTATTTCAACTCGTCCCTGTTCTTATTTGAGTAAAAGCAGAAATGTTAAAGTCAAAGAAATTCAAAGAGAAACAGAGTAAATATCAGTTTATTTTGGAGCTTAATGCTAAATCACCTTTATAACATAATTATTGTAGATATTTCACCATGAACTGCATGTATCTGGTGTTGTTGCATATAATAATATGTGAAAGTTACCATGTTTACTAGCACTATACAGTCATTTACAAGATCAGCAAACAAGTCTATCACACAAGTCTCATTTCAGGGTTATTATTGTTTAGGAAAGAGCAATTCCATACCTTTTTAATTCAGTATGATACCAATACTTTTTTTTTTACTTAGAATTTTTATAATACTGATAGGATACCAATACTGATTATTTATTTTAAACGATTATGTGATTTTCAACCTAAATTAAACAAAAGAACTTAAAACATTTTGAAAATGATGCAGAAACCCACGTTTTGTATTAATATAATTTTAATTTTAATATAATTTTAATTTTTTTTTTTTAAAGGAAGTGATGCTAAATAAGTAGCTTGTGAGTATATCTATAACTAATTGTGATTTTCATTTTCAAATTGTAATCTCTTGGATTACAATTTGCAACTAGACGGATGTCCTGTTACTTCCTCTACAGTCAAAAATCTGGGTGTTATATTAGACAGCAACTTGTCTTTTGAAAAACATATTTCCAATGTTACAAAAACAGCATTCTTCCATCTTAGAAACATTGCCAAGCTAAGGAACATGTTACCTGTTTCTGATGCAGAAAAGCTAGTTCATGCATTCATGACCTCTAGACTGGACTATTGTAATGCACTGCTAGGTGTTTGTCCTGCATCTTCAATAAACAAGCTACAGGTAGTCCAAAATGCAGCGGCTAGAGTCCTTACCAGGTCAAGAAAATATGATCATATTACCCCAATTTTACGGTCTCTGCACTGGCTACCTATTAAGTTCCGTATCAGTTACAAAATATTATTACTTACCTATAAGGCCCTAAATGGTTTAGCTCCTGCGTACCTAACTAGTCTTCTATCTCGCTACAATCCATCACGCTCCCTAAGGTCGCAAAACTCTGGACTCTTGGTAGTACCTAGAATAGCAAAGTCCACTAAAGGAGGTAGAGCTTTTTCATATTTGGCTCCCAAACTCTGGAATAGCCTTCCTGATAACGTTCGGGGTTCAGACACACTCTCTCTGTTTAAATCTAGATTAAAGACACATCTCTTTAGCCAAGCATTCATATAATGCATTAATATAATGCATCTCATAAATCGTGTACTACAGTTATATCTGATCAAAACGCACATTATTATTCTTTAGCTTGGGTTGAACAAATAATTTTTGCTTGAATGGAACAACAGCTACGCTAATTATGTCTCTTTGTTTCTCTGTTTCTGATTAACATCCCGTGGTAACTAGGAGTTACACAAGCTTCAGTCTGGATCCAACCCTTAAATGATCTGAGATGACCAAACACCTGAGAAGAGATGATGCCGACCCCTCGGAGGACCTCTGATGGAGGCCAACCTCTGATCCACCAACAACATGCAGAATTAACAAATTTTGCCATAAGTTAATATATTAAGTTTCTACAATGTATAAATATATTGTAGAGACTTAATTTCCTGTAAAGCGCTTTGCAACGATTGTATCGTAAAAAGCGCTATACAAATAAACGTGAATTGAATTGAATAACTATCGATGATGAAATAAAAATATTTAAAAATAAATAAATATTAATTGAAATAAATATTTTTTTTTTTTTAAACTTATTTTATTTCAGCTAGTTGCCAAAGGCAGCATTTCTCATTTCACACACACACACTTTTATATATTTAAATGAATTTTTATTTATTTATTTTGAAATTTTAATTAAAATGTTTTACCAAATAAGTAGCTTGTGAGTATCAATATATCAGTGCTGCAGCATCAATGTGCTCATCGCTATTACCGTTAACAAAAAGCAAAACCATAAACACATTTTCATTACTTAAAATAAAACTGAATTTTTTTTATACATTTCAAATTTTCAATTAGATTATGTTGAAGTACTGAAATAACTAAATCTAAAAACTATATATTAAAAAAACTATTAAAAAACAAACAACAATCTTGTAAACTTGTTGATTTTTCCGTAGACTTTCATTGTAAATGTAAACTAAGCAACAATTAACTCAACTCAACTTGTACTGAACCCTTAACATTCTCCCGTTATTTTCTGTGATCTCAGAGGTCCGGGTTATGTTCTGTATGTAACTGTGAGTGTGCTCTGTACCTGTGGGACGGTGAAGGTGCTGACACCCGAGGGCTCGGACACCACCTGAGGAAGATCCACTCCATCCTTAAACCACTTCACACGCGTGTCTTTGCTCACGTTAGTGACCTGCAGCCGGAGACACACGGGTTATCATCGTGTTTCAATGTGATGCGCTGTCATTAGTGAATAAACATCATTACCTTGCACTTCATAATCATTTCACAATCTGAAGTCACTGTCCATGACAAAAACTCCTCGAAATGAGGACCTTAGAAATCAAAACACAGAGAAATATCTGATTCATTCATTCGATTCGATACACTGTTCTCCATCTAAAGCTATTTTTATATGAATTTTAGCTATTTCATCCACCCCTATATTTATATTAACATCATCACCCGACTCACCCGACTTTCTCTTCCAGTTGCGTCTGTTGGCCTCAGATTTGGCCAGTGTGTCCTGAAACTCTGACAAACAGAAAAATAAAGATTACATCTGGAGAAATATTAAATATGACTGTCACCATATATCAGAAAAACTGACCTCGACTTTGAGTTTTGCTGCATCATTAAATGGGTGATTGAAAAATGAAAAGCGGCTTTATAACAAAATGTAAAATGAAACTTTCTAAAATAAAAATGTCATACAACTTCCTCTAATAATAAAAATTACATTTGTAATATAATATATAATAAAATTGATTTGTAATATAATTTAAAATGTAATTTCGTATGCATCTATCTATCTTTTTACTTTTTTTTAAGTTGTATGCATCATAAAGATGATGCATCATTAAATGAGTGATTAAAAATTAAAAATGACTATAATAAAATACAACGTAAAATGAAACTATCAAATAAAATTGATAATTTTATGAATGCAAAAAAAGCTTTTTTGAATGCTTTGGTCATATCTAATAAAAGTAGTTTCAGATCATGGTCTAAACTTTGAATTACTGATCTTCAAACTTCAAATCTTATTCTGCAGATTCTTATTAGAAACTCAACCTCAGAAAACTCAATTACTGTAAAATGTTTGGTGTGGGGAATAACAATTATTTAAAACCAAATTACAAATCATGCAAAAAAAAAAGTTCGTAGGAAAAGTGCAAACTACAGCTTTCTTAACAGAGAAAAACCTTTAAATTATTATTATTATTATTATTACTATATATAATTTTTATTTTACATAAAATTACATTTATTAAAAATAAATTTGTATTATTTTATTTTTAGAGAAATCTGGGTCTCCTAAAGTAAAAAATCTGGCAAATTTAATGCTAGCCCCAAAACTCTTAAAAAGTAAGAAAAAATAAGTAAGGATACATATATAGAAGTTTCTAAAAAGTAAAAATACCTATCTTAAATATAAAAAAAGGTATATGTATATGCAACCGGTGAGGGTTAAGATTTTTTCTTTTTAATGAAATCTCTTCTGCTCACCAAGGCTGCATTTATTTGATCAAAAAGACACTAAAATCAGTAATATTGTGAAATATTATTAGAATTTAAAATAACTGTATTCTGTGTGAATGTGTTAAAATGTTAATTGCTGTGCTCAAACGGAATTTTCAGCATCATTACTCCAGTCTTCAGTGTCACATGATCTTCAGAAATCATTCTAATATACTGATTTGATGCTCAAGAAACATTTCTGATTATTATCAATGTTGAAAACAGATGTGCTGATTAATATTTCTGCTGTTTTCCAGTGTACACTAGATTTGCATCCTTTCTTATTGGTCTAATCAATTGACATTTTCCCTGAAGAGCAGCTCTGTAGATTAATGTTATAATGTGACATAGTAAACATACTCTTATCCACAAACACCAGCGTGAACTGGTTCTTGGCCCGGCCGTCTTTGAGCTGTGCGGTGTACGAGCCCTCGTCGTCTCTTGATATCTGATCAAACAGGATCTCCACCAAACCGTGGGCCTTGTCAAAGTTCATCTTACGGGTCTGCAGGACACACACATCCACACAGAAATCATTGAGCAAGTCTCTGAAGGAATATACACTTTATTAATGTCAGAATCTAATCAGACAGTCACCGGAGTGCTGGAGATCTCTCTGTCGTTGAGGATGAGCCGAAGCACCGCGGCGCTGCTGAGAGCTTCTGTCTGCAGCCACAGACGCACACTTCCCTGCTCAGACACCTCCACCTGCCAGCCTTCAGACTTCAGAGCGATCACTGCACAAGACATTCACAAGAGATCGTTGGAGCAACATTAAGGCGAGTAAATGATGACAGAATATCCATTTTTGAATGAACTATTTATAGAAAATTATTTATGCTACGAAATAAAAAAGACAAATGTGACTTTTTATCTCACAATTATGACTTTATATATTGCAATTCTCAGAAAAAAAGTCAAAATTAAGAGAAAAAATCCTTTATTCCATAGCTGAAAAATAAATCAGAACTGCAAGATGCACTCGCAGAATTCTGAGAGAAAAAAAAAATCTAAATTGTGAGATATAAACTCATGATTGCAAAATGTAAACTCAGAATTCTGAGAAAAAAAATCATAACGGCAAGATATAAACTCAATTCTGAGAAAAACAAAAAAAATCGCAAGATATAAACTCAGAATTGTGAGAAAAAGTGCAAAAGTGACTTTATAATTCATCAATCCGAGGAAAAGGAATCTGAATTGTGAGATATAAACTACAGCAGTGAGAGAAAAAAAATATCAGAATTACCTTAAAAAAAAATGTTATTCTGTGGTGGAAAAAACAATTGTACACTGAGAATTCAGAGAAGAAAAGTCAGAATTGTGAGATGTAAACTTGCAATGTCCTTTTTAATATTATTATTCTGTGGCAGAAATAATCTATTTCTTAAAATACAATACTGTTCAAAAGTTTGGGGTCAGTAAAATTTTCTTGTTCTTTGGAAATGAATATGTTTATTCAGTAAGGATGCATTAAACTGATCAAAAGTGACAGTAAAGACATTTATAATGTTACAAAATATTTCTTTTTCAAATAAAATCTGTTCTTTTGAACTTTCTATTCATCATAAGGATTTTTCTCTCTGATTCTCTGAGCAGTGACTCAGTTTCTGACGTGTATCTGCTTCACTTACGTGGGTTTCTGACATGCCAGCTGAGTTCTGTCAGCCTCTCCAGATCTGAGAAAGACAATAGCACAATCACAAAGTCATATTCAATAGCTATTTTTCATCTTGCTGTATTTGAAGTTATAGGAAGATGCTTGTCATGTAGTTTATAGTTTATATGTTCTGTCACACTTGCTGCAGGGTGAAAATACACAGATCGTGTACAACATGGTTAAGGGCAAAGGAGCTTGGCAAAACATTCATCAAAGGCTGAATGATGATAAAACACCGGGGATGTGCTAAGAAAAGACGAGTTATGCATCAAGTTTTCATGCTGAACAGATGCACAAGGTCTCGTGTCACCGTGTTCAGGTAATGTATTATGCAGAGATGAAATGAATGTCTACCCTCCGCAGTGAAGGTGAAACTAGACGAGAGGTCAGGGTTTCTGCTCAGCTCCACCGTGTAAAGACCCAAATCCTGCTCCGAGGCGTCCGTGAAGGTAAGAACTGACCTGAGGTGAACATTTAGACAGATGTATAGAGTATTTAAAGGGACAGTTCACCCAAAACAAACCTCATCATTTACTCAAACCCAAAACTCTTTGAATTGATTACTATTGTGGAAACAAAAAGGTTCATTTCAAAGTGCTTATTTACCTACATAAATCAATTAATCAATCAATCAAATAAATACATTTTAATAGTTCACTCACAAAAATTTATGTTTTTTAGTGAACTATCCCTTTAAGGTGCCTATTTACAATTTTAAAATTATATATAAATTATAATAATTTATTTGACCATAATTTGATGAATTACTGCTGCTATAATCACTACAAAAGGTAAACAGTGCTTTTAAATTACATTCTGTTTACTGCCTGCTTCCCAACTCGGCAATAAGATGTTTTTTTCTTACATGAACTTAATATATACCGTTTTTATATTTATACACAATAAGTTAATATTGTAATGTTATAGCTTTGGTTTTTGAGTACTTCTTTGCATTGCTTTATGGACATAATTTTTTTTAAATAATATATACTGTTATTATATTTATACTCAAGTTAATAGTTCAATATTGTAGCACTAGTTTTTGATTACTTAATTGGAATGCTTCATGGAAATAAAATACTTAAATATTTTAATAAACTTAACATATTATTTTTATATTTATACTCATTAAGCTAATAGTTTAATATTGTTGCATCAGATTTCGATTACTTCTTAGCAATGATTCATGGAAATAAAATACTTAAATATTTTAATTAAGTTAATATGCTAGTTAATATTGTAATGTTATAGCATTGGTTTTTGATTACTTAATTTCAATGCTTCATGAAGATATTTATATAATTTGAATTAAGATATATTTTTTCTTACATGAACTTAATATATAATTTTTAGTTTTTTATATTTATACACAATAAGTTAATGTTGTAATGTTATAGCATTGATTTTTGAGTACTTTGCATAGCTTCATGGAAATAACATTTAAATATTTTTTAAATAATATATACTGTTCTTATATTTGTACTCATTAAGGTAATAGTTTAATATTGTAGCTTTGTTTTTATTTACTTCATTGCAATGGTTCATGGAAATAAAATATTTTAATATTTTAATTAACTTAATATATACTGTATTTATGTTTTATTTAAGATAATAGTTTAATACTGTAGAATTGATTTTAGATTACTATTTTGGCATCATGAGAAGAGTATATAATTTCCTCATAAAATAATTTAAGTTAACGCTCTTCTGTATTTAATTTTTTGCTTTAAATCAAAGTTTGTATGTTGTTAGGTTCGGTTCATAGTTTCAGACTCTTTACTGAGAGACTGTTGGAGAAAGTAAATGAGAAATACTCTTCCAGATCTAAAGCTCACAGCTCTTATTGGGACTAAAGACCTGTTGTTTTTGTTCTCCAGGCGGGCTCGTCCAGCATCAATCACTTTCTCGTAGTTCTTACTCCACTTAAAGACGTCTTTATCAGTGCTGTCAGGAGCTTCAAAGCTGAGAAAGATGAAGCCGTCATTATCCACTCCGATCTCAATCTCTTTGGTTCCTGGTGGCAAACGCGGGATAAAGTTAAAAGCGATTCGCTGTGAAATGGTTCTGCAGATTTCCAGGCAGCTGACCTGCTTTAGTCTGCGCCTCCACCGGCTCTGACGCCACCGAAGACATGCCGACTCCAGCTGTGTTAACGGCAGACACACGGAGACGGTACGTCTGACCCGCCTGTAGACCTGGAACCTGATCAACAATCATCCAGAATCAGGTCACGTCTCTTTCAAAGCTCTGGTGCATGGGACTGGATGCAAATGTAACTAATATGAATTGAACCGAGACACTTTTTAAGGCAAGACACTGCAGGTTTGTCATGTTTGAGATTTTAGTCTATTTTGCTTCCACGGCATGTCTTATTTCAGACCAGCAGGACGAAAACATCCAAAATACACATTTAAGTGTTTATTTTATTACACTTTGGCCTGGTTTCACAGACAGGGTTTAGACTAAACCAGGATTAGGCCATAGATCAATTAGGACATTTAAGTAATTTTTATAAACGTGCTTAGAAAAAACATTACTGGTGTGTATCTTGAGACAAAACAAAATCACTGACATGTTTTAATATCAATCAGTGCAAGTTTCTTTCAATTGAAACATCTTAGACTTACATTTTAGTCTGGGACTAGGCTTAAGCCTTGTCTGTGAAACCAGGGGTTTATCTATTTGCATCTGTAGAATTAAATTACAATCAGTATTTTTAAAGACTGTTTTCTCAAAATGAGTCAGACGTCTGCGCTTCAGCAGCACTTATACTGTAAATTTTTTATTTATTTTTTTGAAGTTGTAAATGAAAGATTACTGTACTCTTTTTTACAAGAAAATATCATTTTAGTCTTTCTACTTCTAAATTTCACTTAATGTGTAACTTTGAAGTCGTTTCTTTGTAATTAATTGTGTAATTTATTAGCAATTTTTAATAAAAAAATATTTCTACACCAAATTCTTTTCATTGTACATACACCAAAATTTACAGTTGTACTCCTATCTATATTTTGAAGATTTTTACAGAGGGGTTTTTGTATATAATTTTGGACCAGAATTATATAAAATTTTATTTCTAAAAAAGCATGGTTAAAATTGATATTTTTCTGGCTATTGACAGTCATTTCTGATGAATGCACGTCATTTTATAGAATATATATGATTTGAATACATATGATGAAATTTGAACCTGGCTTTATCCAATGTTCAGATTTCTGTTTAGAATTCATGCATATTTAATTAGATAATGCATGGTTTGCATATTTAAACATGACATTTCAGAAAACTTGCTATACAAAACAATTGTCTTAATGTACTGTGATTAATCAAGTATGGTGATATATATTAGTTAATACATTTTTATTTTAACCCTATTTACCTGTGGTATCTTGCCTTAAATTGTTATTTGATTCCTGATGCACAATTGTAACTTGAATTTAAGGATGTAGGATTAGACTGAAATTCAAATCACATTCTTAAATTCTGAATTTGGTCCAATCCTGATAAATGTACTGCAATAGAAAGAGAAACTAAACACACCTTTAAGTGAGTTTCCGTCACCGGCTCACTCGTCACAGGGGTCCAATCCTCAGACTCCGCCCCCTCACTGATCTCCACTATATACCCACTGATCTCTGATTGGCCCTTGTACAGAGGCTCCGCCCACAGCAGCACTAGAGAGTTCCGCCTCACTTCTCTAAACTCCAGATCATACGGACAACCTGCAAGATATTAATTAACATTCATACAATCATCCATAATCGCTCTGTCTTTTTAAAGATGCTTTCGCAACTCATTTGACCTTCATTTAGAGAATAAATGACTCACTTCTAGATTCCATTCGTTCATTTCTCTTATATTCACACCTCTATATATGAGCTGTGATTATTTTCTTGAACATAGAAACTATAAAATAAAAGTAGTACGTATAACTGATAACCAAAGTAGAAATATAGTGTGCTGTCTCCACTCTTTCTAGTTAAATGAATGTGCTGTAAGTGAAATAACCCTCAGAAATGGCAAAAAAAAGTGAATCAGCAGAAAGGAAACACAATGGAAGAAAAACTACTTTCATCGATTTTTGAATTCTGTATCTCCGTGCCAGAAAGACACAGTCTAGTGAAACACACTATAACGATTAAGTCATTAATTATAAAGAACAGAAACACATTAAAGATTAATGAAAGAAGAAGAGCATGTTAGTCTATGCCAGATATGCTCTAGTTCAGAGAAGATTCTATAAAAGATGACTGAAACAAATCAAATTTATTGTTTTCTATGAAGTGTAAAAAATGTACTTTAAAAAAAATAAAAATTCACTTTATATGCAATAAATATGCATATAAATGTGAAATATGCATATAAATGTGAAATAAATGTAATTTGATAATATAACCTTCCTCTCTGCATGTTTATGTAGATGCAATAAGAACTGTTTTTTAACATCCAACTGTTCTTTCTTCCTCAAAATTGCTAAAAGAACTGTTAATGAAAGTATATGACAGAAGAAACATGTAAATTCCCTTATGATTGGTGTTTCTGATCATGCATGATCTCACCAGGCTCAGGCATCGTCCAGCGCTCACACAGAAACAGTTCACTGGGTTCAGAAGCGTCGCCCAGTCCAACAATATTGACCGCGAAGACTCTGAACTGGTAAAAACCTCCTTCCTGAAGGCCAGTCACCTAAAAACAAAACCAACACATAATGGAGAATAAGTGGATGTGTCTGGAAGGACAGAAGAGAAACCTAAAATACAAAAAAACATCAGTAAAAGACACAGTATAGTGTTAATATACAAGCAGGCGTAGAATCTGTTTTCACATTTTCAGTCTTCATTTAAATGCAAAATGTGTTGAAAGCCGCAGAGGAGAGGATTACACTCTTAATGGAAGCTGAAAACATCTTCAAAATAACTCAAATATTTAATGAACTAAAACACAAGAGACTGAAAACAACTTTGTGGATGACTGACGCTCCAATTCTGTGTGAAATCTGACGAGTCCTTTGATTCAGATGAATTTGAACCCAGAAGCAGTGCAATTTTACTACTATGGTATTTATTTATACAGTTTTTAGTAGTTAGCATTTATTTTATTTTTTTATATATTTATATATTATATTTTAAATTTGTTTTATATTTTTCAATTTCATTTTAGTATATATTTTTTATATTTATATATAATATTTAAAATTTGTTTTATATTTTCCAGTTTCATTTTAGTAATTTTTTTACTAATTTTGTCAATATGAAAAAAAAAAAAAAAAAAAAAAAAAACTTAGTTTATTTTAGAACGTCAATTTTTGTTGTTTTTTTTCTTTATTTTTCAGTTATATTATTTATTAACATTTTAAATTATGTTTCTTTTATATTTTGAATTTTAATTAGTTTTATTATTTTTGTTGTGTTTTGTCATTCTTATTAGCATTTTAAAAATGCCAATATTGTTTTAATTCATTTTTATTTCAGTTTTAGCTTTAGCTATTTTAGTACTGCTATTTTTTGTTAATTATTTTCAGTTCACATTTATTTAATTAATTAAAAGAACAAAAATGATGACTGACACTTTTTTTGGTGGAAATCTGTGGAGTCCTGTGAATCAGAAAAAAAACATTTTTTACTATTTTAGTATTTATTAATATTTTAACTTAGTTTTTGTTTTTATATTTAGCATTTTTTATCTTCATTTGTGTTAAAGCTTTAGTAATTTTGTTGTGTGTTTTTGTCATTAGCTTTTTAAATGTTAATATAGTTTTTATGAATTATTATTGCAGTTTTAGTTATAGCTATTGTAGCAGGTCAATTTCAGTTCACATTCAATTTATTATGAAAAATGAAATGAAATGAAATTAGATTAAATGAAATGAAATTAATTTTATTATCATTATACTTGACGATAATAACCCTGCCCAGAAAAGCCTTTTATAGCGCATTGATCCGCCGGCTGATGTCTATATTATCGAGGACCATTAGGCCTGAGAGCTACTTATCTGATAAACATTGCTTTAAGACTGTTTCTGTGATGAGAAGCAAAGATCACAGCGAGTGGCCACCTAGTCACAAGTAATTGGGATTGGATTTAGGAAAGAGGCCTTCTTGAGCCTTTAGACTCGTGATTAACTGTTGCCTGAATCCTCTTATCAAATCAGAGGCTTATCTGAGAGCTCAAACCTCTGCAGCGTCCTGCTGGGATGGAGAACAGCCACCAGATGGCAGAGGTCAGAGCAGTGAAGGGATGTTAATGTTTGTGCCGGTCTGTAATGATGCAGGGCAGGTGCGTGTGTGTCTGACTGCTCAATGAGAAGCAGAAACCATTAACATGGGCTTCATGCTACGACCACAGTGCCCTCCAAGATCAATGTTTTCTAACTGACATAATGTACTTTGAGCAAATAGCAAAACAACCTCATCCTCCTCTCCAAAAAAACACTATTTTTCAGAGGACATGTTAATAGAAAGAGACACGAGGCCGATGCTGTTTCAGTCCATCAGAGGGCGCTGTGCACTCATGACACTTCACACAAGAACAGAAATCAGGCTGGAAACCCATGAAACATGTTCTGTTTCTTTAAAGGAGGCAGTAAACCTTCAGAAAAGGTTGTTTGTTCACCAAGAGGTCAAAATTAATATTATATGTTTTTGCAAGAAACACCATTATTACTGCTCAGATTTAGTAATTAATTTAGTAATAACACTCAGTGTTATTTTAGTATCATTGAGATACTATTTTGAGTTTTTATTAATAGTTTACATTTGTTTTTATTTTTATATTTTCTGTTTTTATATTTAAAACAGAAAATAACTGTTTTTTTTAAAACAATAACAGAAAATTACAAAATCTTCACTGTAAAATTTTTTTTTCTAAAAGTTGTTTCAACTTAAAATAATTTGTTACCCCGCTGACTTAAAATTATTAAGTAATTAAGTATTAAGTATAAGTTAAGTGAATTGTCAATTAACTTTTTTTTAATTATTATTTATTAAAAAGTCAGCATCACTTTTTACAGTGTTTAACAGAAACTTTAGCATTTTTAATTATTTTTATTTGTTCCTTTTTGTTTTTAGTTTTTGAAATATGTCTATATAGTTTTTATAAATGTTATTTCTGTTTTAGTTTTTATTATTTTAGAGGTTATTTCTTTAATTTCATAGAAATGTTGCCATGACTACTAAATGAAATAAAATAAGTTCAAGTTGAAGTACTACAAACATTTCAAAAATAAATAAATACATAAAAATAAAAAGGAATAAAAAAAATGAAAAGGAATATAAAATAGCAAAAAAAATAAAAAGCTAAAAATATATATTTTTTTCATTAATTAAAAATTTAAAAAAAATTATACTGACACACACACAAAATATTTATTTTCTATAAATCAATTAACTGAATACTTATTCAATAGATTTTGTTCATATATTTGTTGTTGTTTTTTAATTGTTAAATGCTGCTGAGAAAACCAAGACCTCTGATGGCAATGGCAAATTTATTTATATAGCACTATTAATTACAACCCATGGTTGTCCAATGTGCTTTACACAAGGAAAAATAGAGACACACAAGAAAGTATTA
The DNA here is from genome assembly GCA_027422415.1 of Schizothorax lantsangensis. Taxonomy (NCBI): domain Eukaryota; kingdom Metazoa; phylum Chordata; class Actinopteri; order Cypriniformes; family Cyprinidae; genus Schizothorax; species Schizothorax lantsangensis. The sequence continues at coordinate 33,734,568 of CM049850.1, read as the reverse complement.
ATACACACTATAAGCCTTATCAAACAGATACGTTTTTAAGCTAGACTTAAAAGCAGATACAGAGGGAGCAAGTCTGATTGTGACAGGTAATTCATTCCAAAGTCTGGGGGCAACTACAGAAAATGCACGGTCACTTTACACTTATACTTCGACCTAGGAAGAACAGTCTTGGTTAGACGACCGAAGTTTATGGAAAAATGTTCAATCAATAGGTCAGAAAGGTAAGATGGGGCCATTCCATTTAGAGATTTGTACACTATGAGTAATATTTTAAAATCAATTCTGTAGCGCACAGCTGAGAAAGTACTGTGAGCAGTCTGGCTGCTGCATTTTGAACTAACTGTACCTGATGTGGTACAGATCAAAAACACTTTATTCCAAAGTATTTTAATTATCTAAAACTAACTAATATTCATCTAAAAAAACATTTTGTCAAAGATTTTGTCTTTATTTATTAAAAAACAGAACACCAATTTGCACTGTGTTTGTGGACAGTTTTGTTCACTTAAAATTTCTGTTTTAAACAACCAATAATTAGCTGAGAATGTCAGCGTAAACGGTTTAATAATTAAATTTCCACGCATCTGCATCAACTAATGACAAGACCTGCTTTTAAACTATACAGGCCATGGTCTCTGTCTGTATACTCCACAAATTAAACATCACCTTCTCTAACAATCGATTTTTTTCATCAAACTACTAATGTGATGTTCAAGCTAGAACACAGTCTAATTAAACACAGTGAAAACAATCAAAAATAAACAACGCTTTAAGTTTTAATTAAGTCTCCATGGACACCACGGTTGCTCAGTGACACATTTATAGTTAGACGAAGGCAGATGAGCAGGTCAAACTTTTCCTGGCATGACTGCAATGAAATATTGAGCAATAAACAATAATTATGACTGATTTAAGCAGGTCTTGTCATTATTCGCCACAGCAGCGTGTAGATCACAGAGGATATTCTCACTTCAGACAGTTAGCAACCACCCACAATCCCTCAGAAACTGCTTGTAAATCATTCAACTCTGCTGTTGTTCTCGGCTCACCTCGTACACTCTCTCTTTAGCGGGTTTGATGGTGATCTCTCTCCAGGAACTCTGGGATTTCTCCCTCTGGTCCAGGTAGTAGCCGCGAACAGGGTCTCCTCCGTGATTGGCTGGGGCTCTCCAGCCAATCAGCATCTCTGATCCGGTGCAGTGCAGGAGAGCGATGGCTGATGGACGGGACGGAACACCTGCAGTAACGGGCAGAGGAAGGTCAAAGGTCATACAGAGGAAGGTCAGAGGTCGCAGGCTGCTGAGTTTTACTGCGAAAGTCAACCTCATCATGTTTGCTATGAATTGTTAATGAATCAAATAAGTGATTATTTGATACATTCAGTATTTTACAGCTGAAATAATCTAAATAATTAATAGGATGACCAGATGTCCCGGTTTCATGAGTGTCCTGATAAAACACTAGTCCCAGTTTCAGCCGACTAAAATTAAGCGTTATATAGATATAGTATTACAATAGTATTACAGCTCAGTTTTCAGTAATTTTGTTTGTGCTTTTGTCATTTCAAGGTTCAAGGTTCAAGGTTCAAGGTTCTTGTTTATTTGTCACATACACAATCATACAGGGTATAATCAGTAGTGAAATGTAGGTCAGGACGGGTCCGCTCAATGGACAGTGAAGATGATACATAACACAGGAGCATATATTTAAATATAGGTAGGAATAAGTAACAATAATAATAATAGTAAAAACAAAGAAATAAAATAAGGAGTAAAATGTGCAATGAACTGAAATGTGCAATACAGTCTACTGTGGCAGGGATGTGTAAGAGGAATGTGCAAACAGGTTGTACCGGGTATGTACACATAGCAGCGATGCGGACGATGGAGAAAGATGGGTGTTACAGTTAATTGAATTGAGTCCTGTAGATGTTATGAGACTGAGTTTAGGAGCCTGATGACCTGAGGGTAGAAGCTCCTCCTCAGTCTCTCAGTTTTTGCCATCACGCTTCTGAAGCGCTTGCCCGATGGCAGTGTGATGAAGAGACGGTTTCCGGGGTGATTTGAGTCCTTGATTATTTTTTCAGCTCTGCTTTTGCAGCGTTTGAGGTAGATGTCCTAGATGCGCTCAGCTAAGCGCACGACTCTCTGCAGAGCTTTGCAGTCCTGATTTGTGGCGTTACTGACACTGAGATGCACTGAGTCAATACACTTTCTATGGCCCCTGAATAGAAAGTTTTCAGGATTGCTGGTGAGACCCTGAATTTCCTCAGCTGTCGCAGATGGTAGTCTTTGCCTGGCTTTCTTGACCTGTGTTTGAATGTGTGCAGTCCAAGTCATCGGAGATGTTTACACCGAGGTACTTGAAGCTGTCCACAGTTGATCAGTCTCTTCCTGAAGTCTACAATCAGCTCTTTAACGTTACAGTTGTCCTGGCACCATGATGTTAGTTACCTAGTAGTCTCATCATTGTTATAGTATCATATTAACAATAGAAGTGGAGCTGTGAGAGGACACACAGTCGTGTGTGTTTCAGAACGCACTACGTTCAGGGTGATGGAGTTTGAACTATTACCATAGTCTTGGATTCACAGAGTGAAGTGTTTAGGCCGAGGTTGAGAGTTTGACAGCTAGCTTGGAGGGGACTATAGTGTTGAAAGCTGAGCTATAGTTTAGCAGTCTGACGTTTGCCAGTCAATATTTGCAGTACCTGAGAGATGGCATTCAGTAATTTTAGGCAAACTGAAGAGGGTTAGCAGGGATGGAGGAGCATATGTGTTTCTTTAAAAGTGACTGTTGATGTGAGGGCAACTTAGTCATTGTTTACTGTTCTTAGGCACAGGGATGATGACAGAATGGACATTTACAGTATATTGTTATTTACACACACACACACACGCGTTTGTTTTTGTGAAAAGTGGGGACATTCCATAGGCGTAATGGTTTTTATACTGTACAAACTGTATGTGCTATTGCCCTACACCTAAACTTAGCCCTTACAGAAGACTTTCTGCATTTTTACTTTCCCCCAAAAAACTCACTCTGTATGATTTAAGCGTTTTGAAAAGTGGGGACATGGGGCAATGTCCTCATAAGTCACCTTCTCCTTGTAATACCTGTCATACCTGTGTCATTATACAAATTGATGTCCTCATTTATCACAAAAACGCACATGCACACACACACACACACACACCTACCTCTTTAGGTTCATTTCAGTTTTAGTTTTAATTTATTTACTGTTAGTAATTCTAGTGCTTCAACAAAACTATTTCAGTTGGTTGTCAAGGCAACATTTCTCATTTCTAGTTTTTATCTAATATTTATATTTTATTTTATTTCAGCCTTTTTTAGTTAACAATAATAACCCAGGGAAATTATTTTAATTAGTAATTATTATTTTAATTAGTAATTTTCTGTCGCCCATGGAGGTAAATCAGACCACTAAGGACAAATATATTTTATGTGGAATTACATTTAATGGCTTTAGGTTCCAATTATGTCATTATTTTTATGCTAAAATGTATTTAATGAATATTTTAATGAAAGTGTCAAGCACATCTTTAACTCTAAATTCACCTATAAATGCATACACAAACTGTTATATATTTATGTTAATGTTCCTCAAACATCCTGCTTTGGGTTTGTTCTAAACGTTTAACTCGGAGTATTAAACTCAATGAATTCAGTCCAAACCACCGAACATCCAACGCTTTACACAGAAACCAAGACTGAAACTTAAACTTTCCTAAAACCTTTTTGCAAGCACAGCTGCTTCTTTCTGGAAATTTTAATCTAGTGTATTTCGTATTATTTGCATTCAACAATGCTCAAAATATGGAGAAAAACAGAGAAGTGCCTTTAAAGAGCTGAAACCCACTGGGCTTTAACTAAAGATATAAAACTAATATGAATGATGTTAAACGACAATTTCTCTTCTTTAATATTAATTCTAATGCAATTTCAGCCAATGATGGAGCTTCTGGTCACCCTAATAATCAATCAAAGCAACTCAAGTGTTTACTATGAAAGCTTATTTCCACCACTCAATAAAAACTAAAGGTAATTGCCACTATTAATCAAACAATTCAAGTCTACATTTCACAATTCTGACTTTTTTTTTTATCTTGCAATTCTGATTTTTGCAATTGCAAGTTTATATCTCCTAATTCTGTCTTAATTTCTCAGAATTGTGAGAAAATACATATAAATGTGTGTGTGTGTATAAACATCAATATAAATGACAAAAGCACATACAAAATTACTAAAAATTAAACTAAACTTAAAATGAAAACTGAAAATATAAAAATAAAAGCTACTTTAAAATATTAATAAAAGCTGTAATACTATATCTATATAATGCTTTTAGTCGGCTGAAACTGGGACTAGTGTTTTATCAGGACACTCATGAAACTGGGACATCTGGTCATCCTAATAATTATTTGCATTTCTGACAATTTCCTCTCAATTCTGACTTTTTTTTTCTCGTAATTCTGACTTTTTCCTCAGTTTAATGATACACACTCGAGTTTATATCGCGCAATTCTGACTTTTTTTTTCTCACAATTCTGACTTTTTTCTCGCAACTGCGAGTTATAAAGTCCAATTCTGAGGGGAAAAATACTATTTCCTTACTCATATCTCACAAGTCATGGCTTTATAAATCACAACTGCGAAAAAGTCAGAATTGTGAGATTAAAAAATTGCAATTTTTTTTTTTTTTTTATTCCCTGGCAGAAACAGGCTTCCATAATTTTCTGTGAGGATAATGTGATCATTGATTTAAAAAACACAGGTTTGATCTGCAGGAAGGTGTTTGATGCTAACAGACAGAGCATCTGTCCTGATCTCAAAAACATCAGTGGCATTCAGAATCAGCCGTTACTAAGAGAAAAGCTGAAGCATCAGACGACAGCCTATTACTGTCAGGACTGAGCCTTTCTGTGCTGTAACAAGCCTGTCTCTGGTCACGACTGTGAGGAGCAGGAGCATCACATGCTCACCTCACCTCTTCTGCTCCATATAACGAAGCTTAAACGACATCTGTACTTCACTGACAGAAGAATACTACGGTAAACACAAGCAGACTTTACATTTACTGAACACAATGTGAGAGTGTTGTGCGTGGTTTCTAGGAAATGAATATGTGGTCGCTAAGGGCTTCTGAGAAATTGTTGGCACATTGCTATGTGGTTGCTAGGGTGTTCTGGGTGGTTGCTATGGCATTACTAGGTGGTTGCTAGGGTGTTATGGGCTATTGCTAGTGCTATACAAAAAATTGATTTGACTGTTTAGGGTATTCTGGACAGTTACTATGTTATTGCTAGGTGGTTGCTATGGCATTCTGAGAGGTTGCTAGGGCATTTGTAGGTGGTTGCTAGGGTGTTCTAGGAGGTTGTTTGGGCATTTCTAAGTGGTTGCTATGGCGTTCTGGGTGGTTGTTAGGGCATTTCTAGGTGGTTGCTATGGTGCTCTGGGTGGTTGTTAGGGCATTTCTAGGTGGTTGCTATGGCATTCTGGGAGGTTGTTAGGGCATTTGTAGGTGGTTGCTAGAGTGTTCTGGGTGTTTGTTAGGGCATTGCTAGGTGGTTGCTAGGGTCTTCTGAGTGGTTGCTAGGGTGTTCTGAATGGTTGCTAGGGCTTTTGGGTGGTAGTTAGGGCATTTCTAGGTGGTTGCTAGGGTGTTCTGACTGGTTATGGCATTTCTAGGTGGTTACTAGTATGTTCTGGGTGGTTGCTATGGCATTGCTAGGTGGTTTCTAGGGTGTTCTGGGTGGTTGTTAGGGCATTTCTAGGTTGTTGCTAGTGTGTTCTGGGTGGTTGCTGCAGCATTGCTATGTGGTTGCTAGGGTGTTCTGAGTGGTTGCTAGGGCTTTCTGAGTGGTTGCTAGGGTATTTTAGGTGGTTGCTAGGGCATTCTGAGTGGTTGCTCACTGGTCCAAGTCAAAAGAGTTCACCAGCTGTATCTGTTCATGCAGGAGCTCATTCATACAATTATCAAATTCACACTGAGACCATAAACAGTTTTGTCGAGCTCAAGCAGACAGACGGCAGCACTTTAGACAGGACGGCGTCACATTTAAAGCCGCTGTCCTGCAGGGTCTGGTCTGGTTCACAGGGGGGTCAGACTCTTACATATCGCTGATTTGACTCGAATGGCAGGAGACTCTTCGGAGTAGATGCTGTTTCCTGCCAGTCCCACAGACTTCACCCGGAACACATAGTCTTTATTGGTCTTCAGGCCATCAACTATAAACCTGAGCGAAGAAGGAAACCAGCTTTAGTATTAGATTCTCTTACATGTCTTAAAGGGACAATTCACCCAAAAATGAAAACTAGCTGTTAATTTACTCACCCCCAGGCCATCCAAGATGTAGGTTACTTTTTTATTCAGTAGAACAGTAAAGAAGATTTTTAGCTGAAACCCTGGTTTTTGCAAGTCAATGGCTACAGACTTGAGTCAAAAAATACCCCACATCAGGCAACACAAAATTAATACCAGTGACTCCTGACGATATATTGAGGTCTTATGAAGCGATACGATCAGTCTGTGCAAGAAACTCAACATTATTTAGAGCATTATTACCTGTAATCCAGAGCCTCAGACAAACAGTCTGGAGTGATGTCCGGTTCACAAACAAATCATTCTTTTGAGCTGGTTCTTTTCAGTGAACTAGATGAACTAGTTTAAATCAAAACTCTCTTTCAGATGCCTGACAGTCACTACAACTGGAAATGAGCCAAAATACCGCCATATATCTGATCCTGTGATGAATGAACGGATTCAGTGCTCCAGTTCCTCCTACGGTCACCGAACTGAGCAAACAGTTCGACTCGGACCGAATATCGATGAGCTGCTGATATGTGCATTCATGAACCGAGAGCTTGAATCCAAGTTCCAAATCAAAGTTTTTATGGTTTCTCATGGTTTATGTAAAAAGGTGAGCCAATGAAGACTAGTTTATTCACTTCATATGCTTTAGACATAAAACATCCATGTTTCACATCATTATTGGGTGCTTTAATAATATACGGTAATTGTATATATATTACATCATTGCGTAAATGAAATAGAGAATTATACGGATTTCCCCGTTTGCCTGAGGCTCTGGTTTACAGGTAATAATGCTCTAAATAATGTTGAGTTTCTTGCACAGACTGATTGTTTCGCTTCATAAGACCTCAATATATCGTCAGGAGTCACGGGTATTAATTTTGTGTTGCCAGATATTTTTCTTTGACTCTCAAAGATCCGGTAGCCATTGACTTGCATTTTATGAATGACCAAGGACCATGGTTTCAGCTAAAAATCTTTTTTCACAGTTCACAGATCTTCTTTATTTTGGATTTGTTTGTTTATTTATTTGTTATTATTGTTAATGAGTTACTTTTGTAGTCTATTTGAAGTAAAATTCATGTCACAATATCTTAAAAGATTTGCTGTTAACTGATTGTATTTCTGGAAAGCACATTGTACATTTATCATGGTAATATTGAATAAACACGTCAAAAAAAAAAAAAAAGTCATCATCTTTGATGGCCTGAGGATGAGTAGATTAACAGCACATTTTCCTTTTTGGGTGAACTATCCCTTTAATTGCCTCTTAAACAGGATACAAGAAGAGACCTGGTTTTAGTGATGGGCTTATTGTTGATGGTCTTCCACTGTCCACTTCCAACCTCACTGCAGTACAGATAATATCCCACAATGCCCTCTGATATTTTGGGCTCCTTCCACTGCAGCAGGACTGAGCTGTTGGTGTCTCGGATGGGCAGGATGCCGTGTGGTGGAGCGGGAACTCCTAAAACACCAAAAAACAACAACAAAAAAAAAATTACCACAATCAGCTGTACTGGTTTACATACACACTTGTAAAAAATAAGTGTACTTAAAAAGATAATTCACCCAAAAATGACAATTCTGTCATCATTTACTCACCCTCCACTTGTTTCAAAACTGTATGTTTCTTTCTTCTTCTGAACAAAAAAGAAGATATTTTGAAGAATGTTTTTAACTACAGAGTTTAAGGTAGACATTGGCTTACATAGTATGTTTTTTTTCCAATGTATGGAAGTCAATGGCTACCGCCAACTGTTTGGTTACCAACATTATTCAAAATATCTTTTTTTTTGTGTTCAAAAGCTGAAAGAAATTCATACAGGTTTGGAACAACTTGAGTGTGAGTAAATAATGATTCATTTTTATTTTATGTGCACTGTTTCTTTAAGAAAATGGTCACCTAGCGGTTGTCCCAGTGAGACGGGTTCGCTGGGAAGAGACGGTTCGCTGATGCCGTACTTGTTGACAGAACGAACACGGTAAGTGTACGACTTTCCCTTCTGCTGGTCGAACGCAGAAAATCTCGTAGACAGAACCGTCATGTCCATACTGGCCAGATGCCAGCTCTCCTTCCCTGTTAGGGACTGAAATAAGCAGCAATCAAAACAGTCATCTTTACATTAATGTATTGTTATTTATTATTTATCTAAAGTGACTTACAGTACATTCAAGCTAAACATTTTGCCAGTATGTGTGTTCATTGAATCAAATCTATTTCTGTCTAAATTCTGGTCTGTATATGTTTTTTTTAATGTAATTTTAATTCTAATCTATAAATTACACTTGCACAAAGTAAAACAACAAAAACAAAACACCAGTCATACATACACACTTAATACTTTATGCAAGTGCAATTTAGTTAAAAAATAAATAATTTCTGTCTAATTTTTGGTGTGTATTTACTTTTGTATATACTTTACGTAAGTGCAATTTATATTAAAAAAATACATGTATAAAATCCAGAAATTAGACAGAAATAGTTTTTTGCTGGTATGTGTGTTCCCTTGGAATTTCTGTCTAATTATTGTTCAATATATTATTTTTGTATATATAATTTATGCAAGTGCAATTTTATTGGTAAAAAAAAAAAAAATTGCATATAAAAAATATACAGATATAAAAAAAAGTTTTTTGAACTATAAATTACACTTGCATAAAGTTGAAAAAAAAAAAAAAAAAAATCACACCAGCCATACTGATCTACCTACACACTATTTTATTCGAGTACAATTTATAGGTAGAAAATAAAATTTCACATATACATACATATATATACATACACATATATATACATGCATACAGTATATATATATATATATACACACATACATACATATATATATATATATATATATATATTAGATATTAGATTTAGATATATACACCAGAAATTAGACAAAAATAGTTTTTTGGCAGTTTTTGTGTCGCCTAGGAATTGTGTCGCTCTAATATTACATATTTTTTGTATATATAATTTTATGTCTTAACTATAAATTACTCTCGCACAAAGTAGAAAGTCTCCATGAAGATAAAGTATTGCAATATCCTCTATAGTAAAACGTACCCGGTGGTAAATGGGAATTTAAATCTTTTTCATATATATGTATTTCTGCCCCCACAATTTCAGATGATCCCGATGAACTAGACAGTTTTATTATGGTTCTTCTTATAAAAAGTCCAATAAAGTGTATGTCCTGTGGCAGTGTGCAGTTTCTCCTGCTCATTACACAGTCGGCGAGCGGCTGGAGCTCTTTCTTGTGCCTGATATTGGACGATTCGACCTCCTCAGCTCTGTGAACGAATCACTCCGAGCACTTTTACACTGTGAGTCACAACGAGATGATCTGAAACTTTAAAACTGCCCTCGAAAACCAGAAGGATCTTGACCTTTTCCAGTGCTGGAGGCCATGGACATCAGAAACCGAGGAGCTAAACTTTAAAACCGCTTTTTGTGTTAAGCCTCTTGGGGCATTTTATTTGCTCTGTAATATTAACTTTCTACCAAGTTAATTTAATGTCTGCTAGGGTTACTGCATTTGCACAGAATGCAGACGTACATACAGATAGTGATGCAGTGCAAGAATGCATTTTAATAATCATGAATGCTTGCAGTGTTGACAGCTAAACTTTAATGTCCAACAGTGAAGATGACGTAATGCTGTTTTTATTCTTGTAACAGGCAGAGTAATGCTGCTTGCAACGGCAATGTCATAGTTCGATTCCCAGAGAAAAAATATACTGTAAAGCGCATAACTTCAAATGTTATAATCAAAAAAAATATTATTAGGATTAGGATAAGTTTTCATATACTGAACCTATCCAGTGTTGTTATTGTTAACTAAAACAATTAAAAATAATTTTCGACAAGTGAAAAAAAAAAATCATTAAAATGTAACAAATAAAATAAAAAAATAAAATAAAATAAAGAAAAATAAATATATCAGATGAAAAATGTAAACTTAAAAACTAGAGATGCTGTCTTGGCAACTAACTGAAATAAATAAAATTAACTTGAAGTACTTTAAAATTACGAATTAAAATGATAAATTACAACTAACTAAAATAAAATTACTAAAACAAACTGAAATAAAAAACTTCAAAACATTAAAATAAAACTTACTTCAAAAATAAAATAAATATTAGATTATAAAAATGTAAATAATAAAAAAAAACTATAGATTGTCTTGGCAATATAACAAAAGCACATAACAAAATTAGTAAAACAAACTCTAAAAATATAACCAAATTCAAAATATTATTAATATAAAAATATATAAATTAATTTAAAATATTAATAAATACAATTTATCGTAAATAAATTCATATGATTTATAGTAAATAAATAATAGTAAGATAACACTGAACCCATCAAACCCAACATTTACATTTGTACATTTATTCAAATAAACTTACAAATGTGGAATAAAACAAGCCAACAAACCAACCAACAAACCCGCTCTGTCCAACTAACTCAGCTTTGGCCTGCTAGTTTTAACTGAGCGCCTAAAACTTGTGTGCATGGATTGCAAACATGCATACATCTAGTCGTATGCGTAAGAGACAATTCGGTCTGCTCAAAGTCACACAAGCAAACCGAAGCAACATCTCAGAAAAACAGCAAGTGCTTTGAAGTGGAAAGGAAACACATTATGCAGCCGTCACATAACACGTATGAGCCGCATTAAGGTCTCTGTGCTTTTAATGAACCATTCGTTTTGCACCTGCTGCCACCCAGGATACAGCTTTCACTGTCTCTAATTAGCCAGCTAGTCAAAGTGCAGCCTTAATTTGGCTCGGTGTGTAAAGCCAACGCAACTGTAAGGCCTGCAGTCGAGGGTAAAAACGACAAGCGCAGGAGCGCAGGAGCCCGCAGGGCCGGTCTTAATGAGCTGAACTGCAAGCAGTGCGTGGGATGAAGGTCAACTCTCACCCGCTCCACGGAGTAGGTGAGAGGCTCTCTGCCCCGCGGATCCGGTTCAGTCCAGCTCAGCACGGCGTAGGTGTCGCTCAGCTCACAAACGCACACATCGGTGGGGGGGAACGGCACTCGGATTTGACCTGCGGACGGCAGAGAGGAGAGACTGAGAACGGTGCAGAACGCTGGCAACATACTGCATGCAGAAAAGAGCAGGAGAGCGAGGGACTCATGGAGAACGGGTAAAGGCATGGTCACGCTAGACCAGAGTAATTATTGTTAACTAGAGCCATAAAAACATTTACCCCCGGTTTCACAGACAAGGCTTAAGCCTAGTCCTAGACTAAAATGTAAGTCTGAGCTGTTTCAACTGAAATAAACTTGCACTGATTGATCTTAAAATATATCAGTGCCTTTGTTTTGTCTCAAGATGCACACCAGTAATGTTTTTTCCAAGCATGTTTATAAAAATTACTTAAATGAAACTATGGCCTAATCCTGGCTAAGTCTAAACCCTGTCTGTGAAACCGGGCTTTAATTACTTTAAATAAAATAAATATTAACTGAAATAAAGATATAGAAAGTTATAATTTAAAATAATAAAAAATAAAACAATATAATATAATATTGCTAAGTATAAAAAGGCAACATTTCTCATTGTTATTCAGTCTAATTTGAGATACTAAAATAACTACAACTAAATTTATAAAAATTATGCATACATATTAAAACAAAACAAAACTAATAACAATGACAAAAAAACTAAACAATAAAACAGCCATAACTTTAACTAAAATTAAAGTGAAAACAGTTCACAGTTCGAAACACTAATTCAAAATATTAACAAAACTATAATAGTATATAAATTATACTAAAATAACATTGCACAACAAGGCAATACAAACTCATTTTCACTAAATATGGGTTAAAACAACATTTTCAAAATAAAATTGACAAACATTTTCAAATAAAATTTATCAAAGACAATATTTGACCTGTAATATTTCCCCCCCACATTTTTAGTGAAAGAAAAAAGGCAATAATAATAATAATAATAAATAACAATAAAATAAAATAAATATCTAAATAAATAAAATAATAAATAATATAAATAAAAAATTAATTAATTTGTGAAATGACAATGTTTTAATATTTTGAATATTATTCTTACAACAGACTTGTTCAGAAAATCATAGATAAATAATCCCAAAACAAAACATGCATGGTTTTTATTTTTGAATTAGTGGCTTCTTAATGCATTTCCAAGTAGGACCAAGAAAATAAATCGTCAGTATGCTTACTAAAATACTGTTTTGTATCAACCCTTCAGATCCACTGTAGAAAAAAACTGTACAAGGCAATACAAAGACAACTGTTTTTTCAATAAATATGGAATACAACAACATAAAACACTCAAATTTGTCATAGCAACCAAGTTTGCCATTAAAATATCTTTTCATGGACATTCAGTATTTGACATGTAATATTTTTCTCATCATGTTTTCGTGAAATAAAAATGATAATATTCCAAAAATTCAAAACTTTTGAAATGACAATGTTGCACAAATGCAATAGTGAGTTTTTTTTAAATGTACAACAAACTTTTTCAGTAAATCATAGACAAGTATTGCCAAAACAATATATGCATAAACAGTGCTTCCAAGATGCATGAAGAAAATATATCATCAATATGAATGCATTAAGGGTTAAGCATATTGATGCATTTTTATGTATGGCTTCGTCACTAAACTGTACTGAAATCAATTGATAGTCAGTTATGATGCTTCCTTAGAAGACAACTGCCTATGTAGATCACAGACAGCAAGGCAGATAGGGTTTGGAACAGAGCTCATTTATCAATGAGGATGCATGCAATGTAGATTAGAGTTAAACTACTGGTTTGCATTGGGAAATCTTGCTGCTCTATAAATTTCTATGCATGAATGCAAAACACACACACACACACACACACCGCAGTACTCGGTAAAACCTCTCATGCTTTATAAAGAACAGGTTGATGTCGGCTCTTTACAGCTCCTCATAATGGCCCACGAGTCCCTGGTGTTGCCATGGCAGTTTAGCAGCACAGCATACGACATTTAAATCTTTGAGCTTCAGAGACATATCATCATCTTTTTAACGCTGAGTGCCAATAAAACTGCCTCAGTCTTTATAGGTATTGCCGTACAGGGGAGCGCAGACCACCTGCGAATGCTTTATATGAGATCTGCCCTCTAAAACAGAGCAAATTCATCATCATAACTGTCCGCCGTACATTTTTTAGGGTGGTTAATTCATGAAAAAGAAATACGTCTCAGAAGAGATGGCAAGAGCAACAAATCTATAGTTTAAGGGTGAATCTCACAAATCTTGTCAAGAATATGTTCAGGTCATGTTTCTCCTCAAAATCAAAGAACAGAAATATTAAACTTTGCATAAAGAAAATTAAGCATTGTGAAATTATTTGCATGACAATTGGGTTATTTTTTCCCTTAAATTCTCATGTAATGTATTCCACAAGGTTATTATCGTATCATAAAAAAAAAAAATTTTCATTACTTGAAATAAATGTTAACTGGAATAAAATACAACATAATAATAATAATAATAATAATAATAAAATACTATATAGACATAAAAATAGGAATGACAACCACACAAAAATTACTAAAACTAACTAAAATGAGTTGAAATTAAATGAAATGAAAACTGAAAATATAAAAATAAATACAATAATAACAAAATACAATAAAAAAAATCTTATTTATTTTGATTTTACTATTTTTCCCTTAAATTCTCATTTATGCAATGCATCCTGCAAGGTTATTATCGTTAACTAACACTAAAACCATAAAAAAACATTTTCATTAATATACTAAAATACCATTTCTTTTTTTTCTTTTGATTTTAGCATGAAACGTGACTCAGAAATGTTCTTGACCGTTTTTGTGAGATTCAATCCTACAGTGTGATTTGATGCAATGAAACATCACATGATAAAGAGCATCACCGCAATGTGAGTAAATCTGAGCTCGTCTGTGAGTGTAGAAGCATGTATTTCTTCTTATCTCTCCACTCGACTGCATCAGAGTGAACTCAGGAGCGCTGTGATCTACTCACCCTCCAGCTGGTCCTTAGTGATCACAATCTCTCTGCCACGCTCCACCTTCACCACTGACAGACAGAGACGAGAGGAAAGCAGGAGATCAGAGATACAGACGGATGATGCTAGTATCATAGAAAACACTTTATTCAGAACTCATGTAGACGCACTTACCTGTAGTCCTGCTGGGCTCCAGGGGGTCAGAGGTCAGGACGGGGTCAGTGGGTTTAGACGGGCGGCCCACGCCTGCCTGGTTGACTGCGCAGACGCGGAACTGATAAATTGTGTTTTCCTTCAGTCCTATGACGGGATACTGACACTCTCTGTGGATGACAGCATTACAGCGTTCCCACTTCCCAACACCGATGTCACACCTGCACGACAGAGAAGAGACTGTGAGCATGTTCAGAAGTTATTGTAGGAGAGATTTAAACATGATAAAGCTTCAAATTAATGATTTATTTATGTAGTTGCAGTTGAAATCACGCAGAACACTTTAGCAATCACCTAGCAACACCGTAGCAACCATTTAAGCAACAGCATAATGATAAAAATGATCATCCCCCTAACCTAACCCTTTGCATTAAAAACTACTCTGAACAACTAAGCACCCCTAGCAATGCCCTAGCAACCACTCAGAAAAATCAAACAACATTATAATAATGCATAAAAACTACTCTGAATATTTGAGCAATTCCCCTAGCAACGCCCTAGCAACCACTCAATGAACAGCATAATGCATTAAAACCACTCAGAACTTTTGAGCATCCCCCTAGCAACCACTCAGAAGACCTTAGAAACAGCATAGCAATGCATTAAAGACCATTTAGAATTGTGTAACCCCTAGCATCGCCCTTGCAACAGCATAGCAATGCATTAAAGACCACTCAGAACTTTGCAACCTCTAGCAACCACTCAGTACACCCTAGCAACAGCATAGAAATGCATTAAAGACCTCTCATAACTTTGCAATGCCCTAGCAATCACTCAAAACACTCAATGAATAGCATATCAATGCATTAAACACACTCCAAATATTTGAGCATCCCTTAGCAATGCCCTAGCAATCACTCAAACCACACCGGCCATAGCATAGCAATGCATTAAAACCACTCAGAACTTTTGAGCATCCCCTAGCAACGCCCTAGCAACCACTCAGAAGACCCCAGAAACAGAATAGCAATGCATTAAAGACTCCTCTGAACCTTTTAACCCCTAACAATACCCTAGTAACTGCATAGCAATGCATTAAAGACTCTGCAGAAATATGCAACACCCTAGCAACCACTCAGTACATCCTAGCAACAGCATAGGAATGCATTAAATACCTCTCATAATTTTGCAATCCCTAGCAACCATTCTGAACACTCAAGCAATAGCATAGCAATGCATTAAAACTGCTTCTAGCAACACCCTAGCAACCATTTAGACCAAAGTTTGTCTATATAAAGTTCAACAAATATTGTCTATTTTGTCTTTTGTGTATTTTTATATCATATATTTTTAATTCATGTATCTTTATATTTATTATCTGAGACTTAGCTATTATTTTTGTCTGACAAAACAATAAATGGCAATAACTGTCTTTCTGATTCTAAAACTCTGGCATTAAAGTACAAGAAGGACAAACTGTTAGGATATTTTGAAATTCAGTCAACTTTTCACTCAAACTATTATGCTTATATTATTGTTTCGTAATGAAAAAATATTCATTCATTAACTTATATTCTTTTTGCACTTTTTTGACACACACAACATAACAAACGTAATGAAAAAATAACTGTATAAAAAAGGCAAAACTGAAGCATTTTCACTGGTGGTCTCAGACTTTTGGACTCCATAAATATGCATAATAAGATGCAATTATCTGCAAAAACTAAACACAAGCCGACAAGACTGAACACTGTAGAGTAAAGCAGGATGTTGCTAGGAGACAGGAAGGTTAGGCACTCGTACTCTCTCAACACAATGTCTTTCACTTCAAGTTTTATCCCCAGAAACAGCACGAAGCTGCTGGGATCTCTCTCAAGATGAGAGCGACCGTCAGAAGAACATCATGGATAATGCTTCACCTCTCTATGAAGTAACCCTGCACAGCAGCGGCTCCGTCTGCGCTGGGAGGAATCCACGAGAGGAAGACGTAATCCCGGTTCACATCAGAACACTGCAGCTGTAGAGGAGAACCTGGAGCTCCGAGCACAACCGCGGGTCCATCTACACACAGACAGAGAGAGAGAGAGGGAACAATACAGCATATAGCACTGAGCTTGAGTTTTCCTGTTCTTCAGATGTTTCTCTGGAAATAAAGGCCCTTGTAATCTCAAATGCATCTCCTCTTTCGTTTCAGAAGAGATCTCAACAATCTCAAATCTCAGCTCAGATTTGACAAAACAACAAAAAGAATGAGATCTCAGTATGAACTCATCAAACTCTTACAAGATCAAATGATCTGAGCTGCTATCCACATTTATTTTAGCTCTATGCATGTCAACAATATACTCATTCATCAGTGTTATTTTATTATTATTATTATTATTATTGTTGTATTTAGTAATATTTTAAGTTAGCTTTGTTTTGATTTTTTTGTTATATGCTTGTCATTTTTATCAGTTTTATATATATATATATATATATATTTCTGTTCAGCTTTAACTTATTTTTATTGCAGTTTTCGTCTGATTTTATTTCAGTTAGTTTAATTTAGTTTTCTTTGAATTTTCTTGAGTTTAAATTTTTCATCTAATATTTATATTTTATTTCAGCTTTATTTAACTTACTGAAAAATTATTTGATATGATAGTTTTAACTTTAGTTAGCAACAGCAAAACTGTCTTTACCGTAATTATATTACAATAAATATTTATATTTTATTTTATTTCAGCTTTATTCTAATACCAAAATAATTTAATAGTTTTAGTTCTAGTTAACAATAACAAAACTGTCATTCTTGTCTATTTTTATTCCTTACTACATTAATAAATAAATAAATGGGAACTCTTTTAAGCTTTTCTATTTTAAGCTTTTTTATATTAAGTGTTTCATTTATAATTTATATTTTTAATTTCAACTTTACTTCAATAATTAAAGTTATTTGTAATAGTTTTAGTTTGTTAACGATAACTGTCATCCATGTCTATTTTTATTTCTTAATAATAATAAAGAAATAACCAGGAATTCCATTCATTAATTTTCATTCATTAATCCATTCATTTTGTTTATATTTTATTTCAGCTTTATTTGAATACCAAAAATTATTTTAAGTAGTTTTACTTTTAGTTAACAATAATCATTCATGTCTATTTTTATTTCTTGATAAATAATAAATGACTGGGATCCCCATTAAGTTTCCCTGACCTATTAATGAGCAGCCTCTGAAAGATCAAATTTCTCTCCGCAGCAGAGTTAAGCTTACTTCAGTAAGTTTCTTAGAAGAGGACGGCTGCAGGGCTTCTCATGCTCTTATTTGTTTAATCGCCACCAACAAGGATGAAACAGACTCATAAGAGCAACCTCCGGCTCCTTCCTGTTACCTGGCAGATTTGTAATGCAAATTTTTCCTCTGAGATTAAGCGAGGACGTCACGCACAGCAGAGTGAAGCTCGCTTTCTAATTACTACACTGCAGGCTTACAGAGCGGCCCACTTCCTTTAATGAGACAGGAAATTCAATTCCTGTCCTCGTCTTGCTTTTAAGAACTTACGCTGACAGGGGAACTCTGCTCTGGAAAGAACATCACAGATTCATGAGAATTAAGTCTGAGTTCAAGTTTTACATTGCTTAATTAGGAGAGATTGTAACACTAAACTTCTTCAGTCGCCAATAATCTGGAGTGATGACACCCAACAAACGATCAGTCGAGTGCAAAAAATCTGATTCTGTGATGTCAAAGTGTTTTTTAGATGTCCAGCCAGTACTTTTCCAAAGCCTTTCAGTTTAAACTCATGTATTTTATATGGAAGCCCATTTCCACTGAAAACAAAATAAAAAGGTAATTGCGACTTTTTAACTCTCAATTCTGCCTTTGTGAGCTGTAAAGTCAGAATTGCGTAAAATTAAGTCTCAGTTGCGAGCTATAAAGTCAGAATTGCAATTGCATTTATATCTATTAATTCAGACTTTTTTCTCACAATTGTGAGTTTATATCACAATCTTGACTTTTTTCTTGCAATTGTGAGTTTATATCTCTCAATTCTGACAATATACATATATCTCACAAGATATAAACTCGCAATTGTGAGAAAAAAGTCTGAATTTTGAGGAAGAAAATTAATTGTGAGGTATACATAAACTTGCAATTTCAAGAAAAAAGTCATAATTGCTAGAAAAAAGTCAGAATTGTGAGATATATACTTGGAATTGTGAGTAAAAAATCAGAATTGCGAGAAAAAAGTCAGAATTGCAAGATATAAACTCGCAATTGCGAGAAAAAAGTCAGAATTATGAGAAAAAAGTCAGAATTGTGGGAATAAATGTCAGAATAGTGAGAAAAAAGTAATTTTAAGTCATATTTTTTATTCAGTAGGGAAACAGACTTCCATAATATATCTAGACTGAAGTTATGAACTTTCTAAGACAGATTCTTACACTGCTGCTGGTAGCTACCAGTCGGGGTGATTGTAAGTTATAAAACAAAAACTGCGTAACGCTCTAATATTTAAGAGTAAGAGTTTCTGAGGATCTGACCTTTGATATAGATGTAGGCGCTGTGCTCGACGGTCCCGTCCCAGGTGCGCAGACGGACGCTGTACAGCCCTTCATGTTCCTTGTGCACTCGATTCAGGGTGAGACTGGCCGATCGCAGACCCGTCTGCAGCTCCACACGACTGGACTGACGCAACACCCGCCCTGAGCACATAGGATGCTATTAAATGTGTTCTGGGTGGTTGCCAGGTTGTGGCTATGAGGTAAACCTGTCATTGGTGTACCGTAAGTCTTGTAAAATAAATTTCTTGTGATGTTACTCTGGATAAAAGCATCTGCTACTGTAAATGTACAATTTTATTTGGTTAAAAATGCATGATTGTTTTACATTAGATATAAAACTGTCTCACCGTCTCTGTACCAAGTCACATCTTGTTGGAACGGCAGTAAAGCTGAGGTGAAACTGCACTGCAGAACCAAGTTGTCACCTTCTTTCACAAACGTTGGAGGAAAGGTGGAGGCCAGCTGAGCGTCCGGCTCTGGAACTGGGACTAGGATGAAAAACAGGAAAAGGTAGCACAATTTTATTCTTCATACTCATAATTCATTAAAGCAAGAAGACCCAAAGCTAAGGGTTTGTTAGGCATGACACAAAGCGGAGGACCTAAAACCCTGTTAGCTGTTCTAAATGCACTGTAAACCACGGCTTCATGGGTTTTATTGCTTTTATAAAATGGTTTCCACACAACACATATATTAAAGGCAAAATATGTATTAATATGCAGAGCTTTGCAGATTACTTACAAATTGTAGTACTTTACTGATTACAGATTACATGATAAAAACTGTAGTTAGTAACGCAATCTAGGTTACTCATTTTAGGTAATGTATTCTGAATACTTTTTAGATTACTTTATCAAATATGTTTTAAACTCACCATTAAACATACCATACTGACATAAAAAAAGCAAAGGGAAAGAAAATCTATTCCTTGAAATATTTATTTCTGTTTTTGGGAATATAATCAAAGCTAAATGGTATGACACACAGTAGCATTTTTAGAAATGAACATTTAAACAAAGAATTAGGGAGAATTAATTAATTATGAAAAATGTAATGCCATTGTGTGAATAATATGTAATCATGTAATCCATAAATAGTAACTGTAATCTGATTATGAGCATTTCAAAATGCAAAGTATTTCATTTTTGGAATCTGATTACGTAATCCATATTACATGTAATCAGTTACTACCCAGCACTGTTAATATGTTACTTTTATAAAGTAAATTAATTAAATGACATCCTACCACTAGAAAAATAGTCTCTGACAGAGTGACAGTAAACGGTAATAGAATGTTCTTGAAACATTATAATAGATCAGTGGATCAGACAGATACTGGAACTATTCTCAGGCTGTTCATTATTTTAACACAATATATTCAATTCCTTCTGACACACATACATCTGCTACTCTCTCAGCAGAGAACGCTTATAGTTTAAACCAGACTGGTTTGCAGCATAGCGTGAGTTCGCATTAAATAGTGTAACTTGATGAACATACAGTATCGTGCCTGAAACAGAAAACTTTTAAATAAAATTCTCTCCGCACTTCAGAAACCATGTGTTTCAACATGCACAATGTTTCTCAGCACGAAAACAGCTTCTTTGACAGAAAGGGTTGCCAAGTCAGCGAAAACAAAACCAGCCAAATTGCTATTCAGAACTAGCCCAATTGCGTTTTTTTCACTTTAAAGGCCATTGAAAATTTCGGAGGCAGTGCGCAAACGTGATTGACTCAACGTGAGGTCGTATTTATTTTTTAATGTGCGAAAATTTCAGACGAAAATTTCGGACTCAGTGTGCAGAGACCTTAACCCGCGGACCAAACAACAAAAAGTAGAAAGTAAAAGTGTACAGTGATATGTACAGGTAAATATGGAAGCCCGTTTCTGCCACTGAATAAAAAAAAAAAAAAGTTTTTTGCAACTTTTTCATCTCACAATTCGGACTTTTTTTCTCAGAATTGTGAGATATAAACTAGCTATTGCGAGTTAAAGTCCAGTTTTTTTTTGGGGGGGGGGGGGGACTGATATGTTCTCACAATTCTGAGAAAAAAAAAAGTCTGAATTGCGAGAAAAGTCACAATAACCTTTTTTATTATTAATAACCGGAAACGGGCTTCCATAGGTAAAAGTTACCCAATTCTGCTGTAAAACCGTGGACTTGGCAACACTGTTGACAAGGGAAGGGCGTGGTCTCAAAATTCAAGGTGAATGACTCAAGCATAACACCAGCAGGGGTCACTTATACTACATTAAATAAAACCATAGAGTTATTTGGAATCGCAGCAATATACATACTGATGTAATGAGGTCAAAGGTGTGTTTGTAGAGTAATGTACAATGGCTTCGAACGCTGCTCAACCAATCAGAATCAAGGACTGGAACTATCCATTTCATAATATTTAATTTAGTATTTAATAGACATACATTCCCTTGAATTTCCAGTAAAAATCACCATTCCATTTCTCTGATATAAAACTACTCTTTTTGTCTACACCGCCCACTTTTAAAAAGAAGCCTTGCTGGCATAGTTAGGCTACAGAAATCACGTCTTTAATGTTTCAATTCAGTTGCTTTTAATTACATTTATGAAGTGACAGGCAGTAAGTAGCTTTTGTTCATGTCCTCCTTGCCTTTGGCAGGCTGTGAAAATGAACGTAAGAAAGGACTCAATTAAGGCATATGTTGTACGAGCGAGAGAAAATCACTGGAGTGTAATGGAAAAACTGTTCTATTTTCCTTCAAGTTTCCGTTCCCAGCAAATAGCACCGAAAACCATCCCAAGGACGAGGACAAATATTAGTGTAATGAGACAAATGCCACGGCCCCGCGCTGGGGCCGTCACAGAGGGCCGATGTTGATGATGTCTGAGAAGACGTGCTATTTGTTTAGCTATGGTTCTCGGTGACGGAACAGGGAATTGAAGCGAGATGGAATTGGAAGTGATTCGACAACACAATTCCACACGCTTGCAAATGAATTGTGATGCTCTCTCATATGAGCAGAAGGGCTGTAATGGGAATTCAGATTTTTTTGAAAATGCTGTAGCTATATTGGTTGGAGTAATGAAGTCGTTTTGCTCTAAATGTGTGCTGCGCTGCAATAATACATGAAAAAGTGTGTTTGCATGCAAAACTCACTGTAACAATGCTAGGCTGTTATGGGTGGGTTCATTGTCAGTATAGAACATTTTAAAGAGTGCATCTCTCCTGATCCAAAATTGTTGAAAAGTTTGGGGTAAAATGCCGTAAAATTGTGAAATATTATTACAATTTAAAATAACTGTCTTCTATGTGAGTATCTGTTAAACTTGATTGCTGTGATCAAAGCTGAATTTTCAGCATCATTACTCCAGTGTCACATGATCCTTCAGAAATCATTCTAATATGCTGCTCAAGAAACATTTCTGATTATTATCAATGTTGAAAACAGTTGTGCTGCCCAATATTTTTGTGGAAAACGTGCTACATTTTATTTTCCAGGATTCACAGATGAATAGAAAGTTCAAAAGAACAGCATTTAGTTGAAATAGAAATCTTCTGTAGCAATATAAATGCATCTTTGCTGAATAAGAGTATTAATTTCCTCAATAAAACACACAAAAAAAACCTTTTTAGCAGTAGTGTACATGAATACAGAATATAGTGTTCTGGGTGTTTGCATTACCAGATAAAATACTCTAAAATGCTGTTTATTTTGCAGTAAGAAGAGCAAAGGCACTCACTGGGCGTCCACGAGCGCTTCACTTTGGCCTCGGCTTCTTCATGTGCTGCAAATAGAAGAATGAAGGAAGAACAAGGTTCAAACTTGAAGAAGAATTTAGTGTTGCTACGCAAATGTTCCATTAATGCAGCCAATCAGATTTGAGCAGCTCTTAGAATCACCAGACATCATATAACACTAATGAGTGCACTAATGAAGATGTATTTGTCTGCTAGCAATAGATTAAATCAGTTTAGAAAAATTGCTCACATTGGGTTTTTAGCACTAATCAATTAAACAGCAGCTTTGTAGACCTGGAACAAGTCAAGCAATCAGTTAAATAACATGATAAACATCAGCTCACAGTTGACTGTCAGTCTGGCGCTGGACGTCGCCTCTCCCAGAGAGCTTTTCACTATAACCTTGTATTCTCCAGCATCTTCAGCACAACATCTGAAAAGAGAGAGAGAAAGCTAAATTAGACCGCTGGCATCTTTATCGTTGAGGAGGTACAAAATAAAATATCTGCAATGTGTTCTGAGTGTATTTCAATGAATTAAAAACAGTCAGTCATTTATTGAACATCCACACTTAATTGTATGGAGCACAGATGCTCAAACATTGACCTTGTGTTTCAAGGAAGAAATTCAAGGAAGAAATGGAAGAAAAAACATTTAAAATAAAATAAGCTACTTGAAATAAAATAAGCTATGAGAAATCTTTTATGGAAATAATTTTCTTTCTTTCTTTCTTTCTTCATTTATTCTCATATTAATATAAAGATGTGTGTCTTTCAGGTAATATAATTGTAATTTTCTCTCTTGTTTTCTCTGATTTTTGTTGTAAATTTATTCATTTATTTATATTGTAATATGTTTTATTTATATCTCATATTAATATAAATATGCTTACCTTTCAAATAAAATAATTATTTTATTGTTGTATCTTATTTCTGTTGTGAGTTCAACAAAAGTTTTAACAAATTAAAACAAACAATTAATCAATCAATCAAACAAACAAATAAAATTAATTAATAAATTACTAAATAAAAAAAAAACTTAATATTTATTAACTATCAACCTGGCAGAGTAGCCTAATTAAAATAACTTTAACAAAAATACAAAAACAATAAGATATATTTTATTTCAGCTAGTTTCCAAGGCAACATTTCTCATTTATGTTTAATTTAACTAGTGCTGTCAAAAAAATTAATCGCATCCAAAATAATTTTTTGTTTACATAATGTGTGTGTACTGTGTATATTATATATATAAAAACACAAACACATGCATGTATATATTTAAGAAAAATATGTTGTTTATAAATTAAATATATTTATATATAATAAAATATAAGAATATAAATGTATATACATGTGAATATTTAAAAAATATATACTGCATGTGTGTGTTTTTATATATACATAATAAATATACACAGTACACATATATTATGCAAACAAAAACGTTTATTTTGGATGCGATTAATCACAATTAATCATTTCAGCACTAAATTTAACTTAAAGTTAACTAAAACTGAATTAAAAACTAATAAAGACTATATAGACTAATACAACAACTAATAAACACTATAAAAACAAATAAAATGACAAAACAACAACAAAATGATTTAAATGAAAATGGAAAATATAAAAACAAATATTTAATTTAAAATATTAATAAAAACTATGAATAGTGTTGTAAAGTAGTAAAGCAGTAAAGGAATGACTCCTGTTTCAGCTTCACCTCCTGATCTCTAAAACGTTGATGCCGAACTTCTGCGTCAGCTTGTAGTTCCACGGCAGGGGTCCTCGGAGAGGAACGTCATCCTTATACCTGTCGACAACATTCACACTCTTATGATGGACGTCTGTCTGCAGGTTTAGGCTCTTTTGTTTTGGAGATACAGAGCAGGTGTGTCTCACCATGTGACGCTGGGAACCGGGCAGCCCTGAACCGAACAGGACAGTTTGACGTCCATCCCGGCCCACACCGTGTGCGGCCGCAGCGGGACGGGGAAATCAGGAGCCTTCATGCTCAGATCCTCAATCAACTTCATGTGCAGTGAAGCTTTTCTCTCGGCCTGAAGAATAACAAGCACTTCTGTCATCATTTACTCACTCTGATCTCACTCCAAAGCTGAAAAATCACTTACATTTCATTTAGATTTTACATAGTAAAATAGTTTATTTATTTATTTCACTGTTCCAAAGGTGAAAAAATACAAAATACAAATGACTGACACAGTGGAAAGACAAAGAGAAGGAAAGGGAAGAAGAAGAAAAAGACATTTGAAAGCAGTGGAAGAAAAATTATGGTAAGAAAAATAATCAACGTAAGCTTTTTATCATTTTAAATGAGTTTTTATTTTTATATTTTTATAAAAATATTATTTTTATTTCCCTTTTTTTACTTTTATTTAATGTTTTTGTAATTTTGTTGTGTGTTTTTGTCATTTTTAAACTATGTCCATATTTTCATTCATTTTTATTTAAGTTTTAGTTTTAAATAATTTGAAAATGACAATTTTTTTTTATATATTTTATGTCAAGTAATGTTTATTTTATTTTAAATAATAAAATATTTGTACTTTTTTTTTTTAAAGGTTTGTTTTTGTTTTTAAATGTTAGTTTACTATAATAACCCTGCTATATTTCAGTCTGTTTTTCACACAACGCTATCATAAAAAGCTTTAAAATATAACAGGTTATATGGACTAATTTATAAAGATTTTATGGTTTTTTTGTTCTGTCCCCATTTATTACTTTAGTTTCCTTGATATACTATTATAGTTTTTATTAATGCTTTGAATTCTTTTTATATTTTCTGCTTTCATTTTCATTTTAGTAAATTTTTTGTAGTTTTTCTAAACTTTTATTTCAGTTATTTTAGCTACTTTAGTACATCAAGTAAATTAAACGATTGAAATGAGAAATGTTGCCTTGGCAACTATAGCTGAAATAAAAAAAAAAAGATTTTATATTTTACTTTAATTTATTTACTTTTTACTTTAAAATCTAGCTTATTTTAAGTAATTATTATTTTTTTAATTATGAAATTATTAAAATATTATTTTCTTATGGTTTTAGTTTACTAAAATAACCCTGTTACATTTCAGTCTGTCGTATTATAAAAAGCTTTATAATTTAATTCTATAACAGCTCATTTATCATGCTTTTATAGTGTATTTTGCTCTGTCCCCATTTACCTTCACTATATTGAAAGTAACCAGGATAGTCTGAAAAAATATAGTTGTGGGGTTTGAAACAGCATGAGAGTGAGTAAATGAAGCCAGAATGTTCATTTTGGGATAAATTATTCCTTTAAAACTAGGAAGTGATGCACTCAGGTGTCTTGAGATGTGCAGAGCAGTGATTGTTGTATTTTTAACACTGCTCTCGGTCTTTGGTGTGTCGATCACTCACCTCGCGGCGCAGAGCGAATCGATCCACGCGCTCACGGATGACACGCTGGTTTCTGATCACACCGATCTCCAGTTTCTCAGCCTCGTTCCCAAACAGTGTCCACTGATTCCTCTCGTGCAGCTCCTCACTGGACAGCGTCTCTCTCAGGACCTCCCTGGGGTCAAAGGTCAGAAATTGACTTGGTTGCAAGATGCAATGGATTTATAGTAAGTGTATTTTTTTTTTATGTTGTGACCTGGAGAGGATTTAATTTTTTCCGAAAATGCTGGTGTTTTAGATCGAAAAAAAAAAGTTTCGAAATTTTAAAAATCGCTACTTCATCGGAATGGTACGAAACTCCATGACTTATATGGCAGTCGGTATGTGATCACAAAAAAATAAAAATAATAATAAAAAAAAATAAATTGTGTTTGAGAATGTCTAAATATTTATCCAAATTCACAACTTAAAAAAAATACAAATTTATGTCTAAAAACAACTAGAGAATTCATAAGGCATTTATATAGATCTATATAGGAATCTAGTGGCTGAACCATAGAATTGCAAAAGTTTTTCTTTTTTTACTCCAACCAGTTGGTACTAATCTGACTTCAATAATTGGATTTTAATTGGCATTGTCTCTATTTTAACATGAAATGCTGCCATAATTGAAAAGTAAAAGAAAATATTTGAAAAAAAGTTTTTGGTATTATTTTCAATGGGAAAACTTGATCATAATTATTGCATACATATTAATTAGTGCCATGAAATTATCTCAAAATACAAAATAAAAAAGATGATATATTTTTGAACAAAAATATATTACATTGATTTAACTGAAAATAAAAAAAGGTGTCTGGTCACTTTCGACCACAAACAACACAAGTCTGACTCCCAAATGAACAATACCAGAGGGTTACTGTTATCACACTGGACTAAAACTTACTGACCTTGCGCAAACATTGCAAGTTCCCCAAAAAAATGTTTTGGTCATTTTTGTACTTTTTTCTGGGATTTTTTCCCAACTTGTGGTGTTCCTGGTCAAAAATGACCAGCCTACAATAAATTGCTTATAATTACGGTAACTTTTACCACACAAAAACAATGTGACTCCCAAGATGAATGCAATGAGAGGTTACTGTTATCGAATGCACTGCAGTAGCTCTTTTCGAGATGCGAGTGAGTCTTGATCAGCGTGCAGTACGAGATAAAACTTATCGGAGCTCTTGTAGTGCAGACGAGATGCGAGTGAAAGTCTTGATCAGCGTGCAGTAGCTCTTGTAGTGCAGACGAGATGCGAGTGAAAGTCTTGATCAGCGTGCAGTAGCTCTTGTAGTGCAGACGAGATGCAAAAAAAGCTCTTGTAGTGCAGACGAGATGCGAGTAATGAAAGTCTTGATTGCAGTAGCTCTTGTAGTTTGAAAGTCTTGATCAGCGTGCAGTAGCTCTTGTAGTGCAGACGA
The DNA here is from genome assembly GCA_027422415.1 of Schizothorax lantsangensis. Lineage (NCBI taxonomy): Eukaryota > Metazoa > Chordata > Actinopteri > Cypriniformes > Cyprinidae > Schizothorax > Schizothorax lantsangensis. Next base: position 33,706,938 of record CM049850.1, on the reverse strand, counting down.
GATGCGAGTGAAAGTCTTGATCAGCGTGCAGTAGCTCTTGTAGTGCAGACGAGATGCGAGTGAAAGTCTTGATCAGCGTGCAGTAGCTCTTGTAGTGCAGACGAGATGCGAGTGAAAGTCTTGATCAGCGTGCAGTAGCTCTTGTAGTGCAGACGAGATGCGCTGATGTGAAGCCGCTTTGAGAGAGTGAAAGAGAGAAGACGCGGTCCAGCTGATTCACTCACGCTGTTTTCAAATGACTGATTTAATCTGATAGTTTGTGTGGATTTATTTACTCATCTAACCTACATGCTATTTTCAATAAATGTTTGCAGTAATTTCACTCATTATAAACTCGAAAGCTGCGGGAATGAGTAAAACTATGCGATATACACATAAATTCAGGACCTGATTAAATATAACTCTATTATACAGAAATTTGTGAAATAAAATTCCATGACTTTAACAAAACTTTTTCAGGTCTGGAAATTGCTGTTTTAAATTTTCATAGCTTTTCCAGGTTTTTCATGACCGTACGAACCCTGTTAAAAGCAACTGATGCAGTCTTTCAATCACTAAAGATTGGTCCTCTCCATCCTCTAATCACAGGTGATCCGTTACCCCGCTTTATTCCGGGACCTCTCAATTTACAAATTAAGCACTGGGCTACTTTATTAAAAGTATTGCTCTTAACAGACCTGTGTGTTTTGTATCACTAGTGCAGTGTCCGTTCTCTGAGCATTTAAACCCTGCCCGCGTGAGGCGCGCCGCTTCTGGCTCGCGCTGTTCTATAGTTTATTAAAAGTTTATTAATTTTGAACGTGTCACGTGTCCATATTGCACCAAAATGCGACACTGCGTCGCAGCAACACACCCGCCACACGTGAAGTCGATTGGATGAACGGTTCAAGACATAATAAAAATGCAGACAGACAGACTCAGACATTCCTGCCTTTATTAGAGAGAAAAATATGTTCAGGCCCCTGGCAAAATGACCAGCCTACAATTAAAAAGGAACACAAAACCTGTCCTAATTGAAAGAAAACAAGCTGACAAAAAGATTGAATCCAATATTTTTTGACCAGAAAAGTTGTACTTTATTCCGTTTTGTACAAAATAAAAGCATTTCATTTCAAACCAAACTTCCTGATTAAACATTAAAACACATGCTGCCATATGTGGCATTTAAAACATTTTATTTAATATTGACAAAAATGAATCCACAAATAATGCTTTTTTTCACTCAAAAACTGAGGTGCATGAGCTCAGATCAATTAGGCCTACGATCAATCAGTTTCAAAAAGAAACACAAAACCTATGATAACTGAAAGAAAACAAGCTGAAAAAAAGATTGAATCCAAAATTTTTGACCAGAAACCAAGTTGTAGTTTATGCCATTTTGTACAAAAAAGATTTAGTGATAGTGATTTACAAGCAACCGTTCTGACAGGGAACACCATAGGAGTCAAAGGGTTTTCAGCACAGCACAAAAGTTCAAACTTTCTAAAAAAGGTTTCGAAGGATGATTTGAAAGTGAACTTTCCCTGAAGTCAGAATTCATTTCACCGGTCGGCTGTCACATCAGCGCTTTGGAGGAGATCAGCAGAAATGTCAGTTATCCTCGGGGTCGATATCAGGTGATTTTAAACGTCTGAGTGCAATTAGAAGTTGTCTTTCTTGGCTTTGACACTTTGCAGTTTTGCTTTAGTGCAGCGGCGCCATCAGACAGATAAGTGCAGAGACTCAGATGAATGCATTTATGTCTAAAAACTAAGCCTGAAAGACAGAGAGATGTGAAAAACACCATAATGGTCCAACTTATTTACACATGAATGTGAAAAGGAATTAATCCAGTTTCAGACGGAGACTGAAAACACGACGTTCCCTTTCATTTCTGCTCTTTTGTTATTTCTATTCAGCCTGATCATTATATAATCCTAATTAAAGCTGAAAGTTTTAGGATTTTGTGCACTAATGTTTCAGTGCACTCTTTCTGTGACTAATCAAGTGTATGTAAATGAGCGTCACTGATCATGTGACAGTCAGATTTTCTTCCATTGAAGTTCAAGATGATGTTTGGATCATCGAGAACATGATCATCAGGTTTTGTTCATGCAGCTCCAGTGCTGCTGGCATTAATGCAAAAAAAAAAAAAAAAAAAAAAAAAAAAAGGCATACATGGTTAATCTGATAATATAAAAAGATATATTAAAATACAAGAAAATTACATATTAAAATATGATGCAAAATATAAGCATTTCAAACAGTGGACTTCTGGACCACTCTGTATATCAGTGTTGTCATTGTTAACCAAAACAAAAACTAATAATTAAAATAAAGCTGAAATAAAACAAACAAACAAACAAACAAACTGAAACTTAAAAATCTTTGAAGTGAAAATTGCAAATTAGAAATGTTTACTTGCCAACTCACTAAAATTAAATAAGTTGAAATAAAAGCTAATAAAATGAAAAAAGCTAAAGGGCATGCATTTCTTTTTTATTTGTTATCAAAACAAAAGATACATATCTCTAATAAGATTAATATATATATATATACACACACACACAGATACATATCTTTACATAAATAAATAAATTTACACAGACACACACATACAGGTGCATCTCAATAAATTAGAATGTCGTGAAAAAGTTAATTTTTTCTTGTAAGTTATTTCAAAAAGTGAAACTTTCATATATTTAGATTCATTGCATGTAAAGTAAAACATTTCAAAAGTTTTTTAGTTTTAATTAAACTGTCTGATGATTAGAGCTTACAATTCTTCATAAATAAATGACAAAAATAAAAAGTGAGAAAACAATTCTATTAGAATATTTATATTTGAGTTTCAATTAATGACCATCCATACAGTATAAATTCTGGGTATCTCTTGTTCTTTGAAACCACAATAATGGAGAAGACTGCTGACTTGGCAATGATCCAGAAGATGAACATTGACACCCTCCACAAAGAGGGTAATTCACAGAAGGTCATTACTGAAAGGTGTGGCTGTTTATATTTCAGTGCTGTATCACACAATGCTATATTAAATGCAAAGTTGACTGGAAGGAAGAATTTGGGTAGGAAAAGGTAGCACTAAGCAACAGGTTATATGGACTAATATATAAATGAGAATACGGTCAAGCTAAGCTAAATTCAAACACTTGTGAGAGCTTCACAAGGAGTGATTTCTCGAAGCTGGAGTCATTTGCTATCAAGAGTCACCACGCTCAGACGTCTTCACTGGAAAAGGGCTACCAAGCCACTTCTGAACCAGAGACAACGTCAGAAGCGTCTTACCTGGGTTTTCTGTGGAGAAAAAGAACTCAGTGGCTATGGGGTATTGTCAGACGCAGGAAGATGAGAGACACCAGATGCATTTTGATAAGATCCTGCTCTTCCTTCATCTCAAACCCTTCACTGACCTTCAGTCTCTTCCAGTTTACATATGTGACCCTGCAGCACAAAAGCGGTCATAAGAAACACAGGTATATTTGTAGCAATAGCCAACAATACATTGTATGGGTCAAAATGATCAATTTTTCTTTTATGCCAAAAATCAATAGGATAATAAGATCATGTTCCATGAAGATATTTTGTAAATTTCCTACCATAAATATATCAAAACTTAATTTTTGATTAGTAATATGCATTGCTAAGAACTTCATTTGGACAACTTTAAAGGTGATTTTCTCAATATTTAGATTTTTTTTGCACCCTCAGATTCCAGATTTTCAAATAGTTGTATTTCAGCCAATTATTGTCCTATCCTAACAAACCATTAATCAATGGAAAGATTATTACAGCTTTCAGATGATGTATAAATCTCAATTTCGAAAAATTCGACCCTTATGAGTGGTTTTGTGGTCCAGGGTCACATATCAGAAAACATTTCACAATGTTCTGCGTTTCGTCTGCTGCCGAGCAGAATGAAACACTCAGACGAGGATATTATGAGATATTATTTAACATGAGACGGAGCGTGACACTACTTCATATGAGCAAGATGAACACTTGATCTGGCTCTCGTCTCTCGTCTCACCTTCACTTAAACACAAAAGCACAGCGAGACTCCGCTCGACCTTCATTCTGGTCCTGACAGGCTTTATCACTCATCCTCACATCATCCGGCCTGCGTTTGAGGCTTGATTTACTGAAGTGACCTTTCTCAGCGGTTTTGCCGAGCTCTTCCCGTGCTGTAACCTCTGCCGGAGGAGCATGACCGGGTTCTGAACAGGATTACCAGCCTCCAAACTAAAGCGGCTGCCGGCGCGCTGTCAATTGCAGGTAAACCTGTTAAGTGTGAGGGGTGAACACAGCAGACGTGCCCTTCCCATAATGCTAAGCAGTGCAGAGAGAAGAGAAAAACTGAAGGTCTGAAGGTACAATGAAAGATGTGCTTTAGTTTGTTGCAACGATATTTCAAACCTGTCAAGAACAGGTTCTTGTCATATTTCACCCCAAAATCAAATGAAAAAAAAGAACTACCAAACCTTTTTTACCAACTAACTAACTAAATTAATTAATTAATAAAGGCTGAAAATGTTTCAGATAATACTTTGATATTATTAAGAACAGGTTCAGGTCATATTTCACTCCAAAATCAAATGGGAATGAGTGAATGATTAAATAAATAAACAAACATACTACCAATTTTTTTCTTTAACTTCTTGCATTAACCTTTTTTTTTCTCATAAATGATAAATATAAAAATAAATAAAAAATGCCATTTTAGATAAATGTTTTAGATGAACGTTCTCAATTTCAAAGTATTATGTTTTACCCCAAATTCAAATGGAAAAAAAATAACTACCAAACCATTTTCCACTAACTAAATTAATAAAGGCTGAAAATGTTTCAGATTATACTTTGATATTTTTAAGAACATTTTCAGGTCAAATTTTACCCCAACATCAAATGGGGAAAAATAAAACAAACAAAACCATTTTACTGTGTTTTACTTCTTGCATTAAACTTATATATATATATATATATATATATATATAGAGAGAGAGAGAGAGAAAATGCAATATATAATATTGCATTGTGAAAATAAATACATTAAAAAGCTGAAAGAATTTTTTTTTTTTCAAATGTTTTAGATAATACTTTGAAATTGAGAACTTTCACGTTTTACTGCCTCAACTTGTTTAAGGTTTTGCAGAAAGAGTGATTTATTTGACAAACTGGTTTAGGCTATTGAGAATTTGGTTCAGAGAATGGGGTTTAGTGTCTCAGCAAATGTGAGAAACTGTAATAATATCAAGATATTATCTGAAACATTTACCTACATTTCACTACTGATTATACCCTGTATGATTGTGTATGTGACGAATAATAATAAAGAACCTTCACGTTTTACCCCAAATTCATATGAAAAAACAGAACTACCAAACCTTTTTCACAAACTAAATTAATTAATTAATAAAGGCTGAAAATGTTTCAGATAATATCTTGATATTATTACAGTTTCTCACATTTGCTGAGACACTAAACCCCATTCTCTGAACCAAATTCTCAACAGCCTAAACCAGTTTGTCAAATAAATCACTCTTTCTGCAAAACCTTAAACAAGTCGAGGCAGTTTAACTGAGACTGATTGTATCTCATGCACTCTTTTTTGCAAAACTCTAAACACATTCTCACTCACTAAACGATTTGCACTGTGATGAACTCGTGATGCAAAACCTTAAACACAAGAAAGCAAAAGTTAAGCACAACTGCAACAGTTTACACACAATAATTCAATATTGTTCACACTTGTTTCTAAATATGTGAATATACAAAATATAAGCCTGAGAATTAGAGGAAGAGTGTGTATATGAGGTGGAGGAAGAGGAGGACGAGGACCGAGAACAGTCTTTTCAGATGAAATTAGAGCTACTGTGATAAACCATGTTCTTGTGCATGGAGTTCATCCTAATTTGAGCAGATTCTCTGTGGCCACCATAATCAGAAGGACAGTTCAAAAGAACAGCAAAAGAAGAGTGGAAGAGAATCTTGTGTAGAACTGCAAGACTACCACGTTCAGGTGGAAGAACTACTATAGTATTTTCCATCCGCTTACACACAAAATCTTTACTTGTCTCACAATTTCTGAAAGCTGACACTCAAACAGCAGAAGCACACACCAAATCTGCAAAAACCAGACACTAATTCTCAGCCTTTGACTCAGTTTTCAATTTCATAAAACACTTTTTGCAAAACACAACACACAATTATACCATAAATACTTTACAATGTAAATAAAATATTGTTTTGTGCATTGCAGTAATGAGATTTTTTTGGAGGGAAATGTGCTTAATTGTTGTGAAAATGCAAAAATGGGGAAAAAAACCTCTGGTTCTCCAAAAAATAAACAACTTTTTTAAAGCCAAATATACAGTCTAATTTCTTTCTTTTGATTTTGACCTAGACACATATACATACATATACATATACATATACATATATATATATTTTATTTATTCATATCTTCACTTACTGTATATTCCAGAACCTCCACTTTTTATATTTTTGGATTTTTTTTTAAATATAATACCCAGCCTTAGGCATTTAGCACTGATGTTTTAGGAGCTGATGTATTTTCCCTAAAGATTGTGCAGTTTTGAGTGTTTGCTGCTGTTCTTTTCCTGCAGGTTTTTTCTTGCTGGATGAATTTGCATGTGTCCTATTTTTAACGCAATGAAACCCAAAACTGTGTTTATGCTTCAGTGTTTATTTCGGATGTAAATCTCCAGCCTAAAGTTTGAGAGATTTTGATGCAATGAATTAATATGATGTAGAAACACAACCGCGCCGCTTCTAAAAACGGTTTGACATGTAAATCATGTCTTAACCTGCCGTGTCCTGACCATATCTGTGACTCCATCATATTATATTTAAACCTTTCAGATGTTCAGCAGGACAGCTGTGACCCTCACAAGAGTTTAAAAAAGCAAAGCCATAAAACAATAATGTCAGCATGTCAGCTCGTTACCAAAGACATGTTCACAATGTGTGTCTTATTGTTATGTGTGTGTGTGTGTGTGTGTGAACTTGTTTATGCTACATAGTGAGGACCAAATGTCCCCACAAGGATAGTAAAACCTGAAATATTTGACATTGTGTGGAGCGGCCTGCGGTCTCCACGAGGGAAAAAAATGATTAAAAATAGTAAATGATGTTTATCTGAAAGTGTAAGAATGCAAACAGGTTTTCTGTAAGGGGTAGGTTTAGGGTTAGGGTTGAGATAGGCCGTTAGGGGATAGAAAATATTGTTTGGTCAGTATAAAAGTAATAGAAGTCTATTGAATGTCCCCACAGTTCACAGAAACAAACGTGTGTGTGTGTGTGTGTGTGTGTGTGTGTGCGTGGGAGTGCGTGTGTGTGTGCCTAAAAGAGGAAGTCTCCCACCACCCATCCTCACCACATTCTACAGGGGCACCATTGAGAGTGTGCTGACCAGCTGCATCACTGTCTGGTACGGGAACTGCAGTGCTGCTGACCGCAAGACCCTCCAGCGGACAGTGAACACGGCTGCAAAGATCATCGGTGCCCCTCTCCCCTCCATCCTGGACATTTTCCTTGCACGATGCTCCAGCAAAACCAACAGCATCGTGAAGGACCCCACCCACCCCTCCCACAGTCTCTTCCAGCTCCAACCATCAGGAAGACGGTACCGGAGCATCAGAGCCCGCTCCGCCAGACTGCTCAACAGCTTTTTCCCCCAGGCTGTGAGAGCCCTGAACTCAGATCACCCCGTCCCCCTCTGAAACCCCATGCAAACCCCTACCTCCTGAAACATGGACCCCCCCCCCCCAACCTTACCACACCAAAGCAAAAAAACTGTGAACTTTTTTTGTGCAATTCAAAGTGTGCTACACACAGGTGAGTGGGCCTGTACAAACCACCTGTAGTAACACACTCTCCTCTATGCACTAGACACTTTTCACACACTGCTGTGTGTACACAATCCCACAAAAGACTCAGCAATATATGTATGTTTACATGCTCATGCACTACAAATCATCTTGTACTGTTCCCCAGCCAGCTGCTTGACTCACAATGTTTCTCTCTGCACATGTACAGTATTATGTGAAGCATTCGTATAGTTTGTATTTTTTATCTTTTATCTTTAGCTGTATAGGGTAAACATTTATATATAGTACACTTAGTCAAAATCTGTCAGTAGGTTAGTTGTGTATAGGTTTATAGTGTTGTATGTCTGTATTTATGTAGCACCGTGGTCCTGTGAGGCACGACATCTCGTTCCACTGTATGTCCCCACATGTAGCGGAATGACAATAAAGCTCAACTTGACTTGACTTGATGTGTGAGTGTGTGTGTGTATGTGTGTGTGAGTGAGTGAGTGAGTGTGTCAGTACCATGTCCGGTGGCGTGGGAACTTGGGTCCGGGCAGGATCTCCTTCACAGACATGACGTCGCCGGGAATGATGGGATAGAACTCGCTCAGAGAAGCCGTTTCATCACTGATCAAACACAAAGATAACAACAGTCGTCACGCTCATGACTGAAGCTGTTCTGATGAGCATCCACAGGTCAAATACTCAATATTCACAATATACTTTCAACTAACATTTTACTGTGTTTCACTTCTTGCATTAAACATGTTTAACTAACCAAACAAAGAAATAAATAAATAAAGTTACATAATATTTTGACAACATTATCAAGAACATGTTCAGGTCATACAGTATATACCGCCAAAATCGATTGGAATGAATGAATGAATGAATGAAGGAAGGAAGGAGGGAAGGAAAGAAGGAGCAAATGAATGATGAATAATCAAATTATTTTGCTTAAAGAAATTCAAGTCATACTACAAAAATAAACAAACAAACAAAAAAAATCTACTGCTATTTTAGCATTGTGAGGATAAACAAACAAATAGGCTGAAAATATTTTAGATAATATTTTGATAACATTTTGCTTTAAGAAATTTAAGCGATGTTTAAAAAACTAGTACTATTTTCTACATTCAAAAGTCAAAAATCAGAAAGAAAGAAAGAAAGAAAGAAAGAAAGAAAGAAATTTAACTTATTTTTTTCATTTCATTTTAACATATATTCACATAGAAAAGAGTTATTTTAAATCTGAGTAATATTTCACAATTTGACTGTTTTCACCGTATTTTTGATCAAATAAAGGCAGCCTTGGTGAGCAAAAGACTTCTTTAAAAAAATCTTACTAACCCTAAACTTTTGAACAGTATATTTGTCTTTCTTAAGTAATATTGTCCTGTTTTAAAACAGCAAAACACATTTGAATACATTAGTAAATAAATAAATAAATAATAAACCTACTGTACCAATGAGTAATGCAAAAAATGTTTTTGCCACAAAATTAATTTTATTTTTAAATTTGTATCTTTTTTTTTTTTTTTGCAATGTAACAATAAATAAATCAAAACGCTTAAAATATTTAGGTAATATTTTGATATTATTAAGAACATGTTCAGGTAATATTTCACCCCAAAATGCAAATAAAAAATTAAGCAAATTAATATTTTGCTAGATTTTTTAAAACTTTTTTCCCTTTCTTTTCTATTCTTTCTTTATTTTTTTCATTGTGTCATTTGACATAATTTGATTTTACCAAGAACATGCTCATGTTATTTCACCCCAAAATCAAAGTCATTGTGGTTAGTGCTGTAATTCTATAATTCAGTGAACAGTAGTGGGCGCTGTGAGCACAAATCACACATCAAGCTCTGACAGTGTGAATACTGAGATGACTGAATATCTAGTCTATTCTCTGTAGAATATAGATTAAAGTGTAACTGATATGGGAGGTTACAGTATGTACAGTCTTTACACTAAATGCCAAAGCTACTGTTGAACAGGAACTAAATAAATAATCCTTCACACCTCAACAAATGCTTCTTTCAGACAGCATATTTCATGCACAATTCTTTCATTTTATGCAGCCGCAAATGTGTAAATAATATAACTCTTACAATTGAACCTGTTAGTTGCTGTAACATGTTTAAAGCAGCATCTGTGATGGAGGAGAGAGAAAAGTGAGAGACAGATGAAGTGAAAGAGAGAGTTTCTGACAGAAAGCTGTTTGCACTGATGTGCTGTCTGTCTGTCTGTCATTCTGTCTGTCGCACTGAAAGCTCTGCATCTGTTACAAACAACCTTCACAACCTCACAGAGACTTTTATACACTATTATACTCATCTACTCCATTTAGTTAAACATCACTGTTACTGTTACTCATACTCAAGGTGCACACAAATCTAGTCCTGTTTTATTTTATTTTTAATTTAATTAATCTTAATTTAATTTTATATTTATTTTACTTTTAAAACTTAATTATTATTTTTTTTACATTTAATTTAATTACATTTTACCAAAAGGTTAGAAATATATTTGTGTTCAGAAAATGCACAAATCTAGTCCTATTGTATATTATTTTATTTTTAATTAAATAGAATTAATCTTTATTATTTGTTTATTTTAAAATGCAGATTAATCTAATTTTATATGTATATTTAAATGTAATAAAAAAATTAAATAATTAGATTTTTAATGTAATTTTACCGAAAGATCTGGAATATATTTGTGTTCAGAAAATGTACATATCTAGTTCTATTTTTATTAATTATTATTATTATTATTTTTTATATAATATAATATTTATTTTCATTTTTTAAAATCTGATTTAATTTTAAAATTTTACTTAATTTTGAATTGAATTGAATGTTACTGAATGGAATATTGTGGATCTTTAACAATACAAGCCCTATTTCTCAACACCATTGTCCAATGTCATTATTATTACTGTCTATGTTTTCACGTTCTATATTCAAATGTAAATCTGAACAGGTGTGAATGTCAGCCGTTCTCATCTAGTTTTGTACATCTATGTTTGTGCCTGTAACGCTGCGAGGGTTTAACGGGGATCACAGGAGCCGTCCTGTTTAACGGCCTGGATTCGGTCTTCACTGCATGTTCCACTGTGAGCTGATGGACACAGACAGACTCTGATTATCAGACTAAATGAGATCTACACTGAAGTGAAGGCTGAGTAACCTCTGATTCATGCAGACATCAGCTCAGAGACCTGCTTCAGACTGCTTTATAAGCCATTTTGACCTTCAGGTGTTTTGTGTAAGCCAGGATTACATCACTGTACCTTTACAATGTAACATACACTACTGATCAAAAGCAGAAATGAATACTTTTATTCAGTAAGATGCATTAAACTGATCAAAAGTGACAGTAAAGACATTTATAATATAACAAAATATTTAATTTTCAAATAAAGGCTGTTCTTTTGAACTTTCTATTCATCGGCAAATCCTGAAAATTTAAATGTATCATGGTTTCCACAAAAATATGAAGCAGCACAGCTGTTTTCAACTTTGATAATAATCAGAAATGTTTCTTGAGCAGTAAATCAGCATATTAGAATGATTTCTGAAGATCATGTGACACTGAAGACTGGAGTAATGATGCTGAAAATGTAGCTTTGATCACAGGAATACATTTCATTTTAACACATAAAAGTTATTTTAAATTTTAATAATATTTCACAATTTTAATGTTTTCACTGTATTTTTGATCAAATAAATGCAGCCTTGGTGAGCACAAGAGACTTCTTTCAAAAAATCTTACTGACCCTAAACTTTAGAACGGTATATTTGTCTTAAGTAATATTGTCCTGTTTTAAAACAGCAAAACACATATGAATACATTAGTAATAAAAAGTAAATGAATAATAAACCTACTGTACCAATGAGTAATGCAAAAATGGCTTTGCCACAAAAATTATTATTATTATTATTATTTTTTTTTAAGTTTACAACAGTTTTTCTTCTACTGTTTGTAGGTGCAATATTATTTTTACTGGCTTGCTATATCTGTTAATTTCATGATTTTTGATGACAGATTTTTGATTTGCTTGATTTAAGAGTGATTTGCTTGTTTCAAGAGGGCATTCGTTTATTTATAATGAGATGGATTCAATCTAAATCTATTTGGCAATTTCATGTCTTGTTTCATATTTCTCTCTAATAAACTGGCTAAATATATTTTCTCTCAGGTTTTATGTCTAAATTTCAAAAGGTTTTCTTCGCATCAGCACGGACAGCCGAGGCTCAAAGAAAATTTCCACTAGTATTTATGAGACTTTTGTGGTGTTTATGTGCGCTCATCTCATAAATACAATAATCTCAACAGGATTCAATGCAGATCAATGCAGTCAATCCAGATTCACACACTAGTGTTTAGTCTCTCAGATTGAGGTTAATCTGTGTTATTAAAGTCCATCCCGTTCTCAGAGGAACATGTGCGACTGACACAATGACAAAAGCAGAAGTTCATCTATGTTTGCGGATCTAAATGCGTCCTGACAAGCCAACAAAAAAGAAAAGAGGGAAGTGATTGCTATTAATTGTGTAATCTGAGTTTGAGTGAAGAATGGCGATGCGTGAGATTCATTTAACAAACAAACACTGTGGGTTTTCACTTTGACTGTCAAATCAGCCAGAAGAGAAGTTCAAGTAACTGAAACTCACCAGCTTTGACCAACATTATTGTATTATTGCATGAACTGTAAACAAGGCTTTTTGTCAGTTAACGGCCTGTGCCCTAGATATATCTAGATAGAGTTATGCTGTTATGTCGCTAAGATACTCTAATAAACATTTTTTCACTGTATGCTGCAGTGGATTGTTAACAAAAATAAAACACGCTGCCTCTGAATTTGGCCAACAGTGTGAGAATCTCATGAAACCGTCATTACAGGACACATTTGAGCCCAAAATCAATAGAAAGGGAGAAAAAAAAAAAAGAAAAAAAACAACAACAGGAAATTATATTAAGTTCTGTTATACACTACCAGTCAAAAGATTGTAATAATTAAGATTGTTTTAAGAAGTCTCTTGTGCTCACCAAGGCTGCATTTATTTGTTAAATAATACAGTGAAAGCAGTAAAATTGTGAAATATTATTACAATTTAAAATAGCTGTTTGCTATGTAGTTATCTGTTAAAATGTAATTTATTTCTGTGATGCGCAGCTGTATTTTCAGCATCATTACTCCAGACTTCGGTGTCACATGATCTTCAGAAATCATTCTAATATGCTGATTTGCTGCTCAAGAAACATTTCTGATTATTATCAATGTTGAAAACAGTTGTGCTGCTTACTGTTTTTGTGGAAACGGTGATACATTTTATTTTTCAGGATTCACAGATGAATAGAAAGAACAGCAAAAGAACAAGAGAACAGTATATTTGAAATAGAAATCTTTTGAAATCTTACATTATAAATGTCTTTACTGTCACTTTTGATCAATTTAATGCATGATGAATAAAAGTAAGAACTTCTTTAAATCATGTGACACTGAAGACTAGAGCAACGATGCTGAAAATTCAGCACTGATCACAAAAATATATTACATTTTAAAACATTCAAATAGAAAACAGTTATTTTAAGCTGTAATGATATTTCCAAATTTTACTGTATTTTTGATCAAATACATGCAGCCTTGGTGAGCAGAAGAGACTTCTTAATTACTCCAGACTTTTGACTGGCACTATACTGTATTAGAATGTGCATTTTTAACATGATAAATTAAGCACAAGGTACAAACAATAGAGCAATGATGCATGAATGTCCTGGCCAGGTTTCAGCGCAGTTGGTTTTGAGGAGCTTGTGTGTCTATTGTTATAAATCTGGCCTTGAACGCTGCCAGTGTTCAGCTGGGAATGAGCTCAGAATAACTGCAGCACATGTCCTGAATGTCAGGCAGAAACAGCTGCTTCCCCATCAGTAATGTCATGTAACTCCACAGACGATCACACACATGATCCCGAACATGTGCCACACTAATCAATCACTGTTATTCATTAAAAGAGCAGCTCACCCCAACATTTTAGCACAAAGTCACTTAATCACCACAATATGTTCTTATTTCTGTGGTGTTAGGCAGAATGCTTGAGCTTTTATTTTCCATGCAACAAACACGGTCTACAAAATCATATATGATAGTTTTGTGAGCAAAAAAGACCCAAATTTAAGTCATTATTCATTGATAATGTCATTTCTGGCTGCACATTCACATTTGTAGCATTGTGATTTGTCACAGAAGATTATAACAACAAAGTTTTTGTAGGAGTACACTGTAATTACTATTGCCACATCCACTTATTATAATGACTTTGAGCTTGTTTTTTATTCATAAAGTCACTTATATATATGATCAGTCATGGGTTGCAGTCTTTCTGACTTATTTCCATCCTAAAAGTGACCACTAACAGCAGATACAAAATATTACTTTCATAGTAATGTAGCTTTCATAGTAAATTATATTATATAAACACTGATGGTGGTTGAGGAGAGACCCCCCCCCCCACGATTGTAAAGCACTTTGGGTGTACAGCAATACACAATAAAGTGCTATATAAATGCAACATTCATTCATGCATTCATTCATTTATTCACATTTTACTACCAAATATTTATTACTGTGATGCAGGGGAAAAAAAGAAAATAAAAAACCTATATATATATATATACTGTATGTAAGAAATATTATATTACCTGTTTTAGGAACATTTTTATTGACTTATTTATATGTATTTATGTATATATTGCATTATCTTCATGAAAGTTTTACTCCCAAATTTTTATTAATTTGATGCAAAAAATGAAATACAAAAAATATGAAGAAAAATATAATATAATATAATATATGTAAACCTGTTTTAGGGCCATCATTTATTTACTGATTTTATTTATTTATTTATTTTAAGGTTATGACAGTATTTTCAACAACTAAACATTTTACTCCCAAATTTATATTATTTTGATCAAATATAAAAAGGCAAAAAGCTATATATAATATGTAAGAATTATATATAACAATTATTATATTGTATTGTATTATATTATATTAATTATATTATACTTTATAATATTATACTTTTGTAGTGAATATTTTGTCCTTTTTAAAGCTTGCTAACACAAGCCACTTCTACTGTATGGAAAAGAGCAGCTCAGACATTCTGCATATTATATTTTTATGATTTTGTCATCCATATCTTTTGTGTTTCATGGAAGAAAGAAAATCCTACAGGTTAAAACAGCACGAGGATGAGTAAACGCCAAAAACATGTTGAATGTCCTGCTGAACTCTTCCTTTAGCAAGCCTCAGAAGAGCTGATAAGAGCTCGTGTGTTGACACAGCTGCTCTCTGATGGAGGCACAGCAGACTGAGCTTCACTAATTAATACTGCTAACTCAGCTGATGATTTACACTGGTTTCCTGAAGCCGTGTGAATGCATTGGTGGCGTGTTTGGAGGGTCAGCGCGGCTCTACCTGGATTTGAACTTTCTCTTCTTGATCTGGGACGACATCTGCATGCCGTGAGACATCTGCTCCATCTGCTCCTCCTGCCAGCGCTCCGTTACTATTTTGGTAGCCATTGCAAAGCCCTCGGCAGCACCTGCATGGAGCAGAAGCACACAGCTGTCAGAAGGACAGAGAATCACAGCCATCACATCCACAACAGGACGAGTCACGGCCCATTTCCATCGCCTCTCCAAAAACAGACCTCAGAAATCATATTCATACAGTACACGTGCAATATGAAGGACTGATGCAACATATTACAGTCTACATGTGGACCTGTGAGACTCACAAAACCTGTTAAGAACACGACACATTTCATCCACAAATAAAAAGAAAGAAAGAAGATTTTGGATAAAAATGAACTCTGTTTTAGGGCCATTCAGGGTTATTATTGTTAACTAAAAAAACAAAACAAAACATTAATTGAAATTAAATAAAATATAAAAAAATGTAAACTTATATTTCGGGCAGTTGCAACCAAACCAACAAACTAAAGTTTTATATTTTAGAAATATTTTGCATAAAAATAAAGCCTGCTTAGGGCCATTCAGTGTTCAGTAATTAAAATAAAAATTATTTCAGGTAGTTGCTAAGGAAAAAAAAGGTTTTAATAAATAAACAGACAGAAAGAAAGAAATACGTTTTCTATAAAAAATGTTTTTATAATATTTTGCATAAAAATGAATGTTGTAGGGCCATTCAGACTTATTATTCTTAACTAAAGCTAAAACTAATACCATAAAAAAAATCATTATTAATATTAATATTTTATTAATAAAATAAATATGAACTAAAAATAAAGGGCCATTCAGTGTTGTTATCGTTAACTAAAGTTAAAATTAAACTACAGCTAAAACTAAAACCATAAAAATGTTCATTACTTGGAATAAAATAAATGTTAACTGAAATAAAATTAAATATAAAACTTTATTTCAGCCAGTTACCAAGGAAACATTTCTTCATTTAGTAAATTTTTTACTTACTTTAAGTTGATGTATTAAACACACACACACACAACAATTACTAAAACTTTAACTTTAGTCATTTAAAATTTAAATAAGAATTATATATAGAAATTTATTTATATAAATTTATATTAAGAAATTAATATAAAAATATAAAAACAATAAAAAGTTATTGTATATCAATGATACTAAAATAACTTGAGCCCTTTATTTATTTATTCGTTCATTTGTTTGTAGCTATATTTTATGATAGTTGTTTTTTTCTCCCAAATTTTTCTTACTGTAATGCAAAAAAATAAATAAAATAATAAAAAAATTAAAAATACTTGTGCATAATAAAAATAAATTACTGAAATATAAATTAATTCATAAAAAATAAATACATCTCTTTTAAATGTAGCAATCTTTAAAGGAAACATATTCTGTTTATTATTTTTCTTCAGTTTTTGTGTGAAATGTGACTTGGTCATGTTTACATGAGTTCATCCAAACACTACAGCAGGTGAGAGTGGAAAAGGAGAAGAGGGACACACATTGTGTCAGAATCCTGTTAAAAGTCCCTTTGTGAGCTATTGTGAGAATAATAATTCATTAGTTGTGCGGCTGGATGTGGCGCGTGAGAGTCCCGCAGTCATAAATCACCCCTCGCCCATCCCAACAGAATCAGGTCGCGTTTGAAGGATGGCTTCATTTACCCCAGACTTACAGCAACCACCTGCGTTACCATCAGAGCCCCTCCGATTTAACCAGATTACATCTACAGCACAGCTCTCTGGACAACAGCGTTCCCTCTCAACCCCCATCACGAGTCTGTTTGAACATGGGGACCAAAGGTCGCTCTGCAGCATACTAAAACTGATCTGTCATCAGCTGAGAGAGAGAGAGAGAGAGAGAGAGAGAGAGAGAGAGAGAGAGAGAGAGGAGAGAGGGAGAGAGAGGAGAGAGGGAGGGAGAGAGAGAGAGAGAGAGAGAGAGAGAGGAGAGAGAGAGAGAGAGAGAGAGAGAGGGAGAGAGAGAGGAGAGAGAGAGAGGAGAGAGAGAGAGAGAGAGAGAGAGAGAGAGAGAGAGAGAGAGAGAGAGAGGGAGAGGGAGAGAGAGAGAGAGAGAGAGAGAGAGAGAGAGAGAGAGAGAGAGGAGAGAGAGAGAGAGAGAGAGAGAGAGAGAGAGAGAGAGAGAGAGACAGAGAGAGAGAGAGAGAGAGGGAGAGAGAGAGAGAGAGAGAGAGAGAGAGAGAGAGAGAGAGAGAGAGAGAGAGAGAGAGAGAGAGAGAGAGAGAGAGAGAGAGAGAGAGAGAGAGAGAGAGAGAGAGAGAGAGAGAGAGAGAGAGAGAGAGAGAGAGAGAGATGGCATATAGGCCAGTGTCTCTCTCAATGAAAACAGACTGTTCAGAGAAACGCGATTGCAGAAAAACACTCTGGAGGTGATGGATGAACAGACTCATGAGAAATAACTCCATAAACGCCAAACGGCAGGATTTTCATCTTGGCTTTCCAGACTCTTGGTTTACAATGCAGAAAGCTCAGAGAAACAGGAATGCAAAGAAGCACGACTAAGTGTTAATTAGGATTTTAGAATTTATGAACAAAACGTGAGCGGGGCTTAAAACTTGCTCGGGTTGTTGCTTACTCACCCAAGTCAAACGAGTTAAAGGGTCTGTTAGAATAACCTAAACCTGAGCATGCAATTTATACCATTACTTGGTACAAAATAAACATGAAATGAAATGAAATATAAAACTATAACTTTATTTAAGGTAGCTATCAAGGCAATATTTCTTATTTATCATAGTTTAAGTTGAAAATACACAAAATTATTAAAACTTTAGTAATTTAAATTTAAAATTAAAACAAAAAATAAATATGAATTTCATAATTTAAATAAAAAGTTTTCAACAATAAAATGATAATAAAAATAATACTGAGACATTATTTATTTATTTTACATTTATTTAGCATTATTTTCATGAAAGTTAAGCATGTTTTACATGCAATTTGTTATTACTGGGATGCAAAAAACAAGTAAAATTAAATTAAATTAAATAATACTAAAAATGAAAAACATTAATGAAAAATAAATTGTTTATATTAAATAATGAAATATAAATGAATTAATATTCTGTAGTATGCACTTTTCATGAAATAAAATAACATGAAATGAAATAAAATATAGAGTAAAACTTCAAGTAGTTACCATGGCAATACGTCTTATTTTCATTTACTTTAAGTTGAAGATCCTGCAAACTGCAGGATTTTTCATCTTGGCATCTTTCAACTACTTTAGTTCAACCTTTGCTTAAGAAACAGGGTTTGGAGGAATGTTGCCTAGACAATTATCGGCCTGTCTCTAAGCTTTAATTTTTATCAAAACTTTTAGAAAAAGTTGTATATTCACAATTGATTTCCTTTTTGAATGAAGCTAAATTAACAGAACCTCTTCAATCTGGTTTCTCAGCACAGCATAGTACTGAGTCTGCTTTGCTTAAAGTGTTCAATGACATTTTACTTGCAGTTGATAGTTGTAAAAATACAGTACTTCTGCTTCTTGATCTTACAGCTGCCTTCGACACAGTTGATCATAATATTCTCCTCTGCCGGTTAGAGCGTTTGTTTGGTGTCGGGGGTATTGCTTTGCAGTGGTTTAATTCATATATTAGAGACAGGACTTTTTCTGTTGAGTTAGGTAAGTTCTCTTCATCTGTTGCTCCTATTGTCTGTGGGGTGCCTCAAGGAATCCATTTTGGGGCCACTTCTTTTTAATTTATATATGCGACCATTGGGAGATATAATTAGGAGACATAATGTTTCATTTCATTTATATGCTGATGATACCCAGTTGTACATACCATTGAAAGCTGGCGATACCATTGAACCCTTATTGGCCTGCCTTGGGGACATTAAGAAATGGTTGTCAAACAGTTTTCTTCGACTTAATGAAGAAAAAACGGAAGTAATCGTCTTTGGCCCCCCAAAGTTGAGAAGTGGTCTAATAAATGAGCTTGGCAAGCATTTCTCCTCAGTCTCTTCCCAGGTCAGGAATCTTGGTGTCATTCTGGACTCTGAACTTTGCTTAACTAAACAAATTAATACAGTTGTCAAGAACAGTTTTTATCAGTTACGGATTATCTCAAGATTGAAATCATTTTTGT
Organism: Schizothorax lantsangensis; assembly: GCA_027422415.1. Taxonomy (NCBI): domain Eukaryota; kingdom Metazoa; phylum Chordata; class Actinopteri; order Cypriniformes; family Cyprinidae; genus Schizothorax; species Schizothorax lantsangensis. The sequence continues at coordinate 33,687,480 of CM049850.1, read as the reverse complement.
CTTTTAATGACCTGGAGAAGGTCATTCATGCTTTTATTACCTCCCGCCTCGATTACTGTAATTCACTATATTTGGGTCTTCCTCAGTCATCCATTGCATGCTTACAGATGGTACAAAATGCTGCTGCAAGGCTATTGACTAGGGCCAAGAAAACTGATCGTGTTACACCAATTTTAGCCTCTCTTCACTGGCTTCCTGTCCATTTTAGAATTCAATTTAAAATTTTGTTGTTTGTTTTTAAAGCACTTAATGGTCAAGCCCCATCTTATCTCACAGATCATCTTACTCCACTTTCATCCTCCAGATCTTTAAGATCTTCTGACAGGGCTTTCTTAGCTGTCCCACGTTCACGCTTAAAAACAAAGGGTGATAGGGCTTTTTCAATTGCTGCCCCCCGTCTTTGGAATCAACTGCCACTAGACATCCGCCTTGCACCTTCTATTACAACTTTTAAAACGAAGTTGAAAACATCTTTATTCCCAGGCATTTTAATTGGATTTTATCTATGTTGTATTGTTTTACTGTATTATCTGTCTTGCTTATTTTATGTTTATCTTTGACTTTGTTCAGCACTTTGGTCAGCTTTGCTGAGATAAATGTGCTATATAAAACTTTACTTACTTAATTTTCTTTATGTTAAAGAACTTAAAGAAAGAAATTATTAAATGTAATTTCTAATTTATTTCATTTGATTTTGGGGTTAAATATGATGTGGACATGCTCTATATATTGTAAGTGTCACTCTTTAACTTTGAATGACCTGTGGCTGTAAATGGAAACATATATCAGCTAGGGCTGTGCGATATGACGATATATATCGGATGGACGAAATAAAAAGTCTATCGTTTCATATTATGTTCTATCGTTTATTTCGTGGTGTCGCAAAGTACATTGTTTACGGTAATACTTTTTCATCATTTGGATGACTGCGATCTTTACACGCCACCACGGGGCGTGAAGGGGAGACAGAAGCAGGTGGAGAATGACCAGAACTAAACGAGGGACTACATCTGTAGCATGGGCACGCGTTTTTAAGCACTGCAGTTTTAAAACAACCGATTTTAAGCTGTTGAAACGCAAACAACAGAGCTATGTGTGCACCGTCTCTGTTTCTGTGTGAGAGGACCGCGCTTTTTTTTTTGCCGCTTTATTGACTTTGAACGATTACATAAACACACTTATGCGTCAGAATCCCTGTCTTTGCAAGTATCCTCATAAACACAGTGATTTAGGTCTTAAGAGAGAAAACAGCTGAAAGAGAAAAAGCGTAACAGTATATTGGATCCGGACTTCGGTCTTAAAGGGGAAGCGGTCCAATATTCGTTCTGTCTGCCATTCATATTAATCATAGCACATTGCTAGAAAATCTCTCACTGCTCTTGACTAAATCACTTTTGTAACTTTAATAAGAAGAAAAAAATAATAATGATATATTTATATATATGTATAGAATCTATACATAATACACATGTTAATTATATATATCATAGATAGATAGATACAGCACTATCTATCTATCTATGATAGATATAATTAACATGTGTATTATGTATAGATTCTATAAATATATATAAATATTAAAATAATAATAATGATATATTTATATGTATAGAATCTATACATAATACGCGTGTTAATTATATCTATCATAGATAGATAGATATAATTAACACAGTGAAGACTAATTAATTTACACAATGTATGTAGCGTTTCTTATTTATTGTAGTTTTTGTCCTATTGCTTGCAATTAGTTTTTTATCCTTATTTCATCACTGACTTTATTTATCTTCAGTGAGCTTGAGTTTTTTTTGTGTCTCTTTTTAGGCTTGTATTAGTTTGATATTGACATTGGTGACAAGGATTATGACAATTCTATAGTATCAAAGATTTTAATATCATAAAAACCTTTTTAAAAGAAAAAAAAATACTATATCAGGATATATATCGTTATCGTGATATAAAATTTGTCATATCGTGATATAAGATTTTGGTCATATCGCCCACCCCTAATATCAGCCAATTAAAGACTCTCTTATTGGTTTTTCAACATGCAATACTCAGCTTGACACAAACTGAACAGGAAAACTAGTTATGCAAATGCACTAACCATCTGAACACATGAACCAAACACTGAACTAGTTAGTTAAATCAGCAAGTGACAGTGAATCTGCTGCGAGTTTGATTTTTTGATTAGTATTTTGCAGCGTTTTTCAGATCTTCAAGTACGTACAGCAGAGAGAAAACTGCTGGAGTTATAAATCCACTCACGTTCTTCAGGCCTTTAAGATGATCAGCAGAACGTCTCTCCTCCTCCTCGACCTTCACCGTCTCTCTCTCTCTTCTGTTCAAGTCTCCTTACTGTCTCACCTCCTCTAACTCTCCCAGCTTCTCCTCCGGACGTGTGTCTCTGTGGTGAGGACGACCTCACAAACTCCTCCTCAAGGTGGTAAATATAGAGCGACAGCAGAAGCAGCGATCAATTCAAAGCATCCAGATAGACTTTCAGTGAGATCAGCGGACAGAAGACCTGGAATGACACAATGGGCCGCTGCATTGTGGGATAGAGGAGCTGTGGGAAAAGAGATCTGTGGAAACAATGCATGAAGATCTCAGCAATAAAACATGCCCAGGTCTGCATTAAAGCCTTTGAAGAAGAGATCAGATGAGATCCTGACACTCACGATTTGGAAATGACCCCAGATAAAGCTTTTCTCACAAGAAATCTCAATAATGTTTTAAACTGTGCTCATTTGACAAGATACAAGTCTGCAGTCATTTATGCCTGTTTTGAAGTTAAAAGCCGTGGTAAAAATCACTATAACGCATGGCATTGAGTGGCTTATTGCTTTAATATTAGTATAAAAAAATATGATAAAACACACCAGTGTTCACAATAAAGTTGCCTTTTTTAATGTTACTACAGACTGTCAAGTAGCAAAATTAGTGCATAAAAAAATAATATTTTTTTTAACTTAAGTAAAATCAAATATACATAAACTTATTTAAATAAGTTTAAGAACGGAAATTATTAAAACTAATACTGAACTAAAAATAGAGCTTAACAGAAATTAAATAATTTAAATACAAATTAAAATGAAAACTGAACATTTAAAAATAAAAGATAATTCAAAATATTAATAAATACTATACTAGTGCTGAAGTACTGAAATTACTGAAACTATTACTGAAATAAAAAGAGCTAAACAGAAATATGTAAAACATTATCCAAACTGATGAAAATAATAAAAGCAACAAAATTACTAAATTTAAAACTGAAAATTTAATAAGATTAAAAGCTGATTAAAATGATTAATAGATACTATAATAGTACACAAATAACATTGAAATTAATGAATAAGTCTAAGCGGAAGTACTGAAATTATTAAAAATAATACTGAAATTAAAAAATAGAGAAATAGAAATAACAAAAAAAAGAAAAAAATTAGAAAAAACAAAATGATGAAAAGTATTAAATGATATTTAATATGAAATGTAGTGCAGTAAAAAGTACAATATTATGCTTTGGAATGTTGTGAAGTAAAGTTTTCTAAAGAAAAAGACTCTGCTGTAAAAGTACTTTTCAAGTGTCAGTACAGAGTACAAATACTACTGTCTGCCTCTGTTAATAGTACATAAATCACATTAAATTAATTAAAGTTGTTGAATTACTAAAACGAATATTGAAATTAAAATAGAGCTAGAGAGAACATATACACACATACATATATACATATACATATATACATATACATACATACATACATACATACATACATACATACATACATACATACATACATACATACATACATACATACATACATACATACATACATACATACATATACACACATTTTTTTTTTTTTAAATATAGAATTTAACTCAATTATCACTGGTGTATCACATTTACATTTATCAATTTTTACAAATCAACTATAAATGATGAGCATCACAAGCAATGTGAGCAATGTGTCATAACTGCTTCACGTGTGTTTATCTGCATTTTACAGTGGCTTTAAATGCAGCTTGTGTAATTTAGAGACTTTATAGCAGTGATCAGCGAGTGTCACCTGCATGTGTGAGAGCAGACATTGACGTGTTTGAGTGTACACTACAGTATATATGTGATTCAGGTAGAGTTTAGGGTGTGAACGCTGCACTGGACTCTGCAGGTTATTTATAAGCATTTACTGCCACACCTGCCGCTCAAATACCGCAGTAAACAATGCCAACCACTTCTACTGTTTCATCTGTGACATTGAGACTAAGAATAAACCCGCATGACCAGAACAACAGCAGGCCAGCTTTGTCTGTTCCCATTGTGACGAATGAAACACAGGCCAGAAACATGTGCTCAAATCTGTCCTGTTGAGAGACGCATGATCCGAATGTCTGACTGCGTCTGATAATGAGACCGACCGCTGTCACACACAATCACACACACATTTAAACAAATCATGAAAAATGACTTTATTTACTAACCCTCATGTGGTCTCAAACATGCCAGGACTGCCAAGGACAAAAAACACCACAAAAATATGCAGCATTAATCATAACAGTAGTGCATATGACTATATTCAAGTTTCTAAGTCATTAAATACTTTGTGCACTGAATCAAACAATCAAATTTAATGTTATTTGCAATTTTTTTTGACACTGATTAAAATGATTAACTATAATATCACTATTAGTTTTTTAATTTTAGTTTAATTTTATTGTAGCATTTCAATTTAAACTAAATAAAAATGTAATATTTTATTACAGTTAATGCTAATGTTATTTAAAGTAATGAAAATGTATTTTGTTTTTAAAATTTGTATATATATTTTTTTTTACATTTTTAATTTATTGTAAGTTTTATTCAACTTAAACTAGATGTTGCTGGAATAAATAAGTTAAAGGCTTTTTTGAAAAAAAAAAATTCTAATATTTTTTTATTTAATATTTGAATTTTAAATAATTTTATTTTACTTAATGTTTATTTTATTGCAAGTATTTATTTTTTATGGTTTTAGTTTTAGTTTATTATAATAGTTATAGTTATTAACTATATCACAATTATAGTTTTTGTTAATATTTTACATTTTGTTGTGTTTTTTGTAAGTTTTACATATATATAGATATTTTAAGTAGTTTTTAAGTCTTAGTTTATTTAATCTCTATTTTAGTACTTCAATTTAAAGTAAATGAATCATTTTTGAGAAGTTATTTATATTTATTACAGTTAATGCTTATTTTATTTAAACTGAAAATGTGTTTTTTTCATGCTTTTAATTTAAAGTTAACTAACCTTTTTAATAATTTAATTATAACCTTGGTTATTGCTAAAAATCAAGGTTACAAAGTATGCAGTCAAATCTGGTGCATTGTTGCTAAATGCATTGGACAGAATAAAATTGAATATGTTACTTGCAATGCTATTTTAGTATCACTGATATACTGTTATAGTTTTTGGTAATATTTTGAATTAGATTCTAGTTTTATATTTCCTAATTGTTTTTTTTATATAGTTTTCTTATTAATTTTATTTATATTTATTGATTTGTGTATGTGATTTTTTTATTAATTTATTATTATTTTTCAATTTAGCTTAATTTTTTATTAGGTTATACTCAACTTAAACTAGATGAAAATGAGAAAAGTTGCTGAAATAAATAAGTTAAAGTTTTTTTTAAAAAAGCATTTTATTTCAGTTAATGTTTATTTTATTACAAGTAATTTTTAATGGTTTTAGTTTTAGTTAACAATAATAACCCTGCTGAAAATCTGCAAAGAATACAATCAAACCTAGTCCATTGATGCAAAAGTTTTGAATCTGAACACATGCAAAAGTGAAAGCTTTAGTAGACGGAAAGATTTACAAAATTAAAGTTTGTTCCTCACACAAAGCAGAGTTAAGAAGATATGAAATATTGTGCATGGAGTGAAACGCACAACTGTTATAATACTTAAAGTGATTTGTCCTTTTGCAGTTTGACTGTCATGGTCACTATGAATATTTGCATACTGAAAGAGGTACAAAATTTCCCTTTCTGTGCTCCTACAGAAGGAAAAGCCAGCACACAGGTCTGGATCAACATGAGGGCGAGGAAATAATGACATTTTCATTTTTGCATGCAGCTGTTTTCGTTTTTTTCCCTTTTTAATAGCGAGTCAAAGATCACATTAAAATGCAAAAGTGTAGGAAGAGAGAGTGTGTGTTTGTGTGCGCGCGTATGTGCATCCAATTAACTCAAACGACGCATCTATCAAGCTGTTTGGCGATACAGAGGAAAAGTGCACAGGAGAGGAGAAAGCAAATCTGCCCACATGCTAATTAAACACATTCACGCATCTGTGAGTCCTGCTTCTGCATGAGATGCAAACACTTTCTCTCGACAAAGAACATCAATCAGAGAGCAGATAAATAATAATCAGCAGCAAGTCCATTGTTGAAGATCTTTTAGATTAATAAAACATTCAAGTGTTCACTGCAGCTATTTTTGCAGGACACAAATGTGACGGAGTCAGGCTGATTTAATGGGTTCAAACATCCTGTAAAATGAAATGACATACACTTATATCAGACAGAATCGAGTCGGGTCAGGTTTGACAGGTTAATGTGATCTGGTTAAGCCCTGCTGCTACATAGCCTAACCATAGTAACGTCACCATTCTCATTTGATGTGCATTCAAAAGTATCTGGCTATGATGGATAATAATAAAAAAAAAAGTTATAATGACATCAGAAATGTTGCAAGCAACATACTGAACACGTGTGATATTAGCTCTCTATCAGCATGGCTGTGATTGCGGCCTTGTGCCGTAGGTAATGACAGCCATGCTGATATACTGTCATATCGCACAGCTACGAGTGTGATATTGCATTTATACAACAGTTCGTCGGTGCGAATGTGTAAATAAAAAACAAACAACCATGGATTGTCTTTAAAAACCCTCTTTTGAGCAGAACCACTTCCTTCTACCACAGATTCAAATCAAAGTTTGACAGTTGAACAGCTGAGCCCAAGCCTCCATTACTAATTCCAAAACCTTACTTTAGAACTTAACTAGTAACGAAGGAACGTTGAGTTGCTTCATTAAAAGCTTACTGTATTACTGTATTATCAGCAGTGTATTATGTATAGTAGATATCGTGAGAGAGATGGACTGAGCGAGTGTGATTAGCTGCATCTGATACAGCATTAATTCTTCAGCTCAAGCTCATATTTGTTAGTCTGAATGTCCGCTGAAAAAGATATCTTTGTCGTACTATCCTTTCATCTGTTAAAGGGTTAGTTCACCCAAAAATGAAAATTAGTCCATGTTTTACTCTCGAGGCATCCTAGGTGTATATGACTTTCTTCTTTCAGACAAATCCAATCGGAGTTATATTAAAAATTGTCCTGGTTTTTTCAAGCTTTATAATGACATGGGTGGGTGTTTTTGTTCAACAGTCTAAAAGTAGTCAAATAAAGCGCGCGCATCCATATTAAAGTCCGCGTGAACCGGAAGTTGCTGCTGACTTTGGTGACGTATTTCCATCTGAAACGGAACATTGAGTAGAGGGCGGGGTTTTATTTAATTACTTTATTTTTGCGTTCCTCCTCTCATCTCTCACTCATAGCAAACTAATGGTTGGAGGGGTGTGGTTAAGCATATTCTGCCCGACCCTTTAAGTGTGATTTCCAATGACAGCGCTGCTCAGTGCATTTGTTGGCTTCGACTTAAAGGTGTTGTTGAAAGAAAAAGTAACTTCCTTGTTTACAACAGCGTTTCAGTCTCTTTCAATATAAAAGTCTTCTCTTTAAAACTCGTCTGTTGTCGCCACCTAATGGCAGATTAATATAACTAATCACCATCAAATACACACCGTTTGCCAATACCAAATACTATTATTTATATAAATATAATTTATTGAATAATAATACTTAATAAACAACAACAGATATACAGCATTAAATTTACATTAAAATATAAAGTTACGAGACTTTGTCCTCAGCCAAAATTGGCCTATTTGCTCTGGAACAAATAATATATTAATGAGACCAAAGACTGCCCATTAGATTTACCCCAAACAAATGATATCTCATGTTTAACCACTATAGAGACGTCAGAGCCAGCGGTAAATTCCAGAAGATCTAGCCGAGGTGAGGCTGCTCTCTGCGGGTTCATGAGCGCTGAACGACCGCTGACGCCTGGAGCTCACATCTCTGAAAACATTGAAGCAAATTTTAAATAGACGTTATCTTTATTAACAAACCGCATATGTGAAGTCTAAACAACTATATTCTCGCTTTGAAAAGTCTTAAAACTATGTTATCTTTGGAAATATGGCTATGTTAATCACATGTAAAAGCACATATAGTGATAGGTGAACGGAGTTTTTTGAAAACTCTGAATCAGTTAAACCACTGCATCGCAAAATGAAGCGATCCAATCGAATCGCGAATCATTTGATTCAGATGGGGACTTCAAAGCGCGTATCGTGAATCATTTAATTTAGATTGGGACTTCGGAGAGGGTTCACCAATCATTTGATGGGAACATCTTTGCGTTAATTTGTGGTTATCATGGTTTAACTATAGTTAGGTTTAGGCCTATAGTACGGTGGCCGAGAGAGCTCAATGCGCTGCAACTTCAGAAAACACATGCAAATAGAAAAAGCACCAGCAAATCAAGAAAACATCTTCATCAGTTTGACAGCAGGTGCTGCAAATGCTCACAACACAACCAAATAAAGACTTTTATTTGCAGTGCGTTTCTTTGTTTGGTTGTGTTGTGAGCATTTGCAGCATGTTTGTTGTCAAATTGATGAAGTTGTTTTCTTAATTTGCCAGCGTTTTTTCTATTTGCAGCGCGTTGAGCTCTCTCGGCCACCTTAGGCGTATAGGTGTATATGCTTGTTTGTTTGTTTTTTTCACCTCAAGATGACACACAGGATGAATATAGAGATGCAGTTTTCACTGCTTTAGGATTGACAGAACTTTGGATAGTTTCCATGTTCTTGTCTAGATCAACTCTGAATAACTAAAAGAGAGTTTTAGGGCAGGATTTTGTTTATGTGAAACTTAGCTAGCAGGAAACACAAATTAAGTTATATTTTATATTTATTTTCTCTTTTGAGTAGTCAAACAATCAAAAGAAAGCAACCAGCAAAAAGAAAAGTCACTTGCAAAATGAGATCAGATAATAAATCTGACCAAAATGTCTCTGTGTGGGTACACTGGCAAACAAGTGAATGAATCTTCCTCAGAAGAGACAAAAACAGCAACTCACTTTAATGACTGACTTATATTATAATTACATCCATAAGCTTTTTGTCTGTTGTCTGCCGTTATGTCCCCACCAATGCCAAAATCAGACCTACACCTTGCGCAATATAGTGTTTTCTTAAGTGAAATGTGTTGGGGAATTTGGCTATTAACATGAAAAATTGTAATTATATTCTGATGAAATGAACTAAATTGACTTGAAAAAAGATTTGTTCATTCTCATGGGTGGACACGGGTCTGACTCTCTGTCCATTAGACCAGGACCTCCAGTCCTTCATCTCACAGCTTCCAGACCTCTCACCTGTCATCTACAGACCTGCGAGGAGTGAATGTTTAATCAATGATCACAAATTAATGCCCACAATGCACTGCTCTACAACAGTGCTTTACACTGCTCTTTTCTACACATTGTTCTAAAAAAAGTAAAATAAAAATTAACATTCCAACCTTCATGAACCTGTTCTATTTGATTATCACTCATTAAACAGACATTAAATTAATTACCAAGCACAGAATGAAACAGACGGCGAAACAAACTCTTTCACAGTTAAGGAACTGAACTTTAAAAGGCAGATTAACAAGTTATCACGACCTAAAACAATCACCAACTTCATAATGAGCTGTGAAAATTAAAATATATTACATCTAATCTGTGTATTTTTGGGGGAAGAATAAGATCATCTACCAAATTATACTTCCAGCACTGGGAATCTGAATTAATTACACCTCAGAGAGACAATGAACTGATGAGAGATATTATTAATGATTACAGTTTTATAACTAAGTTTACTTCAACTTTCACTTGACTGAGAATCTAATGAGAATCAGAAAGACATTACAGTAACAATGTCAAAAATGTCAATGTCAAAAAAACTGTTTCCAACATTGATAATAATAAGAACTGTTTCTTGAGCAGCAAATCAGCATATTAGAATGATTTCTGAAGATCATGTGACACTAAAGACTAATGATGCTGTAATGATGCTGAAAATACAGCTGCGCATCATGTATTTCACAATTGTATTATTTTTTTCTGTATTTTTGATGAAATAAATGCAGCCTTGTTGTTCTTTAAAAAATATTAAAAATCTTACTGAACCCAACCTTTTGAACAGCATTGCTAATATTTTTCCTTCTGTTTTTCGCGTGAAAGGTGACCTGTTTTGTCACGCAACAACAGAGGAACTTTGTCACCTTTAGATAATAATTTACTCATATATTATCACTGAACGGTTTATGAGTGTGCAATAAAAATGACTCTGACCTTTGCATTGTTTGCTCTCTGTTTAAATGTGGACGAGATCTGTGCTTCAAAACAGGTGATGTTTCGGGCAAAAGCATAATTTACCATAACAAACCTTACAGTAGAGCACCAATATACTGTAATATTCACAAGGACACATCAAAATTAAAGTGAAAGAACATATATATTTTAAAAAAAGTTTACTATGCCAATCAAATCAATACACTGCTAGTCCAATATGAGATGAACAGTACATTATTTAAATAACGTAATTGACATGTTTGAGGATCAAGCGTCTGTAAAACTCACAATAAAATTATGGAAGATTTAGACTAGGGTTATTTTTCCTGATTTTCTTTCCCCAAAATGACAGTCTGAATTACGGCAGTGACTTCGCTTTGCAATGATATGTTTGTTTCCTCCATAACAAAGAGCTTTTGTCAGTGTTTCTGAGGTATTTCCAGCACTGAACACACTTCAGCACTTCCTCATAGCTGCAGACTGTAAAATCCCCATGAAGCCTTTCACACCGACTCCAAGGAACAAGTGTCTTTTGTCTGGTATGCAAATATATAATTCACGAGTGGAAATTTCCAGCATTACATTTAAGACATGCTTTTAGAGACACGCCAGGTCTGTTCCAGGTCTGTCATTGTTTGTATAGAGCTGCATAATGAAATAAGACCGAACCCTTCAAAGTTATTGTTAAAATGTTTTATAAAAGTCAGCATGAAATCAAAATGAGCCTCATTAACTTTCTTAATGCATCCATTGCTTTACTGTAAGCGATTCATTACTCCATGCTTTAAAAATGTTCTATTCCTTTCCTCTTTTTATGATCAAATCAATAAAAACTAATCAAATCAAGAGTTGCATGACATTTTTTTCTCATTTGGTATGTTTACATGCTCTAATTTTCATCAGTCAAAATGAAACGTATCTGACTGCAGATTCTGAAAACTCTGTTTACATGAACCATAAATGTTGCAATATGATTCACATATTCATTTACATGTGCATTTCATGTAGGCCTATTCAAAACAAAACTTCAGGGCATACACAGATTAGTATGTAACCTATCACTGTGCATGTGCAAGAGGCATTTTTTACTCAGATTGAGAATATAGTTGAATTCAAGCATTTACATGCCTAATTTTTCCTGTTAGTTGGATTATTTCAGGGCTATTATTTCATTCAGATGAAGCTCAATCAGATCGATTGAGGTGTTTACATGAACACTTTTCAGTCCAACTGAGCCATCAGTCCGATTATAAACAGATATGCAAATGTTTCTTAAATATCCTGTTTCCCTGAGAAATGCATCAGAAGTTAAATGGGTTTTGAACGGTATTTCATGCTGACCTTCACGTTATTCAGATTAGCGCAACAAATACCATCAATGTTGTAAAAATGTTTCTGAAAATGCAGCAACAACAGCATTTACAACTTGCATTTCATGTTTGTCTGCATTTTGACTCATGCATTATGCATTATGCATTAATTAAATAGTCAAATAAGTTAAAACAGAGACATATTGACAAACAAATGGTATAACACTTGTAAAAATGGCAATGCTACAGATAAGCTTAGTTTCAGTCAAAGTGCCAGTTTGAAAACACTCATTACTTTTGAAATTCCCTTTAAGGTCATTTTGTGTCAACTCAACTCTAGGTCTCTGGCTAAATACATATATATATATATATATATATATATATATATATGTATTTAGCCATGTAATATTTTGGCCTTCTTTCACATTTATGTATTTCTCTATATATATATATATATATATATATATTTCTGTTGAGAGAAATACATAAATGTGAAAGAAGGCCAAAATATTACATGCTATGGATGAATATTTACTGAGTAATTCACTATTTTGTATTTGGTTTTTGACCACTGTTAACGTGTAGAGTTTAACAATTTACTCATGGAACCAAATTGAGACCCCAATATCTCTGGAACTGAACCATACTGGACCTTAAAAATGAAGATTACAAAAGAAACATTTCTTAAGAACCAATATCTAAAAGAACATTAAGATATCTTTAATACTTCTTGAGTTCCAGGCATGCAAACTTTGGGAAAAAATCCATTCAAATTTGAATGGTCACCATTGGCACATAATGCAACAAAGACTGCATAAGTCAATGGATTTTACTAATAGACCTACCAATCTCTGTGTAAAATTAATATATGATGTAGCTGCCATTTTTCTAAAGTCATTTTTCCCACCTGTAATATGGCTCCAAATCTCAGGTGAAAAGGGTTATTTTGACCCCACATTTTGACAAAATATCTATGGATTATTCATCTATGGCACGTAATATGTTGGCTTTCATCACTATTTATGTTTGTCTTTCAGAAAAAAATAAACAAAATCAAGCATTTTAGCTGGGGAGGTTTCTGAAGTTTGGTTGATTTCATACGGAAAGACCCTTAAGTGACGCTAGTGAACTTAAAACGTTTGTATGAACTCTCAAACTTGCGCCACTTCCTACACAACCTGACGCAATGAGTTGGCAAAACCCAAAAGATGATCATTTAACATTTTTTTATCTTGCATGGACGTACTAAGATGAGCACTGAGAAGAGCAAGAAGCTCCTCCGGTTAGTTGCAAGACAAAGTCAATTCCTGAATCTCCACCATCCACCTGTCCAGAAAAATCACGCCAACTCTAGGTTCCTCTTCATCTATAAAGTCCTCATCAGGTCCTGGAGTCCTGGAGGTGGTCTGTCCTCATAACATAAGTCCTCTGGTCTTGTTGTCCCTCCAGAGGAATCCCTGGCATCCAGTTTTGCCTGTAGTTTGACGTCACAACATCAGAAACATGTATGGACAGGTAGGATGAGCTACACCTGGAGTCCTTCTGAACTGGGTCAGATAGTAAAGGAGTTTGTTCTCCAGAGAAACCTTCTGAGTCCTGGGAAGGTGCTGGAGAATTTTGACCAGTGTCACACTGGAATAAACAGTCGTGAAACTGCAGCGCACCATTTTTGGTGGGTCTAACAGGTACCACCAGTGGCCCGCTGCTGTTTTCAGTGTCTGAATGGCCTAGTAAAAAGCTCGAATTGGACTCTGGACCAAATGAATCCAAGCGGGTTTCATCTGTCATGCCATCAGATGATGGTTTGATGGAGCTCTGGTCAGGCACACAGAAGCTGTAGTGCAAAGAAGACTCTGGGCTGACTTGGACCAGGATGCCCGGTTGATCGCGTGTCCACTCGTGGTCACAGGGCTCCTGGGATGCGTAAGCATCATTAACCACGATCTCTGACTTCGACGGAGGAAAAACAGCCTGTGGTTCAAGCTTCGCAAAAAATCCGGGCCCCACTTTCACTTTAGAGATGTCGTCTGGGGGATCTTCACAAAATGCAAGACCTGGATCTGTATCTGAAAATTGCAGGATCTGGTTTACAGAGAGAGAAGAGAGTTTTTGAGCCAATCAGATATTTAGGATATATATTTACATTTTTAAATAAATTGTTGGTACACCAGTCTATCCCAGGTAAACTGGGACGTTTGGTCACTTTAATCACTTTGAACTGGGTTTCCCAATTGAGTTGATGAAAAGCTAATAATAATTTTTAAATAAAAACCATTCAAATAAAACACTTACTAAAAACAATTTAAATCAAAATAGTCAAATTAAAATAAAAAGAATCATCATAAAATTCAAATTAAATAAAACACTAACTAAAAATTAACCAGATCATAAAATATCACAGTAAAATAAATAATTTTAAAATAAAAGCAAATCAAAATAAAACACTAAAAAATCTATTAAATCAGAAAAATGTCAAATTTAAAAAAATATTATTGTAAAATAGAATCAAACAAAATAAAACACTACAAATTAGTTAAGTCATAGAATGTAAAATCAAAATAAATTATTTTAAAAACAATCAAAATAAAACACCTACTAAAAATCAATTAAATCAAAAATAATTACTGTAAAATTAAAATAAATAAATCATTTCAAATCAATCAAAATAATCAAAAACAAGCAATCCAAATATAACACTCAAAAATCAATTCAGAAAAAAAGTCAAATTAAGATATACTGTAAAATAAAAAACACAAAAATCCAAATAAAACATTTACTACAAATTAATTAAATCATAAAATGTAAAATCTAAATAAATAATTTAAAAATAATAAAAATAAAACACCTACTAAAAGTCAATTAAATCAATTAAATAAAATTAAAATGAAGTATTTTAAAATTAAAATAATATATACAATTTTAAATAAAATGAAATACTAATTCAAAATTAATTAAACCAGAAAAATGTTGAATTAAAATATATCATTGCAAAATAAAAACAATTTAAACACTAGAAACTAATTAAATCATAAAATGTCCAAAAAAACCTATCAAAACACTTACTAAAAAACAATTAAATAAGAAAAAAATAAATAAATAAAACACTAAAAAAGTGGTTAATGCATGTCATGTGAACACCAGAGAACCATGAACATGCAAATGTGCCATTAAGTTATAGAAATATAAATATTTACTCTACTTCAAGTAAATATTGTAGGTCAAAGATTTGGCTGACAAAAATGTTTGGAAATCCCTGACTTATTAAATTCACATATGATCATATTTGATTCTAGATGCCATGTATTTGAAACAGAATGAAGCAGAATAGATTCATCAAACGAGTCGTAGTCCATAGGGAAGTTTAAAAGTGAAAGACGTTTTGTCAATGAAGCCAAGTATTGACTTGATTAATCAACACAAGGTTACACAAGAACCCAAACTGAGCCAGTTTACTGAGCAAATATCAACATGTATGATTTATCTTTTCACATCACAAACGGATAAGACTTTTTATAATATCTCAAAATCCAAAACAGGGTAAATAATCCATGAAAGCGCAGAAGTGCTCCAAGGAAAATCCGTGACTGTTGATCTGGCAGCAGATGTTTGTGCTTACCGTAATCGACATGATAAACTCATTTTGTGTTGCCGAGAGCAATGTGCAGATAAGACACATTCCTTCAGGAGCTCAAGAGAAACGTGACACTCTTGTCAAACAGGACTTTTCACTGCCGGTAAGACAGGAGCCCATTCCAAGTATGTTCACCTGGAATTTCCCACAGCGATTATGACACAATCACTTACCCGCGGTTTCGGTAAGGAGCTCTTTCTCAGCTGGCAAAGCATGATGGGTAGGACGATCAGCAGCAGCAGAGCCAGCAGACAAGGCCATATTAATATATGAAGCCAGGAATTAGTTGCTGAAAGACACAGAAATTTCAAATGAATATAAAGTTCAGTCTAGTGTTACTTCTGCTGGCAATCGTATATAATGATGTGAACACACTGTCAAATAGGGTTTTATTTCATTTCAGCAACTTTGTCTCAATTGCTATCATTATTTTGCATCATATACTGGCCATTTTTAAAAAAGAAAATAAATAAATCAGTAAAAAAGAAGAAAGAAAGAATTAATAAATAAATATTTTTTGGCAATTGTATATAATGCACATTTTTTGTTATATAATTCAAGTTTCAAGTTTCAAGTTTTATTTGTCACATACACGACTATACAGAGATTGTATAACCAGCAGTGAAATGAGAGTCGGGTCCGCTCCATGGACAGTGCAAATATTGAAAAATACAACACAAGGGAAGTATACATAAAATAAAATGAATAAAAAATAAGATATAAAGAATAAAATATAAAATATAAGGTATAAAAGAATGTGCATGACAGTATGCTGTAGAATTAAATATTAAGGTAAGCATGACTGTACGAGAGAGGAATGTGCAAACAGGTTGAACATGGTTGACATGATGCAGCCAATCACAAAAATAAATAAATATAAAAAATAAAATAAGATAAGATAAGATATAATAGTAAATTGTATATTGATATAATAGTAAATACTGTGAAATAGGTTACTATTTAATTTCAGCAACTTTGTCTCATTTTCTATCATTACTTTGCATTAAATATACTGGCCATTTAGGTCTAGGAAATAAATAAATAATTAAATAAATAATAATAATAAAATAAAATATAAATAAAAATAACCAAATGAGTAAATAAATAAATAAATAAATAAAAAACAACAACAAACAAAATAAGTAAAAAATTAATAAATGAATGAATAAATAAATAAATAATAAAGAAAGAAAGAAAGAAATAGCTGACAATCGTATATAGTGCACAGTTTCTGTTACATAATAGTAACAGAAAATTACTTTGTCTCATTTGCTATTGTTATCATTATTTTGCATTCTATATACTGTCCATTAATGTCTAAGAAATTAAATAAATAAAATAATAAAAAAAACTAAAATTAATAAGCACAAAAATGAATGAATGAATAAATAAATAAATATGTGTAAATTGTAGATTTAGTAGGGTATCAATGAAGGGAAACAATACAACATTGAAAACATGAGTTGTTTTCCTAAATGAAGGGTGTTCAGATTCAGTCATCGGAGTGTGGACTAGTTTTCTACACATCAATTAAAGCACAAACTGTTGAATTACCTGAGACAGTCACACAAAAGGAGGTGTTTTGACTGGGACTGGTCAGACCGGGATGTGTGAGCGTATATAACACATCACCACAGTACTGAACGTCTGTCTCCAGAAGCCAAATAAACACTGAGCGAGACGTGTCCTCAAATACCTGCAAAGAGACAGAGTGCAGACGTTTCCACATAGATATATGGAGAGAGCAAACTAATACATACAAATAAAGTTAAGTAAGTAAATAATAACATGAATCCTAATAGATTCTAATAACGACTGAAGGAGAAGCAGGAATAATAACCTTCCCAGCCAGTGACTCGGGATGTGTCAGACGAACTGTGTACTTAACGGAGGATCTCGGGAAACCTTTTGCCCAAAAGCCGATATTCTCAATAGAGCAGTTCCAAGCAGCCATCGGCGGCGAAACCGTCACGTTCAGATGGGTTTGGTTTGACGTTACTGACAGCTGTGGAGCTGTGAATGTGGCTGAAACGAGGAAAACAGAACAGAGATAGAGAGACAGATTTTGAGAAACCATCGAGTAAGACAGTTTATGATGTTTGCTGTGAAGATGTTGTTGTTAAAAGGGACAGTTCACATAAAATAAGAATTAGCTGCTAATTTACTCACCCTCAGGCCGTCCAAGATGTAGATGAGTTTATTTCTGAACAGTAAAGAAGATTTTTAGCTGAAACCGTGATCATTAGTGATTCATAAAAAGCAAGTCAGCAGCTGCACATTTTTGAGAGTCAAATAAAGCACATCAGGCAACACAAAATGAATCCCAGTGACTCCTGACGATATATTGAGGTCTTATGAAGTGAAACAACCAGTCTGTGCAAGAAACTCAACATTATTTACAGCATTATTACCTGTAACCCAGAGCCTCAGACAAATGAGGAAATGCGATTCTTTTCCGTGAACTGGTTCTTTTGGACTGTTTGTCACTACACTGTAAAAAAAAAAAGTTGGGCAAACTTAAAATTTTAAGGCAACCAGCTTCAGCAGATTCTTGAGTTTTCTCAACTTCTTGTTTTAAGTTAATACAACAAAAAGTTGAGAAATTTCCTAAAAAATAAGTTGAGAAAACTCTTTTTTTTTTACAGTGTAGTTGGTTTACGTAATCGCACAATGACATCACATATACACAATTATATTATTAAAGCACCCAATAATGATGTGAAATGTTTGATGTTTTGCATGTCTAAAGCATATAAAGTGAATAAACTAGTTTTCATTAGCTCACCTTTTTCACCACATAAACAGTGAGAAACCATAAAAACGTTCGTTCAAGCTCTCGGTTCATGTATGCACATATCATACTCGGATCTGTCTTCGGTCCGAGTCGAATTGTTTGCTCAGTTCAGTGACTGTTGGAGGAACTGGAGCACTGAATCAGTTCATTCATCACAGGATCAGATATACGGCGGTATTTCGGCTCATTTCCAGTTGTAGTGACTGTCAGGCATCTGAAAGTGAGCTTTGATTTAAACTGATTTGAACTGGTTCATCTAGTTCACCAAAAAGAACCGGTTCAAAAGAATGATTCGTTCGTGAACTGGACATCACTCCAGACTGTTTACCTGAAGCTCTGGGTAGCAGGTAATAATGCTGTAAATAATGTTGAGTTTCTTGCACAGACTGATCGTTTTGCTTCATAAGACCTCAATATATCATCAGGAGACACAGGTGTTAATTTTGTGTTGCCAGATGTGGGTTTTTTTACTCCCAAAGTGCCGCTAGCCATTGACTTGCATTTTATGAATCACCAAGGAGCACGGTTTCAGCTAAAAATCTTCTTTTCTGTTCTACTGAATACAAATTCACCTACATCTTGTATGGCCTGAGGGTGAGAAAATTAACAGTACATTTTTATTTTTGGGTAACTATCCCTTTATCTTGATCAAAAACATAATTTGAGCTGAAGAATGAAAGTCCAAAATAACTTACTTTCCCAAAACGGAATGAACATCACCTCTCCCAGACACCGTCCACCGGCGCTGACCTTGGCATGATATTTAGAGGTCACATCGCTCATCACATGGGTCATCACATCCGTCATGTCACAAACAGGAGTGGAGATGTTCTGACACCACGTCACTGGTTCATACGGTTTCCCATAACTGCAACAGAACAGACTTCAGTCAGATGAATGACAGCAGATACTCACATTCAAATAAAGTTGCATGTGACAGACACAAACACAGTCTCTGTAGGAAATTAATCATGAATCATTTAACACAGATCTTATTTAATCAATGTCTCAGTGAGCGCACACAGAAACTCTTTTAAATTAACCAGACTAACCAGATTCTAATTATACCAGTTCTCCTGCTCTTCACCTGATACATCATTATACACCCTGTTTACTGTGTGCATATGTCATATCACGTGTTACATCAAGTATCTGATATTGCATGCTTATTGTTATCTTTGGAACAACTCAAGTTATAAATATATATATAAGTCATAAAGTCAATAAATGCAAATTCTCAGTGCAACGACCTTAATTTCGAAAAAGTGTTTTTGTTGAATTTGTTCAGTGACATGTAAAAAATGGCAGCCAAGTTAATTCAAAATCATTTTTAAAATTAAAATGAAGAAAATAACTATTATTTCTAGCAAATATAAAAATGCACTTCTAGAAAAAAAGTTTACATTTAAAATATATATAAAAAAATTATATAATTTTTTAATTAAAATTAATTATATACATTTTTCAAATTAAGATTAAAATGAACTAATATTATTTCTATAAAAATAAATGAAAAACGTATAAACGTATATATCTATAAAGTATTATAAACAAAACTAATTTACAGTATATAAAAATATAAAATGAAATAATTATAACATTAATTTTATTTATATAAATAAGTAAGTAATCTATAAGAAATAATACATTTTATAAACAATTTTTTAAGTCTATTATTTCTAGCAAATATAAAAATGCACTTATAGATTATTTTTTTTAGATTATAATGATATATGATGCATATGTATATCTTTGATCATAAATATTTTGAAAAAGCAGATAGAGATGAATTAAGGCACTGAACTATTTTGCTGTAATCATATATCTACTACTGTATAATTGAGCAAAAATAAGAATCGAAAAGCGTATGAAGACCATTCAAAGCTCAAAAGCTCCAACATGGGTGGAGAGGTTAAGAGGTTGGACTGATGTGGGATTATCAGGAGCTTCTAAAGCTTTCGTCTCTCATCCCGTCATCTGCTGTCTGCCCCACTGACCCTCCCAGCATGCACTGCTGCTCCCTCCGTTCCCATCACGTTTATTTTCCCCCATCAGTTTCTCTGTAAAGCGTAACTGTGACTGGTGCAGAAGATTCGGAGCCAAGGCCAGAAAGGGCCAGCAACATTTCGCAGACGCAGCTTCTTCCTGCTCCGTTTCTAATTGCAGTTCAGAGATTCACAGCCGACCGACCACAGAGCGTCCTTCACCAAAGTCACGAGTCACAGACTTCACAGTGTTATTCACAGAAAACCGAAGGACTGAGAGGAAAGCATTAAACCCACGGCCAAATCATTTATTATATTTTGAAAACACTGCTAATTATTTCAGATGTTTTTATATGATAATGCCATGTGAGCACGGGCATAAGACATTAGCATTAAAAAAACAGGTACAGGAAGAATGGAAATATAGTGCATAAAGAGAAGGAAAATCAGAGGCAATGTACTGTGTCCAAAGTGTGCGTTTTCTTCATCTTCAGTGCTTGTGTTTTTCTTACAATAAATTGCTCTCATTAATTCAAAGGATTGTGTCAAACTCCTATTAATTCCTCTCAGTAGCGCTCGGCAGTGTTACTGTACCAAAATCTAATATCACGATGTGAAAAAATGTAATGTCTGTAATTGTATCACAATATAGTCTCTTATATATACAGTATATATACATTTGTGCATATATATACCATTATTGTGTTTTATCATATATAATTTAGTATAACAAACATTCTCTCTCTCTCTCTCTCTCTATATATATATTACATTTGCTTTTTAATATATTATGTTAATATGTTTTTATATTAATTTGATATTTTAATGATATATATTCATGCATCAGTGGTCTCTTTTTATATATATATTAATAGAGATTAATGTATTTACATGATATATGTGATAATAACAATGTACTTCTAATATGATGATATATTTAAACATCTCCTTATCTGTGCAATTGTACCTAGCATGCTATAAATAAAAAACCCCCGGAAAAAGCCCTGTTATGCTCTGGTCTCTGTCACTCACAGGTTGTAGTGGACACTGTAGAGAAGCGTTTGACCCGGAACATCAACAGGATCCCAACGGAGAACGCTGAAGAAATTCCTGGACTCAAAATAAGCCTTCGTCCCATTACAGCTCTGACCCCAGCAACCTAGAACAATAAAAGTGTTAATATACTTATAACCATATTAATAAGCAAAAATGACTTAAGATAAACATGACATTTGTTTTTCTTTTTTTTATTGTTGAAGAGTGTTGAACTTTCTTCTCCTGCATTCTATGCTTCATGCAAACCAGAATGGCTGAGGCTTATTCATTTCACTTTTGGTGTGAAAGGGCCTTTACATTTGCCAAAAAAATATTTTTTATATTAAAAACAAATTAGCAAGCACAGCCCAGATGAGAAAAAGTAATGCAAAAGTAACAACGCATTACTTTCCATAAAAAGTAAATAAAAAAGTAACTTTTTTTAGGGAGTAACACAATATTGTAATGCATTACTTTTAAAAGTAACTTTCCCCAACACTGCACATCACTATTTTATAACACACAGACAGAAGCTCCTCTGAAGAACGATGCTGTCTTTGAGCTTCAAGCGCTCGACTCTTCAGATGATGGTTTAAAACACTACCAGCAGAGGAAACAACATCCTTCTGAGCAGCGTCCACAAACCCACTCAAGTTCTTCAGGATGTTTGACATCAATCAATAAATATATATATAACCTTTAAACCTCAGGCCTTTTTCAAACTTTCTTCTTGACCAACTTTCCTTTTCTAGTTTGAGCGGTCGATGGACAGAGCTTGACGGGCGTCTGACAGCGAGATAATGATCCACATGGTTCTCCATTGATTATGAGCCTGGATGAATAATCTCTGCACGTTTTGATTCTCCTCGAGGAAAACTGAACGTCTCCAGATACACCGGCAGGATTTTGAAGAAAGTGGTGCTCGTGTAAAGAGATTGACCTCTACAGATGGCGAAAAATTAACACTCACAGCAAATGTGAATAAAATAGGTTTTAATGGGTAAATAAAACTTGCCATGCAGAGTGTAATTTGATTAGAAACAGAAACATAATACAAGGTGTAAACTGAAGTCGTTTATCTGTGATCGTATCTACGGCCTGACATGACATGACATGCACAATTAAACACATCTTCATCAACTCTATCTACAGTTTATCTACAAGTCTTTTTGTTTACAGAAAAAGATGATCAGCCACTAAAATTACAATTTGACTTAAATAGCACTTTAGTGTCATTGAGATACTATTAAAGTTTTTATTAATAATTTTAATTCATATTCTCTGTTCATTTTAATTTTGGGGTTTAGTCATTTTTTGTCATTTTTTTTAATATGTCTATATATTTTATTATTTTTTATTTCAGTCTTTTTTATTTCAGTCATTAATGTAGTCTAATATTATTTTAGTCATCAAGTTAAACTGAATTTTATTTTTGAAATGTTGCCTTGGCAGCTAGTTGTTTCATTTAATTTCATTATATTTTATTTATATTGACTGAAATTCTTTTTAATCCATTCATTCATTCTATAATTGCCTCATTCAATGTTTTAGTTAATTATAATAACCTTGGCTGACTGTCACAAACACATTCTATTGTAATTTTGATTGAATTAATAATAATAATAAATAAATCATTAAAAAATTAAGTAAAACTTTATTTAAATATTTTTATTTTTTTAAAAGATATAAATAAAATAGAATTTTTTAAAGATATACAATGGAAAATACAGTTTTGTGGTCAGTAAGAAAACTATTTATGGCCTGTACAGTTTCTAAACAGTTTAAAAACACAAGTGTTACGATCCCTGGTCTAGGTCAGAGTGAAACAAATAACTCAACCACGTTATCTTAATTACTCATTTTTATTTTCTTTCCTTGTTCTCATGTTCATTTTCAACGCAATTGTATCTGTTTTCTCTCTTGATGTATACAAAAGCAATGTATTCAACACAAAAGGAAACAAAAGAATTCAGAAGCAAAGTCTTCAGGGGTGAGCTAATGCCAAAATAATAATCAAACAGAAACTAACTTCCCCACAAAAGATCTACCTTCCCTACGGATCAAAATAAAAGAAACAAAACATACAATCAAATTCCCTATCTCCTTATCTGCCCAATAAACAGGCTTAATGGCCTACCAAAGAAACAAGGCACTCACCCCCTACAGCTTCCCA
Source organism: Schizothorax lantsangensis (assembly GCA_027422415.1). Classification (NCBI taxonomy): domain Eukaryota; kingdom Metazoa; phylum Chordata; class Actinopteri; order Cypriniformes; family Cyprinidae; genus Schizothorax; species Schizothorax lantsangensis. The sequence continues at coordinate 33,664,034 of CM049850.1, read as the reverse complement.
AAACAGTTAAGAAGTTACAAACACGGTCAACAAGACATCAATGTCCTAAAAGTAAGGCTCACACAGTATCAAAGATGGCAAACAACACTCGGTTGAAACAGAAAACACACTCGGTCGCACCACATATAAAAAGATAATTTCATTGTCATTTTGAAAAACAAAAACAAACAAAAAACATTAAAATTAAAAGAATAAGAATAAAATAAATAAAATAATGTTTAAAAAATAATAAACAAAAAACTATTATTTTAAGTACTTTAAAAAAAATAAAAATAAAAGGAAAATATATTTTTAAAGAAATACATGGATTGTTATTACTCACCTGTAAAGCAGAGTAAGAAAACGGTGACTCTCAGAGGCCACATATCCACACGAGTGAAAATATCTCCAATTGAGAAGCTTCCAATAAAGATCCAACATTCAGAGACACAGTCCTCTCATTATTTCCATGAGACTTTTCCTCGAAATCTCATATCCACAAATGAGAAAAATCACATTAAGTCATACGGTGGGACATTCTTCGATCGCTGTCACTTGTGCAGTGACAGAGTCTGTCCCCGGTTGTCCATCTGCAGCCGGTCTGGAGGAAGATCTAGTGCTCCTCAGGTGTGCATGTGAACTTTGGAGCGTCTTATCAGCACCTTCCTGTTTTCTGCTGTTGGCCTCCACCCATGAGGGGCGTCTATAGAGGTTCCTCACCACACACACATCTTGAATTTCAGGTTTTATCGGTTGAAAAACTGAAACTAGAAATGAAGCACTTCTCAGAAAGGTGCGTGAGAAACGAAGCACGCCTTCGGGTGGGACGTGGATGGATTTAGATGGCATGTGTTACACTATATTACCTATAACGACACAAAACATAATCATTTTACAGAATGACATCACGTGGAACAGAATCTGTGACTGACAAACTAAAGCAAACAAATGTTGCACTTTCATTTCAATAAAAATGCACATTATTAGGCTTTGACCATCTTGATCTGTGCTTTATGAGCACTTGTTGGTCAGGCATTAGATATATTTGCATGTTTCAAATAATAATCAGTAAATAAATAATTAATAATTAATTATTTATTAATAAATAAATAATAAATAAATAATCAGTGGGCAGGACTTATTTACTTGTTAGTTACACATAAAGAAAGGGAAGAATCATAAACTAATGTGAAAACTCAGAGTGGGACCAAACAAGTCAAGACCTGTGATCAGGGGTGTTTAGTCTTCAAAAAAAAAATCACTTTTCATTTGATCACATATAAAACTGAAAGTTTTTTTTTAAAGATGGTTTTCTAAAGATGAAACCCTTAATTAAAAGTGAGTCTATTATTAAAAAGAAATATTTTTGTATAAAAATAATAGAAAATGGTTATAATAATAACCAATATATTAAATATCAATAATCAGATTTTTTTTTTTTTATATTTTAAATGATTTAATTATTTTTTTTAAATAAATCTTGTTAAAATGCAGAATATCCCTCACATTAAGCCACCAAAATAAAAATATGATAAAGAATGGTATTTTAGTGTCATTGAGATACTATTTTTCTTAATATTTTGTATAACTTTTTTATTTTTATATTTTCCATTGTAATGTGATTTTGGAACAGCAATCTTATCAAACCCAATTAAGACAACATAAACCTAGCAAACCTTAAAAAAACAACAAAAAAAAAGAAACATTGACCATGACCACAGAAGAGCATTTATGCTAATGTACGCCATACAACCATTGCAGCATGATGCAGCGAGTGCTTTCAGAACACAACAATGTAAGAAAGCTTGAAGAGCTAGAAACACTTGTGCTCACATACTAGTGTATGTTTCAGGTTTTAGACCCTTGAAAGACATGTCAGCTAACATGTGCTAAACAATAGTGTCATTCCAGCTCTTATTTGCTGTTGAGTTGAGTTCTGTCACAGAGACACATGTGATTCCTTACAACACGTTTTTCACTGAGATCTGTCAGGCAGACATTTTCTGCAAGCTATTCCATAAAAAAATCACTATAAGCTTTAATCTCAAACAGATAGTGAGGATAACGGCTAAAGTCCAAATAATCTGACACTCTTTTCCAGGGACGTCCATGCATATTTCAACAAGACAATGCAAAACCACATTCTGCACACATTACAAAGTCCTGGCTGTGGAGGAAGAGGGTACGGGTACTTGACTGGCCTGCCTGCAGTCCCGACCTGTCTCCAATAGAGAATGTGTGGCGCATTTTGAAGTACAAGGAATATGGTGCACTGCAAGATTATTTTGGATTGGGATATATATTGTATATATAGTATGATAACTATAAATTCCAATATAATTTTATTTATGATTTTAAGCTTCTGTTTACAGTACATCCATCCATCCATCCATTTTCAACAGCCACGAGGGTCACAGACTTAAAAAACACAATTAGGGAAAAACAGAAATGAAAGAAAAACACCACCAGAACAGATGTACATTTCTTTATTTACTAATAACACACACACATGCTGAAAAAAATATATACATCTTTTTAAGAAGCGGTTGCAATCAATTTATTTTAGCTACATTTAAATAAACTAATTTAGTTGACTAACTTTCAGCAAAATTTAAATGTAGCTAAAATAAATTAATTGCAACCACTTACTTTAAAAAAATGTGTAAATTCAATGAATCATTTTTTTTCAGTGCGCGCGCGCACACACACACACACACACACACACACACACACGTCAATTTAAGTCTCTTATCAAATGCTTGAAGAAAATGAGCATTTTTATGACATTATGACAATTAATTACCTCAATTTAAAGAATGCAAAAAAGGCCCTTACTCATAAAATGATGTAAAATAATTATTTTAGTTAAATTGCAAAGTAAAATTCAAGTGTCACATGATTTTTCCGAAATCATTCTAACATGCTGATTTTGCTTTTGGGAAATACGTATATTTTTTCAGGATTTTCATGTGTTATTTTTTTTTTTCAGTCTAATGTCCACTAAAGTGGTATTTAAGGACCATTAATATACTATTAAATATATATATATATATATATATATATATATATATATATATATACACACACACACACACACACACACACATATATATATATATATATACACACATATATTAGTTATTCTAGTACTAAGAATTATTTTAGTACTACAACTTAAACATTATGTTTCAGTTTCTATTTCTAGTTTCAATGTCAATTTTTTTTGTTTAAGTTTTTAAAAATAAATACATTTTATTTAAGATATCATTTATTTTATTTCAAGTAACAAAATAGTTTTCAATGGTTTAGTTTAAGTAATCGATAATAACCCTGGTCCACTATTCAGCAGGTATGAGCTCACACAAGCATATGGCACTATTTGAAATGCATAACATTAAAAAGAGACACATTCTAGATGTTGCATGTTTTTAATTGCATATTTAATTTAAGTGCATTCAGACGACACAAAAGACAAATTTGTGTGCTGACTTCAGACCAGGTGCGTCAGAGTTTGATCTGCAGGCTGTGGATCATCTACCCTCCCGTCACTGAGACGATTCAAAGAGACCGCGTCCTAACTCAGACGCAGCTTTGAAGTCATCGAGCTCTGGAGGAGACGGAGATCTGAGCTCCTCAGAAACCATCGCTGACTTTCCTCCAACGCACCGCCACAGTCGCGTCAAACACACTACACACAAACACACCTGGAGCCTGGTCTCAGTCACGACTGAAGCTGTAGCACTGTGTCTTATGAAAATCAGCTCAACACATCAGGCCTGGAGGTCAAGTGTGTCATTTCTGCAGAGCACTGGAATTACCACCTGTTAGTTTAATAACATGTTGTTATTATAGCATGGGTTTTGCCCATACAGTATATGGTTTTGCCACGCTATCTGTGTAAGACCAGTGGAAGAGTGTGTGCATTATATCTGAAACTATGCAAAATATACATTTCACCTTATATCTACAAATAAAAAAAGGAAAGATAATATGCTGCGATGTGCATCTGATACTGAGGACTTGCACTTAAAATGAGGTCACATCAAAATCTTTTATTCTTTTGTATTTTGCTTCAAGAACAAGAAGCCTATTTTTATGTCACATCATTTTTGTGATAATTTTTGTACTCAGTCAAAAAATGAGTTAAAATTTTACATTTTAACATCTATCTATCTATCTATCTATCTATCTATCTATCTATCTATCTATCTATCTATCTATCTATCTATCTATCTATCTATCTGTCTGTCTGTCTGTTTTCATAATTTTGGTTAAGATTTTGGTAAAAATTATTTTTGCTGCCATTTTCATTAGGTTTTATTCATTCATTCATTTATTTTACTAATTGCTAATTGTATATTCTACAGTTTTTTATTGTTTTTTATTTCAGATTTAGTTTGAGTTATTTTAGGAGCTTAAAACTAAATGAAAATGCAAAATTAGATTTTTATTTACTTTCAATAAAAATTTCAAGAAAAAGTTTTTTTTTTTAAAATGGTTTTAATGTTAGTTAACTATAATAACGATAATGATTTGAAATATAAATCTTTTGTAACTAATTGTTTTCTGTTGATTTTGGAGTGAAATATGATCTGCACATGTTTTTGTGAGATTCACTCTCATACCATTTAGAGCAGGGATCTCCAACCCTGCTCCTGGAGAGCTACCGTCCTGCAGACTTCAGTTCCAACCCTGCTGCAACACACCTGTCTGTAATAATCAAGTAGCCCTGAACACCTTGATTAGCTGCTTCAGGTGTGTTTGATTGGGGTTGGAGCTGAAATCTGTAGGATGGTAGCTCTCCAGGAGCAGGGTTTGAGATTTAGAGCAATTGTGAAATGAGTAATTAAATTCCTTGGTTCATTAATGACCTCAGATTTCAGAATGAATTCAGCCACCTATGATCTCATGATCATAAATAACTACCAACGTCCTTCTGCTTCAGCAACAACCTGGTGTTTGTCAAGTGATTACACCGTTCACTTCATCCTCACATCCCTGCGGACGGCGTCCCCATTCATTCCCACAGCGTCCTTCAGGGCCGTGAGAGCGTGGTTTGGGATGGACCTGTGTGTGAACCGCTGCGGATGTGAGACGACTTCAAACGTCAGCCATAAATGAGTGAGAGATGCAGCATTATCAGAATCACACAGCTATGAAAAGCAATGTTCTTCGTCTCCATGGAAGAAAGGAAACTAATTACAGAGCGCTGACAGCTGGATCGATAGATAGCATGCAGAGCCGGATGCTCGGATCCCATGGAAACTGAGCGCTGGAGAAGAGCTGAGCGCTCGCAGACGCTCACCGGCGTCTCTCTGATCATTAGAGGACACATCTGACCTCAGACTCACGAGAGCTAACCTCAACCACATCACTGACCACCCACAGCGTTAGTTCAGCATCACTGACATACTGAATTACTATTTTTATTTATTTTATTTTTATATTTGATCATATTTGATATTTTATCACATACAAATATTTCTGTCATTACAACTCTCGGAGGGATTGGCATGGTAATGTACATGACAATGTTAATGTATTTGGTCTTGGCGGAATAGATCTGTGCTGCTGCTGCAGAGCAAGTACAAGACTTACTACTGCCAATACATCCACAACATGCTGCTGTGAGCATGTAAGAAATACTGCTGCTGCAAATATAACATACGTGAAATAACCCCCATATAGCATATCACCTCGTAGCAGATCTATACAGATGGAGCTGGGGAAGGTGGAGGGTTTCTGAAGTCTACTGCTACTGCTACAGCAAACACTAGTCATATATTTGAATGTTGAGCAGCGAGCTCATTGGCTACCGATACAGGAGAGAACCAATCAGCTGTGCCATATGATAATGATGTCATTATATCATATCGAATTAGATCTATCGGACTGCGCCATCTAGAGTTTCATGCCAGAATTTTGTATATATTTTTATCATTTTTTGTTTGCATTTTATTTAACATTTTAGTACATTTATTTTTATAATTTTTTTATATATATTTATATTAGTGCTGTCAAATGATTAATCGCGATTAATCACATACAAAAAACTTTTTGTTTACATAATATATATGTGTGTGTACTGTGTATATTTATTATGTATATATATATATATATATAAATACACACACATACAGTATATATTTTGAAAATATTTACATTTCTATATTTATATTTATATTACAGATAAATTATATTTAATATATAAACAGCATATTTTCCTTAAATATATACATGTATGTGTGTGTATTTATATAGACATAATAAATATACACAGTACACACATATGTAAACAACAACTTATTTTGGATGCGATTAATCGTTTGACAGCACTAATAATTATAAAATGCATACATATATAAAGAAATTTATATGACACAGAGAGAGTCATATACTTTTCAAGCTAAAAAAATATTAAGGTCTAAATTTATGTATGTGAGTTGCATATAAATTTCCATCCATTTGGATTACACGGTTTTAACAAACAATCTTATAAACTTACGTGATGTGGCATGTTTTAAATAGTCAGGAACAACTAACTCAAGGCATTTATTAATCAAATTTAAAAGTGTCGGACCAAGGGTGAACCAGTTGGTTTGAGTTGATTAATGTCATTTAAATATCAGGATACTAAAGACCGTCTCCTTTTGCTCTCCACTCAGTCTCACTGCTGTCTGAGAGAAACAATAGAGATCTCACTGAAATCTCACGTGATTCTTCATTTCCTGCAGGATAATTCAGGCAGCTTGATCACACTCGGATCGATTTCATCTCTGCCCGACGGATCGAATCACTGACCTCGAGAAACATTTTTCTAAATTCCATTTGCCGTGACATTTTCCTTAACTATTGATTACGGTGACGCTGAAAGCATGTCGAATAAGAACAGCTGTAAAATGTAAAATGTAAAAAAGGCAATTATCTGGGCACTAAAAGACTTTGATATTGAAATACCGCAGCTAGACAGAAAAAGCGAGCTGCACACATTACATGCAAGACTGTGAAATGGTTCCCCTTCAGGGTACGAGAAATGATCAAAATATGCAGTGAAACACTGCTTCAGAAACCCAACGAACCACACAGACAGGAGGAACGCCTCGGGGAATTCAGTGAGGGAAACTTCTAACACAAAGAGAAAACAAGGTAAAAACACTCGTAACTTTCAAGTCACTTAAGATCTTCTGTGGCAAAGCTTTTAAACAATGTCAAAATCTCACTGAACTCAAAGCCGGAGCCCAGAAGCTGCAGAGCAGCACAATCAAACACAGCTCGCCTCAGAAGCCTCTCGCAACTTATTCTGTACTTTCTTTAGAAAACGATTGAATCCTCACAGTATCTCTGCGGCATATATATATATAGAGAGAGAGTTGGGCCATGCATCAAAAATGCATGATATATTTGCAATCATTTTGCTGGCAATTAAAAATTAAGCAACACTTTCAATATCATGATGATTTAAATGTGCTTTTTTATTCCTAAAATCACATCAAGATGTAGATGTAGGAGGGCATTAAAGCATTGCAGTTCAACTAAAAATTTTAATTTCGCCCTTATTTACTTACCCTCATGCCGCTCAACCTGAAGACTGTTATTTCTTTCTGTGGAAGACAAAAAGAGAGATTTTAAATCAATTTATGCGTCTTATAACAACAGTCACTGTCAAGCCCCAAAAACAACAAAAGCAGCACAATAACAACACTATAAACAGTCCAAATATAATAAATGCATCCATTTGTTGTGCTTTTATTTTATACTTTCTTCCCCCAAAAATATCTACTGAAAACTCAATAAAATGCAAAACAATAAAATTAATACAGCCTGATAGTTTTATAGTTTTCCCTCAAACAGCTCAGCTTTGACTTTTTTATATCTCCTCCAGTTTTCTAAAAAAATTGTCATACATTTTAAGAAAGGGATTAACAATGCCACCAAAAATGAAAAAAAAAAAAATTATTTTCTTTTTCATTTTTTTTTATAATTTTTATTAAAAAAAAAAAAAAAAAAAAAATCACATTTAAATGCAGGGGCAAAATATGTTGAATTTGTAATATGAAGCATTTTAAAATACAAAAAATCTAATCAAATTAGCACCCCCCCCCCAAAATTAAAAACTAATTAAGATTCCAATCAACTTTCATGGAAATATTTGACATACATATAATTTGCATTAAATGCCCTTATAAAAGGTCAAATTTGGCACTTGGAATTGAGTTTCAGGGACATTACTGCCAATACTTTCTTCCTAAAAAAAAAAAAAAAATCTTTATACAACAGCATATCTTTCTGGAAAGAAACGCAATGCAATGCAATGCAAAATAAATAAATAAGCAAACACATAAATACATACATACATACATAAATAAAGCAAAAAGATTCCAATCAACTTCAATGGAAATATTTGACATAAATACACATATTTAACATAAAAGGCCTTCATAAAAGTTCAAACTTGACCACTGTAATTGATTTTCAGGATCATTAGTGTCCATAAAGACAAAAGTTAATTTCTTCCTTGTTTCTTACAACTTTCTTACATAAAAAATATAAAATAAAATAAAAACCCTCTGAAAAGATTCCAATCAACTTTCGTGGACATAAATAATTTCCTACATAGAACAACTTTCTTACAACGGCATTTCTTTCTTTTTCTTTCCAAAAAGAAATGCAATGCAATGCAATGAAAAGATGCAAAATGCAATGCATGTCGGTTATCAGTCATGAGTCTCAATCACAACACAACACTGATGGTCCTACAGTACGTCATTCTGACTGAATGGAGAAACACATGCCTGTGCAGTAGATGCATGAATCATCATCAGTGTCAGCATCTTCAGTCTTCAGAGACTTCAGAGAGTCTGTAGAGCTGAGAGACAATGATAACATGAACTCAGACAAACGGCCGCAGGACTTCATTTGTCAGTGAATATCAGTGAAGTCCAGCCAGAGCGTCTCTACAGAGAAAACACTTTAAACCCACTCGACGTGATGTCAGCCGCGGGCTGTTATGGCATGTTTTCCATCAGAAGACAGGGGAGATCAATACCACGGTGAAAATCTGGATCATAGCTGCTTAATTCAATAAGCAAAACACACCTTGAAGGCGTCCCGGAGGATTTAGCCTCGTGAGTGTAGACGCTCTGCTCCAGAGCCACGCTCAAACAGAGACTACAAATCACTCGTCCTGTTCACTATCAGGGATTCACTGAGACAAACGACACCAACAACAGCAGAGTTAAGATTGTGAGAGAGGTGGACCTTCACACACAGAAGAGGCCATCTCTACTTCATCTTTATCATTACTAATGTTTCTCAAACACTGTTCAGGAAACCCTGCTGTCTGTTGCATTCTTGCTTTGATTTATCATCAGTGTTATTATAGTTATCTAAAACTATTAAGACATTTTTGTTAACTGAAATAAAGCCATAATAAATTTTGCATACTAGTTTACACTTAATATTAGGGTTATTATCGTTAACTAAAAATAAAACTATAAAAAAATAATAGTTATCATTTTTGAACTCTAGTTTTTACTTACTATCAGCGTTATTATATCAATAACTAAAACTAAAACTATTCAGACATTTTTGTTAATTAAAATAAAGCTGAAATAAATTTAGCATACTAATTTAAACATACTATCAGGGTTATTATTGATAACTAAAACTAAAACGATCATTTTTGTTAATTGAAATAAAGTTGAAATATATTTTGCATACTAGTTTACACTTACTATCAGGGTTATTATCGTTAACCAGAAATAAAACTATTAAAAAATTAGTTATCATTTTTGAATTCTATTTTTTACTAACTATCAGGATTATTATTGATAACTAAAACTTAAACTATTAAGACATTTTTGTTAATTGAAATAAAGCTGAAATAAGTTTTGCATACTAGTTTACACTTACTATTATGGTTATTATCATTAACTAAAATGACTATCAGGGTTATTATCGATAACTAAATATAAAACTATTAAAAAATATACGACATTTTCATTAATTGAAATAAATATGAAATAAATTTTGCATACTAGTTTACACTTCATTAGGGTTATTATTGTAAATAAAAAATAAAATTATTTAAAAAATGTTGTTATAATTTCTGAATTCTAGTTTTTACTTTCTATCAGGGTTATTATCAAAAAACTAAAACTATTAAGACATTTTTGCTCATTTAATTTAATTAATTTTAATTTAATAAAATTTTGCATACAAGTTTAAACTTACTATCAGGGTTATAATTGTAAACTAGAAATAACATTATTAAAAAATCATTAACTGAAATAAAGCTTAAGTAAAATAAAATATAAATATTAGATTAATAAATAAAACTTAAAATGTGTGAACATTTGAAATTTTGCTTTGGAATATGTTTAAGTTGAATCACAAAAATTATTAGCTGGAAACAAATAAAAAATAAAATTGAAAAATAAATAAAATAAAAATGAATTCAATCTAAAAGTATAAAATACATAAAAACACATAAAACACATAAAATTACCCCCAAAATAAACAAATTAAAATAAAATAAAGCCAATTAAAAATATAAATACAAACAATAGCAGTACATACATAATAATAACATATAAGAGTCCTGTGATTTCTCAGCAGAAGTGAACTGGATCCACTATGTTTGTTTGTACACTTGTTTATGTTGTTGTACGAGAGACAGACGCTGTGGTTACATCAGTGACAAAGGCTGCACACAGATGTCAGAGTGTTAACTTCTCTAATGTAACAAAGGAGAAGTGTTAACTTCACTAAACGGTGAACACTGCTTTGTGTGGTCAGAGACAATATTCCCTCAAAACTCACGAGATCACCAACACAGATTTCACAGCGGTGTGTAAACAACGTGTGCTTCATGTTTAGTATGCACGTATAATCAATCACAGATAGCTGGCTGGAGAGGGTGCTAACCTGCTACTCTGGTTTTTCTCACAATTTTGAGTTTACTAGTATTTTCAGCAGCTAAAAAATGATTTTAAGTCAGTTATGTCTATCTTTTGCTGTAGTGTGTCAGTAGGAAATATCAGTTTACATTTCCAAACATTCATTTTGTCATTAATTGTAATAATGCAGTGAGATTTTTGTTTGCTCCACACAGAGATCTGATCTGATCATCATCAGTCTGTCTGGATGACATGAAGAAACAGAACAAACTGAGACTAAATCCAGAAGAACTGTGTCTTCAAGAAACCTACCTGCAAAGCTACAGTACTGTTCAAAGTTTTAAGCACTTGTGTAAAAATTCTGAGTTTATATCTCTTTATATATATATATACTGTATATATATATATATATATAGCAATTTTGAGTTTATATCATACTTTTTTGTTTATATCTTGCATTTCTGAGTTTATATCTCAGAATTTTTTGTTTGTATCTCACAATTATGAGTTTATATCTTATATTTTTTTGTTTATTTCTCGCAATTATGAGTTCATATCATAATTTTTTGTTTATATCTCGGATTTATAAGTTTTTATCTAATATCTTTTGTTTGTATCTCGCAATTATGAGTTTATATCTTGTATGTTTTTGTTTATTTCTCACAATTATGAGTTTATATCAAAAGGTTTTGTTTATATCTCACAATTCTGATATTTTTTTTTCATTATTTTTCATGGCAGAACCAAAAAAACTGGATTGTGAGGTATAAAATCTGAATTGCAAGAAAAGGTATTCGAAGTTTATACTATATAAGAAAATCATACTAAAAGACTTGAATACAATGAACTACTCCTGTAATGCATTGAAAATTATGCAACTGAATCAAACTATTGACTATAAGTCTAAAATAGCAGTTTTGAAAAGAAAAAAATTCACCATGGTGGGTTTAATAAAAGACGATTTATTCTTGTCTCAGCTTGAGGTCAAACATGTCAGAAACACCGAGCTCGAGGTCATCGACTGACATCTTGAGTTCAAGGACTGACCTCTATGACCTTCCAGGGGCCTGCGGTCGATGGGTGAATGATGCACCATTAAAACTAGGTACAGAATCACATCTCTAACCTTCTCTGTCACTATTTCTCTACTCACTTAACTTTTTAACTCTACTTAAAAAACGTCACAACTTCACGAAGCATCTCTCATGCAAGCAGTTGACTCTTAAGGGCATTTTTTGATGCAGCTATAAACTCAGAATTCTAACTTTCTTCTCAATTCCACAGAATAAAAAATAAAAAAAAGATTTTGCTAAGATTTTATCTCACAATTCTGTACCTATTTTTAATGGGGCATCGTTCACCCATCGACCGCAGGCCCCTGGAAGGTCATAGAGGTCAGTACTTGAACTCAAGATGTCAGTCGATGACCTCGAGCTCTGTGTTTCTGACATGTTTGACTTCAAGCTGAGATCTATAGTGAGACAAGAATAAATAGTCTTTTATAAAACCCACCACGGTGAAGTTTTTTTTCCTCTTTTTTTTCAAATCTGCTATTTTATACGTATAGTCAATAATTTGATTCAGTTGCAGTGCACTACAGGAGTAGTTCATTTAATTCAAGTCTCTTAGTATGATTTTCAAACTCTTTTTTGACTTTACATCAAAGTCGTGCTTCATCTCGGAGCTGGTTGGTTCGGTTCATGGCTTTGAACTCTATTGAAGCTCTTTTAGTTGTGCATACAGTATGAAGAAAATGAATGGGTTGAAATGGAGGACTCACTGCTGTGCTTCACTGCTTTTCCAGAGAGCAAACTAGTCATTCACATGCCATCAACTCAACGGGAGGCTCCAGAACAGACTGGGATTGTGGACCGCGTGTGACATTGATGCATCTTTCACACCCTTTATTATAAAACATACAGCTAGTGTTCTGTGCCACGTTCAAAGCTGCTGTAAAATGCGCCAAGTCACTACTTTGCTTGGGAGCAGTCTACAGGTTAATGAACTACAACCCCAAATCAGAAAAAGTTGGGACAGTATGGAGAACGCAAATAAAAAAAGAAAGTAGTGATTTCTAAATTTACTTTGACTTGTATTTCATTGCAGACAATATGAACAAGATATTTCATGTTTTGTCTGGTCAACTTCATGTCATTTGTAAATATACATCCTTTCCTGTCATTCAGACCTGCAACACATTCCAAAAAAAGTTGGGACAGTAAAGCATTTACCACTTTGTGATGTTGCCATTCCTTTTCACAACACTTAAAAGACGTTTAGGGACTGAAGACACCAAGTGATGAAGTGTTTCAGGTGTAATTTTGTCCCATTCTTCCTGCAAACAAGTCTTAAGGTGGGCAACAGTACGGGGTCTTCGTTGTCGCATTTTGCGCTTCAAAATGTGCCACACATTCTCTATTGGAGACTGGTCGGGACTGCAGGCAGGCCAGTCAAGTACCCGTACCCTCTTCCTCCGCAGCCAGGACTTTGTAATGTGTGCAGAATGTGGTTGTGCATTGTCTTGTTGAAATATGCATGGACGTCCCTGGAAAAGATGTCTTCTTGAAGGCAGCATATTGTGCTCCAAAATCTCTATGTACTTTTCAGCATTAATGGTGCCATCACAGAAGTGCAAGTTACCTTTGCCAAGGGCACTGACACAACCCCATACCATGACAGACCCTGGCTTTTGGACTTGTTGCTGGTAACAGTCTGGATGATCCTTTTCTTCTTTGGTCCGGAGCACACGGCATCCATTCCTCCCAAAAAATACCTGAAATACTGATTCATCTGACCACAGTTCCATCCCAGATGCCTCCGAGCCCAGAGAAGTCGACGGCGCTTCTGGACACTGTTAACATAGGGCTTCCTTTTGGCACAGTACAGTTTTAACTGGCATTTGTGGATGTAACTACGTATTGTGGTACTTGACAAAGGTTTGCCAAAGTAGTCCTGAGCCCATGTGGTGATATCGCTTATAGATGAATGACGATTCTTGATGCAGTGCCGCCTGAGGGATCGGAGATCACGGTTGTTCAGCTTAGGCTTGCGCCCTTGTCCTTTACGCACTGAAATTCCTCCAGATTCCTTGAATCTTTTAATTATGTTATGCACTGTTGAAGGTGAAATATCCAAATCTCTTCCTATCTTTCTTTGAGGAACATTGTTTTTAAACATTTCAATAATTTTCTCACGTATTTGTTGGCAAACTGGCGATCCTCGGCCCATCTTTGCTCCTAAAGGACTAGACCTTTCTTGGATGCTGCTTTTGTACCAAATCATAATTACAATCACCTGTTGACATCAACTGTTTCAAATCACATCATTATTTAACCAATTTACCTCATTACTAGCCCTAAATTGCTCCTGTCACAACTTTTTTTGGAATGTGTTGCAGGTCTGAATGACAGGAAAGGATGTATATTTACAAATGACATGAAGTTGACCAGACAAAACATGAAATATTTTGTGTTCATATTGTCTGCAATGAAATACAAGTCAAAGTAAATTTAGAAATCACTACTTTCTTTTTTTATTTGCATTTTCCATACTGTCCCAACTTTTTCTGATTTGGGGTTGTATATCACATGGGGAAAAGTTGCAAATTTGCATTATAAATAATATTTACAATGGCAGATGCTTTTATGCAAAGTGACTTACAATGCATTTTATCAATATATGCATTGTCTGGTCCTCTTTAGGTGTGAACACGTGCGGTGATATGTATGATAACCAGGGCCTCTGTTCATTTCAGGCATTGAGAGCCAAATTTTGTCTACCAGCATCTGCATATTTTGTTTTTCTTCATTTACGTTCTGCTCTCAAAGCGTATGGCGTTCCTTGGTCTTCTTCCATTTCCTCTCATCCTATGCGGGACTGGATTGCACCATCTGCTGGTCGGCCATCTGTTTCCTTGATATATAATAAAATTATTGATTGTATTACAAAACCTCTTTCTATTAAAACTATTTGGAATAGGGAATTATCTGATCTTAATTTATCTGTCGACTGGGAGAGAGTGTGGTCTAATCTCAGTTTAACATCTAAAAATCTTCAAATTATTCACTTCAAAGTCATTCACAGAGCATACATAACTCCTTACAAAAGATTTAAAATGAAACTGCAATCAAATTTGAACTGCCATATATGTAACACTACATCATTCGGGCACTGCATATGTTTTGGGAATGTCCTGTCGTCATCAGTCTATGGACACATGTAAACCTGGTTTTGTCATCATTACTGAGAATTGATTGGTCTGTTAACCCAAGTTTATGTCTTCTTAATGATGATTCTGGTCTCTGTATTAGTTCAATGCAAAAGAGAATGTTGTTTGCTGGTTTTACAGCTGTGAAGAAGACAATAATTCAGAACTGGTTTACACCACACATGTGTAGAGAGGCATATTGGATCTGTAGCCTCCTGCAAATTGTCTCATGTGAATGTACAACGGCGCGAGTCGGTGGGGCCAGGCCTTCAACCATTGAGGCTTGGCAGTGTTTTATGCTGAATATACGTGATTATTTTAAGGAGTAACTTTTGTGTTCTTGTTGTCCTTCCCTCTCTCCCTCCCTTTTGATTGAACCTTGAGATGTTGAGTATGTGTCTGCTGTTTTGTTTTGTTTTATTTTGGATATTATGTTGTGTTGTGTGTGTGAAAAAAAATGAAAAAAATAATTGTTGATAACAAAAAAAATATATGCATTGTCTGGGAATCGATCCCATGACCTTGGTACAAAGCTCTGTTTGAGCTGCAATAATACTTTATTCATTCTAAACCTATATAGTTATAATACACCTACATTTTTAGTACACATTGGTGTCTTTTATCATATTTCTGATGCTGATGTTACATTAACAAGCCATTCAAGGATGTGTTATAATCGTATGTACCTGGGTTATTATATTTGAAACTATGAAAACTTGAAATAAAATAAACATTTACTGAAATAAAATGTAAAAATATTTTTATTTTCAAAACTCTTTAACACAATCTTTTTTCAAAGTAAATAAACCAAGTGTTGTTTTATTTGAGAAACTATTACGTTTTTATTATTTTGAATTTGTTTTTATATTTATATTTTTCATTTCATCATTGTAGTTAAAGTTTAATTTATTTTTTGTATTTTTGTCATTTGCTATGCTATTTTTTATATTTCAATGTAGTTTTTTTTATAATTTTTTATTGATTTAATATTTTTGTTAGTTACTTTTTGTTGTTTTTATGTAATATACAGTATTTTTTTTTTTTAAGTTAAAAAAAAAATAAAACATGAAAAATATTTATTTGGCAAGTAAATGGCATAACTTTTCATTTCAGTTAATGTTTCAGTGTAGTTTTTACCTTTTTAAATTAATTTTGTATCTTTGTTATTTACTTTCAGTTAATGTTTTTATTTAATTTTATTTTATGGAACGGAAATGTTTTTATGTTTTTATTTTTGGTTAACTCTAAAAACCTGATGACTAAATAAGTAAAACCAAAATCTGAAAGATCAACTTTCCTGCACACTTGTGTATTAGTATGCTAACAGTGTTTCTCTCTGAATATAATATCTTTAAGAGTAATGGGGCAGATAAGGGCAGAACATTGTACAAACACAATTAACCTCATGTGCAGTCCATCATGCTAATACAAACACCCAGTATTATGGGATATTGTTTTAAATAGCTCAGTAACACAGGATCAGATGACGACTGAAATCAGTGAGCCAGATCAACACCGTACAGCTAATATTAATATCCCGACGAGACAAACGGCGGGTTTCTATTTCTATAATGCTTCTATATTAAGTCCTGCTCGGTTTAAACCTAAATGACAAGACACAGGTGGCAAGAAAATGGAAAACGGCGGCCGGATACGTGTCTGTCTTCTCTAATTACCTGAGATGAGTCTGGATAAACAGCAGGTGTTTGTAATGTACACATGCTGGCAGGTGAGCGGTCCAAAACACCTCTGGCATACACAGAACAAACACAGACATTCGCATTAATAAAACAATAAGCCACTGGAGGCTGTTACAGTAATCCGCTTCACATCCAGCACAACAACACACTTTAATTTATGTAAAAACACTTTAACACACGGCCTCGAGTGGCTTATTGTTTTTGAACAGTAGACACCAATGTTCAATAAACACGCTTTTATTAAAGGAATATTTAACCCAAAAATAATAACTCTGTCATCATTTACTCGTCATGTCAGTCCAATCCTGTATGAGTTTCCAGTTTCTTTCTTCTGTGGAAGATAAAATAAGATGTTTATTTGAGTGTTCATGCTGCTTTCATATGGATGATGATCATATTCATTCAAAATTATTGAAAAACTGTCTATTTTGCCCAGTATTTGTAAGCTATGCATATAATAAAGTACTGCATTAGCTTAACCCAAAGCATGAAATATGAAATAATTGTCTTTTTTTTTTAACGGAACAGTTTATTGAAACCTTATAGACCAAAAAAAACAAAAAACAAGCTGCCATGTGTGTTTTTTTTAAATTACCATATTTGATCAATTCATGTATGAATGTTTGTTACCACCAGTAAAATAAATAAATAAATATGTATGTATGTATGTATATTTGTAATTGTAACTTGCTCATCTCACAGACTTTTTTCTCTGAAATTTGAGTTTATATCTCACAATTCTGACTTTTCTTTTTAGATCTTGCAATTCAGAAAAAAATAAATCAATTGTGAGATATAAACTTAAACTAAAAAAAGGTCTGATAAAATTGTGACTTAAAGTTGCAATTACTTTTTTTTTAATCCTGTGACATAAACAAGCTTCTGTAATCAGGCCTTTATGACTCATATAGAATTATATGAAAGAAGAAACAGCTTGATTCTACTCAGAGGCCCAAAATGAGCAAAAATAAGCAATTTGGTGCTGATGCTGATATTAATATGGCCAAAAAGTGATGTGTCACTCTAAATCTCCAATACTATGTCTTAGTAAGATGAGACTGAAATTATCCAAACATATAATGCAATGCAATCCAAGAAATGAAGAAATAAAGGCTCCTCAGAAGATGTGAGATGAAGATCATTCCTCCGCTGAGGAACAGTGAAAGTAAAGCTTCTGGAAACAAACGCTCCTCAAAAGATCCTGATGATCAGATTTGAGACGCACTGATTTCTCTAAAAAATGATTGATGGAGAATCAAGTAAAGCTGAGCTGCTTTAGTCCAGCATGTTCATCTGGAAATATGACTACAGTTATTCTGATGTTTACTTGATAAAAATCAGTCAAGATTTGACAGCAGAAAGACACATGAAGCACCAGCTGAAGGTGGACAATCACACTAAAAGACCTTTTACTTGATAAAAAAGGCTATCGATCAGACAACAGAAAGCATGGAGTTGAGGCATGTAGCATGTTTTTCAGCATTTAAGGTCTTAAAAATGCTTTATAGGGTTAACATCATGCCAACTCCAATATAAAGAATTCTAGCCTCTTGTGTGCTGCATAGTTGCTGTCTACATAGTGTTCCAAATTCATTTTATTTCAATGCCTTATGAAGTGCTCTAGTTGTTGAAAGCTTCTTTTAAAAGTAGTCTTTTGTTCCCTTCCTAAACCCTTTTATGCGTTCTTCTTCGTACCGATTGTACCTCAACTGTAACTTCATTCCCTTCTCAGATTTCTGACCTCAGCAGAGAGCAGCCGATTCACTGGGATCTTTCCCGGGCTCGTCTTTTCTCTTTTGTACTCGCTGCTACATCTTTGAAATTCACAGAGCTGAGCAGAACACATGAAGGAAGTGAAGGCAGAGCGGGTTCATCTGAGGATGATAGATTGCTCTGGGGTTGCCATTTGTAAGAAACGACTGCAGCTTTCTGAAAGCTTCTTGTGGGGAAACAAACAGATCTTGATCACGCACACATGCTCTTCATCTTTTGTGTGCTACGACTCAAATACACTTATGCATAAATGAGCTGGGAAAGACACAAGCTTATGTGGCATTTTAGACATACATACTGCATTCAAATACAGAGTGAATCCCCTTAAACTACTTACATTTGTATATATCTGAATATTTGCAATAAACAAAAAGGGATAGTTCAGCCATGTACATTTACACATTTAGCAGATGCTTTTATCCAAGTGACTTGAACAATTCGTCAAAGATGACAATTTTACTTACTCATGTCATTCCAAACACATTATGACTTACTTTCTTCCATGAAAATATTTATTAAAATGTCTTTTTGGGTGAACTGTTTAAAATAAACTGGTTTTAGTCAATGGTTTAATATCATCCTGTCATTTTTGAGCATGCTTGTAAATAAAAAACATAAATGGTAACCGTTTAACCCCTTTGGTGTTTAAATAATTGTGACCAGAGGCAAAATCTTTGTCCAGCAATATTTCATTAACCACAACTGGCAGAGACTCCATGTTTTGTTTATGCTTTTTAAAGGAACAGTTCACCCAAAAATTTAAATTGGCTGAATTTACTCACCCTCGGGCCAATTGAAGATGTAGATGAGTTTATTTCTTCATCAGATTTGGAGAAATGTAGCATTGCATCACTTGCTCAGCAATGGATCCTCTGCAGTGAATGGGTGCCGTCAGAATGAGAGTCCAAACATCTGATAAAAACATCACAATAATCCACACCACTCCAGTCCATCAGTTAACATCTTGAGAAGACAAAAGAAACAAATCCATCAAGATATTTTTAACTTAAAACTGTTGCTTACGGCTAAAATACGAGTCCATAATCCATAATAACGCTTTCTCCAGTCAAAAAGTTTATCTCCTGTTGTCTCTCACATCACAATCCACACACATATTTGTTTTGTTTAGAGCTATTTTGAACTGTTTTGTCTTGTAAACGCTGCTTGATCTGTGCAGATTTCCCTCCTGATTCAGAACAGACCACTTTATCACTGGAGGAAGCATTTTTATGAATTATGGACTCGTATTTTAGCCAAAAGGTTTGAAGATGATGGATTTGTTTCAGCTTTTGTCTTCTCAAGATGGACTGATGGACTGGAGTGGTGTGGATTACTTGTGGATTATTGTGATGTTTTTATCAGCTGTTTGGACTCTCATTCTGACGGCACCCATTCACTGCAGAGCATCCATTGGTGAGCAAGTGATGCAATGCTGAATTTCTTCTGAAAAATCTGTTCTGATAAAGAAACATATACATCTTGGATGGCCTGAGGGTGAGTACATTTTCAGCAAACTCATTTTTTGGTGAACTATTCCTTTAAACTGCTGTATTTATGGTTCAGTGATGTACGAGTTACCGCTGAGTTGTTAAAACGTACCTCTGTTTGTGTGATTTTCTACCACTGCGTGTCAGACACGCTGTCAGAGTCCAGAAGAAATTGACGTCAATGCATCCTTGTGGAAACTGTCCTAAAAAGCATATCACATCACAATGAATTTAACAAAGTAACAAAAAAATCTAAATGCTGTCAATGGATACAAATGGGGAAAAGAAAGACAGTACAGTACAGAAAATGTTTAATTTTGAGAGAGAGTTTTCTGCTTTGTGCCAGTGACCTCATTTATCTATATTACTGTTAAAGTTATGAGCCAGACTGCGTCTCTGAGATTTCTCTCAGTACAAGTGAAGTATACATCACAGTCACATTATATTATGTGTAATTAGATTTGCATCTCCTGAAGGAAACAGCGGCGTTTGCAAGACAGCAAAAGGATAATGTTGGAGTTTTAGTTTCTGTGTAAACTAAACATTGTCACGATGCTTCGCCTGTGCAGTTTAATGGAAGCTATAGATGGGTTAAATATACACAAAGAAGACCGATCATAATTCAGTAATAAAACACAAGAAAAGCCAACTGCAAGAATACAGTATTGTTCAAATGTCTGATGATGTCTAAGATTTTTTAAATATTTTTGAAAGAAGTCTCTCCTCTTTCTGATCAAAAATACAGTAAAAAACAGTACAAATTTGGAAATATTATTACTATTTAAAATAAGTGTTTTCTATGTGAATATATTGTAAAATATCATTTATTTCTGTGATCAAAGCTGAATTTTCAGCATCATTACTCCAATCTTCAGTGTCACATGATCCTTCTGAATAAACGCATTCATTTCTTTCATATAAAAAAATCTTACTGACCCCAAATATGCATACTGTATGTATGAGCAAATAATAAGAAAGTAATTAAATGAGAGACTTTGAGACTCAAAAAAAAATCTTTTTTAAAATGTATAAAAGAGAAAAATGGCTAGTATGATATGCAGATGAACTGAATTGAATGCCTGAAAGAAGGTCAACACAGAGACTGTAAGGTCAGGCTTTGAAAACCAATCTTTCATACCATGTTACGCTATTCAGTGCTCCACCCTGGTTATCAAGAGCAGCAGGACAATGTCATTGTAGCATCAGTGATGAAACACAATGAATGTGTTTGCCATTTGCATTCATTCACAGTCGAGTCTCACACTGACCTCGAGCTTCACGTTTCATTCCTCATATTTCTCAGTCTGTTTTGAGCTGAAGGTACAACAGGTAACATGATTCCCTTGAGAAGACCTATTCTTACATCAGACTCTCCTCTTTCTGAAGACCTGAAGAACACATTGACACAAACCAGAGATGTTTACGAAGCTTGAAGTGAGAGACGTTTTTTGGCATTCCCATGAATTATGCATTGTGTCCGACGCATCTGCTGTTTCACAATCTGAGATGTGGCAGGATATGAATGTTGCCTCCATAAATCAGTGTTATTTTGACAAGCTTTCAACTCAAAAGCTGAATAAATGGGGCGGTGAAGCTGTTTTAGAAAAATGGCCAGAATTGTATATGCTGATGACGATCACGAACATCGCTGATTTTTATCGTCTCTGTCAATCATCACAGACGCTTGCATCAGCCTTGCATCTTATTCACTAACTTGAGCATTTCAATGAGAGGCTTGAGTATTGCAGGCTTTATGAAGGTAAATTTAATACTTTTTGAGACCAAATAAAGAAAATAACTTTTACTGTACCTTCTGATCGCGTGAAAAAAAGTGATGTTCTTCCTCAGTATTTTAGTCTTATTTTCCAGTGCAAATGTCTAAAGATTCTTAAATCAAGATGCATTTACTTAAGAAGCAACATGAAATAAAATAAGAAGTCTTGTTTTATGAGAAACTGATCAAAATTGAAGTGAGTTTATGATTAAAACAAGAACAAATATCTAGCAACGGGTTCAGAAAAATCAACTTCATTCAAAGGTAAAACAGTTTTAATTGCCATTGACAGATATTTGTTCTTATTTTAAGCATAAAATAACTTACTAATGTTCAGTTTATCAAGACTTTGTATTGAATTTACATCAAGTTTTTTTTTGCTGTTTGGAAAGACTTTTTGAGACCATTTTAAAGACCCATTTTAAGACAGAAACCCTGTTACTTCAAAGGGAAAGCAAGTTTTCATTCCCCATCAACAGACATCTTTCTCTAAAGCATGAATTCTCTTCATAACTCATTCATGTTCATTTTTCATCTCAAGTAAATGTATCTTGATTTAAGGATGTTTAGATATTTGTATTGGGAAACAATCAAAAATACTGTGGAAGATTTTTTTTCAGTGCATGCAACATTTAATGCCATGAATTTATATATTTTTCTGCTCAGATTTAAAATTTTCTGCTCTGATTTAAGACTTTTTTATTTGTTGAAGGACAAATTAAGACTTTAAGACCCACAGAAGGTTGATTGACGTAATTATTACACTGAATAACATTAATTTTCAGTAAACAGCAGCTTAAATTTAAATCTGTTCCTCACACAAAGTTATCATACGACCTCATAAGTCTTGGACATTAAAGCTCAAGTCATATGAAGTACTTTGATCATGATTTAATGATTTGTTTTTGTCCTTTTCAGCTCACGATCAATGTCTGAAAACTTTTAGAGTGGTCTTATGAAACAGAAAATGAAGATGTACCAACGCTTTCAACAATTTCTTCAAGTAATAAAAGATATATCAGAGCTTTTTGGCAGAAAATAACAGGTGCTGTCCTTGAAATGTTTCACCACATTAATAGATTGTAAGACAACAATCGCTCTTGAGCATCCTTTGATAAAGTACTTACAATCCCAAATATTAGACAAGCCATGCAGTCTCTACACAGCTATACCTGCATCTCTTAAATCACATCATATAGGACTGACGTTTACAGTACAGAAGGAAAAACATTTCATACAAAGGTTCAAGGACAAAAAACATGAGGTTCAGTTTATGAAGCACAAGATATTTCATGCCCAAACAAACCAGAGGGAAGCAATTTTGATTCCCAAGCTTTTCAAGCTACAAGCTATTCATAATTTAAAATAATTGGCAGCATGACAAACCAAAGAGTTTTTTTACCTGAAGGGAACTGGATGGCACAACACGAACACACAGTTGAAACGCATTTGTGCACCTGAAATGAGCAAACAGAATGATTATTCACTCAAATTATTGAGGAAATAGAATGCAGGTCTATGCATATTTATGTCAATAATGCACTACTGAAAATATTAATCATTTTGATATAGATACTGAGCAGAAAAATTTTGAGAAATACATAAATATATATAGAAGATACAAACCTTATTGCTAAAGTCAACAGATTTTACTAATAGACTTACCAATCTCTGTGTGAAAATAACATCATCATGCTGCCATCTTTATAAAGTCATTTTTTCCTCCTGTAATTTGGCTTCAAATCTCAGGTGAAAATTGTCATTTTGACCCCTCTATAAAAATCAGTGGATTACTCAGTGATGAAAGCCAAAGCCAAAATATGAAATGTCACATATGTACTCACCATTTATGTTTGCCTTTCTTCAGAAAAAATATTAACAAAATCAAACATTTTTGCCAGGGAAGTTTTTGAAATTTGGTTGATTTGACAGAATGAGTCTTATGAGAAATTCAAACATGAATAAACCACATATAGTGACAGATCTTTGTTGCTTTAGGTAAAAACTCACTTAGTTTTGTTCAGTTGCTCAAAAAACAAGACTTTATAATTATGCTCAGTTTCATCTCAAGTAAATGTATCTTGATCTAAGAATGTTTAGATGTTTGTATTTGAAAACAAAACAAAAAAATACTGAGGAAGATATCATTTTTTATTTATTTTTTGCAGTGCATGCAGCATTTAATGCCATCACTTTTTTTTAAGACATTTTAAGGGCAAAGGGCGAATTAAGACACTTTAAGATCTGCAAAACCCATGAAATAAGGTGATTGATGTTATGACACTGAAAAATCTAAAGTTTTAGCCAGGGACATTTCTAAAATTTGGTTGATTTGATACAGAAAGAGTCTTCTGAGAAATTCATCAAAATGAAGTGAGTTTATGATTAAAACACATTTATTGACGGATATTTGTTCTTGCTTTAAGCATAAACCCACTTTCAGAAATTTGGTTGATTTACAGGCCTAATGAATATTAATTAGGTGATCTGAATAGGCGGTCCAGGTCAAACCAGCTCATCAGAGCCTCCGCACTTCAGACGCCCCACGATCCATCGATGATGAACTGCATGAGATATGAGATGAGAAAAATCGATGCTCTGACATAACTTGAGTTTAGAACTGCATGTCCTCGACAAGACAATAGAAGTACGATCTGCTGACTCATCAGAAATATCTCATTTGAAAGTATATTCCTCCTACAGCATGACCGAAAGGTCACAGCGCTCTCACTTTGAGAAATTAGCATCCTCCTCAGAAAACGACTCTCGTACCAGACTGCAATCACATTAACATGTCAAGTGACCTCTTTCACAAGCCTGGACTTGCTGATGTGATGTATCGATCTGTGAATGTACTTCAGGTCACGGCGTGGCAGTGGAATAACAAGGACAGCGTTAGATCTTTACTAAACCAACCACAACAATATCAATAAAGACATCAGCTCCTCTTCAGCCCACCCAATGTGAATCCGATCCGGGCAAGCTCTCTGTGTCCTCTGCAAACCTACTGGCCAACAGGACACGGGTTATTTCTGTAACGCATTTCAAGATCTGCAACATTTTAGCTTCAACATCATGATTATTTACTCAAATGGATAGAAAATGAGCGGGATGCTAATAAAGTCAGTCATGCTCAGTGAGGGATTGACAGCTAGCTAACATGAGGATGTCAACTTGATGCTCATTTTCATATTTTTTAAGACCATGTTTTGATATTTTGACATCAAATAATTAATTAAATCCATTCAATACTTGACTTGAAATTCTCCACTTTTGACTCCAAATCATGTAAACAAACAAGAGGCGCAATCACACACCAAAACAATGATAAGTTGACAGCTTTTCAGAAACAATGTTAATAAGTCAGGGTTAATCGATCTAACCTCAGTTGAATGTCTGACCTTCATTTCAAATAGGAGTTTGGCTAATCAGGACTTACGAGCAATCCAAAAATAGTATTATGGATGAAAAAACATTGTAAATATTGTTTGCTTCACTTTTTGTATCAAAACTTGACATGCACAGAACAGCACTTGCGTTTCTTGCCATTCCTTGCAATACTACAGCAGCTTACTACTTCAATTCAGTGCACTGAATCATATACTGTGATTTCCAAAAAGTTAAATAGTGTGCATTAGGGATGTAAATGATTAGTAATGTTGAAAGTGCCGTTAAAAAAGTGTGCTATCTGTATTTTGTACATACTCTATAACTTTAAAAATACCAAACATTAATCTATTAAAATGCTCTTGAATTACCATTTAGAAACAGGAAACTACAAGTACATGTATTTTCTGTAAAATTCTGTAAAATTGTTATTTACATTGCAGTCAAAATATGTTAAGAATTTAAATGGTCTGTATGTATGAATTGATGTTAATGATTAATCAATTAATTGATTGTTAATAAATTGATTATGAAAATCTCTGAAAAATTTACTTCCCTAGTAAAATGAATGAAAAAAGTCACGGAGAACTGTTTGAAGTTGTATTTTAAATCTTAAAAAAGTCTTAAATTTACCTTTATAAAACCTGCATCAAATGCTGATATTAAAAAATGCAGAATTACTTTGGCTTCATTCATCTCACTGGAAACAAAAGGTTAAGTGCATTGCATTCTGGGTGTCTTCTGCACATTTTGGCAAATGTCAGAGTATCTTATGAATACAGAAAATGTGCATGCTGCACACAGCTTTAATATGATCTACTGCAGAAATGGTAAAAGTAGTATGTTAGTATGCTATTCCACAGCCCAGACTGATAGTTTGATTGATTATTCAATGCCAGCAGCTGCGTTCCTTAACAACAGTTCCGTGTTCCACTCATCATCTGCATGATGCCATCTGTTATGTAATATTGCCTTCATATCTCCAGATTGTCTGCTCTTATATATTTATTCAGGAACAGGTGTAAAGCATCAGATGAGCTATGGTTATTCAGGTATTCAGTTTCTTGTGGTCGAGAAAGGCCAAGTCATTATTAGTTAAATGAATATTTCAATAATAGTAATATTGTAATTCATATACACATGCCTTTAAACACCACAAACTGCAGCTGCACACTTTAGACCGTCTCTTCCTGTCTAAATCTGCAATTTTTGGCCAGAAAAATGTGAATCAGACTTCAAGAAAAAAGTTTCCTGATGCACGACTAGGTTCAAACCATTTCCTGATATGGCAAGGTGTTTTAACATTTATTTCTTAAAACATACTAGTATTTATTTTCATACTTATTTTTTTTTAGCTACTATTATCTATTCCGTAAGGTACTAGTGCTTATTCTTTAGCTACTAGTACCTTTTTAAAGATACTACTTATTCATTCATTCAAAGTGCATTACTTACATGCACTTTTAGTGCACTTACCTAAGAAAGTAATGAGTAGAATAAGGTAAAGTATGGGTTAAGGTTAGGTTTAAGGGACCAACTTATTGTAATTAATATGATAAGTTCATAGTATGTACATGCAGAACAGGACTGTAAAATAAAATGCTGCTAAAATTCTTAACATTTTGAATAAGTACTATTATTATCTAAAAAAAATGTGTACTAGTACCTACTGAGTGAGTAGTAGTAGTTAATGAATAAATACTAGTATGTAATGAATAAATGCTAGTATGTATTAAATAAATACTAGTATCTATTTAATAGCTACTAGTATCTAATGAATAAGTACTAGTATACTAGCATCTAATAATAGGTAGCAGCATCTAAAAAATAAGTGCAAGTACCTACTGAATAGCTAATTAGTATATAAAAATATGTACTTGTCACTATTGGAATACACACTAGTCAAAACTGAATAGTTGATATCTGAATGAAAAAAAAAACTATTTTGAAATTGTTGCTAGTAACAACAGAATAGTTACTAATCACTATTGAAATAAGTACTAGTATCTAATAATAAGTATTATTATCATCTAACAATAAGTATATAATAGTAGTATATAATAAATATGCTAGTACCTACTGAATAAGTAGCAGCTAATCAATAAGTACTAGTATGTAATGAGTACTAGTACCTACTGAATAACTATTAGTATATAAATATGTACTAGTCACTCACTAATGGAATACATACTAGTCCAAATTAAATAGTAGATATCAGAATGAGAAACAAAATTGTTACTAGTAACAATAGAATAGTTACTAGTCACTATTGAAATAAGCACTAGTAGTAATAAGTACAAACCGGATTCCAAAAAAGTTGGGACACTGTACAAATTGTGAATAAAAAAGGAATGCAATAATTTACAAATCTCATAAACTTATATTTTATTCACAATAGAATATAGATAACATATCAAATGTTGAAAGTGAGACATTTTGAAATGTCATGCCAAATATTGGCTCATTTTGGATTTCATGAGAGCTACACATTCCAAGAAAGTTGGGACAGGTAGCAATAAGAGACCGGAAAAGTTAAATGTACATATAAGGAACAGCTGGAGGACCAATTTGCAACTTATTAGGTCAATTGGCAACATGATTGGGTATAAAAAGAGCCTCTCAGAGTGGCAGTGTCTCTCAGAAGTCAAGATGGGAAGAGGATCACCAATTCCCCCAATGCTGCGGCGAAAAATAGTGGAGCAATATCAGAAAGGAGTTTCTCAGAGAAAAATTGCAAAATCTGGAACAATCTCTGTGCGTAAGGGTCAAGGCCGGAAAACCATACTGGATGCCCGTGATCTTCGGGCCCTTAGACGGCACTGTATCACATACAGGAATGCTACTGTAATGGAAATCACAACATGGGCTCAGGAATACTTACATTGTCGGTGAACACAATCCACCGTGCCATTCGCCGTTGCCGGCTAAAACTCTATAGGTCAAAAAAGAAGCCATATCTAAACTAGGCGTTTTCTCTGGGCCAAGGCTCATTTAAAATGGACTGTAAGTACTGTTCTGTGGTCAGACGAATCAAAATTTGAAGTTCTTTTTGGAAAACTGAGACGCCAGTCATACTAAAGAGGACAAGGACAACCCAAGTTGTTATCAGCGCTCAGTAGCCTGCATCTCTGATGGTATGGGGTTGCATGAGTGCGTGTGGCATGGGCAGCTTACACATCTGGAAAGGCACCATCAATGCTGAAAGGTATATCCAAGTTCTAGAACAACATATGCTATCCAGACGTCGTCTCTTTCAGGGAAGACCTTGCATTTTCCAACATGACAATGCCAGACCACATACTGCATCAATTACAACATCATGGCTGCGTAGAAGAAGGATCCGGGTACTGAAAAGCCTGCAGTCCAGATCTTTCACCCATAGAAAACATTTGGCGCATCATAAAGAGGAAGATGCGACAAAGAAGACCTAAGACAGTTGAGCAACTAGAAGCCTGTATTAGACAAGAATGGGACAACATTCCTATTCCTAAACTTGAGCAATCAGTCCCCAGACGTTTGCAGACTGTTATAAAAAGAAGAAAAATAAACATGCCTTGTCCCAACTTTTTTGAGATGTGTTGATAGTAATCAATAGAATAGTTTACATTTGATATGTCTATGTTGTACTATTGAAAAATCAAGCACTAGTCCAGTAATAATCGGGTTTGTACTATTATCTTACAATAAGTACTAGTGTCTATTAAATGTGTACTAGTACCTCCTGAGTAAGTACTAGTAGCTAATCATAAGCACTAGTATGTAATGAATAACTACTAGTATAAATAAAAAAAATATGTACTAGTCACTACTGGAATACATACTAGTCAAAACTGAATAGATGATATCTGAGTTTTTTTTTAAATGAGTAACAATGGAATAGTTACTAGTCACTATTGAAATAAGTATCTAAATGATAAGTACTAGCATCTATTTAATAGGTACTAGAATCTAATTACAAGTACAAGCATCTATTAAGTAAGCACTAGTATCTAATGAACAGTAGCTTTTATAAAGGTACTAGTACCTAATGAATAAGCACTAGTACCTAATGGAAGAGACACTAGTAGCTAAAAAAAGCATGAAAATAGATGCTTGTATATTTTAAAGATTAAATGTTAAAATGGCTTGCCATATTACCAACTAGAATGGGAGAATAACCTGAGCGTTTCATATCGCCTTTATGCTGGATCATTTACATAGGCGTAATTTCATTTGTGCCTCTTCTACAGCGGGCTGTGATAAGATTTGGCAGACTGATAGTGGCTCATCGCGGCTGCTTCAGAGATCAAGACGGAGGCTGTTTGTGGGATGAGAAATGCTCTAGGCAAGATAGGCAAGGCTTAGAGATAGAGGATGAGAAATGTGTGCGGAAAATGTAACTCTAGAGCCTCTGGGAATGCTTTGTTTCTCCTAAACACCTGTTTTAAATTTCACTGACAGAATGCCAGAATGACTTCGGTTGTTGTGAAAGATTAATGATACTGAAACAAGCTGATATAAATTCATTATTCCCTGACCCTTGGCTTGTAATCTGCATTAGGTGTTCATCGTGATGTTAATATACAGCTGAGTACACATTTACTGCTCGCTCCTGTCCTGATAGACCAGGCAATGTAATGGCTTATCAAGCATGTAGAATTTATATAGGCTAAATTACATTCTACAGATTTATTATTGTTAAAAAGAACATAGATTAAAAAATGTTGCACTTAGTATTTATAATGGAATAGTTCTGTCATTTATAAAACTCCTGTCATTAGTTACTCTTTTTTCAAATAGATTTGATTTTCTTTCTTCTGTGGAGCACAAAAGTATTATTTTTGAGGAATATTCTTGCAGATTTTTCCATTTAATAAAAGTGAATGGGGATGAATGCTGTCAAGCACTAAAATAACTAAAAGGTACCATAAAAATAGTGCAGATGACGCATAAAACTAGTCCATATGACTCATACAGCAAGTTTTCTGAAGCCACGTGATCGTATGAGGAGCAGAACCAAATTTAAGTCATTTTCTGAAAATACAGATATCCGATCTAGAGCTCCTTGAGAGAAGAAGCAGTGTCTGAATTGTAAACAAATGGTTATTTTGGGTCTGTTCAGTGAATCAACTGATCTAGTTCACTGTATGAATGATTCATTCATGAATCTGGTTCTCAAGTTCAACTCACTGACTCTGTGATCAACTTCAAGTGCCAGAGGAGAAGGAAACTATCATACAACTTCAGAAGATTTGGAATAGAGTACATGAACTATATGGACTATTATGACACATTTAAGGTGTTTTTTGGTCATTTTGAAGCAACATATAAAAGCAGTCTGTTGTGTCTTAGGTAAATGTAATCAACCAAGACGTGTCTTTAATGTTAATCGAACAACAAAAGAAAAAAAAAAGAAAAACTGACTAACTTTAGGGTTAGTTTACACATCAACAATGTAGTAAAAACTGAAAAGTTTTTTCAAAATTGTCAAAACGTTCATGTGCAAACACTTGTGTGATTGAATGCATTTGTGAACAGCCACTAAAGACTGTCTTGAACATAACGGGACGTGTTGCTAAAGCCACAAGCAAGACATGATTTAAATTTTGCCATCTGAAATCGTAAGATTGGATTGAAGGCAAAAAAAAAGTAAAAAGCACAATATTGTCTTACCAGTCCTGATTCCAGTGTTGGGGTAACACATTACAAGTAACGTGACTTGTGTAATCAGATTACTTTTTTCAAGTAACACACTACTTTTAAATTTACAATGAACTATCCATGTTACTTTTTCAAATAAGTAACACAATTTACTTTGTTTTCCCATTTATTCACAGACAAGCTGCCAAAATATAACTTTTGGGTTTTTTTGTTATTAAAAAAGAAATAAGCAAGCCCGGCCCAGGTGACAAAAAGTAACGCAAATGTAATATGCATTTCTTTCCATAAAATGTAGCCAAGAAATGCAATTAGTTACATTTTTTATAGAGTAACGCAATATTGTAATGCATTACTTTTAAAAGTAACTTTCCCCAACACTGCCTGATTCTAACACAAACCCTCAGCATATGGGGTAGTTTTGCAGCTATCAGAGCAGAAACGAAAGCTGCTGCTCTCTTTATCGTTTTCCATTGCTTCCTTTCATGTTCATATGTACAGTGGGAAAAAAAAATGATTTGATCCCCTGCTGATTTTGTATGTTTGCCCACTGACAAATAAATGATCAGTCTATAATTTTAATGGTAGGTTTATTTGAACAGTGATAGACAGAATAACAACAAAAAAATCCAGAAAAACATTTTAAAAAAGTTATAAATTGATTTGCATTTTAATGAGTGAAATAAGTATTTGATCCCCTATCAATCAGCAAGATTTCTGGCTCCCAGGTGTCTTTTATACAGGTAAGGAGCTGAGATTAGGAGCACTCTCTTAAAGGGAGTCTCAGTTTGTTACCTGTATAAAAGACACCTGTCCACAGAAGCAATCAATCAATCAGATTCCAAACTCTCCACCATGGCCAAGACCAAAGAGCTGTCCAAGGATGTCAGAGACAAGATTGTAGACCTACACAAGGCTGGAATGGGCTACAAGACCATCGCCAAGCAGCTTGGTGAGAAGGTGACAACAGTTGGTGCGATTATTCGCAAATGGAAGAAACACAAAATAACTGTCAATCTCCCTCGGACTGGGGCTCCATGCAAGATCTCACCTCGTGGAGTTTCAATGATCATGAGAACGGTGAGGAATCAGCCCAGAACTACACGGGAGGATCTTGTCAGTGATCTCAAGGCATCTGAAACCATATTCACCAAGAAAACAGTTGGTAACACACTACGCCGTGAAGGACTGAAATCCTGCCGCGCCTGCAAGGTCCCCCTGCTCAAGAAAGCACATGTACAGGCCCGTCTGAAGTTTGCCAATGATTCAGAGGAGAACTGGGTGAAAGTGTTGTGGTCAGATGAGACCAAAATCCAGCTCTTTGGCATCAACTCAACTCGCCGTGTTTGGAGGAGGAGGAATGCTGCCTATGACCTCAAGAACACCATCCCCACCATCAAACATGGAGGTGGAAACATTATGCTTTGGGGGTGTTTTTCTGCTAAGGGTACAGGACAACTGCACCGCATCAAAGGGACGATGGACGGGGCCATGTACCGTCAGGGCCAGGGCATTGAAAATGGGTCGTGGATGGGTATTCCAGCATGATAATGACCCAAAACACACGGCCAAGGCAACAAAGGAGTGGCTCAAGAAGAAGCACATTAAGGTCCTGGAGTGGCCTAGCCAGTCTCCAGACCTTCATCCCATAGAAAATCTGTGGAGGGAGCTGAAGGTTCGAGTTGTCAAAGTCAGCCTCCAAACCTTAATGACTTGGAGAGGATCTGCAAAGAGGAGTGGGACAAAATCCCTCCTGAGATGTGTGCAAACCTGGTGGCCAACTACACGAAACATCTGACCTCTGTGATTGCCAACAAGGGTTTTGCCACCAAGTCGTGTTTTGCGAAGGGGTCAAATACTTATTTCACTCATTAAAATGCAAATCAATTTTTAACTTTTTTGAAAATACGTTTTTCTGGATTTTTTTTTGTTGTTATTCTGTCTCTCACTGTTCAAATAAACCTACCGTTAAAATTATAGACTGATCATTTCTTTGTCAGTAGGCAAACGTACAAAATCAGCAGGGGATCAAATTATTATTTCCCCACTGTAAATAGCGTGATCTTATTTAGCAATATTAGATCAAAAGATCAGAAAAAGTCCATGCATACACCCGCCCATAGGACAGTGGTCAAAAGCGGACAAAAGAGACCTGGTGTCACAGTTTTCACAAATTTGCATTTTTGAAGTTTACACAGAAAATGATTTCGGTATCGTTTTCAAAAACTTGCATTCTAAAACCTGTTTTCACAGTTTGCATTTTGTTTGGCAAGTTTATGATTTCAGGCTTTCTACTTCAAAAATGCATGTGTAATTCAATGTGTTACTTGCCTATTCTTTGTAGTTCCTTGTAAAATTTGCTAGAAAAACCTTTCTACTCCTAATTGTAAAAATACCATGATTTTCCCTAATCGATCAGCCCTCCATGACAGAATTTTCTTTTTTGGGTGAACTTTCCCTTTAAATTGTACAACATGCATACAGTTTTGGACTCAGGCACTGAGAACAATAAAGAATTGTAATAAGAGC
This sequence comes from Schizothorax lantsangensis, assembly GCA_027422415.1. NCBI lineage: Eukaryota > Metazoa > Chordata > Actinopteri > Cypriniformes > Cyprinidae > Schizothorax > Schizothorax lantsangensis. The sequence goes on along the minus strand of CM049850.1, from coordinate 33,630,663 downwards.
TGAATTGTATCTGTAATAATACCAGTACTATCTCGCCTATAAAGGCCGGAGAGATTCAGAGCTGCTAAATATCTGACGGAAACGGGGAGGAATGGAGAGATAAAGAATGAGCAGAGACAAAACAGCAGTGAGAGAGGGTTGAAACGCTTGATCTAACTCTCTGTTGTTTATTCACACTACACTGTTTAACTGCTGTAATCCAAAACACACTGCATTCACATAGTTAACCGGTTTATAAGCAGCAGGGTAATCAATTGCACCTCCTTCCCCGCGGATCTCCGCAGTCCCACCTCCACTGACTAATAATGGTGCTCCGGATGAATTATTCAGCTGCTGGGGCGGCGCACATTGTGTCCTACTTTGCATTTGCTTTGCTGACACCTGCTGGTACATCAATAACAGACGCAATCAGGGCTCAGGCCTCTTTAGGACACCTTGATAGTGCACTAAAAACTTTTAATGCTCCTCTTACAGTTTAACGGGACTTTGCTCTGACTCATTGCCCTTTTGTTGTTATTTGATTAGCTGCAGTCATTTCGCCACTGTCTCGTCTCGTTCACAGCTGAGCCGTTTCTCCAGCCATGCCCTGAATCTTAACATTCGTCTCTGTGATGTATTAGTTGCGTCATGTTTGTGCTGCAAAAACAGGCCAGAGTGCTCTATTGCTTCATTTAACTCTCAGTTTTCTAATCAGAAATATAATACCCAGGACAGGCACAAGTGCAAAGACTGTTCATATACCTAAAGCATGTAAATTAACTATAAATCAGAAGCCGCTTAGAGCAATATACTTGTAAAAGGCCCTCATTTAAGGGACTAATCTAACCAGTCAAATGACCTCCATTATGCACTGGCACTACTGAATACATTTTATTCATTAGACAACTTCAAGTACCTGATTCCTTTTTACAACACCATCCTTACCATCCTTCCCTGTACTTGGGAAGTCGTGGCCTAATGGTTAGAGAGTCGGACTCGTAATCCAAAGGTAAATCCAAGGGTTCGAGTCTCGGGTTCAAGTCTCGGGCCGGCAGGAATTGTAGGTGGAGGGAGTGAATGTACAGCGCTCTCTCCACCTTCAATACCACGACTGAGGTGTCCTTGAGCAAGGCACTGAACCCCCAACTGCTCCCTGGGCGCCGCTGACTGCCCACTGCTCCGGGTGTGTGCTCACGGTGTATGTGTGTGTTCACTGCTGTGTGTGTACACTTTGGATGGGTAAATGCAGAGCACGAATTCCGAGTATGGGTCACCATACTTGGTCGTATGTCACGTCACTTTCACTTATGGATGTCAGTAAACCAAGGAGATCTATGTAGGTGCCCTAAACCTGCAGAAAGCTTTGTTAGGACTCTGTTATGTCCATCTCACACAGCCTTGTATAAAAATGCTATTAAATATAACAAAAAATAAATAAAAAATAAATAATTTAATATAAAAATAAATTAATATGAAAATAAATAATTTAAGTATGAGAATACATAATTAAATGAATAATTAAACATGTACATAATAATGAAATTATATGAAAGTAATTACATTAATATGAATATAAATAAATTATGAAAATCAATAATAATATTAATATGAAAAATAAAATAATTTATTATGATAATAAATTAATTAATTAATAGAACAATAAATAAAGTAAATAAATAATAACAGGAAAATAAATAAGAGGAAAATTAATAATCAATAATAATATTAATATGAAAAAATAAAATAATTGAATATAAATATGAATTATATGAAAATAAATTAATTAATTAATAGAACAGAAAAATAAATGGAAAAGTAAATAAATAATATTTCACAGACAATATGAAAACATTTGTAAAATACATCCTTTCCTGTCATTCAGACCTGCAACACATTCCAAAAAAATGAATAATTCAATCACAACATGACTATGAATTAGTGTTTCATAGGAAAACAAACGGGGTCTTCGTTGTATATGACAAATTATGAATACCCTCTTCCTGAAAATGTGTATGTGCTTTTGATAATTTAATAAAATTGTGCTAAATGAATATGGTGGAAAATAAATGACACAAATTGACAGATACTTGTTGCTGAAAGTCTGGATATCCTTTTCTTCTTTGGTCCGGAATACGGCGTCCATTCCTTAAAATACTAATGACCACAGTGAATGGTCCATCCCAATGCCTCCGAGCCCAGAGAATCGACGGCGCTTCTGGACACTGTTAACAAGGGCTTCCTTTTGGCACAGACAGTTTTAAGCATTTGTGGATGTAATACGTATTGTGGTATGACAAAGGTTTGCCAAAAGTCCTGAGCCCATGTGGTGATATGCTTATAGATGAATGAACTGATGCAGTGCCGCCTGAGGGATGAAAAGCTTAGGCTTGCGCCCTTGTCCTTTACGCATGAAATTCCTTCAATTCCTTGAATCTTTTATTATGTTATGACTGTTGAAGGTGAAATATCCAAATCTCTTCCTATCTTTCTTTGAGAACATGTTTTTAAAATTTCAATAATTTTCTCACGTATTTGTTGGCAAACTGGCGATCCTGCCCATCTTTGCTCCTAAAGGACTAACCTTTCTTGGATGCTGCTTTTGTACCAAACATAAAAACACCTTTTGAATAAGTTTCAAATCACATCATTATTTAACCAATTTACCTCATTAAGCCCTAAATTGCTCCTGGTAATAAATAAACAAAACAAACAAAACAAATAAGAAAACAAACAAACACATTTTTATTTGATTTTTTACTTTTAACAATCCATTTCTTGACTTAATATTTAATTGAACTTGCTAAACAAACTTATATACATGCACGAATAAACATGCAAAACAACAAAATGTCTAGAATTAAATATGCAACAGTGTGTGAATGAATGTAGCCTAAGAACAAAGTAAAGTGAAAGTTCTTGGCTATATGACAAATAATGTTTCCATAATTTGCTCCACCTCTAAACAAATTTTCCTCATGGCCTAATGTCCCAAATCCATCTTAATTGAACCCTTCCCCATCTAAAACCCCATCTGGCCATGTTAAGCCTCACGGGTTCCCGGTTGATCTCCTCCAATCCTGGAAAAGAGGCGTGTATTTCCTCTTCAGAAAGATCTCAAAAACAATTTCCCACAGTGGGATCTAAACGACTGTGCTGCGGGAAGCCTTTGATGAATTCTTCAGCGTTTCAGAAGGAGACAGAATATCACTGTATGGGATGACCCGAGGGAAAGCCCTGTTCATGGCGCTCGGTGGGAAAACACTGCACCCCGCTCACACGAGCCCTCCAGAGACCAGAGACACGGCTAACAAAACCCAGCGGGTTTATTCACAGATTAACACGATGCTTGGAGCGGCCGGGGTTTCTTACAGCTCAAATCCTGCTGTCATTTACTGCTGCCTAAGGAGCAGTTCACCATAAAAAAGAAAGTCATGTACTTACCCTCATGTTGCTTCTATATTTGATTTTTCTCTGAAACACAAAAGGAGACAAAAGTCAAAGCACTGCCACTTCACTGCTAACGTCATTTTACTGTTGTACAGAGAGTGAATGGGTGCCGTCAGAATGAGAGTCCAAACAGCTGATAAAAACATCACCATAATCCATAAGTAATCCACACGTCTCCAGTCTAACAGTTAACATCTTGAGAAGACAAAAGCTGCAGGTTTGTAAGAAACAAATCCGTTATTAAGATGTCAAATACGAGTCAATAATCCATAATAACGCATCCTCCAGTGAAAAAGTCCATCTCCTGTTGTCTCTCACATCAAAATCCAGCCACATATTTGTTTAGAGCTGTTTTGCTTATAAACGGTGCTTGATCTGTGCAGATTTCTCTCCTGAATCAGATAAGACACTTTTTTTCACACTGGAGAAAGCATTATTATGAATTATGGACTCATATTTTATCAGCAGTTTGCAGCAATGGTTTGAAGTTAAAATGCCTTAATGATGGATTTGTTTTTGTCTTCTCCAGATGTTAACTGATGGACTGGAGTGGTGTGGATTACTTGTGGATTATTGTGATGTTTTTATCAGCTGTTTGGACTCTCATTCTGACGGCACCCATTCACTGCAGAGCATCCATTGCTGAGACAGTGATGCACATGCTACATTTCTCCAAATCTGATAAGAAGAAAAATGAAACTCATCTACATCTGGGATGGTCTGAGAGTGAGTAAATTCTCATCAAATGATCATGATTGGGTGAACTATTCCTTTAATACATCTGGGCTTTTTTTTTTTTTTTTTTTTACTTTTATTGTATTGTTTAATCACTCATTTTGTAATGTACAGTATTGACGCTCTGTTAATAAAGAGTGATGAGCTCTCATTGGTTGAGGAAAAGGTAACATTCAATGGTCCCCTTCTTCAATCATATCGTGCTGCAGATCTTAAATGCCTTTGATTTAAACCCTGTTTATTCTCACCGGTCTCTCAATGCCTCAGGACAGGAACAAAAATCACTTCCAACTACACAACAACAAGGGGCTTTGACTCCCAGCACGGCTGCCTCCGTTAACAAGAACAGACAGGTGCCATTTCAGGCCCCCCTGGTCGCCGTTATTTAAAACATTAATTGCTTTTTGGTTTTAATGCGGTTTGCCATTTAAAATGTTAATTGCTTTTTCCTCTGAAAGGACTCGGTGACATTACACAAGGAGTCACTGGCTCGAGTGTCAGCTCTACTTCCATCAACAAAGGACAAACATTTGCACTCCTGTGCGTGACAGCTGAGATGATTTAATCTCCTGCAAATCTGACAAGATTCAAATATTGAGCTAAATGGATCAGTTCTATCACTAACATTAAAATGATATATTTAAAGTAAACAAACAGATGGCTTTAATCTGATTAAGGGCTTATGGATGCCCCCTTCTGAGTGACATTTGATGGAGACATTTAACAGAATCACGCCAACCAATGACAGCCAAAGTCAGGAGCTCATGGACTGTTTTAGGAAATGTTTACACTGTTTAGTCAACATTATTATTATTATTATTATTATTATTATAGATCTTTTTTTCACAGGCCATTCAAGATGTAGATGAGTTTGTTTCTTCATCAGATTTGGAGAAATGTAGCACTCCATCACTTGCTTGCCAATGGATCCTCTGCAGTGAATGGGTGCCGTCAGAATGAGAGTCCAAACATAAAAACATCACAATAATCCACACCACTCCAGTCCATCAGTTAACATCTTGAGAAAACAAATACTGAAACAAATCCATCATTAAGATGCTTTTTACTGCAAACCGTTGCTTCAGGCTAAAATACGAGTCCATAATCCACAATATTGGTTTATGGACTTGTATTTTGGCTGGAAGCAATGGTTTGGAGTTTAAACTTGCAGCGTTTTACTTCTCCAGATGTTAACTGATGGACTGGAGTGGTGTGGATTACTTGTGGATTATTGTGATGTTTTTATCAGCTGTTTGGACTCTCATTCTGACGGCACCCATTCACTGCAGAGCATCCATTGCTGAGCACAGTGATGCAATGATACATTTCTCCAAAAATTTTCTAATGAACAAACAAACTCATCAACACTAAATTTCCTCCTTTGGAAATTCACAGAAAAGCTATTTTTGATTTTTTGCAAAAAAATATATTTATTGTATATTGTTCTAGAAGTTTACCCAACTATGACAACTCTGCTTCTGAGAACCCCAGAATGTGAAGAGGATCCATTCTTATGAATAAATAACCACAATAACTTCAAATAAAACTCAGATAATGTAGCAGCGGTCTCTGTGAACAGTTGCATGGAAATTCACAGAAGAATTCAGCAGAAAATATCTTTCTTTGCGATCAGAATTTCTGTCCATCCAAATGTAATAAGTACTGATTATTCCACATAAATAATTCAAAAACAAAGCGCTCCTGGATATCTAGTTTACTGGCTCCTAAGTGTATCAAGCCAAACTCAAAACTCGATTCCATAAAGCTTTCAAACTTTGGCAAATCCAATGATTATTCCATCAAGATGCAATAAAAATCCCAATACAGCCTTGAGCGATTATTAAACCGTAAAACACTGTGATTTTGTTCAATAAATATGTAGACTGCAGGCTCTGCATGCTTCAAATGATTCACCTTAAGTGCATTCACGTTCAGAGTCTCATAACTACAAAATATTTTGGACTAGAAATAACTACAGAATAATTTAATATTCTGGAGGTTTTAATTTAATGACCTGGTAAAAACTCTCAGCATTGACAAAACACGACTTCATTTGGAGACATTGCTGACTGGTTTGTGTTTCTGCACACTCTGCTGAACATTAGAACTGCTGTTTCAATGAGATTTCATGCATTTTGTTCTTTCAGCCTTGTAAGCAGCACCAATATGAGATTTTAAATGCTTATCATATCTGTCAAAATGTGACTCAGGTCCTAAACTGTCTTTTAAAAACCTTTGGTATCTGCTCAAAATACTGAAACTACTTTTTAGTAAAGTACGTTGCTAACGCAAAACCAAAAGTTTCTCCACCTAGCAAAGTAAAAGGATAATTCAGACACTTCCCAACTGAAGTAATTCAAGTGCTTTATCAAATATGCATGATATATTTCTGTAACGGATGCTGCATATGTCCCGTGACGTGATAAAGAGGATTAAATAGAGAAACTGCATAAATCATGTGAGCAGTAGACAGTGAAGGCCCTATGTAGGTCTCTAATATGCAAATACATTATGCTGAGTAGATTTAATACAAACAGCACCATTTTGTCTGGAATTAATATTTCATGGGCCTCCAGGCAAATATGGATCTGTAGCTGCATACACTATTCTTCTTAAATACTATTGCTGCCGTTCATACTGTAAAAATGCAGTTCATATGAAGAAACTCTTGACTGTGCAGTTTGATATTAATCATCAGATCCCAAGTGACAAATCATGTTTATGACAAGTACAATCCTAAAGGACTTTTAAAAAAATCGCACAGTGTAAGCCCGGCTTAAGTCAAGTCCAGTGATAAGGTTTTGAGCAGTTTGGGCTCTAATAACAAGTGCAAAAATACATTTTAACTGCATTTCTACAGGGAAAATCTGCAGAATGTATTTTAGCATGGTAAAATGAGTTAAATGAAGCTGAAAGCAGCATGCATGCATGCAGGGGCGTAGTGGGGGAAAAAGGGTGACAGAGTGCACAGGGCCCAGAGGTCTGGGGGCCCGCGATCGCCTACTGGACATTCCATTCAAATAGTGGGCCGAACGCCGAAACGAAGGAGACCTCCCCGATATTAGGCGCTGTTTTTAAATTACAGCGCATGCGAAACCGCATAAAGCAAATACTCCAAGTGCGCGAAGCAGTGCTCCCCGATGCATCCGCCAGCCGCGCGTCAAAGAGCGGGATCAGTCTCCAGCACAGCGCCCCGCTTCTGCCACGATTCATAAGAGATAAACAGCGCAAGTCGCTTGATCCATTCAGATGTGACACAGAATTGTTATACAGTCGTGTGATAGACTATGAGAAAGGTTAGTGATGCTGGCTGAAAACAGCCACGACAATGAGGTATATTGGAAAACGCTAATAGGCTTGTCAACTACAAATTTGATAGTTTTAGGCTACTTATTTTAAAATCCATATAACCATGGTAATGAGGACCATGGTTTTACTTCTTGTGACCACCATCCTACTAATACTAGTCAGTTAAACGCTGGATTCTTCTTTCTTTTTAGATGATTAGTTCTAATTAATTTTAATTGAAGTAAAATGATAATTTAATAAGGGCCTGATTAAAGATAAATATCTTATAAATAATATCTTATAAATATCTTAAAAAAAAATCTTATATAAATTAGGTGCTTCTTATTTACAAATAATACAGTTCTTAAAGGGAGATTCACCCAAAAATGAAAATTATCATAATTTACTCAACATCATGTCATTTCAAACCTGTATGAATTTCTTTCTTCTGTGGAACATAATTTGAGAAATTCTCAATTTTTTGTCCATATCAGTAAATTCCCCAGTGTTAACAGTTCCCTTATGTACACCGAGCAGTGTTGATTTAACACTAGGATACAGTAGAAATCAAGGGTAACCAAAATGGTTTGGTAACATTCTACAAAATTTTCTTTTGTGTTCAACAGAAAAAAGTCATTTGGAAGACACGAAGGTGAGGAAATGATGACAGAATTTATTAGCTGTAACTTTCCAGTAGTCTAGCTCAATTTTTTTTACTGTCAAGTGCTTTTCTATGTGACAAAAATGCATTATTAAGTTTGTTGCATTTGCCGTGAATTCAGTGATATCTATCGTTTCTGTCCTGTGTTATTTATTCATTTATTTACTCCAATTGAAGGCCCTATGACCCATCACCCCAAACGTTATTTTTACGATTGCAACTCATACTACCTCCCCCTCCCATTTTGAGGGGGCCCCATAGCAAATTCAGTGCACAGGGCCCAGAATTCCTAGCGACGGCTCTGCATGCATGCATATAACCAAAGAATTGGTGACATGTAAAGTGATCAATCACAGTTTGCATTTTATGGAATCAAAAGTCACTGTTATCAGAATACAAGCTCACATCAGTGATATTAAGTCAGTAATATTATAGTTCAAATATGCATAGTTGTATAAGTGTCACTCTGACATCTGAGCATGTGTGCGGCAGACTGTCTCATCTGAACTCACTGCATGAGCTCAATCACGTCGCATGAGGAGCTCTGCTGATGAGCATCACAGGCATCCGGGGAGTGATGGGGGCATGAGATGGGCAGACTGGTATCATCGAGGCCTCTTCCAGCCTCATTAAATCCCCAGATGGCCGAAGGACCAGACCATAATGGACCAGAGCTCACAATCTCTTCTTGGGGGCAAAAACTTAACACAAGCACTTAAAGAAAATAATATTATCATTATTAATATAATGATCCAGAAAGGCCATCAGGGCTGGGAGGACAGACTCGGTCATCAGTCTGCAATGAAAAGAAAATTAGACTTATATTACTGTATATGATTTTATATTATCTATGACGTAATAATGAAAAATAAAAAAATATACATAAACTTGTTGAGAATATATATATATATATATATATATATATATATATAGGCTCTATATATATTATAAAATTATTGCTGGGATTGTTTACTTGAAAGAGAATAAAATATAACTTAATTTGTGTTTCCTGCTAGCTAAATTTCCCATACATAAACACAAATCTGTATCTAAAGCTCTCTTTTCTTTATTCATTCATAGTTGTGCTAGCACATGTAAACTATCCAAAGTTCTGTTAATCCTAAAGCAGTGAAAACTGCAACAATACAGGTATATGTGTCCTCTTTAAGTTAAAGAAAAAGAACATGGTTACTATAGTTAAACCACGGTAACCACAAATTAACCATGGTTTTGCTAAGCTAACCTTAGTTTAACAATGGTATTTGTAGTAAAATTGTGGTTAGACAAAAAAAAAAAAAACATGGTTACTTTGGTTAATTTTCTTAAAGGATTTTATTTTATTTTTATAACTGTATAGTTCCTTAATGGCTTGATGTATTGTACTGTTTTATAAAAAAATTAAAATCAGAAAAAAATACGTGATTCGCACTCCGAAGTCCCGATCTAATTAAAATGATTCGCAATCTGCTCTGTGTAGTCCTGATCTGAATAATGATTCTCGAACCATCATTTCAAATCGGGACTTCGGATCGCGAATCATTCAATCAAGCTGCTCTGAAGTTCCGATCTAAATCAAAAGATTCATGAATTAAATGATTCACGATATGCACTTTGAAGTCCTAATCTGAATCAAATGATTTGTGATTCGCAATCCGATTGGAGCGCTTCGAAACATCATTTTGCGACGCAATGGTTTAACTGATTCGGGAGTTTTGAAAACTTGTTTCACCCATCATTATTTGTGCTTTTTAAATTCATTACAAGCGATGTCAGTATTCGAAAATGAATGGCTCTTTTGATCTGGTTTTTGCTATTGAAACACTTGAACTGAATGATCGAAGTCACGAGTTTGAATCAATCAATCGGTTTGTCTGGTCCTCTGATTTTCACTTCTTCAGTCATGTATACACGACACTGTCAGTTTAGTTTTATGACATTAACTGAAATAAGTGAAAAAAGTATGATGCATAAAATATCCATATTTTCAAAGGTAACATCCAACACAAATCTATGAACATAGTCACTTGAGGTAACCGGTTTACTGCTAACTGGTGAAAATATCCAGGGCCCGTATTCATAAAGATTCTAAGAATCCTCTCAGAGAGCTCCTAATTTAGCTTAAACATTTCTCTAGGAGTCTCTTAAAAGTGATTCAGGACCAATTCACTTGAGCGAGGAAAAGACAAAAACTTTTTCAGTGGGCTGACCCCGTTGCTGTATGACACACTTTTGAAGACTGTGATTGGTTGGTTGTCCAAGAAGGAAGTAAGACGATTTTAAGAGTAGGGTTTATTATAAGCCTTCACTTTGAAATTACAATTATTTTTCCTGTTTACCATACTCTCTCGCGATGCTGTCATATTAACGTATTTTATAGAAAATGAACAGCGACACAATAAGGTTATGAAAGTGAAAAATCATCGCTGCTGCATAGTTGCATTTTTCCAGTTGCAAATATGTTAATGTATAAAATGCGCATCCATATTTGTCAAAGGTAACATCCACTGTCATGCACAAATTTCTTCTCCCTCTATGTTTCATCCAACTAAAGAAATAGCCTCTTAAAAGTCCTTGTACTCCTAACAATTTCGGACCTTAACCTTTTAAGGGTTAAGATGCTTTCTGAATTACTTTTTTCTTTTACTGCTAAGAATTTTCTGAATTTTGTTACTAGGAGCAAAAGCATAAGATTTTTCATGAATACGGCCCAGATCTGTACCTCAAAATACAGGTTAGATGGAAACATTGTGCATTATGATGGAGTTTGTAGCTTAATTCACTATTTTTTTGAAATAGTTTAAGTTGGTTAGAGTTCAATAGGAAATCAGTTGAAAGCATCCAGTCATCTCATACCATTGAGGTGAATGTTCAATTTATCAGTATATATTGTAATAAATATTTGAGAAATTGTTGTTGTATCTGATTGTATTAGTCTAGAGTGATAGTCGATGTAAAAAGAACAAATGAGAGAAGCAGATGAACACAAAACAGCAGAACAATATAAAGTTAAAGAGGGTAAACTTTATTTCTCAGCTGAACTGTGCTCGTGTGTTTCAGCTCCTATATGTTCTTACTCTGCTCATGTATTCACCTATATGTACCTCCTTGAAAGCATGCAGTTTTCTAGCGTATTTCTTTAACTTCTCAAGTAATATCAATTTTATGACCTATTTCAGATGCGGCTAAAATCACAACAACAGTGGTGGTTACTTACACATGTATTTAACTGTTTAATCAAACCTATTGCTGGGGACAATTTAGTAGTTGCTGGATATTCACAAGGACATAGCGTCTCTACTAAATTCTACACTGTTGGGCCTTGCAGTCGATTTCCAGAGCCATATTCTCTGTTAGATTTCAATCCAGCACTGTTTTGTTGGAGGTTCAGCAGACAAACAGTGAATCTGGCAGAACTCCCCTGTAATAAAGATAAAAACTGTCTTCAGGCTGAAACGACTTTTTATATTCTAGCTTAGGGTGACAGACACAAAAAAATACATCAGACGTGCTTGGAAAGCCTGTTCTCTGCACTTTCTTCGTCCTTGAGAGCAGATCTCCTCATATCTTCACACTTCCAGCGAGGATAATCAAAAGACCGGCATGCTTGTGTCAACTAGAAGCGAAGAACCGGAAAAGCTCATAAACCTGCAGAAATGATATTTGGCCTTGTCTTTATCCGTCGGATCGCAGATGGCGGTGGCAGAACGTGTGGTTTATGTGCATGAGAAAACTACATGAAGCCAGATTAGAGCGCATTCATCAGATTTAGCGAGAATGAAGCCGCGCTGTCGCTCACTCAGATTTATTAGCCACCCTTGATGGAGATCTCGTCTCTGCTCTCTGCCCTTCAGATCCTTCATATCTGGACGGCACATGCCTGGCCGACTATAATGAAGTTAAATTTAGTTTGGCAGAGGGAAGGTTTATGGTCTGTCGATATGCTGAAATGACTTTTTGTGCACATAAATTTATAAAAATACATTTCGGCTTAATGCAAGTTGATCGTGTTTGAAAGTGACCCGTGTCACAAGAATGTGAATGTTGACTTGACAGTTTTATATAAACTATAAAAAGTTGGGAAGAGTTTGAAGGTTAGTTTAAAGTTTGAAGTCGTGTAGGCCTTGATGCGTTGAAATTTACTATGAAGAAAACTTAAAAACGTGAGGCAAGCAACTTCAGGACAGAGATGGAAACTCGAGTCTGCGACTTGGACTCGAGTCGCACTTAAGTCGCATAAATAAAAACTTGGGACTTGACTTGGACTCGTGAACAGCTGACTCGAGACTTGACTTGGACTCGTGACTCGTGAGACTCGTATAAAACGCAAGTCATTTGGTATAGGAGTTTATATGAATGTATCTCTGAGGGAAACGGCTGTCTTAAAAAAAGTTTAGATGGTATTTTCTTTTCATCTTGCCTCCGTATAATGCATATTAGTGTTCATAACCGCAGCACTGCTTTGTTTACAGCGGAAACCAAGGAAACGATGTTTAATTGATGTTCAAGCGCCACCCGCTGGCAGAGAGTGAATCTGCATTAATTCAGCCTGTGCGGTTCTGTTTCGTACAGATGGTTTATGTAGAATAGTTTCACAAAACTAAAGTCAGACCATTTTGTTTTTGCTACAAATTTCGAAATTATACAATCCAATTTAGATGAAAAACTGTTCATGCTGGATGTACAGGTACATCTCAGAAAATTAGAATATGGTGAAAAAGTTTGATGATTAGAGCTTACAGCTAATGAAAGTCAAAAATCAGTATCTCAAAATATTTACATTTGAGTTTCAATAAATAACCATACATACAGTATAAATTCTGGGTATCTCTTGTTCTTTGAAACCACAATAATGGGGTGTACATGAGATGATTACATGAGATGTACCTGTATGCAGCCTCTTTGTTTGGATTGTGTTGTTTCAAACACAGTGGTTGCCACTAATTTTAAATTGAAAAAGAGCACAGACAAAGCCTTAGTTTGTTTATATGATATTTATTTCATTTGTGTAATTCATTTGATTAATTGGGGTAAAAGAAATTAATTCTTTTTAATAAAAGAAATGTGCTGCATTTTATCTGACAATTAATAAATAGACACCTTTTCATTTCTAATTTGTCTTAAATTTTGTTCAAGTTTTTTTTTGTTGTTGTTGAGAAAATCATATCGTGAAATCAATATTTCAAAACTGATTTAGCCTCAATAACAAGCTGAAAGAACTGTTGCTAATAAATAGAACAAAGACTTGAGACATGACTTGGACTCCACCTCAAAGACTTAAGACTTGACTTGGACTCCGCTTTAAAGACTTGAGACTTGACTTAGACTTGACCTCAGAGACTTGTGAACATGTCTGCTTCAGGACTTTTTTGAATTCGGTCTATGCTTTCAGAAAACAATATAAACTCAAAATTATTATCATTTTTTTACATGTAGATCCAATACTCATAGAACCCTCTTTGTCTTTCAATGTTATTTTAGTGTCACTGATATAGGGTACTAGTTTTTCTTAATAATTTGAATTAGATTTTATTTTTATATTTTATATTTTCACTGTAATTTTAGTTAAAGTTTTAGTAATTTTGTTGTTTTTGTCAATTTTTTGTAAAATTATTTATTTATTAGATTCCTTTTTATTTTAGCATTTTAACTTAAACTAAATGAAAATGGTGCTTTATAAAACAATAAGTTACATTTTTATATTTTATTAAAGTTAACGTTATTTTATTTCAAATAATGACTTTTTTAAATGGTTTTAGTTAACAGTAATAATCCTGTTATCAGTTTTTTGAGCAAGATGAAACGATTATATTGCTTCTATACACCAAAACAAGATATACACTCACACTAATCTCTAATTTTGATTTAAAACATAACTTTTACAACAAAATATAAATCAAAAACACTACATAGAGTAAAACATATATTAATTCTGAAAAACAATTAATTATGTCATCATAAGTTTCCATACTTTGACTAAAAATACAAATATTCCCATGCATCATCAGCGATTAAACTGAGCAAATTGGACTCCTGACATTTACCCCGTTTCACAGACAAGGCTTAAACCTAGTCCCAGACTCAAATGTAATTCTGAGCTGTTTCAACTGAAATAAACTTGCACTGATTGATCTTAAAATATATCAGTGCCTTTGTTTTGTCTCAAGAGGGACACCAGTAATGTTTTTTGTAAGGCATGTTTATAAAAATGACTTAAATGTCCTAATTGAACTATGGCCTAATCACGGCTTAGTATAAGTCCTGTCTGTGAAACCAGGACTTTAAGTTCTTTCTGTTTAATGCTCATACTAAATTGTCTAAAAGTGAACTTTAATTAAGCTTAAGCTACATATAAGCAGTCTGTTAATGGAAATGATATCATTAAAAAGCACTACAAGACTTTTATATTAACACTTTTTTCCCTTTGTTTTCGGAAAACAAAAAGTATCCTTTAAAAAATGCTCTGGCTAAGCGTTTTCCTCAGGCAGGGTTTTCTCATGTTGGTAGTTTGTAAAAGCAGTCAAACTGAGAATAATGCACAAATCAATCTTTTTCACCAATCGCAATCTGGAGAATCAGTATGCGTGCTTTGCAAGCTGCTCGATTTGGAAGTTTTTACAAAATAATGAGCCTCATGCTTCATTTTTAAGCCGACGCACACAAAAAGTGAATGCTTCATTATTTTAAAAGGCTGAACGGTTATAATTCTTTATCATGGAGCTCGACTGGTCCACCTTGCGTGAAGCTGATGCATCAGCACTTTTGTGCGAATGCTAAATGATGCCCAGAATGTCACGGGACAGGATGTATTTACTACAGACTGATGGGTCTGTTCCAATCGGTGTCTTCAGTGATTTAAAGATCCAGATTCAATACAACTCTAATCGACAGCATCTGTGCTTTCAGTGGTGAAACTGCTTTTCTAGGTGGGTGAACTTCTAATTATGCGTTACTAAACATTCCTGTGAGTGAAGTTTGATCCATGCAATCAGTGTGTGAATTTGGTGATAAAATGTGCTTAAAAAGAATGATGAATGATGCTAAAAATCTAAATGGTTGTGAAAATAGGCCTCATTTTCTCAGAAATGTGTCATTGCATCACTTGCTCAGCAATGGATCCTCTGCAGTGAATGGGTGCCGTCAGAATGAGAGTCCAAACAGCTGATAAAAACATCACAATAATCCACACCACTCCAGTCCATCAGTTAACATCTTGAGAAGTGAAAAGCTGCACGTTTTTAAGAAACAAATCCATTATTAAGACATTTTTAACTTCAAACTGTTGCTTCCGCTTAAAACGTGAGTCCATAATCCATTATAACGCATTCTCCAGTGAAAAAGTCCATCTCCTGTTGTCTCTCACATCAAAATCCAGCCACATATTTGTTTAGAGCTGTTTTGGACTGTTTTGGCTTGTAAACAGTGCTTGATCTGTGCAGATTTCTCTCCTGAATCAGACAAGACCACTTTTTCACTGGAGGAACGACCCGTATTTTTGTCAAAAATGTCTTGATGGATTTGTTTCAGCTTTCTCTTCTCCAGATGTTAACTGATGGACTGGAGTGGTGTGGATTACTTGTGGATTATTGTGATGTTTTTATCAGCTGTTTGGACTCTCATTCTGACGGCACCCATTCACTGCAGAGCATCCATTGCTGAGCAAGTGATGCAATGACACATTTCTCTAAATCTGATAAAGAAACAAATTCATCTACATCTTGGATTGTCTGATGGTGAGTAAATGTTCAGCAAATTTTCATTTTTGGGTGAACTATTCCTTTAATGTCATCAGCTGTCTTGTAAATCAATCTCCTGATGTGAAGCATGGCATTATGGATAACTGATTGTCTGCTCAGACTTTTCTAAAGGTGAGATCTCATCATCCATCTCATCACTATTACTGACACTCATTATCGTCGCATTTGCATCAGCGCTGATCACAGAAACGCTGCTTCTCTGACGGGAGTCAGACATATGAAAGAAATGTCTCATTATGTCTAATTTGATCTTGCATCACTCACACCAGCAGTTCATTTCAGTGCTGCGATTCCCTCCCAGTAACGCTCAGCCAAAGATCATTGTTCCTCCACCTTTGGGCATCCTGTAATTCGGTTTCTGGATAAGCCTGGATAAGAACAGCCACCCTGGAAAACAAAACAAAACAAATATTAAGCAACAAGCAATCAGGCAGATTTAATCATGACACACGTTCTGCAGCAGATGTTAGTAATCCATCAGCTGTGACAAGATGAAGCACTAATTAAAGTGCTGTAAGAGAGATGTTTGAATACCTGAATAAACTGCTCGTACCTGACAGCTAACAGGGAATGTTCTCAGAATGTTCTGGCAAGATTCACTCAAACTTATGAGCAAACGTTCTTCCAGTCATCTGGTGTTTAATAATGTTCTCAAAACTTCAGCACAAAAACATTATTAATACATAGTTTATGGAACATTTTTAAATTTTCCTACTTCTTTCAGAATGTTTTGAGATCATTTAAAAGTAATGTTCCCATGTTTGCAAAATGATAAAATGAAATGTTTGCATGACATGAAAAAAAATAAAAGGTTTTTAAAACATTTAAAAAAAGTTTTGAACATTCAGAAGTAACGTTTACATAAATGTTATAATGTTTTTGAAAGAAGTCTTATCTGCTCACCCAAGTCTGCATTTATTTGATCAAAAATGCAGAAAAAAAATGTAATTTTATGAAACATTATTACAATTTCAATTACAATTAATAAACATTTCTGATTATTATCAATGTTGAAAAGAGTTGTGCTGCCCAATATTTTTGTGGAAACTGAGATACATTTTATTTCTCAGAATTCTTTGTTGAATAGAAAGTCCATAAGAACAGTATTTATTTAAAATAGAAATATTTTGTGAAATTATAAATGTGTTTACTGTCAGTTTTGATCAATTTAATGCATCCTTGAAGAAAAAAAAGCATTAATTTCTTTAAAAAAATCTTACTGACCAAGCTTTTAAAAAGTATTGTATTGTTTTCATTTTATACTTGACTTTTTTAATATGTCTGATCTTTTCTCAGTTCCTTTATCATGTTAATATAAACCCCTGAGAGTTACCGTTGTGTTTTAAATGCACTATATAAATAAATTTGCCTTTTGAACATCTTGAGGATTTAACAAAGAACATGAACCTTCACACCATCTCCATTTGTCCCTCTCATCTCTTTCTTAGCAACTGAAAGCAAACGTTCCTCCTCCAGGTAATTTTTGCTTACATGTTTCCTTTTAATATTCATGCATTCGAACATCTCAATTATGGTTCTGTCACCGACATACATTATGACTGCGTTGAGTGCTTCATTATACATAATTACCATCCCTCTAATGAAGACGAGCTGCGCTGTCAGTACTTCACTTTCCTCCGAGCGTCTGCTGAAGGAATGGCTGGACTGTAATAATCAACATCACACATTATAAATGAATGACATGTCGAAGGCGTTGTGTTTGTGACTTTTCACCTTGAATGCCACATCATTAAATTCAACAAAGTGCCGCGGCCTTCAAAAGCACACCTGAAAAACAAGGACACATTCCTGACAAATAAGCATTTATACAGCAACACGCAGACAGTTTCATCATAACCGTGAGGACATCTTATATTTTCAACAGAACAGCAATAAATTCAATTCAATTAAATTCAAGTTTATTTATATAGCGCCTTTTACGATACAATCGTTGCAAAGCAGCTTTACAGGAAATTACGTTTCTACAATATATTTATATATTGTAGAAACTTAATATATTTCACTTATGGCAAAATTTGGTAATTCTGTATGTTGTCTGAGGGTTGCATCCTCTGAGGTGCTCTGAGGGTCCATCATCTCTTCTCAGGTGTTTGGTCATCTCAGATCATTTAAGGGTTGGATCCAGACTGAAGCTTGTGTAATTCCTAGTTACCACGGGATGTTAATCAGAAACAGAGAAACAAATAGAGACATAATTAGCGTAGCTGTTGTTCCATCCAAGCAAGAATTATTTGTGCAACCAAAGCTAAAGAATAATAATGTGCGTTTGATCAGATATAACTGCAGTACAAGATTATGAGATGCATTATATGAATGCTTGGCTAAAGAGATCTTTAGTGTCTTTAATCTAGATTTAAACAGAGAGAGTGTGTCTGAACCCCGAACGTTATCAGGAAGACTATTCCAGAGTTTGGGAGCCAAATATGAAAAAGCTCTACCTCCTTTAGTGGACTTTGCTATTCTAGGTACTACCAAGAGTCCAGAGTTTTGTGACCTTAGGGAGCGTGATGTATTGTAGCGTGATAGAAGACTAGTTAGGTACGCAGGAGCTAAACCATTTAGGGCCTTATAGGTAAGTAATAATATTTTGTAACTGATACGGAACTTAATAGGTAGCCAGTGCAGAGACTGTAAAATTGGGGTAATATGATCATATTTTCTTGACCTGGTAAGGACTCTAGCCGCTGCATTTTGGACTACCTGTAGCTTGTTTATTGAAGATGCAGGACAACCACCTAGCAGTGCATTACAATAGTCCAGTCTAGGGGTCATGAATGCATGAACTAACTTTTCTGCATCAGAAACAGGTAACATGTTCTGTAGCTTGACAATGTTTCTAAAATGGAAGAATGTTGTTTTTGTAACATTGGAAATATGTTTTTCAAAAGACAAGTTGCTGTCTAATATAACACCCAGATTTTTGACTGTAGAGGAAGTAACAGGACATCCGTCTAGATGCAAATTGTAATCCAAGAGATTGTGTGTACTGTTTTTTGGTCCAATAAGTAATATCTCTGTCTTATCTGAATTTAATAGGAGAAAATTATTGATCATCCAATCTTTTACATTTTTAACACACTCTGTTAATTAAGATCATTTAGAAGTTTCATCTGGTCTTGTTGAGATATATAGTTCAGTATCATCAGCACAGCAATGGAAACTAATCCTGTATTTTCTAATAATATTACCAAGGAGCAACATGTATATTGAAAATAGCAGAGGACCTAGGTCAGATCCTTGTGGTACTCCATACTTTACTGGTGATAATTGGGATGACTCCCCGTTTAAATAAACAAAGTGGTAGCGATCGGACAGGTAGGATCTAAACCATCTTAAAGCCTGCCCTTGAATACCTGTACAGTTTTATAATCGATCTATGAGTATGTCATGATCTATAGTGTCGAACGCAGCACTAAGATCAAGTAAAACTAGCAACGAGATGCATCCTTGGTCTGATGCAAGAAGCAAGTCATTTGTAATCTTAACAAGTGCAGTTTCTGTGCTATGGTGGGGCCTGAAACCTGACTAAATTTCTTCACAGAGATATTTTTTTTTGCAAGAATGAGCACAATTGAGCAGACACAACTTTTTCTAAAATTATAGACATAAACGGAAGATTTGAAATGGGTCTGTAATTTGCCAGTTCACTAGGATCTAGTTGTGGTTTCTTAATAAGAGGCTTAATAACCGCCAGCTTGAATGGTTTTGGGACATGACCTAAAGATAACGATGAGTTAATAATATTGAGAAGCGGTTCTTCTGCTACAGGTGACAACACTTTCAGTAATTTAGTGGGTACAGGATCTAATAGACATGTTGTTGGTTTAGATGCAGTGATAAGTTTATTTAGCTCTTCCCGTCCTATAGTTGTAAAGCACTGCAGTTTTTCTTTGGGTGCGATGAATGAAGCTGAAGTACTAGACGCCGTAGAACCTACATTTGCAACCTGATCTCACAGAATTCCGTGTAATGACCACGGACCCTTAACTCCGAATCTGTGGTGGCATCACGGAATCGCCGAAAATTCCGTGATGGGCTCACAGAAGTGATACCAATGTAAGTCAGTGACAGGCATCAGCCGTGGTCCACGAACGGATCCACTGGTTCAACACCAGCGCTGCCTCAATTGACGTGTGTGGACCACGTAAAAAGAGTGACTCCGATGCAGTTATATTTGTATATAAATTTATACTTTCACTGGAGCACCTACCCCACCCCTACCCTAAACCTACCCACCTCTGAACAATATAAAACACGTAACAGGCAAAGATAAGTGCAGTCACAGGTATTTATTGCAAGAACTGACCATAAACAAGCAGTATAAAAGCATTACAAACAAGTTGTGTTGCATTCCATGTCTTCTGAAGCCATACGAAGTCTTTATGCGAAGAAGAGAGTAAAACACAAGGTTTTAATCGCTGAAAATGATCCCGCTCCGTTAACACGCTCACATCTCATTCAAAAAGATAGTCCCGTCCCGTAGCATGACGCAATCGGTCACGAGACATACAAGAGCCAATAGACTGTCACAACAGCATGACGCAATCGATCACGAGACACGCAAGAGCCAATGGCATTTCACAACCAAAGCTGACGTAAGGCTTCTTCTGGCGGCATTTTTTGAATTTACGCACAGAGACTGCAGCACATAGGAAGAGCTTTTACGGCGGACAGAGACGGCGATCGCGTCTATTCCGCTCACAAATCAATCGTTTTGCCTCGGAAGACTTGGAATATTAATACTTTTTGAATAAATTATGACGGTAGTTGTGTCTGTCTGTTATATCTTCTGTTTTATTGAGAAATGGTAGGTTTAGGGGCAGGGGTTGGGTTACGTGCTCATAAATGTGTAATGTAATATAAATAAAACTGTTGTGGCTGTTTACATTGAAAAATCACACCCCAACATATATGCAATAATGGCAATGTTGATACCCAATATATAACTTAATTATGACGATAAAATTCCCAGTATCGCGTTGGTGACAGTGGAACCACCTGATACCTGACTTACATTTACATTACATTTATGACTTACATTTAGCATTACGCTTTTATCCAAAGCGCGCATTCAAGTTAGACATTTGATCAGCTCTTGCTTTCCTGGGAATCGAACCCATGATCTTGGCGTTGCTAGCGCCTGCTCTACCACACTGACTTACATTGGTATCACTTCTGTGAGCCCATCACGGAATTTTCGGCGATTCCGTGATGCCACCACAGATTCGGAGTTAAGGGTCCGTGGTCATTACACGGAATTCTGTGAGACCAGGTTGTACATTTGTTATTGTATTTCTGATGTTATCTATTTTATCAGTGAAGAAATTCATAAAGTCATTACTTTTTAAACTGTGAGGGAATATTTAAATCGGGTGATGTCTGGTTATTTGTTAATCTAGCCACTGTGCTAAATAAAAACCTTGGATTATTTTGGTTATTATCTATGAGTTTGCGGATATGCTCGGTCCTGGCAGCTTTTAGAGCCTGTTTATAGCTGGACATACTGTTTTTCCACGCAATTCTAAAAACTTCTAAGTTAGTTTTTCTCCATTTGCGCTCAAGATTACGAGTTTCTTTCTTGAGAGAATGGGTATAACTGTTGAACCATGGCGCAGCACGTTTTTCTCTAACCTTTTTTAATTTGATGGGGGCAACAGTTTCTAACGTATTAGAGAAGATAGTGCCCATGTTGCTAGTCATTTTTGTCTAGTTCATTTGTATTTATGGGTACACAGAGCAGCTGAGATAAATCAGGCAGGTTATTTGTGAATCTGTCTTTAGTGGCTGGAACAATAGTTCTGCCCGGACAATAACACGGAGCCATATAGTTAATATCAGTAATACGCAGCATGCACGATACAAGGAAATGGTCAGTAACATAATCACTTTGAGGTACGATATCTATATCAGTAAGATCAATTCCATGCGATATAATTAAATCTAGCGTATGATTAAAACGATGAGTGGGCCCGGTGACGTTTTGCTTGACTCCAAAAGAGTTTATTAGGTCAGTAAACGCAAGTCCTAACGCATCATTTGTATTATCAACATGCATGTTAAAATCTCTGACAATTAGCGCTTTATCAACATTAACCAATAGGTCTGAGAGGAAATCTGCAAATTCTTTTAGAAAATCTGTATATGGCCCTGGCGGTCTATACACAGTAGCCAGAGCAAGAGATAGGACAGATTTATTTTGCATATCTGACAGTGTAACATTAAGCAGAAGTATTTCGAATGAGTTAAACCTGTATCCTGTTTTCTGAGTAACATTGAGAATATCACTATATATTTTTGCGACACTGCCGCCACGACCAGTCTGACGGGGCTCATGCTTATAACAGTAGCTTGGTGGAGTAGACTCATTTAGACCAATATAATCATTTGGTTTAAGCCAGGTTTCAGTCAAACAGAGTACATCAAAACTATTATCTGTGATCATTTCATTTACAATAACTGCTTTGGGTGTGAGTGACCTAATGTTTAGGAGCCCAAGCTTTAAAAATTGTTTTTGTTCATTTATTTAGCATTTTTCTGGTTTAATCACGATCAGATTATTTCTAGATCCTGCATTAAATTTATATTTTGACCTCTTTATTCGGGGAACAGACAGTCTGTATAGATTGGACAATGCAAGTACTTCTATCATTTAAGTGGGTAGAACAAAAGTCATCATAGCAGTTATTTGAGAATTGGCTTACTAGTCAAATGGAGCGCAGCGTCCTGGAGATGTTGTCCGACAGGAGTTCCGCTCCGACTCTGCTGGGGTGCAGGCCATCAGCACGAAAAAGCCTAGGACGCTCCCAGAAAAGATTCCAGTTATTAACAAAGAGAAGTTTCTGTTCTTTACACCATGACAAAAACCATTCGTTTAAAGCAAACAATCTACTGAACCTTTCGTGTCCTCGTCGATACGTGGGAAGCAGTCCTGACACAATGATCTTTGTCGCGGGCAATGTGCTGCGTACCGTCTCGATCAGGCTCCTGAAGTCCCTCTTCAGCGTCTCCGTCTGCCGCATCTTGGTGTCGTTAACCCCCGCGTGAATCACAACAGCTGCAATGCTCACGTCGCCCTTCAGGATCGCGGGTATCTGCGCAGAAACATCAAGAACACGAGCACCAGGGAAACAGTGTGTGCACACTTTACCTTCAGCTAACGTAGCACGGACGTGCCAGACGATGGAGTCTCCGATGATCACTGCGTCGTGTTCCGTTTCGCAGAGAGGAACGAAGCGGTTCCGGGTGGAGATCTCGAAGACCGGAGGGGGAGAGGTTGTCGCCCGGGGCCTGGCTCATGTCTTCTGCTGCTGTTGCACCCAGGGTCCGTGGTGTCCCGGCGCCGGAGTGAAGGACGTCTGGGAAGATCGCGTCCTGGGTGCACGGGACCTGTGCAGAGAAACACACAGAGTAGAGGTGGTGGGAGTGTGTTAGCAGCGCGCTGTATACTTACCCCGGACTTGTGAGCGTCAGCCCGGGATGTTTCCAGCACGGCTCTCCACTCCCTCAGCTGGGCCTGCTTCTCCACCAGGTCGCGGATCTGCTTCTTCACGGCCTCCAGCTCCAGCTGCACCGAATGAAGCTCGAACGCGTCCTCACCTGCACTCAAAGGTAGACACAAATCTGCCATTAAAGCAAGTAACAGTGAAACAATGGTAATGTGTGTGAATAGAGTATTAGCTGTTTTAGCGAGTTTAACGGGCTATAAGCTAATAGTGGACTCGGGAAATCAAAATAAAACTAGTGATAACAAGGCGCTCTGATTGTTTTTGTTGTAGAATGCGATAGGGGATATATTCACACGTTATAGAAATGAAAATAGACGATAAAGAATTGACTTGACGGAGCTCAAATGCAAAAAATACTAATTACAGCTGCATAAGATCAACATCTACCTTTAGAATGTTCTGTCAGAGCTGTAATAGCATTCCAATAAGATTAACTGTATGATATATTTATTACAAATGGATACTTTCGACTTTAACTTTCTAATTGAATGAGATGCACATTGGGTTGTTGTAAATTTCAAATAAACATACATTCAATATTAATGTGCCAAGTTGCTATAAATCACCTTTAAACTGCTTGAAGTTCATTCAATTATTAATATCAATAAACTTGACTATTTCTTGAGCATACTGGAGTCAGTAAATGTGCATATTTTGTCCATATATTCATGTATTTGTGTAGTAGAGTCAGTGCTGAACATGTCAACCAAAAAAATTATGAAAATAAAAACTAAAATAATGATTGTAATAAATGCACACTGTTGATGAGAAAATCAACAGCATTGCAAGATATTAATGCACTTACAATAATAAATGTAGAAGTGAAAACACAATAAAATTATGTCAATGTTACATGTTTAATTTGATACATTATACATGTTGCACAATGTTCAAAAATTTGCTTTAAGTTTAATCTATTAGATGGTGACAAAATGTTATTTAACTACAATGATATGCCATTTCAGTCAGAGTGAAATGGACTGCAATCAAAGAGTATACTAGGGTCAGGGGCGCATTAATGCACGGGCTTCAAGGGGCTGAAGCCCAGGGGCCTACACTGGAAAGGGGGCCCACTGCCTGCAGGGAAATTATATTTTTTGAATAATTATTTATATGGGAGTTTGCAGCAGTGACAACAGCATTCTGTAAACAAACTCACACTCATTTTCAGCGACGCCCTGGTTGTAGTAGCATATATAGTGAGTGGTTCAGTTTAGGTTCCCCCCACACAGTTTGTGTTGTTGGTATGTTCCACCGATGTACTGTAAACGGAATGCACAATCAACATGAAAGCATTCGCTAGTAAAGTAGCCCAGCACAAGAGTGTCTTTATGTTAACGTGCAGATTAACAAGAGAAACAACACTGCTGTGTGAAAGGAACTGGACCGGACAACTTTCTGTAACATCATACAGCGCGAGTTCAGTAACGTTAACTTGCTTGGATGTAATCTGTGTCAGATGAAGGTTTTAGATTAAGGTGCTGCTTCAAAGTCTCAATTTTAAATCCAGGGATGGAAAAATAGGAATCGTCCACCTCGCTTAAATGTGATCATTAAACTTTATATGGCTGTGATTTAATTAATTAAACGTGAGCACGGCATGTTTCAAAATAAAAACGCAATCACCAAACAATCCACATTTATGCCAACATGTCGTGTTGTTTCGTTCTACTGATGATGAATAATGAATATTTTGTGTGATTTATGGTGTTTAAATCATACCTGTAAACTCATATTTCAGCCAGGAAAGTTTTGATGGCATTTTCTTTTCATATTACCTCAGTATAAAGCCTGTAATAACTAGTGTTTACTTTATGTAACGGCTACATTCTGCTGTTCTTAAGCGCCACCTTGTGGTAAAGAGGGAATTTGCATATTCACTTATATTCACATTTTACGCAGAACAGTGTTGTGAATGTTAACTGGCATATTAACAAGAAAAAAACAAATCGAAATTTGACAAATAATTGTCAGGAAGCTTAAAAAAAAAGAAAAGGTTTTCTGGGGTAGGGGGGCCTACTGTAATGCTGTAGCCCAGGGGCCTCTGGATATCTTAAGGGGCCCCTGACTAGGGTTGAAAGGTTTTGGGTCAGTAGGATTAAAAAAAGAAAAGAAAAACGTAAAATAATATTTTTACTCAGCAAGGATGCATTAAATTGATGAAAAGTGACAGAAATATTTTGTAACATTATAAATGACTTTACCATTTAAATAAATGCTGTTATTTTAAACTTTCAATTCAACAAAGAAATTAAAGTATATCAATATGAAGCAGCACAAATGATTTCTGAAGGATCATGTGACACTGAAGATGAGTAATGATGCTGAAAATTCAGCTTTGATCACAGCAATAAATTATATTTTACAATATTTTCACATAGAAAACAGCTATTTTAAATAGTTATAATATTTCAGAATTTTACTGTATTTTTGATCAAATAAATGCAGTCTTGGTAAGCAGAAGAACCTTTTGTTTTAGTGCAGCAGGTTTGACTGTGAGGGTAATAATGGAATCAGCTCAGTTTAAGAGCCTCAGGGTCTCAGCAGCGGGTCATTAGAGCTGCTGCTCATCTGCTTGATGCTGCTGGACATCTGATGTCCGTCTGAATGAGACTCAGTGTGTGTGTGTGTGTGTGTGTGTTTGTGCAAATGAAAGACACGCAGCACCAAGAGCAATTTCACACTCATTCTACTCACTAGTGAATCAGTACACTGTAAATATGATCCAATAAACACTGTGACTCGGTTTTCTGCAACACATATATTACATCATGCATTTAAAGGAACAGTTCACCCCAAAATGAAAATTTGCTGAAAATGTAGTCTCTTTCAGGCCATCCAAGATGTAGATGATTTTGTTTCTTCATCAGATTTGGAGAAATGTAGCATTGCATCACTTGTTCAGCAATGGATGCTCTGCAGTGAATGGGTGCCGTCAGAATGAGAGTCCAAACAGCTGATAAAAACATCACAATAATCCACACCACTCCAGTCCATCAGTTAACATCTTGAGAAGACAAAAGCTGAAACAAATCCATCATTAAGATGTTTGTAACTAAAATACAACTCCATAATAACGCTTCCTCCAGTGAAAAAGTGGTCTGGTCTGAATCAGGAGAGAAATCTGCACAGATCAAGCACTGCTTACAAGTCAAAACAGTTCTAAACAATTTGTGGCTGGATTTTGATGTGAGAGACAACAGAAGATGGACTTTTTCATTGGAGGACTTTTTCATCCATTATTATGGATTACGGACTCATATTTTGGGCAGAAGCAACAAATTGAAGTCTTAATGATGGATTTGTTTCATTTGGCTTCAGAAGACATTAACTGATGGACTGGAGTGATGTGGATTATTGTGATGTTTTTATCAGCTGTTTGGACTCTCATTCTGACGGCACCCATTCACTGCAGAGCATCCATTGCTGAACAGGTGATGTAATGCTACATTTCTCCAAATCTGATGAAGAAATAAACTCATCTACTGCTTGGATGGCCTGAGGGTGAGCACATTCAGCAAATTTTCATTTTTAGCTGAACTATTCCTTAAATTAAGCATCTCTTGTGTTCTTTGCAAAACAGCACAAAGTGCTTTTCTTTAGGTGCCGCAGTGGTGTAATCCAATGAAGAAAGCACTGAAATCATCTTATTCCTTTACTTTCATGGGACTGTGAGCGCCGAGGCCTGAGCTTGTATTTGTTTAATTGAGTCTTCATAATGCCTCCTAATTATCCAGCAGATAAACGACAGTTTGGCCAATATAATAGGTATTATTGCACATAGTATTTCTCTTGTGGCTTGTGTTTTGCTGAAAGGTTAGAGCTGCTGATTATACGGCTCGGCAATCACTCACATTAAACCCAACAAAGGCCGGTGTTGTGCACCTGTTGGCCGGACGCACAGCAGCTGCGGTTAGTGTGATATCAACACTGAAACACACTGGGATCATTAGTGAATAAATGAATTGTGTTTCATTAGACCATAATCAAAGACAAAGAGCATGCATGAAAGCTTTCTTCAGGTACCCGTGTTGTGCTGTATAATTCACTCTTTGTGCAGCTCCCTGTGTGGATTAAAACAAAAAGCTAATAATGAAGTTAAAGAGTTTTTGTTCAAACCCAATAAAGTGCAATTAAACAAGCATTTGTGAATGAATAACAATCAAAAGTCATTTTAACTGAAAATAACTTTACAATTACAAAATAGTGGCACATTGCATAGTGCAAAATAAAATGGAGTCTGAGCCATTAGAGACTGTTTTTTTGTTTTTATTTTTCAATTAATACTTATATTCAGCATTTTATATTTTATCCATGCCACATTAAAGAGTAAAGATATTCATTAATGTTACAAATGGGTTCCATTTTAAATAAATGCTGTAAAAATATTTATGATGTTACAAAATATTTCTGTTCCCAATAAATGCTTTAAAGATATATGAAGAGTTAATTTGCAAAAACGGATAACTCTGTTTTTAACAATTTTCAAAAATTATTTTTTTCATTGAAAAAAATGTGTTTTTGATTGTGCATTCCAATTAATCTCAAACTGCAGTTGGGCTGTTTTGATTAAGTGAAAAAAATACAGCTAATTAACACACAATAAAAACATCATAATAAAAAAAACACGATTTTTGAAAATGAATTAGAGTTATCTGTTTTTGCAAATAAACTCTTCGTATATAATGCAACTTTTTTTTTTTATAAATGCTGTTCTGTTGAACTTTCATAAAACAATTCTGAAAAACATGTTCATGGTTGTTTCAAAATAAGCAAAGTTTCATTTTTTTTTTTTTATTCTTTCTTTATTTATTTACTGCCCAGTGCAGTTGGTTAAAATTGATGATTGGGAACTGGGAAAAAATGGAGAAGAAAAAAAAAACGGAGCATTTTTGGAGCAAATATCATGATAAAATCACTTAAAAAAAAAAAAAAATTGTTTATTGCATTGCCAGACTAAGAGTCATGTTGGAGGATGATTTATTTTAGCGTAATAAATCAGCATTTTTTTAGTATGATTCTGAGATGTCATTCATAATTTTATATCTGAGGTCATGTGAGGCCAGCGGTTCTGATTATGGCACTTACTCTTATTAGAAAAGCAAATTGAATTTGCATAGCTCCAGCACAGCACTGGCCGTAATGGGATGCGATGTCAAGCAGGGCACAGGTATGACACTAATGATAAATCTGTACCAGTAATTTGCATGTAAATAGCTGTCTTTATGGTGAGCGCACTGATGCAGACTGTAACAATGTGATTACATCTCGCTTCACAGCGTGAGCTGCTCTTTCTAATCCAATGAATAGTATGTGGTGGACCTATAGGGCACAATTACTGCACGAGAGAGACGAGGTCTGGACAGACAGAGAAATTGGCCTCTGTGTTGTGGAGCTCTAAATCGCCCGGCTGCAGTCTGCTTTGGAAATGTCTCTTATTGTAATTTATGAGAAAAGATGATTTGAGGTTAGAAAAGTCAGCTCAGAAAGCTTCAGTATTAACTGCTTTTTTTTTGGTTTGAGGTTTATGATTTTGTATTTTGAATCTGATTTAAAACTTGCATGTGAGCTGATCATCATCATCGTGACGCTCAATGACCTAAAGTAAATGACAACATTTCAAACTGATCTGGAAAAAAAGAAAAAAAGATTTGGAGTTTTTAGTTATATTTAAAAATGCACTTTGATTTAATAAATATAAAATATAATACATTTGATACTTTATAGTTTACATTTTATTTAAAATTAATTTAGAATAAAATATTTTATTAATATTATATACTGAAGGCCAGTGGTCGGTTGCATGATCTAAAAAGACTGAAATAGTATTTTCTTGTACAACATACTGCAATAATCTTTATTTAAAACTTAAAAAAAATATTAAATGCAAATGAAGTAAACACTATTGCTATTGTGCTATTGCTTTTATATAACAGTATGTTTTTGTTCTTTATAAAATAATTGTTTTATAATGGTAAGCTCTGTAATATTTGATTTTTTACATTTGAATTAAATGAATGTGCTCAGCTTGGGATGTTGTGTTTTTGGGGTTTTACTCTCTTCCAGTGTAAACATGGTAAAGCTGCTCCTGTGAAGTGACAGGGATTTATGAGCAGACCCGTTGGGAACAACATGCAGCTGTTTAAACTCAACAATTACTGTGAAATTACAGGTTAAATGTGACTACAGCACCTGCTGCCTGTAGCATTCATACTTTCACAAAATTACATCTACATTTATGCAACTGGTAAATATGCTTTTATCCAAAGTGACTTACATTGCATTCAAAGTCAACATTTGATTGGTTCATGCATTCCCTGGGAATCGAACCCATGACCTTGTCGTTGCGAGCGCTTTGATCTACTGTTGCATTATAGAAAAGAGTACAAAAATATTATTTTATGTAACTTCACCCATTTGCCCTTGGCTATGATATAACATTGGTCTTACATGAATAGTTGCAAAATAGAAGATTTTTGACATGACTGCATCTGTCAAGCTGCAAAAGAATCATTTCAAACTAAAATGATTCAAAATATTTCATGCAAATGTTTAATGCCAGTACTTAATAATCACTAAAGGAACACAAGGAATAATATTTAATTTTTATTTATTTGACTGTATGGCTAAATAATCGTGAGTGTCATATTGCTTTTATAAAACAGCACATTTTTGCCTTTTTTCTTCAAAGAAATTGTTATATTAGTAAATGCTCTGTAATATTATTCATCGGGTGTTAGGTTATTACATATATTAATTTAATTAATTACACTATCAAATTAAATCAATTTAAGGGCAAAAACACAATAAAAGCATCATAACAGTTAATATAACTTATGCACTATATTTCAAGTCTTCTTAAGTCATATGATACTTTGTGAGAAAAACAGACCCAAATTAAGTTATTCACTGAAAATCTTCCAGTCTATGATATATATAAGATATAAGAATATATAATATATAAGATATATCTATCTATCTATAATTTAATTTGACATTATATTCATTTTTTTTATAAAATATAAAATATAATGTAATAACATTTTTAAGTTTAAATTTGATTTAAATGTACTTTTAATTTATTTATTTTTTTAATATTAAATACAATTTGAAGTTAAATGAAACTATAAAACAGCCATCAGCAGTACAGTGACTGGCTGGTTCTCTGACTGGATCAGTCAAGTGCACAAACCATTAAGAGCCAAAGCATTTGGAGGAGCTCTTGAGTGCTCGACTGAAACCCAGCAGACGGCTGAGGATATGAGAACGGTGGTGCTTTCCTTTCAGCGCTGCCAGGTTCCTCCAGATCGCTCTTTTCTCTCATGACAGTCCTGAAGCCTGAGGCACAAAGCAGCGTCAGGTGTGAGGCTGTCTGTGAGAGTCCCACTTCATTTACGACTGTTTAAGATCAAACCCAGAGTTCTCCATAATAAAACACATATCATGACTTTAACTTTAAAAGTCTATTTCACCCTCAGTGTATTTAACACATTTTATAACAACCCCTCCCACCTTTTTTTTAGTTGAACTCTTTTCATTGATGCTTTTCAGTAGATTTTATTTTTATAATGATGTATTTAATATTTTTCTTTATATATTAAAGTTTAATTATGTTGTGATTTTTAAACAGGCCAAGTTAAGTACTTTTTAATTTGAGTTTATTTCGTTTTATTTATTTTAGTACTTCAACGTAAAATAAAATAAACTGAACTAATTTTATTTTAGCTCATTGCCAATGTATCATTTCTCATTCGAGTTAAAGCATTAGTAGTTTTGTGGTGTTTTGACTTTTTACTAGTTTTTTTAAATGTCTGTATACATTTTTAGTTCTTAATAGTTTGAAATATTTTAGTACTTCAAATTAAATGTGTTTTATTTCAGCTCGTTGCCAATGTAACATTTCTCATCTGAGTTAAAGTTTTAGCAATTTTGTTGTTTTTTTCATTTTAAAGGTTCTTTTTTAAACATAGGCCTATATTGTATTTTTTTTGATTAAGTTTTATTATTTAGTTTGTTAATTTAGTACTTCAACTTAAACTAAACTTGTCCAACCCTATATTATTTTTTATTTATTTATTTTTTGCTTGTTTTATTTCAAGTAGGCCCTAATGAAAATTTTTGTAACAGTCAGGAATATTTTTTTCTAAATTGTCTATTAATGCATGTTTTGGAAACATTATTATCATAATTCCATTTAGTGGCACAGAAATGACACATTTGGGCCTCAATGAAACGTAGCAAAATAAATGCCTTAAATTGCTTGTAAAGTCATTTTTACATAAACGCTTCCCATCTTCTCCTGACATCTGTTCCTGCAGATGTGATCCGTCCTGAGCGCATATGAAGCACCGGTGACCCTGCAGACCGGCAGCGCTTCATTTACATCTTTCTGTCGATATTTGTGACGCTCGGTGCCGGAGCTGATTCCTCCTGACAGCCTGCAGTGCTGCACGACACGGGTGCGTCAGCTTGCATCAGTCACAAGCAAGTGATGAAATGAATAGAAATGCTTTGGCATTCAACGGAGCAGCGTGTTGTTAGGGTCTATTCCCTCTTAGTCAGGCGCATGCGCAGACGCACTTCAGATGTGTGTCAGTGCCTAACTTTAGACTGTATTAGTTTATCCTCAAGTTATCTCGAGGAAACAAAACAGAAAAATGAATCTTACTGACCGATATTTATCATCCCAAGCTCCTAACGTTGTCAGCTATTAGCAATAAACTTTCACTGAACACTGGAACAAAACAGTGAAAAAGAGAAGTTTATGAATCAAAGAGTTTACCTGCCGCTTCTTCCATTTGTCATAAATCTCCTAAAGTGTGCTTTCAATGATTAATTCGATGTGTCAGATTTATTAGGCTATAAAACGACAAATCGAGCGTTCAGCCTCAATTAAGAATGAATCACAGGATGGTTTCAAAATGAAACGCTTGACAGAAAACTGATGAAGAACAATAATATAGAGTTTGAAAAAATATAGACCTATGTGTTAAGAACCTTCTAGCGATTTTTTGATTAGTTTCCAGGTGGAATATGGATTGAAGTCCGTTTCCGCCACAGAATAAAAAAAAAAAAAAAGGTGACTTTTCTCACATTTCTGAGTTTATATCCCACAATTTGGACATTATTGCAAATTCTGAGAAGAACTGCGATTTAGGCTAAACTCAGAATTCTAACTTTTTTGATTGCAATTCAAAGGTCTACATGTTACAATTGTTTTGTTTTTGTTTTTCACCTCAGAAAAAATAAATAAGGCAGTTGCAACTTTTCTCGCTTTTCAAGTGCAATTCTGTGTTTATAGGAATCTTACAATTCCATTTTTTTTTGGCAATTTCGAGTTATATTACAATTCTGACTTTTTTTCCTCACAATTCTGCATTTATATCTCCCAAGAAAAAAAGTCCCAAGAATCAGTGATTTTGTATTTTGTAAAAGGAAAGCCTTCAAATGGAGATCTAACAAAATGTAATTAATAACCAAATAAATAAACAGTTCTGCATTAAATTAGCAAAGTAGGCTATGTATTGGTGTAAAATTCTGTACACACCTAGAATGACAACTATGAAGATAACTAACGATAACTACATTAGGTCCACACCAGCAGATGATACAAATCTAAGCCTCTTTTAAAGCAGGATGGATTCTGATTGGCTGTCGTCTGTGCTGAGCCGCTTCAAGTCGAACACACACAATGACATCGTTCTTCTGTGTAACGTTAGTCACAGTCATAGATGGTGTAGACTGCACAAGTATTTTAAATTAGGACGATTTTTAAAACTTTTTCCTCCCATAGGCCATTTGTAAATTCTATGGGTCTAGCTTCCGGTCTCATTTGCTTCCAGCTATTTTTAGTGTACAAAACAGCTTGTTTTGCTGCTTGATATTGAAAATTGGTGTGTCTCACCATATTATTTTAATGTATTATCTTAATTCTAAACACACGTTTGTATTGCAAACAGTTTTACCGTTTACTGCACATTGTTATTCTTCTCATTATTGATTACTATATCATTACTAATGAACCGGAAGTCTCGCCCATTATTTCTGCGTTGAAGAAAAGTTGGATATCTTAATCGTTATTATTGTCCTTGGTGTGAACGGGTCTTTATTCATAAACCTCCCAATATAATACACGCTGTCCTGTTCTGTCCAATCAAAAACAACTTGACAGTGCATGAAATAGTCTACGTGTCTGATGAAACGGTCCTCAAGGCCTAAATGTTCTCATGTAGTAAGTTGAGAGCTGCAGAACTTAAAGCAGGTCATTATTGAACATGTGATTTATCAAAGCAGCAGAGACGCAATAAACAAGATGAACGTGAAGGTGGATGAAACATGAGAAAATCCCAAACCTATCCATCATCTGAATGAAGATCCAAAACAAGCACTGAATGAAGATGGAGAGGAACGTTTGAACAGATCAACATGAAGACCTCATGAAACATGAACTACAGTACTTAATACTTTTATTCTTCAAGGATGCATTAATTTGATCAAATGTGACAGCAAAGACATTTATAGTGTTACAAAAGATTTATTTTTCAAATAAATGCTGTTCTTTTAACTTTCTATTCATCAAAGAATCCTGAAAAATTAAATGTATCAAAGTTTCCACATAAATATTTGGCAGCACAACTGTTTTCAACATTGATAATAATCAGAAATGTTTCTTGAACAGCAAATCAGTATATTAGAATGATTTCTGAAGATCATGTGACACTGAAGACTGGAGTAATGATGCTGAAAATACAGCTGCGCATCACAGGAATAAATTACATTTTACAAAATATTCACATAGAAAATAGTTATTTGAAATTGTAATATTTCACAATATTACTGTTTTTACTGTATTTTTGATCAATTAAATGCATCTTGTTGAGCATTTTCTTTCAAAAACATTTTATTATTATTATGTTTTTTTAATGAACCATGTTGCTCAAATTTTGGTATTCAAATATGTGTGTGCCAATTTGTATCTGTCCTGATTTTAGATTTACATAACTAATGAAAACTCAAACATGATTTTATTTACAAAATGCTTTAAAAAAGAGAATTTCTGGAATGCATTATGATCTCTGTATCATAGAGAATAATCAAAGTGAGGGAAGCTCTCTGGAGAAACATGAGAGCACAAACAAACAGAAATCTTGATTAAAACATGTTTCCAGACATTAAATGCACACAAGTTCCTTCTTCAAAGGAGTTTAAAGGAATAATTCATCCAAAAAAAACAAAACAAACAGTCATTATTTACTCACCCTAATGTTGCTCCAAACCTGTATCTTCTCTGTGGAACATAAAATAAATTTTGAAGTATCTTCAATTCACACTAACCATGACTCTCTCCAAATATAATGAAAACGATATATATCAGACCATAAAAGCACCATAACAGTAGTTCTTATGATTTGTGTGATGCATGAGGGTAAATAATGGCAGATCTTTATTTTAGGTGAACTATTCCCTTACACCTTACAGCGAGAGCTGTTCTAAAAATGAGAAAAACTTTTTCGTGACCCATTTTTTCCAACTAGCAACCCTGAGAGAAAATTGAGAGGCGATGCTCAACAATCCTTGAAACCGTACAGACACAATGTGAGAAGAAAGAGTGGAATAAAAAGCCACAGAGCATGACGGCTCAGGGACAACCGCAGGAAGAGACGGGAACAGTCCTGCATTATTCAGCTCGTATGCTGCTTTCCCTGGTCATTGCCACTGACAACAGGAACTGAAGGAGGTGTGTGTGTGTGTGTGTGTGTGTGTGTGTGTGAGGACAACTGCACAGCAGCTTCACTTCAAGCATTTTATCATGCATTGCATAATGGAATTCAAATTTATATTATATAACGCAATTTAAAGATATTTTTATTCTTAATGCAGTAGAATGCATTCAGTCTGGCCTACACTATAGAATCAGTTGAATATTACACATTATAATACTTACTAATGATAGGAATATTTCACTCAAAATAAACATTTGCAGTAAATGTACTCCGATCATCCAAGATGTAGATGAGTTTGTTTCTTCATCAGATTTAGAGAAATGTTGCATTGCATCACTTGCTCAGCAATGGATGCTCTGCAGTGAATGGGTGCCGTCAGAATGAGAGTCCAAACAGCTGATAAAAACATCACAATAATCCACATCACTCCAGTCCATCAGTTCACATCTTGAGAAGACAAAATGCGTGTTTGTAAGAAACAAATCCATCAAGCCGCTTTGCTTTTGGCTAAAATGTGAGTCCATAATCCATAATAACGCTTCCTCCCGTGAAAAAGTCTATCTCCTGTTGTCTCTCACATCAAAATCCAGCCACATATTTGTTTCAAGCTGTTTTGGACTGTTTTGGCTTGTAAACACTGCTTGATCTGTGCAGATTTCTCTCCTGATTCACAGATTACTTTTTCACTGGAGGAAGCAATATTTTGTATACAGAACTCTTATTTTAGCAACAGTTGGATTTGTTTCAGCTTTTGTCTTCTCAATATGTTAACTGATGGACTGGAGTGGTGTGGATTACTTGTGGATTATTGTGATGTTTTTATCAGCTGTTTGGATTCTCATTCTGACGGCACCCATTCACTGCAGAGGATCCACTGGTGAGCAAGTGATGAGAGGCTACATTTCTCCAAATCTGATGAAGAAACAAACTCAT
The DNA here is from genome assembly GCA_027422415.1 of Schizothorax lantsangensis. Taxonomy (NCBI): domain Eukaryota; kingdom Metazoa; phylum Chordata; class Actinopteri; order Cypriniformes; family Cyprinidae; genus Schizothorax; species Schizothorax lantsangensis. The sequence goes on along the minus strand of CM049850.1, from coordinate 33,594,617 downwards.
CTTGGACGGCCTGAGAACTTTCAGCAAATTTTCATTTTTGGCTGAACTATTCCTTTAAAAGAATAAGTCCTAAAGAATGCAAACTGTCATTATAGTCATATCTAATAATCATCCCAAAACAGCTGTGAAACTGACTTTTTATTTCTAATGTTTTCCCTTATGTCTGTCCATGTTGTTGTTATTACCGTGAGTGATTCACACAAACCTCAAAGCGGGAAAATTGAACATTTATGTCACAGACTGATATCCAGAGAGGAGTCAAAAGAAACACGTTTAACATGCAGCACAACAAATTAAAGGATTTATCTCTCCTTCTGCAGCTAAATCCTCACACTTTTTTGTGCATATTTTACTTGTAATAATTTTCAAGCTTTGGGCCTGTTGGTTGTGTATTTGACCTGTTGTATTATTTCTTAATGAAGCGTTATGAATCAGTATAATACAGGACGTGTGTTCAGAATGAGTCCATAAATTACACTTTTGGAGCAAGGAAGAATAATTTAGTGAACTTATCAAATCGATCCAGACTCTTTCCCGTGATTGTGATGAACAAACGAGGGGAACATTGATCAGCCCTGAGTGGAAATCAAAACTATTCACAAAAGTGCAATTAACATAACTAATATCAGCCCAGAGCTGAAGTTGATCTAATGACTGTACGTGGCAATAAATTTACAGAACTTTATGAAAAGTAGCATAACGAAACCCTGCCATTAATTTAGCTGGGCTAATTACTGGAAATGTGCTTATCCTGCTGACGGACCCCATTAATTACAGTATAATCAACCTCCTGCGAGCAGATATCAGCGCTGTTTACGCTGTCACACACCTCCGATCTCACACAGCGTTCATTAACTCAACCTGTGTGACTCCAGGAGCTGATAACACTGACATTTATTACTCCAGCTTTCAGAAAAACTTCATTTAATGCTGTTTATGTCTTTGAAGTTCAAAATCACCCGTTTTTAAAATCATGTTACTCATCTTATCTGATGTGTGTGTGTGTGTGTATATATATATACATACATATATATATATATTAAATATACACACACACACACACATTAATAATATTATGATGTGTAATATATTAATAATAAAATACTAAAGTAAAGAAAAAAATATATAAAAAATAAAGAAATCTCATTGGATAACATTTCACTAAGAAATGCATCAAAATATATTACTAATATATATTTAATAAATTAATATATTATTACTATTAGCAATAATAATAATAAAATGATATATAATATGTATGTAATGTATAATATTAATAATCAAATTAAGTAAATAATAATAAAAAAGTCTTATTGGATAATCTGTTTCTCATAAAAACATCAAAATATAATATATCTTAAATAATAAAATAACACCTTTTAAATATATTATATATTTGAAATATAGCAAAATTTCACATTGGATAAGCTGTTACAGTTTAGTTTAGTTTCATAAAAATGTAATTTAATGCCATTAAATTTCAAAATCAATCCTTTTACTTGCTAAATTCATGTTACTCTTCTTATTACGAACGATTCATCAGTGCGCACTGCGTACTATTCAATGGAATAACAGTTGTCTTAAAATATAAACAAAATAATAAAAATAGACATAAAATAATACATTTGTATAACAATAACATAATTACATAATATATAATAAAATATATTCTATAAAAAAATAAAATGTATATAATTGGATAAGCTGTATACAATTGTATATAATTGGATAAGAAATGCATCACATTACTGAAGGTAAATGGTTACCATTGCCATTTCAGGTTCATTTTGACAGGAAAGAGGAGAAATACAGGAAGGTGTGCGGTAAGGACAGAAACATACTTTATGCATGTATGCTAATGTGAATATGCTGATGTTATTGGTGGTAACAAACTTCAGCACTCAGTACGGCTTCACTGAATGTCTGAGACTGAACTGCATGAAGATTCCCTTGACAGCCGTCGACCTGAAAGAGAAAAAACACGAATAGAAGAGAGCAGTTTATGAATCGCTCTGTTACAGAGCCCTCAGAGGAAAACTCTGAATGCAGTATAATGTGAAATGCAACGACTAACAGAATTGACCTTGCGTAGCTGTTTTGAGCCCGAGAGGTTGACTGTATCGAGCCGCTTGGTCGATCTGGAGAGTAACGCTGATGATGCTTCAGTCTGAGCTGAAACTGACGTTCAGCTGCAGATCCTAGAGACTCAGAAAAACTCATCTTAAAGCTGCAGTGTGCAGTTTTTGGATGTTAAAATACAGCCAGATTAATATGCAGACAATGTAATCATAACCAAGGAAAGTGTAACACTGTGACACCTTCAAAACATTGACCTGTTTGTTTGAGAATCACATTGATTCAACCAATGATGTGAGTTTGGGGCGGGACTATATGTTTGTCTGACCAATGGCAGGATGTTTAGGGAAACCTGTTTGAAAACAGTCATTATTTTTGCAATTCAGTTTGATGAATAAGTGTTTTGGGGTGACAAAGCAACCAAAAGTCATTCATTTTCATTTAGAGCTGACAATGAGTAACAGTGACCACTAGTTATGTGATGTGGACATGTTTAGCATGTAATTAAGTTGACAAAATCCATTTTTTTTAAATTGCTGATTTTCATTTAGTTTAACTTGATGTACTAAAATAACTAAAACTGACCAATAAAATGGCTAATAAAAATAATAAAATGTCAAAAACACTTGCGAAACAAATGGCAAAAATAAATTAAAATATATATAAAAAACTTTTTTTTCAGCTAGGTGCCAAGGCAACATTTTCATTTAGTTTAACTTGATGTAATAAAATCACAAAAACTTAAATAAAAACTGATAAAAAATTATAGATATGAAAAAAAACTAATAAAATGGCTGCTAAAAAATATTGAAACAAAAAAACTTGATGCACTAAAATAAACAAAATGAATAAAAAACGATATATATATATATAAAGATATGAAAAACTAATAAAATGGCAAAAGAAAGAACTTAAAATAAAAATACAATCTATAATAGTATCTCAATGGTACTAAAATAACACCGGTAACTAATAGATATGATTGTTTATCTGAGATTTGTGGCTCTAATGTTTTATAAAAACAAATGACACCAAAGTGCAGATTATTCATACCAAACCTATGAATCATGTGCAGTATTTTGAGGATGTAAGTGGCACTTTATGCAGGTCAAAGATTAATACCATGTTTTCAAAGCTAATGTGAGCTTGTGAAAGTGCAGAATACAAAGAAAGACACTTGGAGCATTTGTACACTCGTTTTAAATGTATAAATCACACAGATCTTTTACCAGTATTTGAAAATATTCAGCAATGAGAGACAGATGACGTTCAAATTAACAATGATCGGCACTACCGTAATGAATAGTGCAAATAACTGTAATCAAAACTTGTACAGAAACACCTGAGGAAAATGAAAAGAGCGAGTCTTTCATAAACATCCCTAAAAATTAGAAAAGAGAAAGAGAGAAAATAGGAACAATTAATGACATGAATCACTCACATTCATTCCACCATTACTGTCTGACGGCGTTACTTCAGGGACAAAACCCCCGGAAAAAAACGTTCACATTCACCATCGATGCTTTGAGACGACTGTGGCCGTCAGGGCTGGGCGATAGTGCCAAAAACGCAGGCAATTTCACATTTTCTGTGCTGATTTTGGGCAGAAATCTGAAGAATTAATTTAATCGCGGTACAATGTGTTTTTCACAGCTGAATCGTTTTCATTTATACGCACCAGTATAACAGTACATGGTCATAAACAGCAATATTTACCTACAGATATTTCTACTAAAACAACATAAAAAGCAGCAAATGGGGACTTTGAGAACATTTTTGAACGAAGATGCAAATGCATCTTTGTTTCAGAGTTTTGATTCATCTGAACTGATTCACAGAAATGAATCAAACTTAAATGCTGCTTTTGATACTGAAGAAGAATCATGAAACCAGTCTGATGATGCAATACTTAATGAACAAATTCAAATAATTGCATGATTCATTTTTTTAAAGATGATGCAAAAGCATATATGTTTCAGAGTTCTGATTCATGGAAGTGAATTAAACTTAAATGCTGTAGAAGAATCATGAAACTAGTCTGATGGCACAATTTTTTGAAAGCATAATGGACGAATTAAAGCACATTAAAATAATTATGTGATTCACAATCTCCAGCATTTATATGATGATTAAAAATACATCTTTAGAGTTTTGAATAGACTCGTTGAAATGGACATTAATGGAAATTAATCAGACTTACATGCTATTTTTGACACTGCAGAACAATCATGAAACTTGTCTGATGATGCTATCTTTAGGAAACAATGAACAAATTAAAAAAGCACATTAAAATGACACAATTTTTAGCCATTGATGATACAAATACATCTTTGATTCATTAATATGAACAGTTTGAAGTGATTCACGGAAAGGAATCAAACTTAAATGTTGTTTTTGATACTGAAGAATCATTATGAAACTAGTCTGATGATGAATCTTAATGAGCAAATTTAAAAAGCACATTCAAATAATTATGTGCTTCACAATCTTCAGCATTGTTGAGTGATGATGCTAATGCATCTTTGCTTTAGAGTTTTGAATCCTTTCATTGAAATGGACCGTTTGAAGCGATTCATGGAAAGGAATCAAACTTAAATGTTGTTTTTGACACTGAAGAAAAATCATGAAACTATTTTAACAACTCAATCTTTAGGAAACTTAATGGACAAATTAAAAAACATCTTTCTAATAATTGTGTAATTTATAATAATCTTCAGCATTTTTTAAAAGATGAAAGAATGATTTTTATTTTAGAGTTTTTGAATTGAGTTATGGAAATGAATCAAATTTAAATGTTGTTTTTGATACTGAAGAATCATCGTGAAGCTAGTCTGATGCTGCAATCTTAATGAAACTTAAAGGACAAATTAAAAAGCGCATTCAAATAATTGTGATTTCTGAACGATGATGCAAATGCATCTTTGTTTTGGGGTTCTGAAGCGATTCATTAAAGAACACAGTTTGAAGTGATTCATGGAAATGAATCAAACATGAATCCTGTTTTTGATACTGAAGAACCACTATGAAACTAGTCTGACTTAAAAAAGCACATTAAAATAATTGCGTGCAAAAATATAATGAATATTCAATATATAATCGCCCAGCCCCAGTGGCCATCGGGTGTCAGTGCAAGAGTGTTTTTCTGCTCTGGTGATGCTGGTCTTTGAAACATGGCATGTCCTGCACAACACCGAGGCTCAATGCAGTTGAAGCATAAAGAAAAATTACCAGATTAAGTTTAAAATCACGTAAAACAATCCTGCCCTGCCAATGACATCATTCAACTTCCTGTTCAAAACAAAGGATTCTGTACAACACATTTCACAAAAGATCCTTTTGTCGGGTTTGTAAATACCTCAGTCCTTCAAACAATAAAAAAATCATAGCACAAAATTGGACTCGAAACTAGATAGAACAAAATATCACGGGCTGGGAGAGAAAACTAAATAAAAAAGACCGCAAAAGCTTTGGCAGAAGAGACGGGAAAGGAATACACAATGAAAGGATGAAAGAAAAGATAAATTACAGGTGAGACGTGAAGAAAAGTGGTTTTCTCTTTCGCTCAGCATGGCCCGCCATCGTACGGCACTCCTCCCACAGATTCGGGGCTGCAAGTTATTCGGTTTTTCCTCACAGAGGAAAGAAGCAAAGAAAAAAAGGTGCTCTTCTCATGAAAGTCACGTTTCACTGATTGTCCACGGAAAATTACGCCGGCTTCCGCCCGCCGAGGAGAGCGGGAAGCCTCGGCTCAGAGATATACAATCACAGCGTATATTTATATATGTATATATATATGAAGAGATCCTTTACAGGAAAGGAGCTGAGAATCCATGTCAGGATCCGTGAGGTTGAATCCGTGTGTGTGTGTGTGTGTGTGTGTGTGTGTGATGGTAAACACTACTCCAGGTTGGTCTGTCCGTGGTCTTGTGTGGCACTGTGCTCCTGCAGGCAGCTCTTGTGTATAACGGGCAGCGGATGAGCCTCTGTGTTAAACACCCAGTCCTCCAGCGGCAGGAGATCATCGTCCGAGAACAGCAGGTACAGGTATCTGTGATCGCATACAGACGGGGTTAACAAAACATCACCATCAAAGCACTGCATTAACACTAACATGCCAGTCTGCTTTTGTATGCTTCCATCATCACAAAAGGAGATTTGACACTGCGTGCTTTTCTAAAGTGAATGTGAACTGATGCTGTCACGCTCCAAAAAATAAAAAGCACATAAAAAACACCATTTTGTCAATAAACTGTTCCATTTAAAAACATACATATATATTTTAGTGGCTGTCATTTCATGTCAAGGTAAATCTTTACTTTGACATGAAATAATAGTCAGAATATATATGTATTTGCAAGTGTGTTTTTTGTTGAGTATGATATTTAGTCAGGATTTTATGGCTCATAGAGTATGATATAGTGAGCAGATGGAGGAAAAAACAGCTACATTTTATCAGGGTTATTATAAGTAACTAAAACGGAAACTAAAATTAAAATAGAAAAAACTTTTTAAATTCTAGTTGCAAGGGCAATTTGTCATTTTAATTTAAAAACTTGATGTACTAAAACTAAAACTGAAATAAATGAATAAATATATAGACATTTATAAAAAAACTACTTAAAATTACAAAACTCAAACAACAAAATTACTAAAACTTTAACTAAAATTAAAACGAAAATGCAAAATATAAAAATAAAAAATGACTCAAAATATTGATAAAAACTATAATAGTTTCTCAATGATACTAAAATAAGAATTTTATTTAGAGGCCCAAACTGAGCAAAAATATGCAATTTTGTGCAGATGCTGATATTTATATTGACCAAAAGCAAGATGAAATTGTGATGCTTGTAATGTGAATCAATGAGATCTTTATAACAGTACAGCAGATACATACTTAAAATGATATAAATATCAGTCGTCACTCTATATCTCCAGTACTATGTCTTAGTAAGATGATATTTAAATGATCCAAACATATAATGCAATGCAATCCAATGATGATTGAGAGATGAAGAAATAAACGTTCCTCAAAAGATCCTGATGATCAGATTTGAGACGGACTGATTTCTCTAAAAAATGATTGATGGAGAATCAAGTAAAGCAGAGCTGCTTCAGTGCAGTAAGTGTTCATCTGGAAATATTACTACAGCTATTCTGATGTTTACTTGATAAAAACCAGCTGAAGCTGGACGTTTGTACAATTACACTAAAAGATTATCAAATTAGACATGCAGAGATTGTGTGTGAAACAGGTTTAACAGCAAAGTTTTGATCATTTAGACGAGGCCTTAGAAATTTGTGCATCAAATATGATACAGTAGGCTTGATAGGGTTAAAGGAAGTCAATAGAAGCTATTAAATGACTCAAAAAACATGAAATGCAGCGCAAAAGTCATATGTTGTAAGGTTTTTGTGCTTTTTGGACCCAAAATTAAAAGTACCATTAAAGTCAAAAATGATCTATTTATTTCATCTTGCTTTGATCATCATGATTGTTCCTACTGAAGTTCTGCATTATTTGCATTTGTCCACATCTAGAGCAGAATGCTACCGTTATTAATGATTAAATCTCTGGGTGTCTGATTCAGGAAGGTGTAACAGGAACATGATAATGAACTTACTTGAGCGTCTCGGACAGGAAGAAGCTCTGCTGCATGTTGTCGTGACTGACTGTGGAGGCGTACACGTCTCTGATTCCTGAGAAACCTGCGTCTACACGACAGTGCTTCTCCAACGCCTGTGAACACAAACCGCTTGAGCTGGACGATTCAATCACAATCTTTAGAATTCTAATGTGCCAAGAAACAATATAGGTCATGTGACATTTCCTTATACAGTACAAGTAATCTTACATCAGTAGTTCTCAACAGCACAGTTATTACAAATAATAAAAAGCAACTAATTAATTTAATAACTTTTATGCATATTATAAATGCATTCATACTTTATTCATGATGCACTAATCAAAAGTGACAGTAAAGACATTTATAATATGACTAAAGATTTCAATTTCAAACAAATGCTGTTCTTATGAACTTTCTATTCACCAAAGAATCCTAAAAAATATTATGTATCACAGTTTCCACAAAAATATTGGGCAGCACAACTGTTTTCAACATTGATATTAATCAGAAATGTTTCTTGAGCAGGAAAACATCATATTAGAATGATTTCTGAAGGATCATGTGACACTGAAGACTGGAGTAATGATGCTGAAACATTCAGCTTTGAATCACAGGAATAAATTACGTTTTAACAGATATTCACATAGAAAACAGCTATTTTAAATTATAATCATATTTCACAATTTTACTGTATTTTTGATCAAATAAATGCAGGCTTGGTGAGCAGAAGAGACTTCTTTGCTACAGGTTCTTGCTGGCAGAAGATACGAGTGATTTGTGAGACATCCTTTAAAACAGGAGAGCTGCTATTTCTGTCACTTTAAAGTTGGCTAGAAGATTTAGCGCTAAATTTGAGCGCAGAATAAAAGAAGAGCTGACACGGCAAATTAATGATCTATTAACCTCAAACAAAGGTAGACACCTAGACTATAATTAGGACTGTCTCGTGAGTTTGGTTTGGAGATGAATTTGACAAATCCATTTGCGTTCTCCTCCACCTCCTGCAGCTAATTAACATGTCAGTCTGTCGGAGGAGCGCCACACTTTAACATCGGCTTTATTAATATAACAGCTACAGCCGAGCGTTCATTTACCAGAGATAATGTGAGGAAGAGCCATGAAAAACACCACAGATCCTCAACCATACACTGATTCATCACGTATACTGCAGAACTATCTATCTATCTATCTATCTATCTATCTATCTATCTATCTATCTATCTATCTATGAATCTGTCTGTATCATCCATCCATATCTATCTATGAATCTGTCTATCCATCCATCCATCCATCTGTCTGTCTGTCCATATCTATCTATCTATCTATCTATCCATCTATATCCATCTATCTATCTATCTATCTATCTATCTATCTATGAATCTGTCTGTCCATCTATCTATCTATCTATCTATCTATCTATCTATCTATCTATCTATCTATCTATCTATCACCATTTATGAATCTGTCTATCCATCCATCCATCCATCTATGAATCTGTCTGTCCATCCATCCGTCCGTCCGTCCATCCATCCATCCATCCATCCATCCATCCATCCATCCATCCATCTATGAATCTGTCTATCCATCCATCTATCTGACCATTTATGAATCTGTCTGTCCATCCATCCATCCATCTATCTATCTATCTGACCATTTATGAATCTGTCTGTCTATCCATCCATCCATCCATCTATCTATCTGACCATTTATGAATCTGTCTGTCTATCCATCCATCCATCCATCCATCCATCTATCTATCTGACCATTTATGAATCTGTCTATCCATCCATCCATCCATCTGACCATTTATGAATCTGTCTATCCATCCATCCATCCATCTGACCATTTATGAATCTGTCTTTCTATCCATCCATCCATCCATCCTATCTGACCCTTTATGAATCTGTCTATCCATCCATCCGTCCGTCCGTCCATCTATCTATCTATCTATCTATCTATCTATCTATCTATCTATCTATCTATCTGACATTTATGAATCTGTCTATCCATCCATCCATCTACCTATCTATCTGACCATTAATAAATCTGTCTATCCATCCATCCATCCATCCATCCATCCATCTGACCATTTATGAATCTGTCTGTCTATCCATCCATCCATCCATCCATCCATCTGACCATTTATTAAGCTGTCTGTCTCCATCCATCCATCCATCCATCCATCCATCTGACCATTTATGAATCTGTCTGTCTGTCTATCCATCCATCCATCCATCCATCTATCTATCCATCTATCTATCTATCTATCTATCTATCGTCAGAACAATTGTAAACCTCCAAGCAGGCAATATCTGTTTTACTTGTTTATCTATATCTATTCATTTGTGATATGAATCCTAAATTTATTGACCAATAATCGACCACATTTGTTGAGCAACAATCTAAATATTGACATTAAATGTTGAAATGCACATGCACCTCCACGGCCTCCCAGCCCCACTCCCTGTATTTGGGGTCGTGGGTCAAACGCCACATGTACATGTAGCTCTCGATGACCTCTGGCCTCAGGATGTAGTAGCGGTCACTCAGTCGGGTGGCTGTGGCCTCGGCTCCTGCATCAAAGCGGAACGCCTCCGGACCCAGTTTGGTGGCTGTAGACAGAAAAAAAACATTACAGTTGATATAAAATCAGACTGCTCCTGGTCTTATTGTGAAAGAACAATGTAAACCACATGACTTATTCTGACATGTACTGCCCACTTTTCACAATCTAATCCATTTCCTAAGGATAAAGTCAAGTCCTGTCCTACAATTTGTTACAGTAAAATGGGTTGTAAACCATATTTCACATTGATTTTAACCTCTTAACCTACAACGATCAATGATTGTTGTTTTCATTCACTGCACACTATTATCATCATCACACTCTTTCTTTATCTCAGCAATCTGCCTATCATTAGAAATGTTTATGACTCCAGCTTTGATATTCAAACACTATTTATGATCAAACTCAGTTACAGTAACAGTAATTTCATAATTTATGACAGGTGTCCACAATCAACATGTAAAATCAATCGATAGTTGTGGACATTATAAACTCCGTCACATCTGCTCTGGTTTATTTGTATTCAAATGGCTTCACTTAATGTTCATTAGAGCTTTCAGTCCAAAAGTGCACTCATTTGGAGAAATATTGCTATATTTACACGTTTAAGTATTTCGTTAGCTGAATGATCACAATGAAACTACTTTTATAGCTTATTAATTTACTTTTCATGTTTGCATCACAGATTTCAAATTAAGTTGTAGAGCTGCACAATAATGGTTAAACGGTTAATAAAGATTATTTTGCTAAAAAAAAAAAAAAAAAAAACGTTATTATTAAACATGAGTATTGCCATTTTTTGAATTATTGCACTTTTTGCATAAATCATTTCATCAATAATTTATTGATTAGAGATGAATGTTTTCATCTCAGCACATTTGCCACAATGTAGAAAGAGCATGTGCGCATGGTTGCCAGATTGGGAAGCATAAGTAAACCACTGGGCAGAAAATGTATCTATGGAAGCCCATTTCCACACAGTAAGAAATAAAATCATGCTTTGGTAAGTCATAATTATAAATTTAAAAGTCATTACAATTTAAATTTCGACTTAAAAAGTTGTAATAATGACAAAAAAGTGGAAATCATGACAGCCAAAATTAGGACTTTAAAATTATGATTTTTAAAGTCAAAATTATGACATACTCAGTTATAATTAGAGATCGAAAGTCGAAATTGTACATACCAAGTCGAAACTATGAGATAAAAAGGTCAAAAATTACTATTTACCTCCTATTTCTGAATTTGTATCTCATAATTATGACATAGTACGACAATTTAAACTTTTAAAGTCTGAATTTTGACTTTTAAAATCTCAATTATGAGATAAAAAGTTGAAAGTATGAATTTAAAAGTTGAAATTGACATACTAAGTCATAATGAGATGAAAATACTGAATTTTCATAATTTCATAGTGCCATAATGTCATCTTTTTCCTCATAATTATGAATTTTATGTCATAATTTTGAATTTTAAAGTCATAATTGACACTTTTCATCATTACGACTAACAAAAGCATGATTTTCTTTTCTTACATGGAGGAAATGGGCTTCCATATGCATCGATTTAAGAGAAAAGCTCTGATTGGGGGATTTAAGCTCGTGAAATCTGGCAACCACAACCATGACAACTCGTGGAGGATTGATAATGTAAATGCCAAATTAAAATGAAACATTTTCAATAGGCTATAAATAATCAGCCAAATATCACAGACGATTTTGCTTAATAAATTGAGAGAAGCAGAAATCGTGATCATGATCAAATGAATTCACCAGTTTTCATTTTCTGTGTCTCTGCATTTCACATTGAAAACAGTTTACACACAGAGTAGAGCTTAGTGAATGCAGTCTGACTGAACTGCAACAGCCTAACCATCTAAAAGAGAAAACATGCATGTTTGTATATGCACTAAAAAAGCACTAGTTAGCCTTCTATCTCCCTCATGCTGATTGCTCAGCTGGTGTAAATACTGAGCTTTGTGTTTTTACAGCGTGGAGAAACCTGAGCTAGTAAACACAGTGTGTGTGTAGTTTGAGTGCACTACGATCACCAGCCGTCTTTATGAAAACACAAAGCTTTCAAAGCAGAACATAACATAACAAACCCAAATGTATCCCATTATGCCCCTTAAATCTAAAATTACAAGCAGCCCCAGTCCAGGAGAAACACTCTCGTCTGAATAAACATTTTCATTTACATACTGATTTTGGTTTGTTTTGTCTCAATCCCTCGTCTCTTTAGCAATATTACGCTACTTCAGCCTGGAACAGTGTTTTCTGCGGCGCGGCTGTGTGTTTAAGTGGAGTACAGTGGTTTTTTGCTGATTATCGGTGTGTTACGGTGAGAGAAACTCACTGTAACCACTTTCGGACCAGGATCTTTTTGCACCACTATTTCATACTTTAACTTCATTTTATTATTTAGATTTCATATCTCATTACGTGTTTAGAATATAACAGCTTTTTTTTTCCTTCATGGCGCAGCGGGGCATATTATAATGAAGAGAATATGTTAATAAAGAAAAAAAAACAAGACAGCTTTGAGACACATAAACATGAATTAAAAAATAAACAAGATATAAACAAATCTCATGAAAACATGTCCAGATCATATTTAACTCCAAAATTAAAAGTAAAAAATTAAATTAAGTTATATAAAAATTAAATTATTAATTATATCTTTTGCATAAATATGACCCTGTTTTTTGGAAGAGGATTTTTTTTGCACCACTATTTCATAGTTTAACTTCATTTTATTATTTAGATTTCATATCCCATTATTTAGATTAAAATTATTTTAATTCAGTAATATTTTTACTGCAGTACAGAAAAGAAATAACATTATTTTATTTTTAGATTTCAGTTTCATTTTAAAGTTTTAGTAATTTTGTTTTTGTAACTTTTTTGTAGTTTTTGTTTATATATACTGTATATATATATATATATATTTTAGTAATTTTAATACATTTTACTAATTTTACTGTGTGCGCGTGTATATATATAACGTTTTATTTTTTTATTTTAGTACATCAAGTTAAACTTGAAATAAAAAATTCAAATAACATTAAAATGAGAAATGTCGCCTTGCTGAAATATAATAAATTATATTTTATAATTTGGTTTATTTCATTTCAAGTAATGAAAATTATTTGAATAGTTTTACTTTTAGCTTCACTTTTAATTTGAGTTAACTATAATAACATCATAACACGTTCAAGACTATGCATGCATAATTAATACTTCAATTTTAAATAATATTCAAATATAACTGTTTTCACTTTAATAATTTTGTTGCATTTTGGAAATGAGAATTTGGGGATGAAAATATCTTTGCTTCATTTTCTTGCTCTATATAATGCTAATTTGTCATTTGATTTGATTTGGGTGTAAACTCGGACCCGGGCATGTTCTCAGCGGGACTCATTCATATCCTGCTCATCTCCTGCGGCTCTGAGGATCTTATTTTAAGAGAGACGTGAGGGCAGAAATAGTGTGTAGAGACGAGATCAAACGTGGTATTTATCGCTCGTCCTCCGCTCCAGCTAAATCTGCAGCGTCTGGATCCTCCTGACGAGAGCGCTGTGAAGAGCTATTTCTGATCTGACGCAGGTTAGGCTTCATCTCATCTGTTTGCTTCTGATGTCTGAGAAAGCAACAGTTTGAGTCTGTGATTATCCAGCAGAGTAATGGCCTTCCTCTATCTGAACACCAGCAGATTGGATTTTCAGAAACACAGCATGAGCAGAAAGATAAGACAAAAGCTGCCTTCCTCTCAGATCACCCTCCGTCTGACTTCACACCACTGTTATTATAACATTATTTATATACTGTTATATGATTCATTAATATAGTAACACTTTATTTTAAGGACCAATTCTCACTATTAACTTGTTGTTTATTACCATGCATATTTCTAGCATATTGGCTGTTTATTAGTACTTATAAAGCACATATTAATGCCTTATTCTGCATGACCATATTTTAGATCCCTTAACAATACAATAGCCGCAAATTAGGAGTTTATTGAGGCAAAATTTGTAGTTAATATAGTGAGAATTAGTAATATTTATATTAGCTTTTATTATTATATATTATTATATTTTCAGTTTAGTTTTTGTAAATTTATATGCTTTTGCAATTTTAATTTTTATATACATTTATATATAGCTTGAATTTATTTTTATGTTTTAGTAATTTTACTACTTCATCTTAATCTTATTTCCATTAGTCGGCAATGAAACATTTCTAATTTTCATTTAAATTTTTTAATGAAATTAAGTTTTTCATCTAACATACATTCATATTATTATTATTTTATTTTATATTTATAATTGTAATAGATTTAGTTGACAACAACAACACTGTGACATGAATTTAAATCAAAACATAAATCTAATTATTTTATTTTTAGTGTCTCCTTTATATGTAAATTAGGTTTAATAATATAAATTGCAGGATGCAGCAGTGTTATTGTTAACTAAAACTATATATATATATATATATATATTTTACATTACTAAGCATTAACTTAATAACGTAACTTAATAAATAAATAAATATTTTATCTTATTTCACATAGCTTCCGAACTAATATTTCTAATTTTTATTTAGTTTAAATACTAAAATTATTACAACAGAAATAAAATAAATAAAAAGTAAATATAAATATTTAACAAAAAATAAACATTAACTGAAACAAAACAAAAAAATATTTCAGTTAGTTGCCAATCCAACATTATACTTTTCATTTAACTTAAGTACTAAAATCACAAAAAATAAAAATTAAATAGAAATATTAATAAAAAACAACAACAACAAACTAAATAACTTTAAAATTAGAATAAAAACAGAAAATATAAAAACAAAATACAAATTATTCAAATTATCATTTTACATTTTCATTATTTTAAGTACTAAAATTAAATTACTAAATTACTAGTAATACAATACTAAAATTGGGGGGGGGGGGGTGAAAAGAAAAATAAGAATGACAAAAACAACAAAATTACTAAAACTTGAAAAAAAAAAATAAAATATAAAACTAAATTCAAATGATTAATACATACTGTAATTGTATTAATGATATGTATTTAAAGACATTTTCTGCATTTTAAAGAGTTGATTTAGATGCACAGACCACAGAGAGACCACCGTTCCTACTACAGTCAAGCCAAAAAATATTCAGACACCAGATATCATTTTTGATCATTTTTTTACTAGTGAGTGCAGGACACTCATTAATGTAAGTGAGGATAGCAAAATAAAGTAAACTGACATATTATACCCAAAAATTCTTCATACAGTGGATTACCAGTAAAATTGATAAAAAAAATTGGGACCAAATTATTGACCTGACCATGTTTTGCTGAAGTGTTTTTTTTTTATTGGTAATGTGACCTTTTACACCACAGACTGAACAAAATTAAGCATTGCTTGCTAATTGTTTGAGCTAAATTGGTATTATCTAATTGTGTACTTAAATTTAACAACTGACAGCTATTCAGCCGAATTCAGTACATACCTTTCTATCAAAGTTATCTGACATTATCAAGATGAATTTGTTCTGACACAGTTTAACTCTGAGATTCTAAACTATAGTGAATAAACTGTGATAATGTGAGAACTGTTGAAGGTGTCTGAATAAATGCTGCTTTTGAATGATAAGCAGCTCATGCTGTGTTCTGACCTGAGCGGCTGTAGGACTCGTGGCAGGTGTGAGTGATTTCAGCGGCCAGGTCCAGGTAGTGCTGCTTCTGTCCCGCCGGCCCGTCGTCAGCACCGATGCCGATCATCCCGCCGGAGAAACAGGCCAGATGCCCCATCTTATGGTCCAGGATTCCTCCTCGCCACTCGGCCAAGTACGTCAGGCCACCCGGAGACTTCTGCACCAGGTTCGTCTCGATGGCCTGCAAACACACAGCGAGATCAGTCTGCTGAATACAATACGGCTGGGATCGACTGACTGGAGAAAACTGCTT
The DNA here is from genome assembly GCA_027422415.1 of Schizothorax lantsangensis. Taxonomy (NCBI): domain Eukaryota; kingdom Metazoa; phylum Chordata; class Actinopteri; order Cypriniformes; family Cyprinidae; genus Schizothorax; species Schizothorax lantsangensis. The sequence goes on along the minus strand of CM049850.1, from coordinate 33,578,371 downwards.
TAGGATTTGCTTTGAAATTGCTAGTAAATTTCACAAATAATTACAAACAAACTGCAAGTAACATACTGTTTCTCTGATTGTAAGAGTCAAATCACTTACTAGCTAAACTGCAACACCCTCCAATAAACATTATTTAAATACTGTTATAGTTATTTTAGATTAGCTTTTATTATTATATTTTCAGTTATTTTTAGTAATTTAGTAAAAAAAAAAAAGCTATTTTATTAGATTTTATATTTCTATATAGCTCTAATTTATTTTTTATAATTTACTAATTTACTTTTTTATATAAAATATTATTATATTTTATTCCTGCTTTACTTCAATTAACAAAAATATATATTTTTAAAAGTTTTAATAAAATTAAACTTTTGAAGTAGAAAGACAGAAATAGCTTTTTCTTGTAAATCATATTTTTTATTTGCCAAAAAAAGTTAATATTTTAAATGAGCTTTTATTATTATATTTTCAGCTTAGTGTTAGCAATTTAGTAAAAAAAAGCCATTTTAAATAGTTTTTATATATCTAGCCTTATTTTATTTTATTTCTGTATTAGTAATTTGAGTATTTCAACTTATTTTAGTTCTAATTTTCATTTAAGTTTTTCGTTTAATAAATGTAATTTAATTCCAGCTTCAATTAATGAAAATAATTTTTACTTCAGTTTTAGTAAGCTTTTAGAAAGACTGAAATATTATTTTATTTTCTTTTTGTATTTTTTCAAAACTTATTTATTTTTTAAGTTGCCCAGGCAACATTTCTAATGTTTTAGTATTTACTCATTTTTAAATGAGCTTTTATTATTATATTTTCAGTTTAGTTTAGGCTTTAGTTTAAGTTTTTGCCATTTTATTATTTTTTCATATTTCTATATAGTATTTTCTTTTATTAAATACTATTATAAAAACTATTTTCTTTTAAACATTTTTTTATTTACAACTTAAGACAAAAGTACTTCAACTTATTTATTTTAGTTAGTTGCCCAGGCAAAATTTCTAATTTATGTTTAAGTTTTTCGACTAACTTATAAACTGCAACACCCTGCTTCAATTAACAAAAACATTTTTTAATAGTTTTTATAAAATAACATGATTTATATACTGTTATACTATTTATTACAATTTTAAATAAGGTTTTATTTGTTTTCTTTCAATTTAGTTTAATTTCTAGTAATTTTATTATTTTTATACTTCTATATAGCTTTATTTTTAGTTCAATTTTAGTTATACTATTTATTACAATTTTAAATAAGGTTTTATTTGTACTTTAACTTTACAATTGCAAGTTCATTTATTTTTTTATTTCTAGTAATTTTATTATTTTTATACTTCTATATACGTTTTTCTTTATTTTTGGTTCAATTTTAGTAATGTCTATTTTACTTTCAACTTTACATCAGTTCATTTATTTTTTTAACGTTTTTTAATACTTTTTACTTTTTAATAGGTTTTCTCAAATAGAAATTTTGAATTACAAAGACTGACAGTATTTTTCTTTTTCTTTTTTGTACAGCATACCTTTTGTTTTATTTTCAACCTTCAAAAAATGATCTTTTACAGTGAAGCGGTGAATTTCAGCTTCCAGCTCTTTCTGAAAGCATATTTGAGTGATGGAGCCTGAGATGCTCAAAACAATGCGCACACGCTGAAGATAATGCAGCTATTAATCGCAGCCGCATGCGGTTCCTATGAAACACAGAAGACTGGACATGTTTTGTGTGCGAGTGAAGAAACATCCGCTTGCTTTGTACAGTGCTTTGAAATGAAGGCGAAGCTGGATTTCAATAAAGCACATATAAAAGCGGGACGTGTGCACATATTGCTGTAGTAGGCGACGTTTATGCATGAAATGTTTTATGTATAGTATGCAGCGTGGAGAACTGAAGTCAAGCCTCATTGAGATTCTATCGGGACTTTGAGACTCAAAGGTGTATAAATCTGCTATATGAGAAAACATCTGAGTCTCTTCCTCTGTGTTTTTATGCTTGCACCTCTTTAGAGAAGCGGAGAACAGCACAAACCATCACGGACCATCAATAGTGAATGACTCATCGTTTGGTTTTGTTCTGCTTTTCCACACAAAACTCGTTCAGATGCTTTCTCTCTGTTTGCATCACCAGTTTTCTGCATTTTTGCATCATCAAATGTAAACAACACACTTGAAGTCAACGTGAAATCAAAATCAGAGCAAATGCATGACTATCGAGACAAACATCAAGTATTATATCGGTTGCAAACATTTCAAATCAACTTTTCCACCAATAAAACCTCTCAAACTAATCGAAAGCATTGCACAAAGGACTGGATATTTGATAACATGTTTGATAGTTTAACATCAGGCGGATGAAATTGGCCTCTCCTGATTATAAGTGTCATTAATATCTTGGCAGACCTCATTCTTCAAGGGAAACACTATGTAATGAAAAAGCTAATATGCTAATTAAGTGAGAATAAGTAAGAATGTGTTGGCTCTGTTATATTTCTCCTCTCAGATCATTATGAGCGCGAGGCTTGAGGTGAAACTAATCTTAAACTAATCTAATCAAGCTTAAATTAAAGCATGCAATCTATTTTACACACTTACTGCCTGTACGGTCACTCATTGAACATCTGAAGACTAGAATTAGCCTGTGTAACTAAACCGCAGTAAAAGTGTTGTATGAATGCTGTTTGTGTACCTCCATGGCGCTGTAGTACATCTTCTTGGCCTCCTGATCCGTCTTGTCTGACATCAGGTAGGATTTGATCAGGTACTCATAGAAACTGTCCCCAAGACCTCCGATAGACACGTGATCTGAGAAAACCAGAGCAAAACCACGTCTGAATAACCACAAGAAAACATGTGCAGGACGTATCTGACCCACAAAATCATGATACAAATATTCTGAATGAACAATATGAAGTCTAAGTTTAGGGGCAATAAGATTTTAACAGAAATAAGTCAACATAGAGGAAAAAACATTTGTGATGATCAAAAACACATACACACACACACACACACACACACAATATCAAATATTAATATTTTTATATTCACATAGTATATTGCACTTCATATTTTTAATTCTATAATAATATCTATAATATTTAATTATATAAAAAATATTTTAATAAAAATAAATCTCTCTCTCTCTCTCTATATATATACACACACACACACATATATATATATATATATAGAGAGAGAGAGAGAGAGAGAGGCACTTCACATTTATTAATATTAAAAATATTTGTAATTATGTAATTATAAGAAACCTTATCATTTCTGTATAAAATACATAAATTGTATAAAATAGAAATATTTTTATTATTTATATATACTGTATATTTTTTTAATTATATGATTATAATAAATCTTAGAATTTATATGTAGAAAATATATAAACTGATATATATATATATATATATATATATAAATTAATTAATTATACTATATAATCTTTTAATTTTTAATATAATTGTGCATTTCCATCCTTTGATTTTTTTGCTTTTGAGGTTAAATATCCCCCAGACGTTTTCATTCTGTTTATTCTTGGGATCATAAGCGAATGCTTTCTATTAATATGCACACCCTTCAGTATTGTGCTGGGCTCACAGATGATCCGGGTTCTGTAATCTGTAATTCTGCATGAATGTTGGTCTCCGCCCTGCGCTCTATTGACATGTAAATGAGAACGCTCTCGTCACTATCACTGACACTCGTTAGCTGTTCCCACGCTGCAGCAATTAACACTGCAGTCACAGATTACATTCAGAAAAAAACACTTTCTCCTGTTCTTCAGGTGAATCTGAAAGATTCAATTTCCAGAAGGTAATGGGATTTATTATCATTTTAATAACTCTTGGCTGTGGGCTCATGTCCCTGCTTGGCTCAATCCGTGTCATGCGTGGCAGAATAATTGTACTGTGAAACTCAAAGACGCCGCTCTCGTGACCCGCCGCAGAGAAAAAACAAGAACAAATAACAACAAAAATAACTGTATCTACACCAGCAGTCAAACCTGGACATCCTCCGGTGAATTTATGCTCTTCACGAACTTAATTATATTTCAGTCTGCTTAAAATACTGAAAGCAGCTTTGCTGACAATTACAAATAGAACCTGTGAGACACAAAATCTTTACAAGTCTGAAGATGTTTTAATCTGTTCAGCACTGGCATTCATTTTGTTCTGCAAACTTGATGAAAATGGGAAAACATCTGGCATTAAACCAAAAAACTGTTTTAGACTTTGACGTTGTTAAAGTCTGTGTGCACAAAAATCAGCTTTTCCCAGGAAGACCTATCATTAGCTAAATTATATCATCTCTCACACCTTGCATGTTTATTTATTAAATATTTTGGCTATTCTGATCTTCTGATGCAGTCAATAAATTCCCCCCAAATTTGCATTCTGTCTATTTTGCATTAATAATTGAAGTTTATTTTTAGGGTAGTTAAAATATGTTTGCATTGAACATTGCATGTTGATGTGTCTTACTACAACTTCCTGTTTTAACAAGAAAAGCGTCATTACTGGAAAGAAAACTACAGTAATAAAGTTAATATATCTGGCGCACACACATGATAAAAAAAAATTATAGTACAAAATTATATTTATAATGATCTAAAATTTCTTTATTAATTATTAAATAATTAATTAATAGTAAAATATTGAATTGTTAGAAATATATAATTATATAATTACACACAATTTAAATATTTTTATTTAATATTTTAAATTTATAGTAAATATTATATTGAATAACATTATTATTGTATTTATATTAATTATATTGTTATTATACTATAATATTGTTATTAATTATAATAACTATTTTGACATTCATTTATTGTAAATCATAATATTTTATAATTCTATAATAATAATTTTTTAGTTATAATAAATCGTCTTAAACACACAAACATGCATATAAAAGTAGTATATATCAAAAAGTAGTGTAGTTCCTGCTGGTTTCAAATGATTGGAATTTCTTGCATTTCTCATTTGGACGTTTTGTATAAAAGTGTGCTAAATGAAGGAATGTGTCACTTACGCTGTACCCAGTTGCCGCTGACGGGACTCAGGAAGTTGGGATACAGACCGTGAGGCTTCTCGATTTTGTTCAGCAGCTTTCGGATGTTCATCACCTAAAGAAAAACACAAATCATACAGTTCATTCACGGCCCGTATCCCGTCCTCTGAGCGTGAATCATCAGGACGTAAAGGACTCTCACCTTCTCAGTGTACAGGGGGTTTCTGGACAGTTCGGACAGGTGAAGGAACTCCAGGTGCAGCGTGCCAAACTCGGCCAGGATGCTGCTTCCGGCCGATGCCCAGCCCCAACTCCAGCTGGTGCCACTGCAACAGAGAGCAGAGCCGCGGCGTGAACACCCACGCTATACAGAGCGGATCAGCACACACCTGCTAAAAGCCTTCGCTGCATCCCACACAACACTCATCCATAATAACGCCATTAATGATTCTGCTGAAGAACAACAATAAAAACACAGGCTTAGAAATACTATTTATTGCACATCATCTCCAAAAATCCAAAGCATTCTTCTACCGTAAAGGTTGCACCGATTTGACATGCATACCACCAAAAGATGCACACAGGAAATAATTACCATCATGAAAACAACTAAAAATAACATGCATTAATTTTATTAAGGTGTTAAATATGCATCTTTAAAACTGCACAAGATATTAGGATTTGCTCATGGAAAATATTTTTGGAATGGAATTAAGTTTATTTTCCTTTTTCCACTGATTCTTTGTTGATATTTATTGATATTGTAAAATAAGACAAAATATTTTAAATTAAACAAAAAACAAATGTTAAATATTTTAAGTTTTTATTTTTATATTTTTTGTTTTAAAAAAAAAAAATACAATTATGTAATTTAGTTGATTTTGTTGTATATACTGTATATAAACAACATAATGGTGAGAAGAACAGTTACTGTAGGTAATCACTAGTAATCACTTCTATCCAGGTTAAAATAAAATGAGAAATGTTAAGTTAAGTTTTGCTTCCCATGTAAATGGATCTTTTAAAGAAAGTTGAGGTATTTTTACTGGGAAAAAACAAACAATTTAAAAATGATTTTTTTTGTAGTGTATTTGCCTGTATGCAATAGATTATACTGAGGTTTATGCTACAAAGTTTTGTTTCTTGTGCAAATAGAACTTTTAAGGAGGTTTATATATTTCTACTAAAGAAATGTTTTAGTGTATTTGTTGGTATGCAATAAAATATACTGAGGCTTATGCTACCAATTTTTGTTTCTTGTGCAAATTGATCTTTTGGGAACGTTTAGCTATCTTTACTGGAAAACAAGACAAAAATACTGATTAAAAATGATTTTTGTAGTGTATTGGTCTGTATGCAACTATGTAAATATTTAAGAGCAATTTGAACAGCACATCCAGATCTTTTTATCCTTTGTTTTGATTAAATGGCCTTAAAATTTCATCTGTTGTTCAAAACGGAGACGCTTCTGCTTCTGTTTATGCTTCAGGTCTAACCCCTACCGAAGGGAGAAAAACAAGAAAGAGAGAGACAGAGAGACAGAGATGCTGAATAAACTCCAGATTTGGGCTTCGCTCCTCCCTGCAGGATTGCTTCGGTGAAACTGTGGAACTAAGTCACAAGATTATTTGTGTCTGGTTCTTATTGTAGAGCGAGCCACGCACCGCTTCCCTTCTGAAGCAACGATCAATAGTGCTGACGTCTCGGGAGGAAGAGGAAAGTGAGAAAACTTTCAGCTGAAAAACCAACCGAAACCAGCACAAAACAACTAAGAGTTTGTCAAACAAAAGACAGAAAGAGTTCACTGGTGGGAGAAATGACTTAAAGCCCATTTAATCAGTCTTTGTTGGTGTTAAAAAACAGAAGCTGAGCAGATGCTTCTATTTAAAAACACATTAAAAAAATGCAATGCTTGATTATAAACTCATTTTTGAAGACAATTATTGCACATTTACTTTTGTTTGCCTTGAAATATGCAAGTGATGCTGCACTGGAATTTGACCAATAATAATATAAGATAATAAAAATTCTGATTCATTTTTTGAAAGAAAACTGTTCTTCTCACCGAGGCTGCATTTATTTGATAAAAATATACATTAAAACAATAATATTGTGAAATATTATTACAATTTAATAGAACTATTTTCTATGTGACTATATTGTAAATGTAATTTATTCCTGTGATCAAAGCTGAATTTTCAGCATCATTTACATTACAAAACATACAAATGAGAAATACAAGAAATTCTAATCATTTGATACAAGCAGGTACTACTTCTATACTAGGACCAGTCAAGTTCTTCCACACTGAGCTTTTTGAACCTTGTCTTTACACAGCATTGTCATGTTAGAATTACATAATATTACTAGAATATCAAACATACAAATGAGAAATACTAAAGTAGTCAAACCTGTTCTAATCATTATGTATACAAGCAGGTGACTACATTTACAGTCTATACTTGGTTTTATGCAGACCAGTCAAGTTCTTCCACACACTGAATCAATCATTTTCTTTTTGAAATCATTGTCAGTCCAAACTGTTGCTATAATATTAGAAGCACACAATTTCCTAGAGATTTGTACTCACTTAGTCAAACCTGAACAATACTTTTGTCTGTATACAAGTCATTTGATGCATTTACAGTAGTTAAAATTACTAGAGTTCTTCCACACTGACTGAATCAATCAAACCTTGTCTTATGTTGTCATGTTAGAATAGAAAAGAGTCCTTTCCAAACTGTTGCTATAATATTAGAAGCACACAATTTCCTAGAATATCATTATATGCTTTAACATTAAGATTTGTACTCATAGAAATTACTAAAGTAGTCAAACCTGTTCATTAGAAGGGGGCGACCCAATACTTTTGGCAATATAGAGTATATATATAATTGAAAAGTATGAATTATTACTAAAATATAAAATATAATTATATTTTATACTGTGTGTAATTATAAATATTACTACAAATATATACAGTATTAAGTACTGTAACTATTATAATATTTATATTACATATATGTGTGTGTTTATACGTCTATGTATGTGTGTTTGTATATATAAATTGTAAGTTTTTTATAATTATTATATATTTATTATAATTAAATATTTTACTGTAAATAATAAGAACTATTATTAAACTATAAATATATTTTATATACTTCTAAACATATTTTTGTATTATAAATAGATATTAAATCAAGTGTGTGTGCCAGATATATTACCTGCATTATCAAAATAGTAAGCAGCACAGCTGTTTTCAACATTGATAATAATCAGAAATGTTTCTTGAGCACCAAATCATCATATTAGAATGATTTCTGAAGATCATGTGACACTGAAGACTGGAGAAATGATGCTGAAAATTCAGCTGCGCATCACAGGAATAAATTACATTTTAACATATATTCACATAGAAAACCATTATTTTAAATTATAATAATATTTCAATTTTTTTTTTTTTTTTTTACTGTATTTTGAATCAAATAAATGCAGCCTCGGTGAGCAGAAGAGACTTCTTTCAGAAACAGGACACTGACCAGCAGGGTAAAGGTCATAATAAGAGTGTGCTGGCAGTGACGTGTGTTCGGTCTGTGTCATCATGACTAACCTGAGCCCTCTTTCTCCCAGCCCATCTGCAGGACCGGCTCCTGTTACTCATCTAACTGGAATTAGTGTGAGAATCAGTTAATTAAATTTGCCTGCAGCTGTCAGAGCGAGCTGCTGGGCTAAAGGAAGCCAGGTGGGCGGCAGGAGTGCCAGAAAACGTCTGTTTCTCTCAGAAAGCCAGAAAGAAAGCCTAATATTTGAGACATATGGCTTTGTGAATGGAACGGTGGAAGCTGCGTCAGATGCTCACCTGCCCAGGTTAATGACTCCTCTGGGAATGCCGGTGGGTGTGTTGAAGGCGGGTAACAACTTCTCGCCCAGCTCCAGCACCTTCTGCTTAAATATCTGCAAAAAACAAACCAGAAGAGCAAACTGTTAACAACTAGGATACACATCTATGAAGGCGCTTCCTCACATTCACACATGCACACGCTTCCTCAACTCTCATGCATTTAAAGAGCCTGTATTCTACACATTTGCTGCGTTTTCCTCACATACAGTCCACATGAGATCAATGCATCGACTGATAAAACTTCATCTATATTATGATTCACTCATGCTTTTTGAAAGAAATTACTAGTTTTATTCAGCAAGGTATGCATTATATTGATCCAAAGTGACAGTAAAGACATTTATAATGTTACAAAAGATTTCTTTTTTAAATAAATGCTGTTTGAAATTTCTAATTAATCAAAGAATCCTGAAAAATTAAATGTATCATGGTTTCCACAAAAATATGAAGCAGCACAACTGTTTTCCACATTGATAATAATCATAAATGTTTCTTGAGCAGCAAATCATCATATAAGAATGATTTCTGAAGGATCATGTGACACTGAAGACTGGAGTAATGATGCTGAAAATACAGCTTTGATCACAGGAATAAATTATAATTTACAATATATTGAAATAGAAAAGAGTTATATTAAATTGTAATAAAATGTCACAATTTTACTGATTTTACTATATATTTTTTGCTCAAATAATTGCAGCTTTGTTGAGCATAAAAGACTTGTACACAAACTTGTATTGCAAGTATGCAAAAAAAATGCAATGATAAACATTTCAAATACACATTAGAGAGTCCAAATTATCAGAATAATTAAAAAAAAAAAAAAAAAAAACAATTAACAGTTTGTTTCAAAATAACAAATGATATTCATTAAATAAGATTTTGGCTGTCTGAGGTGCAGAAAACTTGCACTAGAGCTTATTGCCCTTGTTATATTTCAAGTGCAACAGCAATATTTCTCAAATACACCCACAATGGACTTTCAAACATCTTGAACCCAAACAAACCAGTTTAGCATCCGTTAAGTGCCAGCAGCTTCTGTGACAAGGTCATCTTCAAAACTGAATTAAACTCAATGTTGTGCAGCAGAATGAAACCGAAAGTAGAACACTGAGATCTCAAGATGTGTTTTTAAGGCTCATGACGGCAATAACACAAAGACGGCTGGAAATACAGCTGGTGACAGAGATATTTCTCTCCAAGCTCTTTTTAGTGGTGCTTGCTAAGGCAAACATCGCTATTATTGCTACGATTTAGGTTGAGGGATTTGAACAAACCTCTAAATCTAAGTATTAAACTTTAGAGTGTAACTCGTCCCATATCAGACTTACGATTTCCACCTGGTGGGCGATAAAATGGGTTTAAAAAATCCCATAGACTTGTACTGAAGGAGGCACAAGATCAGAATATCACAGGACTCTTCTCACTTGATACAGTAAAACCATATAGCAACCATTCAGAACACCTTAGCAACCACTCCTGGCAACCACGATAACACCCTGGCAGCTTGACAATATGGTGGCAGCTTATTACGGTACAAGAAACACTGATATTTGGCACCAAAATAAATCATATTTATTTGAGTTGTGAATGAGTTTGCAGTCTGTACTAAATATGATGCAATATACGGATTTGCAAAATAATGACAGAAAATGTCTTTACATTGAGTCATATAAACAAAAACAATGTGATAGTATAGGATTCACAAACAAATCAAAAGAATCAGTGAGACCAGTGGAGTACTGAACGAATGATTCTTATGAGTCAGTTCTTTTAATGAATAGTTCAAAAGAGAATGCTTTACTGAACTGAATCAATTAGAGTGAATCAATAATGAATGCAATGAACTGCATTGAAGTTGATCATTATTTTCAGTGAAGCAAGTTTTGCATCAGTATCAATACTGTCTCTATAGATTTGTTGTTAAAGATGAACATTTGCTGATATTCAACAGCACGACTGCATTAGTAACTTACAGTTTAGACACAATATTGCCAGTTACTTTGTCTTTTTTCTCTGAACAAAAATAGTTGAACAAAACAGAAATGTTGTGCATCTATGAGCAACATACAGCATGAGTAGGTGGTGTTTAGTTTCTGAATGAATCACAAATCGGTTAAGGAAATGATCTAATGCCTCAATCATACATGAGATTTTTCATTGACATTGGCATTGCATTGGCAACTAGCTGAAATAAAATAATTTTAAGTTTTATATATACTTATTACATATATATAATAGACACTATTATATTTATAACTATATATAACAGACACATACATGTGTTTTTATGTACAGTATCCAGTGTATGTATGTATATATATATGGAGATACATACACACACTTATGTTTTTTGTCCTTATCCTAAAAACAAATCTAAGTTTGTGGATGGCCACTGAGTGCAGAGTGTTTGTCACCAGCAGAAGGTCAAACTTCAGCCTCCTCAGAAGCACTGGGCTCTAGAGAAACATGCGATGCCCTCTGCTAGAACGGGGGCAGCACATCTCCTGCTTAATGCATTTGTGCAGCGCGAAATGAGGGCTGAGATGAGAAGGACAGGAGAAGAGCAACCTGATTGGCCCCCTGTGCTCGTATCAGAGAGATCACTAATGACCCATAGCTGGAGACACCAACTCCAGCAGAATCACATCTGTGAGGCTTCACCTGCCAGAGTATAACACACTAACATATTAAAGGAATAGTGCAACCAGAAATGATACTCTTTTCATTATTTACTTGCCCTCATGTCATTCCAAATGCACGCATTTCTTGTTTTTAAAATAAAGCTGAATGGATGCTTTAAGGCTCCGAAATTATAATACAGCATCATAAAAGTATGATGTACACATATGATTTATGCAATACCCAGATTTAAAAAAAAATTGATGTAGGATTTACTTTGAAACTATTTTCACACAGAAATTGCTAACAAATTTCACAAATAATGACAAAGAAATGTCAACTAACAGTTAAATGTGAAATTTTAGGTAGAAAGATGAAATAGTATTTTCTTGTAAAACATACTCTAATAATCTTACTTTATACAATGATTTATGCTTTATTTACAACTTTTTTTTCCCAGCATATGTTAACCCTTTAACCTTTTTCACTTCATCAATAATCTTCTTTAAAAAGAGACTAAAATGAAGTCTGTGTTCCAAAGCATTTAAGATTTACAACAGTTTAAGTTGAAAATATCATTTTCAGGTCATTTTAAGGTCCTTAAAAAAGATGGATTATAAGCACTCCATACATATAATTTAGTACCATAAAATCCCCTAAAATTATTAAATATGACAAAAAAACATAGTGATTTAATTTCATTGGAATAAAAAAAGGTCATTTTTGACTGCCACACAAGGAGCACGAGAGGATTCAAAATCTTCTAAAGCCTTCAGATTCAAAGTGAACCTTTATTTTTATAGCTGAGATTTCAATCTGTTCCTCACACAAAGTCACTATATGTGTTCAGAAGACTTGAAATATAATGCATTCATGATATGGATTACTTTCATGGTGTATTTATAGTGTATATTTATGATTTTTGGACTAAAAGACTGTCAATGTGAGTAAATACTGACAATTGCATTCTGGGTGAGCTGTTCCTTTAATTGCCATGGTATCTGACATAAGGATCCTGATTGTGGTGGGAAATGTGCAGTATTGATCCAGGATGGCAGCAGACAGCACAAACATTTCACTTTCAGTCTGAACACAAATAACCCACAATCCTCTCACAATGCAATTGCAAAAGAAACACAGAAATGGGCAAAGAAACCACAGTCTGGAGTTAATATTTCATTTTCATCTGAGGAAACATGCTCAGGAGGAAAGGCAGCTCCCAGGTCATCTGTAAGCGTGTGACCTTTGACCTCTGTGAGAAATGCAGCCCATCATCAGCATCTGCTCAATTCACTGTTACAAGCAGCAGAGACATTTTCTGCTTCATTTCAGGATGCTTATGCACAGCTCAGCAACTGGAAATGACTTTCTAAAGGCCATTTACTGTGGAATAACATCAGATTGAAGGCTTCACCTCCAGAAAACAAACAGCGGTGGAAGATGAAGCTGTAAATGATCCTCTCACGAGGAATGACTGATGCAACCTGCAAATGTATGTATTAGCTGAATAAACACAGAGGACCATGGGACATCATTTAGACGCTGCAGCTCATATAATGCTGCGACTAATATAAAGACCAAAGCAGCTTCGTGAAACGTCCACACGTTAATGATGTGGATCAAAGAAAATGGAAAATGCACCAAATAGAGTTGTTTATGGAGTGCTAACTTTAGTAATCAAAAACAACAATTGCTTTCTGACTTTATCAAGAGTTCATTTAAAAGCAATTCAGGCTGTCTGTGCAGGAGAGAAGACCGAGACAACACATTAATGCTGTTAAAAACTTCAACTGGGTCCTCACAGAAAATAGAATAAGAAATACTACACATAGAAGAAACATTTGTATAACCTGACAATAATATAACTGTTAATATTTTAATAATAATCATAATAATTATAATTATTGTTATTATTATTAATAATATTTTTTAACATCAGACATTACATAATAATAAATAAATCTATCAATATAATTAAGTTTTACACACACACACACACTTTTAAATAATTTAAAATGTATATAATAATAATAATAATAACAATAATAATAATCCAATACTATATTATTATAACCTAATTCTAGATTACTGTATTACATAACATATGTACATACAAAAACATACATAATTATATAAAATATTAATATAACAAATTTGTGTATATATATATATATATATATATATATATATATATACTGTATATATAATAATTTGTAATGACAATAAATAAATACTATTTTTATTATAGATATGTAGATTTCATATAATAATAATACAAATTACTATTATTATTATTATTATACTAACATTAATAGAATTAAGAAATATAATTATTGAAAATATTATTATTATGTTAAATATTCAATTTATTAAACGTTTCTCCTATGGTGTGAGAGTATCAAACTGTTGGTTTGAGTTTAGTTTCAGTTATTAATATTGGGAATACTGATGTTGTGCTATTATGGAGTCCAGGTGAACCTGTCATATAAGGGCTGCTTGAAGTTTGAGCAGTAAAACATCACACCTTTCCCCTTCTAGCCGAGATCCATCCAGTGCAGTTCACTTCCACCTTCCCTCACACGGCCATCTGACGGATGCTTTCAAGACGGCAGCTCTTTTAACAAGGCTGCAAAAAGGCTGGAGTCAGGCAGACTGTCAGCTTCTATTTCTGAGATTCAGCAAACGTCTGCTGCGACTCTCAGCGCTGACCAGGCGTGCAGATGGCACTAGGGACGGGGGGGACATGACCCCTCCAGATTCATAGTGAACCGATCCGTCGCCCTCACTGTCTCTACGAAAGGCAACATCGGTAAACAGAGGATCAATCAGGGTTTCCGCTATGTACATTAGCCTAAGTAGTGGCGGCCAGGCCCGCGGCTCCTTAACGTGCACTAAGCGATTTTTGAAAAACGCTTTTGACCGCAGTGTCTGACCGAGTCCCAAAACACACTTATAGCCAATAAGCAGTAAGGGGGCGTGTCTTGTACTGATAGAGAGAAGAGAGCGCTCTATTTGAGTGCACAGGACGGATATTAGCAGATCGACTATAGATAGATGAGAGATGGCAGAAACAAAACATTAAAAAGAAGGATTACGATCAGTCAAGAGGTAGGATCCGCGTAAATATCGGAGCAGCTTTCCAGCAGTGGAGAGAACTCAAGGAGCGGGAAGGGCTTGAATCGGACGCAGAGGTTGCGTTGTTTCTTTTTGATAGGTGAGTAATGTTGATTTTGGTTTGTTCCACACAACTTATCCGTGCTGGCTTTTGCTTGAATATGCTTTTGTGTCATCTTCGCTTGTTTCCGCGATTATCGTTGCCATGGTTGTGTATGTACCTGTGGATGCAGAGATTTTTTTTTAGTTTCACTTTCGCGATCGCACATACTCTGTTTATGCTATGGAGCAGCAGTACTAAGCCAGTACTATGGAGCAGGATCCCCCCCCCCCCCGACAATTGGACTGCTGACAGCTTGGTCCGCCTCAGTTAAAAAATCCCATCTGCGCCCCTGGCGCTGACTGATGATTTAATCTATGGAATTTATTTATCATTCACATATACTATACAATACCTACAGTATATGCAAAATGAGCATAATAATTAGGAAAGCATGAGCAAAATGCTGTTTTCAAATATATTGCATGGACTACAGCATGTACATTTCCAAAAATTATTTCATGCCAACTATTCATTTATTGTTTATATATAATATTTATTTATATTATATATTTATAATAACAATAATAATACAGTTAAAGGGATTAAAGTGTGATATATATTAGTGCTATCAAACGATTAATCATGATTAATCACATCCAAAATAAAGTTTGTTTACAAAACTTTACCCCCCCCCCCCCCCCCCAAAAAAAAAAATCCCCCTTAATATCTCATGCAATGTTTCTTCTCCAATAAATTGATCTTGTTTTTTAAGGATGTTTAGATTTATTTTCTGGAAAAATAATGTCAAAGATAATTTTTTTTTTTTTGATAAATAGTCGCCTTCAGCTCTTGTGCGTCTCCTCCGGTGGCTCTATTCTGTGTTCTGCTTCAGAGGAGATGCTCTCAGACGTGGTTTTGGAAAAAGGGCACCAAAAATCCACCCAAGCTGAATTCCTGAGGGACGATGGTTTGGCTTTTCCACAGAGAGACACACTACACTACAGACTGAAGGAAATGCCAGCGTTCAGTGTTGTTGTGAGCTGCTGATGTGTAATTATGGTTGATGTATTACAGACACGACACGACAGAGCTGGTAAAGCCTCGGGGAGCCTTTCTGATGACTACAGCACAAAAACCTCAGACGCACATTACCCATCAGCCCCTTCAGCTCGCTAGGGCCAAACGTCTGTGGTTTACTCAACAAAGACACAGAAAAAAAGAGAAAAGTCACTGGAACAAATAACAAGACAGGAAATACAAGTGAAATATTATTGGTGAGGTTTAAATAAAGATGCAGATTGTCTGAAGCCTTTTCACTTCATTGTTTTAATATGCACAACATCTTTATGAGAGAAAAGAGTTATGAAAAATATTGTCAGCTTGGCAATAAAAATATTATAACAGTCACTTTGCAAGGTTTTCACAACAAACCGACAAAATAAAAGTTTGATTTAACGAAGAAATTATGACTGAAATACCTGTATATAACTATTGTACACTAAGATGTATTTCTCAAAGTACAATAATAATACAAGTAATAATAATAATGAATTATAATAATTTGTATATAATTTAAGGAATATTGGACAACTAAGATATTTTTTTCATCCAGTTTTATACAGTCCTGTTGTGCAGAGTCTAACTTGACAAAAAATAAAAATTAAATGTTTTGTTGTAAATTATTATATTTTCATTTGATTACATTTTAACAGATTGATTATTAAACTTTGATTAATCCATTTCATTAGACACCATTTTCAATGATAAATTAGTATTAAATCATAAAATAGAATGCTGAAAAAATAAAATGGAAAACAAAATTTGTGGGAAAATAAAATTGATTTAGGGGGCCCTAAATTATTATTATTATTATTAAAAACAAGGTATGTTTACATTTATTCTCAAGGTCTAATGAACATGTGTAAAGCATTTATTTCCCAAGTTAATGGTTGTGATAAATTTTGATATTGTATGAAAAGGAAAAACAAATATTGTAATATTTTTGTCCATATCACCCAGTCCTGCAGTAGCCTAACAATTTTTTAATCTACATGGAGAAAATTGCTGTTTGAGAGCACATGACCAGCTGAATATGACTCACTACATTATATATAATTACCAGACACTGAGTGAATTCATCATGGCTGACTGCAGATAATGTGTATCAATCTACAGCATCAGTAAGTGAACACTTCTGATTTTAGATGATGCTGCATCTGCGGCGCTGGGTCAGACACAAAAACATAGCGAGTGTAGATCAATGGACGGGCATGAGGGAGAATCAGGACTCTTCCCGCTGGGTTAGTAGTCTGGTCTGACTGTCAAAACTACATTTAGAGATAAAAATGAAATATACAGAGATCTCTAAGGGACTTGAAGTTCAGAGATCTTCAGTCTGACCCATTTAAGAGACAGATCCTGGTGACAGATGTCATTTTCTCAGTTTCTCTTCTCTATCACACATTCAGAGCGGATCTGAACACAGGTCTTCCAGTCAAAATCAATATATGAGAAAGAAAGAGTATAGAGAGTGATTAAAACAAAACACATGAAACTAGATCTACTAAAGCGGTTACCAAAGACCACAAACAGTTCCACAGTTCAGCATCAAACACTAATATCTGACCGAAGATGATGAGAACGACCAATCAGAATTCATTATGAGAGAAAATCATATTCTTCATGAGTGTTTTTGTCCTATTTTCCAGGATAATGTTTATATCCTTAACCCTATGAATGTGATAAATAATTTCTAAATGATCAACATGATCAAAACTTTCACATCTGATTGATAGTTTAGAGCTTTTTTATCAAGTCACGTTCTCTTTTAGTGTAATTGTGCTTCACATAAACGTCAGAATAACTGTAGTAATATTTCCAGATGAACATGCTGGACTGAAGCAGCTCATCTTACTAAGACATATTATTGGAGATATAGAGCGACCACTGATATTTAGATCATTGTAAGCATCTGCTGTACTGTTATAAAGATGACTGATTTACATTACAAGCATCAGAATTATCACTTTTTTTCCATATAAATATCAGCATCTGCACCAGATTACATTTTTTTTCTCAGTTTGGGCTTCAGAATAAAACTGAGCTGTTTTCTCCTCCATATTCTCACTTTATCAGTACTTTCATATCATTGCTCTTTTGTTGGTTTTGATTGCTTCTATTGTCCTCTTTTGTTAGTCACTTTGGATAAAAGCATCTGCTAAATGACTAAATGTAAATATATTATGTTAATTTCATATGTCAAGCTTTACAGGGTTAAACCGAAAAATCCACCTGATAAGCAAAACTGTGCACGATAATTACAAGATTAAGACAAAACTGTGCAAGATTAAGACATTTTGAATAAAAGTGATTTTTTTTGTGGCTCTGCCATATTTTTTCAGGATTTTCAGTTGTTTATGCTTTAAATGTGTTTTTATATCCTTAAATATATAAATATGTTTTGTCTTTTGAGACATATATATTACATTATATATAATTATATAAATATATTGTATATGTTAAAATATCTATAAATATATAAAAATAAATTGTACATATAACAAATATAAAATGTAAAATATATAATTATATAAAATAAATGTATAAAAATATATTTAAAAAATATAGCCTTTTCATGAATTATTCTTTAAATCTGACTAAAGTTTCATCAAATAATTAACAATTAAAATCAATGTTAAATCACTTCCCATATGGTTTACGCTTTAAAAAATACTGTATATGCAAGTGCAATATGCTAACATACACCCCAGATGTGTTCTCTAACATTAAGACTTCAGATTATATCTGTGCAGGAGCTGATAAGATCCAGGTAAAGATTCTCCACCTGATGCTGTGACTCGACTCTTCAGGACTCAGATGGTTGTGTTGTTCAGCAGCGTCGCGGCGGTGAAGGTGAGCGACGGAGCAGATATCACGCAGGTGACGCACGGCTTTGATGCAGCAGCAGAACAAAGCCACACGATCATCCGCTGCCTGTTTACAGCTTGTAAATCTGGAGTCTTTGTTCTCGGTGACGTTCAGGCTCAACATGCGGTGCATTATTCATGACGCTACGCTACAGCTGAAACTTTATTTCAGCGCTCAAGAACAGAATCAGATCAATTAGACAAAAAACCCAACCAGAAAGTTCTGCTATTAATGTGTCTTTTCCTGTGATGGTATTACAGAGCATCTCTCGCTGTATTATGCAGAGAAAAACATCAGCGGGACCGCAGCGTTTCCTTCCCACCTAATTATCGCTGTGGAGGATGGCATACGTCTATGAGGACGAGCCGGGCTAAACGATGCTCCTCCGGGATGCGTTAGATGAGAGGTTTTAATGACTGACACACACAGTAACCATAAATCACAGCAGATGATAGAGAGAATCACACCAAATCTCTTTCTGCTTTTAATGAATGTAAAAACATGGCAAGATCATGTCCAGGTCATATTTCACTACAAAATCAAAAGAAACAAAACTATGAAAAATAAATTCCATCTAAAAATATTTGAAAGAAACATTTATTAGAACAATTGAATTAATATATAATATAATTAAATATATTTTAGTTTAGTTATATATGTATCTTTAGTTATATACATCTAATAAAATTAAAAAGTATTAATTTATTACAGTAATTATTGTACTGCATTATTATATGTTATAGTTTAAAAAACATATTTAGGAAAATTAAGCATGTTTTCATTATCATTAAAAATAAAAAAAATAAAAATGAATGTGAAAATTAAAATATATTTATATATAGGGAATATATATATAGGGTAGAGTGGGGGAAAACTCCCCTCTTAAGGATTGTGCAATTTTTTTTCTGTGAAACAAAAGTTAAATGTGTTCAGAAAAGTTCATAGTTCTAGTGACAATGGCATAAATTATAAACCAAGTATGAAAAATGTCCAGAGTTTTCAATGTTATTAGATTTTTAACAAAAATTTAATTTGTACCAAGAAAATAACCAATAGAGAACTATGGTTGGTGTGACATTAAAAAAATTATTTACAACAACAATAATAAAAGGATTATGTAATATAATTAAATATATTTTTGTGTGACCATGTGCATTCTTGTGTGAAAATGGTCAAACAAGGTTTTGGAGTGACTCTAATCTACTTTCCAAGAGTTTCCTGGCAGAATACAGGACAGTCATTTAGCTGAAGTGAAGCTGTGCTTCTCAGCACCTTCACGTTTCTATCGCTCGACTGAAGAAGAAGAAAACCCCTCCAAACTCAATTATGTGCAGATTTTCACTATCTACCAGAGATGAATGGATGACACAGTTTGATGCTGTTTCACAAATCCCATTTCAGGTCCTTCTAAAGAAAAGAAAAAAACGGAATATTGCACACAAGACTCGTGAAAACGTCAATCCCATGAGCAACGTGGGAGAAAGACTGAAATATGAACACATGGCTAGAAGCTTTTGGCTTCCTTTTAAAGACATTCTGAAGTAAGAGTGGGCGTTATGACCAGAATCACAGTATGAGTAATTTATACCACCATATATATGGAAATTGAATGGAATTATTCCATGTGTCGCCCTGCCATGTTAATACTGTAAAACAGTCCTGCCACTGTTAGCTGTTTAAATATATCTATGGCAATTTGATAAGCCAAGTTTATTTATATAGCAGCTCATTTCACTTACAGTAGTAATTCAGAGTGCTTTTAGAAAGAAGGAAAAATAAAAGACAACATAATATTAAATCAGAAAATAATTAAACAATAAATATATAAAAAAACATAAAAATTAAAGAAAACACACAGTAAAAAATTATGTATAGCAATCATGAAATGCACCAGTGTTTAGTCAGTGATTATTACTAGTTGAGACTAAAGACTAGTTGACTAAAAATGTTGCTGCTGCTAGTTGACAGTGGAAATACTGCTCATTTACATTAGTTATTATTATTTATTTTACACATTTGTTTTCGCTTTCAAGTTCAAATGATAGTCATTGTAAAAATTTAAATGAATATATTAGTTTGAAAATAATTTTATATTAATATAAATATTAATATATATATATAATATTAATTGTGTTACACATATATATTATTTATATTCTGTTTATAACAGGCTATTGAGTGTTGCATTTTAAAATGAATGTATTATTTTGAAAACAATATACTAATGTATTATAAATGTTATTGATATATTATTTTAAAAATAATATACTAATATATTATTAACATTACATACATCAATATATTACTATTTATATTGATATTATTTTGGCTAACTTTCAATTGATGATTTCTGTTTATAAATATATATTGATTATAATATATTAAAATATAATATTATATTATTATTTATACTATTAATATATAATTTTGGCTAATTTCTATTTAATGAATTCTACTTATAACAAGCAACTGAGTTGTACATTTTAAAATTAATATTATTATATATTTTATATATTATTATATAATAACATTATAAATATCATTATTTATATTTTTGATGTATTATTTTGTCTGAGTTACTTGAGGAATTTTGTTTATAATAGGCTATTGAGCGGCACAGTTTAAACTAAATATTTTATTTTGAAAATAATATATCAATATATAGTATTATATTATTAATATTATTATTTATACTATGAATATATTATTTTAACTATTTTTTATTTGAGGAATCCTATTTATAACAAGCTACTGAGTGGTGCATTTTAAAATTAAAGTATTATTTTGAAAATAATATATTATTTTGTCTAACTTTTATCTTTATAATATGCTAAAGAGTGGTACATTTTAAAATTAATATATTAATTTATTGGTCCTGCACTGCCTATTTTAATAAATAGGTCTATATTGGCGTTGATTAAGTGAATGCTCAAGTTTAATGCCCCTATGATAATTTTTCAGCAACATTCAGTATAGGATATGATGGTTTGATTCATAAATGAAGTACTTTCTTTCAAATGGATCACATATGGTTTGTTAGACTAGCTAACAACTATATGAACAATACAGATCCTCTACCATCACACCAGTCTTTTCTCAAGCCCTTCACTCTCTGTGTGGCACAGATGGACGCGGGGAGAAATCGTCTGTGGTGACAAGTCGTTAACACGTGTATCCGTGTGCCACTGTAACGTGGGTTAAAATCCATCGCCGGTCAAACCCAATCTATCGCCAAAACAGATTTGTGCTTAAAAATAATACAAGCAAAAACCAAAGCTGCTTCCAGCTTAGCTGTGCATTATCAGCCGTCTGTGGTGTTTTCTCTCGCTCGGCCGTTATAAACGTGGTTCCTCTCTGGGTCAGATGACTGATAATCTGATGCTGCCAGGACAAGCACCACCTCCTTTCTGTCCTCGCCAGGCTTATTTGCACCTTCGTTCTCTCTCGCTGTTAGAAAAACCCCAGGGCTCTTGGCAGTAATACCCTCTTTTTATACTTCGCAGCACAAAGCAGCGTCTGCGGAGAAGCCTGCGCTAATGATTCACGACTATAATCCAAACGACAAAATCATTTCAGAAGAGCAATATGGACACACGCAGACAGACACACAGAAATCGAGCGGCGCTCCAGAGCAGAGATCGGCTGTGAAGTGCTGGAGTGGGATGAAAACTCCTGGGGAAATGTGATTGTTAAAACCACAGACGGGGATGAGACGTCTGGACACAAAACACTGCACGACTGAGTTACACTACAGTAACACGAGGCCTTTAGGAAACTACAGAGCAAACATTAAAGGTTGTTGAACTTTTGCTTTTCCAAATTTACTTATGTTTGTTATGTAAACATCCTCAAAATTACATTGGAAAGCAAACCAAGACAATAAAGGAATAATTGAACCCCAAAGAGAAAATTCTGTCATTATTTACTCACTTTATGTTGCTCCAAACCTGTAAATATCTGTAAAACCACTTACTTTCTTCAGCAGAACATAAAAGGAGACATTTTACTGTAAGGGATTGTTGTTATTCAAGCTTTAAAAATATGCTGCAAAAGCAACAACAACAATAATTATTATTATAAATAACAAATGCAACATTAATAATATTAATGTATTTTTATATACAATGTATTATTAATAATTCATTATTATTATTATTATTATTCAAAAGTACAATAGTAATATTATTATTTATTGATCTATACATCATCATTATTATTATTATTCAAAATTACAATGCAACAATATTATTTATTGATTATACTAATAAATACTACTACTAATAATAATTATTATTACTATTATTATTAAAAACCACAATGCAACATTAATGCATTATTCATTTATTTATAATTTATGATTAATAATTTATTATTATTCAAGAGTACAATACAACAAATAATATTATTAATTTATGTAAAATTTAATAATTCATCATCATCATCATTATTCAAAAGTGCAAAAGCAATATTTTTATTGATCTATAAAATTATTATTATTATTATTATTTCAAAAGTACAATATTCATATTTATTGATCTATAAATATTGTTTTATTATTATGAACATTATTAAAGTACAAGGCAATATTATATTATCTATTGATTTATGTTTAATAATAATAATAATTAGTTATAATTAAAAATTAGTATTAAAAAGCACAATGCAACATTAATATATTATCCATGTATAATTTATGATTAATAATGTATTATTATTATTATTCAAAAGTACAATACAACATTAATAATTAATTGATGTACAAGTGAATTTTTTTTATTATTATTAAAGTTACTTTATTATTTAAGTTCATTACTAAAGTACAAGGCAATATTAATTATTTTATATATTAATTTATAATGTTTAATTAATAATAATAATAATTCAATAAAAATAATATTTTTAAAATAATAAAAATATATCATTTATACTAGGTGCCTTTGTTAGTGGTTGTTGATTAGTTAATTTAGTGCTTGCAGAGTGAATTGATCATATTCTAAGTACATGTACTTCTTCTTTCTGCATAACAACAGAAAAGCACAGATGAAGCACGTGGTTTTCTCAGCACTGCTCCCAGCTGGAGTGAGAACACAGCAGGAGTTCAGGAGAGCGATGGGCTGGTGACTTATTCATGGTTCTGCTGAATTCAGTCCAGCGCTGTGTTCTCACACAAAGGCCTGCAGGTGAAGCTGAATAATGTGTTTGATAGTCTCTGGCCCGGAGAGATGCAGGTCTCAATGCTGCAGTCTGATTCTGATGCTGAACACACTGCGATTGCTGCACCAATCACCGGAAGCATTCCTTATTCCCTGCATTCACTGCTAGTCAACAACCCGCTGACGGACACAGATCGATGGCTCACCCGGCCATTTCACTGCATCTTGTGTTTACAATCGGTCGGAAATGTGGGCTGAACCGACTGACCCGAGCTGATACACAGCAGGAGCGCATCAACACGGCAGCTGTCCGTCGCAGCCAATCGCATCGCGCTGACAGCTCCGGCTCCCGTGGTGCGTTCGCTTCAGCGAGGTGTTGACAAACGTAGCCAGAGTGGTGGAAGAACCAGCTCCGTTTGTGCTGTTTGCACATTGTTAATTAGCCCGCTGAGAGACTCTGTGCAGATCATTCCACTCTCCCCGACTAAAACAAGAGCTGAATTCAATTGAGTTTGTTAGGAAGGGCAATTAAACGGTCGGCAGCCACATCGATCATACTATACACTCAAGCAGGTGTCACTTCAGAGTCTCCTGACAGTTCAGGTTATCAGGAACACTTTGGGTCTGAAAGCGTAACAAGCGTGGGACTGAACTACAACTGCAGCGCCAAAAACAGAATAGCAGAATCCAGACATAAAAATGGACTTTACTCTCATGGAATGTCAAATTTTGGATGAACAAACCAAAAGCAGGTCTGTACACTTCTGTACAGCACAAAATAAGATACTTTAAAGAAAGTTGTGACGACACTGTCGGTCGTATCGTGTTTGGGTGTGTGGGTATGCGTCTGTGTTTCTGCAGGTGTTCAGCTGATTGCTGCATGATTGGGAACACTGGAGCGCAGGTGGTTCTTTCTCTATAAAACATCTCTTTGCTCGAAGGATCGGGTGTGCTCTTGGTTGGACCCAGTGTCGGTTCTCCGGTCTTTTGTACCCTGTCTCTCTGGATCGAGACTGGTTCAATAATGATCCATTTTAGGTCTGACGGTTAAATAAATTTAAATGTTTTTTCAACGCAAATGCACTCGTCTTCTCCTTATTTGTAGTGACCCTTTTGGGGGTTGCAACAATGTCGGTAATCAAGCAGTTGACGGTAGCCATTGACTTCCATAGTTTGAAAAAAAAAATACTGTGGAAGTCAATGGCTACCGGTTTGGTTACCAACATTCATAAAAATATCTTCTTTTGTGTTCAACAAATGAAAGAAACTCATACAGGATTTGGAACAAATTGTGTGTGAGTAAATGACAATTTTCATTCTTGGGTGAACTGTCCCTTTAAAGGTCTTCATGGACAAACCTTCAAAATAAAAGTTTGGTTTAACTTGAAGAAATTGTGACAGAAATATATTATTATTGTACAACAGAATGTGTGAGGGTAATAATAACACTAACATTAATCATAACACCAATAATTTAATAATAATAATAATAATAATAATAACAATAATAGAATTAACATTAAAACTTCCTTTTTTAAGGTATAATCACACTTTTTTTTCTTTCCATGTTTTAATTTTAATAGTAAACCTTGTGTTGTGCAAAACTTTTTGCCAAAAATTTTCATTTGATTAAAAGAAATTAAATTAATGTTTTATGCCTTCATCTGTTTAACAGGAAAATTAAAATAAATGAACAAAATTTGTGAAAAAACAAAACATTCCATAGGGCCTATTAGTGTAAAAAAAAAAAATCAATTAAGTCGCTTTATGAATATAATTAATTAGATTTTTTGATTATTAAAATGTGAATTGAAATGTAGAATTTGTAAAAAAAAAAAAAAAAAAAAAAAAAAGGAATTTGAGAAAGAATTTACCAAATTTTGTTTCATAGAGCCCTAAAAAGGTAATTGTTGTTTAACTTTTAATAAATTGTTGTTAAACTGTATAAGTTGCATGATTTGAATTAGACATGCTTTTTGATTACAAACATTTTATTTAACCATTAAAGCAGAGTCCAGAAAAAATTTAAATGGAAAAAAATGCAATACATAAAAAAAAAAAAAATGATTTCATAGGACTCCAGTCAGATAATGAACATTGTTGTGATGTAGGTGGAAATCACATTGAATAGAAACACGGCAGAGTCTCATGCATCTCTGAGTCTTTGGCTCTGAATGAACGGCAGCACGTGAAGCGCTCATTAGCAGCTCAACACCAACTCCGTCACCGCTCGACCTGTCCGGTCTTTCACGGATCACATGACTTCTGTACAGTGACAGCAGGAGGAAAACAACCTCGTTGACAGTAGCCTCAGGGAGTAACACTAAAAGTAGCAACGTGACTAACTTAACTATCCCAAGCTACTATTACCAGCATGTAGCTGTGTAGAGTGATAAAACACAGTGCTGAGCTGAAGTCAGACTACAGCTGAGCGGACTGAGAACGAAATCAACACACTCGCTCATTCA
This sequence comes from Schizothorax lantsangensis, assembly GCA_027422415.1. Lineage (NCBI taxonomy): Eukaryota > Metazoa > Chordata > Actinopteri > Cypriniformes > Cyprinidae > Schizothorax > Schizothorax lantsangensis. The sequence continues at coordinate 33,552,127 of CM049850.1, read as the reverse complement.
CAGTTTCATATGAATCAGTTCATTTGGTTCAATGATTCATCGGTCAAAACTCCCCACTTCTGTGTGATTTAGAGAGAGGCATGTTGGGAAGACAGAGCAGCCTTTCATGTACATCTGTTAGATAAGTTCACCTGATTAACCTGAGCACTGTAATGTTTGTTTTCAAACAGATGAGGTATCACCTGAGATTAATGAGCGCTTGGTTTTCACAGGAGGACCTAAAGGAGAGCAGTGTGGCTTGAGTAGAGTCAGTAGAATGGTTTCAGCACTCTTGAAATCATATCATCTCTTGCTGCTCAAATGAGGCTTTTATGACGCCGGGCTCCAGGAGATTCAGATAATCACAACATGGCACATGAAAACCAAAACACTGCCAGATGGACAGACTGATAGAATGATAGAGGGAAGGATAGATAGAACTTTAGACAGACGGACAGACAGACAGATAGACGGAACATATCACGAGAGTATGATAGCTAGTATAGATAGAACGATAGACAAAACGATAGATAGCTAGATAGATAGATAGATAGATAGATAGATAGACAGACAGACAGACAGACAGACAGACAGACAGACAGATAGACGGAACATATCACGAGAGTATGATAGCTAGTATAGATAGAACGATAGACAAAACGATAGATAGCTAGACAGACAGACAGACAGATAGATAGATAGATAGATAGATAGATAGATAGATAGACAGACAGACAGACAGATCAATCGATCACTGGATGGATGGATGGATAGATTGATAGAACGATGGATGGATTGAAGAATAGATTGCTAGAACAATGGATGGATGGATGAATAGAACGATAGAATGATGGATGGATGGAAAGATAGAATGATGAATGGATTGAATGATAGAATGATGGACAGATGGATAGATGGATGAAAAGAAAGAATGATGGATCGATGGATTGAACGATAGAATGATGGACAGATGGATGGAATGATAGAATGATTGATAGATGGATTGAATGATAGAATGATGAATGAAACAATAGAATGGATCGACGATAGATGATGGATGGCTAGATAGAACAATTGATTAATAAATGGATGGATGGATGGATGATAGATGGACCGAATGATAGATGGATAGAACAATGGATGGTGAATGGATAGATGGACAGATAGAATGATGGATGGATAGATGGATGGAGGGATGGATGAATTAATGGATAGATGGATGGATAGAATGATAGATGATGGGTAGATTGATAGATCGAACAAAAGACAGAAATGGATGGATGACAGACAGACAGACAGACACACGTACAGTATGTAAATGTATTCCAGGTCTCTCTAGAGTGTGTTCATTATTCTCTCGAGTGCTTGTCTTGCAGTTGTTCTCTTGACTCGTGTATCAGGATAAACCTGTGAGATTATCAGTCCACGCTGCATCTCTCTTCACTCTCTAGTCATGCAGAACACTGCTCATAATTAACCTCCCTTTAAAGGACTGAGGAAGAAGAAAAACCTGGACAAAGTTAAAAGGGTCGCCGCATGTCTGACTGAGCCACATCTTCCTCCTTCAGGGAGAAAGAGAGACATAAAAAGAGAGAAAGTGGAACGACAGAAAATGAAAGAAAAGCAGTGTGCAGTATGTTAATCAGATGATTTTTTGGAAGCAGTACCAGTGTCAGGGGAGAAGTGTCTCAAACCCTTACCCTTAAAATGCTGTCGAGGGCCCTGTGAATTTAACCCTCTGGTGCATTTCAGTGATTTTTACATTTACTGTATAACATGGAATGTCACGGAAATTGGCAAAATTTTGATGAATAAATCAAAAGTAGGTCAGTACACAGATCAAAATGTGATATGGACTAGTGTCTGTGAATATTAAACTGCAAAAAGACTATTTAAATATGGATCCTGCATGTTCTGCGTGTCTCTGTATGATGCACGGTGTCATTTACTACACGCATAGGCTACTGACGCCTTAATATACGAGTACATGAACCCATGAATATAATCTCTAGAACTGCTTTGAGAGTCACTTCATCAACATTTTACCGTCTTTTTTTTTTGTTGAGAAAAACAATCATCATATCATATTTGAACAGAAGCGTAAAGGTCTTCACAGCAACCCGACAAAATAAAAGTTCAGTTTAACTTGAAGAAACTGTGACAGAAATACATTACTTAATGTAATGATAGTACTACTACTAATACCAAAATTATCATCAACATTTTTTTAAGGAATATTTACCAGAATTTATTTAGCAGAAAAAATGTAAATACACAACACAGTATTTCTGGGGGGAAAAAGGTAATAAGATTTTTTATTTTTTTTTTTAATAAAATCAAATAATTAGAGATGCTTTTGTTTATTAAAATTTAATGAAACCATTCAAATGAAATCCAGAAAATGAATGGAAAACAGAATTTGGTAAAAATAAAACTGAGTTTGAGAAAAAAAAAAGAAAAAAAATTCATAGGGCTTAAAAAAAATTATTTTTGTTAAAGCACAAAATGCTATTTTTAACTTTTCATAATAAGCCTAAACTTCTATAGCTCTTTAGTAATTTTAACAGGAAATAAATGTTAACTATTCCAAAAATATAACTATTATAAAAAATATCTATTCCAAAAATATAATAAGGTACTATAAAATCTCCTAAAAATAAATACAAAATATTAAATTAAAAACATTATCAGACTAAAATATAGTACATTAATTTAATTGAAATAAATAATTTAATAAATTCTGTCATTTTTGACATCCACGCGAACATCACCAGAGGTTTAAGTGATGACCCTGTTTGGATATAATGAGTAAAGAAAACTATTTTACACCATAACTATAAAGTATAATATACCAGAATCACCAAGGAGGGTCTATAATACCTGGAGAAAGTTATACAGCATAAGACAGTTGAGGAAAATGACAACATGACAATGCGTGCACAGTCTCAAGCACTTATTGTAAAAACACTGCAGTTCAAACTGTCCATAAAAACAAACCTCTGCTCCACAACACACACGAGACATCGACACCAGCGCAGCATCTGAGCAGATCGTGTAAGCGTTCATAACAAGTGCTTCATCAGGACTCCACTCTCTGATTTGGCCTGATTAATGTCATTAAGCCGACATGATTGCACAGTAAGAACACTCAGAAGCGGAGGTAAACAAATCAATGTTTGAATCTGACGGAAACACACCCTTCACTTCAAACTCATCAAAGACGAGAAATATCAGAGTTCACCTCAGGATGTGTCAGTCTGATGATGGATGATGCAGCCTTCGATCCGAACGCTCCAGTGATGAGGAAAACATCTAGTGGTCAGTGTTTGAAGCTGGACAGTGGTTAAATGCTCATCATTTAAAAACTACATATAAAAACAGTGTTTTATTTTGAGCACAGATGGATTTCATGTTGAAACACTGTAATGCTTTACAACATTTGCTAACATTATACATTTCTATAAGCACATTTAATAACATTTCAACATTCACTAATGCCTTTTTAAGATCAGAAGTTGTTTTGTTAATACTATTTATTGAATGGTCCCGAGCTAACATGAACAATTGTATTTTTATTAACTAAAATTAACAAATCTTTAATAAATACTGTAACAAATCTATTGCTCATTATTAATGTTAGTTAATGCATAGTTAACTAATATACATCAGTTTCCACAATATATAATATTATTATATATAATTGTGCGCACACACACACACACACGCACACACACACACGCACACACGCACACACACACACACACACACACACGCACACACACAAACGCACACACACACACAAAGGATAACTGGACATGTAATGTCATTATCTTGCTTTGTTTCATCCATTAGAGCTCAGGCTCTTAACTGTCTTCCTGAGTGCTGTGTGCTTTTATGAAATCTCTAATTAATCGTCTCTTCAGGCCTGTGACCCCAGAGGTCTGTCTTGTTTACTCGCTGTCGAGCTGTTGGAAAACTTATCAGACCTTCTAATAGAAACACTCGCTGCAGCGGGCCAAAAGAAGGCAACTCGCTGCACCCTTCTCTAAATTTACAACACCTCACAGTGAAAATGAAGCAGACAGCGAGCCAAATAAATGCTCTGATGCAGTACGGTAGGGGTGGACAGCGTGACCAAACTTATATCATATATAAATATATGACTTATATCATACATAAATTCATAGCAATAAATTGCAGTAGTTTTTTTTTTGCCAGAAAATTGAACCCCAAAAATGTTAAATATACAGTACTCTTCAAATGTTTGGATTTTTAAATGTTTTAAAAGACTCTTCTGCTCACCAAGGCTGCATTTCTTTGATCAAAAATACAGTAAAATTGTGAAATATTATTACAATTTCAAAGAATTGTTTTCTATGTGGATATGTTTAAAAATGTAATTTATTTCTTTGTTCAAATCTGTATTTTCATCATCATTACTCCAGTCTTCAGTGTCACATGATCTTCAGAAATCATTCTAATATGCTGATTTACTGCTCAAGAAACAGTTCTGATTATTATCAATGTTAAAACCAGTTTTTGCTGCTTAATATTTTGTGGAAACATTTATTCAGGATTATTTGATGAACAAAGTTAAAAAGAACAATTTATTTGAAACAGAAATCATTATTACATTATAAATGTCTTTAATGCCACTTTTGATCAATTTAATGCATATTTGCTTAATAAAATCATTAATTTCTGATGGTAGTATATCAGTTTCCACAAAACTATTCAGCAGCACAACTGTTTTCAACATTGATAATAATCAGAAATGTTTCTTGAGCAGCAAATCAGCATATTAGAATGATTTCTGAAGATCATGTGACACTGAAGTCTGGAGAAATGATGATGAAAATACAGCTGCGCATCACAGGAATAAATTAAAGAAAACAATTCTTTGAAATTGCAATAATATTTCACAATTTTACTTTTTTTTTTTTTTTTAAATAGATGCAGCCTTGGAGAGCAGAAGAAACCTCATTAAAAACATTAGAAAATTGTTATGCATCTTTTGACAAGTACCCTTTTTTCACTTTAGAAATGGCAGGTATTCCATCTCATTATTTTCTCCTTATCATTTAGATTCAGATTTGATGCAGCACAGCTAAATCTAGACCCTGTGGAAGCACCCAGTCCTGTATTATGGGTATTGAGTGATTTGGAGACAGAGCCACGAGGGACATCACAACAAATGTGTCACGGTCCTTTTGTTCGGCTCGTTTCCCATCTCAACCTCTTATTTCTAGGTTGCCATTTTGAATGTTGGTAGTACGTTTACAAATTAAATGAATACAAGAGTCACATTCAGTTTTTTTGGTGCAAACACACCGGTCTCTGCAGTCAACAAATGTGGTTTATGAGAGTTTTCTTCAGATAATTTAGAGAAAGACAAATACATGTTGCAAACTAACTGGCTGACAAATCAACCTTCCGATCGTCCCAGCGTTTCTATAGACAGTCTTGGGGTTCCGTTGGCAGACTGCAACAGCTCATAAATCTTGATCATAAAACCATAATTATGAATCAATATTATAATTTAAAACGAAGCACGAATTTAGCCGCGGAGACATTGATGAAGAGTTGAGCTCAGCCCTTACGCAAGTTTCAGTTTTATTTGTCAATAGACTATACATTAACCAGCAGTGAAATGAGAGTCGGGTTTCATGCAAATATGAAAAAACAACAAAGGCATAAGATAAGATGAATGAAAAATGTGAATAAAATATAAAATGAAATTTGCAGTAAGCTGTAGAATTAAATATTAATTAAGCATTGCAGAGAGGAATGCAACAGGTTGGTGAAGCAGCCAATCACAAAAAATAAAATAAATATAAAAATAAATGTTACAAGATACAGAACGTGTTGTGTGCAAGTGTGCAAGTGTGTGAGCAAATGACACTACAGTTATGAGGTAGTTATGAGGTAGAGATTAATAATGAGTGTGTGATTAGTGATTTGAAGTAAGTCAAATTAAATGACTTTGATATTCGTGGGGAAGAAACTCCTCCTGAGTCTCTCTGTTTTTGATCAGGCAGCGGAAGCGTTACCAGAAAGTGAAAAGACACAGGGTGATTTGAATTGGCAGCTCTGCCTTGAGTTTTTTGCAGAGAGGGGAGAGCCGACCCAGAGATGGTAAGCGCCACTCTCTGCAGGCTTTGCAGTCTTGGCTGGAGCTGTTTCCACACCGGTCTGAGACAAAACACTTTTGTCCCTGGAGTTTTCAGTTGCAAATGTCAAATGTGGTTTATGAGACGTTTTCTTCAGATAATTTTGTTAGAGAAAGACAAATACATGTTGCAGACACCTCAGTACTGGCTGAGCTGATGTAATCAACCAATTCTGGCAGACAAATCGTCCCAAAGATGATCTGCTTGGATGAGCTATAGACAGTAGGCAAACTTGGGGTTCATGTGGCTCTGTCTCTCATCAGCTATAGATGTGGCAGACTGCAACAGCAGGGATGATGATGGATTAAAGGAGGTGGGAACTCATAAATCATTGAAGATAGAAGTGAACAAACCAGCAAGCTGATCAGCGCATAAACCCGGCCTGTGATCCCGTCATGCTTTCCACACTCCCTTTATTACCTCGTCCTGACGGTGATCATTCTCGCTTCTCTGCCTGCTGCTTCCTGACGCGCTGCTCGGCAGAGCCGCGATGCCTCCGTTGCTTTAGCGGCCGTAAGGTGTTTATTTCGGCCAGCGAGATCTGCTCTCACCTCCGCGGAGGATTTGTTTCCAACGGCACAGAGGTCCTTACTGACTCGACTGCTAAGTATCCTAGCCGCGGCATAACAGACTTTATATTGATGAAGAGCCTCGTTGAGCAGTGCGTTTGTTGCCAATCGTCCACCCACGGTTTTTGATTAGGGAAAGTCCTTAATTGTTTCTGTAGCTTGTTCGGAACAGTTAAAGGAGCACCCAAAACTAAAATTAGCTGAAAAAGTCCTTGACTCTCAGGACATCCGAGATGTAGATGAGTTAGTTTCTTCATCAGATTTAGAGAAATTGCATCACTTGCTCAACAATGGATGGGTGCCATCAGAATGAGAGTCCAAACAGCTGATAAAAACATCACAATAATCCACAAGTAATCCACACCACTCCAGTCCATCAGTTAATGTCTTCTGAAGCCAAAAGCTGTGTTTGTAAGAAACAAATCCATCAATAAGACGCTTTTAACTTCAAACCATTGCTTCTGGCCAAAATACAAGTCTATAATCTATAATAACGCTTCCTCCAGTGAGAAAGTCCATCTCCTGTTGTCTCTCATCACAATCCAACCCAACCATATATTTATTTTTGGCTTGTAAACGATGCTTGATCTGTGTGGATTTCTCTCCTGATTCAGACCAGACCACCTTTTCACTGGAGAAAGCAATATTATGGAGAGAGGACTTATTAAAATTAAGTTAAAAGCATCTTTTTGATGGGGCTGTTTCTTACAAACATGCAGCTTTTGTCTTCTCAAGATGTTAACTGATGGACTGGAGTGGTGTGGATTACTTGTGGATTATTGTGATGTTTTTATCAGCTGTTTGGACTCTCATTCTGACGGCACCCATTGACTGCACCCAAGTGATTCAATGCTACATTTCTCCAAATCTGATGAAGAAACAAACTCATCTACATCTTGGTTGGCCTGAGGGTGAGGACACTTGCAGCAAATTTTCATTTTTGGATGAACTATTCCTTTAATAATGGACTAGGAGTCACCAGGGATTTACCAAAAACAGGGCTTCATAAAGACATTTATTAATCCATTTTCACGCAAATTGCATGTGACAATCTATGTAAGAACGGTATTACAAATGCACAAATTTGTTCTCCTCTTGTTGCATGAATGATGTCAAATTGTGATCAATAATTGAACATTTTATTCTATAAAAAGGTCATACGCATAAAAATGCATCCTGGAAATCATGTGCATGTGAACAAATGCATAACCTCCACCTGCAACATTCCCAGATATATCATTATATGATGAGACAGAACAAATAAAGCACATGAAAAGTTACTCTTTACATAATGCACGGCCAGGGCCACAGGCAGCTTAATATTTCTCAGTTGTTGCCCAGGAGATAGGAAAGAAAAAAGTGCAATATTACTTATAAAAGAAATCGCACACAGCTGTTGGGGGCTCATTGATTTATATGATCGAAGACGACACCGGTTTTCCTTCCCCTGCGGGACTCGGCACATCAAAGCCAGCTCACTTTAACTACAGGAAAAAATGGTTCTGCAGAAGTTGATTTCATTGAACGACACTCTTTCAATTACAGTTGCTCTGATCCCTGAGAAAGCCTCCAACGAAGAAGCTACAGGGGTCAGACAAGAGCTTCAAAACAACACGAGATGTGGTGAGGAGGGAGTTTCCTTCCTTTTCAGCCTTAAAAGAGCAATGCAACTGTCCCATGAGACTGCTGCTAAACCCGTAGCTCCCTTCCACATATTTAACCTTTACGAATGCGAAGTCGATTTCCCTCCAGCAACACAATCCAGCATGAAGTTCATCTAACTGTCACAGAGAGACTCTGTTCCTAACTCACGGATCAGACGCTGCATAGACTAGACGCTGGTGCAGATTCTGCAAACGTGCATCAACAGCTCATGAGCACCTTCTGAAGCCTAAAATGTCAAACAAGACAGCTTACCATCCTGTGGAGAAAAAATAAATAAATCTACGAAAATATGAAATAATGTACCATGATAAATAATAATATTGCTAAAAATGACAGTTAGGAGGATAAATATGCTTACTTTCTGTATAAAGTAAAAAATAATTTTATAATATTTTCAGTTAACATTTAGTTTTGTTATTGTTGACTAAAAATAAAACTATTAAAATCTGTTTTATTACCTAAATAAAGCTGAAATAAAACAAAATATTAATATTAGATGGAAAAATAAAAAACAATCAACAAAAATTTGAAATGTTGTAAATAAGATTGATTTTTTTATTTGTCAATACACGATTATTAGAGAGTACCAGTAGTGAAATGTATGCATTTAACCCATCCTAATGAACACACACCCGGAGCAGTGGGCAATACAGCGCCCGGGAAGTTGGGGGTTCATGCTTCAAGGACAAGTCGTGGTATGAAGGAGGAGAGAGCGCTGGTTATATCACCAACAATCCCTGCCGGACCAATGAACCCACAACCTCTGTTACAAGCGACTCTATAAAAGGCCCCATGATAAATAAACTTAAATAATAATTAGGGGGATAAATATGCTTAATTTTTGCATAAATAAAGAATTTTATAATATTTTGACTTAACATTCAGTATTGTTATTGTTAACTAAAATGATTAAAAACATTTCCATTAATTTAAATAAAGCTAAAATAAAACAAAATATAAATGACCATTAGATGATAAATAAATTTACATTTACATTTACATTTATGAAAACGCTTTTTCCAAAGCGACCATTTTAAATGTTTTAAATGTGTGTTCTGACCACCTTTTGCGCTGTCAGCACCATGAGCCACAGGATAAATAAATGCTTAAATAATTAAATAAAATCCAATTCAAAAGTAGTATTATAGCAGTATATAGGTTATACTTAAATAACACTGATAACATTGCATAAATTCACTTAAATATTCCGTTTGCTGTAGACTAAAGAACCACCATATTTAACCAAATAAATATTTTTCTTGCTCTTTCCTCTATAATTTCACCCTGACTTCTATTTTTTGACGATCTTACGAGGCATCTGCTCATTTAAACAACTGTAGGATGCACAGAACACATTACCACAGATCACCAGGGCGGCTTTCATTTTCCCAGCACAGATGCCATCTATTTATTCAGGCCTGTTGATCGGAGAGCGCTCGAGCTCCATACAGCCAGAGGGACGTCCTCACCGCAAAGCCCAATACCCAACACAACCATAAACCACGTCATAACCATACTTTACAGTCACCCACAGCTATTTACAGCACAGATCCTGCACCAGCCCATCTATCCTGAACACCGTACCCGCTGGGAGCCTTTCTAAATATCCTCACTGTCCACTCGAAGGACAAATCATTAGCTAATGATGCTACACCAACTCCATTTGATCTTACTGGTTGTTGAATGCACATACAAACTAAATGAATACATAATGCTGAAAGCTTCATAATAATGCACTAATTCACCTGCACAAACAGACATGCCTCACTTTAGAGTGAAAAAGCAAGATGCAAGCAATTACGTGTCATTTTGAGGAAAGCAAATGTGCAATATTATTCATTATTTAGCATATAATTGATTGCGGCGTCCCGGCCTTGTAACCTCTCTCGCAATTAACGCGCTGCTTTTATGTGCTTAATTAATAGTTGTTGCAGCTTCATGTTGGAAAACACACACACATATACGCACACTCAATTAGATTCTTAAATGTGAGCGAGAGAGAAATTTCTGCTGTAGTTTACGCAGGATTCCTGAGGGACATGCACATTAATCAGAAGAATTGAGACACAAGGAAATATGAATCTATGATGACCATTAGATGCACGTTTGGATAACTCATATTTTGAGTTATCCAAATGTATATGAAAAAAAAAAAAAAAAAAAAAAAAAAAAAAATATATATATATATAAATATAATATATATATATATATATATATATATATATATATATATATATATATATATATATATATATATATATATATAAACCAACATTTGGTTTCTCATATACATCTCAGCTGGTCATCAGATCAAGTCATTTGCATAAAGTAAACCGTTGCTTAACGCTTACTTTTTTCCCAAAAGTTGAAAATAATTAGGGGTGTGTTAAAAAATTGCAATTTAAATTGATTAAATAATGAGTTTTTCCTTAATAAAGGGATACAAGGAGACATTTGCAAGCAAAATTATACAGTTAAGATTATTTTTTATTTGTCACATACACGATTATATAGAGAGTATATAACCAGCAGTGAAATGTATTCTCTGCATTTAACCCATCCTAAGTGAACACACACCCGGAGCAGTGGGCAGCCATGTTACAGCGCCCGGGGAGCAGTTGGGAGTTCGGTGCCTTGCTCAAGGACACCTCAGTCGTGGTATTGAAGGAGGATACTCCCCCCCCACCAACAATCCCTGCCGGACCTGAGATTCAAACCCACAACCTTCCGCTTACAAGTCCGACTCGCTATCCATTAGGCCACGACAGCCCCCTTTCAGTTTAGTAAGAACCAGAAAGTACACTAAATAATCAACAGATTGTGTCGATAATGAATAGTGTGTTAAATAATGTTCTTACAGATGCTACTAGAGTTTATCCTAAATTAAATCCCAAGATACTTTACTATTGCAGGCTGCTCATTCAAAAAGATGAGACAAAATATGCAATCTAACAGCCATCTAAAACATATTGCAATATAAACACCATAAAGTAAACAATGTCATAACCCATCAACAGTAGATCACAATCAATCGCTTGACAAAAATGCGCTGTATTGCGGGAAAATCTACATTTCTCTGAAATCGTGAGCCTGTTAAACGTGCAACAGCACCGCATTTGTACTTTAAGGACCTAAATTTATTTTTAAGAAATCTTCTATTACAAAATGTACGAATGGAAAAATAATTTTCAAATGAATGCCACAGATTGCAAAACAATGCTATTTTTATTCTAATTAATTACATGATGTACACATTAATTTTGTCTGAGTTACCCCCAAAATATAATTTAAAGTTATTATTATTGTTAGAGAAAAGCACTGAAGCATTAAAGGAACACTCCACTTTTTTTGGAAATAGGCTCATTTTACATCTCCCCTAGAGTTAAACAGTTGAGATTTCCGTTTTTGAATCCTAGATCTCCGGGTGGCGGTAACTTTTACAGTTGAGATCATTGAATTTTACCGCATCTCACTCAAAAATGACAAAAGAGTTTGAATCTATTTAAAGCATTCATCCGTTCTAAGACCGACCGAAAATGAAAAGGTGTCTGGCGGTAGCACTTTTAGCTTAGCTTAGCATAGATCATTGAATCGTCAACGAAGACGTAAATTAGACGATGACGATAATTAAATGTTAGCATCTAAAAACGAGACTAAATGTGGTTTACAAAATAAAAACTCTAAAATGTCTCTTCATTTTCGTTGACCAAAACGAGACGAAACGAAAATGATTTCGTCTCAGTCGCGTTAATTTTGCAGATTTCTGTTTCGATACGTTATCAGGGGCTTCAGGGTTCAGGTTTTCGCAACAAAACCCGCCCAATTCCAAACTAAAGCGAGGGGGGTTCCCAGGACTCTAAATATTTGGGGACTGGCAACAGTGCACAGACGCAGGCGAGTCACTTCCTCAAGCTACTCGCGGCATAGAAGGCGACAACGTGTGACAGAGAAAGAGACTAGCTTCAGACAGTTTACGACCAAGTAACAGAAAATGACTTTTTAAAGTTGTGACCTTGTTTCTCTTTTTCTAGGTTATATATTTTTTTCTGATATGGCTATTTTATTTTATTTATTGTTTTTATTTATTTAAATTTATGTGTGGTACTTCTAACATGTTTGGTTGGTAAAATATGTTGTACTCAGAGTGTCTTTGGATGTATTCTTATGTCTATAAGGTAACAATAATATAATAAGATAACCGTAATGGGTTTGGCTAAAAGAAAAGGGTTCGTCACTGCTAGGTACTTACACTATAACTGGGTTAAATTTTGCTAAAAAGAGACTAAAATACAATTTTCGTACCATGTCATCAGTTTTCGTCGACTAAAACTGCGAAAATAGCAGTTTTCGGACTAAAACTGCGAAAATAGTGATATTACTAAAATGCACTTTTCGTTGACTAAAACGCCTAAAAATGAAAGACTAAAACTAATAAAAACTAAAATAGTCCCAAAGACAGACTAAAACTAAAATGAAAACAGGCCGCCAAAAACAACACATCATAACTAGTTACCTAGCTGGGGACTACTTTCAGGCGCTGCGTAATATCATTGCGCTAAGCTAAAGGCAAAAAAGTGCTACCGCCAGACCCGGAGATCGGCTGAATGGATTAAAAAATGGTAAAACTCAACTGTTTAACTAGTTATAAAATCTATTTTCAAAAAAAGGGGTTCCTTTAAGACATTAAGTATAGAAAGAAAATGATTCAACAGCATAAATAAATAAAATACTATTAAAAAAATTCTTAAATCTCCAAAAAAGTCTTAATGAGGAGTGAATCATTCATTCCTTTAAGCTTCATTCAAAAACTAACATTAAGTAGAACCACTTGATTTTCAAAACCAGATTCATTCAAAGAAACTTCTGTGTTTTGATTCAACATAACCCTGCATAACCCCGGATAAATCCTGGGTTATCTGTAAATACTGCTCAAAATTATACCCTGGGTATAAAAACGTTTCAATATAAAACTTAATTTGCGGTGTCATCTGGACGAACAGCAACCCAGTAGGTGGTGACAAGTCACTGTCTTAATGAGAGAGCCATTGAATCATTCATTCAACCGATTCATTCAAACAGCTGCTTCATTCAAAAACTAAGCAAATGACTGTCGAATGAGTCACTGAATCATTGAACCACTTGATTCATTCAAAACCATGGATTCATTCAGTAACGAATCACTTCTGTGTGTTGATCAGAGAGGCACAACAGTTCTGCTGTGGCTTTGATTGGCCCTAGTTGGCATGAAGTTGTTCTTCAAACCGCTATTGCTGTGTTTCTAAATAAAGAAAAGCATGCTTGACATCCGCAGAACACTCTCTGCTCTCTCTGCATGACAAAACAAGATATGATCAAAAATAATTCACCTTCTTCCACCCTTCCCACGCTTTTATCTCTTTCTAACAAGCAGTTTGGACTCAGATGTGAACAAGCAACATTTGGGCATCTGTTGCTTTGACACCTGCTTTGTTTTTACTGGGAATAAAAAAAAAAACTAATAAAAAAACTGAGTAAACCAAGTGTAGCAGCTGCAGTGTTATTTATATTCAATGCATTCGTCCTTTCTAGACAGATGATCCATTGTCTTACAATATCTAAATTCATATTAAAAAAATACACACCCACAGACGCATCCAAATATTTGTCCAATATATATATATAGTATACCATCTGTGCGCCTGCAGAATAACGTTTTCATGAATATGTTTTCAATAACTGTGATTGTAATTCTTGCATACTATATAGTACGGTTAGTATGTGAATCGGGACGCAGCCCCACAAAACTGACTGGAAGTTCAGTAGAAGACAAACGCTGTAACCCTGGATCCCGCGGCTGTCGTGAATTTTACGGGCAGTGGTGACCGAGCGCCTCGCCTTCGGCCCGGACCCACAAATCAACATCAAACTCACTTCTGTGGAAGGAAGGCTCAACTTTCTGGGAAAGCATTGATTGCGAGCGCAGGCTTCTGGGATCGATAGCGCTCTCATTGTTTAAAGCAATGGCCTTTAGCCCATAAACAGCATTTTCTGCAGAGGCGAATGAACGTCTTATGAACCGTCTTTATAATAATGAGAGATGGGCAGAAGAAGTCTAATCTGGAATGCTTTTGACTCTCTGTATGCCTGAAATTTACATCCTTCCACTGCAGATGGATAAAGAAGACGACAACTCCCATTAGCTGTGATTAAATTACAGCACATCTCATACCTTACTACTTGAAGGAATAGTTCACCCAAAAATGATCATCTAAATGTAGGGCCCTATGATTTTGGCAATGCGGAAAATGTGGATGGAACTGTGGAATGGAATTTACTGTATAACACAAAATGTCATGGAATTTGGCAACTTTTGGATGAATAAATCAGAATTAGGGCTGCACAATTAATCAAATGTCACAATTATTGTTATTATTATTTTAAATTTTTTTTGTGTGTGTGTGGAATTGTGTATATTTCATTATAATTAGACATGCTTTTTGATAACCAAAATGTAACTAGACCATTAAAATGGAATCCAGAATAATTTAAACAAAGAAGAAAAAAAAACTGAATCTAGCAAACAATTGAAATGAAAAAGAAATGAATTTGGAGAAAAAACAAAGTGGAATTAAAAAAAAAAAAAAAAAATAGGGCCCTATACATGTCTGTTGCATCATCTTTAGTCTGTCACTGACTGCAGGGTGAACCTCATAAAATGTCTCAAGAACAAGTCCATATTTCACCCTAAAATCAGAGAAAGAATAAATGAGAAATCATATTTTACTTGAAGAAAATGTCTAATCAGCGAGATGTGCAGATTAAGTTAGTTTAAAACCTAAAAGTGTTTCACAAATATTGCAGTTGGATTTGCAGTTTGTGAAATGGAACTTTTCTCAAAGTTCCAAGTTGGTACTGGCAATTTCTTATTCTAAATACATAAACTGAGAAGTTCCTGGTTTTTAGAATGTTCTAAAAATGTTGCACTGTGACGTAACCTAACTGCAACATTAAGCCCTTTCACACATACAGACTTTTCCAGAAAATTACCAGTAAATTGCTGTAAAGAGATCATGTGTGAACAGGACCTTTTCAAAAATACCGGTAAATTCGTTCCGGCAATTTACCGGTATGAGAAGTTGTAACATTACCAGTAAATTGCCGGAATGATACTGTGTGTGAACGCAGAATGAAGATTACCGGTATGAGGACGTACAATTTCAGAACGCGGTGATGTAAGACGTAAGACGTGTACTCTGGGCCAATCCAGAGCCGTTGAAATTCAAAAATTCAGCGGCTCTGGGCCAATCATAACATTCGGCGCATTTACTCCGCGCAGTGTGCAGTGTTGCCAGATTGGGCGAGTTCACACACGCACGCACGCTGCAAAG
The DNA here is from genome assembly GCA_027422415.1 of Schizothorax lantsangensis. Classification (NCBI taxonomy): domain Eukaryota; kingdom Metazoa; phylum Chordata; class Actinopteri; order Cypriniformes; family Cyprinidae; genus Schizothorax; species Schizothorax lantsangensis. The sequence continues at coordinate 33,536,377 of CM049850.1, read as the reverse complement.
AGACTGGTGCTGATGTTGACGTTGAGGCCGCACTTTTAGCCAATCACTAGGGATCAGCAGACAGACGTGATGATTCATGAGTGACGGGTTTTTAGCGCGATAACGGATCTGATTTTGAATGTATAACTGTAAGTGATCATAATGCCTATATATAAGTTCGATGGTAAAGCGTGGAGAGTGTTTTAACTCTCAAAACGTGAATTACACCTGTTGAGGGAGATGACATGAAGGCTATATCACTGCAACTCCGAAATCAGAGCACAGTTAAATTATTTAATCAAAATATTTATATCTATACGATCCTGTCTTTTATCTTTTAAACGGTCCAGATTGGATCCTTTAAAGCTGATGGACTTGTTAGTTTTGACTGTGCAAAGTTCTACATTATGAACTTCACGAAAGACTTAGTTCTGTGTGAAATTATAGAGCGACACGAAGGTAAGAGCATTATTGTTGTTGTTATTTTTTTTTTTATTGTCGGATTATCATACAGAATGACACAGTTTTGACTGTCATGGTGTGTGCATGAACGAGTGTGAAATACCTATAATTACGTTGCTTATTCTGATCACTTATATTGGGCACTTTTTTGCATTTAAATTCTGTTGACACTGAAAATGATGCATGTGTTTTTCGAGGGTATCGGTTAATTTCTTGATTGCCGTTTTGACAGTGTCTGCTTGCATATTTTAATCATATTTGGTCGTTCTCTTTAATGTATTTGCCCCGATTTGATCCATGGGAAATGCATCTAGCATTATATTTATATTTTGTCATCATTATTTCATTATAAGGAGTTAAAAATGGCTCTTATCAACCTTGATTTACATTATATCACATTATTTTGACAGTTAAAGTTTTGGGCGGGTTTTTGTGAGCTTTTGGGCTGGAAATCGTCCATCCAATCTGGCAACACTGACTCCGCGCTGTGTAGTTTGCTTTGAAGTCGTGTAATGGATGTCTCTGGGCCAAAATCGCTGCGTGAATGTGAACGTTTGATACAAAAATGAAAACATCAACAAAAACACTGACCACGTATACCCCTTCATGTTTACAAACACAACACCGGGAGGCACAGCCGTTAAGAGGTCGTTTCTGATTAATGATTTCACAGAATTTACCGGTAATTTGAAACCTGTGTGTAAATGGTGCTTTTCCGGAAAAAAGACGGAACGTTGTTACCTGTGTGAACAGCACATTTTTGAATTTACTGGTAAAGTCGTTCCGGTAATTTTATGGCAATTTACTGGTATTACTGTGTGAAAGGGCCTATTGTGAAACATTCTGTTCTTGCTGCAAAACTAGAAGCAAGAACTTTGAGTAACATGAACCGGGAAATGTGTAACTTCATTAAGCACAATAACAGGCGTTCAGAGCTTTCGTTCCACCTGTCAGAGAGCAATGACTTCATTTTCTGTCATTTCCTACCAGCCAGGTTCAACTCAAGAGTCACAGATCTCGTTAACAGCCATTTTTCCTCAGAACGGTCTGAATATGACACACCACATCACACACGCTCCAACTCCAAATTACATCCAGAGATTAAATTTAGCTCATTCTGAACATCCAGCTGGTTTTTGGGGGTGATTATAGCGATCTGCTTCCATCTTTTTACAAAAAACTGATTTTGTGAAATATAGTAGAGAAAAAAACCATGCATGCATGAGAACTGCAGGCCTTTTTAAATGCATTCTGGCAGTTTTTCTGGATTACACTGGCAGGAGGGTGGAAATAAATGCAGGTTGACATGCGGTTATACCAACAGGGAAATGTAAATAAAGCAGCGGGAAAGAAAGACAAGGCTAAATTGAACAGGTATGTGTGAATTTAATGACTGTATCAATAATGCAGCAGCTGATTCACGGCAGGAGAATCAACCGTGCATGATGTTTATTCAGGTCAATCTGATGTCCTGAATGGTTTGATATGATCGCTGTAGCTCGACTGATAAAACATTTATGTAAAGACGGATCCCGCGGGCTGACAGAGGTGAAGGAATGACGAAGAGACACAAGCTAATACTCTTCTGTCAGCAGTGATCTGATCTTCAGGCAGTTCCTCAGAGAAATAGGCTATAGGCTTTTGACATAATGGTTATATGCAGAATATTTCAAGATACTGCAGGTGCAGAGAGGACAGGCTTTAATAATCCAATCGCTCAAATAAATAGCATATAGACGAGGATGGCGCTAACCTCCTAGCTGTTGAGCTAGAATCGAAGAGCTAAATCATCAAAACATGAAGCTGGTGCAACATTATGTTGCATTCAAATCCTCCTGGAAAGTTGGGAAAGTCATAATTATACAATTCAACTCGTCAGAGCAAGATGGCAATGTGTAAAATTCAATACGATTCTTTATGTTTTTATTGAATTTATGATGCTGCTCTATAATGAATCAGTATATATTTTATTAGAATTGTACAATATTACAGTATTAATACATGCAACTTGCACTGAAAAAAATAATTGCACTGAAAAAAATATTTTCACTCAGCAATTGCCGTTTAATTTCACAAATAGTTACAAAAATAGCACGTAATATTAAATTAAATTTGAAATTTTGAAGTAGCAAACACTAAAATATTATTTTCTTGTAAAATATATTTAATCTTTGTTTTAAATCTTTATCTACAATGAAGAGAATTTTTTTTTTTTTTTTTTTTTACAAATTTTACCATTAATACAGACTTACAATTAAAAGTATGTAACATTAAATTAAACATTTTTTTAAAGTAGGAAGACTGAAATTTTACATTTTACTTTTAAACTTTTTTAAAGATTTTTTTTTTAACAGTGTAGATAGTTTTATTTTAAGTGAAAAATATTTTCATTTAATTATTTCATTTTATTTGTATTTATTTTAACAAATTTAGCATTAATACAAATACTGCATCCATTGTGTCCGACATATTTCACTCAGAAACTCTGGGCTTAAAATTTGCCAAAAAATCAACAAACAGCTTATGCAAGATAATTTTTCCAGAACATTTATCTTGTTTTAAGGATGTCAAGTTGTTTTTAGATAAAAATACTGATAAAGAAAATAATAATATTTTGTACTGGGCACTGACAAAAAAATAAACATGCAAAGACACAAACAATAGATCATTAGTCTATGCCAGTTGCTAATTATAACAATACAATCTGTTCTACACTACTGGGTCAATTACGCACAGATGTGCATCAAGCCAAGCGACTGATGAATGAAAATGGCAGTTTTACTACATTCGGGTCACATGGCATATCTGCGGGATCTTACAGTAAATGAGCACAAGCGCAGAGGTAATATAACGCCCTTCAGTTTCATACTAACGAGGGCGATACAGCTGACTGATGTTCTGTTGGTGAGTGGAAGAAGACATCCATCTGCAGCTATGATGTGTAGGGACAATTTACAGAGTGGAAAATTACAGCACAGTCTGTCGTTTCTGAGTAGTTTGAATAAATTCACTGGTTTTTACAGTCATATAGATGCATGATACATATGAGGTGAACCTTCAAATGAGTCTCGCTTGATGTAAAGTACATCATATGAAGAAAACACGATTTAGGTCACCTTTACTGAGCAGCCGAGTGTGTAATGAACGCTAATGTAGAGACATTAATATGAAGTCTGAATAATGGGATGAACATTACACTGCATTACACTGTTTATCCATTCACAAAATTTATATACATTTAAAAATGATAACAAATGATAACATTACGTTTTGTTATATTAATAATGACAATAGAATGTTTGCCAGTATAGGGATGGACTGTTTATCTCATGGGCGAGTAAATTCCAACAAACATTAGCAGTTTGCCCAAAATGACCTTTAAAAATTAAATAAAATGGAAAATGCATTGTTCACATGAGGCAGATGGATGTCAATGGCTACTGCAACAATTAATTTTATACTTTAATTTACAAACAGTAGGGATGCAATTATTTTAAAACTGACAACTGATAAATGGCTTATAAAATTCTATAATATTTTGAATGAAAAATCATAAAAATTAATAATAAAAAACTAAAAACTAAAGAAATAAAATAAAGAAATTACTACAAACTAAAAAAATATAATATAAAATATAGAAATAACGCTAAAATGAATTTATTTAAAAAAATTGAAATATATATTGTTTTAGAAATATAATTATATTTTATAATATTTTTACCTAGTAATTTCTACTCTAAAATACTTTAGAGCTTGACAAAATAAATATATAAATTACATTAATTCTAAAAAAAAAAAAAAAAAAAAAAAAAAGAAAACTTAAGATTTTATTTTCTTCCATGACTTTTCAATGTCTAGACATCACACTTTTAAAATTCCCTTACAATATATTCAGGTTGTCCAAGATCATGTGAACACTGGTTCTTAAATAAAAATCGTTTTTAAGGGATAATAAACAAATGAAGAAAAACAATTAAGAAACTTAATTTCATTTTAAATCTTGATTTTTAGTTGTTTTAATATTTTATATTTAACATTTTTGATATATATCAATAACGGATACTGATAAATAATAATAATAAAAAAAAAAAATGCATCATGCATCCTTAAAAACATAGTTAAGCTTTGGACATTCAAAATACAAAACATTAATAGAATATGTATATTATTACAGAAGTCCCAGACTGACTGAAGTTAGTGTTTTAGAGTCAAGGACAACTAACATCCATGACCGAGACGATAGCGACGGTTATGTCATGATGTTTAGCCTGGAGAGAGAAAGTGATTTTATCGGCTATCGTAACAAGAGCAGCTCTTTCCTTTGAAGAACTGGAGCTCTGCAGCAGTAAATCCTGCTGTGAGCTGCAGCCGGAGCCCTGTGATGTTTCCCTGAAAGCTCCTACCTCATGCTGTCGGCGTGATTTACGCACGCCTCACCACCGTGGCCGTTTCGCAAAAGTGGGTTTTCCAATCACCCGCCCTTATCTGCATGGGGCGTAACCCCCCGGAAACTTAGGGAAGGAGACGGATGAGATAAATCTACATCCTGAACACACATACATGATGGATTCCCAGCATACATGAATGCAGGGATAGATCACTGCAGACTGCTGAGCTCTCCTGAGAGATTTATCAGAGACGTGGATAACAAACTCCATCGACAGTGAGAGACGGAGGCAGAAACTCATGCACACTTTCAGTGAAGTGCAGAACTAAAGCAGAAGCATCATAACCAGATCCTGTTTATGTCCACATCCATCAGAGATGAATGTAACAGTTAAATTACATACAAACTATCTGCTCAGATGTGCTGAAGTTATAGTCTATCCAGGCAACTGTCAAATTACCAAAAATTTGAATAAATGTAAACCACAAAAAAAGAAAGAAAAAAGAACCCTAGCTAATTCAATTCAGCTAAAGAAAGCTCAAAGTGAATTTGAGATCAACCGATAATCGGTTTAACTGATATTTTTACAGATATTTCCAACTAATGATTACTTTTATGCAAAGGTGTTAGTCTCCCTTCACTTACTCCATTTGAGAACATTAGACTTTGTCAATTTATGTTGCCTATTGTTTATATTATTGTTGCTGCTGCAGTTGTTGTTATAAAAATGCTGTGTTTTTATAGAGATACAAAGAAGAAATGGACCAAAAATTAAATACAGACTGTCTGGTCATACTATATAAAATAATCTGCTCGAATGTGCTGAAGTTACACTCAATTATTTACCAATAAATTTACCACAAAAAATAAAATAAATGTTAATGTAAACCATAAAAACAATTAAAAATAATAAATTCTAGAGAAGAGCATTTTAGTACCATTTTAAGTACCATATTTGCATTATATACATGCATTACATTTTTTTATTGTTATTGATGTCTCAGTTATATAATGTTTGAATGAACCTTCAAAGTCTGTCAAATTCAAACCTTCAAAAAAATAAATAATAATAATAAATGTTAATGTAAACCATAAAAACAATTAAAAAGTAGAAAATACTGCAGGAAGACATCAATTCTAGAGAAGAGCATTTTAGTACCATTTTAAGTACCATATTTGCATTATATACATGCATTATTATTTTTTTTAATTGTTATTGATGTGTCAGTTATATAATGTTTGAATAAACCTTCAAAGTCTGTCAAATTTTTTAGAGTTCATTTTCCCAATAACTAGGGTTTATAACAGCCAACAATTTGGAGTAAAAATACAGTAACTATATGACTAGAACTCTGAAGAAAGCTCAAAGTGACTCAGAATTAGAGATCAACCGATAATCGGTTTTACAGATATTTTACCAATATTTTCAACTAATGATTGCATTTATGCAAAGTTGATAGTCTCCCTTGACATTTTTAAATGTATTCATTTAGCAGATGCTTTTATCCAAAGAGGAACTACAAAAACTTTATTTTATTTCACATTTATTCATGTTCTCCATTTAAAAACATTAGACTGTCGTCAATTTATTTCACCTTTTGTATTAATGTTGGTGCTGCTTCAGTTGTTTTAATAAAAAAATGCTGTTTTTATTGCTGTGATAATAAAAATGAAATTAAACAAAAACAAGTAAAACAGTAAATAAATATCGGTTCTGCATATCTGTTATTGAACATACAGATAAAATAAATATCTAATAAAAATGATGGAGAATATCACATTTTACAATTGTATTCCTACTATATGCTCCCATCTCTCAAACAAATATGTCTATACTGAGCATCTCAATGCTCAATGAAACATCAAAAGGACTCATCTGATGTGTATATGTAGCACGTGTGTCTACATCTGACACGGATCTATAAACACAGATGGATGGTCTCAGAAAACACAGAGCATCTGTCTTCCTCTTTGACTAATTCTGACTGAAAATCAATGTCCATTAGGCTGACTCACGACTCTGAGTGTCGCCTGTATTTTATTTCCGACTGTAATATGATGCCCTCGGGTTTTAAAACTTGGCCTATTTCAGATGAACCACGCATACGTGATCTCGCTGTAACTCTTATGATTAAACATGAACTCCTGTTCCAACTAATTACATTAAAACGAGTCAAGCTTAAGCGAGAAGAACAGATGAGATTGAATCTTACCTCAGCTCCTGTCAGGTAGTACGCAGAGAGAAGTCCGCCAACGTAACGGATGTTCACCTCGAACAGAGACGCCTCTCCATTCTGCAGGAAACAAACAAGATTAAGAAACTCATCTTAGTGTTTTAGAAACATTACAAATGAGATTAATAATTGAGGAAAACATTTTCCAACATGCTGTATGGTGATATAGCAAGGTCATGTTCATACTTCAAGGCTGTTTTTACCTAAATCTTAGTGGAGAACTTTTGCTAGTTCATATTAGAGGAAAACAACTAAATAAAAAATTGTGTATTTTAAAAGGGCCACATTATGAGGAATCAAAATTTCCCTTAATTTTTTGAGACGAAGCAGTTAATTGTACTACCTAGGCCAAAACTGAAGACTTATCCATTTGAATTACACCGTTTTAACAAACAATAAACTGAATGTGATGCATATTTGCCAGTCAAACATAAATGAAACAGATCAGATTTCGGTAATAAACTAAATGTGTTATAAAAACACAATAATCAGGTTTACATATTTATCATTAATAAATCCAATCTGTTACAATCTCATACATTTTAACAAACTGAATATTGCTTAATCCACACCTATTGCCATATTTTAACAATTTTCATACTTTTCAGCTGAATAAATTTTGTTTTCACAATGAACAGATTTATGCTGATTCTAAGCAATTTGAATAAATGCATTTGGAATAAATGTCAAAATCAAATAAATGCAAATAGTTAATAATAAACTGACATTTTTTAGGGTTTTTTTGGAGTGCAGAAATCTGACCTGTTGCATTTATGCATGACTGACAAATATGCATCACAAATGGATGGAAATTTGATATGCAATTCAAATACATCAATCCTAAATTTAGGGCTCAATATTTTTTCAAAAACTCAATTTCTAAGGGTCAGAAAGAGTATTAAAAAATAGTCACGGAAAACCGAACTATTCCTGTTTTGCCTCAATAAATGGTCCTTCAGGAAAAAAAATTGTATAATAAAAATGCATGACCGCTTTAAAGTACATTCCCATCTCAAAGAGTGTTTTTTGTGGAATCCATGTGGCCGTGACCTCTGGCCGTGTCGCTCAATGACTCGTATTCAACGCCGCAGTGCTTTCCTGCTGCGGGAAAACTGCCAAGATCTCTGCGGCCAGAGCCGAGAGGGCAGACCGCTATTAAGCACTTTTAGACAATGTTTCCCGCTGCTGGGAGTCAAAGGAGGCTATTGATTTATAAAGAGCGTGTGAATAATAGCAATTGTGCAACATGAACTTTTCTCAGCAAGACCACTATGAATTGTTTTTCCCATTGCAAAGCAAATCAAATCAAATCTCAAAATTATTGCATTTTAAGTCACTCAGATCAAATTTAAGGTACAAGTCTGGCATTACTTAAAGGTACACTCTAAAAAAGAAATCTGTACAAATACAGCACAATATACTGTATAATTTGAAGGAATTTTTCCAGATTTATTTTTTACAGGTGTTTTACCAGTATTTTGAATTTTACACTTCATTGCATTGTGTTTTAGAGTTAACAGAAATGTCTGTAAAATTAATGGATAATGTCATGTGTAATGAGTTGCAAGTTCTTTTTCTGTTATTTTACGGATTTATTTTTTACGGTGTGCAGTTCAACTCCAAAATATGAAACAATAATATCCTTCCATGGAAACATGAGAACTTGTCAGAACATTTATGCAATGTTTCCATAGAATAACCAGGTTCGAAAAAGCACACCATAAAAGTACATTTTTGACTTCAAAAGACTAACAGCACACAAGTCATGTGAACTACTTTCATGGTGTTTTTATATTTTTACAGGCTCCTGTCACTGAAAAGAGAAGATTTGACATTCTGCAAAACTTCATTTTATCCACAGATAATAATAAAGTTAAAGATATCCATCTGATGCAGGTGTGGGTGGTTAAAGTGATATACCCGAAAAAAAATATCAGCCGGAATTAATATGCGATTATCCATACTTTGGTGATTAGGTCAGTGTTTTCTGAGGCGCTAAATCTCGAGCGCAGGCAAAAGAAACCATATTTACCTGAGTTATGAATGATAGTTTGCAGTCTGACTCTGAACTGATAAGTTAAAAATACCTAGTATAAATTTGAGTTGTCCAGTCCTCGCAACAAACAACAAAACAAACACACCAGCCCTATCCATGTAGTCTGATTCACAATAAATGACTCAGTTGAACAGGTTTTTTAAATGAATCATTTTCACTGGTATGAATCAGTCTGACGAATCCTTCAATGAACTTCAAATAACTCTTTATTTCTTTCTTTATTGGCTACTGAAAGTTCATAAAATATAAAACATTGTAATTACTGAATCAACAACTGACTCACTGAAATGCCAATTATTATTACTTTAAATGTTGTCCGTCAAATGTTGAAACAACCCAGCATTTTTTGGTTGTGTGGATCAATAAATGACTCACTTGAACTGGATCTTTTAGTGAATCATTTTAATTGATGTTTGAATTAGTGTGAAGAATCCTTCACGGAATGAAACTAAAGCAGTATCTGAATCATCAACATTTGACTATTTAAATGCTATTATTACTTTAAACACTGTCTGTCCAAAAGACATGTTGTTTTTCTTCTTTTTTTCTAGTGCAGCTTAGTAAAATGTAAATAATTGTAATTACAGACTTTTAGTGAATCGTTATCATTGACGTTACTGATTTGAATTAGTCTGACGAATCCTTCACTGAATGAAACTGATTCGTCAAGTGGGTTAATTAACCTCTGAGTTGCTAATGCAAATTATTACATTTAATGTTTTATATTTACCTTTAACGTATTAAAGTTGTTTCATTCATGTACATTACTGTTCAAGTAAAAGAAAAAGAAAAGAAGAATAGAAAAATAAAAAAGAAAAGAAACAATATTTGATAGGTCTGCCATTATTTCAGTGTTTTAAATATGTTTCCATAAAAATATAAAACCAAAACTGTACCAAATACAATGATATAAGCTTTGGCTTATATCACCCTTATGCATGTTTAAATAGAATAAAACTTAAAAAACAGCATGAAAATTTTTGTTTTTGTTATGCAGTGTCCTATAATACAGACTATTAAGATAAGAGGAGTTAAAGGCCAGGAGAGGCCCTAGGAGACATAATATGTCATCATAATTACAATCACTTGGGTTTGTGAGGAGTTGAGGTGACAAGAGTCCTTATTGACTTGCAGCCACTTACAGGAAGGAAGCAGAATCTCTGGAGTAGATAAGAGAATTATAGCAGAGAACCATAGAGTCTAATCACCTCCTCAATCCATTCATTGATGCCCTGATCAACAGCACACTTAAATCACACTCACATCTGATATCTAAAGAGGCTTTCAGCTCGATTAGTGTCACAGCAGAACGACAGCAGTCATCTATCACAGCCTGCTTCAGAGCGACGTGTCAGACCAAGAGAGAGGACTATCCAAAAAACACAAGCCTTGAAAACACTGAGAGCCAAATGAAAGTAATCCCAACTCGCACAGAGAGTATTTCCGTCTTAAATCAGCTGCTGAACAATTCACAGCGGCAAAACAGAGCATGTTTGAGGAAAGCACGCTAAACAACCATGAATTAAGAGAGGGTTTAAAAGGATTATCCTGTAAGAAATCAGACAAATCCCAAGCTACAACGCTTAAGCAGGTATTTGTGGGTAAATATGGTTTGTGTATGTGAGTGCCTTTCCATTGTAAAAATACAAATATTGAATGGCTCTCACTCTACTTTCTGTAACATTGCAGTATTATAAAGAGTGGTTAAATTAAATATGGACTAAATATGGTTAACTGATGGACTGGAGTGGTGTGGATTACTTGTGGATCATTGTGATGTTTTTATCAGCTGTTTGGACTCTCATTCTGACGGCACCCATTCACTGCAGAGGATACATTGCTGAGCAAGTGATGCAATGACACATTTCTCCAAATCTGATGAAGAAACAAACTCATCTACATCTTGGATGGCCTCAGAGGGACTACATTTACAGCTAATTTTCATTTTTGGGTGAACTGTTTTTTGAACAACATTCTGATGATTCATATTAAAATGAAAAATGTTATTGAATGCTCTTTCTTTTTGTCTTTTTTCCCACAGCAACAGGATTTTGTTGGAAAAGCTGAGAGAACATAATCAGCCAGACTTTGCTTTAACCTGTCCATTACCCTTCACTTCTGCGCTCCATTATAGCTGGGTGGTTTCAATCAGGTGCGTTGTGTTATTGTAACCGCCGGACCTCTGGGCTGCGGTGTGGTCATGGGTAATGGCTGCACTGTCAAGCTAATGGCACCAAATTAGCATTTTAATTCCTGCACATTTGGCAGGCGGCGCACAAGGAAGACTGCTGTAGAGATGCTATTGTTAGTAGCACAAAAATGGAGCGCGCTGAGATAATGAATAAAATTACTGCGGCTAAAAATACAACACGCTGAAAGCTCCTATAGCGCTTCAGAGACACAGCACCGTTGTGCTGTTCTGTACCTCACATGCTGGTAAGCGTCGAGTGGAACAGGAACAGATTTAGACACCGTGCTGCCCAGTTTGGTTTGGAAGAGAGGCGATGTGGGAATGTGCTAATATGATTAGCCACGAGAGGATCTGTGTGTAGACAAAGTCTGTTCACAAGAACCTCACAGCTGGGTTCAGAATAGCATGCCCTCACTATTTCTGCATAGTACATAGTGCATTATTTATTCATTATTTTATCAAACTGACATTTTTTTTGGCACAAATAATACAGAATATATATTTTCATTTCCAAGATTGGTTCCTTTTCAATTCATTAGTTGGAATTAGAAGTATATATTTATAACTAAATATATAGTAAATATTGACTAATGCCAGTTTATTTTGAAATATATAATAAATACAATATATATATATTTTTGTAGGTGTAATTTCACATGCAGCTGTAAATACACTTAAATAAAGATAGTTAATTTTGACTAATTATGCCTTTTTAGTCAGATATATGAAATAATTTTTTTCTCTTATTGGAGATATTACTCAAAGTTAAATACTGTCAAAACATTTAACAGCTATCAATTTTTTTATTTTGGTCATACAGCATAACCACATTATTTTCAGATAGTTTTCAAAACAAAACTAGAATCTGTTAAGTATTATGATTTATTAAATATATTGAGATTACAGTGTATTTTACTCACTATTTTATCAAATGACAGTTATGGGATAAAAAAAAGTTTTATTTTCCATGTTAACTGGATGCAAAAATTCAGAATCTGAGAACTGGTTCATTTTCAATTCAAGACTTTGAATTTCAATTTAATTATAAATAAATATTTAGTTAATTTTGACTAATTGTGCCAGTTTATTCTGATATGTGTATTATATTTTTCCCTCTAGTTAGAAATATCACTCAAAGTTAAACACTGTCAAAACAAATAATAGCTATCAAAATGGATTTTAATTTGTCATACACCACCACAAAATGTTCACCACATAACTTTTTTTTTTTTAAAATCTTGAATATAATGATTTATTAAATATACTGATTCATGTTTACTGAATCTATATATTAAAATAAATTAAGCACTAATATCTGTAGGTGTAATTTCACAGGCAGCTGTCACTCACATGCAACATGATGATGAGGCTATATAACATTAATTGTCTGAAACACTTATTGTGGAATAATGTATAGTGTTTTTCACTTACTATTTTTAAAAATAGTAGGCAGTATTTAGGTTTCAGACAGAGAACTCACTTTAGTGTCACTGCACTAGTGTATGAGTGAGAAACAGTGAACCAAGTGCATCTTGATTCCCGCTAAACTGTCAGGCAGGTGTTGGCAAACGCTGACGGATGTGTTAGATCTACTGCTCATGTCATCACTTACCATGTGGCGACACTAACAGTCCAGCAAAAACATGCTTAAATGAGTAAGAGAGATTCACACAAACTGGGCTGTGATTAAAGACAGCGATTAGCCATAATCAGCCCTCAGTGATCATCAAAATGGACCAATTATAGAGTAAACATCAGGTCTATCTCCAACCAAGACGTTCTCTCTCTGGAGAGGTCGGCAGATCGCGGTTTTGTTGGTTGTAGTTGGTGTTCGACTGCTGGGAGTCGTAATGTTATCAGTGGGATGTGGAACTGGCCCAAGCTCGACTGGGTCATGCTGGAAGTAAAAATAAAATGTCATTCTAATAAGATGTGGCTTGCATTCAGCTCTCTTTGCACTAAAAATGAAGATTTCAGAGAGAAACGTGTCAAAATGCAGCTGTGCATGACATTACACACTGTTAAAGTGTGGTGAAAATCAAGATTTTAATCATGTTTACATGCTTATCTGGTGTTTTTAATATGCTTAAAGTCAAACCATGTGCAAATTTATCAGTTGAAATCATTGCGGAGCATTTTCTCCTTAAAACTCGCAAAAATGCACTTTTAACCAATCCCGTCAACTGTAAATAGCTCAAAAGTAACGTGTTAAAATGAATGCATTTAACACGCCTGTCCCACCCAGATCTGTACATCATCTTATATTGATGCAGTTGCTGATGAGCATGATGCAGGACGACTGAAGCCTATTCAAATTTAGTTATATACAGTGTAATGCATTACAGGTAATGTGAGTTACATAATCATTACTTTTTCAAGTAACTAGAAAAGTAATGCATTGCTTTTAATGCAAAAATAAAATAGCATTACTTTCTATAAAAAGTAACACTAACTAACAATTAGTTACTTTTTCATGGAGTAACGCAATATTGTAATGCATTACTTTTAAAAAGTAACCTTCCCCAACACTGGTTATATACCCTAAAATTCAAGATACGAGGGCAAACATGCTCCTGTATGGGGTTTTGGCTTATATTTATATCAAATGTTACAGTTTAGCAGTATCACACAAGAAAAAGTGTTGTTTTTCTCCTGAATATCTGCACCAATGTAAATGTGAAATTAATTTTAAACAACAGTTCAGTGAACAAGAAGTTAATACTGTTACATTTTTAGACACATCGTTGTCAGTATTGTATGTTTTGCACTATTTTGTCAACAAAAATAGTTCCAAACAAAGCCACAGCAAAACTGTTGTGTGTCTGCTGTTTTGTTACTGAATGAATCTGTGGTTTTGAATGAATTGAGTGAGTCAGTGATTCAGTGACTCATTCATAATGAATCACCTGCTTCATTTCTGATAGAATCAGCCGTTTGAATGAATCAGTTGAATGAATGACTCACTTATTTCAGTTTCATATTTAAACTATCATTTTTTTTTCTTTTCATATTTCAATATTTATAAAAACACTAATTGCCATTTAAAACCAATTAATCTCAGCATTATTTATGCAATCCTAAATGCAAGACTAAAGGTTCACGTATAATAAATTCTATGTTGTTTTAAAGCTACTTTTTTGTAAAGTCTATTCAATGCTTTTCTCATTTAACACAATAATGGCTTTAAATAATCTTTCGGGAGTAATTTCTCAGCCCAAATTGATGTGCAATTGTATTACTGATGTATGTCTGACTTAACTAATTTGCTCTTCTTCTTTGGAATCAGTTTCTGGTTCAAACATACAGTACAGTATATGGCTGAATTAAAGCAATAAAATGAGGTACTGTATCATGGGAACATCATGCGAACTCTTTCACATCACTGGAAACACCAGTTCTCTTTAAAAATGGCTTCATGTGTGAATCACTCTTAAGATTTCATTCTTATGGATTCAACGTCTTCAGTGGCTCCAGGCCACAGACAGCATGAGCGATACTCTCATTTGGCTGTTCTTCAGAGGCTAATTCCCATCACTTTCAGGTCACCTTCACTTTAAGGAGCTCATTCCTCACTGACAGCCTGGAGATCTTCAGAGACTCTCATTTATTTAGATAGAGTCGGAACACAGATGGATCCATTATGTTGAGGGTATCAAGAGGCTACTTTGAGAAGAACATTTCGTGTTGTTGGAGTATGTAGTGCTTTTAAAGTGAAACCGTGCAAACGAAATCAAACATTGCACCGGTGTGAAGTGAGAATAATGCACTTGCTGAAATGAATCATACAAGTAGTATATTGTATACAATATATTCAATATAAAGTATATACAATATATACCATTTATTTCTTTTATTCTATTTATTTCTTCCAAAATAAATAAATAAACATTTTCAAAACAATGGTCACTCTGGTCCTGAACAATACAATGTGAGCAACAATAAATCTCCTCTGGACATGTTTGAAGCCCATCCACTTAAATGCTTCCTGGCAAATTAAAAGACAAGGTTCATAATTAAGACAGACCCACCAGAGTAATTAGAGCCAATTACAGCTGATCGCCCTCCTCACAATCTCTCTCTCTCTGCATTCCACTCACCTGTCAATACAACAGCGAGCGCGAGAGAAAGTCATTACCAGCAGCGATTCTAGGCTTTCCGCTGTAGGCTGCTCAACCCTCAGAGTGTGTCCCAACTTCCACTTTCAATAGAAAACATGTCAACAGGAAAAATGGTGCAGGACTTGATTTTATTTTACACAACAGAGCACAGCAGAGACGAGCGCTTGTTCAGCATCCTCAACTTTCATTCGTTTTCTTCACAGAAGCTCAAATCCTGAACCAAAGCAACCTGCTCTGAAACCAATCATATTACAAACTATGACTTCAAACAAAACACATCTGAAAATAAGGAATAAAAAAAACATACAAGACTGTACATTTACATTTTTATGAGGGAATGGACTACAATTCCATTAAACACTGAGGATGAATAAATATTGTGTGTATTTTTACCACAATGAAACGTACAATATTAATGTATTAACAACATCTAATACTTAAATTAGTTACGTTTGAGCAACTTTAAACACAATGTACAAATCCTTACATATATTGAACTCATGGCATTAATATTTAGATTTTATTTTATTCAGTTGTCATTACTTTTTTATTTTCTTTTTTACAATGAATAAATGAATGATTACGATTGCACTAAATATGAAACAACTGTAAGAAATCATTCAAAATACTAGGTTTAGAGGTTGGAGTGGGATCAGCCACTATATTATACAGCCAGTAAATAAATAAAACTAATGAAGGAATAAAAAATACATATTTTTCCTTCTTTTATTATTTATTTACTTAGATGCTATATTGTTATTAAAATTGTCATTGGAGGCCTACATATTTCTGTCCATTGATTTTATAAATTATTTTTATATTCGATACAATATAGGTTTTGCAATAAATAAATTATGGTGTTAGCACTAAATATGAAACATTTTTA
The DNA here is from genome assembly GCA_027422415.1 of Schizothorax lantsangensis. Lineage (NCBI taxonomy): Eukaryota > Metazoa > Chordata > Actinopteri > Cypriniformes > Cyprinidae > Schizothorax > Schizothorax lantsangensis. The sequence goes on along the minus strand of CM049850.1, from coordinate 33,520,064 downwards.
AGAAATTATTAAAAAATATTAGGTTTGGAATGGGATTAGCCACTAAATACAGCTGCAAAATAAATAAATTAATTAATTCATAATTTTTTTTATGCTATATTGTTTTCAAAATTGTCATTGAAGGCCTACATATTTCTGTCCATTACTACATTATTATTTATATATTATCTATAAAACAGATTTTGGTTTGGGAGTCTAAAATGTATCTATAAAATGGTAAAAGGGCCAGATGATTCTGTATATTCATATCTTTTAGTTTCAGGTCACCTTCATCAATCATGTATTCCCACTATTAAAAGAAATTATTCCCGGCCCGCAGAACCACCTATCTGACTATAGCATGAATTATTAATACATTGATTCTGGAAAGGCGAAAGTCTGGTGAAAAAAATGTGAATCAAAACCACAAAAAACACAGAATATCTGCCCTGAGAATGAAGAGGTGCATTTGACCTTGTGAAACACTCATTCTTGATATTTAATCTGATATTTATCAGAACACAATGTTACGGACTTCATGAAAGTTCATTCTTTGCTCATCAGGGACCTTAAAGGAATAGTTCACACAAAAGTGAAAATTTGCTAAATGTGCTTCACCCTCAGGCCATCCAAGATGTAGATGAGTTTGATTCTTCATCAGATTTGGAGAAGTGAATCTCTGCAGTGAATGGGTGCCGTCAGAATGAGAGTCCAAACAGCTGATTAAAAACATCACAATCTACAAGTAATCCACACCACTCCAGTATATATATACACTTTTATATGGTTATATATTTATTTATATATTTTGATTTTATTGTATTCAGTTGTCGTATAGTTTTTTTTTTTTTTTTTGCAATAAATTATTGTGATTGCACTTGTCTGTCTGTCATGTTTTTTTATACTGTACTTTTTTTAAATATTATGTTTAGCCTATGTTTAAAGGCAAGAGTGGGATTAGCGGCTCAAAATATATTTTTATTGCTATATTGTTATTAAAATTGTCATTAAAGGCTTACAATGTTTCTATCCATTACCTTTTATAAATAATTTTTAAATATTCTCTAAAAAATGGTTACATTTGTTTGGGAGTCTAAAATGTATCTACAGAATGGTAAAAGTGCAACTATAAAAAATCTAAATATTGAACTTTTTTAGCTGTAAATATATAATAATGTTTTAGATGCTATCAGTACATCCATATTGTACATCAAAATCCAGCCACATATTTGTTTAGATCTGTTTTGTCTTGTAAACGGTGCTTGATCTGTGCAGATTTCTCTCCTGATTCAGACCAGACCACTTTTTCACTGCAGGAAGTGTTATTATGGATTATGGATTTGTATTTTGACCAGAAGGGATGGTTTAGAGTTAAAAACTTCTTATTGATGGATTTGTTTCTTACAAATAAGCAACTTTTGTCTTCTCAAGATGTTAACTGATGGACTGGAGTGGTGTGGATTATTGTGATGTTTTTATCAGCTGTTTGGACTCTCATTCTGACGGCACCCATTCACTGCAGAGCATCCATTGCTGAGACACTGATGCAATGCTACATTTCACCCAAATCTGATGAAGAAACAAACTCATCCTAATCTTGGACGGCCTGAGGGTGAGCACATTTACAGCTAATTGTCATTTTTGGGTGAACTGTTCCTTTCAGTGTAAATGGAGCCTATGATGCATCTGACTTCATTTGCTACCTAATCTCCGACGTGTAATGGTGAGTTAATTAAATTCACAAGCAAACAAACCTGCGACAGCCACATTGGACAGTCTGTTCACACTTCAGCCGTCGAGGGGATTCTGCTGCGGCGACAGACAACTGAGGATCAGATTCAACTTCATCAAGATCAAATTGAAATTCATTAAACTGCAATCTGGAAGACTAATTGAACTATTAAGAAATAAATAGAAGTCTGGAAGAAACACTGAGGCCAGATTTTGAACACATTTATTTGTCACCAGGGGCCTTCGACGCCTGCGGTGTGATTTACTCACAGCTCTGCCGTCAGAGCTTTTGTTTGGTTGTTAAACTTTAGTGTTTTTAAAACTGATACGAGCTGCAAAGGTTTGCTGGAAGCTGCTTTTGGGCTTCACTTGAGAACTGAGTCAATAAACACTTATTCAAATCTGACTCTGAGAGAGGAACTTTCTGATTCACTGCTCAATATCAACCCTTAGGTTTATGTTATTGACAGCTTTTCTCTAGGGTGAATCACACATTTTCTGTCAAGAATCATGTCCAGGCCAAATTACATTATTTACTAATTATATTTTTGCATAAAAAATTAAGCCTACTTTGAGAAAATGTGTAATGCTGAACATCTTACCCCCAAAATTCTCATTTTTGTAATGTATTTTTAAAATTTCAACATCAACATTAATTAAAGGCAGTACAGACATAGCATATTTTATAAATACCTGCATATATAAAATACCAAAATTCTAAATACAATTCTAATTGTATAAGTATAATTTAAACTAAGCTGGCGTTAAAAACAATATAGTAATGAGATTTCTTTGCATTATGATAATGAGAATTGCCAGGTAAAATATGAAATGAAAATTATGTCACAGTGCCATTTTAGGATAATTGGAATAATATTACAGTTTTAATTAATATTTTGAATCAGTTTTTATTTATATATTTTCTGTTTTAATTTTTATTTGACTTACAATGTTAGCAAATGTGTTGGTTTTTGTCATTTTTATTATTTAGTTATTTTTAAAAGGTGTATATAGTTTTTAATAACTGTATTATATAACTTTTAAAAAAATATAGTAATGAGATTTCTTTGCCTTATGATAATGAGAATTGGGGGGTAATATATGTGATGAAAACACAATCAGTGTAATTTCAGCATCATTGAGACACTATTATAGTTTTTATTAATATTTTGAATTAGTTTTTTCTTAATTGGGGTGTTAGTAATTTTGTTGGTTTTGACATTTTTTTTTTTTTTTTAGATATGTCTATTGTTTTTAATCATTTAGTTTCAGTTTTAGTTTGAGTTATTTTAGAAGACCAAGTGACAATTAGAAAAGTTGCTTTGGCAGCTAGCTGAAATAAAATAAGGATTTTATTATTTTATTTTATATTTTATTTAATTTCAGGAGAAGTAAGTGTGTGTGTGTGTGTGTGTTATTTATTTATTTGTAGGTTATTTAGTTAACTAAAATAACCCTGGTCACAATGCAAAGTACCGTTATTCTGCCTATTGCTGCAAATGGATGTAATGAATGAATTAAGAAGCAAATATAAATGCATAACTGATTATACTTGAAGTAACATAAGCAGTTGCAGTTAAACTGAGGGAAAGTGTTAAAATATCAATATCGGTTTCAGATTTCCCAATCGGTGCACCACCAATAATACCAATTATTTACTCTGTCGAGCCAAAACTGTGACCACAGAGGCATCTCTGAACACACTCTCACTGAGTTGCTTTGTAAACATCATGAACATCTGCTCCAGATGCACGAACTGTACTGAGGGAAACCCCATCAGTTTCTGCTCTCTCTCTTCTCAGATGATGCCCATGAGAGAGACTCTCAGCGAGGAAGTCTCCATTCAAGAGCTCAAAGAACACGCCTAATTATCCGCCCTCTTATTTTGCCTCTTCAAAGGATGCGTATCTTCCCGTGAAATATCATTTGCGCTCTATGGTTAGAGAAGCAATAATGTCAAATACTCATTTAGAATCAAATCTCTGAAAATGTCAAGCGTGTCCATGCAGAAACGGGCCTGACGCCTGTCATCCGCTCCTGGAGACGGGGGAATGAACTCTAGGTATCAGAAGCATGAAATATTCCAGACTAATTGGTCCTTCACTAAGCTCCGCCTCCTCAGTTACTGTCACTCATTCAGACAAGCTGTACAGGACGTCCCATAGGAGCGAGCTGGAGATCTGCATCGATTTCCCTACAGATACTGTGAAGTTAGAGAGTTACATGACTAAAATACTGTGAAAAGTTGAAGTACTAAAATTACTGAAGCTAAAATGTAAATTCAATAAAAATGTATATTAAATAAAGAATTTGTGTAAAAAAACAAAAACAAAAAAAACCTAATGACAAATGCCAAAAGCACATCAAAATGTCTAAAACTTAAACTAAAATGATATATATATAAAAAAAACAATTATAAAAAAGCTAAATTATAAATAAATAAATTAAATTATTCAATAGTAATAAATGGCATAACAGAATATAAATAACACTTAAATAACAAAACCTAATGAAAATAACAAAAACATAATAAAATGTATAAACTTAAACAACTTATAAAGAAAACTTAAAAAAACTAAATTATACATTAATAAAATTAAATTATCAAATGTTAATAAACACTAATAAACATAATAGTATATAAATATTATTAAAGTAACAAAACCTAATGAAAATGACAAAAGCACATAAAATAAACTATAATGAAAACTAAAAAAATCTAAATTATATAACAATAAAAAAAATGAATAAAAATATATGTTACATAATAGTATATAAATAATACTAAAATAAAATAAACGTAATTTAACATTTTATCTTAATTTTAACATTTGTGGGGGGGGGGGGGTTCTGTTAAAGTCCATTTAAAACTATGCAAATTGTGTGCTATTCAGAACTGAATTTAAATTTCAGGTGAATTGAATTTGAATAGAGGTAGCAAACAGTATGCAGAATTATACAGATTAAAATCTGAATGTTGAAACTGCCACCTATATAAACATATAGCTTAGTTTATGTTTTCATCATATTTAATAAATTAACTTTTGTTTTCCAGAGCTGAAGAACACTATATATCCCAGAATGCATAACCTCTGAGGAATTTCTCTGAATTACATTTCTATTTATCTTCCTGTCATTTCAATTCCCATTAATTGAAAGAGTTGATTCTTGGAATCTAATTTTAGGACGACAGGACCAGTGAGGTGATGAGGAGCTCTGAGAGCAAACCGAGGAGCTTTATTTGCTTTGAATCCAACAGGGCTTCCATAGAAACAAGCTCCAGCTGTAGAGGAGAAGAAAGAGGAGGAACTGAAGCCTGATGCAGACAATGACAGAATCCATCACAGCCTGCAGGACTTCATTAATGTGTCTCCATTTGTTCTGCTGTGCTGGATTTGATCTGGAGACCAGCGGAGAGGAAGAGGGCCCTCATGTCTGCTGTGTTCACCTCACACGCATCTCAGACAATCAAAGAGATCTGAGGACAGATGCTTCACACAACAGAGAGAGAGGAGACCAGATAGAGAGAGAGAGAGAGAGAGAGAGAGAGAGAGAGAGAGAGAGAGAGAGAGAGCGAGCTCTGCTCACACTGATGCTGGGCACTTATAAAACAACACGACCGCAAAACATTCAGCTCAAATGACTGGCAGAGATTGACAAGCAGGTTTGTTCTGGTTATATTAGCCAGGCTAAGAATGCCTATATAAACATGAAGAAACTTTCTGACTGATCGAAAAAGAGACAATCATTGAAAATATAGCCTATGGAGCAATCACACTGGACTTGGACTTCAGATTTTAAGAATTGGCTCTCTTTTCATTGATGAAAGTCAGTTTGATTTGAATTGACCACAACACATAAGTTGATTTGTAATTTGAACTTCAACAAAGTTGGTGCATTCTGGCAAATTAAGTGCTCTTCCACCATCATCCACAAAAGCTAATTTAATAAATATGATACATATGCTTTAACCATGTAGCCTATTAGTAAAAGTGTGGTTATAAGAAAAAAATCTTTCATTTTGTTTTGTTTTATAACTGTACTGTCTTAATGGTTTGATGTTTATACTGTTTAATAAAAAAAGAAATGACAATTTAGTAGTCGCTGGATATTGGTAGGGACACGGCAAAGTGTTGAGTCATCTCAAAAACAGCGGCAGTCATGTTAACGAGCTGAAGACACATGGCCGATCGCTCCAAACGTTAATCAACTCTGTCATCGGCTGCCATCAGAGTCGCCAACGAGCGAGCGCGTTTCTGCGTGTCTGAGAATCCGAACGACTGAATAGGGCAATCAAATCAGACACGGTAATAAGAAAATGCTTCTTGGAGAGCAGAAATTACCCTTTATGTTGAGATTGCGATTGTCTGATTTGAGGCGAGCGGCGCTGAATCACATCAGAAGCACAGAATAGAGCTAATCAGATTACCATCCCGCAGTATAAACACGGACATTAGGATTCTGCTCTGTTTGCATTCGGCTCCAACTCCAAAAAAAACAAGAGTCATTCCCCTGAATAAATTCATTCTCCGACCTCCAGATAAACGCTCTCGACAGCGTCCTCATGCTGAAGCTAAGATTAACTCCAGATTGCTCATTCCAGTCATTCTGCTCACGGACGCCGGCTATTTGGAAGACAAATCTCACCGTCGGTCTACAAGATCCGTGCTGCAGCACATTTGACTGGCTGGATCTGGAAAGTCATTCGTTCTTCCTCTCATCTGACCCGATCTCAGCCCTCAATCTCGCCCGCCTTCGCCTCCCAACGTCCGATATTCTCGTCGCGAAGATCCATCAAACATCTGACTACACGCTTGGACTGCAGACTGAGTTCTATACACACATACATATTTATGAGCTACAAACGTCTCAGGGAAGCAGAAGCCACTTAAGAGTCTGATTGGTATCGGCGGAGGAGCGAAGGAAGAAACAGAAGAAGTGCTGAGGTGTGGATTTCTGCTGGGATTCTCGTGCATGATGAGGGAAGTGTGAATATAAACTTCATTCATTCAAAAAGTTTTTAGCATTTTCCTGCATCATAAACAACACACAACATCAGTTCAGCAAATAAGAAGTTTGTAAATTGCATTTTAGTTTCTGCACAACAATACATGAATAAATGAAAAACTAAATATTATATTAATTATAAATAAAGTTATGTTATGTTTCTCTGCAAAGGTAGATAGATAAATATATACAACATTATGTCTAAATTCACTAAATAATATTTAAAGTAGTTAGATCAAACATTTCTCTGCAAAATAAATAGATAACTAGATTTACAAAATATTATGTCTAAATTCACTAATTATTTGAATAACATTTGAAGTAGTATAGTTCAAATATTCTCTGCTAAGATATCTGAATAAATAAAATAATATCTGAATAAAAAATAAACAAACAAACAATATTACTGTATATGTATATTTAAATAATATTTCAAGTAATTAGTTTAATTTTTCTTAAATTTTAGAGAAATTAAATTCACACAGTATTCTGGCAAAATTCACTAAACACACATACCAAATATTATTAAATAATATTTAAGTAATATCATAAGCAATTAGTTAAAATATTTTATCTGTTATTAATAAACAAACAAATAAATACATTTGCACAATATTCTGTCAAAATTCATTAAACATATGAAAAAATATCTGAATCATATTTTATATGATCATATTTTTCTCCATAAAGATATACAGACAAATAAAGAAATACACACACACACACACACACTCAACATTTACCAAACACACACACAAAAAAAAAATTGTTAAAATATTTCCCTCTGTACAGATAGATACATAAATGACCAAACAAATCAAATTATATAAATAAATTAAAAATAATAAATAAATGTGCACAATATTCTGTCAGAATTAAAAAAAAAAACCTGAAAACAGAAATAGTTTATCATCTATTGGCGTATGTGTCATTAAACTTTGAACTGACACTAGGAGGCGCTGACAGCTGTTCAGTTGGTCAAACGGTCACAGTTAAGGTCCAGTGCCCATTGACTGATTGGCCCGGCTCTAAACTTTTGATTTGTTGACTATAAGTCTCTTCCTCACTGATACAGACACATCGAGTGTCATCTTCTGCTTCGATTAGAGACTCTCTGGTGTGGTTTCCCAGTCATAGAGCATGACGGTCGCGCGCTGAAGTGCTCTGCTCTCCATCAGTGAGCAAATTGTCAGCTAAAGAGCGAAGACTGCGGCAGGAGATTGATTGAAAGCTGCGGGAGTGACGGATGAGACTGGATCTCTCTATGACAAAGTGTGCAGAGTAAATCTACACTGTGTCTTCATGACAAACTCACCATCAAACACCTCACACGCTTCACTGCTACGCCACCGGACTCTGAGCTCATCACACAAGAGAGAGAGAGAGAGAGAGAGAGAGAGAGAGAGAGAGAGAGAGAGAGAGAGAGAGAGACTGTTGCTGATCCTGCAGGATATTCATCACAGTCCTGCCATAGAGATCTAATTACTGCACAACTCTCTCTCTCTCTGTGTGTGTGTGTGTGTGTGTGTAAAATTCAGAACAGGAAGAGGAATTTACTGAATTGCAATTCAAAGAAATTCAATAGGTTACATTTCATTAGTTTAACACAACTACAAAATAGGCAAGATTTTATAAGCTGCTTCATGTTTAGCTACAATCTAAAGCCATTATAGGGTAAATTATAGGAATGAACATGAAATTAAATTAAATTAAATATCTATATTGTATATGTTTTATGTATTTTTTTTGGGCTGTGGTAGAAGAACACTTACTTTCAGAGACACTCAGAAAAGACCAATCAGAAGGCATCATTCACACGCACCACTGACACGGCATTCAAAACAGCACTGGTGCCTTTAATGAACTGCCAAAAAAGCTTCAGGAAAGATCCGAGCAGTTTGCTGCCTTGCATCAGAATGCAATAAGAGCGATGACAGGTTTAACAAGCCATTTTACACCGTCACAAATCTCAATATCAAGAGTGAGGGAATTCAAACTTCTAGTCATCGAAGGAGAAAAGTGCAAATGCTACGACTGAACTAGATCAGCCTCTCTGACAATGTCGCCCAATGTCAACGGCCTATTTCTATTTTTATAATGTACTATTCCAGCTTTATTTTAACCACTCATTGAAAATAAAACCATTTCATTTACAAATATTATGGATTGATTGACATGAATTTTATTGTTTCTTTTATATTTGTAAGTAAGCTCCATTTAGCAACCACATAGCAACACCCTAGCAGCCATTCAGAACCTCTAAGCAACCACTTAGCAACAACCTAGCAAGTACCACAACATCCTATTATCCTAGCAACCATTCCGTACCTCTAAGCAAGCATTTAGCAACAGCCTAGCAACATCTGCGTATCCTAGCAACACCCTAGCAACCATTCAGATATTCTAATTGAATTCAATCTAATGTAGTCTCTCTTTACATTGCAATTCTCAGTTTGCCCTCAGAACGGTCCATCAGTGAGTGAACGCTTTCTCTAATATTACAGGATGATTCTTTAAACATGTTTCTCTCCAGCTCATTCATTAAGTCCTGAACATGCTCTGAAAGATCTAGTCCAGTCAACACAAAGCCACAACGGAGGCCTTTCATCCACTCACGAGTGTTTGATCTGGACCAAAACTGTCTCAATTCCCAGGACTGGACGTTGGTTAAAAGAAACAATTGATTCCAGCGCAGCTCCAGATCAATAGAAGGCTTTTACACAAGTGCTTCAGACAGCATGAGATTCACAGCTAATTCAGAGCTGCTAATCCACAGAGAAACAACCCAAGCGTGTTTGCTCACCGAGTTCAGGTCCAGGTTGTTTTGGATCCATTCCTTGGCTTCTTCATACTCCTCCATCAGACCCATGATGTACAGCGTGTCCAGAGAATCCACGATTGAAGCGCCTCTGAGTCCACCTGCAAACACAACAATACATCTTTACATGTTCATAAATATACAGCAGATCTCAACTGGTTCTCAATGTAAAATAGCAGATTTACATCGGATGTTCCATCAAAGCACTAGAGTTGTTTATCAGTCAAAAGTATCCTTACAATTAGACAATGTGTTGTGAAATGCAACATGCTAAATTATTAACATGAAAAACATGACCAGAAGTTGACAGACCTGTATAAACAACACAATTAAAAACAAACAAGGTAATTATGACTTCTCACAATTCTGACTTTATTTCTCAGAACTGAGAAAAATATCTCAGAAAGATACAAACTTGCAATTGCGAGAAGTAGTCAGACTTGTTAATGGTTTCTCACAATTTTGAGAAAAATTAATTGTGTGTATATATATATATATATATATATATTTTTTTTTTTTTTTTTTTTTTTTTGCTTTAACAATTTTGAGATTCACTAAATTTGAAATCACATTTTTGGCATATTACATTTACTATTTCTGTCATATCATATATAAGGCAGAACTAGTAAGATTAGTTCACTAGTGTTCTATTCCAAATTGAACCAGTAAATCTCTAAAGTAATCTCTATAAAAATAAGCCACAAATCTCATTAACAGGTAAAAAGTCCACTGACATCAGATGATATCAATAAACTGATAAATATATAATTAGTTTAAAATGAAAATAAATTAACACCAGAAAAGTAAAGAAAAGAAAAGAAAAACACTAAAAACTAAATGAAAGTCAATTTTAGGCATTATAATATAAATCAGGGATTCCAAAACTTTTTTGCCAGCCGTAACCCTTCAACCTAAAATATTTTCTTAAAGCTCCTCTTAGATTTTAGGTTAATATTTCAATAATTGATATGGGTTAATGGTCAATATCAAAAAAATATTTCAGTTTTTATATTGTTTTATTTAGCTTATCATGCTAAAATTATTTATTTGTCCATTTTTATGACTTAAGGGTGTACTTTTTTCAAGAAATGAGCTAAATTCATATTTATGCACACAAATGCACAATACTCATTATAATGAATGCATGCACACTGCAACAAAATCAACGTGCTCTTAAAAGGACAGCGCTCTTCAACATACAGTAGTGCTTTTAAAGGGTTAAATCATTGCCTAACCTATCACTATCCCTTTAAAGTAAGTGCTAGCTAGATGATCTAAATATTAAAATAGGCCAAATTAAACATAACTAATAAGGTTCTGACATATCATGCACTTTTTTCAACTTTGCCTTCAAGTTCCACATTGTTTCAGTTCATGTAATCGAGCTACAAGAACGCTGCATTGCAACTTTACATCTCTATTTATTCAGGTTGAGATGATACACTGAGCCTTCATTGTGGCAGAAACTAAAGAAACTAAACAAAAGCAGCAAATAAGAGCTGATGTGACCGTGCACGAGTCTCGAACAGCAAAACATCCCGTCCCTTATTCCCTCGTCTCACACGACGAGCCCCACGACTCCAGAGCTTTAGCTGCTTTTCATTTGAAGTTATTAAATTCACTTCACATCCTTAATGAAAAATATTCAGAGGCTTTCATTTAATTTACTCAACCTTAAATGAGATTGATCAGGCTTCACCTCTTTAATGTAGAAAATGTGCACAAAAACAAGCTCTTTATTGCTTCAGGAAAGTGCAGGGAGGCAGTCGGCCCCTCGGAGCACACAAAACGCATATTAAGTACAGTACATTACATTATGTACATACACAATGCTGACAAACGCAGAAATATTTCATTCGTCCAATGGGAACAAATGAGGCAATGAAAACGATGCGTTTCAACCTCAAAACGTACGCAGCGTGTCGACTCCCAAAATCCCCACCGCTGCACATTTAATGAGCATTTCAATTAGGAGCTTAAGAACTGAGAAAAAGAAATGAAAAACCAACACCCACAGGCCACAGCCTTTCCCATGACCTCCCTAGAAATACAGCGCGAGGATTTGAAGAAACCGGGGTGCGAATGAGACGTAGCGTAAAGCGAGCCCTGGGCATCGTGTGCCAGTGTGATAATGTGATGCAACTGTGAGCAATGCTGCAATCACACGCTGCTATCAAGTGATGCTGCACAAAAACACCAGCACAAACCAGCGTGTGCACAAAACCAGGTCTAAAAGTGTGGGAATAACTGCAAATAACAGATGAAAATACTCTGAAACGCTTCGGGCTCCTGCAGTGTTTGAGACGTTACGTCAGTTTGGATGCATATGAAAAACATCTCTGCTGGCACAAATAATGAAGGAAACGTGGTGCGATAAGCACAGAAACCTCGCAGCCTGATCGTATCACGATCTTCTGCTGCACAGACCATCAATATGGGTTTGTGTGACCCACAGTGTGACAACAGCCATAAAAATCATAGAACCGCTTGCATCGTTTAATATTAACAATGCATTTGAGGTCCTGAGGTAGACGAGTTTTCTTTAATTAGACAGCTTGAACATCTTTGAGATTATCCTTCTTTCCATTCCATTCAAAGCATGTGTTGTGTTTTACTTCTTTATAAAGTCACACACCAACTGGTGACTCGATCCAAAGACAGTTTTACTTGCTTGCCAAGTGTTCATTCTGGACCCTGTTCACAACTCTGTGTAAATGTTTATTAAGTGTAAAATATTCAGTGTAAACAAGCAGATTTACATGCAAAAAATATTTTATAAATCTGTTTTTATAAATTAACATTCATTTTAAAAAATAAAAGTGAAAAGACATTGAAAATCAGGTACAGAAATGTGAAAAGAAAATGATAAAATATATATTTTTATTATTTTATGTAAACAAGCAGAATTATGTAAACAAGCAGAATTATGTGCAAAATCTATTTTATAACTTTTATAAATTAACAGATTAACAGTAAAAACAATGTATAATAATGTAAAAATGAAAATAAAATATGTATATTTAGGTTCACTAAGGTTGCATTTATTTGATCAAAAATACAGTACAAATTGTGAAATATTATGTGAATAGCTGTGAATATCTGTTAAACTTTCAGCATCATTACTCCAGTCTTCAGTGTCACATGATCTTCAGAAATCATTATAATATGCTTATTTGATGCTCAAGAAACATTTCTGATTATTATCAATGTTAAAAACAGTTGTGCTGCTTCATATTTTTGTGGAAACCGTGATACATTAGATTTTTTCTTTAGGATTCTTTGGTGAAAAGAAAAGTTGAAATGGACTCTTTTGTAACATTATAAATGTCTTTACTGTCACTTTTGATCAATTTAATGCATCCTTGATGAATAAAACTATTAATCTCTTTTTAAAATTGACTGACCCCCAACTTTTTCTTATATTTATTCTAATAATTTTCAGTAACATTTTTGCTGATATTTATATTCTTATATATTTATTATAAAATTAGTAACAATTAATGTTACTTTGTGTAATCTTATGTAAAATAAAGATTTCCATCTGCGTCTGTGTGGTAAAACTACAGCTTTAAAGTTTTATTTGTTGAGTAATATGGGACTGTCACAATGTGCCACTAACTTTAGGTGTAAATTATATAAATCAGAAGTTGCGATCATGTTTTATGCAGCCCAGGCTCATGAAAATACTTTATACATTTCTGCAACAGTTTTTACGTACCTTTCTGCACGTTTTGCGGCAGTTTCAAAGTGAAACGTCCAGAGAGTGGCACTAAAACACGGGTTCAATACATGACAGTGGCACATTTTTGTTACGTTGATATAGGCACGTATTGCTGGGTTTTTATTACGCTGCTTGAGGTATGTATTGTGGTAGTTCATAATTCACATATCCGGGGAGTGTTGATAAAGGTTAATGCTGTATCGTGTTGGAAATATCCCCTACACCAAACCCAACCCTAAACCTACCTGATAGTGTTAACAAATGCAAAAGTGATAAAAAAATGCATTGTGTTGATGCATCCGTGCTATTTTAACTTCATTATGCAGATTTGAGCTGTTTTGTTGAACCGTAGTTTCACGAGGTTCGTACCGGAGCTCTTCATCTCTCAAGTGTAACGCTGTATCGCGTGAGCTACCGAGCAAACCTTAGAATGAAATAGAAAACTCATGCATATGAAGCTGGATATGTGACGAGACCTTCAAAAGTATCAGTTTTCAAGTCGCATAGCATGTTAAAATTGTTTTGAAGTCATAACACAATATTCTGCAAGTAATTGTGTGAAAATTAGGCTTTATTAATCAAAACTCTGGAGCTGTAAATCATACTTTGTGTGAAAAGAAATAAAAGTGGTCAGTTTTACTGCCTCTAGTGTTCATTTCAACTGGAAACTGCAGTGATTCGAACATATAGGTACGTTTTTTTCAGTTTTGCAGAAATGTATATAGAGGCACGTATTTCCAATGAGCCTAGGTTGGCTTTCAGGCACATCTTGGCCCCGTGTGAGCGTCTCTTTTGCCTGTAGGACGGGCCGGACCCCGAGCACACGATCTGCTCTTCATTCTCTCTGCACTACATCAATCTTCTTTATCAGTTCTAATCACGTCGGACGTCCCGGGAGCTGTTCGTCATTCCCAATTTCCCTTCTCTCATCGCTCCTTTCTAATCAAGCTTCACGCCCCTCAGAGTCACGGTCCGGCTTGACCTCTGACCCCGGCCTAATCCCGATCCGGTCCGGCTAATGAGGTCAGCGGCAGAGGCGCAACGCTGTGATCTCCTGCAGTGATCACGGATCCCATTTCCTGCTCCTCTCATTAGTAACAGTGTGGCACACGGCTGAGTGCGATCACGCGAGACTCTGGAGACTGTGTCACGGGCCGGAGACGCACATTTGTCACCTTCAGAGCCGGTCAGGGTTTAATCTGAGGCACAGACGGCGACTGATCGAGCGAGAACGATACGAGGAGCACTGACTCTCACGAGCTATCAGCTCTTCTCTCTCAACACATCTCCACATCTCTGTCTCAACATGTGACTTCAGACAGATTTCTGAAGTCCTAACCCTTCCGTTGAAGCACATCATGAGTTGAGTGTTTACTTCATGTGCTCGGTGTTTAATCATGAATGGCTTCAATTCTTGCTTTCTGTCTGTTATCCTGTGTATCTCATCTAATCTAGTGTTATTACTCTATAAACTATACAAAACTACTGTTTATGTTCAATGAAATAAAAAAAATCTAAACAACAAAAATTAACAAAAAATAAAAATGTTGCCTTGGCAAAGAAAAAAAAAAGACCAAAATAGTTGAAAAACTAAGCTAAAAAAACAACAACTAATTAAACATGAATGTAGACATGACAAAAGCAAATAATAGAATTACATAAATTAAAAGCTAAAATTTTAAAGTAAAATAAAAATAAATGAAAGTATACAGTGAAATTAAAATTTAATATTAATAAATAATTAAATAAAATAAATCTATTAATAAATACTATAATGGTATAAAGACAATAGTGAAATAAATCCAGGTTAGTGTATGCTATGTTTAGAATGGTACAGTACACAATACACATTATATAAACAGCTCATTATATTATATTTACCCCCCCCCCCTAAATAAATTAATGAATGAATAAATCACCAAGAAAAAGGTGCTATTTTAGAGTTAGCAATTACAGCAAAAATTATATATATTACTGTAATAATTAACTAACAATAGTTGTTAGTAATTATTAGTTAACAACATTTACAATATTACATATATACATATATATATATATATATATATATATATATATATCCTTTAAATCCTATAAATCTGTAAAGCTAATTTCATATGTAAGATTTTTCTAATACTGTATATAACTTTTAACTTTGTTTTTCCCCCTTGATTTTGGGGTGAAATATGATCTGTGACTGGCTGCATAAAATGCTTAGATTGTAGGCTTACAAGTTAACATCTATTTTTTCCCCTCATTAAAGATGAATCATAACTTTTCAAGTCATTTACAAACAAACAGAAAAACAAACAAACATAAAAAAATAAATAACTCCATAAATAAATAAATAACTCAAATTATGGTTTAATTTGAGTCTGCAAAATAGGGCTTGTTACCCCTTGGCTAACTGCTAGTTGGTCAGAGTAGTTATTGAGATGGTGTTAATAAAGCTTATGCAGACAGGTTTAATGACATCATTCAACTCAACCACTTCTTTGACCTGTCTATTCAACTCATCCATTTTTGTAACAACAGCCTAAATAAAAGCCATTTGTTATCAAAAGCACATCAAATACACAAAAGATCTCCTCAGCCGCTCCGTACATCTACTAAACAGATTACAGTCGCTCACATATGCCATCAACACAGAGCTGCAGAACGGGGAACGCTCAGGGAACGCTCTTGATTTAGCATCGCTCTGCTCTGTGAGCAGTATTTGTGATATGATGACAAATTACGTTCGAGGGCGGAAGAGAAAGAAAATGATCTTTAATGCAGCGCGCTGCAGGTCCCGGAGGCTCAAGCGTGGCAAATTCCTATTGAAAACACAGGCAAAGCAGTGCTGATTGATAGACTGGGATGAGGCCAGCAGCAGATCAATCCATCACAGCCGCACACGGGCCCCGACACGACGAGGCCCCAAACCCACACTGACACTCAGTCACTCGCTCTGAACACTGCAGCACACAGCTGCTCTCTATACAAGAGAAACAGTGTCATTCAAACAGAACTACTGACCTCAAAGATGCATTTGAGTAAATAAACTGTCATTTTTCATGTTTAATTCAGTTTTGTGTCAAAATGTCTCACTTTTTAGATAAATTAATTAGAGACATAAACAGAAGGGCTGTTATTCTGACGCAAGCGCATTGCAATGTTATTTAGTATCACTGATTTACTACTATAGTTTTTGTTAATATTTAGAGTTTGATTTTATTTTTAGCTGCTCAGTCTTTATTTTCATTTTAGCTGAAGTTTTAGCAATTTTATTGTTTTTGACCTTTTTATTAATTAGTTTTATTTTTAAATTTAATTATGCTTACATAGTTTTTCTTAAGTTTTAGTTATTTTAGTTCTAGTTTTAGTTTATGATAATAACCTGCATTGCATAGGTTTAGGCCAGGAAAACCAGATTTAGTTTTTTCTTTTTCTTTCTATTTTTTTTATTATTATTATTTATTAATATATTTTAATTAATAAAAATAATATTTAATTTAGTTTATACAATGGGATAAAATTCAATTTATAATATTAATTTAAAATTCATATTTTACTTTTAATATCTTTATTTCAGTTTTAGTTTTGTAATTTTACTACTTCAACTCAGTACTTTAATTTCAATTGTTTATTATTTTTTATTTAAGTTTTAAGTATTTTCTATAGTAGTTTCTATTTATCTAGTATCTATAATTTTCTTATAGTTTTTCCTCAATATTTTCTTTAATTTCAGCTTTATTTAAAAAATAAATAACAGTAACAAACAGCACTGAATGCTAAAAAATACTAAAGGCTCAGAAGTGAAAGAGGGGATATATGGCCTTTTTTATTAGATTGAATAAATTTACGAACAGTAAAGCATCTTAAGCACATTTATTCACACCATGCTCTACATTTTGGGCCAAATTCACAAAACAGTTGCACCACTTGCATGCATTATTTCAATATAAAAAAGTGTGCTTTATTTACTTCACATGCAAATTGAGCTTTATTGAGATTAGCAGGATGTCTGTTGATCCTCCATCTCCTTCATCAACATGAACTGTGACAAACACCAGCACCTCGCCTGCCTTTCACTCCAGAACGACTGGACTCATAACCTCGTCTCCATCTGATCATTACCACGAGGGAAACACATTATCAAATGCATGTGCTTTGAATCCGATGCTTTCTTCTCCCGCAAACACACAAACGGGCGGCTGTGTTACAGTAATCAAACGATGCAAACCCCAGCAATGAGCCTAATGATGTCTGCGTCCACCGGCCTGATACCTGCTGCGCTACGGGACAAAACTGAGAGATCAAGACACATCAGAGCTGTAGTCAAAATACATGCAGTGCGTTATGGGAAGAGCAGACAGAGATCCGCTGCTCAGCAATGCCATTGATTAACCCTGTCTGAGGCCTTGACGATCACACACACACACTTCTGCTCTAATGCTGCCTTCAGATCAACTTCCTACTACTAGTGCAACACAGTCCCATAAACGCATTGAGGTTTATATACAGCGTGATGCAGAGACGTGTTAGAATGCTGCAAACACTGGAGGATGATACTGAGAGCGTTCACACTGAAGTGTACTGTTTTAAAGTGAATCCATTTACATCAGAGCATGTTATACTAAATAAAAAAAAACAAGAAATATTTAGGCCTAAATTTAGGATTCATGTATGTGAATTGCATATCAAATTTCCATCCATTTGAATTACACAGTTTTAACAAACTAAAAAACTTAATGAAATGCATATTTGTCAATCATGCATAAATAAAACAAGAAAAAAGTTTCGGTAATAGTACTAATAAACAGAATGTGTTTTAAATACACAATAACCAGCTTCATACATTTATCAATAAATCCAGTTTGTTTCAATCTCATACATTTTATGCTGATTTATGCTGATTCTAAACAATCTGAATAAATGCATTTTAAAAGTATAACTATTTAAATGAAATCAAATGAATGCAAACAGTCAGTTATTATAGCTAAACTAAAATGAAAACTGAAACTAAAGCCATGAAAAATGTTTTCATTACTTGAAATAAAATAAATGTTAAATGAAATTAAAATTTATTAAATAAAAAAATATTTCAGCAAACATTTCTCATTTAAATTTAGTTTAACTTGATGTACTAAAATAACTCAAATTAAAACCAAAATAAATATTAATAAAAACTATATAGACAACTCTTTTAAATGACTAAAACTAACTAAAATAAAAAATAAAAATGCAAAACATTAATAAAAAAACTATAGATGTATCTCAAAGATACTAAAGTAACACTGCAGATAGTTAATAAATAAATTATGCCACAATTTATTTATATTTTTTGAGTGAAATCTGAGATTTTATTTGAGAGAAATCTGACCTGTTTCATATATGTGTGATTGACAAATATGCATCACATTACGTTTATTTTGTTTACGTTGAAACTAGGTAATCCAAATGGATGGAAGTTTTTATGTGCCATTCAAATTAGACAAATACAGAAGAATTATCACTAGTAGTCTCAGAATGATTGGTGAATAATTATAACTAGTCTGAACTCAACTGTTTCTGAACACAGACACATGAGCTCCAGGTCACATGATCTCATCATCGATCTTCACTCTGGCGGTTTACAGATGATATACAGCTCATAATATGATCGTCTGAAGGAATCTGTAGACTCAGCAGATACAGTAAGAGAACTGAAGAGCGATGGAGAAAGACTGATATAATGATGGTGGGAAAACAGGACAAATCACACACGTCACAATTTACTCCAAAAATCTAAAGAAAAACGTCTACTATTAGAATTAAATAACCTTATTTTGAGAACAATTAAGCTACAGTACATAAAAAAACCAACATGTGCAATTTACAGTATGTGGTAGCAATTTGCTGTACTGCATTTAATGAAGTACAGGTGCATCTCAATAAATTAGAATGTCCGTGGAAAAGTTCATTTATTTCAGTAATTCAACTCAAATTGTGAAACTCGTGTATTAAATAAATTCAATGCACACAGACTGAAGTAGTTTAAGTCTTTGGTTCTTTTAATTGTGATGATTTAGGCTCACATTTAACACAAACCCACCAATTCACTATCTCAACAAATTAGAATATGGTGACATGCCAATCAGCTAATCAACTCAAAACACCTGCAAAGGTTTCCTGAGCCTTCAAAATGGTCTCTCAGTTTGGTTCACTAGGCTACACAATCATGGGGAAGACTGCTGATCTGACAGTTGTCCAGAAGACCATCATTGACACCCTTCACAAGGAGGGTAAGCCACAAACATTCATTGCCAAAGAAGCTGGCTGTTCACAGAGTGCTGTATCCAAGCATGTTAACAGAAAGTTGAGTGGAAGGAAAAAGTGTGGAAGAAAAAGATGCACAACCAACCGAGAGAACCGCAGTCTTATGAGGATTGTCAAGCAAAATCGATTCAAGAATTTGGGTGAACTTCACAAGGAATGGACTGAGGCTGGGGTCAAGGCATCAAGAGCCACCACACACAGACGTGTCAAGGAATTTGGCTACAGTTGTCGTATTCCTCTTGTTAAGCCACTCCTGAACCACAGACAACGTCAGAGGCGTCTTACCTGGGCTAAGGAGAAGAAGAACTGGACTGTTGCCCAGTGGTCCAAAGTCCTCTTTTCAGATGAGAGCAAGTTTTGTATTTCATTTGGAAACCAAGGTCCTAGAGTCTGGAGGAAGGGTGGAGAAGCTCATAGCCCAAGTTGCATGAAGTCCAGTGTTAAGTTTCCACAGTCTGTGATGATTTGGGGTGCAATGTCATCTGCTGGTGTTGGTCCACTGTGTTTTTTTTTTAAATCAACGTCACTGCAGCCGTTTACCAAGAAATTTTGGAGCACTTCATGCTTCCTTCTGCTGACCAGCTTTTTAAAGATGCTGATTTCATTTTCCAGCAGGACTTGGCACCTGCCCACACTGCCAAAAGCACCAAAAGTTGGTTAAATGACCATGGTGTTGGTGTGCTTGACTGGCCAGCAAACTCACCTGACCTGAACCACACAGAGAATCTATGGGGTATTGTCAAGAGGAAGATGAGAGACACCAGACCCAACAATGCAGATGACCTGAAGGCCACTGTCAAAGAAACCTGGGCTTCCATACCACCTCAGCAGTGCCACAAACTGATCACCTCCATGCCACGCCGAATTGAGGCAGTAATTAAAGCAAAAGGAGCCGCTACCAAGTATTGAGTACATATACAGTAAATTAACATACTTTCCAGAAGGCCAACAATTCACTAAAATGTTTTTTTATTGGTCTTATGAAGTATTCTAATTTGTTGAGATAGTGAATTGGTGGGTTTGTGTTAAATGTGAGCCTGAAAACCCCAAATCATCACAATTAAAAGAACCAAAGACTTAAACTACTTCAGTCTGTGTGCATTGAATTTATTTAATACACGAGTTTCACAATTTGAGTTGAATTACTGAAATAAATGAACTTTTCCACGACATTCTAATTTATTGAGATGTACCTGTATAATTAATAAAAATGGCATAATATTTGATAAAAAAATATTTTTAATGAAAAATTAATTAAATTATTATTTATGATCTATTTTTTGTTCTGATTCATGTTGATTTATATAATGTTCTATGTTTGTACATTTCAGTGTTTTTACAGCTTTTTTAACATCCGGCCAAAGGACTACAGTTGAAAAAAATATATATATGTATTGTCCTTATAATATATACAGTATATATATATATATATATATATATATATATATAAAATAAATGTTATGGGTAATCATAATAAAAAGACAAAAATGTTATTTAATATGTACTGTCCTTATAAAAAATAAAATGAAAATAATAATAAAATAAAAATTATGGGAATCATGATAAATAAATCAAAAATTAATATCAGATACATTGCAATTGGGGTGAATGTGCTTAATTATGCAGGGCGATAATATAGTTACCTTTTGTGATAAATGACAAAGGATCTGATGGAGCTGCAGTTTTCCCATCATTACTCACTCACGGTTCAATCATTCACTCTTTAAAGGTCCTCATTTTCCCTTTTCAGCTAAAACGGCCAGGTAATAGAAATTAGTCAAATAAATGCATTAAGCTCTGAAAGACTGAAAACTGCTCATCTGCCGAATATGAAAGGCAGACGTGTATTAAAATGGAAACTCTTGATTGGTGGACACTCCAGTTAATTAGCGCTTGATGTAAAACCACCTTGAAGATTCACCTTTAATTTCACTGCATGCTATGAGAGATCAGTAAAACTGTGAAAACAGCTGCAGGAACATATTTACGGCCTGAAACATCTTTACATCCATTCGCCACTCCATAATTTCACTCCGTCTGGCTAATACCTTTATTTTTCATTTACCATTTAATTACAAGTCCACCTTTTCTTCTTTTTTCACCCTGGTTTCAAGAAGGCAGTTATTATTGTTAGCTCTGCTCTGTCCAGATGCGACAGCAAACGTCAAACCTCACAAACCCTCCAGGCAAGAAAACAAGCTCATTTCATGCCTCTTATTTACCTTTCCTCTCCACACATGTGCTTACACCTGACCGGCCCAATCCAATCAGCAGCCTCACCTGCCAGCCAATCAGGTGTTACAGACTCATTTTCAGAGAGCAGATCAAAGCTGATTGGCTGAGAGCAAAATAACTTGAGTGCTGAAACATTATACTGGAAATCCAGATGACATTGTGACAAACGACTGAAATGCATGGAAACGATCGCTGAACATTAACGGGAAACTGCAAACACTGTTCATCTTGGTATAAGTGGATTGTGATGAATTCAAAGCAACATCGAATTATAAGGAGAGGGGGATTTGCACAACACGTTTTCATGTCCAAATGTGCCTTAAAGGGACAGTTCACCCAAAAACAAACAAACAAAAAAATCTTTTAAAAATCTTTACTCATTTATTATATAATATCATGTTGTTTCAAACCATTCAGAATTTATTCTCTTCTGGGGAACCCAAAGATATTTTAAAGAATGTCCAAACAACATTGGAGCCCATTGATTCTAATTGTATATTAAGTAAGGAAGTAAGTAAGGAAGAAGTAAGGAAGTAAGTAAGAAGTAAGTAAGGAAGGAAGTAAGGAAGTAAGGAAGTAAGTAAGGAAGTAAGGAAGGAAGAAGGAAGTAAGCAAGTAAGCAAGGAAGGAAGGAAGCAAGTAAGCAAGTAAGGAAGGAAGGAAGGAAGTAAGCAAGGAAGCAAGGAAGTAAGAAGTAAGGAAGGAAGGAAGGAAGGAAGGAAGGAAGGAAGTAAGGAAGGAAGTAAGCAAGTAAGCAAGGAAGCAAGGAAGGAAGGAAGGAAGGAAGGAAGAAGGAAGGAAGGAAGGAAGGAAGGAAGAAAGAAAGTTTCACTGAATAAGTGTCATCAAGTTTTGGAATTACATGGGAGTGAATAAATTATGACAAAATTTTCATATTTGAGCAAACTCATATTAGTATGATTTCTTGCATCACATTACATTACATCAATATACATTTAAAAAAAAAATATTGTTTAATATTAAAGATATTAAACCTACAAATATTCCAGATATTTCTTCATTTGTTCCTTTCTTTAATTTAAATATTTCAAATTAAATACGAGATGTGGTAATTAATTCATATATTTTTTTTTGTTGACCTGTTAATCATGCATAAAATCACTTTTAAAAATGAATTAATACAACATGAGTTTTTTATGAATATCTTGTTAATTTTCTTACCATTCAAACCATTTAAGTTCATAAAGTGTTTGAGCCAGTGTTTTTTTTTTAAAAACACTAGTATATTTTTATATGTTAATATTTTATAATAATTACCATTTTTAATATATAATAAATGTAATTAAATAGATTATTTAAATAATTTAACATTTTTGCATTATATATAAATATGTATTATTTATTAAATATTTATGATATATTTATGATATTTTTCCCATGTGCTCTTACAGAAACACTTTCTTAAATTACAACAGAAGGAAATTAATCAGTTTAAGTAGCTCCTGCATAACCGGAACCACATAAACATAAACAGAGGAAAAGTGATTGAACTAAAAACGTCTCTCATGGTCATCAAGGGGCTTAAGGGCTTCTGGGTAAAACTGGTCAACAGCGATTAGTGAGCGCAGTAGATAAGGCCGCCATGACTACCGGACGTCGTGATGAAGACATGAGCTCATCATCAGCGGACTGAAATATCCCACAGTCCCTCATTTTCCTGTTGACTTCTGACTTCTTTCCATCTAAGTCGTCACTATAACAAATTCTCCAATCTCCTTTAATCCTCCTGCTCCGTCATACATTCATGGCCAGTTTTTCATTATCTTGCTTGTAATTCCCGAGGGATTCCCTGCCAAACTGCTTTCTTATTTAATCCTGCTGTTTTTATCCACACACTAAAAGTAAATACAGCGTTTTCTTTGAATCAACACAAGCAGATGGATACAAGTGTAACAGAATTATTTAAAGAAACTTTCTGATGGATACCAAATAAAAATTGGAGGAAAGAAAATCTCAGGAAAAACATCTGAGAAACAGAAAACTTCAGTCTAAATTTGCTCTCCATTTGATCTCTCTGCTGCAATTACTCAGATACCAAAGTATGCAATAAAAAAGTCAGATCTCAATAGTGTGATTTTGGATAAACATAAAATCACATCTGGTTAAAATGCAACAACAGATTTTGTTTTACTAATAGACTTAGCAATCTCTGTGTAAAAATAGCATAATGATATCAGCCATCTTTCTGAAGTCATATTTAACCCCCTGTATTTAAGATCTCAATGAAGTGATTTTAGATAAAATCCACAAAATTGGTAGAATACAACAATTTGGACATGGAGACACATTGAGATTCCCATATGTCTGGGACCAAACCATATTAAGCCATAAAACTGAAGATTATAAAAGAAAAGTCTGTAAAAACCAGAATCTAAAAGTATATTAAAATGTCTTTAATATGTTTTGAGTTACATGCATGCAAACCTCGAAACATGCTTTTTTTCTATTTTTAAATGGTCACTATAGTCATATGCAACAAAGATTGCTAAAGTCAATAGATTTCACAAAGGTGGCAGCATCATGATGTTATTTTTACACAGAAATGGGTCTACACCTATATATCTGTGTAAAAATAACATCATGATGCTGCCACCTTTCTAAAGTCATTTTTCTCACCTGCAGTTTGGCTCTAAATCACATTGTGAGATTGTAAATTGTCATTGTGACCCCCCTCTACAAAACAGTGCATTACTCAGTAAATATTCATCTGTGACATTTAATATTTTGGCTTCCATCACTATTTATGTTTGTCTTTCTTCAGAAAAAGATGAACAATATCAAACATTTAAGGCAGGGAAGTTTCTGAAATTTGGTCGATTTGACCTGGAATGGCCCTATAGCTCGTCCATTGAGGCAAAAATTTAAACATTCATCAACATACTCATGCCTTCGATCATATATTCATACGGTTTGGACCTCAGTTGCCTGTTGCTGCAGTGCTGACGTAACATCTGGAAAACCTGCACAGTCACCTGCTCTCAGGCACATCTGCCTCCTGACACCCACTTTACATGCAATCAGTGGCCGGTACCACAGGGGCCCCGCTCAGCACACACAATCACAGCTGCTGCCGGGATCCACCCGTCTACTCCGATACAGATCATGAGCTCCGAACCCCAGCGCACAACCTCGACTACTTGCTAACGGATGTCAGTCAGCTAGAGGAACAAACAATCAAACTCAATTGCGTTTTATCAAGAACTTCTGCAAAACTACAGCATGTGTGGGTTCCTTGCTTTAATGCTTACCTTTGTCGTAAGTCACTTTGGATGAAAGCGACTGCCAAATGCATAAAAGTAAATGCACTTTAAGTGTAAAGTCTGTAAGATGTAATAAAAAACTCTGCGAATGCATCTAGTGCTGCTAAATAAGTATGTATATGTATGGCAGACGGCCAAACCACATACACTGAACAGATGGTGAACCTGAGCTAAAAACAGCCAATGCCTATAATAAAGCTCATGCTATCTGTATGTAAGATGGAAAATGTACGTACATAACAACACTGGCTCAAACTAATGATGAGAGTTGGGTGTGGTATGACCTGTTGGACGGGACAATAAAGACGGCAAATCCATCTATCTATCTGTCCATCCATCCAACATCCCTCCATCCATCCATCCTTCATCATCTATCCACCCATTCATCCACCTACCTACCATCATTCAATCTACTCATCCCTCCATCCATCCATTCATCCAAGTTCCACCATCATTAAATCTACTCATCCATCCATCCATTCACCCACCCACCATCATTCAATCTACTCATCCATCCATCCATCCATCATCTATTTATCCGTCCATCCATCCACCCATACATAATCTATCTATCCATCCATTCACCCACCCATCCATCCATTTATACACCCACCCATCCAACATCTATCCTTTCATCCACCCACCAATCTATAAATCAAACACACACCCACCCACCCGTCTATTTAGCCATCTACCCATCGATATATCATCCACCCATCCATCATCCACCCACCATCATTCAATCTACTCATCCATCCATCTATTCATTCATCATCTATTTATCCGTCCAGCCATCCACCCATACATAATCTATCTATCCATCCATTCACCCACCCATCCATCCATTTATCCACCCATCCAACATCTATCTATCCATCCACCAACCCATCTATAAATCAAACACACACCCACCCACCCGTCTATTTATCCATCTACCCATCGATATATCATCCACCCATCCATCCATCCATCATTCAATCTACTCATCCCTCCATCCATCCATCATCTATCCACCCATTCATCCACCCACACACCATCATTCAATCTACTCATCCCTCTATCCATTCATCCATCCACCCAGCATCATTCAATCTACTCATCCATCCATCCATCATCTATCCACCCATTCATCCACCACCCACCCACCCACCAACCATCATTCAATCTACTCATCCCTCCATCCATTCATCCATCCACCCACCATCATTCAATCTACTCATCCATCCATCATCTATCCACCCATTCATCCACCCACCCACCCACCATCATTCAATCTACTCATCCCTCCATCCATTAATCCATCCATCCACCCATCCATCCATTCATCCACCATCATTTAATCTACTCATCCATCCACCCACCCACCATTATTCAATCTACTCATCCATCCATCCATCTATCCATTCATCATCTATTTATCCGTCCATCCATCCACCCATACATAATCTATCTATCTATCCATCCATTCACCCACCCATCCATCCATCCATTTATCCACCCATCCAACATCTATCCATCCATCCACCCACCCATCTATAAATCAAACACACACCCACCCACCTGTCTATTTATCATCGATATATCATCCACCCATCCATCATTCAATCTACTCATCCCTCCATCCATTCATCCATCCACCCACCATCATTCAATCTACTCATCCATCCATCCATCCATCATCTATCTACCCATTCATCCACCCACCCACCCACCCACCCATCAACCATCATTTAATCTACACATCCCTCCATCCATTCATCCATCCACCCACCATCATTCAATCTACTCATCCATCCATCCATCCATCCATCCATCTATCCACCCATTCATCCACCCACCCACCCACCATCGTTCAATCTACTCATCCCTCCATCCATTCATCCATCCACCCACCATCATTCAATCTACTCATCCATCCATCCATTCATCCATCCACCCACCATCATTCAATCTACTCATCCATCCATCCATCCATCCATCATCTATCCACCCATTCATCCACCCACCCATCCATCAACCATCATTCAATCTACTTATCCCTCCATCCATTCATCCATCCACCCACCATCATTCAATCTACTCATCCATCCATCCATCCATCCATCCATCTATCCACCCATTCATCCACCCACCCATCCATCACCATCATTCAATCTACTTCATCCCTCCATCATTCATCCATCCACCCACCATCATTCAATCTACTCATCCATCCATCCATCCATCCATCCATCTATCCACCCATTCATCCACCCACCATCATTCAATCTACTCATCCCTCCATCAATTCATCCATCCACCCACCATCATTCAATCTACTCATCCATCCATCCATCATCTATCCACCCATTCATCCACCCACCATCATTCAATCTACTCATCCCTCCATCCATTAATCCATCCATCCACACATCCATCCATTCATCCACCATCATTTAATCTACTCATCCATCCATCCATTCATCCACCCACCCACCATCATTCAATCTACTCATCCATCCATCCATCTATCCATTCATCATCTATTTATCCGTTCATCAATCCACCCATACATAATCCATCCATCCATCCATTCATCATCTATCCATGCATTCATCCATCCACCCACCCATTCATCATCTATCCAGCCATCCAACTATCTATATATCCATATAGGCTTTTTAAACCAAAATTCAAAAGTTGACTTGTATAATTGAAAATTACAGTTTTTTTTCTTTGAAATTCATTTTAATTCAACTTCTTACATTCTGCATCCTGTTTGCTTCCTCAATTCAAATTCAGTAAAGGAAGTGATTCTGACCTGCAGAGATCAGTCCTCCCACAGCATTCAGATTTTTTTTCCAGCTCTTTTCACCACCATCAGCAGAACACAAGGTATCGTGGGACACAACGGGGGTGTTCACACAGAGCTTGCTATAAAACTCCTTCAATAAAGCACAGCTCTTTGCTGATAAAGAGCTGGACTGAAGACTGGGTTTTAGGGTTATGGGAGTCTGAGATACACAAGCAATGATGTGCTGATGTATTAATGCTTCCAAATCAGTCCTCACCAAATGAGCCGCGTCCCATGTGTGCATCTGTCATCGGAAAACATTTTAGTCTCAGCTTCATTGACTTTCTTTAACCAGTCCCTTTGAGCCTTGATGGTTTAAAGCAAAAGTCCTTCCTGACAGGGAAAGAAACTCATACATTAAAAATGTTTTATAGATCTATTGACATAGCCTTCCTGAAAAGTCCTATATCTCTTGTCAATAATGCATCAGGTCAAAACACAGGTCAAACTAATCAATAACTTAAATTCCACTCGATGCCCATTGCCCTATTGATGCTGGTCTTTGGCCCCGTCCTGAAAAAAAAAGCAATGCTGCACAGACTGTTGTGTAAAAGTCTGCTGTGAAGGGCTCAGACTGAGGGCGCAAAACCTACTCAATCCAAAAAAACAACAAAAAATCATTACAAAGTCTCAAGTGGTCTGTACACTTCACAGATAGGCCTACACACGAGTAAAGGTCACTAGACCACCACAGTCCACATAATATGCTTCATTTAGGACGGAGCCACACTCTGAGATGAGGTGTCATTCAAGACATTTGCAAGACATATGCAAGACATTTTGAATTGAGTAACTGCAAAAAAATGTTTCAATTTTGTACACAATGGCAATAAAATTAAAAGGATAAATTAAAATTTAAAAGGATAGAAATAGAGTGAACATTAGTTATTACATATATTACAACATTAACTTGTAGATTCTTTTAAATTGTTTATTTATTTTATATTTATATATTTTTATATCATAATCTTTTGTCATTTTTTTTTTTTTTTAAACAGGACTTACCAGGCCATCGCTGTAAGCAAGATTCTTGCTCTTAATGGGATAGTTCACCCAAAAATGAAAATTCTGTCATCATTTACTCACCCTCAAGTAGTTCCAAACCTGTATGAATGTCTTTGTTCTGCTGAACACAAAGGACGATATTCTGAAGAATGTGGGAAACAGAGCAGTTCTGGGGCACCATTGACTTCCATAGTGTTTTTTGTTTTTTTCTACTATGGAAGTCAATGGTGCCCCAAAACAGCCTGGTTACAAACTTTCTTCAGAATATCATCCTTTGTGTTCAGCAGAACAAAGACATTCATACAGGTTTGAAACTACTTGAGAGTGAGTAAATGATGACAGAATTTTCATTTTTGGGTGAACTATCCCTTTAAGTGACTTGATAAGATGTCTTAGAGTGAAATAAACTAATATTATAAAAACATTAAAAATTCATCGAAACCAAATAGATGTCACTTCCTGGAGGATGATGTTATTCAAATATGGCGTATCATTGTCATCTAAACAATGATTTTTGGATGTGATACACCATTTTAATTCTAAACTAAAATTAATCCTGTTAAAGTATTTTGCAATTGAAATAAACCTGAAATAAGATAATAATATATACATATTAGATGAAAAATATTAACTTAAACTTATCTTCAGTAACTCTGAAATCTAAACGAAATTAAACAAATACTTTTAAAAACAAAAACTAATAAAAAGTACAAATATTTTCTAAAACAAAATTACATAATTACTAATGAACTAATTATGAACTAATGAAAAATAATAATATAATACAATTCATAATTATAAAAAATAATAAAAAGCTAATTGTGACCTCACAGTTTATAATTCAGTAATTCAGACTTTTTTCATGCACTTATGAGTTTCTCACAATTCAGAATTTTCTCACAATTCTGATTTTAAGATTGTGAGATATAAACTAAGAATTGCAAGATATAAACTTGCAATGGTGAGAAAAAAAGTCAGAATTGTGAGATAGTCACAATTAGCTTTTTTATATATTTATTTTTTTCCTTGGAAGAAACAGGCTTCCATCATAAAAATAATACTAGAATAAGTGCATTCAGCAAGACTGTGTCAAAAGCAGTGACCTGTTACTCTCTAACTGAGTCTCCAGGGATGAGAGCAGAACCGGTGGAGGGTTCAGGAAATGAGATGTGATTAAAGGACACAAGTGTGATAAGAATGGAGAGCACATGCTTGTAAAAGAGCGCTGTCGGGAGCCGCTGGTGGCCGAACCGCAGTCAATCCCATTAGCGCCTACAGAACATCTACAGTTACAGGAAACAGGCGTGAGATTGGAGCGGGCTGTTCCTGTGACCGGTAAAGTGGTGTTCCTGTCAAACCAGCATGTTTCACCACAGGCTGGATGCATTTGATGTCTGCTGTGTGTTTTAATGTACAGCGTACGTTATTGACCTACATCTTATAGCTGTGAACATAATTAAGGAGCTACATCCCGCTTTAATCTGGTATTGTGGGTAATCCGTGACAGAATGCGACTAGTAAACAATGCATTAAGACGACTAACCTTACGCACTCATGTTTTTCTACATGCAACGTGACGGGAGAACTAGAGCAGACGCAATACAATGAGCTCCCAACACAAGATAAAGTGCAACACATACATTTTCTAAATAAAAACAAGACTTTAAAGAACAATTAATCTAGTGTCATGTAGAATTTTTATCAGTATAAAATCTGCTCAGTGTATTTGGCAACATGAAATTGCATTTGCGACATTTACTTCAGGATAAGAACATGCATTATAAAAGTAAAAAGTGTCAGTTTTGATATCATGTTAACTAAGGCAACTCAATCAACTGGAGAAAGAAATCTCCAAATGAACATGACACTACATTTCATCCTCTTTAGCTGAAATCAATCTAAAGAAAAACTCCAATCTGAAAATATCATGTTAGTTGTGATTTATGTTATTTTATTTTTTCTTCGAAGTGGAAAAACAAAAACTTTTTGTGTATGCATGAACTAATTCTGTTTTTTAACTAAATGCAAATACATTTAAGAATGCCAGCAGATGGGAAGATTATTAGTGAATAATAACTTAAAACTGCATGGCATATGCATGACTGTTATTGTATTTTTATTTTTATACGTTTTGGGGCTTGACATCATAAATCACCATCTGCTTTCTTTGGAAAATAGAATCTGCCTAAAATAACCTCTCAACTCTCTTTGTGTTTCATGGAAGAAAATAATACAGTGTCAATGAGGACTATTCATATCAAATCAAATCAAATCACTTTTATTGTCACGTCATCACAGCACATGTGCCTTGATGATTGAAATTCTTGAGAACGTGCTCGAGACAGTGCAGAAACAATTAACATATAGACAGTACCATTACATACTTACAGACTTATACAGATGACAATGTGCAATATACACATACATATACTCAGTACACACAGTGTACTGTTAGACATACTTACAGTTATCAATACACATTATACACAGTATGTACACATTCTACATTATGTACACATATATACATACACAGTAATGTGCAACGGTGCAGTAGATTGTACATAAGCTGGATACGCAAATGTCATGTATGTGCATTGGATGGTATCCAGTGTTAGCAGATTGTTGTATTTGTGCAGTGTGTACGTGTAGTCCAGTTTGAACTGTGGAGTTAAAGTGCAGTGCGTGGCATATCGTAAAGTGGGAGTGTGCTGTAAGGTGTATTAGTTCTGCCTGTTCATTAGCCTGATAGCCTGAGGGAAAAAGCTATCCCTCAGTCGGCTAGTGAGGGATCGGATGCTGCGGAGACGTCTTCCTGAGGGCAGCAGAGAGAACAGTCTGTGGGACGGGTGGCTGGAGTCATTGGTGATCCTCCGGGCTTTCCTTATACACCGCCTGGTGTAGATGTCCTGGAGGGAGGGAAGCTCACCTCCAACAATGTGGCGGGCAGTTCGCACAACCCTTTGCAGAGCTTTGCGGTTGCCAGCGGTGCTGTTTCCAAACCAGGCGGTGATGCAACCGATCAGGATGCTCTCCACAGTGCAGGTGTAGAATGATCTGAGGATGCTGGGGCTCATTCCAAACTTCCTCAGCCGTCTCAGGAAGAAGAGGCGTTGATGTGACTTCTTCAGCACTGCATCTGTGTGAGTGGACCATGTGAGATCCTCGGTGATGTGAACACAGAGGAACTTAAAGCTGTTTACCCGCTCCACAGGTGTCTTGTCGATGGTGATAGGTGTGTGTTCTCTGCTCTGTCTCCTGAAATCCACCACCAGCTCCTTGGTCTTGTCGATGTTGAGTGAGAGGTGTTCTCCTGACACCATTTAGTCAGGGTACTCACCTCCGCTCTGTAGGCCGTCTCATCGTTGTCAGTGATCAGGCCTATCACCGTTGTTTCGTCAGCGAATTTGACGATGACGTTGGAGCTGTGTGTGGCTGTACAGTCATGTGTGTACAGGGAGTACATGAGTGGGCTGAGAACGCAGCCCTGTGGAGCACCAGTGTTGAGGGTCAGCGGAGATGAAGTGTTGTTGCCCATTCTGACCACCTGACTTCTGCCTGTCAGAAAGTCCATGATCCAGCTGCACAGAGATCTGTTTAGTCCTAGATTCTGGAGTTTCGCAACCAGTGTGGCAGGCACTATGGTATTGAATGCGGAGCTGTAGTCCACAAAAAGCATCCTCACATAGGCATTCTTGTTTTCCAGGTGGGAGAGAGCAGTATGCAGGGTGAAGGCAATAGCATCGTCTGTGGAACGGTTGCTGCGATATGCAAATTGCAGCGGATCCAGTGAGGCAGGCAGCACAGGGAAGATGTAGTCTCTGATGAGTTTCTCAAAACACTTGCTGAAGATGGGTGTTAGAGCAACGGGCCTCCAGTCATTCAAGCATGTGATTTTATTTTTCTTTGGTATGGGCACAATGGTGGATTTTTGGAAGCATGAGGGAACCACAGACAGAGAGAGGGAGAGGTTGAAAATGTCTGTGAAAACTCCGGCTAGCTGGAATGCACATGCTCGGAGCACACGGCCTGGGATGCCATCAGGACCCACAGCCTTATGGATATTCACCCGTTTGAAGGATCGGGTTACATCAGCGACAGAAGTGGAAAATGCACTTGCCTCTTCTGCAACAGCCGCGGGAGCGCTCTCTGTGTGGGCGGGGTTGTGAGCCTCGAAACGAGCATAAAAATGATTAAGCTCGTCCGGTAGAGAGGCGGCAATGTTCACTGTAGCTGGTTTATTCCCTTTACAATCATTTGTCTATATCTGTAGGTCCAAGAACAGCACACTTAGAAAAATACCATTTGACGTAAAAGTTATTATTATTATTTTTTTTTTTAACATCTCACTTATAATCTTTCCCTCTGCTACAGTTCTCAAATATCATTTATGGCATTTTCATATCACATGCATGAATTAATGGCATTTTAACTGAATGCAAACACATTTAAAAGGGGCTGCAGATGGAAAGATAATCAGTGAATAACAACTTAAAATTGCATGTCGTAATGTCACATGCATGACTATCATATTTTTATTTTTTTGGCCTTTATGGAGCTTGAAAGCATAAATCATCTACTTTCCTTGGAAAACAGAAGCTGAAGAAAATAACCTCCAAACTCTCTTTGTGTTTCATGGAAGAAAAAAAAATAATGCAAGGTCAGATCAACATCAGGTGAGTAAATAAAGACTTTTTATGCACTTAAAAGTTTTTAGTCCGAAATTTAACATGTATGTATTTGAATTGCATATACAATTTCCACCCATTTGGATTACACAGTTTTAACAAACTAATAAACTGTGATGCATATTTGTTAGCCATGCATAAATAAAACAAGATTTCTGCACTCCAAAACCATAGCAAAGTTTATTATTTGTATTTTAGTATTTGCATCTATTTAATTTTATTTAGATAATCATATTTTCAAAGTGCATTTATTTCCTGCAAATAGTGTCATGTGAATGTACAACGGCGCGAGTTGGTGGGGCCAGGCCCTCGACCACTGACGCTTGGCAGTGTTTTTTGATGGATATACGTGATTATATAAAGGAGTGACTTTTGTGTTTTTATTGTCCTTCCCTCTCTCCCTCCCTTTTGATTGGACCTTGAGATGTTGAGTATGTGTCTGTTGTTTTGTTTTGTAATATTTTGGATGTTATGTTGTGTTATGTGTGAAAAAAAAAAAAAAATACTGTTGATAACAAAAAAAGTGCATTTATTCATTTGCATAAATCTGAAAAAAGTATGAACATGGTTAAAATATGGCTATAGCTGTGAAACAAGAAGTATTCAATTAGTTAAAATGTTTAAACAAATCAGATTTATTGATGATAAATGTATAAACCTGGTTATTGTGTATTTTAAAACCAATTGAGTTTATTAGTACTATTACAGAAATCTGATTGTTTCATTTATGAATGACTGGCAAATATGAATCACATCTAAAACTGTGTACAATTTTATATTCAATTGAAATCTGTGTGTAGAGCTCTGTATACATATATGTAGTTGTTTCTCTGGTGGATTACACTCGGATTGAGCTGAAACGTCTCGCCTGGCTGTGTGTTTAACTGTGAGAGCCAGCTCTGTTTAGTTTCTGGAGTTCATTCCCAGCGCTCGTCTCATCCGGTTGCCAGCAGAGGCCGAGATGTTGGAGGTTATTTGAAGGTCAGCTTTGATTGTTAGTTTGTCTCAGTTTTGGTGAAAAGCAAGAGAAGGAAAGCCAACGTTTCCATGGACACATGATAAATCGAGTTGGGCTTCATTAAAAATCCCACAATGCTCCTCTGCGTCGGCGCCTCCAGACCAGACACAGGGGGTGCAGGGGCGGATTTGGAGACGGTCCAGGGTCAGAGTCTTGTACATTCCAACCAGCATGTAGCGCATTTGTTCTTTCCGTCTGGAAGCGGTGGGCCGCGCAGCGATTTGCTTCATTTATAAGCCTGCATAAACGCAGCATTCCCATTCCAAACTATTGTTTCTCATTGGGCTGGAGCCGGAGAAACAGGGATTGGCTCACAAATGTGTGAGCGATAAACAGTAAGTATTTTAGCAACAGTTTAGTCTAGGGACCAATTCTCACTGTGAACTAGTTGCTTATTAGCATGCATATTACTGGCATATTGGCTGTTTTTAGTACTTGTAAAACATATTTATGCCTTATTCTGCATGACCATATTTTAGATCCCTTACAGCAGGGGTCATCAAACTTGATCCTGGAGGGCCGGTGTCCTGCAGAGTTTAGCTCCAACTTGCCTCAACACACCTGCCTGGAAGTTTCAAGTATACGTAGTGCTGTGTATCACCAGCAAAGTCACGATACGATACGCATCACGATACAGATGCCACGATACGATACGTATCACGATACGGGACTGCACTGAATTTCACCACAGAATAATTTATTAAAACAGCTGTTTATTAAACACTGCATACTATAGGGCCATTGCTACTGGCAGAGCAGGCAGTTGACCTCTGCATTATGAGGGGCCTCCATAACTGCACCACAGTACAATATAGGTAATGGCATATGTTTCATGTTTACATTGAGCACTCCCCACCAGGTACAATATTCTGATTGTTTGCATCTTGTTTTTAAGCCCATAAATAATAATGTACTCTAATAAATGTATAATGTACTCATAATATATTAAAAAAATCATCTTAACATTGCTGTTAGGTTTTTATTACACAAAATAACGCACTCTCTACATTTAAAAAATAAAAATAAGAATTAGAGAGTGAACTAATGCGCTGTTTTCACTGAATCTCATGCGCACAAACATGCTCAGTCACTCACACAGATCACGTTGCGGCCGCACACAGGCATTCAGCAACACAAACTTCTCAGCGCTGCCCCGCAATTTTATCAATAAAATAGCATAATCGCTCAAGAGCTACTTTATCTTTCTCAACAAGGAGCTGGTAACATCATTGTTTCTAAAGGAATTTAAAAGTCACAGCTTCACTGTTAATAGAGAAACGCGGTAAAACGGTGATTAATACATACACAGCCTCCTCTCTCTCTCTCTCTCTCTCTCTCTCAGAGGGAAGCTCTGTTTCGGGGATTACGTCTCTATATACCAGGCAACCCCGGTTGTGTTCCTCTGTGGCCAGATTAAACCTGGATCAAACCTTGTTGTAGCCTATATATTATGCTCTATTCATTATTTTTTAGAAACCATGCACTATTCTACTCCATTTTAAACGGTGTTCTTGTATTCAAATTAAGGGCGGCCCACTGGTGCACACGTGCAACAATATCGATACAGGGCCAGCTGTATCGATACTCGTATCGTCAAATCTCTGTGACGATACATCATCGTATTGATATTTCGAACACAGCACTAATACCTAGTAAGACCTTGATTAGCTGCTTCAGGTGTGTTTGATTAGAGTTGGAGCTAAACTCTGCAGGGACACCGGCCCTCCAGGACCGAACTTGGTGACCCCTGCCTTACAGTATTAGTACTTTATTTGAGTATTTTTATTTTGAGAAAATGTTACTTTTTTACTACATACAGTACCAACTGGTTCATATTTTGAACTGGAGAAATCATCACCTGCTCTTTTGTGAATTAACTGGTTCGCAAACCACACTGAACGATTCATTCACAAATTCACAAATAGAGCGAGTTGACAACACTCTGATTCCAATGATCTGGTCAGAGCAAGTCTTGAGTTAACGCCTCACTGATTCAAATGATCCGGTCAGACAGAGTCTCCAGTCAACGACTCACTGATTCAAATGATCCGGTCAGACAGAGTCTCCAGTCAACGACTCACTGATTCAAATGATCCGGTCAGAGCAGAGTCTCCAGTCAACGACTCACTGATTCAAATGATCCAGTCAGAGCGAGTCTCCAGTCAACGACTCGGGGGTACGTTTCCCATACAACGACGTAACTCGCTGATTAACCACCATAGTACGATGCATTGTTGTGGAAATGAACTAGCTAGCCACGTCTGTTTCCCGAAAACGGTTGCATCTCCGTCGTTTGAACCACATTAGTTCAACAACATCAGTCCAGTGTTATTGACGTCACACGCATTTGGTTGAGAAATAACTTCTGCTATTTAACTGATTAGAGATCTCTAAGATGCTGGTGTATTGAACATGGCGCCTGATGACTAATTTAATATTTTTTGTTCCCTGTAATTTTGCTTTATTTGATGTTTGATTCATTGCGGGTTCCCTCTTACGTCATATTCCGGGGTTCCCTTAGGTATTTATGCACATGAGCGCTCTTCATAAACGGCACTTATTGAGGATGCGCAAAAATACACAGATTAAAATGCATTTATATTTAGATAGAATGGTATATATAGATTGTACTGCATGTTAGCTTGCTTATTGTGCCCAAGAGCATATTTATTTAAGCCCACATGTCTTACTAACAAGAAACTATGCTTCTAACCACAGGTCGAGAGCTGTAGTTCCAACCACGTAAGTTTGCAACGCTGTTTGCGAATGTGCGTTTGAACTATGGTTACGGGAAACACCAAATCGTTGAATCATGTTGGTAACAACGAAACTTGAGACCATAGTTGGCTAACACACCCCAGAGCGAGTCTCCAATCAACAACTCACTGACACAAATGATCCAGTCAGGGGTGCGTTTCCCAAAAACTACTATGGTCGCAAGTTCCGTCGTTACCAATAGAGTTCAATGGAACTAACGACCATAGTTAGCTAACGATGCTTTTGGGAAACGCACCCCAGAGCGGCTTTCCAGTCAATGGCTCACTGATTCAAATGATCCGGTCAGAGTGATATTTTAACATATTTGATGTTTGATGATTATTTAAAATATATAATATAAAATTATTAAATATAAAGTATATATGCTAAAATAAAAATACAGAAATCATAAATTAGTACTTTTAATACATTAAAAAAATGAATACTTGTGTACTTTCTCAAGTAAAATTTAAAAGGAGTACTTAATACTTTTACTGGAGTAATATTTTAGTAGTGTATCTCTTTCTCAAGTACTTGATTTGTGTATTCCGTCCACCACTGGTGATACACTTTTACAAAAGCAAAGATTTAGGATGGTTTCCTAGGCGGGGAGCTCAACCGCCTCTAGCTATTTCCTCTACCCCCCCCCCTTCCTTTTCTAACAAGAGTATTTTAAATGCATCTGAATCAGCAGTATGCAAATCCAAACTCACAGCCAGAGAAACGTCTGAACAAACTGAATTACATTAGCACATTTAGTGTGCCTTCACAGCGTCTGGAGCACATGGGCTTTGACAGTGCTGTCATTGATTAGGTGTTACAAACAAGTTTGTTAGGAATGCATGGATTTAACTGAGAGCGCATCTGCAGGTTTATCCTGTGACGCCTCACCCATAGATTACAGGTCCAATGCAATCAATGTACTTGATCACAGAAGTGGAGACAAACATTAAGCTGCAACTCTGACAATGTTTTTTCAGTGCTTTTTATTAAGGCAGCATCGATATTAATATTGCTCATATTCAGGGTCAGCGATGTGATCAAAGCTCAACACTCAGTGCTACAAGAGTATCAAAGAGACTTTCATGCAAAACAGTAAGCAACCACCAACAACACCCTAGCAACCACATAGCAATGCCCTGGAAACCACAAACAACACCCTAGCAACCACATTGCAATGCCCTGGAAACCACATAAACAACACCATAGCAACCACATAGCAACGCCATGGAAACTATATGAACATCACCCTAGCAACCACATTAACAACACCCTATTAATCACATAACACCTTGGAAACCATCCACAACACCCTAGCAACCACATAGCAACACCATGGAAACCACATTAACAACACCCTAGCAACCACATAGCAACACTGCTGAAACGATAAACATCACCCTAGCAACCACATAGCAACGCCCTTGCAACTACATAAACAACACTATTGTAATCAGATAGCAACACCCTGGAAACCAACCACACAGCAACCACATAGCAATGCCCTGGCAACCACATTAACAACACCCTTGTTAACACATAGCAATGCCCTGGCAACCACCCCCAACACCCTAGCAACCACATAGCAACAACGTGACAACCACATAACACCTTAGCAACCACATAGCAAAACCCTAATAACCATATAGCAATGCCCTGGCAACATCCCACAACACTCCAGCAACCACATAGCAATGCCCTAGCGACTACTCACAACGCCCTAGCAATGACATACTGTAGAAACATGCCAACTGGCTAGCAACCACCAAGGTCATAACTCTTCATGTTACTGTAATTGCAGGTTTAAAGGTTTGCTGCAACAAAAACTAAAACTAGATTTTATCTAAGCAAAATGCGGTATTAGTTTCAAAGTAATAAAAAAGTAGTTTCAGTTTTTAATCAAATTATGTTATTTTTTCATCTTTATTACAGTTTCTTCAGAACTTGTAAAAATCTAGTTATTTTACTTCATCTTTTGAATGTTTTATGTACAAATAAACAGAGCTTGAATTCATCAATAGTTTATGACCACAAATGTTGGTGGGTTTAAACTTGAATTTGTTCTGTTTTGTGTATTTTGTTGCAAAGGCTCAATTTAAACTTTAAATCCTGTATTCTGGTTTGATGCCCCATTTATGTCTATTTGCATACTGAAAAGGGATTGGTCTAACATCTACAGCTACCAGTAAAGCAGCAGAACCGAAGCCTAAGACATGATTCTTTTGTTGCAAGCACTGCACTCTCCTTCAGGAAATGCAGATCTAGTTTTATATGAAGGTAAATTAATGCCTAAAAGATTTGCATGTGAAGGGTAAGAGTTGTGCAAGTGTACATATGATTGCAAACGTAAATTAAATTTGCATGCGCAAGAAACGATTTGTAAAGGTGCAAATCAAGATTCAAGTGCAAGAAAAAAAGATTCGCAGCATTTTACTTTTTTTGCAAGTGTAATTACGGTCAAAAGCACTGCAAGCCTGTGATCAGTGATTTGCAAGCGAAAACAACAGTTTAAAGAACTGCAAAACGGATTGACCGCGTAGAACCAATCTGTATGTGTAAAAAAAAAAAAACTGTCAATTGTCTAAATGACTTGTGTATGTAGAGCAAACATTTCCCAAAATAATCCGATATGTACAGCTCCGTCTTTCTTTTATCTGCGCTTGCAGTTTTGGCACGATTCTCGCACTAACTGAGTTTTGCAAGCGTGAGGGGAGGGCGGGACCTTCTTCTTGTAGCCAATCAAATGAGACTCTCGCTGACTCTCCATTTACTCTTATCTGATTGGTTCAAATAAACACATCATACGCCA
Source organism: Schizothorax lantsangensis (assembly GCA_027422415.1). Classification (NCBI taxonomy): domain Eukaryota; kingdom Metazoa; phylum Chordata; class Actinopteri; order Cypriniformes; family Cyprinidae; genus Schizothorax; species Schizothorax lantsangensis. The sequence goes on along the minus strand of CM049850.1, from coordinate 33,479,888 downwards.
AAACATTTATCTTCATTTAGTTCGGGAACGTTCTCGCTGCCGGAATGGTACTTTTAACGTACACATACAGTAAAAAAATAATAATAAATAAATACCAACTTAATTAAAACATGATACTTTATAAGTAGTGTTCCTTTAGGCTAGACTGCTGGTGTTAACATTATTTGGTTTGGTTTGGCTTTACATTGAAATTTCCTAATCTGCTTACACCACTGATGTTAAACTTTATAATTAAAAATGTTATGTGACAATGCTCAACACTATGTTATCAGAGTGCTATACTTTATAAAACCTTTTTTTACTATGCCAATAAAGCTATTTAAATCTGAATTTGTCAATTTTCAGACCATGTCTCTGTTTATGGTATTTAACTCAATTGTATATTTTGAAATTTCAGTATTGATTCTTATTACTTTCATGTGACCGATCAAGCTATTTTATGAAGCAAGAATAAGTAACAAAATGCTTTCTTTGTGTTCAGATTTGACTAATGCAAAAATTTTGATAAATATGTATTTAATAATGTCTAAATATATATCCAAATTCAAGTAACTAATTGTTTATATATAGAGCTAAACAGCCATCTAGTGGTTACACGATGGTATTACAGATGATAAATGGTGAATAAGTCAGTGATAAATTAATAAATATTTAAGTAATATTTTGTAAAGTACCCTTAAATTACAATGTTAAAGAAAAAAAATATTACTGTTGGTTCTGTAGGTTCAATTATTATTGAACCAAATTTTTGTAAAAAAAAAAAATGGAACCATCCCTGATCATGACAGGTGAAATTATGCATAGGCTAGTGCAGATACTAGTCCTTCTTTAAGTATCATCAAAATCACAATATAATATTACAATAAACTAATATATCATATAGCCTGTTGAGGAGGAGAAGATACTACACAGCTCAAAATTCAGTATGAACACATAGCCTATAATGGTACACAACTTATAAAATATCATGTTTTAATTAAGTTGGTATTTATTTATTATTTTTTACTGTATGTGTACGTTAAAAGTATCATTCCGGCAGCAAGAACGTTCCAGAAATAAATGAAGATAAATGTCTTGGCGTATGATGTGTTTATTTGAACCAATCAGATAAGAGTAAATGGAGAGTCAGCGAGAGCCTCATTTGATTGGCTACAAGAAGAAGGTCCCGCCCTCCCCTCACGCTTGCAAAACTCAGTTAGTGAGAGAATCGTGCCAAAACTGTAAGCGCAGAGAAAAGAAAGACAGTGCGGCGCATATCGGGTTATTTCAGGAAAAGTTATGCCCTGCGTACGCAACACGTTGTTTACACCTTTGCAACAGCTTTATTTTACACACGGAGACATATTCTTCAGAGTGAATCCGTTTTGCAGTTCTTAACACCACTGTTTTTGCTTGCAAATTGCCGTTTACAGACTTGCAAGGCTTTTGGCCGCATTTCAGCGAAAAAAACGTGCCAAAAGTGTAAGCGCGGAAAAAACGTAGGTCAGAAGAATACAGATCATATTTATTCAAATTAATATGAAGTTGCAGTTTTCAACACATGATTTACACTTACAAAACATAGTACAATGATGCAAGTCCGGTTTTCTTGAGCTTATAACTTGATTTACACCTTTACAAAACTTATTTTGCACATGCAAATTTACTTAACGCTTGCAATGTCACTTACACTTACACAAATATTACCCTGCGCATGCAAATCTTTTTGACGTCATTTTACCTTCATAGTTTTAATGATGTAAAAAATCACTGTGCTAAAATCACTTTTATGATGAATCACGAAGACCTGAGAGATTTATCTTCAAACGTCTCTCTACAAGTACTGCGTATGACATCCTGGAGCGCTGCTCTCTGGTTCCTCATCTCTCTATTACAGCTGTGTTAGTGTATCCCGTGACCCCGCTGACCTCTGGCTCTGCCTGTAATGAACAGTAATGGCCTGCAGCCTCGAGCAGCAGCAGCGCAGGAACAGACCCGCTCACCACGAGAGCCGCTAAATGAGAGTGAGAGAGAGTAATGCGTAATAGATGGAAACCGACTGATAGTACAAATAAAGGAGAGGCGGGAGGCACAAGTGCACTAACGGAAATGAAAAAGCCAACAATATACAGGAAGTGAAGATGAAAAACAACAGTATGGGAAAAAAGGCTGAATAAATGCAATACGGGAAAATACAGGAGAAACATGAGGACATGCATGTGCTATAGAGTCTGTCATATTTGTTTGCTAAAGTTTTACTGGTTGCTATGCATTTTAGTCTGTTTTTAGACTGCCATATGTGGTTGCTAGTCTTTTACAGGTTGCCAGGGTGTTGCTATGTGTTTTAGTCTGTTTTTAGACTGCCATATATGGTTGCTAGTGTTTCACTGGTTGCCAGGGTGTTCCTATGCATTTTAGTCTGTTTTTAGTCTGTCATATGTGGTTGCTAGTGTTTTATATGTAGCAAGCTGGAGAGAAGTGTTGCTATGCACCATTTTCCTTCTCGTCTGTCATCCCAATCGAGGAGGCTTACCAACGCTCCAAGGAGTGTTTCAGTGCTGTTGCCATCCCCCGTGTTGCTATGTAGGCCAGTCTACACACCGTGTCTTTATTCTGTCATATATGGTTGCTAGTGTTTTGCTGGCTGCCAGAGTGTTGCTATGTGTTTTATTATGTCATGTATGGTTGCTAGTGGTTTAATGGTTGCTGGGCCGTTGCTATCGTCGATTGGGTGCCTCCCAACGACCACCAGGACAGTCCAGACCAGCTGTTTTTAGTCTGTCAAACGCTATGCCAGCCACCTTCTCCAGGTTGCAAAACTCTTTTGAAACCGCACCAACAAACAGGTTGCCAGGGTGTTGCTATGTATTTTAGCTGATAAAGAAGTCGGACTGGAGGGTGTAAAACTGCCCCGAGGAATTAACAGAGTTGAATGCATGCGGCGATCCGTAAGTGAAGGACGCTTTGCCGCAGGATATGAAACATCTGCCTAAATGCATAAATCTTGGACCCAATGCTAAAGCATGTAGTCTGTCTACACGCGGATTCGAGAAAAAAAAGTCTGTTTTAGTCAGGCAGTCATCGCCATATGTTGCAAGGTTAAACCTTGCTGGCCAGCTACCACCCAATATCTTTGCTATCCGTGTGTTTCAAGGCCCCAGTTCAGACAAGGACGTAGCACTGGTGACCAAGTTGCTTGCCCTGACAACATACATTGAAAACGGATTCCAGCAAAGTCAGAAAACTGGGTGACCGTCTTCCTTACCTAACCGCGGACATTGTTATGTACGGTTGCCATGCTGGTCTCCTGTTGAAACTATCTAAAGTTTTACCGCGTTATAAGGCCATATATATATACAGATTTATCGAGTACACATGGCATAAACTATTTATATTACAGCTCTATGGATAACTAACAAACGGACTCCCGCAGGGGTCTGTCCTGTCTCCAAGTCTCTTCAACATGCTATAACTTAGTGATCTTCCAGCAACACAGTCCCGCAAATTCATCTACGCCGATGACATTGCATTGGGACCTCTAAAGTCGGACATTTGACTAGTTCGAGAATGTCTGAACTGGACATGGATTTGATGGTGGACTTCCTCAGTAGGTGGCGACTTCAACCCAGTGCAACTAAGACTGTATCTAGTATTTTCCACCTCCACAATGCACAAGCCAAACCTAAATATCTTCCTCAAGGGCCAAGAATTAAGACCCAAATCCAAACGGTGTTACCCTGACATATCATGATCATCTGAAGAAGACAGCAGCCAAATCTCGAAATGCATCTACTGTAAACTGGCTGGCACAAGTTGGGGTGCAAGGGCCCAGACACTCAAGACCACTGCACTTGCTCTGTGTTACTCAGCAGCAGAGTACTGTGCACCAGTCTGGTCTAGATCGTCCCACACCAAGCTAGAGATGTTCAGTTAAATACGTCTATGCGCATAATCACTGGAACCCTACGTTCTACTCCTCTACCATGGCTGCCAGTTCTCAGTAACATACCACCACCACATCTCCGACGACAAATGACAAAATCACAATACCTGCATTGCAGCAACTGGACTCTTGGTGATCTTGTACCAGGTACGACCACTTTTTCTTGCTATAGTCACATGTGAAAACTGGCTGCCTTGCTATTTGTTTTAATGTTGCTATGCGTTTTAATATGTGGTTGCTACTCTTTTACAGGTTGCCAGGGTGTTGCTATGTATTTTAGCTGATAAAATGTAAAACTGTAACTTGAATGCAATGTAAGTCGCTTTGGATTGTCTACTAAATGCATGAGTTGCTTGGCAACTAACAAAAATAGAACTTAGTGTCCAGCTAGTTTTAATAAAGCTTTGGAAAAGTAAATGATGCTTATTTTGCATGACAGCCAAATAGGGCCATCTGGCTTTGGATCTTTAAGGAACCAAAAATGGTTCTTCAATGGCATCACTGTGAAAACTCCTTTTTGGAATGTTTATTTTTAAGAGTGAATGGTACTTGAACTACTTTGAATTATGAGTTGCTTGGCAAGCTAGAGTTGCAGAAGAGCTTTTCCCAACCACTGGCCTCAACACACACGCACACACGCACTGCGGCCCTGAGATCCTACTGTGCTTCAATATTCCAGCATCGCCTCTCCGAACGCCCACTGAGCAAACACCTGCTAGAAGCAGCGTCACGCAGCACAAACCATCCAAATAACAGAGAGGAATCAAGACAACGTGAACCCATACACATCCAGTTAACAGTTCTTTTCTAAACGACAGACGTATTCAATTTGGGCAGAATTTAAGTCACAGAGTATGCCTGTGAAACACAACACACCCTCCCTCAGGGAAAACTAGTCCAGTCCGAACAGAGCCAGAAGCGAAGTACAAAACAAGAGAAACATTCATTAAACAGTTTGATCTTTCAATCAAACGATCTACAACTCGCACGGGATGGAGGCGTTCTGATCATTAATCAAGTCAATGAATTAGCTTTCATCGCATCATGCCGGAGCTGTTCATGGACATTGTTGCTGTGTCACTGAGTGATGGTGAGCAGACGCCTGCTACAAAACCACCTGACAGTCACATTCATCCAGCAGCTTCATCACAGACCCTGACAGGCCTCTGATGCCTTCAACATGCAATATTTATAGGATCACATGTCACAAAAGAAAGTGAACTCTCGGCATCACTTAAATGCCACTGTTTAGACCTCTAATGACATCCTGACAGATTCCTTCATTTACTGCGGCCCTACAGATGTTTCAGTGAATTATGCAGACGCTATTTTATCATTTTCCCCCTCAGGTACACTTATTCCAAAAGCATAATTAAAACAATCATGATTTAGTTTTTAACGACTAATTTCCACCATCTGTCCAACGCTTACATATCAGTGGTCCAGTTTTGCCGCTGCAGTTCATATGTGAAGTCTCTTCTGCTCACCGAGGCTGCATTTATTTGATCAAAAATACAGTAAATACAGGAAAATTGTGAAATATTATTTCAATGTAAAATGCAATTTATTTCTGTGATCAAAGCTGAATTTTCTGCATCATTACTCCAGTCTTCAGAGTCACATGATCCTTCAGAAATCACTCTAATATGCTGATTTTATTTGAAATATAATTTTTTTTGTATTTTTTTGTTTTATAAAATGTATTTGTAACTTATATAAATTGATATATTTAATGTTGCCAGGGTGTTGCTATGGAGTTGCCAAGGTGTTCTAAGTGAATTAAGTATAATTCAATAAAATTACACTCAAAATGAATCTCATTCAATAAATGACTGTCATCTGTGCATGATTAATATATATTGTTTTTATCATCAGCCACCTGTAACCTGAAGTATACGCCTTAATACCACTAGTCAGCATATCTAATAATATTTTTTGTTTCTTTTTTTGCTCCCATGATAATAACACCTGTGAAAACTTAGCAGGCATAACAGAAGAAAGCCACATTCTATATGAGAAATATTTGTGTGTGGATCCATTCTGAAATATTCATTTCCTGTTTTCCACTCTATTTTCTAGTTTGCTTCACAATAATAAAAAAGAAAGTACAGCTTCAGAACAGGTACTGAATATGAAGGAAGCCAAAGAAAAAAGACAAGCATTAAAGGGAATATGAGATATGAGCATATGAAACACGAAGGTACAGTAACATCCCAGTGACTTTCAGTATATCAGCATGATTTCCACAAGTCTGCTAAATGCAGATGCAATCTTCCTACGTGTCTATTTACTCATGGGATTGAACTGAAGGACACGGCGTTCAATTTCATACTCTGCTTCACAGGGACACGTAAAGATCAAGGATCTTGTAAGAGGCGGGAAACCTGTACGCGGCAACAAACGCACAAACCCGGTGGCTTATCGGATTAGCCGTTTCACAAAGTAGGACGTCTTTTTCCCAAGCTTGAAGGAATCTGTCGCAAAATGACTAATTCAAAGCATCGGATCATCTGATTGGCAAGACAGATAGTTTCCCGAGGCTAATTGGGTTGCTCTGATAGAAAACAGCAATTAAGTGATAAAGTACTGGAGTTTGACCCTTGAATCTGTGGGACGTCACTTTTCTGTTAGAAAACTCCATTAAACTATTCTGAACTATTCAGTTGTTTTTGCCACCACAGAACCTACCCCAGATAATCCCAGATAAAACACCTGTGATTGGTCGCTTTAGATGTCTCCTTCTGTCTAAGGATGGTCTTGGTCAAAACACTGTCTATGTGAGACTACAGAGCACACAAGAAAACCATTCGCTCGATCTGATGTCAGATGAGTGGACTGTACTGACCTTATTCCCACACTGACCTTTTGTACGGTCTATAAACAGTTAAAATCCATGTTCCTCACTTATTATTGTAAAGCAACATTCCAAATGTCAAGTGTGCTGATATTTCTACAGGACAGGCCACATTATTACAGTACCGGAGCAGCTCTGAAGCTGCAGGTCTCTGACTAGAGCCGATTCTGCACGGAATTCTGATTTCTTATGAAGAGAGTTATAGAGGTATAGAGGTATAGAGTTTCATGTTCCACCAGAACAGTGAGAACAGGGTAACTCAGGTGGAACCACAGAAACATTCACTTCTTCTAAGATGAGGATTCATGTCTGTCAGAATGTCTTTTCAATTAGAATTATTGTTGCAAACAGTGTGTGGAATTATAGAGTTAGATTTTAAGAAAGCAGAATTAAAATGGAATGACATTCATACACCGCATTTCATTTTTCTCTATAAATTACCCATAAACATGGACTATTTCCTCAAACATTAGATGATCTTAATAATCAATGCTTGAAATGACATACTGTACATAGCAAATTTGTATTTATTTGATATATACAGTGCCCTCCACTAATATTGGCACCCTTGGTAAATATGAGCAAAGGCAGCTGTGAAAATAAATCTGCATTGTTTATCCTTTTTATCTTTCATTCAAAAAATTCACAAAATTCCAACCTATCATTGAAGTAAAACAATTGAAAGTGGGGAGAAAATCTCATTGTGAAATAAATGCTTTCACTATTTCATGTTGGCCACAATTATTGGCACCCAATTATTGCAACGTCCTTTTCCCAGGGTAACAGCTCTGAGTTTTCTCCTATAATGCCTGAAGAGTTTGGAGAACACCTGATAAGAGATCAGAGACCATTTTCTTCATACAGAATCTCTCCAGATCCTTCAGATTCACAGCTCCATGTTAGTACTTCTTCTCTTCAGTTCACCTCACTCATTTTCTGTAGGGTTCAGGTCAGAGGACTGAGACAGCAATGGTAAAAGATTCATTTTGTGCTCAGTGACCCATTTTTGTGTTTATTTTGATGTTTGTTTTGGATTGTTGTCCTGGTGGAAGATCCAAACACGGCCCATTATAAGATTTCTAACAGAAGCAGTCAGGTTTTGATTTTTTATCTGTTGGTATTTGATAGAATCCATGATGCCATGCATCTGAACAAGATGTTCAGGACCTCTGGCAGAAAAACAGGCCCACAACATTAAAGATCCAGCAGTATATTTAACCGTGGACATGGGGTACTTTTTTATCCCTGTTTGTACTAAACTCATCTGGTGGGGTTGCTGCCAAAAAGCTCTTTTTTCAGTTTCATCTGACAATAGAAGCCAGTGCCATTTGAAGTTCCAGTCGTGTCTGACAACTGAATTTGCTGGAGTTTGTTTTTGGATGAGTGAGGACAATTTTCCTTGAAACCCTCCCGAACAACATGTGGTGATTTAGGGGATGTTTGATTTATTTTTTTAGGTTTCTGACCCCAAGACTCAACTAATCTCTACAATTCTCCAGCTGTGATCCTTGGAGAGTCTTTGGCCACTCAAACTCTCCTCCTCACCGTGCATTAGGACGATATAGACACACGTCCTCTTTCAGGCAGATTTTTAACATCTTTAGTTGATTGGAACCTCTTAATTATTACCCTGATGGTGGAAATGGGGATTTTCAATGTTTTAACTCTTTTCTTACAGCCACTTTCTATTTTGTGATGCTCAACAATCTTGTTCTTCACATCAGAAATATATTTTTTGTTTTTTCTCATTGTGATGGATGATTAAGGGAATTTGACCTTTGTGTTCCTCATATTTATAATTCTGTGGAACAGAAAGTCATGGCTGGACAATTTCATGCTCCTAGTCACTCTGGTGTGCTAAAAAATGTAAATATGAATGGGAATATACTTCAGAGATATTTTACTCATAAGAATTTCTAGGGGTGCCAATAATTGTGGCCAACATTCATTGGAGAAAAACATTTATTTCATCATGAGATTTTCTCCCCACTTTCAATTGTTTTACTTCAATGATAGGTTGGAATTTTGTGAATTTTTTGAGTGAAAGATCAAAAGGATAAACAATGCAGATTTATTTTCACAGCCGCCTTTGCTCATATTTATCAAGGGTGCCAATATTAGTGGAGGGCACTGTATATATATGATATATTATATTTTATAAATTTCATTTTGGATTTAAGACAAGTTATTAATTTAGAACCAAAATTAGAATCGTTAACTGACTTATTAATTTTAACTAATTAACTAATTTATTAAAATAGATCTATTGTTATTTCACAGACATTACAAATAACATAAATATGAATATAACTTGGCATACAATAACATTAAATCGGCACAGTTGTATTGTCACAAAAACTTGTCTTTAATATCTTAAAATGAAATTGATAAAACATAACATGTTGGCAAAACAAAATTTCATCATTAATTAATTTATTAGAACCAAATTAGATTTAACTGATTTAATAATTTCAACTAATTAACTAATTTATTAAAACAGATTTATTGTTATGCATAGACATTATAAACAAAATAGATACAAAAAAATATGCATACAAATTGGTATACAATAATTGGCATGGTTGTATCGTCACTAAAACTTCTGTTGGGCTAATGAAATGATCCTGTTGTGCTTTTTTATTTATTTAACATCCTGTGCCAATTCATTCTGAATTATATTCAACCTCATTGTCTGTATAGGCAGCTACTTTCAAAGACAGCATTCTAACAGAAACGTCTAGTCTACATAGTCAGCACACGTAGTGTACACTAGCTTTTACCACAGAGACACGAAGGACTGCAAACACTGAATCTGTAATCTGAATTTCATCTCAGTATAAATAAAAGTGAAATTTGATTCGGTGGCACAGCATAGTCATTTTTGGACATTCGGTGGAACAAACACATTCAGTCCTGTGAGACGAGACAGAAATGCTTTTGGTTTCCAAGAAAATGACCCGATGCTAGCTGAAGAAAGCAATAAAACTCAGAGAGTTGATGTAAAATCATAACCTCACTCACCAAACATATTCCCGATGTGTCCGTTCCTGGTCAGAGGTCGAAGTTCATTCTTTCCCCAAGCGTAAAGTTTATAGTTGTCCCAGGCAAACTTCATCATCTGCAAACACAAAACAAACAGGTTAAGATCTGAGAAATCACCTCTAATAATACGTTTAGTGTGCAGATGCTCGCATTAAACATGATATTAGGATGCAATTATATCCAAAGCCATCAAGTGCAGATGTTCGCTGATCAAACGCAAAGATGAATCAGAAAAATATGGGCTTTTACGCATTAGACGACGATACCTCTGGCAAAGCGAAGCATGGATAAAGCATGGAAGAAATATGAGGATATTATGAATGACAAGGAAAAAACACCAAAGTATTTAATCATGTTTCACAAGCTCTATTTATTTCTGCTGGAAGCAACACACTGTCATAATTAGCTGTGCGGTAAGATGGGCAGGCCTGCAGGATCACATTCATCAAATAAATACAGAAATTCATGAACAGACAGACGACGTCAAAGAAATGGACTGTTACCTACATGCATTAATCAAGAAAATTAATTAAACATAATCGAGACTCTCTCGTCACCATTAACCACTGCACATTTAAATGAGTTGCTTTGTTCTGTAAGTGTGTTGTCTTGTGTTCAACAGTATTCTTCTCAAAACTTGACTTTTTAAAGACAGGTTTGTGATAAGCTAAATAACTACATTGTTAATTATAACCAATTAAGAATTATTAACTGCTTTATTAATTTAAACTAATTGATAAAACTTTTTTTTATTGTTATGAATATACATTAGAAATAAAATAAATTTAAATATGCATTTTTTCTCTTCTCTTTTAAAAGAACCTATTCAGTAAGGATGCATTGATCAAAAGTGACAGTAAAAACATGTATAATGTTACAAAAGTTTTCTATTTTAAATAAATGCTGTTCTTTTGTTCGTTTTATTCAAAGAATCCTGAAAAAAATAAAAATCCTGATTTTTTTTAGCAGCAGCAGCACAACCGTTTTCAACATTGACAATAATCAGAAAGGTTTCTTGAGCAGGAAAACAACACAGAATGATTTCTGAAGGATCATGTTGAAGTCTGGAGTAATGATGCTGAAAATTCAGATTTGATCACAGAAATAAATTACATTTTACAATATATTCACATAGAAAACTGTTATATTCAATTGTAATAATATTTCACTTTTTTCTGTTTTACTGTATTTTTTATCAAATAAATGCAGCCTTGGTGAGCAGAAAATCTATATAAAAAAAGAAATCTAATTCAGTTTAACTTCACATTTTCTGTTTTCAAATATCTTGGAGCAAATATTACACACAAAAAAAATATGTTTATAAAATTGCATGCCTGCATTCATTGCTCTCTTAAATACTTAATTCTGATTATAAAGACACATATTTTCACTCATGCACTTCTTAAATGTTCATAATAACACTCGAAAAAGAATGTGTCAATTAATTTTACATTTTGGCTTCTTAGATCTAAACCTAAAGTGAGTTCTAAACCTATTATTTCCTGAATGGGTCTGAGTCGATTAAGGAACATTACAAAGAAGCCGTGCTGTACAGCTTCTCCGTCCAAAGCTCTGAGCTCGTCTCCCGGGTTTGAGCTCTGAATGAGTCTTTCAGCACAGCCAGGACCAGAGAAGCTCTGGATGATGCCTGGCACCAACAACCTCCACAAGGCATGCTCTGAAAAAGACTTGCTTCCCTTGAGGAGGAAGCCAATAATTGATGTGGGATCGCCTCCAACAACGCAATAAAAAGGCTTGGGACATGATGGGGAATTAGCAGGAAGAAATTCCAACCGCGATACTTATTTGAGCTCGACATGAAGGAGCAGCTGGGCCGGGATGTGGCCGATTCTTGTGTTGCATAAAGCTTTTGTGATCATCTGTTACTGACTGCAACACCAATGCTTCGGTTTCCACTCAGTTTTAAGTTGCGCATTGTTTTGTTTCTCCTGAGGCAGTTCAGGGCCAGAGAAAAGGGAAATATGTAGCAGGTTTTCTACCTGTTAGTGCTTCATGTCCACTTTATCTCCACTGATAGCAGCGGTACTAACCGGCGGAACGGAGCCGAGCTGGCAGATCTCATAAACACGGACAGTGTGCTGCTGTCAAAGCAAAAATCAAGCATACATGTCTTTTCTTTTCTTTTATGTTGCCAGACTGAATGGACACATACATAACACTCTGCACTACTGACTCTGACAGCACACAACAGTCATACGAGCAGCCAAATATGAAAAAAGCACCAGCAGAGAGGCTTTACATACACAGATCTGTCATAAGACAAACACTGTTTGAACACTAGTCTATATAGTGACATACAGTAGCACAGTTATATCTGAATCGCAGAAGACAACATAGCCAATAATGATGCTTGTGTTCAATAATATAATAAAAAACAACAATACATTTTCAAAACAAAATTAAATGTCTTTAAAAATTAAACAATTATTAATTAATCAATCATTTCAACTGTTTCCTTATACCAGCAGAATCAAATTTAAACACTTATCGTCTTAATGCATCACTGTATAAAGGTCTGCTTTTATTTGTGTACACTCACAATGAAAACAAAACATTATGCTTTTATAAAATAAAGACAACAAATAGGATGTTGCTTTCTGCCATTTGAGTTTCCTTTCTGTGAACAAATTAAGCGTGTCACAAAAATGAACTGAAACTCAGCATATATAGGCTGTTACGTGTCGCACTGTTTTTTCCCCCTTGTTTATCTGTTAACTAAATCAAATATATTTCAAGAATTTATTCCTTGTATGTATACATGTACTGCAGATTATATATATATATATATAATGTAATATAATGTAATATTTAGTATTACTACTGTACTACGCTCTGTTCAAAATAAATGAAAAGATAGTAGATTTGTTGTTTTTCCCTGTTGTACCGAAATCGTATCGAACCGTGACCCCCGAACCGAGGTACGTACCGAACCGTGACATCTGTGTACCGTGCCACCTCTACTATCTATCCATCTATCTATCTATCTATCTATCTATCTATCTATCTATCTATCCATCCATTATGAAATGTCTTAAAATATTAAGTAAATAAAGATGATATAATAGTAATTAATATAACAGTAATAATATAAAAGAGTAATTAGTTTATAAGCAATAACTAATTTTATAGATAGACAGACAGACATATATAGATAGAACAGTGATTGATAGTGACATAACTTCCTTATTTCTTTATTATTCATAAAATCATGGATAGTGGAGCAGAAGCAGTAAAGAGAGCTGGTGAATGAGGTCAGGTCAGCGTGATGAACATCTATAAAGAACCAACACTCTTCATGACACACATTTAGAAATGACTCCGCTGCTAGAGGTTCACAGACAGAGCCACATCTCCATATCATGACCCATCATCTCTCTATCCTAACTGTAAATGAGATGGCAAAGACCCAAAAACAAATAAGCCAGATAGCAGAGAAACGGTCTGCTTTAGTGAGCATGGACATTAATGCTTAACTTTCAGATTAGATAACGGAATTAACTTTGTAACCAGCAGAGCGTGGCGATAGAAATGCCAAAGCCTCGAGTTTGATTCCCAGTATGGATCATTTGCAGGCAATATACATTTAAGCAATGTAGTGAACAGCCTCAGAACTCTCTCTCTCTCATTCATTCTCTCACTCTCTCTCTTCATTTATATATATAGGCCTATAAAATGAAAGGAGTCTCTTCTGCTCACCAAGGCTGAACTTATTTGATCAAAAATGCAGTAAAAAATGTGACAGTTTTTACAATTTAAAATAAAAGTTTTCTATGTGAATATCTGTTAAACTGTATTGATTTCTGTGATCAAATCTGAATTTTCAGCAACATTACTCCAGTCTTCAGTGTCACACGATCTTCAGAAATCATTCTAATAAGCTGATTTGCTGTTCAAGAAACATTTTTGATTATTATTAATATTGAAAACAGTTGCGCTGCCCAATATTTTGTGGAAACTGTGATACATTTTTATCTTTCAGGATTCTTTGATGAACAAAGTTATTTGTAACATTATAAAATTCCAAATGTGACCTTGGACCACAAAACCAGTAACAATGGTCAATATTTTGAAATTGAAATTTATACATAATTTATACATCGAGCTGAATAAATGAGCTTTCCATTGATGTATGGTTTGTTAGGACAATATTTGGCTGAGATACAACTATTTGACAATCTGGAATCTGAGGGTGCAAAAAAATCTAAATATTGAGAAAATCACCTTTATAATTGTCCAAATGAAGTTCTTAGCAATGCATATTACTAATCAAAAATTAAGTTTTGAAATATTTACGGTAGGAAATTTACAAAATATCTTCATGGAACATGATATTTACTTAATATCCTAATGATTTTTGGCATAAAAGAAAAATTGATAATTTTGACCCATAAAATGTATTGTTGGCTATTGCTACAAATACAGGTGCATCTCAATAAATTAGAATGTCGTGAAAAAAGTTCATTTTTTCTTGTAAGTTATTTCAAATAGTGAAACTTTCATATATTTTAGATTCATTGCATGTGAAGTAAAACATTTCAAATGTTCTTTTGTTTTAATTTTGATGATTAGAGCTTACAGCTCATGAAAATCAAAAATCAGTATCTCAAAATATTAGAATATTTACATTTGAGTTTCAATTAATGACCATCCATACAGTATAAATTCTGGGTATCTCTTGTTCTTTGAAACCACAATAATGGAGAAGACTGCTGAGTTGGCAATGATCCAGAAGACGAACATTGACGCCCTCCACAAAGAGGGTAAGTCACGACTGGGGAAGTCGTGGCGTAATGGTTAGAGAGTCGGACTTGTAATCCAAAGGTTGTGGGTTCGAATCTCAGGTCCGGCAGGGATTGTTGATGGGGGAGTGAATAACCAGCGCTCTCTCCTCCTTCAATACCACGACTGAGGTGTCCTTGAGCAAGGCACCGAACCCCCAACTGCTCCCCGGGCGCCGTAACATGGCTGCCCACTGCTCCGGGTGTGTGTTCACTTAGGATGGGTTAAATGCAGAGAATACATTTCACTACTGGTTATATACTCTCTATAGTGACAAATAAAAAAAATAAAATAAATAAAAAATAAAGAGGAAAGGTGTGGCTGTTTACAGAGTGCTGTATCAAAGCATATTAAATGCAAAGTTGACTGGAAGGAAGATTTTGGGTAGGAAAAGGTGCACAAGCAACAGGGATGACTGCAAGCTTGAGAATACTGTCAAGCAAAGCTGATTCAAACACTTGTGAGAGCTTCACAAGGAGTCGACTGAAGCTGGAGTCAGTGCATCAAGAGTCACCACGCTCAGACGTCTTCAGGAAAAGGGCTACCAAGCCACTTCTGAACCAGAGACAACGTCAGAAACGTCTTACCTGGGCTGTGGAGAAAAATAACTCAGTGGTCCAAAGTCCTCTTTTCAGATGAAAGTAAATTTTGCATTTCATTTGGAAACAAGGTCCCAGAGTCTGGAGGAAGAGTGGAGAGGCACAGATTCCATGTTGCTTGAAGTCCAGTGTGAAGTTTCCACAGTCAGTGATGATTTGGGCTGCCATGTCATCTGCTGGTGTTGGTCCACTGTGTTTTCTGAAGTCCACAGTCAACGCAGCCATCTACCAGGAAATTTTTAGAGCACTTCATGCTTCCTTCTGCTGACAAGCTTTATGGAGATGCTGATTTCATTTTCCAGCAGGACTTGGCACCTGCCCACACTGCCAAAGGTACCAAAAGCTGGTTCAATGACCATGGTGTTACTGTGCTTGATTGGCCAGCAAACTCGCCTGACCTGAACCCCATAGAGAATCTATGGGGTATTGTCAAGAGGAAGATGAGAGACACCAGACCCAACAATGCAGATGACCTGAAGGCCACTGTCAAAGAAACCTGGGCTTCCATACCACCTCAGCAGTGCCACAAACTGATCACCTCCATGCCACGCTGAATTGAGGCAGTAATTAAAGCAAAAGGAGCCGCTACCAAGTATTGAGTACATATACAGTAAATTAACATACTTTCCAGAAGGCCAACGATTCACTAAAAATGTTTTTTTTATTGGTCTTATGAAGTATTCTAATTTGTTGAGATAGTGAATTGGTGGGTTTTTGTTAAATGTGAGCCTAAATCATCACAATTAAAAGAACCAAAGACTTAAACTACTTCAGTCTGTGTGCATTGAATTTATTTAATACACGAGTTTCACAATTTTCACAAAAGAGTTGAATTACTGAAATAAATGTACTTTTCCACGACATTCTAATTTGTTGAGATGCACCTGTATACCTGTGCTACTTATGACTGATTTTGTGCTCCAGGGTCACAAATGTCTTTACTGTTACTTTTGACCACTTTAAGGTGTCTTTACTGAAAAAAACAAAAACAAAAAAAAAACATCAATTGCTTTAAAAAAAAAAATACTGACACCGATTTTTGAACAGTATATATAAATCTTTAAAGTTGCTCTGGGTAAAAGCATCTTCCATATTAATAAATGCCCACGGAGTGATACTCTTTCATTACCCGTAAAGCTACTTAATCAACCGCCTGCAAACATCAGGATGAAGATGAGAAGTGAAGCTTGAGGGAGTAAATAACCAGATCCCACATTACTAGTGAAAACTAACCCATCAATCACGTCTGGTTACTCCACAAATCAGAGGAACCTCAAAACAAGACCAGCGGTTCAAATGAACCAGGGGCCTCATTTATCAACAGTGCATAGAAAAGGTTCTATATTTTGTCCTACGAACGAAATTTAGAATGTGCCTAAGTACAAGAAAATCCGTATTTATCAAACGTGCGCACAGTTCTGACGTGACGTGACATACGGCCAAGTATGGTGACCCATACTTGGAATTTGTGCTCTGCAATTAACCCATCCAAAGTGCACACACACAGCAGTGAACACACACACACGTGAACACACACCCGGAGCAGTGTGCGTAACACATTCTTACGCACATGATTAAGCAATTATTGTTGATAAATCCCACATGTGCGTAAGTACCATGCTCGTTCACATACACCTCCAATTAAACCATATATAGTGACAACACTTCCCTTTAAAAATCACGTGATTGAAACCCTAACCCCTACTTAGAAGCCACTGTGCTCTCGCCAAGCAGATCAGCACGATCTTTGAAAACACGCTCCCTGCAGAGCGCATTGTTTGCCAAGTCTTCCAATAACACAATATAAGCCATTGCAAAACAAACATTTGAGACAAACATTTGTCACAGCTGTCTTATATAGGGTTTGACACCAATTACGCAACAAAACTCGAAAAATTATAAATTGAGTTTTTTATAATGAAAGGAAACACAGGACATACAGTATGTGGATTGCTTAATGCATACTGTGACACTCTTAAATGCTTTTTATGTGCAGTGTCGCTCTTCTACCACTAGATTCACACATTTCTACGTATAAGTACAAGTTGGTAGATCCCACACTTTGCGTGAAACTGTCCTTACGCCCTCATTACGCACACATCTGTGCTTATGCACGGTTGATAAATGAGGGCCCTGATACTGACGAGGAAGAAACATGTTGACATTAAAGTCCAAACACTATGAAATATAACACTGTACACATACAAACGTGTATTTGCATATAAAGTGCAGCCATGAAATCCAGATGGCACTAATAAAAGGATTCATAAACATTTTGTGAGCTTGTAAATCTAAAGGAATTATGATTTGCAATCTGTGTGCTACAATCACAATTTACATGCAAAAGGAATAAGATCACGTCTCACTCAGAGACGGCAGGCCTTTATTAAGATCTCAGAGAACACGTGATGTAAATGTCTCGGACAGCTTAAATGATGAGCAAATAAAGCCATTACAGAAACATTCAGTGTATTTCCAGCAAATGAGAGAACACATTCCCCATGTCTGACACTTTGATGAATTGTTCCTCGCTGTGATACATCTATCTTAAAATTGCATAAGCCTCTGCATAAGTCCCTGCATGGCACATCAAAACCATCCGCACACCCGCCTGTTTTTGCACGGAAAGAGAGAAATGTATATATGTATTGACCAAATGGAAGCATAATGAGTCCCTGGTGTGCTGCCTGTGATTCCCAGATGAGATGAAAGAGAGACGCAGCCATTAATGGGCTTTTATCCAGCGTGGCTCTTTCATCCCAGAGCTCGCCGAGGTCTAGCAGACAAATTACAACAAACTTCTGGAAGAACAAACACGGTGAATCTCATGTAACCTGTCAAGAGCACGTCTGACTCATGTTTCAACCCATTATCAAAATAAAAAAAAAAGCTTTCAAGGACATTGTATTGTTATATTATATTATATGAATATATGTATTATCTGTATTATATTATATGAATTAATCTTAAAGATAAAGTTTTTTTTTTCTGTAAAAAAAATAATAATTGTAATGCTTCAGAGCTGGTTGGTTTGGTTCAAGGCTTAAAAGTCTTTATTAAAGAATACTTTAAAAATGCCTGTGGAGAAAATGAATGTAAAACATCCCTCAGAAATCCCTCAAGGCTGGTCATTAAAATGAAAGACACAATGCACGAAAAAATCAAACACCCTTTTCTTTATGCAAAGTTTACTTTCAAATGATTTTGTTGTGAGATGTGACCTGGACATTGACTCACGTAGATCATGACAGCAAGCCGACAGGAGCTGTGCTGTAAATGAATGAAGTGAGTTTTACAGAACACTCACTGATAGATGACGAGACAATTATTCAGGAAACACTGATCCGATGCAGAGACAAATTCACATCACTGAACGTCCAGAAATGACAGCTGAAGATGATTATTTACACAACACACAGAAAAGAGACTTTTATAGTGAAAAAAAACACTGACTGAAACTGTAACCACTGTTGTTTTAGTATAATTGAGATATTATAATATTAATATTTTGCAATAGCTTTTATTTTTATATTTTCATGTTATGTAAATCTAGTTCAAATTAAAGACCAGTGTTAGTTAAAAGACCAGTGTTATTTTAGTATAACCAAGGTTATTATACTATAAAAACTATTATAGTTTTCAGTGTTGGGCCAGTTGCTCAAAAAATTTAATATATTATGCATTACTAGTTCAAAAGTAACTCCTTTTAAAAGTAATATTACATTATTACTCCCAGCCAACAGTAATTAGTTACTAGATAGATTACTACAGATAATGAAGAGTGCAACAGACTCAAACTGATAACAAGCAACAATATTTGAAACAACTTCTGTTCTTTATTAAAGCAGCAACATAGTAAAATCTGCAACGGGGCTCAAGCAAGTAATGAAGCAAACATGTTAGGATTCACAGCAGACAAAGTCTTAGTACCACTACAATGAACATGTGACATTGATGTTTCTGTCATCCTTTCACCCTACAAAATGAAAATAACGCTGGATTTCCAGCTGCTATATGATGTGGGCTTCTCC
Organism: Schizothorax lantsangensis; assembly: GCA_027422415.1. Classification (NCBI taxonomy): domain Eukaryota; kingdom Metazoa; phylum Chordata; class Actinopteri; order Cypriniformes; family Cyprinidae; genus Schizothorax; species Schizothorax lantsangensis. The sequence goes on along the minus strand of CM049850.1, from coordinate 33,460,640 downwards.
ATCTTCCGACAAAACTAGCTTGCTGCATTGGTGACATCACCTGCGTACATGCATGACGATTATGAAATTTGATAGGGATGATTGAATTTTAGTGTTTGTGACAAAAAAACATTTTTTATTTTTATTTAAAATTTAAATTTTTTGAGGGATGGTAACTGTAATATTACTGTATAAAATACACAAGGAAACCTTTTTGGAAACATTATTTTGTGCACATTTAACCTCTTTATTACAGTCTTCCTTACAGTGTTTCCTGTATCATCAATGCATGCATTTTCTGTTTTCCTTTTAATTAAAGTTTAAGTATATCTATATAGTTTTCATTAAGTTTTATTTCAGTTTTAGTTTGAGTTATTTTAGTAGAAATGAGATGCTGCCTGTATCATCAGGACAAACGCAGTGTTTTAAGTAAAGCGGTGCTCTGCTGGATCAGGCTGAAGGACGGTGAGGAGCGATTGCTTATAAATCCTATACTGGAAAATGTGCAGTTGCATTTTTTACAGTGTGTGACTCAGCTTCACAGAGACATTCAGAAGAGATTTAGTTCACATATTCAATCACGCTAGCACACAGAAGGTTTCCTGAAGCTTTCAGTATTAACATCAAGTCTAGCCAGACTAGCAGCAACTGTGTGAAACCCACTAAACTTCCGGCCCTAAAAACACTCAGCGTCGCTAAAATAACTGAAGAACTGGTCTGGGTGCGGAACGGACCTCAGACTCTGATAGAGAAGCAATCTGAGGCAGTTATCAAACTAACACATAAAAGCTGGAGGCTGATGGATGAGGAGGAAGTGGCTGATGAAGGGTCTCGTCACTCGTGATTGCGAGCAGCTGCGGTGAAAAAGCCAAAGACGCAGATTAAGGAGCACAAGAGGACAGGAAAAGTAGACAGAAATACAGTGGTTAGAGGCTAAATGAGCAACTACTAAACTCAGAGACTCACAACCGCCTGAAGAATCCAGTTCAGCCCAATTACAAAGGATTTCAGACTGACACCACACTTAAGAATAATAAAACTGCAGCAGAAATGAAAACTCATCATTATTTACTCATCCTCATCAAAGCCTCTTTCAAATAAAGTCCGTTCACTCGTCGAGCTCTGGTCACACAAGACTCACTTCTGTCCCTGTGAATGGGGAAATATATTGAAATCTCAAAAAACTGCATGAACTGTCACATAAATGTTGTTTCTTATGCTCAAATTGCATTAAAGCTTTTACTTCAGGTTGGTCTCAAGTGAGCGTCTCAGGATGCTGACTGTTTCTATGGCAACCAGAGCTTCTAATGACACCTGCAGTGATGCCATGACTTTGGGAATTGGTGATTGGCTCTTTTATTTAAAAGGAGGGACCAGGGTTATTATAGTTATTATTATTTTTACTTTAAATAAAGTAAACTTTAACTAAAATTTAATTTTTAAAAATAAACTTTTTTATAAAAAAATAAGAAAAACAGGTAACACTTTACAATAAGGTTCATTAGTTAACAACATTAGTTAACATGAACTAAGAATGAACAGTACTTCCACAGCATTTATTAATCTCAGGCTTTCCTGTAGCTCAAATGGTAGAGCATGGCGCTAGCAACGCCAAGATCATGGAAACTGTAACTTGAATGCAATGTAAGTCGCTTTGGATAAAAGCGTCTGCTAAATGCATAAATGTAAATGTTAATGTTAATTTCAGCATTTACTAATGCATTATTAAAATCTCAAGTTGTGTTTGTTAACATTAGTTAATGAACTGTGAACTAACATGAACTAACAATGAATGATTGTATTTTTATTAACTAACGTTAACAAAGATGAATAAATAGTGTAATAAATGTATTGATCATTGTTTGTTCATGTTAGTTAATACATTAACTAATGTTAACACATGACACCTTATTGTAAAGTGTTACGAAAATTGTAAACTGAAATAAAATTAAAAACTTTATAAAAACAAAAACTGAAATAGATTTAAAAAAATGTCCTTGACGTACAAAAATAACTAAAACTGAAATAAAAATGAACAAAATCTATACAGACATTTGCTTACAAAAAATTACTCACGCAAATTATTATTATTATTTTTTTTATAAAATTAAGATGAAAATTGAAAATATAAAAATAAAAACTAACTCTAAATATTAATATAAACTATACAATGCAAAACTCCAGCACAAATATCTAAACATTCTTAAATCAAGACGCATTTAGTGGAGAAGCAAAATGACATCGAAATTAAGTGCATTAATGCTTAAAACAAGAAAAAATATCTGCCAATGGGGTCAGAAAAATTATTGTTTTCTATTTTAAGTAAGTAAGTTTACTCCATAGACAGATATTTTTTTTACTTGTTTTAAACTCTTACTATTAATACATTCATCAGAAAACAAGACTAAATATCTTCAGTCACTTTCCCTTACATATATAAACACACATTTTTATAAAAATATAAATATATATATTAAAAAATATGTATATATGACCAAAAATGTCTTGGAATACAGCACACGAGTCATATGGACTATTTTTATTTTTAATTGTATTCTTTTAATTGATTGATTGATAGATTAATTAATTAATTAATTTTATTTTGTTTTTATTTATTTTGTCATTTTTGGAGCTTACATCCAAAAGAGCTGTGTAAATATTCTTTAAAATATTCTTTCATTTTCTACAGAGAAATATACAAGTTTGAGGATGTAAATAATGACAGAATTCAATTTTTTTGTCCAAACTATTCCTCACTAACGGTCTGTATCTATGTGATCTACGGCTGCAGTGGAGGAAAAAAAGGACAAAGGCAGTGCATTAATACTCTGCTGCTCAGTAGAAATTAATTTGCTACAAAATTGCTTTTGCTCGCCATTCTGCTGTTTACCTTCAACAAACTATCAACTAAAAAAAATCAAACGCTTTTGAGAGAGTTCTCGACGTTCAGTAAATAAACGTTAGGAGTAAATACGTGCAAACTGCTGAACAGTCTCCAGCGGGAATTAAACCACTGTTTTCCCTCACAATTAGCTGCATTCGAGGGCACAAAACACTGAAGCATCCTTTAAACAACACAATGGGCTATTAGCTTATTTGCAAACCATCCCTTATGAGGGCACAAAATGTTAAACTAAGCCTGAAAAACGGCATTGTGAGGCAAACGGTGCCATCCATACAAAACACACCGACAGATTCTCATCAGAACAATAACGAGTTTGCAGGCCAGACTCCACCGGGACTGGGCTGGATCGTGTCTGGTCCAAATCACAGCCGACCTCCGGTCTGGAGAGCGTGAGTAATTCAGGTGCAGACCGCCGGTGTGATTTGGTCTGGGAAGAGATTTACCCACGGCAGCAGCTGCCCGTTATGAAGGAGGCTGATCTACAGAGAAACAAGGTCCAGCATCAGAAACGCCACTGACAGTCCATAATGCTTCAGGCCCGGACCGAACTAATGCCACATAAAGAGCTCAGGGCCACCACGGGACAGCGACTAATGAAACGACGGGGAAGAAAGTGTTCAACACAAATTTGATTTAAGACAGCAGGGACATTCAGACGCTCAAACTACGAGCCTCAATCATTCACCAATCAGATTTGGTGAGTCCTGACGGAATGGACATATTCACATGAATATCTGAATATTGTAAAACTTTGGATTCTTTTAAAAGCCCAACTCCATCTATTGATCGATCGATAAATAATAAAAATAATATAAATAAGCAAAAAGTACATAGATAATATAAAATAGAAAATCATATACAGAACAGAAAAATAATAAAATACTGATAAGAAATTATTCAAAATATTAATAAAAACTATATATATATATATATATATATATATATATATATATATATATATATATATATTAGTAGTTTAATATTTTGAATCAGTCTTTATTTTAGTTTTAATAAATTTAATATATACCTATAAAGTTTTTATAAATTTTATATTTTAGTTTTACTTTTTGTTATTTTAGAACATCAAGTTAAACTAAATTAAAATGAGAAATGTTGCCTTAACTTGATGTACAAAATTAATTGATTTATTAAAAAAAAACAATTAATTTAATCACTCAGTTGTGTGAACTCCTGCAGGGTCTTTTTTGTTTCAAAATATGTTGGTAATTACTGCTGTTTAGCACTGTTGTTAGTTATTTACATTACTTTAATGTGAATGTATGTATAATATATATTATATTTGAAGTTGTCTTATTGAATTTTTTTGTGGCACATAAATGGAGAAATGTGAGAAAAGTGTTTTTGACAGTTCACTGAAATCACATTAATTACATTGAAGCTATGGGAGAAATATATTGTATATGATATAATTATCAGATTGTAGGATTGATTTAATAATAGTATCTTATCATTCAAATCATATTATCTGAAAATGATTTTATTTAAAATGCATTGTCCACTACTTATGTTAGTAGCTGGTATCTAGTTAATTTCTGAAAGAGTAGCTTGATTCTAGTTGAACTCATTTAAATTCTGAGTATAACAGTTTCGGATTCGCTTCTGTGTCTGTCAGACATACATGTACATGTGTGTGTATAAAGCAAGTATCTGTTGTTTGTGCTCTTTCCCAATTGTAAACCGACAAGTGAAGCAAGCAAATATTTCCCTGTCTCCTGTTCCTGCATTTTAATCAGGGAACAGAACCAGCTGTGCAATTAAAATTCAGCGAACTGTCCAAACAAACACTTTTTGATGTGGCGTCTCTCCACCGCTGAGAAATATCGGCCTTAAATCACATCGTTGAAAACAAACTGCCCCTTTTAATAGGCAGTTACAAGCCATTCTCTGGCCAAGAGACGCTCACCTTCGGGAGATTTAGGGCTTCATATATCGAGGTGTTGTTTCTGGTGAGTGTTAATCACATCCAGGTTTTTGCTGAGCTGATGTTGGAGGTCTTGAGGACCAGGTTGTCTCTGGTTGAGTTAGTGACGGGGTGAAGCTGATCCAGCAGCTTGTTAACACGTTTTATGATTTGCCAGCCTAACCTGCCGGATCTGATTTATTACCCATGATCCCAGTCCGTGGTTGGATGGGATGTGACCGTTTGTCCATGGATGAAACCTGGATTCGATTGCAGTGCACGATCCCTATAGCACTCAAAGGAATAGTTCATGCAAAAATGAAAATTCATTTAATGTGATATTGCTCCAAATGCCAACAATGTTCACCAAACATCACACTAATGAGACTGGAAGACATTTCTGCAAAGTAATGTGCATTAAGTGATTTTGGTCTGAATAAAATGGATATGTTAGGTAGTTTCAATATATATATATATATCAGTATATATATATATATACAGTATATATATTATATATATATATATATATATATATATATATATATAAACATTTATTGCACAATATAATGCACAAAAATGTACATGTACTTGAAATATTAAAATAATATATTACAATATAATGGAATTTCTTTTGGACATCTATATTATGAAGATAATATTCCTTTGAATTCCTGGCACTTAATTTTTTATGCTGGGTTTTTTATTTGTCAAGTATTTTTATAAGAAAATGTTTAAATAAAACCTTGATAAAAGTACACATTAGGTAAGTTACAATTATTTATTGATAAGTTAATACAGATATATATATACATTATACACAGAGGACATTGTCATGTTAGAATAGAAAAGAGTCCTGTCCAAACTGTTGCTATAATATTAGAAGCACACAATTTCCTAGAATATCATTATATGCTTTAACATTAAGATATGTACTCATGGAAATTACTAAAGTAGTCAAACCTGTGCATTAGAAGGGGGCCACCCAATACTTTTGGTAATATAGTGTATATACACACACACACTAAAGCAGTAAGTATTAAAATTATAACTAAGTGATAATTCAAAAGAATCAATACATTAGTTTAAATAAAAGCTTAAAAAAAACAATGGCAGAAGTTACAGTTATTATTTATTGGTAAGTTAACCAAAGGATTAATATATACTAAATAGCAGCAATTACTACATTTATCACTAAGTGGTAATTCAAATAAATCAAACAATTTTTGTATGGATCAGTTCATTGAAATGAAACGACTCACTAAAAAAAAACTACAAAGTTGCACGCACAATATAATGCAACAAAAACAGCAAGTATTTAAACATTCAGCTTTGCTGTTTACTGGAAATCTTAGCTTGTTCCTGGAGAGGCTGCATTTCTGAACATAGCTAAAATGTAATTGGTTTAGTAGCATGTCTGTTTTTATTTAGCTACTCCCAGTGTTAACAGTTTCTATAAGGAAACTAAAATGTTCTTGAGAATCTCAATACAAAAATCTATTGAATAGATTTAAAATGTGTGCATGCATCATATTTTATATTTATTCTTTTTGTGATTGCTGCTTATGTCACCATGTCCTACCTGTTTGCACATCCCCCCCCCCCCACTCAGTCATGCTTATCTTAATATTTAATTCTACAGCATACTGTCATGCACATTCTCTTATACTTTATATTTTATATTCTGTGCTTTATATCTTATTTGTTATTCATTTTATTTTATGCATACTTCCCTTGTTGTATCCTACAATATTTGCACTGTCCATGGAGCGGACCTGATTCACATTTCACTGCTGGTTATACAATCTCTGTATAGTCGTGTATGTGACAAATAAAACTTGAAACTTGAAAACTACAGTAGTTTAACTGTTTGGACAGCTAAACCTTCCAAGCACATGGCTCTAGTGTTCTAGTATCAGACACTTTGCAATAAAATAAAACCAAAACATTTGTTTTCCCAACCAACAGCAGACAGACAGAAACCTGTCCGATGAAAACCAGTTTTGAAAAAGCCATTATATTCGCAATTTGGTCTGGTGACACTATCGCTGCAGAAATGACAAACTCCAGCACTGAGAGACTGAAACACTCTCCTGTGGCAGCGACTCCCTTCTTGATCATTAGAAACTTCACCTCACTCACACCAACAGGCCTCATGAGTCTCCAGCGACAAAGAGCTCATGAATAATTCACGCGCGGAGAGGCCATTAAGACGAGACGGGTCGTGCCGGGCGGAAGCGGCGCTAACATTTCCGGCCTGTTTTCTGCTTCATGAAGGAGCCGCAGGGGAGAGATGAGCATACACAGAGCATTTAATCCCATCATGCCGTTTGCTTAAGGACCCTTTAATATGTCACACTTATGAAGCAATTAGTGGGTCTGATGCTATTCCAGAAAACAACTGTGGCGAGAGATTTATGATGTGATGGCATGTGATTCTACTAACGTACACGTGTCAGTAGTGAAACAAGAGCTCAGTATCTTCGACAGTATCTGGCTTTTTCCCCACAACTTCTCTATTATTTGTGGTCACATGGATTTACTTAAATGAAGCTTTGGGAGTCTGAATCATTTCAGTGAATCGGTTCACTCAAGCACTTCTTATGAAGCATATTAAACCATATCAAGTCCCTAAATGTGATCAGCATATTAGAATGATTTCTGAAGGATCATGTGACACTGAAGACTGAAGTAATGATGCTGAAAATACAGCTTTGAATCACAGGAATCGATTATATTTTACAATATATGCAAACAGAAAAGAGTTATTTTTAATTGCAATAATATTTCACAACATTACTGTTTTTAGGAAATATAAGGAAACCAACATGTTCTCGAGCACTTCCACCCAAAAATCTCAATCTAATCTAAATCTAAATTATTTATAATGTTTGCATGTATAATTTCAAAGTTTGGATGGCTAAAACTTCCAACTACAATATATATTACATATTTATAAATAATTAAACAAGAATTAAATAAATTAAACAATCATATATTGCCAGTTACTTTGTTTTATTAGATGTTAAAATTAAATCTAACAAAAATATAAAAATGTAAACAATAGAACAAAAAAAACAAACAAAACATACTTAATTACATTTTTAAGCAAGAATTATATAAATAAAATGTATATGTATATATATATATATATATATTCTTTGTATTCTTAGATATATGACATGTATTCAACAAGGACACATGTATTCATTTAATTTAAAGCTCATTTATTATATGAATATAATTATATTTTTTCAATATTTTTTCCTTTTTTTATTGTTTCCATATATGATATTTGGGGACTACTTTGAATCAATATTTTATACAAATATATAATAGAAAATCCAAAAATGATGTAATCATAAAATGTAATCATAAGTGACAAAAGGTACAAAGGCTGTCACTGGGGCGGTACCTTTTCAAAAGATACACATTTGTACCTTATTTATCCCTAGATTGTACATAGTACTACCTTAATGGTACATATTTGTCCTTTTGAAAAGATTCCACCCCAGTGACGGCTTTTGTACCTTTTTTTCTAAGAGTGTACAAATTACTTGAAAAAGCAATGCTTGCTTAATTGAAAAATACCTGAAGCCTAAATAACTATAGGTATTATTTATAATATTTAACGACGAGCATGTTACTCAGTGCTGTGGTTTTGGGAATCATCTCGTGATGGTATGGTGTTTACGGTGCAGTGTGTGAAGCTTTGCTCTGGCATCTGTCCACTTCGCTCACTGATAGCCGGGATCGGCGCCAGTCCGAGCCGCACACGAGAGAACGGCAGAGTTCATTCTGTCCAGCCGGTCTGTTGGTAATGTGGCCAAATGGACAGCAGGCCTTTGGCTGATGAAAGAGCTCCATCTCTAACGGCCGATGGAGCCACACAGATGCAGAGCAACAGCAGAAACACTTAATGGACTGCACACATTAAATATTTACACTGACTCTTCACCTGAAGCCTGACTGTTAACTGCACAACATGATCCTCCTCAAAGTTTACTTCTTATACTTCTAAACAGGGACATTTATGTAATGCAAATTACACTGTCCTATTAGAGCTAGACTGTTGTTTCTGTGCATTTTTAAACTTTTCACTCAAATGATGTTATTTGCAATCAAAATGTATCAAGTGAGATAAGAATGCAAAATAAAAGCATTTATTGCTCTCAGACTTGCGTGCTGCTGTAAAACCATGAGTTTGTGAGAAAACACAAGAAAACGAACAGCGAGAACAGAGCGGGTGGAAGTCATTTGTGAGCGAGAAATTGACAAATTTGAACGCGGCGTCCTGCAGAGTCTATTAGACCCACAGAAATCCCATCGCAACTACAGCGCTTTTCAATGCGTGCCATGCAAACGAGGTCTGAAATTTACTTTTTGTAGCACCTGCTAATCGAGTGTGAACTGAGAAAATTTACTTGTCATATTTCTTACCTGCTCTGAATTTTTTTTTTTATATATATATTAATTATAAATTATGTTTATTATATATATATATATATATATATATATATATACACAACATACACACACATATACAAATATATACATAACATTTTACACTACTCATAAAATAAGAATTATATAAATAAAAAGTAATCAATTATTTTGTTTTATTAGATATGAAAAATATATTAAAATATTTTATAAAGGGTGCATTATATAAATATAAGGCAAGGTCACCAGTTACTTTGTTTTATTAGAAATAAAAATTAAAATAAAAAAATTATATAAAACAAAAATGATATAAAATAAAAGTATAAATACACATACACAAAATAAAAAATACATACATATACATATTTTTACCTAATAAAGGAATTATACAAATAAAACTCAACAGTTATTTAGTTTTATTAGAAATAAAAATAGGTTTTTAAAAGTATAAAAAAATAAAAATATCTAAAAATAAAATGTAAAATTATATATTATATATTGTGTGAAATACATATATAATAAAATATCATCAGTCACTTAGTTTTATTAGAATTAAAAATAAAATATATAAAATATTAAAAATAAAAAACTATATATATTTTAATAAGGTGTGAATAAAAATAAAAATATCATATATATTAAATCTAAAAATTATATAATTATATATATATATATATATATATATATATATATATATATATATATATATATATATATATATATATATATATATATATATATACACACTTTCTTTTGTATGTCTCATAAGTTCTTTCCTTTAAATACATTAGTCATGTTGTCATATCCTGTTTTGTGCAAAAAAACTATTATTTTAATAAATAATATTCAATAGCTGCCTTTGTAGCTGGAAGTACAGTATGTGTGAGGTATGTGGGTTTAAAATTAGGAATATATATACAGGAAAGCAAGTTACTGTTAACTTATTTTATACCCACATACATACTTTATACTGAAGCTCATCAAACATCTGCTCTAGAAGCAAACTCTCAGCTGCACAGTGAGAACGAGATGAGCTTGTGTTGATCAGCACACAGTAAACTGAAGGCAGCTGGAGAACACAGAGTCTCTGGAACGTTTCGACTTGTTCCTCTTCACCAAGCACTGCACTGAAGAGTCTTATACAAAACCTTCAAATCCACCACATCTCAACCTGAAGAAACACGTCATCACCACACGCTTCCTCCGAACCCAATCTGACCGAGACGCTCAGAACCAACCCTGAATTACTCATCTGTGCACGCTAGTTTCATAAGATTGATCATATTTTCATCTCCTCCACCTGACTCCATTGTGGCACATAATGTCCACTTCTCACAATGATTTTCTCATTAATCATTCACTTGGAAATAGATCATATTATGAGAGTCATATGTCTATTTTTAACTTCGCACAAGATCTTAAAAAATGTAGCACTCACAGTGTGAAAAACATTTTCATTCAATCATTTAGCAGATGCTTTTATCCAAAGAGACTCAAGAACGAGGAACATCAGAAGCAATTTATCACAAGAGCCAACAATATTTGCAGTACATGACGTGTAAGCCAGATAAAAACAGCACAACGTAGTGCAAGACGTCTGCTGGGAGTATTTGTTTATAGATTAAAAAAATATATATATATTATTTAAATATTATTCTCATTATTCTCATCCACTAAAAGGAATACCTGCAACCGGGTTATTGTAGTTAAACTAAAACCATAAAAAAAAATCACTTGAAAGAAAAAAAAGAATATTTTGAATTAAATACAATTTTTTTTTTTTTACTTATTTTATTTCAGCTGGTTGCCAAGGAAACATCTCATAGATTAACTAAATATCTAAAAATTAAATAAAATTAAAAAAAAATATATATATTTTTTAAATTAAAACTTTAACTACAATTTAAATGAAAATGAAAAATAGAAAAATAGAAACTAATTCAAAATAATAAAACTATAATAGTATCACACAGATATTAAAATACGAGTGCTTGCAACATGCAGCTTTGAATATGCAAGGGAAGATTTTCAAGAAAAACTCATGAAACCATCTTCAGGGAATTCTGGGAATATAGTGCATGATTCACACACACACACACAAATAAACAGTGTAGAATACAATTTTTCACTCAGAAGTTTAAAGACCAAAACAATATTAAAGGGGACATCAGATACAAAATTCACTTTTACATGCGTTTGAATTTAAATGCGTGTTGGCAGTGTGTACACAACCACCCTATAATGATAAAAATCCACCCAGTTTTTTTTTTTTTTTAATCCCCACAAATCATAAGCACTTTCTCATATCAAGCCATTCTCAGATGCTTGGCTGCGTGACGTCACACAGACCCAGGCCCCTCCCACAATTGTTGATTGACACTATCGTTTTACCTTAGACCCGCCCTGAGTGATCTGTAACAGCGATTGAGGTGTTCTGTTGTTGCATGTAATAATGAACATAGCAGTCGTCATTTACTCCCGACATCTGAGCCACTGAAGACACAGTGCATTACATTTGTTTCTGAAGGGAATGTGCCCCCATCTACCTAAATGCGTCTATGTTCGCGCAGATCATTCGTGATCCAGCCTCACCTACAGAAGTGAGTATAAGGTTCTTTTATGAATCTTTGCAAATCGCCTTTCCTAATAACGTGCTAGTCAGCAAGTGTTACGGCTAAAGTAAACAGCCTCATGAGAACGGAAGAGAGGGGCGGGGTCAGTAGGGCTCATTAGCATTTAAAGAAACACGGACTAAAACGGCTTGCTGAAAACAGAGCTGTTTTTGACGGGGTAAAAAAAGGGTGTTTTTTACACTACCATTGAGAAATATTAACCAAAGTATGTTATAGACTTTTCATTAAGACCCTAAAGAATCATATCAACTTGTGGAAAATGGGCATCAGATGTCCCCTGTAAAGTAAAAATGGTATTTTATGAAGTAAAAAGTACTCCAATAATCTTTTTTAACTGAAAATATAATATACTGTATTAAAAAACCTTCACTGTAAAAAATATCAATAAATCATGGTAACACGTTTTTTTCATCAACTCATCATCAAAATAATTGAACCAATTTGAACTTTTTCAATTTCAACTCAATTTTCAGATTCAACTCAATTTAAGTCAGTTTAATATAATTATTTGTAATGACTTATATAGCCAATTTGATTGATTAGACAATTTAAGGCAGCAACTGAACTCAACTTACGGTGGAAATGTTTTACAGTGTGTATGAATTACTGTCATCATCCTTTATGGTGTTTTTTGATCATGAGCTGGGGAAAATTCTCTAAAATACTCTTTTTTGTGGTCCATGGTAAAAAATAACAGTGCGCAGGTTTAAAATGACATGAAGGTGAATAAATAATGACAATGTTCATTTTTTAGTGCGCCATCAAACCACTTTTGAAGGTAAAATGCAGGGATTTTCTGACGGCCGAACATCAGCGCACAATGACAGTAAGTGTTATTACTGAGAGGAATATGATCTCACACCTGATGAGAGCGATGCATGGCAAACACTGCGCTGGAGTTTCTGTAAATAGAGCCGGGGGCCGAAGCGGCGCGGCAGGTGCCTTCTAGACATTTCTTTGACGTTTCACATCAAAGCGCGAGGCCAGCTTTGAACTCTCGGATACGGCCTCACTGTAAAACTCTGTCACAACTCTGGACGTTTCCATGCAGAAACCAGAAAGAAGAAAGGCTTTCTTGGATGTGCGTTTCCTCTCGGACTGAACCTACTTGAGCTGAGACGGGTCATGACTATTTGATCAGTGCGGTCAAGGGCGTTATATACAGTAGATCATTTTTACTTTGTCTAAGATGCTAATTTTTCATGCTTTAGGGAGGAATGTACAATGTAGACTCTTTAACGTCTAGGAGAGAGTTTGCATTGTCTTTACACATCAAAACATTGAGCTTGAGTGACAATTTCACCGTCTTATACAATTCAAGACTTCAAATCTCCTGCTGGGAGAAATTTGAGGACTATGACGCTCTTGTGAAATGAAAAAACAACAGATATAGATAAAACACTGGCCTGTTTACACATGCAGACATTCAAAATGATGCTAAATCAGCCCAATTATTCATTTATATACTTTAAAGGAATAGTTCCCTTAAAAATCTCAAATATTAATGTACCACAGAAGAAAGTAAGTAATATTGGACTGAAAAAAAATAATAATTTAATTCATAAATTAGTATTGTAAGTACTGTAAAATAAAAATCTTATAATTGCCATACATTTTTTACAATTTTATAATTTATAATTTCTGACAACAGTAATATATTAGTCAGAACATAGTAATACTACTACAACTATATAATAATGAATATATTTTACTACCTCTAATCATAATTGTATTAATAATGATGATGTTTTTTATTGTACAATACAATATTTCTCCAACAATAGAACATAATAATAATAATAATAATAATAATAATAATATATGGAATAATATTATTATTCAATTTTCCAGTTTGGATGTAATTTGCACTGACTACAGTAATCAAAAGGAGTTTAAATATAGAGGTTTGTCCACGGTCAAAATAAAACACTTAAAAAAAATAATATCTTAACTATTAACGTGCATGTCATGTGACCATTAACTGACAACAGAGAACCATAAACATGCAAATGTGGCATTAAATTATTGGAATATTAACCATTTTACATCTAAGGTGTTTATCTGAGAAAAACAGTTTTGAAATCCCTGACACAGGGGGTAAACAGGATGTCAGACTTTTCATTTTTGGGTGAATTATCCTCAGTTTAAGACCAACTCATCGAGCACTCATTCCAGCTCAAGCCGGTCTAAACGAACACCAAAGCTTAATTTATGTGCATCCAGGCATTTGAAATCAATAAAAACACATCCTGAGCTCATCTGGAATCACTGTGAGTTTATTACACTGAGTTATAGTCTGCTGTCATTATATAAGACTGAAAACACAGCCCTTATCAATATTTGAAGAGACGCTCCGCCCCTTCATCCATCCGTCAGAAACAACCTCGCCAGTCTGAATGTAATTAACCCAGCTGCATATGCAACGAGATGTTTTCATTCATTAACTCGTTCTGCAGACACGAGCGGAGAGCTTACACTCATTTCATTGTGTTGTTCCTCCTGAGATTTATGCTTCTTTAAAAACATCAGGTTTTATATTTATGCATTTATATAACCGATTTGTTTCTGCAGCAGTGATAGTATAGCAATTTTGTATTTTTAAAGGGACAGTTCACCCAAAAATAAAAATGTGCTGTTAATTTACTCACCCTCAGGGCATCCAAGATGTAGGTGACTTTATTTTCTTCAGTAGAACAGTAAAGAAGGTTTTTAGCTGAAACTGTGGTGATTCATAAAATTCAAGTCAATGGCTGCCTGCACTTTAAGAGTCAAAAAAAAGCAAATCAGGCAACTCAAAATTAATACCCATGACTCCTGATGATATATTGAGGTCTTACAAAACGATCAGTATGTGCAAGAATCTGAACATTATTTACATTATTATTACCCCTCTGACAAATGGTTGAAGGTGATGTACGGTTCACAAACAAATCATTCTTTTGAACCAGTTCTTTTTAGTGATCTTGATGAACTAGTTCACCAAATTAGACTGAACCATCTTAATCAAAACTTACTTTTAGACTTGTCTCCGACTCTGAATGAGCCAAAATACCAGTGTATCTGATCCTATGATGCTGGTTTTTGCCAATTGGTGAACTGTAATTGAAACGTACTGTCCAAAATAATCAGTTCATGGAAAAGAATCAGATTGTCTGTTTGCCTGAGGCTCTGGATTACATGTAATAATAATGTAAATAATGTTCAGGTTCTTGCACAGACCGATCATAAGACCTCAATATATCGTCAGGAGCCACTAATTTTAGCCTGATTAATTTTGCTTTGCCTGATATGATTTTTTTTTACTCTTAAAGTGCCGGTAGCCATTGCATTTTATAATTTACCAAAGAACATGGTTTTAGCTAAAAATCTTCTTCACTGTTCAACTTAAGAAAAATTACCAAAAATATTTTAATGGCCTGAGTAAATTAACAGCTAATTTTCATTTTTGTGTGAACTATCCCTTTAATAAAAAGGCTATGCTCAGAATAGCATACTATCTTGTAACTATTTTACCATTACTGCAGTATGCATTATATATATTGTATGAAGTATGCAAATACTGTATGCATGTGATACCCAGATGACTTTAAATGCATGTTTGGCGCAAATAGTAGCACAGAAATTGCATGCTTTTAAAAAATGTTTTCAAAAGCTTTTTGAATTTAAATAATTACATACGGTTAAATTAGGCTAATTATACGCCATCCTTCATGCCTGACCTTCCCTGTCAAATCATAAATCAAAGCAGCATGTTCAGAGCTATTCAACACACACCAGTCCTGCACTTTAATAGGGTCACATAAATAATGTAAAACTCTGACAAGATTCCTCGAGAAACGACACACCAGAACTAAACGAAACACTGCAAAAACAGATTCCCAATTCACATTAAAAAGCATTTTAGTCATACTAAAAGTTGCAAATTTCACCTAGTGCTTGTAAACACCCGAGGAATGCAAGAAAAATCAATGTATTTATTACAGTAAAACCGCACCGGAGTGTAAGAAAAACATAAAAAGATAATTCCTAACCAACCGTTAACAAACTTTTTTTTTTTTTTTTTTTTTACTGTGCAGGTTCAATATTTCTGCTCACAAAGCCACAGGAAATACAAGAAAAATCACATTTGTAACTGACAATATGTTCCCTAACTATTGAACATAAAAACCTAATGAGCAATGAGAAATAACTTGGACGACTTACAAACTCTGAGGAAAACTGCGCACCAATGCGTTTCTGCTTCGCCTTAAAATGTTTACCATTAATAGCTCCCAAATGCAGCCATTAGCAGGCGATAGTACAGACGTCGCCTCTCATGAAATGCCCATTAGGCATCAATGTGCTGCAAAATATCTCCAGCAGCTCTACTGAGACTCCAGCGCAGAGTTTGAGAGCATCAGAACCACCACAGAGACTCTTCTCTAATGAGCTGCCGCATGCAGACATTCACATGCAATACACACACAGAGACCCCAAGAAGTTTTCATGCATTAGAGACGGCTGAATGTCACTGCATTGCATTAGAAAACGTATATAGCTTAATTGATTCAGTTCTTCTTTGGGTCACTGTATATGAGGACATTTGTTGTTATTTTTATGGCCAATTAGGGTGACCGGTGACAATTTTATGATTTAAGCTTTTCATAGCTAGATAAACTCTAAAGTTACACTGAAATGAGAACTATAGTGGTCTGAATCAAGGCAAAGTTTTGAATAAATTCTATTGTCAGTGTTTGAAATAATAGGTTGAAATGGACAGTTTGAAATGATGTACATAAATGAATCATCATCGTTTACGTGATGATTCACGTGAAAGAATCATACAAGTTCAAGTTTTCAATCAATGCATTGTTTAAGTTTTGATTCAATTCAATTGTCAGGGTTTGAATTCACTGATTGAAATAGAACTTATTCACATTAATTAATGATTCAAGTTTAAGTTTTGAATCAATTCAATGTTCAAACTTCGAATGAATTCAACTAAAAAGATGAATTGAACTGATTCATGTTAATGAATCATTCAAGTTAAAGTTTTGAATCAGTTCATTATTCAAGTTTTGAATTAATTTAATTGTCAGGGTTTGAATGTAGCTTTAGTATTTAGTATTTTTCCCTGACAGAATAAAGTCAGTCACACTGGATTAAAATGAGAAGAGTTTAATACACACAATAAATATTATTATTGTCACTTGTAGTGTAAAATAAAAATATTATTTTATCAGTTTTCTAATTTTACAGTACAATTGTAATTAACAACAATAATATATTTCCAACAACAGTAATAGCCTATATTTAGTTAAAAAAACAATTATTATTATTATTATAAAAAAAAAATATTTTACAGTATAAGAACAGTATCAGAGCAGCATTTTATAAGGCACAAAAACTATTTGCATCTGCATGCAACATAAACAGACACATTTAGACAACGTGCAACTAATAAAACACGCCCAAATCTACAGTATATATTGGAGTCAAACTAAATAGTGACATGAAGCATCAATTTACACACACACACACACACACACACACACACACACACACACACACACAAAGACACAATCTACAGAAACTGAAACAAACTGGTGAATCTTCTGAATGAATGAACCAATTTAGTAACTATACTCCCCCGAAAAAAGGGTACAAAAGCGGTCACTGCGGTGATATCTTTTCAAAAGGTACACTTTTGTACTCCTTGAAGATAGCAGGGCTCGCAAAATCGCTAGCCCGACGTCCCGGGGCTATTGTGTTTTCCAGTCGGGCTACCAAAACGTATCACTGCCCTGCCCGACGGGCTACCTCCCCGCGGGTTCTTAAACTCCTAAAGTGAGTTGTATCAAACTTAAGGCCATACAAAGTTTTAAATACGTTAAATAGTATAATAAATGTAATTATATTTTCAAGAGTTCTACAGTTGGGGACGGAAAGACAAGAGTCACGATACTGGATTCAACTTCAAAAGACAATGATGTCATTGAATAAATATGAGCTGCACTTTTCAAGTCAAAACGCAGCGCGGATGTCTTTATTTGAATGTATCTGAAGGGAACCGACTGTCCTCAGAAACGTGTCGTTGGCAATTTAATTTCATTTTAGCTATAATTCCTGATTAAGCAGCTTTTATGAGCGCGGAGCTGCTTTGTGTCCAATCGTTACCGGGGAAACCGCAATATTTCAGCGCTCCTAAAGCGCCACCTCATGGCAGAGAATGAATGCCATTTATGGTCAGATCAATGCAAATATCAACTCCGCAAACACAGAGTTCTAAATGAGAAAGAAGTTAATGTGCCTGCTAAACAATTAAGACAGTAACATTTATACGCTTTAAATTAACAATTTATATGCTTGATTTATCCCTTTTCATAAAAATGGTCTAAAGGCTGAAATGCTGTTGTATAAGATTTTTGTGAAAACCTGTTTCTGAACTGTAAATCATGTAATTTTATGTCTCAATACTCTGTTACCATAGACATTGTCCAACCCCCGCTCACACTGTTCATTTTACTTGTGCAGCTCTTAAAATGGGTCATAAATTGCCTTAAATTTATTTAAAAAAATTCTGCAGATACCCTGTAAATAGTGAAATAAAATTCCTTCCTTCATATTTGTTGATATTTGTGTATTGAAAATATTTTTGATTGATTTAAACTCCTGTCTGATTTTTTTTTATATATATATATATATAAAAAAATATATAAATAAAAAAATATATATATAAAAAAAAATATATATATATTTTTTTAGAAATGTATATATATATATATATATATCTTTTTTTATAAAGGTCTTTTTTTCTTTTTTTTGGGCTAGTTAAATTAATTTTCGGGCTACCAAAATCTGAAGAGTACCTGCCCGAAGGTCTACCAGGGATTTTGAAATTTTGCGAGCCCTGGATAGATTTTAGTAGCTAAAATGTACTTAGTAGCTAGATACATACTAATACTTTCTGAAAGGTTACCGCAAGAGTGACAGCTTTTGTACCTTTTTTTCTGAGAGTGTTAATGGAAAAACTCGACTTTTGAACACACACTAGTGCCATGCTATTGTACTAAAACAAAATTACTCTCCAACAAAATTACAGTCTACAGCTTCCAGAAAAATAGCATAAATTGGCTCTGAGCGTTTATTTTCTTTTTTTTTTACCCATAAATGATGTGATCTGCTCATCTCATGGAAACAGATCAATACCATCCAATCTCCCATCATTCATTTGATCAGTAAAGGGCATCAAAGACGAGCGTCTCCCCCAGCGCTATACGGCTCTGATCCACAACACGGCTAACACTCACACTCACACACTGCTGGGAGAACAACGTACAGTACTACAGTCAATGTCAAGGGTAAAGTCTGCATTTCTAAGTAAATAGTTTCCAGCTGAGCCATGATTTAGATTATTAGACTGATTATTCTGTCTAAGAAACTTTAACTTTAAAAGGAAAAGGGTGTCTGAGCAACATGGAAAGCAACAAACCAAAGGTTTTTTTTGCCATTTGGAGACATTAAATCAATTATCCTGCAATAATAGACTGAAATCAAGGGGGGGAATTATTTGACATTTAAAAAATAAATAAATAAATAAACTAAAATAAGCAATATCAGGGTGAAAAGCATGCATAATGATGCACTTTGGTTGCCAGAATTGTTTACTATTATCTTTGTAGAGCTGCTTTACAGCAAATTGAATTTTGTTTGCATCACTGAATCACTTTTTTTTTTGTCTATAACTGTAAAGCTGCTTTGACAAAGCGCTATAGAAATAAAGGTGACTTAACAAAATAGCATCATGGCACTAAAATAATGCAATAAACAAACAATAATGCATAAAAACCTAATGCACATAACTGATAAGAAAAACTAAGAAACCATTATCTCAATGAAAAACCATCAAAAGTGTCTCACAGTAAATTACTATAGCTCAATTACTGTGGCTCACTGTACATTATAGGACAACTTGTTCTTTTCCACTTCCAAAAACTCCATTTAACAGTATTTCACTATAAAATTATAAAATTACATGAACTGTCCCATTAGATCACAGTTTTTATATATATTTTTTTTATAATCGCTTAGAGTGTAGAAACAATAAACCTTAGAAATACTATTATCAACATACAATAATACTGGATGCTAATCTCACATACTATACAGAACTAATAATACAGATTCAGTCTTCTTAATGAGACTCTCTTAATGAGAGCTGATTTGACCAGCAGTGGCTTTAACAACAGTAACGTTTCTGAAGCAAGTGTTGTTCAGATTAAGTGCATTTACAGTAAGTGCAAGAATAGTCCGTGCCATATACTGTAGACACAGAAAGTAGGCACATCCTCAGTAGCAGAAGGGTTTATCTCTCACATACGGTCCTGACCGGTTCAGCTTGTGCTTTTCCTTGTTTCTGTTACCGTGGGAACACAGACGCCCACTCACTCCACTGCTGCAAGGCATCATGGTCTCACTTCACATCAGCAGGGATGTTTTTATAAGGTTAGATTTGATATTACCACCACGCTAAACATATGCAGTGTTAAGGAATGTAACGTAGTAGTTTATGAAAACAGTAGTTAGCCATACAAGCAGCTCCTAAAAAAGTAGCTATGTAAGAGAGTATTATTGTAACAAATGTAGTGATCAGCTAGTATAATTCATTTCTGAAATCAAAGCAGTATTTATTATTGCACATCATTTCATTAAATGCAAGTGATAACACCCATGTTGAGTCAGAAACACAGCAGCATTTCACTATATATTTTGCTGTAAACAAGAATGCGCATAATATTTTAATCACGCAGACTTAAAGATGTGTTCCCAAAAATTCACAGCACGTTGACTTTCCAACAAGGGGAAAAAATACGCTGGACTTTGGTTTACACCACCCAGAGAGGAGCATACAAGGCTCTCCCCTCCCCACCTCGGAGCCTCAGACCACATCACTGTCATGCTAAAGCCTGCACACAGACCGCTCGTTAAAGTCATCAAACCAATACACAAGCAGATACAAGTGTGGCCGGAAGGGTCGTCAGAGGCATCAAGACTGTTTTGACACCACTGACTGGAATATGTTTAAACAGGCTGCCGTAATGCATAAACAACACCACAGACCTCCAGGTACTCAGAGACTGTCACTGCCTACATCACCAAGTGTATTGAATGTAACGGTCACAAAGACTATCACTGTCCGGGCCAACCAGAAGCCGTGGCTGACAGGGGAGGTCTACAGACTTCTGAAGGCTCGAAATGCTGCCTTTAGACTGGAGATGAGGAGGGCCTAAGGACAGGTGGCCAACCTATCCCGCGGCATCAGAGAGGCCAAGAGACAGTACTCCAGGAGGATAGCCCACCGTTTCAATGACAGCAGAGACACTCGGAGCCTGTGGCAGGGGATTCAGACCATTACGGACTACAAGCCCCCACCACAGATGTGACAGCACCATCCCCCTGCTGAACGTAGCTGATGCCTTCTTTGCGCTTTGAGGCACAAAACAGCACCACTGCACAGAAGACTCCACCTCCTCCAGGCGACCAGATGATGACGCTGTCCCCGCACAGCGTGAGGAGATCCCTCAGCAGGATCAATGCACGCAAAGCTCCGGGTCCTGACAACATTCCTGGGCGTGTACTGAGAGACTGTGCAGTGGAACTCACTGATGTTTCACAGACATTTTCAACATCTCACTAGTCATAACTGTCCCCAAAGCTGCTTTGACAAAGCTACCACTATCATTCCATCCCGAAGAAGTCATCTCCATCCTGCTTCAAGGTGACTTAACCGTCCAAAATAGCATCATGGCACTAAGTGCTTTGAACGGTTAATGCAATAAACAAGTCTGTCCTCCCCCCCTCCCTGGACCCTTCCATAATGCATAAGGTCCAATCGCTCGACCTAATGCACATAACTGCCCTCCACCCAGCCCTCACACAAGACAAAAAGGACACGTATGTAATTGCTGAAACCATTCAGCATCTCAATGAAAAACCATCAAAAGTGTCTCACAGTAAATTACTGTAGCTCAATTACTGTGGCTCACTGTACATTATAGGACAACTGGCTGTTCTTTTGACCGGGAGACCCACTACGGGTCCAAAAACTCCAGCACCATCACACTGAACACAGGGGCCCCCCAAATGTGTGCAGCCCCCTCCTCTTATTTGACCCACACTGCACATAACTCCAACCGCTTATAAAATTACATGAACTGTGGTGGGTCCCATTAGATCACAGTTTTTATATATACATTTTTTATACAGGAATGAGCCGCTGGCCGGGTAGAGTGTAGAAACAATCTCTCTCTAAACCTTGGAGAAGAGAGGAATTGTCGTTACTATTATCAACATACAATAATACTCAGGATGCTCCTCAAGGTTAAGGTTCATGTTTATTTGTCACATACTATACAGAACTAATAATACAGATTCAGTCTTCTTAATGAGACTCTCTGACCATCAATGGTGCGATGAGAGCTGAGCAGCACCAAGTTTTGACCAGCAGTGGCTTTGGACCAACAAACAACAGTCAAGAAAGCACAAACGTCTCTACTTTCCGCAAACTGAAGACAGAAGCCCTGTTGCCCCCATCAGATTAAGTGCATTTACAGTAAGTGCACCATCGAGAATAGTCTGACTAGTGCCATATACTGTGTGTATGGCGACACAAACGCGTAGCCGCACATCCTCGGATAGTGAGAGCAGCAGAAGGGTTTCTCTCTCCCCTCTCACATACGGTCCTGACCGCAAAGTTCAGCTGCAGGTGATCCCACCCACCCGACACACAACTTTTCCTTGTTTCTGTTACCGTGGGAACACAGACGCCCACTCACTCCACTGCTGCAAGGCATCATGGTCTCACTTCACATCAGCAGGGATGTGGGTACGATCATGCACACTCACTCATTCATTCATTATAAGGTTAGATGTATGATATTACCACCACGTAAACATATGCAGTGTTAAGGAATGTAACGTAGTAGTTTATGAAAACAGTAGTTAGCCATACAAGCAGCTCCTAAAAAAGTAGCTATGTAAGAGAGTATTATTGTATTTTTTTCCTACAAATGTCCTTAGTGATCAGCTAGTATAATTCATTTCTGAAATCAAAGCAGTGTGTGTGTGTGTGTGTGTGTGTGTTTATTATTGCACATCTGTATTTCATTAAATGCACTGTTTGTGTTTAGTGATATCTGTATGCACCCATGTTGAGTCAGAAACACAGCAGCATTTCACTATATATGTTTGCTGTGGCAGAATTGACAATAAAGCTGACTTTGCTTTGACTTTATACTTTTATATTTTATTTATAATGTATATATATTTCATAAGTAATTTATTATAATATAAATAAATGTTATTATCATTTAAGTATTATGTTATATTTATTATTCCTTATGTATTATATTGTTAATAAATATAATAATTAAATGTATTTTATTATTAATGAACCTATATTTATGGATTTATTTTTATATACATAAATCCATATTACTGTGAAACTATTTTGTGTGGCAACATTTAAAAAAAATTTTTTTTGCTTTTTTCACAAATCACAAAAAAACTATGTAAAATTTTATTAAATGTGAAATTTTGAAGCAGAAAAACTGAAATATAGATAGAGACAGATAGATAAGATATATTTGTTTTGTTACAGAAAATGAAACCGTATTTTCTAGTTACTGTATTACTTCATCAAACCCTGAGTGAGACAGAAATAGAGAGAGACTTCATGTTTTCTCACGCTACACAATAATTCATGGGAAAAAGCAGCTTGTTACTGGAAAAGCTACATGAGAGCTCATGTTGGTTCCTCAGAAAAACTGCTGGTTCAGCAGCGTGTCACTGTTAATGAGTGAGAGAGACAGAACACAGAAACTCACTATAAACCCTCTCAGCGTGAGGCCGCTAATAACATCAAACTTTAAAACACGCCTGTTTCTGCTAAATCCAACGTGGCACCGCAGCTTATCCAGCATGTTCATTCATTTTAAAAATGAAGTCTGCCGGCCCGTCTGACACGTTTGGAAATAAAACAGAGGCCGGCTGAGAGTATGTAGTACGGAGTGAATGGATTGGAGAGTGTTTCTTCACTTGGCTTCCACGTTTGCCCGCTCAGATGCATTTGAAGTCCTTAGGAGGCGCCGCAGGACATCTGCTGTGCTGAAGTTAGCTTACAGTGGGCCGTCGTAATGAAGCAGGAGCACGCTGGGCCGGCCTTGTTATGTCAAAACAAACCGTTTG
The DNA here is from genome assembly GCA_027422415.1 of Schizothorax lantsangensis. Classification (NCBI taxonomy): domain Eukaryota; kingdom Metazoa; phylum Chordata; class Actinopteri; order Cypriniformes; family Cyprinidae; genus Schizothorax; species Schizothorax lantsangensis. The sequence continues at coordinate 33,436,537 of CM049850.1, read as the reverse complement.
GACCCGAGTGCTTCCGATGGGAGACGTAAAACTGACTGATATCGACTCGTATAAAACGGGAGAGGAGTATTACAGTATTCTCAGTGAACCAACCATCACAGACTGCTCTCGCGGGTGGCTGACTGTGCTTTAGCTTTACCCATAGTGCTGTGCAATGCAAGACAATGGATGAAAAGATATGTTATCATTCGCAGTTCTGGGCACATGCTTTGAGAATGTCAGGAGAATGATGTTATAATACTGATTAATTGATGACACCACAAGAACGAGCACAGTCCCAAAAACATCACTAGTGCCTAAGTCCAATTTATGACAAAAAAAAAAAACTCAAAAAACAACAACAAAAAAAAAAAATATATATATATATATATACACTGCCAAAGCCCTGGCACTCAGTCATAATGAAGCGGGAGCATGCTTGGTTGGTATTATGTCAAAAACTTATTTCTTCTTCTTTTCACTTAATTTAAGGGTAAATGTACTTTTAAAAAATAATAACAATTTTAACTGCAATTTAGTACATAATATAATTTTATTTATATTATAAATTAATTACACAGACATTTATATAAATTAAAAATATAAATATGTATATTTAAAAATTATATATAATACTTATGTATAATTATAGCATGTGACCTATAACAAAGTCTAGCCTACTTTATATGATAATGAATATAATATAGAACATGAACTAATATATATATAAATTAATATAAATTAACATATTATAAATAAAATAGATCTTCATATTAACGTATACATATATATATATAAACATTATATTAATTGGAAAATAACATTTTAAAATTTTAATTAAAATGGATTTCTGTGCCAACTTTTTTGAGACCTGTAGCAGGCATCAACTTTGAAATGAGCTCACTTAGTGGATAAAAGTGTAAAATTTCTCCGTTTGAACATTTGTTATGTTCTCTATGTTCTATTGTGAATAAAAAATTGGCTCATGTGATTTGAAAGTCTTTTAGTTCTCTAGGGGTGACCCCGAATAGTCGATGATTCGATGCTTCCATAGGAGGAGCCTGATTCGACTCCCAATCTCACAGTCGAATATTCGCGGGGTGTTAGGATCATGCCATTTTGGCTATATGGGGTGCTCAAATGTCTGATTTCACAGAGAACTAACGGTTTTCTCCTAATAAGTTAATACAGTCTATTATGATAATGCTGTAAATAAGAATCTGAAAAGAAAAGCTATAAATAAATATTTTAACATGCATGAATAAATCCAACCACCCCTATAGTTTTTAAGTTTCACTTTCCATAATCCGTGATAGACAGAGGATCTTGGCGGCAGGGATTTAAATCTTTAAAAAGACTCAAATTGACAAGCAGAGTGAAAGACAGGATTTTTGTTCGATCAGGTAGGGTACAAGTTATTTCAAAACATTTTGGCCGCTTTATATCAGAATCAGAATCATCTTTATTCGCCAAGTGTGTGCAAACACACGAGGAATTTGTTGTGGTTTTTAAGAAGCTCTTGGTACATACATGCATGCATACATGCATATAAACATCCATACCTGACATGAGAACAGAACATTTAAATAAGCCTTAACAATAATAATAATAATAATAATAATGTGTCTGAATCTGGAACAGAAGATTTATGTACAGATTTGTGCCTTATTTACTCTATATATACAGCTGTATAGAAAATTATGCATACATATTTACATAGTTCTAGAGAGAGTAAATAATTAGAGATGGGGGATGAATTACAGGCAAGAATATATCGTGTATATAGGCCTACAATTTATATATCGTGTATATGGGCCTACTATTATTTATCTCGTATGAGATGCATTTGGTTGAGTTACACTGCAGTAAAAGCACTTAATTGTAGTAGTACGGTGATTATCTCTTCAGCACGCATCGCGAGCAGGACAAACAACAATAATATTAATGACTATGACTCGGACTGTCATATACATAACATTATAATGAGAACACTATTATAATAAAACGCTGTTAATTTTGAGTTTAGCTGCCGTGTTTCTGCAGAACGCATCCACAAAAGAGTTCATTCAGAGCCGCGCAGACACGTTCACTTGTGCACTCGGGTCTCGGGGCATTCTGTGCAGATAGCCTGTAAGTCGTAACATAAATAACAAAGCGTATTCTGTATGAGAGAAATGTGTTAAATCCCATACATTAAAAAAAGAGCTATAATATGCTTAATTTTACTGGTCATCTTCAGCGTGCGCAGCTCAAAACAGAAATGCAGAACATTAATAACTATATAGCCTACATAACTTCATAATAAGAGCACTATTGAAACATTTTTTTGTGAATTCTTAGGGTTTTGCTGACGTTTAATGTTAACCATCTTTTAATCAAAACATAAAACATTATTTACCCGTTTGTATCTGCGAGGCGTCCGTTACACATTTTTTAATTACTGTCGAATGTCTAACTTGACTCTTGGTAATGTATTTTGACCACGCCCCCAAACATATGATTCGACTATCAGTCGAATATCAGCAAGATTCGAAAATTCCGATTCGACTATGAAAATCCTTAGTCGAGGACACCCCTATAGTTCTAATTTTATTCAAATTTAAAAAAATGTCCCAACATTTCCAGAATTCAGGTTGTATATAGAGTATATGTTTAATACGATACACAGTTACGAAATATACTGTAATGTTTGTTTTATTGCACTTAGTTGTGACTACCAGCAGAGGTTAACTGACCCATGCTAGCCCGCCGAACCCTGACCCTCTGCTGTCACCGCAGAGAAAGAGTGAGTGAGACAGACAGACGGAGCGTGAGACCGAGAGCGTGTCTTCACGTGTGCGTATAGTTATTCATCAGCCGGGTCTGGCGCTCTAGACGGGTTTCCCAGCTCCGCTGCTCACTGGAAATGGGAAACTGCAGGTACTTTGGCTCGGCGTTGTTCATCACAGATGGTAAACAGAACAGGCTGGCTTGATAAATAGATCCCATTCTGTTTTCTTTGGCTTCCACGCACAAGCTCCCAGCCGACTCTCGAGACGCCTCCGTTCACCAAAGCCTGCAGTGACAAATGGCTGTTTATCTACAGGAGAAGGCTGGGAAGTAATGAATGTGTCCAGGTCTCTGATTCCTGCGGGACCACACGCGACTTACACCAGAGTATTAGAGACGTGAATAATTGATGTCATATTCTCATCATTCGGACTAACCCGCCGTCAGATCTGTGCTGCTCCGCAAGAAGGGCTCGAGTAAGTCACAACCTCTCTTTAAATCTTAATCAGACAAAATGTCAGACTGATGCATTCAGATTCTACGCGTTTGTCTTTGTGTTAAAGGAACAGTTCAGCCAAACAGGAAAACGGTGTCATCGTTTACTCATATTCATCCAAACCTGTGTGACTCTTGTGTGGAACACAAAATAAACACTTTTGAAGAATGTTCAAGCTGCTCTTTTCCATACAACGAGGAACCAGATCAGATCATTATTCATAAAAATAAAAAGTATATTACGATTTTATACACAATTTTTGATGGCACAGACCTCTGAAGATGATGATTCCCTTCCTAAAATAAAAAGTCCATATATACTTTCAATATAAATTATATACATTATGAATAAAGATTCATATATACATAGTGACAAAAAATAGAAGGTGCGATATTATAAAGACAACATGTTGATGTTTTATAAATATAATAAATTAGGTTTTATATTATCATTGTACTAAACAACAAAATAAGTAATTAAAATATTTTCTGGGGAATGTAAACTTTCTTTTTTAAATAAAAAAATAATTATATAGTAAAACAGTAAAATGTAACAACATATAACAGTAACAATGTCACATTTGATACGTTATTTTTTTCAGCTTATTTATTATGAATATTATGTTTAATGTATCAAATAAATGTAATATTATATATTATTAATATTAATATTTTGTAAATAGTAAAATTAGTACTATAATGTATACTAATACTAAGTCTAGTTTAAGTTATAGCACTTAAAACTATAGACATAATTAGACAGACATACACACATATACACATCCTTTTTTCACTTTTTAGTATTTAAATTTTATAATGTTGAATATATTTATATATAATGTATAATACATGTAATACAGACATACAATCTCTCTCTCTCTCACTCACACACACACACACTCTTTCACATTATTTAAATAAACTTTTCATAGACCTGGTCAGTATTAACTGTCATTGTATGAAAAAGAGCTGCATCCTTCTTCAAAGAATGATTCAGTGTTCAATGGCAAAACAACAGCATTTTTGAAATGACATGATGATGGGTAAAAGATTACACAAACCATATTTTTTGTTGGCTGATTTATTCCTTTTTCTCATTTTTCCCAGAGGCTCCAGACAATCTCAGGCCTCAGGCTCGTTTCCTCATGAACATTCCCATCATGCATTTAACAGCAGAACCCAAAAACATGGTTGGGACCGATGGAAGCGGCTGAGGATCCGGTCTATCCCGTCTGACTCTGCCAGAAACAGCAGAGGAGCAGCAGAGAACTGGTCTGATCTGCGCCGGTGTCAGAGACGCTGCTGGGATCTCTGGAGATTCCGGCTTTTAATGTAAATATTGCATGAGGGAGGTTGGCGTGTTAGACACGGTCTAGATGGCAGGAGAATGACCTGAGAGAAAGCACAATGCAGGAGTCTGCCTCAAGAAACAAGACCAGAATCAGGACTAGAAGAAAATATCTCAGGCCTTTTAACAATATTCACAATCATCTTGATATGTATGCATTTCCTCTAAAACAGCATATAACTAAAAGTAGGCCAAGAGCCAATGTTGACCAATGCAAAAGATGCAGCAACAGGTCTGAAGTAGGGCTGTGCAATTAATTGAATTCGATTCTAATGCGCATCTCGTCAGTAAAGCCGGTTCCGCGATTGGCACTAAATCGCCATCACCTGTTTTCAAATTGAGCGGCAGTTAATACACAGAGCCGTAGTTCACTGACAAGTTAGGCAATTTCACGTTCATAATCAAATTCGATTCATCTGCGATTATGAACGTGATATCGCGTAGCTTGTCAGTGAACTACGGCTCTGTGTATTAACTGCCGCTGCGTTTGAAAACAGGTGATGGAGATTTACTGCCAATCACGGAACCGGCTTTACTGACCAGATGCGCATTAGAATCGAATTCAATTAATTGCACAGCCCTAGTCTGAAGAGCACAAAAACAGTCACGTCTCACCCGTATTAGTTTCTGTTCAACTGTTACAGCTAAATTAAAAAAATAATTTTTAAAAAACTAGAAGCAAAACAGGATTTTTTTGGTCTTTTCATGACACAACAAGCAAAGCAAGTGACTGAAATATTATCTGGAAAATATTTACTTCTGTATATCTTCTCTACCCAATGTCTGAGTGATGTTTGATGAGAATCAAAACCAGGAATGTCAAAAGAATAAAATGATCATTATTAATCTCATGATTTTCAGTCTTATGTAACAAAACATAATGGTAAAAATGTAAAATGTTAACATTTTATTATTATATATATTTTATTTCAACATTATATAGCATTGTATTATATAGCATGATATAGTATTGTTATTGTGTGTGTGTGTGTGTGTGTGTGTGTGTGTGTGTGTGTGTGTGTGTGTGTGTGTGTGTGTGTGTGTGTGTGTGTATATATATAAAGTTTTAGCATTTATTTAGTTAGTTAGTTAGTTGGCAATTAGCTGAAATGAAAAGTTTAAAATATATATATATATGTATATATATATTTTAAACTTTTCATTTCAGCTAGTTGCCAACTAACTAACTAAATAAATGCTAAAACTTTATAAATCTATCTATCTATCTATCTATATATCTATATAGATATCTATATCTATATCTATAAACAAAGTAAAATGAAAACAGAAACATAGGAAATTTTTTATATCTAACGCCTAATGTCTAGCTCAGTTTTAAATGAACACGTTCCAGGACGTTGTAGTGAGTGAGAGTAAAGAGTGACACTGAATAATCAGTGAACAGGATCAAATATATTGAAATGACGTGCACATCATGAAAGCAGCAAAGTGACACTGTGTGCGAGTGTGAGAGGAGCTGAGATGCTGATAGAGCCGAGGACAGATCTGGAGTAACACTCGTGTGACTGATGCTGCGGGTGATGACGGGTGTTAATGAGGAGACGCAGCAGCAGATCCACAGTCCTGATCCACAGCGCTGCACTTCAGCCCTGTAGGGGGCAGCAGAAGATTCACCTCGCCGCAAAGATTATACATGCCAGAAAACAGATCACAAACATACCAGACGCATCAAACTCTTCTGCTGTAAAGAGAAATCATTTAATAAAAAAACACCAATGCTGGCAGATTATATCGCCAACTGAATAAACAAAAGCTAAAAGATGACTGCTGTCAGTGGTGTAGTGGTGCCCGGAGAAGTGGGTATACTCTTAATTTATGCCCCCCAATTTTTTTTTTAAAAGGCCCGGCAAAGGATGAATGACCTGTCAAACAGTGACATGTAAACTAGTCTTGCATATTTAGTTCACTATTGTAATATTTGCACACTGTCACTTAACTTCTGCTGCTTGAGTAAGGATCATTATGAAAATAATATTATCCACAGAAGAGGTGCAGATTTTGCAATAATTAAAATAAATAAATAAATACATATAAATAGACTGCAGCAACTGACATTTTGTCAGAACCTCTAGTAAACTACATGCTATTTTGTTTAGTTGTCTGTTCAGAATTGTGATCTATATTTGAAACAAACAAAACATCGTGATTCTCAATCAGTTCAGAAGTGAGGGGGACAGAAATGTCAAATATAATAACTGTCTAATTGACAGGTTTTATTACTATTTATTAATTATTACCTCTTGCTTTTAATTGGTTGAGAAATCAAATACACTGCGTGTATTTTCCTAATGACAATTTTATGATTTGTTTAGCCTATATAGGCTACTGCATTTTTTCCCCATTTTTATCACAGAATAAGGCAGAATATATATTTTATAGCCTAGTAGCCTATCTATTGCCAAGTGTAATAAATGCTATCAATTAGACTGCATTATTCAGAATCAGCTTTTTTATTACCAGATGATGACTTGATTGTCACAATCATGTGTTTACTGTCTTCACGATTCTTTTTTATTCAGCTTAGCTAGCTTTGGCTACAGCAATAGCTGGATTCTTGCACGTCGTGACTCGTAAGTTAGTACTTCTATGAGGCCGACTTTCTGCGCGAGAGCGCCATCCGGCTTCGAGTAGCCTAGAGTTTTCAGTCACGTGACCGGCTCGAAGACCTGGAGGGCCAGCACAAGCGTGTCCATTTTTCATCTGTTTCCCACAAATATTTAGATCACCTCTCAAAAGAATAAAACAAATGTATTTCTGAACAAAATGCAAGTTTTGCCCAGATAAGCACCCGCGGCATTTCAAACAGTGCGACAAACGTTGTAAAAACACTTAAAAGTGCCTTAATATATTTGCAAATTCAGTAATCACCACATTAATGATGCATAGTTTACACAGGCAAGCAGATGAGGCCGGAATATGAACGCAGTCCTCTTAACGGTTGTGCTTCTAATGGTTTTCTATGGAAAGCCATTTAATGTGAAACTTTGCACTTTTGTGTTTATATTCTGGATCTTCTTGCCTGTACAAAATATACATCATCAATAAGGTGTCCACTGAATCTCGCCTTTTAATATATGCGTTTTACTACATTATTACTTGATGCAAACTGCATAAAAAAAGTGGAGCAAATCCAGGGGGGCGTTCCTATACGAGTGTGACGTCACGTGAAAACTATCAATAAAAGAAACATAACACTGCATGAGAGTGTTTACGTCTCGTTCCTGACCGCATTATTGCTGGATGTTTTTAGAGAATATTTGCATTTATTCACATGTGATTGGATTAGTTACTCATAACATGAAGTGCAACGCGCATCAGAGGGGATTTAGAAGTGGGTATACGGAATGCCGACTGATAAAGAAGTGGGTATACGCCGTATACCTGCGTATACCCTCCACTACACCACTGACTGCTGTGGATAAAACATAAAAGAGGTTCATGGGATTAAGCACATCAGCAGCACTAAAATATATATTGAAGTCAATGACGACATTTCCTTATATTCTAGTCAGAGTTGTGCACCATTCATGAAAGATCAGACATGCAGAAAGCAGATCGCCCACATATGAGACGCATCAAAGCCACACTGATGCAGACGCAGACGCCGCAAGAACTGCACCGCAGACCCTTCTGCTGCTTCTCAGAATCAGGAGGAACAACTGCGACTCAGACGGGACGCAAGAAGAAACTTTGAGAGGAATATCTCGGGTATAAGCACCGCTGGAATTCACTGACAGCAGATAAAAAACGGCCAGCGCAGGCAGATGGGGAACACAGGGCCGTAAATCCAGAGCGGATAAAAAAAGATGGGCCTCCAAACGGTGATGCATGATTTAGCTGGGATTTAATGGGACATTGATAAAGATGTCGGGAAGTTATATGAAGGAGACAGAGGCATTTCTTCAGGGAGGAGGAGGAGGGACTGAATGCAGCATTCTGGGTAATTGAAAGGCCCTGAGAAAGAGAGAATGCTGCTGCTGGAGCGAGCGAGCGAGCGAGCGTGCGTGCGTGTGTGTTTGAGCAGAGTGTGGGCAACTAAAACCATGGATATGAGAGCCGCGGCAGGGCTTTGGTGGAGGTGAGCAACTCTATACAGCTGAACATGAAGAAAGCAAACCACTGTTAGCATAAATGCTAAATAACTCATATGAGAGAAATTAAGAGAAATAGGGTATATGCAGATTATTATTAGGAATAAATCTATTATTAAAAATACATATTTGCACTTCAAAGTAATAAAATTACTGATCTGAATCAAATGATTTGTCAAGGCCGCACCAAAGTCCCGATCTGAAACAAATGATTGGTAAACCCGCATCAAATGATTCGCGATCCGCGCTCTGCAGTATCAATCTGAACCCGCTCTGATGTTCTGATCTGTATCAAATGATTCACGTTATGCGATCTGATTGGAGCGCTTCAAAACTGTGAATCATTTTGTGACGCAATGGTTTAACTGATTCAGAGTTTCGAAAAGCTTAATTTCACTCATCACTAAACATACAAGCGTTGTCGGAATTCTTAAATGAATGGCTTTTTTGAATCGCTCGAACTGATTGATTGAAGTCACAAGTTCGAATCAATCGGAGTGGTTCCAGCATAAATGACTCAATTCAATCGGTTTGTCTGTTCCTCTGCTTTTCGCGTGTTTACACGACACTGTCAGTACTACTACTGACTTAGCTCGCTAGTTTTATGACATTAACTGAAATAAGCAAAACATATGATGATGTTAACAAATAAAATATTCATGTTTCCAAAGATAACATCCAACACATTCAGGTGAGGTAACCAGTTTACTGCTAACTAGTGAAAACTCCATTAAAATGATGAGCTGCACCTCAAAATACATGCTATATAGAAACATTGTGCTTTATGATTGAGTATGTGGCTTAATTCACTATATATGAAATAGTTTGATCACTGCAGTTCAGCTGCTGACAGTTCAATAGGAAATCAGCTGAAAGCTAGGGCTGGGTATCGTTCAAAAATTTCGATATCGATACCGATACCTTGAGTTCGATACCGGTTGCTGAACGATACTTTTTTCAATACCAATTTTATGAAATCAGATTTAACAAGATTACATTCTCAAAAAACGTAGATTTTTTTCAGCTTGTTGACATTTATACAGACTCGAAGCCTCGTCTCCTGAGCCACTGCACAAAGGAACAAAATATATCCAACACAATAAATCAGTGCAAATAATTTTAATAAAGTTCAAATAGTTTTCAGGTTACACATCTGTTAGGCTACGTTTGCACTAGTGCGTGTTCGTTTTAAAACACATAGCTCAGACAGAATCATCATTTCTATTCATTTATTCTAGGTTGTTAAAGACTTCAAGAAATTGAAAATCTTTATCCACTTTCATAAGTGGGTGTTTTAGTTTCTTTCACCATATGTTTTATTGTTATTAAATTCTGTGTTGTAGTATGTCTAATTATTTGAATGCATAAAAACAACTTAGTTTATTTAAATTTATTTTTAAAATAGCCTTATGAAATGTTTTATTTTTCCTCAGAAATTCTGTGTTCTGTATCTGGTTTTCAAATGAAGGCATAAAACATTAATTTTATTTATCTTTAAATTATTGAAAATCAAACTTTATTTATTTTGGCAGACAAAGGGGGTTTACTATTAAAATTAAAACATGGAAGAAATGTTGTGTGATCCTTACTTAAAAAAATAAAGTTTTAATAATTTTAATAGTAGCCTAAGTAGTAGCAGTATGTACATTCTGCTGAACAATAGTAATATTTCTGCCGCAGTGTCTTCCAAATTAAACCGAACTTTTATTTTGAAGGGTTGCCGTGAATACCTTTACAGTTCTGTGTGTATATGATACGATGCTAGTTTTACTCTAATCAAATTGTAAAATGCTCGAAGTGACTCTCAGAGCAGGTCTGGAGATGTTGTTCATGTGTTTATGTCCTCATTTAGTGAGACGGCAGACGCTGAAATCACCGCGAGCGCGCTTCAGTCTGTGTGTAGTACATATATAGAGAGCAGGCTGCTTCGTACACTTTTGAATCGCTCTCGCGGATGTCAAACACTGATCAATCTGTGGCGCGCCGCTTCTAGTCGAACACGCCACGTTGATGAGATTAACCCCTTAGGTATCGAAATTTGGTACCGAACGACGAAACGTCTTTCAATACTCGATGGTATCGAGGCAATTCGTTCGGTGCCTAAAAAGTATCGAACTCGATACCCAGCCCTACTGAAAGCATCCAGTGATCTCATACCACTGAAGTGAATGTTCAGTTTATCAGAATATATTGTAATAAATATTTGAGAAATTGTTGTATCTGATTGTATTAATCTATATAGAGTGATAGTCAATGTAAAAAGAGCAAATGGGAGAAGATGAACAAAACAGCAGAACAATAAAAGATAAAGAGGGTTAACTATATCATTCAATTGAACTTGTCTCCAATACCATCTTTGACTGTGATAGCAAAAATTTATTGTGGTGCCATCGGCCAATCAGCTGTCATGACATCATTTTACAGCTCGTGTGATTGGCTCATAGAAAAGAACTGCATCCATGAGCAAAAACGACAGATTCATGCTCCAGCCGAGCAACAGCCATTGAGCTGGCTGAGAATGTTACCGGATCTCTCTCTGCAGGTAACTCCAGGCCTGCTCGCCACAGAGAGTAACCACAAACCGACAGCATTACAGCATCTGCACACTGTAGATGACAGACCTGCAGCCTCAGCTGCGCCTGCACTCGCTCGTTGTTGCCATGGATACAGTGTCATGCCACAGAACGGAACAGCAGGGAAGCGTATCGTAGCTCTGTGTGTGTGTGTGTGTGTGCGCGTGTGTGTGGCCTGCAGAAGAGTGACATCAACACTTCTGATGCAACACCTGTTGTTAGACAAGACGCACAGCACAAAATCCTCTAACCGGAGTAAAATCACAGTAATGCACAGCCGTGAGTGGCTTTTTGCATTTGTCAAGTCACGCATAATCAGTAAAAATAATACTATTACTAATAATAACAATGAACATCTCAACAACAACACAGCCCTTGAAAAAAAAATCTTGAAAAAAAAAAAAAAAACTATTCTAAAAATTCTGCAAAAAGGCCTAATACTACCCATCCATCACATGCTGTTTTTTTTTTCTTCACAAAATAAGAATCAAGATCTCTCTCTCTCTATACATAATTTCAATGTTACACATTCAAATTTATATATTCAATAAATAGAAATAAATGTTATTGGAAATAAAAATCAAAGTTTGAATGTGGAGTTCTGCACTTCAAACTTTCATATAAATAAATGCCAACTGAATACAAACGAAAGCCAAAAAGAAACGAAGAAAAAGGATATTAGAAAATATTAGAAAAAAAACACTAAAGTTCGTATGTAGATTTTTAAGAGATTTTTATTTTATTTTAATTCAGGCAGAAGGAACTGCACTTCAAATTAGGGAAATCAATAAAAATTGTTTTAAAAAAAAGATTTTGTTTTTATATTATGATAAATGTATATCAATACATATAAAGATGACAAAAGCAGTCCAATGTCAAAAGTTTTGGTTTTTTACACAAAATAAGCATTTAAAATGTATCATTTAATTTAACAACAATCTCCAAAGGAGTGGAAAAATGTTCAAATAGTTCATTTTTATTTTGCTGCTGTCATAGATGTGGTTGCTCTAAATAAAAAATATTAGCCTAATAAATATAAAAAATATGACCATTTTCAGTTCTTCAAAGTAATTAGACCATAATCTTAATACTTTTTAAAATATAAATCTATTTTATAAGTAGGGCCCTATGAAATCATTTTTAATTTTCCAAATACAGTGTTTTCTGTTTTATTTTTTCTTGATTCCATTTTAATGGTTTAATAAAATTGTAATAATCAAAAAGCAAGTCTAATCAACTAAATTCTTACATTAAATCCTAACAATTTATTAAATCTATTCATCCAAAGTCCGTGACATTCCGCATTATTTTTATGACTGGATTCCACATTCCTTCCATGTTCTCTGCATCGCAGAAATCATACGGACCTATATTAAAGTGTCTCAGTCGAGGAAATTTCAACCTTTCATTGCTTCTAAAACAGTCAATTAGAGAAGATTAAAAGGTTTAAACTCATTATAATCTATCATTTAAAAGTAATTGTAGAATTTGAAACCATGCTAGTGGACATAAAATGTTCCCTAAATGAAAAATCACCCACATATCTGCAACATTATCAGTAAGAAGTGCTTGATTTGAGCAACAGGTGTGGTACAGTGAGTGTTTGTGTGGAGAGGTCAGACTGTGACTGATAGAACTCAATCCCTGCTGTGTGCTTATACAGCATCAATAACACACAACCTCACTGTCCTACATCTCACACACTCAAGGCACTGACACACACACCCTTTGTGCCTGTCCTTCTCTCTCACACACACACACACACACAGATCTAACATGCCACCAGAGCTCCATCACCTCGTCTCTCCTCGTCTGACTGTCCTCAAAAACCTCTATCCTCCAAATGTCATCCTCCTAATCTCAAACAACATCCATAGATCATAAATTGTGCCATTAAATAAACATGCACCAAAAATATATAATGAACAAAACATAGCATTTTTTAAAATTAATTAATAAATCAATACAAAAATACTTTGTAATAAGCAAGTAAATATATTAAATATTGAAAAATATATTATTATTAGGGCAAAGATTATGCTGCTTAACAGACCTGTTAAAGTCCCTGTAGGTGGTTAAATAATGAGGGATTTTTTTTTCTGGGTGAAACAAATGCTTTAATATTAACAGCATTAGCAAGTAAGAGAAAAGCCCTTGGCTGGATAACTTCAGTAGGTTTAAAAAGCCTCCACAAACCTGCATGCATAAATAAATGAAAATAAATATATAAATAAATAACAGGAAAATAAATGAATATATTATGTGATAAAAACAAATATATATTTTTAGTTAGTTTATTTTACTATTATTTAATTAATAATAGTCCTGATTTATTTATTTCCTGATTTATAGCACAAATAAATAAATAAATCCGGAAAATAAATTAATTTAATACATTTTAATTCATTAAATTTAGTCCTGAATTTATTTCTCAATTACTTTTTCTAAAGAAGAAAAAACATAGCACAAACAAACAAACAAAGTGAAAAAAACCCACTTATTTAATTCATTTTTTTGTTTAATACAATTTAGTCCGGAATTTATTTTCTATTACTTTTACTAAAGTAGTAAGAAAAAAAAAAAAAAAACAGCACATAAACATTAGCATGCACAAATAATATATAAACGAAAATAAACTTTTTTTTTTAAATAAATAAATGTATAAAGCAATAAATAGGTGCAGTCAGACAGACATGAAAGATGATGATAAATTGTTTAATTGAGAGATTTTATATTTATTTTTGCAATTTTTATGGCTATGCATTCAGTTATCGCTTATTTGAACAGTTATTTATGCAGTATGGATGTATTTAAGCATGTCAGTCCATATTTCTGTGTTTTTCTCCAGGTGTGAGATTACGCCTCTAATCCGGCTTCATTTAACAGCACTTACTCTGATTACTCTCACCAGCGTTTCTGTGCTGCTCAAATACTGAATGTGCTGAGAATCCTTCTAATTAGTTCCAATATCGTTTACAGGGAAGAGGGGAATTAGCGCTCTGTCTCGGTGGCCGTGTGATAAGGCGTTATCTGGCGTGGGTTTCTATGCGCACACGTTTGATCTTTCCTTCTCCCCGGCGCTCTTCATCTTTCAGGGGACGCCGGGCTGAGCGTCTCTGACATTCCCTGTTTAATTAACCCACGCTTGTGTCTGCTCCTCCCAGTACTGCTGATATCTGAACACACACCTCACGACCGGTCAAGCGTGCACACACACCTACTCACTCTGCATTACCACTATTAGCTCCTGTTATAATTATAGCGCAATGCTGAAGACTCTCAATTCACATACATACATGGATGCGTGGGAACGATGTAGTGATCAAAACATCTGACACACATGAAAACCATCTTACATTTGAGCTTCTACTTTGTCTAGATTCTTGAGAAACTTCGCGAAGTGCATCTTGGGATCATAATTTAAAATCATAATAGTTTAAATTTTAAAAAAATCATATTTATATTTGTCTACAAAAGTCATTTCAATTATTTAAGCAGAAGTCTCCAGATCAAAAGAATCTTAAAGAGACGGCTCACCCAAAAAAGAAAATGACTCAACTGGGCTGAAATGCTTATATATGTACATGCTGCATAAATCAATTCATAAATAAATTGTAGTATTCAATACATTAATCAAAAAAACAAATAAACAAAATTATTTAAAAAAGTAATAATCAAATGTATTTAATAATAAATCAATGCATAAACACATTGCAATAAGTAAACATAGTACATATATTTATAAATAATACATACATAAATTGTATTTATTACTTGGTAAACAAAAAGTAAAATACTTAAAACAAATTAAATCTGTTTAATAATATATTAATAAATTAATAAATGTATAAATACATTGCGATAAGTAAATTTAACAAATAAATACATAAATAAATAATGACTTAAAACATTTTTTAATTAAATTTAGTCATGAATTTATTTTTGTATTACATTTGTAATATAAAAAGTACATAAAATAAACATGCTGCAAAAATATATCAAACAATAGAGTATTTTTTAAAAAAAAACGTAAGTCCCCCATACATATTTAGACAATATTTATTTTTAGTTAGTAGTTTGTGTGTTTTGTTATTTCATATTTACATTTTTTTTAATACAGTGCGTGTTACAATGTACACTCATTTATTTAATTAAAAAATGACTTATTTTTGTTTATTACATATTTCGGTGCATGTAAATTTTATGATCTATTGAGGTTTATAGAATGTCAATTTCCACTTTGGCCTGTACTATCCCTTTAATATCATGAGAAACAAACTTTGGACCGGAAACAGGACGGAGTGAAATGGAAAGTGAGATTGCAGACGGACTGATCTGATGAGTGAATGACTCTATCAGGGGTTTCCTGAGACTCCTGGGATCACACACTGACTGCTGATGGACTGAGTTTATGTCCATCTGACCAAACTACAACCTGCTGAGAAAACCAGCTCAGACCAGCAGGAGTTTCAGGACACTTACACTACAGTTCAAATGTTTGAGGTCTGTAAAATGCATACATTTCAAGTCTCTTCTGCTCACCAAGGCTGCACTTATTCAATGAAAAATACAGTAAAAACAGTAATATTGTGAAATATTATAACAATTTAAAATAGCTGTTTTCTATGTGAATATCTGTTAAACTTTAATTTATTCCTGTGATGCGCAGCTGAATTACTCCAGTCTTTAGTGTCACATGATCTTCAGAAATCATTTCTGATTATCATCAATGTTGAAAACAGTTGTGCTGCTGAATATTATAAATTATAAATATTTTTTTAAGGATTCACAGATAAATAGAAAGTTCCAAAGAACAGCCTTTATTTGAACTAGAAATCTTTTGTAACATTATAAATGTCTTCACTGCCATTTTTCATCAATTTAATGCATCCTTGCTGAATAAAAGTATTAATTTCTTTTAAACACACAAAAAATAGTAGTTCCGGTTAGTATGAACATACATTGAGGACTACAGAACAAAAATAATGTTGCTTCTGACGAATTGCTCATGTTCTTTGTTTTGGATAAAAACATCTGCTAAATGCATAAATGTAAATGAAAGAAAAACACAGCTAATCAAATCGAGGCTAAAATCAATATTTGAAATAATATTGTGCTTTTTATGCATGATACCCACCCACATTAACCATTCAAGGTGTGAAGCAATATCCAAAATACCAAAGGTGACGACCTTTGACCCTAAGCCAAAATTCTATTGACTATCGCCTTTATATGTCAACAAATATTAAAATATTAACTATCGTCTTCTGTTGCATTCTATCAAAAGTCATTCTGAGCAGGAAAACGTTTAGGAAAGATTATTTTTATTTTAAAGGGGTCATATGATGCGATTAAGTTTTCCTTTCTCTTTGGAGTGTTACAAGCTGTTCATGCAGAGATAAGATGTGACTGATAGAACGAAGTTGTATGAAGTTGCAAAGACTAAAGTCTCAAAACCAAAGAGATATTCTTTATAAAAGTTAAGACTCGACCACGCCCCCTAAAACGGCTCATTTTTATGTAGTAGTATTGTTGCTGCCGCCGGCGCAATGTCGTGGAGACGCTGTGCTTTGTTGTGAAAGCGGAAGTACTTTGTTTGGGATCCAAAAGATGACACAACTAGAAATCAGTTTAAGTTGTATTTACAACACTGTTCCAGAACAGTACAACCCAAATATTAGAGTGTGTGCAGCGCATTTTACGGAGGACTGTTTCCTGATCCTGGGAGCCAGCTGTGCTCAAAGACTGTTTCTATAAAGTGGGGCAATTCCAACTTTGCAAGAACAGTCTGATGCTTCTGACTCACAGCCTGTAAGTACGTTTCTGCTTCTGACGATTCAAACGCGAGTTTTGAGCGGTGTAGAGTAGTGCTTGTTGTTTGTCGTTTCTCCGATCACAAATGCAGACATGATAATGTTTAAAAAGACAGTCTAAGTCATTATAATCAGTAATTATGTCCTCACTGGATGCAACGGGGAAGTCGTGGCCTAATGGTTAGAGAGTCGGGCTCGTAACCCAAAGGTTGTGAGTTCGAGTCTCGGGCTGGTAGGAATTGTCGGTGGGGGGTGTGAATGTACAGCGCTCTCTCCTCCTTTAATACCACGACTGAGGTGCCCTTGAACAAGGCACCGAACCCCAACTGCTCCCCGGGCGCCTCAGCATAAATAGCTGCCCACTGCTTGGTGTGTGTTCACGTGTGTGTGTTCACTGCTGTGTGTGTGTGCACTTTGGATGGGTTAATTGCAGAGCACAAATTCCGAGTATGGGCCACTATACTTGGCCGTATGTCACGTCACGTCCCCCTTTCACTTTCACAAATGCCTCGTTTATAATGGGTTTTATTGTTTTTGTGTCATCGCGCCGGGATACGGCTTCACAATACAGTAAGGGGCGTAACATTTCCGTCTCACGCTTGAGGTATTCGGCCAATCACAACACACTGGATAGCTGGCCAATCAGAGCACGCCTCGCTTCTCAGAACGATGAGCTTTGTAAAAAATCGACATGTTTCAGAAAGGCGGGGCATAGAGGAGCATGTTGTTTTTAACCTTAAACCACATAAAGACATTGCATTACACCAAATACACAAAATAATGTTCTTTTTAGCAACGTCATATGACCCCTTTAAGTAAAAAAGAAAGGGGAAAAAACCCTTAGTGATTTAATACAGTAACTCATGCAACAGAGGGTTAAATAAACAAAAAGCATATTAGACATTACAGTGATATTGAAATGGGCATCACGTCTAGCCAGTGACAATCCTAGTAGGCAGCATCCAGTATTGACTACACAGTAAGCAATACGTTAGTGTTTTATTCTGAAGCTGAACACAGCCTTATTTGAAGTCCAGTCCACAACCTCTACAGCAGCGTGTTAAAGAGGACTGCTGGTCACAGGACACTTTTCTGCTCCATTAATCTCATCTGATCCTCAGCAGCCTCCGATCAGCACAGAATCTTCCCCGGTTTAGTTAAATTAACCAGAGTCTGTAATCTGCCACATCACAACACAAGCTCAATGACACGCTGAGAGTCACAGTCTCAATCATCTGGAGGAACCTCAACCAGCAGGGCTGTCAAACACACTTCACTGAGACTGGATGCTTGGGATTGACTTATTTTTGCAGGAAATTCAACCATAAATTGTGTATTTCTTTTTTTAAATAACCACATGGTAATGTCTATTTCTGGATAATCCGGTGAATGAAATACTTAGAAATGAAAAGCACTTGATCTCATTTGATTATTTTCTCTTTTTGGATACTTTGAATTTGATGGACACAAACCAAAAACTCAGATTATTTATGATGAATAAATGAATCAGTCTGCAAAAACAGCCTCATGTTATCAAAACAAAAGACCCAAAACTAATATTATAAAACAACTCCATGTTGTGACTAACAAATCGCCTAACTTTAGCTCTTCAAATGTTTTGTCAGTTTTGAAATGAATGAATACTTTTATTCATCAAGAATGCATTACATTTATTTAAAGTGACAGTAAAGACATTTATAATGTTATAAATTATTTCTATTTCAAATAAAAGCTGTTCTTTTGAATTTGCTATTTATCAAAGAATAATAAAAAGTTGTTACATTGTGCACATGTTGAAACTCTGTGTTGATCAATCAGCATCCAGCACCAGAAGCGTGACTTTTATAAAAGCAGAATAAACTCACAGCAGCATCTCTATCAGTCTGAGTTCAGCTGGAGTCTGTGTCATTCTCTGCATCTCAATACACGCTTACGGGTGAAAGCCAGGGCACAAACACACACAGATTCACTCTGGCACAGAATCCTGACATCAGGGATGAGAGACAGGCAACACACGTTCCTCCTGCCTCCATAACAGCTTCCAGAAACCAACACCAAACAACTTCTGAAATGTTAACCATACCGACCGCTTATGCTTACTGATTCAATGAACTAATAATTATTAAAGGAATAGATCAGCCAAAAATTAAAATTTGCTGAACACCAGTCCAGTCCATCCAAGATGTAGGCGAGTTTGTTTCTTCATCAGATTTGGAGAAATGCAGCATTGCATCACTTGTTCACCAATGTATCCTCTGCAGTGAATGGGTGCCGTCAGAATGAGAGCCCAAACAGCTGATAAAAACATCACAATAATCCACACCACTCCAGTCCATCAATTAACATCTGGAGAAGACAAAAGCTGAAACAACTCCATCATTAAGACGTTTCAACTTAAAACTGTTGCTCCCAGATAAAATATGAGTCCATAATCCATAATAACACTTGTGAAAACGTCATTTAGTCTGAATCAAGGAGAGAACATCTGCAGAGATCAAGCACCGTTTAGAAGCCAAAAGAGTCCAAAACAGCTTAAAACAAATATGTGGCTGGCCTTTCATGTGAAATACAACAGGAGATGGACTTTTCCACTGGAGGAAGCATTATTGGATTATGGACTCAGGTTTTAGTTAAAAACGTCTTGATGGATTTGTTTCAGCTTTTGTCTTCTCAAGATGTTAACTGATGGACTGGAGTGGTGTGAATTATTGTGATGTTTTTATCAGCTGTTTGGACTCTCATTCTGACGGCACCCATTCACTACAGAGCATCCATTGCTGAGACAGTGATGACATGCTACATTTCTCCAAATCTGATGAAGAAAAACTCATCTACATCTTGGATGGACTGCGGATGAGGACCATTTTAATTAATCTATGTCTCAAATTCTCTGGATTTCCCACAAAAGTTTCAAAAGTTTAAGATTGAAAAAAAAAAGTTCTTCTGCTCACCAAAGGCTGCATTTATTTGATCAAAAATACAGTAAAAATTGTAAAATATTATTGTTATTTAAAATAGCTGTTTTTAATGTGAATATATGTTAAAATGTAATTTTATTTCTTTGATCAAATCTGAATTTTCAGCATCATTACTCCAGTCTTCAATGTCACACGATCTTCAGAAATCATTCTAATATGCTGATTTACTGCTCAAGAAACATTTCTGATTATTACCAATGTTGAAAACAGTTGTGCTGCAGAATATATTTGTGGAATCCATGACTCGTTTTATTTTTCAGGATTCTTTGATGAATAGAAAGTTCAAAAGAACAGCATTATTTGAAACAGAAATCTTTAACAGGAACAGCAGTATGAAGTCTTAAAGTCCGTGTAAAGTCAATATTAAATGTGTGTTCTGAGTTAGTCACACCACAGAAAAATGTGTTATTAACCACCCAGCCAAATTTGAATGCTAAAAAAAAACGCCAAGTAAATAAAATAAGGTATCAAAATCTTGAAAAAATAAGCAGTATTCTCTGCTCTCAAACGCTGGGGGCGTGTCCACTGGCGATGCTGAAGCCACGCCCACTCGCAGAGAAGCTGCCGTCTCTCTCAACTGTCTTCCTCTGCAGCTTATTTAATAAGGAGACCGAGCTGTTTTGTAAATGATCGCAACCAGGTATTATGCATTTACGTGTCAAAGGCATAGCTGGCTAACAAACTGTAGGCTGTAGTAACTAACGGTAATGACAGTAACTTGCGATTGAGCCGTGAACCACTGATGCTAATGTGCTCTAGTTATAAGCAGCGCTGCAGAACGATTAGTGTATAACATCAAAGTACCGCGAGAGCTATTCGAAAGCATCAGGAGCAAATGCTCTCTGTAGCTCTCACTGTACTTTGATGTCACACACAGATCGGTCTGCAGCCAGCGCTGCTTCAAGTCGAACACACCTCTTATAGTGTTGTCGCCCAAAAAATCCTGATCACGAAAATGGTGAAAAACTGTTTAACTCCACAATTAAGTACTACATAGTTCACAGTCTTTGTAACATGTTTCAGCAATGCATTTCTAACATTTATAATGTGTTTACAAACAATTCTCAGAATTGATTTTACACAGACTTTAAATAAGCACCGGTTCTGATTCCCCTGGTGGTGACACGGTGCACTGCAGCGGTTTGTGTCTCTCAGGGCAGATTATGAATGTCAGTGTCAGAGGAATATAAATGCAGGAGGAATGAGAGTGATTTTAACATGAGCGGCGGTGAACGAGGGCAGTGTGACAGCGGACTCACGCAGGCCAGATGGGTTTTCAGGGATTACGGCGAGAGAGCGGTGTGCTTTTTGAGAGCAATAACAAGAGCAACTCTCACCGCTCGACTCAATACCGCTGGTGTTTAGCCGTGTGAGAGAGGACCATATAATCATGCTCAAGACAGACAACAGCCAATCACAAACACCTTCTCAAACTTGAGACGCACCAGCACCAGTGACCTCAAACCTGAGCTGAAAATGTCTATGATTTAAGATGATTTTCAGAGAATTACATCTTAAATTTCAAACCATTTCTCGCACAAAGCATCAAATGATGACTGAACTATAAGCGATTTATGATATTTGCTTATTGGAGCTCATAGAAAAGGGCAGCGTGAACAATTTTAACACTGAATATCACAATCCTTATCTTAAAATAAACTAACTTGATACAGCTTGATATTCAAAGACAGCAAATTAAATGAGGTAAGTTGTCTATTTCTCAGATGTTTCTCCTGACAAAAACTCCTTACAGATCTCAAACATATTTCCAGCTGTGCTCAGATTTGAAGTCAACAACCAAAAGTCAGGGATCTCAAAACTCAAGCATTGCTCATCAATATCTCTCCAAGCAGTGATTCACATTCATTTATAACTCTGGTCAGAAACCTGCATATGCAGATAAAGCCATGATTAATAAGACTGACTAAAAAGCATAAAATAAATATTGGATAATTTCACCTATTTTTTTAACTATTTTATTTATGTTTTTGGTGTCACATTTTTCCAACAGTACTTTCACTTTGCCTGCCATCTGGAATAGATTTTTTATTTGTTTGTTTGTTTACTGAACTTGACACATTGAATTATGGGATTCAGGGTCATTATTGTTAAGTAAAATATTGTACAAAAATAAATTTCAACAGAAATAAAGCAGGAAAATAAATATTTAAATTAAATAAATGAATAAATGTATAATATAATATAATATAAATATATGTAAAAATTAGATGAAAAATTCAAAGTAAATGAAAATTAGAAATGTTGCCTGGCAAATAAATGAAATAAGTTGAAGCACTAAACATATTATGAGTAATAATATAAATAATATAAATAGATACATATAATAATATATAATAATGATATAAATATTAGATGGAAAATAAACAAAAATAAATTAAACTAAACTTAAACAAAATAAATGTTGACTTGGAAACAGTAAAATTACTAAATGATAAAACTAAAACTGAAATAAAAAATTAAATCTAAATACCAATAATAATAATAATATATAATAATAAATTATTATTATAGTAGTAGTAGTAGTAGTAGTAGTAGTAGCAGCAAAAGTACTTAAAATTACATAAAAAATCTAAGTTAATTTAAAAAAACTAGCAAAAATGCACTGATGTGATTGCCTTTCCATAAAGGACACAAGGAAATAGAATATGGCTAAAATGAATTCATAATTATTTCCACAGGTTTTGGATCAGAGTCTTACTGCATGTCAACAATCATCTGATCTGAGCCGATCTGAATCTCTTCTGAGGAATTTGAGCAGAAACAACAATGCCAAAGTTAATATTTAAATGAAACATAAGCAAGGACTCCTTGAAGTCTTCAAGACTCCATAAGAAGGACCCGTGAGCCATACAGCGCTCCTCAGGGCATCGTCCTCCTCCTCTTTATTTAGAGAGACACGTCACGCTGAGCAGATCAAGCTCTCGTCCTCAGAAAGCTTTAACAGCAGCCGCAGCATTAATTCAGCAGCAGTTCGTCTTATGACAGAGCGCGCCTGAAGGCCTTTTACCGTGGTAAAGGAGTAAAATAAAGCATGTTACCTTCAGAGGAGGTGTTTGAGAAGGATCAGGGCCAGCCCGCAGACACACGGCACATAAGAGAGAAAGACAGATAAACACAGGTTAGTGATTGTGCATCCCATCACTGACTCGAGCTGATGTACAGGAACATCTGACTGTAATGAGGAATTACTCAAAAACATGCTTGTGTGCATTGTATTGTGTGCATTCAGCATTGGTGACCCATCAGAAGACACACGTGTGGAAATAACACTACCATCGCTAGCGGTCATGTGTTTCATCAGCTCATTGATCACACAGGGCACCACAGCCATGACTTTGACTGACCTGTAAAACTCATTCATCTGATCTAAATCAATCAATCAATCAGGGTAAAAGAAGAATTATAATTCAAATTATATTGTGTGCTTCACAAAAACAAAGGCTTTTATAAGTCAACAAACAAACAATAAATAAATAAATAATTGAATGAATATATAAAAGACTTATGAAAATAGGACATGAAAACAAAAAAAAAGCTTAACAACAAATGGAGGCATTTTCATGTGCATTTTATTCATGAAAACAAATTAGTTTATAAATAAATAAATAAATAAATATATAAAGATATGAAAACAAAACTCAAAAATGAAGGTTAAAATAAATATGCTAAAATAAATACATATGTAATAAATTTGAATGAATGAATGAATGAATGATGAATGAATTGGTACATGAAAACAAAAATCTTTTTATAAGTAAATAAACAAATAAAAGCCATGAAAAGGGGATATGACTTTAAAAAATAAAAACAAACCAATATTTGCAAACCATTTTACTTCTATAATGAAATATTACAGAGTGTAATAGGATATTAAATGCTAAATAATTATATTGAGTGACTTAATTTTATCATGAACTGACTAGCTTGTGAAAAGTGGGCGTTACATCAGAATGGAGTCGTGTGATTGGAGGAGAGCAGCTGGTAAATTAAGAGGATTGTCAGCTGTTTTTGAGGCAGATTGAATCACATTACACTACAAAAACAAACTGTTTGGAAGGCCATGCAGCAATAAATCATATAAGAGCATGAACTATGATTCAGATGTCATGTTGACTTTGCAAACATGTCCTCACATATTCTGAGTTTATCTGATTCTCTCATACTGTAAACACACAAACCCTGCTGCTCATCTTCTAACAAACAGTCTTGTTGTTTATGCGCTGATGAAATCTGATGCTCGATCCTCATGCGTGAGCAGCTCCGTTCTGCCCCATGAGCTTCTGTCTCCACGGGGGGCGCTTATTTCTGCTCCACGGCACCCTAACGGCCGGAGCGGGACACAAACAAACACGGCCAGAGAAAAACCAGCGTCTGAGGAGCCCAGGGAGTAAACACTCACATACCAACACAGACAGAATTTAAATTAAACATGACGAGAGTATATGAAAACAAATAACTTGAATAAAGTTAACAAAATAACATAAAAATTAAGATTTTTAGAAACTTAAATAAATAAAAATGAAACCGTATAAGAAACCAAATAACTTGAATGAAGTTAATAAAATAACTTAACATTAAAATAATAGAAACTAAGGTTTTTAAGTTAAAATAAATAAATAAATATGATAAGAAACCAAATCACTTGAAGTAAAAACAAAAAATAATAAAAATTAAGATTTTTGTAAGTTAAAATAAATACATAAATAAATAAATGCATACATAAATAAATAAATTAAATTAGGATAATAAACCAAATAACTTGAATGAAGTTAATAAAATAACTTAAATAATAGAAACTAAGATTTTTATTGTTAAAATAAATAAATAAATAGGATAAGAAACCAAATCACTTGAAGTTAACAATAACAAATAGTAAAAATTAAGACTTTAACTAACATCGCTAGCGGTCATGTGTATCATGTGTTATCCCAATTTCACATTCATTCATTCATTTTATTTATTTATTTATTTATTACACAGTTATTTATTTTAAAGTATTTATTTTAACCTTCATTTATTTATTTATGTATTATTTTATAAGTTAAAATAAATAAGTGAAAATAGGATAATGAGCCTAATAACTTGAATGAAGTTAATAAAATAACAGTTAAAAAAAAAAAAAAAAAGTTAAAATCAATCAATCAAAATGATTTTTTTAAATTATCATTTAATGCCATGACTTCATGAATTGCTAGAACTTTCTGCTCAGATTTAAGATTAAGGTCTTTATTTGTGAAAGGGAGAATGAAGACTCAAGACTGCAGAAACCCTGTAAATGTAGGGGTGCATTTGCAGAAAATATAACTACAGCAACAGGCAAACACATGCTGCATGCAGAAGCACCAGGGTTTAGCTCAGGGTTTAGTTGTAGATTGTACAATGATGAAACAGCATCAAACTCCAGCTAAACGCCTGCTGACAGACTGGATGCACGGCTACACTGATCTTATAAGAAAACACAAGCAGCAATATCGTTACGACTGCTCAAACCATGCTCTGCCTCCAAAACAAGATTCTGCACTGAAACAAGAACGATTCATATCAGCGCTGTTTTAATATCCGTTTGTACGACTAACAACATTTATTTACTGGAGTCTGTGGATGAAAAGAGCACAAAGCAATGCTAACTGATGTGAGATGAACAAGAGCTTTGATTTTACATGTTCAATTTCAATCTTTAGGACTCTAACTAGGCCTTGTCAACTCGTTCTGCATCAAAGTCCAGATTTACACTGGATATTCAGTGGAAACTCAACAAGTGACAGATGAATTTGCATTCAAATATTCCTTTGATTGGATGCATAACCTTTGATATCAACAGCACAAGATACTGGAGGTGTTTCTCCTCCATTTAAAATGCATGATTATATAATCAAACGTTCAATGTAAAACTAAATTCATCAGTTGTTTATTATCGTTTATAGATTGATCAAAAGTATTATTTTGCTTGGAAATGCAAGCACAGCTATTCACTTTCACCTAGGCTTATTGTTGTTAACTAAAACTACAACCATAAAGCATTTACATTACTTGAACTAAAATAAACATTAAATTAAAATAAAATAGAAAAAATATTTTATTTCAACTAGTTACCAAGGCAACACATTTAATATAATATTTTATTAAATGTGTTGCATTATAACTAAATAAATGTAACAATATTTAATTCTATAATATTCTTATAACAATATTATTAATATTATATTAAATCTAATATAAATCATTTATTTATAACTAAATACATATTATATTTAATTCTATAATATTATAACAATTTTATTAACCATATATTAATTATTAATTACATATTTTAAATATAAATATAAATTATTATAAAATTATATGAATTATTATATAATTATACAGTGTAAACATGAACCGAAATAAAATACAAAATATAAATATGTATTTTATTTCAACTAGTTGCCAGGGCAACACATTTATTAAAATAGAAATATTGTAATATATTTGTTATATTTAATATAAATTAATACTAACTAAATAAATTTGCTATAATATTTATTATATCATTGTAATACTATTCTTATTTTATTAAATCTTATCAATACAGATTATTTATAAAATATTTATATTTCATATAAATTATATTAATTATACATTATACATTTAATATAAATAATATTAAAACTTAAAATTGTATAGACATTTAAAGCGAATATATCTGAATGGCGATAAAATAATCAATTTTTCCATCGTAACATCACACACGGCACCTTTAAGTACAGTACTGATGTAGAATTACTGAAGATCTTTCCAGGCCTGCGCTGTCACTGGAAACACATGAACAAAGACAGAGAAGCTCAAGGGATCATGGAGTGAGAATTCAGTCTTTGTTCACCACAGAGCCGCAGAATGAGTGAGAAAAAAACAACAAAAAACATGTAAGCCATCGTGTCATTTCAGAGCAGTTTTTACATGAAGCGTAAGACTGAGATCTTTACAGAGACGTTACACATCAGCTTACAGAGCGTCACATCCAGTTCAGATTTATACACTTCACCTGTTCAGCTTTAATATACACACACATAATGCATATTTCATTATGGGATGGTATGCTGGCTTATACCATACAGAGATGAGTGTGAACTGAACTGCTGGAGATCTGCTTCTGTTTATGTCACATATTTGCACAAACTGCTGTACATTATTTACACAGCACTGAGGAAATACTGTATTTCATTCACCGGATTATTATTACTTTGAACGTTGATACTCAGTTAGTTTATATATCAAAAAAGACAAGCAAGCAAATAACTAACTAAAACATAAATATTTAAAAATAATATTAATATTATACTACTGATATATAATTAACATTATACTAACATACTACTTGGTTAGTTGATATAAATTAGCCTAGTTAATATAAACATTAAAATAATTAAAATAAATTAAATCAAAATAAGATATGCTGATTACTTCAATACATTGATATTTAATATTAATAATATAATTTTAATATAAAATGACTGTTTATATTATATTAACATTGCTAATTGTTTTTAATATATGAACTAGGGCTGTCAAAAATACATAATTTTAATAAAATATTAAATTAATTATAATATATATAGATTAATTGATCAATATTTAATATTAATATTATAATATTAATATAAAATGATTGTCTCTATTATATAAATATAATATTACAATACTTAAATTAAAAAATAATTATATGATATACTGATTTAAGTAATCAGTATATCATATAATTATTTTTTAATTTAAGTATTTTAAAAAAAACACAATCACAGTCATATTCATCCCTCCTCCTGCAGATGCAAACACACGGCAGATAACAGAGACAGTCATATCACTCAAACACCATTCAAACTAACAGAACGCCGGCTGAGAGGCCGAAGGGAGCATCGCTTCATGCTCTGATTCTCCTGACAGAGAGAGCTTGCCTTGCTGTGCATGACAGCGAAAGAAACACACGCTCACCGATGAGCTTCTCCACACCACGGGAACACGTCAGGCTTTTAGTCAGACGTACAGACGGAATATACGAGGACAAATCCTCACTTACACACCGCACAGAGCACTTGATAGCACAAACACCATTTATTTGCTATGGAAAGCTTCCCTTAACAAGAGCATGCTGCATTTGACCTAAATCCAGAACTACTGACCGTCTTTAATGCATCCTTAAATATCCAATAAAGCCTTTGCCCGTAGACAAAGAGGCCAGCTCATGTCACCGCAGGCAAATCCACTTAGTATCAACTCACTTCATTTAAGAGCAAATATCAGCAAAAACACACACTGGTTAAGGTCCATTTAGACAAAAATGACTTCTATAACCCACAGGAATAGTTCACCCATCATTTACTCACACTCATGTCATTCCAAACCCTTTTTTCCTTCATGAAACACGAAAACACAAATTTTGCAAATGCCATTTTTATAGATATTAAACGCATACATTGAACAGGGTCTGTTAACCTAAAAAATAATTTCTTGAGCAGAAAATCAGCATATTAGAATGATTTCTGAAGGATCGTGTGACACTGAAGACTGGAGTAATGATGCTGAAAATTCAGCTTTGATCACAGCAATAAATTACATTAATATGTATTATAGTAGCAAACTGCTATTTTAATTGCAATAATTAATTTAAATTGCAATACTGATTTTACTGTATTTTTTAATCAAATAAATGCAGCATTGGTGAGCATTAAAGAGATTTCTTAAAAAAAAAAAAAACCTTACTGACCTCAAACCGTAATTGCACTAGTCTGGTTTCTCTACATATTCTATGTGAAGTAGCATGTCTTCATGCATCAGCTAAACGCTCCGTGCAACTCAACCAGTTACGGCGCATGCAGCTGCGTTGAGTGACTCGAGTCATTACACTGAGTGTCAGACAACCCACACACTCATCCAGCATCCCTCCATCCTACACAACTCATCATACACCTGGGTGGTCAAGGCATGAATGGTGGTTAAGGTCACGGCAATATCCTGAGAAAAATAACAGCAAATATTACACTGGCAATGTCAAAAGGTCAATACTACAATAAAACAATGTGACAATGCCAGTATTTCTACATCATCAGCAGGACAGACTCAATTCAGTACTCAAAGGCCATGGGAGTAACAGATTGCTGTTTTTGAATGCTCACATTTATACATGCAGAACAGAGTCAAATGCATATCATTGACGAATGCAAATATGCATGCAAATATGCAGAAAAGTATCAACACATATTTGACCAACACATGTATTGCATATATTTGTTGTGCACATGCAAATATGCATAAAAGTCTCAATGCATATTTGACAGACGCTCGCGTACAATATTCAGAAAAGTGTCAAAAGCATATATTTGATGAAAGCTCATATGCAAATACACAGAAAAAGGTCAAATACATATTAAAAGAATGTTTGCATGCAAATATGCAGAAAAGTGTCAAATGCATATATGCCAAACGCAAATATGAAACATATCAAATGCATATGCAGAACTCTCAATACATATGACAAACGCATATTGCATATTTGCAAATATGCACAAAAGTTATTAACAAATGCTCACATAGAATATGCAGAAAAGTGTCAAATGCATTTAGTAATTACACTTGCATTATGCATACATGTAGAAAAGTGTCAAATACATATATTTGATGAAAGCTCATGCAAATACACAGAAAAATGTCAAATGCATATAACTGATAATTGTTTGCATGAAGCATCAAATGCATAACTGATAAACATTTATATGCAAATATGCAGAAGTGTCAAAATGACAAACGCTGATGCAAATATACAGAAAAGTGTCAATGTTTGTTTATTTTTGCACATTATACCTTGTAGCATACACATTCTACCTACAGCAGTCTATTATGTCATTAATATTAAATAAATGACAACGAGAGAGAGAGTGCTACGCTCTTTAGTAGCTGTAACAAAAATATACAATCAAACATAAAAAGTGAAATTTCAACTATGAATTAAAAACAGGAACTGCACAGAATATTTTAAATTAAGAATAAGCATTACAAATTGACCAATTATAAATATGCAATGAATGAATATGCAATAAATGTGTGTATAAAAGCATATTAGATTTTTCTGAGAGATGCAAAATGTTAATGGTTGTGAAATGCTGTTATTAGTCTATGACAACCTGACATCAGACAGTGTCTCTTCAAGCACAATGACCCATGTCAGGCAAACATCACAATCAGTCCTAGCTGATGGGTGATCTGTTACTGACGAGCAGAAGGGTCAGGACGTGACGCTTCGACCTAAACACTGAGTTAAACACACAAAACACTGACTGAGTCACTCTTACTCAAGCACACAGCCGTGAGGCAGAAGGGCTGCAGTCATCAGAGAAGAAGCCGTGTGGTTTCAGACCAAACATTTGCCCAGAGCGAGTGTTTAACGTGTCCTCTGTGGAAGCGCGTCACTGAGTTCACGCCTCAGAGCCTGTGTGTGTGCGCTCTTAGCTGGCCTTCACCCAAACAAACCCACCGCCAGCCACACGTGCAGCGGCTTTAACGGGATAAAATCCTGTCATTTACTCATCCTCAAGCTGTTCCAAACCTGGATGAGTTTCTCTCTTCTGTTGAGCACAAAAGAACATATTTTGTAGAATGTTGGTAACCAAACAGTTGACGGTAGCCATTGACTTCCATAGTATAGAAAACAATACTATGGAAGTCAATGGCTACCGTCAACTGATTGGTTTGGAGCAAACAGAGGATGAGTAAATTTCCATTTTTGGGTGAACTATCCCTTTAACAAGGCCTGGATAATCATTCACACTGATAATTCACAATGATTTTGAAAGCAATATAAAATTAAGCATTATGTTTTCAATATCATGACTGAGTTTGGTCATTTAAAACACTGTTTTACTGCATTAAGCCATGTTAAGCATTTTCCTTATATTGGTTTTCTAGGGGAGGAAAACGCTTAACGAGTAATTAAACACGTTGCTTTCGTATTGTGGGCTCATATCTCATATCCTGGTCTGTACATAGTATGCTTTATTAATAATATGTTTACTGAGTTTGGTCTTTTAAAAACACAGTTTTAATGCATTAAGCCACGTTAAGCGTTTTAGAATGTCCTGAAAAATGTAGTGCCCTGGCATGGAAAAACGTGTTCTGTGTGAACGGCCCTCAGACAGCAGACGCAGAACAGACTGACATGAAGTGCAAACAGTAATTGTTAATAACTCCCAGATCAGACAGATCTCAGTCTTACCGCCCGCTGCGTGTGCTCGTAGCTCGGCAGGAAAGCAGTATCATCTACGGAAAGCTTCTCGCCGAGTTTGACAGATGCATTACAATAAAGCATCAGCATTTGAGTTTATAAGAGGAAAAGCAAACATACATTAAGACATACTTGGACAAGATTCCTGCAGGTAAATTCATGCTTCTCATCCCAAACAAACATCTGTGTTCTTCTAGCACAACCTTATGAAGCAAATTACCTACTGTTTTTAGACAAGTTTAGGCTTCTATTGAGAAATCTAATCATGTCCGGATAGAAATGCACATGAGTGTGTGGATATTGTATTTTCACAGTGCTACTTCTCATTTATTTTGACCTTTGTGGATCTGAGCTACTAAAGCTCATTTTCTCATTGCGCTGCAGAAAATAACAGCTCATTGAAGCTCAGATGTTTACTGCAAAGCAATGAGAAAACTGTCTTTACTGCACATTTTGGCAAAGTCATCCTGTTATTTCATACATATGGAAAATCTGTGTGCAGTATAAAACAATGCAGAAATAGTAAGAAACTATGATATGCAAGCCTCAAAATGATGTTTTAGACAACCAACTGTTATTTTCTTGGTTTCTGACTAAAGTAGAACTGTGTTTTCCTCATTCTTCAGTACATTTACATTTATGCATTTAGCAGACGCTTTTATCCAAAGCGACTTACAGTGCATTCAGGCTATACATTTGTTTTATCAGTATGTGTTCCCTGGGAATTGAACCCACGACCTTTTGCGCTGCTAACACAATGCTCTACCACTGAGCCACAGGAACACCTTCAGTAAGTACGATAGAGCTGTCTCTCCCTCCCTCTGTCTGTCTGTGATTGAGCCAGTATGATATGAACTTTGTGGCTCTGATGCTGTGAGTCTCCAGATGATGATCTCTTCTGTCTTCAGTCCTTCTGGATGTGGCTCACCTGCTCTGTGATGCACTATAAACATGGCCTTCAAAAAGAGCACTCCTCTTTCTCTCTCAATCTCTTATTCCTCTTTCTAGAGATTTAGCTAATCACTGATGCTAGTTTTGCTTTCTTGTGCTTCTCATTTGCATGAACTGGAGACGGCGGGCATTCAATTAAAATTCTCTGCATATGATGAGCAATAACAGACACACAAACTCGTCTAAAAGCCTCTGTGAAGAAGTCATGCAACCTGTGGCGACTGCTTTAAGACTACAAGAGCAAAGGCTTCCTCTATAATTTCATTTAAAAATGCATGAAAGATCCGTTTAAATGTAATATGACTTACATAATATTTCATTTAACCCATGTGCGTCAACTTAAAGTTACTAAGAGGTACTTAGAGGACGAAAATTATTATTATTTTTTTTTTTTTATTACAATTATTTTCCATATACTACATACCAAGTAGATTTTTGGAATAAAATAGATTTTTAAAAGTAAATGAGGGTTAAACACTAAAATTGCAATACAAATACACATTTTTGGCAAAATATGTTTTTTTTTGCATTAACAGCCAAAATAAAAAAAAATGAAAGACAAAATGTCCCTAAGAATGCACTAGGGCTATTTTTTTTTTTACTGAATTGAGGGGGGGGGGGATTATTAAACAAACAAGCAAACAAATAAAGCATTAAAAATAAAATATATAAAATATATTTAAATGTAAAAATATTATATTGATAAATTCATTTTAATAAAACATTTATTATTGTATTAAAATAATAATTTGATCATATAATCGAACTGATGAAAAACAGTTCAACTGATTATCAAAATAGTTAGCTGTAGTCTAGCCTCAGCAATAGTCTTTGTACAAGAAAGCATGATTACACCAGACAAATTAATCAAACATATCAGTTCTGTTAGATAAAGACAGAGGAGCAAATATCCTGTAAAATGATCCTGTGATGAATATGAATGCAGAAGCACAGCTTGACCTGAAATCCTGTTTACTGCTGTGCATTTGAATACGAAGAGAAAAACCCACATGACCAAAACAACACATCTGCGATGGACTCATTAAAACAGCCAATTTAACCATCATCCACACAACCAGCCCTGAATGAAACACAGCGGCCTACAAGCTGAAGGATGACGTCCACGTCGAGACGACACTTTCTCCATACAATTAAAGTCAGCTTTCAAGCACGTCTCCATTTTTCAATCGGAGAGCAGATAACTCTGTTGACAAGCTCCATGCATCTTTATTTAACGGGACGTGCCGAAACTGCGATAAGCCACCGCTGTTATTCGGCACACGCCGCTGGGGGTCTCGACCCCTGACAAAAATATTAGCTGGGAAAACCTGACAATGTGCAGCAACCCACACTGGAATTACTCCAACTGCTTTCAGCGTCAGACGCATGTCAGCCTGCTTCCATTTCCAGAGAAAAAAACACCAGGCATGCAGTGAAAAAGCTAATGCTTTCAGTGCGGCGCTTGACCTCTGCCCTACATCTGTGCTCCATTACGCAACATCCACTGCATCTGAACACGGCTTACAACACACCGATCCTCCCCCAACCAACAGCAAGGACTCGCACTGTATCATGGAAAGCAGGAATTTACATGTTCTTCTGAAATCACAGCGTTTAATGAACTGTGAAGCTGCCTCAATGTTTACCTTTACCGTCTACGTAGACAGCAGCCTTGTAAGGTGCCATCTAAACAAACAAGTGAGAGATGTGAAAGGATCTACACAGGCCCAGAAATTACCCCAAAACAGGCATTACCTCACAAATATATAATATATAAACCATTTTAGCTGAATGTATAAAATAAAATAAAAAAATCAGATCTACACAGGCCCATTTTAGTTGAATACATAAAATACAATAAAATAAAATAAAAAAATATATAAAAAATGAAATACAATAAAAATAATCAAATAAAAATAAAGCAGATCTACACAGACCCAAATATATTATTCCAATTACCCAAAAAATAGGCATCATCACACAATTATATAATATATAAACCTTTAAAAAAAAAAAAAAAAAAAATACAATGCGAATCTACACAGGCCCAAATATTCCCCTAATTACCCCAAAAAGCTCTTCATCATATTTAAACTTTCTATGTCGCATTTTGTTTGACAACCAACAGCTGGTAGAACTAGTCTTTTAGCATGTGACTAGCTGTGTTTAACAGAGATAAACACACATACAGTAACAATTCTACAGATGCAGTGACAAAAACAGCCTGGTTAACTCTGAGAATCAGAGCTCTTAGGTTGATATGATCTTAGGTTGGACAGTCACAGAATACTGTTTTTAAAGATAAAAATGCCAAGACTAAAATTGGCATGTGTAATCTGACTGAATACGTTTGCACAGGTCTTTAGCATTCCGCTCATGAACAGACCTGTCAATCAAACGTCTAAGTGAGCCAATCATGGACAGAATAAATATAACGAGAACCAGACTTTCTGTTGAAGGTCCAAAGTCATTGTGAGAGAACAGGAATAGATAGAAGAGAGGAGAAAATTAAACTCAAACATTAATGAAGAAAATCACATTAAAGAGAAGCACTTTAAGAGGATGTACCGTTAAGAGTGAGTCGAGAGGAATAAGAGCCGTCTGTCAGCAGAAACACTGCTCTTATAATAAAGTGTCAATCGCTGCTGTCTGTGAAGATGACCGCAGACGACAACCAGACTAACACGTGCAAACCTACAGACATACGACAACCAGACTAACACGTGCAAACCTACAGACATACGACAACCAGACTAACACGTGCAAACCTACAGACATACGACAACCAGACTAACACGTGCAAACCTACAGACATACGACAACCAGACTAACACGTGCAAACCTACAGACATACGACAACCAGACTAACACGTGCAAACCTACAGACATACGACAACCAGACTAACACGTGCAAACCTACAGACATACGACAACCAGACTAACACGTGCAAACCTACAGACATACGACAACCAGACTAACACGTGCAAACCTACAGACATACGACAACCAGACTAACACGTGCAAACCTACAGACATACGACAACCAGACTAACACGTGCAAACCTACAGACATACGACAACCAGACTAACACGTGCAACCTACAGACATACGACAACCAGACTAACACGTGCAAACCTACAGACATACGACAACCAGACTAACACGTGCAAACCTACAGACATACGACAACCAGACTAACACAAATACAGACATAACAACCAGACTAACACGTGCAAACCTACAGACATACGACAACCAGACTAACACGTGCAAACCTACAGACATACGACAACCAGACTAACACGTGCAAACCTACAGACATACGACAACCAGACTAACACGTGCAAACCTACAGACATACGACAACCAGACTAACACGTGCAAACCTACAGACATACGACAACCAGACTAACACGTGCAACCTACAGACATACGACAACCAGACTAACACGTGCAAACCTACAGACATACGACAACCAGACTAACACGTGCAAACCTACAGACATACGACAACCAGACTAACACGTGCAAACCTACAGACATACCAACCAGACTATCACGTGCAAACCTACAGACATACGACAACCAGACTAACACGTGCAAACCTACAGACATACGACAACCAGACTAACACGTGCAAACCTACAGACATACGACAACCAGACTAACACGTGCAAACCTACAGACATTCAAGAGCCATCAAACCATGAACCAGGATTTGCAAGTCATTGATATGATTGGGTCCATTTAACTACACTGTAAAAAATTTAACTACTATGGTAAAAACCTGTTAACATTAAAATGTTTATATATTAAATATATAGAAATATATAGAAAATAAAGGTAATTTAATTAATACATCAAAAACACATTATAATATTAAATATAATATTAAATTAATATAATACATAGAAATATGTATTGTATAAATATAATAAAATTATTTATATTACACATTATTGTATTTAACTAAATATAACTAAATACTATTTAATTTATTCAATATATTAGTAATTATTATTACCGTTAACAATATATTAACGGTAATAATAATAATAAATGCACACCTGTAATGTTTTCTTCTAAGGCATTTTTGTAAAAGCTGCTTAAATAACTTAATTTAACTAAGGCCTAGTCCTGGCTTAAGTCTGTGAAACCGGGACATAGTGTATTAAAATTCTTTCAGTAATGAAATATGATTTTTAGTGTCAATTTAAGTTCAATCTGTAAAACCACAGATTCCTTTTTTTTCACCATAGTGTTCACAGAATCTTTAGAAGAGAGCGTCTGTAAATGTCTTGTCAGATTTCAGAGAATCTGCTTCATCAGGGATCATTATATCTCTTTATTAACTTGTGCACTCGTTAGCAGTGATCATCAGACGATACAGTAACTCACTGTGAACTACTGGAGGAATACACTAGCCTCACCTTCTGTGTGCTTTCTGAGAGATTACAGTAAATCAGAAACCATCTCAACACTGGGAGATTCTGACAGACTGCCAGAAACATCTCACTAAAGAGGCCATGAACGAGACGGAGACGGAGCTTCAATAATGAACAACACTAAAGTCTGTCTGCGACACCAAACACAACTGAAGAAATAATGAGCTCCTCATCTGCCATTGGCTGGACTAACTGATAGCCCCACCCCCAACTTATGCTATTGGTCGAGCCCATGTCAGTATGTACAGTACAACTTTTGTGTTGCCTTGACTTTTATGATAAAACACTTATTTTTTTAATAGTGAATTCATTTTATACACAATATGTCATTCATTTTATGAATATTTATTCCTTCTATTGAAAGAAAAATTCCTTCTATTGTAAAAAAAAAAAAAAAAAATACGGTTTGATAAATAATATTTCATATTATTTCACAACTATTTTTAAAAATTATTATTTCCCCTCACAATGTAGAGCACTTTGAGTGCTTAGAAAAAGAAGAAAAGCGCTATATAAATGTAATGATTATTATTATTATTATTATTTATCAAGTGGACAAAAAGGTTAAAAAACATGCTTTGATAATTTATTTAATAATAATATTTAACAATATAATTGTGGAAATTACTATTTTTTTTAGTGGAAAACTGTAGAAAATGATATTGTTAGCATTAATATCATATATTATTTAATAATATTTAATAATTATTTTATGAATTATCCATTAATTTAGAGGAAAACAGTGCAGAAAACATGCCTTGATTATTTTAACTAGACTTTTAAATCTATATAATTTAAAAGCCTAGTCTATTATTCTTTTTTTTTTTAGGTTTATGCATGACTCAAAATGAAGAGTCATATTATTTTTTGTGTTGACAAACACATTATCATTAATAATAAACATTATCTGGGTGCAAGTCAAGTCTTCAAAAAAAAGGATTTAAATTTGAGCCGGACAGCCTTGAAATGATTTTGATTTGAAGCACAAAGACAGATTTTTTTTGGAGGGGGGGGGGTGGTACAACTTGAACTTAAAGTCTTATGAGGAAATGAATTATTGAAGCAAAAATTTACTTTAAGCACAAAATATTTCAAAATATTTTTTACACCAAATATGTACATATATGGATGTGAGTGTATTGGCACTGACACCATTACATCATTTGCAATGCTTCATGGGAATTTGTGTGACATAAATCACAGCTAAGGTAGCTCTGTCTGCAAAGCTTCAGAAGTCAACGAAGAATCTATTTCTTTATGGAGAAAAATCAACGATCTTTACCTCAGGAATGAGAAGAGCTAGAAGCATCAGACTCAAAGAGAGAAACGACTCTGTACACAACAGACAAGAAAAGACTGACAAATATGAAAACATCAGAACTTGATTAGCATCTACTTTCAAAAACAGACCGTTTCTTTTTCAGTTGAGTTGACCGTGTCAGACGGGCAGAAACAGAGTGAATGCTGGGAGACGTCTTCAAGGTGAACGCAAGAAAACTGAACTAAACCCTCTGAGAGACTAAAATCTAACTTACAACCAATGACACTACACACAACTCACCCAAAATACATATTCTGTCACGACTTACTCTCAGGTCTCTGACCTCAAATGTGCTCGGAGCATGACATGTTTGAACATTTGGAAATAGAAATCAGATCTGAGAACTACAGGGCAAGATATTCACAGAATAATGACTTAAATTTGACTTCAGAAGACTTGAAATAAATCAAACAAGCTGTATGGACTACAGTTACGATATACAGATATACAACAAGTTATTGAATCATATATTTGTATATTTTATATACTTCATATTATATATAATTGATAAAATTATTGTATTAATTATTCTTCATTAAAATTATTATTCTTAAATTAAATAGAAGACATTCTAGACTGTTTATCATTTTATAATATTTTAAAAAAATAATTTTATAGAATTATTTTATAAATTATTCCTCTGTAGTTTAATAGAAAATGTAGAAAACATGACTTTATTTTATAATATATAATGCATAAATGTATGATTTTTCTTTTGTACTTCTATTGGTAGAAAACAGTGTAGAAAACATGCCTTGATATCAAATAATACTTAACAAAAATTCTTTTATAAATTATGCCTCTGTAGTTTAATATAAAACAGTGTAGAAAATAAATCTTGACTTTTAATTATTTCATAATAGCATATTTTAAGACTATAGATTTTTAACTATATAAATATTTTGTTAACACGACTAAAAATGATGGTTGTATTATTTTAAACAAATATACAGATATTGATATATAGGCCTACATAAAATATTTTCAAAAGTCTAAAAAAACAATCTATTTTTATCTATATTGCACAAGCCCCTGCTATGGAAAACACATCATGAACATCTATCAAAACAAGTCTTTCATGATTCACAGAAGAAAGGCTGTTTCATGAGATCTTGAGGAAATCATTCAAACTAATGGTTTGTATGTTATGTTGACAGTTTATATGCTCATGGAGCCGGATAATGAATGGAAGGACGAGCTGACACACATTCACTGAGAGACTGTCAAACTGATTCACACACACGCTTGATTGACAGGTCAAACCCCGCCTCCCCTCCACATTCCTGTCCTTGAACCAGACGCCTCAAGTGTTCCCATTCAAAAGCCAACTGCTCCCACTGTCGGGTCTCAGGGCATCCCCCCACGCTGTTTTCTCTTTCAAACACAATAGATGCCTGCGTCTGGACCGTCCCGTCCCGTCCCGCAGGGTGCCTCAGTTGCTCAGCCATTCACTGCTCCAGTAACAGGACTGTCGGGTCTCGGGGCTTAAACACATCCCCCATCACGCTGTTTTCTCTTCAAGCAGCAGCTCAAACACAATAGATTTCTGTCTGCCTGCAGGATCTTCATCTGGACGCTGAAAGCTGCTTTTCTTTCAGTCGCACCACCAGAGCTTTGTCCTTAAGACCCAGAACTGACATCAGGGTGAAGCCACGAGAACATCTTCATGTTTACAAGATGAAGAATCACAGGTGCTCAAGTCCAACAATCAACTTCATCTCAGATGTTTCTCCTAAAGCGTTCTCTGATGCCGTCATGGCAAGTTTGGCAAGGATCAGATCTGAGAGCTACAAGGCAAGATATTCAGAAAATAATGGACTGCAGTTATGATATAGAATTATGTTAATATACTAATATAATTTTAATTATATATTTATCTAAATTTATGTTTATCTTTTATTTAAATAAATTATCCATAAAATAATTTTTCCTTCATTTAGTGGAAAACAATTGATAAAACATTAGTTATTTTGCAATAATAGATATTTAAAAAAAATCCAAATTTTATAAATTATTCTTCCTTAATTTAACAGAAAACAGTGGTGAAAACATGCCTTGGCTGTTTGTTATTTTATAATAAAACATTCATTTTCATAAATCATAAAAATATGTAATTGATTATTATTCCTTAATTTGATAGTAAACAGTGTAGAAAAACATGCCTTGACTTTACAGTAAAATATTTATTTTATGTAAAATTATTTTGAATTTATTTTCTTCTAAATTAAAGAGAAATAATTCAAAATAATTGTATGAATTATTCCTTCATTTGACAGAAAACAGTGTAGAATACATGCTGACAATTATTTTGTAATGATAATTCATTAATTTAACAGTAAACAGTGACTTGACTGTTTATCGTTTTATAATAAAATCTAAACTTTATAAATTATCATCATTTCTTAATTTTACAGAGAACTGTCAAAAACATGTCTAGATTGATTATATACAACAGGAAAAATACAAACAGACAAAATTTATCTGTACAGTATGAGTATAGAGCTGCAAAATAAACGTGTAGAGCAGCTCAGATCATTTGACGAGAAATATTTGAGTTCATATTTCTGATTTTGCTAATTTAAACACAATGAGACATTCTTGAGATCCCAGATGAGAAACATGATTTATCTGAGGAGAACCATCAGCAGGAGACTCAGTTTCTTCTCTATTCAGTCTCGCTGCCGAGTTATTATTAGAGACAGAACGAGTGTCAATGCTCCATCCGTGTCGAGGGAAGAGAGCAGCCGTCAATCTCTCCTCTGAAAATATTATTGCAGCGCTCACCGTCCTCGTCCTTTCTCTATTTGTCCTGCATTTATGAGACTCCTGCACACACACACACACTTTAACACAAACACATAAAACCCCAATCCTCCCCAACTGACCTCCAGACAGCAGAAGGACACCAGCAGCAGACTCAACATACACTCACTATCTGACACAACTCTTCTCATTAAAACATGACTGTGATCATGTGTTTTAGAGGAAAACACTTTTTTCCATGTAAGTGATGGATGTCGTCAAAGCAGAATTTTATAAAAAAATATTTTTTTCCAGTTAATGTTCATCTCAATCTTTTGATAAGGACTCATAAATAAACCACTTTGTCCTTTGAAAAATAAATAAATACTGTTTACTGACCCAAAGAGTGTCCAACAAAGGGTTCAAGTATAAAATAAAAAAATTACTTTTGTAATGATTTACCAGTGCATGTTATAAATAATAAAACAAAATAAAATACAAATAAAATAAAAAATAGAACAAAGGTTTAAAGAAAAAAAAAATGTATATGATTTATCAGTGCATTTTATAAATAATAAAATCAACAAAAAAATAAATAGAATAAAATAAAGGATTGAAGTATAAAAAGATTTAAGTCAAAATTAAATTTTTGTACATTATTTATCAGTGCATGTTATAAATAAATATATAAGAAATAGAATACAATAAAAAAGGGTTAAATTATAAATTAAAAGGGTTAAAAATGAATTAGCGTATGCTATAAATAAATCAAATATAAAATAAAATAAAAACAATAGAATAAAATAAAGGGTTAAAAATCTAATAAAAAAGGGCTAGTCAAAATTAAATTGGTTTAAATAATAAAAAAAAAAGTTTCCATGACTCGTGCATAAAAAAATAGAATAAAAATAGAATAAAATAGAAATAAAATGTCACAAATCTGTCAATCTTTTCAATCCCTTCCATCCAATTACCTGTGCAACATCAACTTTTCAAAATCCTATCAAACACTTGAAAAATCATTCAATATTTCACTCAAACATACAGACAAACCAAGCTCAATGAGTTTTATGAGAAATCTAGAAGAAACAATATTCCATTTAGTCTCAAATAATGTGAGATCTTGAACACACGATTCAATTAAAAACACTAAGGTTTACACTGTCATCAATCCAAAGAGAGAATCTGCAGCAAGCATGTACTTGACATGACAGGCTGTAGAGCAGCAGAAACAGCAGCCGGTGTTAACAAAACTCAACCTTCACAAACACACACAGATCTGGACAGGTTCTGTCAACACTCACAGCTCTGTTTGTGCTTCAACAAGCAAACGGGCCAAACTCCAGCAGGCCTCTGTCTGTGAGACACCAGGGGTGCAGCACGAGGAAGAGAAGCCAGTAAACAAGGGCAGAGCGGCTTCCTGCGAGAGTCCAAACACACTGACCAGAGACACGACTCTGAGCTCGCACACGGATCGCTCAGGGATGACATGAGACGCCCAAAACACTTATCGATTCTGCTTGTCGTCATATTTGGGGGCCAAGCACAAATGCAGCAGGTGTGCAATAAATTAAAAATTAAAAATATGAATTGTTTGTGCCAATCACTGACATCTATATTAGCCAGAGAAAGTGATCAGTTAGACAGATTTGGTGTAGAAACTATTTTCACCCAGAAATTGTCAGTAACTTTCACAAATAATTACAAAGAAACGGCCAGTTAACACACTGAAGTAAATTAAACATGAAATTTCAAAGTAGAAAGACTTACAACTATTATTATTATTATTGTGCTAAGTTAAATAAAATAAAATAATAAATATTACTATTGTAGTATTTCACTTTAAAATAAAAAATATTATTTAAGAAAAACTGGATGATATTATTATTATTAATAATAATAATAATAATAATAATATTAATAATAATAAATAAATAAATAAATAAATAAAAGTATTGGGAAAAAAAAATATATTGTAATTTTACTAACAGTTTAAAGTATTAATAAAATAATAAATACAGCATTATTATTATTATTACTATTTTTATAATTAAGTGTTTTAAAAATATATATATATTACTGCAGTATTTCACTGTAAAATGAATTGTAATAATAATAACAATAATAATTATTGTTATAATAATAATAATAATAATAATAATAATAGTAATAAAATATATTGAACACTATTGTAATTTCACTTACAGAATTTACGGAAATGTAATAATAATAATAATAATAATAATAATAGTAAAATGAATATTAATAAAAATATTGAACAAAGCAGGAAATTTCTACAGCAATTTTCACTCACAAATTGAGTATTTAAGAAATTTAAGAAATCTGACAAAAATAAAAAAATTACTATTGTAATATTTCACATACAAATCAAACATTTAAGAAATAATGTAGTAATTTTTTACAGTTCAACTCTAAAATTGCAATACTAATATTAATGGCTGTCACATGACCCATTTCTTGTGAATACTGTTCTTGCAAAGTGGATAAAAATGTTATGCTACTGTCAGCAATTTCACAAATTTATCTGATCAGTCCCACATGCAGTAATTCAATTAAAATGACGTGCGTGAAATATGAAGTCATAAATGTTCGGCTTGTTCATTATCGGACGCATCATTTAAATGCAATTTAAATACAAACATCTGCCTCTCAGAATGTTCATTTGTAGCAACAGAAGCACTGATTTGTTGTCAAAAACACAATGATATTTTTGCAGCATGACTGTGTTATTGTGGCCAGAAACAGAAATGCATGCATGCATCACAACAGCTTGTAGTTTTACAGCTGGCCCGTGAGAGTGTGTCTGTCTTTGATTAATCCGTGAGGAATTGTGGGCCGCTGCACGGTTGGCACACCCAGAGTTTGTGTGCCCCACATTCACAATTCCACTAAGTGCATTAAACATCAACAGAGCAACAAAGCTCTGGCTCTCTGAGATACCAAACCCAGGTTTCTCTGACGGTCGGCATCTGTTTGTGATGCCCACAAGACAAAACATCACCTTGGCCGACCCTGCTTAGTCACTCTGTGGTCCTCTTTCTCCATAATGTGATCATTGGCTGAAGGATGGAGCTGTGGACGTGTCTTTTGTGGCCCCTGAAAGCATTAGCAGCAGGGGCCGGTAATGTTAGAGTCGCTCTGGGAGCTGCAGTGTCTGTTAGTGACTCTGAGAGGAGGTGCAGATGAAAGATAGATGTTACAGAAGCATCCAGAGCTTGCTTTCTCACACCGGCTGGATCTCTGCTCGAGTTCTGCACAAAGCTACGATCCATAAAGTAGACTTTTAAAACCCTGCTGGACTGATGTGAACTGTGTGTGTTAAACTGATTAGCAGGGCTGTGCTGATTTAATCATTTCAATTTATTGCCATTCTTTTTCTAATGATACTGCATTGATCATTCTTTTGGCTTTTTATTTTTAGGCAATTCTAGTCTTATATATATATATATATACATTTATTTTTTTAATCTTGGGTTTGGGGTCGGTAAAATGTTTTAATTGTTTTAATTACTGGACTTTAATTGACTACTGGTTGAAAGAAGTTTCTTCTGCTCACCAAGGCTGCATTTATTTTATCAAAGATACAATAAAAACAGTAAAATATTATTACAATTTAAAATAAGTTTTTTCTATGTGAATATATTGTAAAATAATTTATTCCTGTGATCAAATCTGTATTTTCAGCATCATTACTCCAGTCTTCAGTGTCACATGATCTTCAGAAATCATTCTAATATGCTG
Organism: Schizothorax lantsangensis; assembly: GCA_027422415.1. NCBI lineage: Eukaryota > Metazoa > Chordata > Actinopteri > Cypriniformes > Cyprinidae > Schizothorax > Schizothorax lantsangensis. Next base: position 33,391,975 of record CM049850.1, on the reverse strand, counting down.
ATTTGCTGCTCAAGAAACATTTATGATCATCAATGTTGAAAACAGTTGTGCTGCTCAATATTTTTGTGGAAACTGTGATAAATGTTATTTTTCAGGATTCATTGATGAACACAAAGATCAAAAGAACAGCATTTATTTGAAATCTTCTCTAACATTATAAATGTTAGATTGCGATGCACAGCACGACTGCTCAGTACAGGTTTAGCTGATTAGTACCAAACAATATGATATGCAATGCTATACATGTCAATATTCAATGCATCAATCCTAGTTAAACCCAGCGTCAGAAACACAACATGAGCGTCCAGTGTTTAATGGACGGTGTGGAAAGCGTCCTGTGTTGTTCATTGAGAGCAGCTCCGCTGATCAGGCCTGTTTGGAGGAAACTAATCTCTGAAGAAGACTGTAATTGCAGCGTTTTCTGAGTAATTCGATCAAATTGGCTGAAGAGCGACGGCTGGCAGGGACGAACGCGTGGCCGCGGACACAACGGAGCTCCACGCAGCCAGAGACATGATTAGATTTGAAGAGCATGTCCAAATACGTGTCAATCTCTCTTGGAAAGCGACCAAAAGAAATGAGATTCAATTACGCGTTCAGGATGATGCAGAGTTGCTCCAAAATGTCCGACTGATGACTGACTAGAGCCAGCAGAGAGAGTTTGACAGGAGCTGCTGGAGTCCAGCCGTGCATGTGCTGATTTACAGATGAATCAGGACAATTAGTCAAGTATTATCTACAATTTCCATTTGTTTAGCTTTGATATTGTTAGTAGCAGCAGAGATTCGGTGCTTTAGCATGCGACAAGTGACTGCTGGACTGACAGCATATGAAAATTCATCTTTAAAGCAGTTTAACAAATCAATCACAGTCACCAATCAATTAAAAAAAAAAAAAAAAGATACTGTTCAAACCTAATCTACTCTATATACACATACAGGACGATGAATTTAAATTTAAATGGCATGAATAAACCGGTTTAACCATAGCAAATTTGTATCAGATTTCGTCTGGTTAAAATAGCAATTAACAAAGTAAATAAATTCATTAATTAGGCTTTACTTGAAGGAAGGAAGGAAGGAAGGAAAGGAAGAAAGAAAGGAAAGAAGGAAAGATAAAGAGAAAAAAAGAGAAAGAAAGAAAAAGAGAAAGAAAGGTAGGTAGGTAGGTAGGAAGGAAGGCAGAAAGTACTGTTACTACTACTAATAACAATACATTTTATTATTATTATTATTATTATTTATTACTATTATTATTATTATTATTATTATTATTATTATTATTATTGTTGTTGTTGTTGTTATTTTATTATTATTGTCATGTTTGTTTATAATCACAAATTTTGGCCAAATTATTATTATTATTATTATTATTGACATGTTTGTTTATAATCAAAAATTTTGGCCAAATATCATTATTGATTATTTTTTTACATGACTTAGTTTCATAAACCATTGGCATATTAAGTAAATTTATTACATGACTTGGTTTCATAAACCATTGTCATATTAAGTAAATGTATCTGTATAGTCCAAACATTTCAATATTTTTACTGTAAAACAAGACCAAAGATGACTGAACCCGCACTGCATTACCAGTCGTCCCTAGCTGACTAGATGAAGTAGTCCTGCCACCATTAGTCTGATTTGTAGCTCATAAGAATGTGTGATTTAGTGAGGTGGGTTCCTGCGGATGTAGTGGCGTGTTCGCTGACACACACAGATATTAATAAGCAGTGCTGAGCTCTGAGTGTCAGCGGCTGATCCAGCAGAACATTGCAGTATTGATCCTGTTGAGATTTGACCAGAGCTGCACTTCTGCTCTCCAGCAGAACAGAAGACGAGGAAAAAACTCAAAATAGAAAATACAATACTGCACTGTGAACTGGATTTGTCTACAAGTTCTCATTTGTTATAACTAAATATATGTGCTTCTTTTTGTTTACATTTTTGTGGAGACATCTCACATCTTTGTGTGATAAAATGTTGTTACAGTCTCTAACTTGTTTATTCATATTTTTACAGTTTTAGAAGAGAAATAATATATTTAATATTAATACAAAATTTTGCTGTTGAAATTTGACCAGATTTATTGTCTTGATGTTTTTACAGATTTAGATGGAATATTATTAGGCAAGGCAAGTTTATTTATATAGCACACATTTCATACACAATGGTAATTCAAAGTGCTTTACATAATATAGTAATAGATATTACAATAGTAATAATATTACAACATTTGCCAGGCACAAGAACAGTTTCTTCCCTCAATCTACCTTATGAACAGTTAAATGTTACCCACATTATGCAATAAAAATGTGCAATAACCTTATATTTATTTGTTACCACCTCCATCCTAGTACATCCCTGCATCTCATTCTATTCTATTCCATTCTATCATCTATAGCACAACTGTACATACAATTTATTTATTTCTCAATTTATTTTTCAATTTTTGTCTATTTATATTTACATGTGTATTATTATTTTTTTATTCTAATCTATTTTTTATTGTCTGTGTTGTTGTCTCTGTGTACTGGAAGCTTATGACACTAAAACAAATTCCTTGTATGTGCAAGCCATCTTTCTGATACTGATTCTGATTCAACACTAATAATATTACAACATTTAAATATTTTTCATTTATAATGAAGTTCCATATCCTCCATAAACATTCATCCTCTTCTGAGTAGTTAAATACAACAAAATGTAAAGATGCATAGAGGAAAATATTATCAAAAATCACTCATTCAAAGCTGAGGAGAATTAATTAATTTTAATGTACAATATGAACTCTGTCTCAAGAGTTTCACCTAAGCAGATGTAAAAATAGATTCAAATGAGTCAATATTAGTCCTGCAATAAGAGTACAGAGCTCTAACATGAATGTATCACACAAACCGAGCGGCTCTGCTCCCCTCCCACAGTCAATAGACGTGTTAGTCGTTTCTCCAGTCCTGTGTCCTGTGTTTAGACAGATGCATCTCCAGAGCAAACACATATGTGCTGAATGCATCAAAACCATAAACATTTCCTTCTTTGCAGGGTTGCCAGGTTTTCACAGCAAAACCTGCCCAATTGCTTCTCAGAACTAGCCCAAAACTAACCCAATCGCTTTTCAGGGGGATTTTCAGTAAAAATCGAATTCCAGTGGGGTAAAATACACCTTTTTTTGGCGGGGTTTCCCTGATAAAAGTTGCATTCCAGGGCTAAAATGTCACGTTATTGGGGTCGCTTCAACCCGCGGACATGAAAAACATCCCACGGAAAGAGCGTTAAAGTAGCCCAATTCCGCGGGAAAACCACAGACTTGGTAACACTTGGTAACTTTGGCCGAGCGTACGCTAAAACAAAAGCCCTGCGCTGACTCATGAACACCAATGAATAAATGTGACCTGGAAATCTGTGCTGTCAGCTACTCGAGCTCAGAACTACAAATCTACAGAGAGTGAATCAGAGAGTGCGAGGAAACGAGGGACCGAGAGCTTATGAACGCCACAGGCAGGAAAACAGCTGACAGAATATGAACATCAGCGCATTATATTTCATACACTGTATATATGGGAGATTCTTCCATGTGGGGTATTTTGAGCTTTAAAATTTCTTCAAAAAAAAAAAAATGGTGTTATGTAGCACTAAAAGTGGTTCTTGGTTCGTAATCATAGGGGAACCACTTTTGGTGCTATATAGCAGCACCATATCTTTAACGGAGTGTGTATTTACACTAAGTGCAAATAGACCGTCTTGTTGACAAAGGCTATTTACACTAACTCCGCCCACTAACGTGTGATTGAGTTAGTCAACAATAAAAAAAGGCTATTTCAACATCAGTTTCAGTGGCGCAGGTGGAAATACACATGCTTTTTGACACGATCGACCCGGGTTCGAGCCCACCTTTTGCTGAACTTTTTTTTCTCCCTTTTCAAATCTCATATTGCATCAGAAAGGAATTTATTTTAAATAAAAATTAAGGAAATAATCAAAAAGTTTAAAATAAGAGTATCGGGTAGGGTTAGGGTAGGTGTAGAGAGGGCTTTATTGTCCCTATAAGGTGGCATGCATTTAATAATTTGAATTAAAACTATAATTTGCACTCAATACGTTATTATTGCGTACTGTTTTATAATGTACTACAATACTGAGGTGCAGATAATTGCCACTATTTGCAATAAGTAGTATATAAATAGCAGAAAATCTTGCTATTTTAACAGTGTAAATAGAATCTATAGCTATTTGCACTTAGTGTAAATAGCATCTATCGCTAAAAATATATGCTATTTGCACTTAGTGTAAATAGCATTTAATTGCTATTTACACAGTGCAAATAGCCACTGCCTATCTTTAAAGGTGCTATACAGCACCTTTGTCAAATGGTGCTATGTAGAACCATAAGAGGTGCCATATTGCATTGAATTCATTCAACAAAAATGGTGCTAAACAGCACCAACAGTGGTTCTTTGGCTCGTAAAGAACCTTTAAAAGGGGCTTAACAGGTTCTTTGTACGGCAGTGGTGCTATATAGCACCTTATTCCATGGTCTGTCTGAATACTCGATTCTGATTGGCTGGCAGGTGTTGATTAAATTAGTTTAACTGCACAGGTAGTTCCAAGTCAGTTTAATCACCGTTCCATATTAATGCGCTGCTTTAATAGATGCACACTAACCAACAAGCATCACACACACGCATACAAGGAGAGAGAGTGAGTTCGAAGATCGGAGATTGCACTGCACACATACATGAACTTCATGTCAACGCTTCCCCGCGATTTTTATTAATAAAATAGCCTAGATACTACATCGCTACATTATATTCCTCAGCAACGATGGTAAAATGGCTGTTTTTTTAAGTAATTGTTTGTAGAGAGAGACGCGCACAGATGCTGGTAATAACTAGGGATGCATCGATCCGATACTCAGGATCGGTATCGGCTCCGATCCGGTCATTTTCCGCGGATCGGGTATCGGAGAGAGGAGCCCGATCCAAATCCGATATTGTGTGTATACTATTCTGTGTTATTGTTAAGCCCCACGAAAGCACAAAAGCATTATAAAGCACCATTAAGTCAAAGTCCAAGTGTTCTGAAGTCGTTCCATAGTTTAATGTGAGGTAACGTTACAGATTAATATTTAAGTCGTTAAATTCAACTTCTGATAAACTCTTCTCTCTGCTGCGTCTGTCTGTCATCCTCCGTTCAGCGTTCAAACTGCGTGTTGCGTTCAGTTACTACAGTCAAAACAATGAAACTCTCTTCAAGAGCGCTCAATAACTGAGATTTAAAACCGTTAAAAGAAAAGGCTCAAACTATCGCGCAGATTTAATAAGCTACGCATCAATATCTCTTTCCTCTGTGCTTTGAACTTCTCTGTGCGGAGCTGCGTGCTGTGACTCTGTGCTGCTTCAAGCGCATCATTCTGCACACAGGATGCGCATAAGCGCTTTGTACAGCTCTCTATTGGAGCTTTTCGTATTATAATACTTTTGCGCAATGAAATATTATTTATAGCTTTTCTTGTACTGTCCTATCAAGGCTATTAATAATCTAATGTATAGCACAGTAATGGAGGCAGCAACATATGATAGATAGGACTCCTCTATCATATATGCTTCATTACTGTGCTATTAAAATAAATGTCTTTTAATTTTGTAGTTTATATTTATAAATAAATACATTTACTTGTTTTCATTAATGTATTTTAGAACAGTGCAAAGAGCAATGTGTAACATTTTACCAGATTTAGTCCTTCACATATTCACTTTTATTTGTTCCCCACTAAATAATGTTATTTCACTAAATGTTTAGATTTTATAAAATTGTGCACTCATGATTTTTCTAGAATAATTTTGCTGCTAAATTATCCACTAACCTAGTTTATAATAGTATTTTTGTCATATATTATGAATGGGCCTGTTTACACCTGGTCATTTCATGCTTTTCTCTGATCGGATATCTATCTGATTTGTTAAAACGTTTCCATTTATACTTGGCCACATAAATGTGTCTTCACAAAACGGATATAAATCGGAAGTTCACTTCAACGAAATCAAAAGATAAGCGCTGCATTTTATTAATTATCAGCTCATTTCAAGATCAAAGACCGCAATAGGAGAGCGCACAGCATCATCACTGGAAAGATAATTTTGTCTTATACTTTTAATGTAGATGATTGTGTGTTGAGCGTCTGTAACTTACTTTCAGTTTCATTCGCGGCAGTTTGCGCGTCTGCTTGTTGAAGAGATACTGAACTACTCGTCCGCGGCGATGCGTGGTGCATTAGCGCAGTCATATAGCCTATAACACGGTCTCACACGTTTATTATTTTAATATTTTGGGAGGAGTAAAATTCACATATGTGGTTTCAACAACCAGATGCATTTACACATGTCCAGTTTCATCTGGAATGCGGCCCAGACCTCCTCCTGAAGTGGTTTGAGCGATCGGATTTATATTACAAAACGCAAGAAGTGACCAGCTGTAAACAGCCCCTATATATTTTTTTATGTTATTTTTCATTAAAATGAAGTTGTCTAGTAGATTGTGTTTAACACACAAAAGAGTGACACAGAAGTATAGAAATTCTATAAAAAAATTAATTAAAAAACCTGCGCTAGGATCGGATCGGAATTGGCCGATACTCAGAATTTTCTGGATCGGATCGGATCTGAAAAAATGGTATCGTTGCATCCCTAGTAATAACTGTCATCTGTCTCTCTCTCTCGATAATTAATTGAAATACATGCTATAATTCATTCAAATAAATGTGATGATTGTGATCTTACTGCACTATTTCATCTCTGTGTCTGATTTGAAGCGGGCAGAATGCTGAGCTAACGAGCCTTAACTGACGAAAATAACTGTCATTTTTACCCATTCGGTCAAATATTGTGCTGCAAAGAGCAATACTTGTTTTAACTTGTCTATAACTTGGCAAATGACCATGGAATAAACGGGATAATCAACGGCTAGCCGTGCATTAAAGGATTTTAAATGCACTTCGGAGGCAACCACCCTAGTACACACTAGTGCTGTCAAATCGATTAATAGCATCCAAAATAAAAGTGTTTACATAATATGTGTGTGTACTGTGTACTGTATATTACACGCATATTTATAAATATTCTTTTTCCAAAGGAGTCTCTGTTTTATACATTTCTTAAAAACTACTCTGAGAACAAAACACCCCTATTATTTGAAGAATCGCACATAAATCAGCACAAATAAGTGCTGACTTTGCCGACTACATGTTGTGACACCAGCCTGTCCGTCTGAATATAACCAGAGCCTAAAACAGCAGCTGTCGGGCGCTCTTTGACCCTCACAGCGCTCTGCCATCCCAGATCTGACCTTCCCACGCTGCATCCTGCTTCCTGTTATGATCCGAGGACACACACTCCACATTATCTATTACTACTTCTGTAGTCAAGTGGCCACATATTAACAAATATGCATGTTTTGAAGAACACAAAATATCTAAAGTCTAGCATTTTGTCAAGACGCTCGTTTTACAGAATAACCCAGCAGCACATGAAAACGAGACCCTATATAAGAACAAAGTGGCACGTCCTCTTGAAATCTCTCTTCCCCGGCAGGAAGGCTTTTCCGAAGCCATTCTTTACGAGCTTTGCCAAAGTGAGTGGCATTATCTGTCACACGCACACACGGCCGGCTCATACCAACGTCTCCATAGCTTATGGAAATGAGCCCCGGTCGCCAATTGAAAACACTAAGAGATGAAATCTGCGAGACAGACACCGCGGGAGAGAGAATTCAAGACACAGGCCTAAATAAACAGCCCAATCACACCGAGACACATCGCAATCATTATGGAGATCCATCTCACTATAAAGAGAACCTATAGTGTGTGTGTGTGTGGGGGGGGGGCGTGTTTACTGAAGAAACAAGCCACAAAAAAGGCAGTGTTTTACAATGATTTCACATTGAAACCTTATTGCTTTCGGGTCAAAGACGAGACATTTCATTTTGGTGTCCGCATCAAATTCAATTTATGATTTCATATGCATGTAAGGCATGTTAAATGCAAGTATACTGTCTACTTTAATGCTTCAAATAACTTGTGCAAATAAAAAGTAAATAAAAAATGGGTTAAATAATGTTCCATCGTCATTCAGTGTAAGATACAGTATATTTCTGTAAAAATTGCACTTATTCTGATTTGTACTTATAAAAATACATAAAACAAAAAAAGTGATACTAAATTATATTTTACATGACTAAAAACTTCTTGCTGACAAATGGGAAAAACCCAGTGCTTTGAAGAGATTTTAATGATATAAAATTACACTTAATTAGTATTTTAGGGCTGAACTGTGATCCTTAATTAGAGTCTTTTAAGGTCATCTAATGATATTTGTTTTAAATATGCCTGATTTTTTTGGTATATGAACTACTGTTACACTGAATTAGATTTTTTTTTTCTGTAATTCAAGTTGAAAATGTATGATAGTCATTATTTTTGGCTCAGGACACATTTTAACATGCAGTGAAAAAAAAAAAAAAAATTTAAAGCTATATTAAACTTGCTTGATTCTTGAAAACCTTCTTTGAGCCTTTCATAAAACTACAGCAACATCAATAGGATAAAGAGACACCAATATTTAATGTTACAACCATACATTTTAATGCATACTGTAATAATAGTACTGCTACAGTGTCTGTTTCGTAACATGGAGGAACTATAACAGCAAGTCAGCTGTGTGGATGCTGTGTGGATGCTAGTTCTCATTTTTAGTCAACACTTATATGGATCCTTAAATCTCAAGATCGATCTTTCAGTCTATGCTGTTTTCTGTTGATGTGTTATTTGTATGTCCTGACATTCAATCACAATAAGCTTTGTGCTTTGTTACTTTTAATTTGAAACTAAGTCTCAATTTTCAAATTTTGTAAATTTTATCATGAAACACAAACAATAAATGTGGTTTTGATGCTCTTTAGTGTGTTGTGACAGATCGTTGTAGTGTCTCAGTTTAAGCAGCACATGAACTGATCATCTCTTCCTCTTTACTACTAGTTACAGCACAAAAAAACCACGAATGAACATCAAAGATACACTGAAAGAAACAATACAGCGTACGGAAATGTACCAGGTCTCATGTAAATGCTCAGTCAGTGTTTCAACTGTGGAAAGATTGTAAACAATATTTGTAAGATAGGTATTGACATTAAAATTAGAGTATTTTATAAAATGAAAATTTTACAAACAGATTGAGAGTAAAATGTACTTTGAAACAAAGTAAACCTTACTTGAGAATTTCTAATTAAAGTCACAAAGAACTGTGTGAAGCCTTTTTTCAAGCAGACCCTACTCCAAATTGTGTTTCAGTGCATGTTAGCATATTATACAAAAAAATGTGTAATTTGACATTATTTATAATAATTAAAAAAAAAATTGTTTAAAATGTCTAACCTGGAAACAATTCTGTTAGAAAAATGTTTTGGGACTTTTTTTTTTAGTTTCAATTTTCAATTCGGTGCATTGCTATCAAAAACATCTAAAGAAAGATTGTATATTATATGCATGCAATTGAGCAAGTATAAAATTATGCATTCACTGGGGTTAATGCTGTAGCGTGAGTTTAAAAGCAAAACTTTAAGTGTCTGACCTCTAGCAACTCTTGGAGTGATAAACTGTTGTTTTTAGAAGACTTCAGCAGAAAATCTTCAAGGTCAAGCCCATCTGAACTGCTGCAGAATCCAGTCTAATGAAGACTAACCTGACTGTAAACACACATTCTCTCTGAACTGGCCTGTTTCCACTGATTGTGAGGCAAATGACTGTTACCACATAACCTGCCCACAGACAAGCATTTTTGAGTCTAACATCATTCTAGAGCTGCTGGATTAAATGGGAATCTGCACTGCATGCATTGAAGTGCAGACAGATTTGGTTATTATAATGCAATCCTTGCGTTGTTTTTGTTCTGAAGGCTGTACGTGGTGAGGTGAACAACTTAACATCAGTTTTAAATATAAAGCATCACCTTATCAGTTTTAACATAGCATTAATTTTCTACTGATATTGGGAATGCATGAAGAATGATAGCTTCAGCTAATACACGGTAAAAATAATTATTAATTCACATCATGTATGCACTGTTTTGCTAGTTTATATCTAAACATTCGAGGACCCAGAAGCAAGTTTTCCAAGGTAAATCGAGTTTATACTCCATGTACAACCTATACAATATAATAACTGTCCAGTAATACATATGTGATTGCAATTTTATCTTATCTAATTCTAAGAATTGTGGAAATAAGATTGGAAGATTTGTTTATTCCTTAAATTTTTTGTTACTTTTTTAATGAATTAATACATTTACAATAATTCAGACATTAAATAAAAGTATTTATCATGTAAAATGTTGTCTTTTGATGGAATTGGCTTTGGTTCAGATATTTATATTGAACACATTATCAGTGTTAATGCTTCCCAAATCAATTTTAGTAATGGTTAAAAAAAAAAAAATTACACAAATAAAAAGTCAAATAAGATGGGTATTAGTATTATTTTTTTTTAAAAAAAGCATAAGAAAATTCTACCAAGTGTGAGTAAAACGTACTTCGAAACAAAGTAAACTTTACTGAGAATTTCTAATTAAAGTCATCAAGAATTGAAAACATGCTGTTAAATTTGCTAGAAATTTCTGAGTGAAAATTGTTTCCTGGATCTTTTTAAAGTAAATCCATTCCAAATTTGCATGTCAACTGAAAACGCAAAGAAAACGGGTGTAATTTGATGCCATTTTTAATTAAAAATACAAAAACTAAACATTTTCATGTTTGAAACTTCCATAAAAACCTGGTGAAATTTATCTGTTAGCATCACCATTCATCTCTATGGTAATATCAGTGTTTTTTTTTGTGTGTTTTTTTTAGTATATTTAGTAGTGTTCACTTTTCTGAACAATCATTCTTGAGCGTTATGATTTCATGAGCATCATTCGACAGGTCTCATTTATCAAGGTCTGTTGTTTATTAAAAAGAACCGTATTAATCAAACTGCCCAAAACGGCTTGTGCATCAGCAGTTTAACGTTATGCTGTGTGCACAGATCTGTGCAAAGCTTTAGGGGACCGTTACTGCAACAACATCCAGACACTTAACGATCAGCTTTATGAGGTTTTTGTTGTGGATTTGTGCGAGTCATCCAAAAACATCTGGCTTTGAGTCTAGATTTCAGGGATATTTGAAGTACTGCATCCACTGAAGCAGAGAGATGAGGAGAAATAATTATAAAATGCAATAAACACACACCTGCAAAAGCATTAACAGGAACTTTGCATCCACCAATTTAGCAAATGAGCAATGCATAATAGTTTATTCTGATTTTTTTTTGCATGCATTCAAACAGCGGTTTATGGCCAGAATGCTGCAGTGTGAACAGACTTCATGCTTCAAGTCAGAAGTCTGACTATACGTGACTGTCTGGGGGCAAACTGGCTCTTTTTGAGAGCTGACTTCATCTACTCTGCTTGCATTAATTATTCATTGGGTGTGTGAGTGAATGGAGAGCGATCCTGTCCTCCTGCCGGCTCAGATGAGATGCCGTCTCGCTCTCCGGCCCTGAATAGCAATGCAGTCTGTATCTGTATCTGTCTCCCGCTGCACGCTCGGCTAAACTTACAGACTGTGACGATACTCTTAAACTGTATAGAGTCCTGCTGACAAAATACAGTCGGATTCACTGCTAAAGGAATATTCCAGGTTAAATACAAATTCAACTCGGTCCATTACTACCAGTGCTGGGTAGTAACTGATTACATGTAATCTGGATTACATAATCAGTTTCCAAAATTTAAAGTACTTGTAATTAGAGTTTCATTTCATTTTAAAATGCTCATGATCAGATTACAGTTACTTTTTATGGATTACATGATTACATATTCAAACACTGGCAGTAAATTATTCATAATCTTTGCTTTTTTATAACAATATAGTATATTTATTGGTAAATTTAAAAACGTTTGATTAAAAAGTAACCTAAAAGTAATCTAAAAAGTAGTGAGAATACATTACCTAAAATGAGTAACCTAGATTACTAATTACTGCAGTCTTTCAGTTTATAAAGCTAGAGTGAAAACAGTGTCAGTTTCACAAAACCTGTATTTTTGTCATGTTGCAATTTCTTATATGCATAAAAAAAAGGAAAAAAGGGAAAGGGAAGTGGTGTGTGGCCAAGTATGGTGACCCATACTTGGAATTTGTGCTCTGCATTTAACCCGTCCAAGTGCACACACACAGTAGTGAACACACACCTGGAGCAGTGGGCAGCCAATGCTGCGGCGCCCGGGGAGCAGTTGGGGGTTCGGTGTCTTGCTCAAGGGTCTCACCTCAGTCGTGGTATTGAAGTAGGAGAGAGTGCTGGTTATTCACTCCCCCCACCTACAATCCCTGCTGGACCTGAGATTCGAACCCACAACCTTCTGGTTACAAGTCCGACTCGCTATCCATTAGGCCACGACTGCATATAAAGAAGCATATTAAGATATTTTGCATGGTTTGCACAGTTCACGACAATCAAGCACATTTTCAACCTGCTTATTATTGCATTACATTAATATTTTCTATTCAAAAACAACGTTAAGTTGTTCTCCACATGGAGACTGTTTTTAACAAAGTTGAATTTGCCAAACTGCATGGAAACCAATGGGGTTGATTTGACCCCAATCACCATCATAAACACAAAGTTTGCACAGCCTTTCCACAACGCATCTGTGTCAAAAGTTTGCATGCACGTTTATGACCCGAAATGAGAAAAAGACCCGAAATTTCAAGCAGTTTCAAAATCCAATGTAGGCCATTTGACCCCAACTCAAACTGAGGATCTATTTTATACACACAGCAGTATCTAGGATAGGTGCATCTTAAAATAAACAATCTCAATTACTGCTGCAACGAACAACTAAGATATAACAGCAAATCACACACGCTGAGGTACTGCCGTTGTGCTTATGTAGAGATGATTTATTCAGAGGAAGGAGAACACAAAGCTGCACATCTACTGTAAGACGTCGTTTCCCTGGAGAAACCAGACACATTTCTTTGTTTATCATCCCATTAGGAGAAACAGAGGGTCTCCGGAGACGCCGATGAGCCAAACAGTTGGAACAGACCCTCTGAGGTTCAGTGCAGGGACTCCTCACACCTGTAGGCCCCGGAGGGCCCTTAAATACAAATGTGGATGTACATGAGCGTCTGATGAAAGGCGGGAGCGGGTGTACAGGAGAGAGAGAGAGATACAGTATGAACAACACCGTTTATCAGCTCTAAACACTAAAAATAAACTGTAAAACTGAGGCTGATGCTGTGCAGGATCTCACTGCAATTTAAAGCGGCTGTTCAATAACAATAAAACAACTAAAGAACCCCTATTATACTTTTGATTTTACCTTTTCTTTGGTGTGTAATAGAGCTGTTTGTTACGGAAGCTTGTTTCCACACAAAAAAATAAACAACTCAATTATTTTTTTTCTCTGAATTGAGTTTATTACAAATCTGATTATTTTTTTCCATTTTTGTTTCCTCCATAGGCTAAAAAATAAAGGTAATTGTGACTTCTCACAATTCAGACTTTTCCCCTCACAATTCTATATTTCACAATTCTGTGTTTATATCTCAATTGTCTTTATATGTTGACATTCAATTTATTTCTGTTTATACAGTGCATCACAATTCTGTTTATATCCTGCAATGCTCTTTATTTCGGTTTATATGTCGCCGTTCTGTTTATACATCGCAATTCAATTTATTTGTTTTTTGCAATTGTGTTTATACATCACAATTCTGTTTATATCTCGCAATTCTCTTTATGTCACAATTCTATTTCTGTTTATGCGTTGCAATTCTGTTTATATCTGGATTATGTTTATACATCACAATTCTATTTTTTGTGTGTATTCATCGCAATTGTCTTTTATATCTCACAATTCTGTTTATACGTTGCAATTCTATTTGTGTTTATATTCTTGTTGAATATCCTGTTTCTTGTTTAAATGTATCAGATGGAAAAAGCTGTTCTGTGTTGACTTTATTAGGCCAGCAGCTTTTGCATGTGTGAAAACGGAAAGGAGTGAACAGGAAACACTTTCTTATTCAATCTGACACAACAAACCAACTTCAACGTTTCTGACATTTTGCCCAAGATATATTGACTGATGAAAAGTTAAGGTCCAGTTCAGACTCAGAGCAGAGGGGTTCTGAGTTCTGCTTCTGCACGAGTGCGACCACACCTGCACAACAACTTCCTGTTTCTGGGTTTCTCTGAAACCACACCACAAACACAGAGAGGGCGGATCACTTCCTGACACAGCCGTTACACCCACCGCTCGAGCAAACCGTTTTACACTGTGTTTGTGCCATGTGACTGGCACACATGCATGAGAAGTCATGGTCGCATAAAAGCAAACCGCTAAACCATCAGGAGCTAGCTTAACTTTAACATTAAAGAGTATAGCTAAAAATGCTAATAAAAAATATAAATACATTTAAATAATACAAGTACATAAATGTGTGTGCAAACAAATGGCATGAAGCCTTTAAGTATTGAACAATTAAATAAAGTAGTAAACTGCTTTAAGTTTTAGAAGTAAACCATAAAAATTAATAAATACAATAAAATACAATAAACAAATTTATAAATATTACTATATTTAGAAAATATTCAGAGTTTAGCCTGACCATATAGTCAAATTATTAATTAAAAATGAATAAATAACATATTTCTTAGTAAAATATTCTCATAAAATATTTAAGTTTAAAGCTGCAGTCCATAACTTTTTTGAGTTAAAAATGATCCGAAATCAATATTTGAGAAAGTACATAACCAGCCAGTGTTCAAAACTATCACGTTACTTTAGCCTGATTCACAACGGTTATCTTATAATAATGTTTTGTAATTTGAGTGGTACGGGTAGGTTTTCACAGGTAATTCGAGCATGGCACTGCATCATTACGTCACGTCTGTAAACAAAGAAGTCTTCCCGGCTAGTAGACTATCACATGTGAGGATCCTGCAGGTGACGGATCGTTTATAGTCTTTTCTCACAGCAGATAGAATAATTAAATTTATCATTTTGATGGCGGATTGTAATCCAGAAAGGATTGTGTGTTTATGAAACACGTTAATGAAATTAAATTATATTCCAGTTTTAAATGTGCTTCTGATTACAGATAGCCTGGGATTACACAAGATTTGTATTTTAAAGAAAACCAGTTCGAAGGAAGCATAATTTGCTTTTTGGGTTAAAATAATTTCTTAATATGAACTTTTAATGGTATGACAATTAGATATTAGACTGGACAGAAATTGAAATCTACACACTAATACACACTATACTCATTGTCACGCAATGCTGATGTTGTTAACATTAATAATTTGAGAACAAAGTATAACAATGATAATACTTTGCACAGTTAGATGTGATATGAGCTAACCGATCGTTAGATTTAATCACTGTTGGGAGCACGATTTATTGTAACGCTTTTTTCCTCAGTTGGTCAGAACAAACGTGGCAGACTTGTTACTTATTCAGATGACAATATACGGTGAAAATTCTTATTTGGGTCATATATTCCAAGACATAGGCAGTAAATATCCACACCGGTGCAGTGACTGACAACTACACATTCACCTCAAAACATTAGATTCATCCGCGCTGGAGCCGTGCCGGAACACCGGATCACAACCCCGCGCACAGAGGATAATTACACAAGAAACTGCAATTCCAGGTTTTCAAACATAGAGGTAAAAGTTACGGACTGCAGCTTTAAGTAATAAACTGTATATTCAAATTATTATGTTTTTGATTTTTCAGCTCAATGTCAAATCCACCCTTTCAACCTGCAGGTATATTTGCACAACATACTTTCAGATCCAGTATGCTTTAAGTTAGTGTCATTAACATGAGCATAACCATGAATACTAGCAGCTGTTTACCAGTGTAACTAGGTAAAACCTGAAGAGAACAAAACCGCTAAAGATGTGAAGAACGCAAGTCGCTCTCTGAAGGCAATTTACTCAAAGAAGCAGCAATGAGATGTGCATTATAGTGCATTATGCAAATGAAACCTCATCAGTAACGGCTGACTTCAGCGAGAGAGAACGGGCAGCTTTCATGCCGCTTGTGACAGAGTTCAGACCAGACCGGCTTTACAAGTGGACTCATGTGCGCTTCACTGGTCCAAAACAGAGCTCAGAAAGCTGCTTTCAACCAAACCAAACTCTGACGTCAAGCCAAGCTCATGCAAAAACACCCAAATATGCTTAAAGTTAGCCTGAAGAATATGAAAAAGCAGTGGAAATAGGGATGTAAACCGAGCACATCAATGTAAGCATAAAGGTTTAAAAATGTAAGCGCACAATATTGATTTAAAAATAAGAATATTGCCTTTGTGATATTACAGTAAACTATTTAATTTTAAAATAAAAATTATACTGTATACACACTTATTGGGCCAGATTTACTAACAGCCAGCTCAAACCGTCTTTTGGCGTTAAAATAGTACAGTAGACAGTTATTTTTGAGCCTGACCTTATTGAATATGCATCTGTAGGAGATAACATCTCAGATGCAATATTTATGGGAGGAGAATATTAAAATGAATCATTCAACACGATTTACTAACATTTGCGCTCGTCAAATTACTGGTATCTGCGCCATTATTTAACGCCAAAACATAAGCATGTCTTAAAGCAGGCGGTAATTTGCGCTGTTCTTGGTAGATTGCGCTGGTCATTATAGAAATGATCTGGCTGTGTCGGTGTTCTTTAATGTGCTCATTGTTAGTAGATCACCCGTCAAATTTCCCCCTCCCATCAGCGCTTTTATGGTATTGTGCTATAACACTAATTTCCAAATCTGGCCCATTGTATATAGTTAAGGTTTTTTTTGTTTTTGTTTTTTCTCAAAGTGTATAGAATGATAATCAAACGAATAAATATATTACTACAATATAGTTATAACTATACTAAAATAGTTAAATAATTTTCAAATAAAAAACTTAAAATAAAAGCAAATAAATATTTTTATACATGTATCCATGTATCATAAGTAATAATTAAACACTTTATATTATTGTACATATTAATTTTTTTTTAAGTGGGCTATATAGTATGAAAATGTAATTCATAATAGAAATGACTACATTGTAAGATACTTTACTATATAACTAATGTAAAATAAAGTAAAAAAGAAATTATGTATAATAAATATTACTACGGTAAAATATAGTAGTAGTGTATTTTTATTTAATGCCATGTCAGCATCTTAGGCTATTTGCATGGCAAAAACAATTAAAAAAATACATGTAAAATATAGTTAACTAACTAAAAAAAACTAACTTAAAACCAAATATATTAATATACATATACATATACACACATATACATATATATATATATGCACAGTATATATACATATATACTAGGGATGTGAATCTCCATAACTGAGGCCGATGCGATACGCATCTCGATGCATAGCCAACGATACGATACACTGAAGATACATATGAAGCAGGTACTGATGCGATACGATTCACCCCTGTTACGATGCAGTGCGATTTGATTTCGATTCGATTCAACACAATGCGATTCGATGCAATGGAAAAAATATGATCGCTTTTATTTCTTTGGTTCAGACAGACGGCAAATCATAAATTAACTATGTCTTCTGACTTCTAACGCCTCGATGCCCGTTTCATAAAACAAGTTTACCAAATAGTCCAGGCTTATTTCAGTTAGTCTGACTCACTGTCAAATGATTTGGTTCCATAAAGCAAATTTAACAAAGATCAACCTCAGTCACTGTGGCTACTTATGCTGGAAAGCTAACCTGGTTCAGGGCAGGCTAAGTGTCAGGCTAAGCTGCTCACTGACCAATAGGAATGCAATATTACCACTGAATCTCTCACATACTATCATAGCCATCATAGGACTGTATTAGCTTAAATTTTATTTACCCATTACAATAGTCCCTTTACAGTTACTGCTATCATAAAATGCATATTTGACTCAGAATTATTGCTCCGTCTGTTTAGCGCACATGTGCAGCAGTGCTCGTCCACTCACGTAAGCCCACTCCTGACAGCAACATGGATATATTTGCATGACTTTCTAACATTTACAGATGAAAAATATACTCGTGACATGTCAGTTATGCACTGAGGAAAACAAAACGTCTCAAAAGCATTAAACAGCACAGATATATTCACTGTTTGCCATGGTGGATCGATTTGATCCATGATCGACATTAAGGGATGCTTATGAATAAGCGTACACAAATTAGTTCGATTGTTTGAACTTACATTGTCATTTATAACCACTTTAGCCCCGATTGATTTGTTAGGTTATTTCAAGTCAGGTTTCAGACTTTAATCCCTGCTTTTCCTCAGGTCTCCGTAGTGTTGTTATGATTCATCATATTCACGCGCAGCGGTGACGAGAGATCGCGCTTGAGAAACAGTTTAGAGAGGAGAGTTCAATCTACATATAAAACATTGGTAACAGATTATTGGTCACTTTCTAAACAATAAAAGTGTAGTAATTATATATAAATAAATCGTTATTTACCGATGCAAATATGTTAGAAACGATGCATCACGATACAAATGCCAAATTGTATCTGATGCACACTTTTTAAACCGATGCATCGCATCGGTAACTTTTTTTGCCGATGCACCGAGCGAATCGGGGAATCTTCCCATCCCTAATATATACATATATATATATACACACATATTTTATCTTATTGTATATCTAATCAAAAAAAATTACTACAGTAAAATATAGCAAACTATTATCTTTAAAATAAAAATAAAAATGTATATACACATACACACATAGGCTACATATATACACACTTATCTTTAAAAATCGTAAGTATAAAGTAATAATAGAATAAATAATAGAAATGACTACAGTAAAATATTGTGCTAAACTTTAACATAAAAAAAGAAAAGAAAATAATATATAAGCATTTAGTTATTTATACAGATGCTGCGTCATAACATTTAATGGTTTGTCAGCAAACAAAAACATTTTATTTTCTCTGAAAAGCGATGCTTCATTATTTATCTCTGTGTTAGAAGAAGTTGAAAACGCACTGATGTACAATCATTAACACGACTGCAATTCATTTGCTCTTCTCTTCGTTCTGTAAACAAAGTGGGCAGATATTGTCACTCCCACACGAGCTAAACAGGAAAAATGATTCAAGTCCTTTGGGCTGTAATGATTTCTGTGTACCGCTGTTTCATTAACGGCCTAATTGTGTTGGTAATGAACAAAACACCCTTCCCAAAAGCAGGGCAACGCACTAAACATCCAGTTAATTAAAAACTATTTCTACCAATGTCGCCCCAGTGGAAAAACACTGGCAACGGCTGACTGAACCGAAGACGCCGCTCGCAATCACTGAAACCAGCAGAACATCATCCTGATGAAGCGCGTCACGACGGCTGAAACATGACGCTTCATTTATAACGCTTTTGCATTAAACAGCATTTCTGTGAAATGTGCTACTTGCATGATTTGCATTCCTGCTCTGATCTTTATTGAATGAAGAATAACTCGAAAATATAATAAACATACTCTGTGAGGCACCAAATCCAATAGAAGAGCTTAAATCAAATCACAAATTCAGATATTTGAATACATTTTCCCGCAGTTTATGTTCCCAAACATAATCACAATGATGTTTAGCAAATAATATTGCATCATGTATACTCATGAAAGGCATGTCTGGTCACATTTCATCCCCAAAATAATATTTATCTTATTTTTAATAAACCTAAAACCTATTGTTGGACTTCACTGCTCAACTACTCATTGTATGAATGTTGATATTAAAATCACATTATTTCCAATTGTGATTTACATTAGATTTTTAACAAATAATACTGTCATAAATACATCATAAACATATTAAAAAACATATAAATGTTTTTCACATTACAGCAATGATTTGTTTTGCATTATTGAAATGGGATTAATTAATAATCCTAATATATGCTTAATTTTCTTTTGATATTTGGGAGAAAAAAAGGCTGTTCTTGATTTCATGAGATTCACCAAAACCATAATAATAATAAAAACATAACTGACCATCACACTTGTATAAACATCATATAAACTCGAGTTGAACTGATCATGAAAAACATTTCACAACATGATACGATCCCTGCTAAAATAATAATTCATTGCCTAACAGTTTGTGCTTCTCTTTGAACACTGAATGCGAACAAAAAGCAGAGGAATAAAATCACGCTTTCAACATTGCACAATAGATTTTGAATCTGACCAATCAGACCAATAAAAGCACCTCAGAGATGAGATGAAGGCTTAAAGCAATAAGACTCGTCCTTTCTCCATGTTCTGGGTTCAGAACAGCTTCATCTTGACTACCAAAGAGAATTACCTACAAGCAAAAACTATGCTTACAGTGATGCACGGAAATGAACGTCTAGAGGCAAAACTCTGTAGACGGTTACTTACTGACAACAAATTTACAGAAGAACTGTTTTATCCATTAAGAATTGATTGGTTCATAAAACATAGGAGTTACATACTAAAACAGTCTTACTGGACGGATGGAAAAGTAAAATTGATTTTATCAACATGCATAAATGTTTAAGCTTTATGAACATACTTTCAATGTGTGCTTTTACTATTTTTACTATTATTTCTTCTCACACAGACTTGTTGTAACTGCATGACTGTTAATGTCATTTTTGCATGCTTTCAAAAGCAAAGGTACATATCGTACAAAAACACAGGTTTTTTTTTTATCTAGTGAAGTAGATTAAGCTTCAGATGGAGCTGAAGACACAATCATTATTCTTCCACAGCAATAACATCTTCAGTCGTCATCTATGTGATAACAGAGAGCGCAGCGCCAAAGGCTACAGCCACACAATCGGACGACAGGACTGAACTACAAATGACAGAACAACACCGAGAAAAGAGAACGCTGCTAATAAACAGACATGGGCCTAAACGGGTAAAACAATCAGTACTTATCAGTCCTGTAGATGGAATAACCTGAAGGAAAACTAGGCAAAAAAGCAGTATGACAAAAATCTTCAAATGCTCTATATCCAAAAAGAATAATTTTACATCATAACACATGTAATCTTTTTTTATTAATTATTTGTATAAATAATTTTAAAATACATTAATATTTTTATAAACATTATTATAAATTTACACGCGCGCATATATATGTATATATATGTATGTGTGTGTGTGTATGTATGCATGTATGTATGTGTATATATATATATATATAAAAATGAATGTCAAAGGAAATCTGCATTAAGAGCCGGGGGGTGAAAACTTTTTGAATTTGAAGATCAAGGTAAATTGTACATAATTTGTCTTCCGGAAACATGAAAGTATCTTCTGTTGCTTCCGAAGGCCAGTACTAAATGGAAAAAAATATATATATTTCTACAAAAGAAAAATTTGGACATCATCCTGTTCAAAAGTTTTCACCCCCCGGCTCTTAATGCATCGTATTTCCTTCTGGAGCATCATTTTGAGAGGTGTTTTGACAGTTCAGAGCCACCATAGAAGCGAACGCCAAAATCCAGAATGGCGATTGTCAAGTTCATCCACTTCGTCTCGCAGCACAAAGCACTGTATATAGATCCTTGCACACTGAGTTCACAGAAATTGGTGGTCTTCTTTTTAATATGTGGCTCTAGTATCGCTAGCAAAGCATTAAACTGAGCCACTGACGTCCTGAAGTAAACTTAGAATCTCCCGTGATAATCCTGCTGCTGCTTAATAAGGAGAGGAACTCTCCATCCTCTCTATATTTTAGGATTGGATGGACCCAATATTTCCTTTCTTTTTCTTTTTTTAGGAAGCAAGAGAACAACACAATCATCCTCAGTGCATGAAGACTCCATTTAGTAGGCTACCGTTTTGTGAATTTTTTCGCAACGGATTAATTAATACGCATCGGACTCAGTGTGCAAGGTCTCTGTGCGTGACGAATTTTTAGGATTGCGAATACGAAAAAACACATGCGAAAATTTCAGACTCAGTGTGCAGAGACCTTAAATGTAAACATCTTATGTAAAATATCTTACTCAGGAAAGTACTAAATAAAAAATAACATGCATTTTGTATGATCTCTCTTATTTTGTTAAAATTACTCATATTTTCACAGATTCTGCAAGGGGTTCACAAACTTTCAAGCAGCACAGTGTGTATGTATGTATATATATATATATATATATAAACATTTTGTATTATTTTTTTTCCCCTCTAAATCTCATCTGCCTGTCTGTGTGTGTCCATCTGTGTGTGTATGTGTGAGAGAGAGTTTTGGTGAAAATGTAACTAAAAAAAAAAATGTTTAGTGATCTAAGCAACCTATTTTTGGAAATCTACCACTATACATGCAGTACAGAAAAATCTCTACCAGCTGACACATTTCTACCACAGCATGGTCTATAATGTCAGACCGCCAAACCCTCATCAGAACCATGACAATGTCATGGTCTCTTTCTCAAGCATCTGATTTTCTATAATTAGTATGTCCATAATTACACGGCCAGTGTGTGGTGGAAAAAAGTAGAGGTTTTCAAGCACCAGTTTGAAAGTTGAAGCGATGAACTGAAGCAGACGCAAGCTTAAAAGCTAGAATTTGAACTAGAAATCCTCCTGAAAGCGCAGTGGAAAACTCTGGTCCCCAGCAGAGCGTTCGGCTGGGAGCGGAGCCGAGCGCATGCAGAGGTCACGTCCACCCGTGTCTGCTTACTGGAATCTGATGCAAAGCAACTCAAGATAACAAACATGGAGCTTTGTGCAACAAGCAAAACAAACAAACTGCTCCTTTAGAGAATAAACAAGTGGAAATCATTTGCTTTACCAGACCTTGATCCTACACTTTAACATTGCGTAACCACTGCTGTAGTTTTCCATGCACTAGATAAATCTTCTGCAATTGCATGAATATAATTTTGATAAAATATAAAATCACAGTGTTGCATCTTAAAGAGTTTTGCATATTTGAAAAATGATCTTGCATTCTGAAAAAAACCCACAAAAATATAGCCTAATATTCACAGAAGCTGAAAGAGGCTCCACAAAACGTCAATGGAGCGACTAGAATTGATCACAAATTAAAACCAGACATTTTAATGCATTTCCTCCTCAGTTATATTACAGCACATAATCACAGTGATGTTTATTATCAAATTATACTGCAAGTACACTTATGGGCCGTTCACACAGGATGCGTTCCTGCATTCAAAACAGCCAGATGGAGCGCATGAGCATGGAGTAAAACACACAGAGTTCGACAAGGTTACATGGAAAACCTGGAAACATTAGGGAAATATTGATTTGGGTTTCTCCAGAGCTGGAAACAGTCATGGAAATTACTATAGTAAAAAATACAAACTTTATGTTGTTCAACGCAGCCTCTCCTGCTCACCAAGCCTGCATTTATTTGATTAAAAATACAGTAAAAATAGTAATATTGTGAAATATTATTACAATTTAAAAACAACTTTTCTGTGTGAATATATTTTAAAATATAATTTACTCCAGTGATGCAAAGCTGAATTTTCAGCATCATTACTCCAGTCTTCAGTCACATGATCTTCAGAAATCATACTAATATGTTGATTTGCTGCTCAAGAAACATTTCTGATTATTATCAATGTTGAAAACAGTTGTGCTGCTTCATATGTTTGTGGAAACTATGATTTGTTTCAGGATTATTTAATTTAGTTCAAAAGAACAGCATTTATGTGAAATAGAAATCTTTTGTAACATTGTAAATGTATTTACAGTCACTTTTGATTAGTTTAATGTGTCCTTGCTGAATAAAAGTATTGAATGGCAGTGTATTTTTACAGTTATACTCTTGCTTGCAAACCAAATTGGTTCATAAATTGGTCTTCACTAGATATGAACATTGGTTTGATTTTGCATTACTCAAATTCATTTCCAGTAACTATGAACAACTCCAAAGGTCATGGAAAATCATGCCATAATTGAACTACATTTAGCTTGATACAGTAACTTCAAAAAGACAGAAATACAAAAAAAAATAGTGCATGCGTGCAAAAAAATTATTGCATGTGTAGCACACGTACAAAAAAAAATGCAGGACTTGAACAACGTGCCCTGTGCAAACAATTAGTGGTCAGACAGTTGGTGGTTGCCCAATTTTAAAAGGACAGTTCACCCAAAAATCCGGTGCAGTGAATGGGTGCCATCAGAATGAGAGTCCAAACAGCTGATAAAAACAGCTGATAAAAACAATCCACTGCTCCGGGTGTGTGTTCACAGTGTGTGTGTGTGTGTGTGTGTGTGTGTGTGAAC
The DNA here is from genome assembly GCA_027422415.1 of Schizothorax lantsangensis. Taxonomy (NCBI): domain Eukaryota; kingdom Metazoa; phylum Chordata; class Actinopteri; order Cypriniformes; family Cyprinidae; genus Schizothorax; species Schizothorax lantsangensis. The sequence goes on along the minus strand of CM049850.1, from coordinate 33,367,618 downwards.
GGGTTAAAAGCAGAGCACAAATTCTGAGTATGGGTCACCATACTTGGCCACACGTCACTTCACTTTTACTTTCAATAATCAACCAGTAATCCACATCACTCCAGTCCATCAGTTAACATCTTGTGAAGCCAAAAGCTGCGTGTTTGTAAGAAACAAATCCATCAAGACATTTTTAACTTCAAACCATTGCTTCCAGCTAAAATTCGAGCCCATAATCCATAATAACGCTTCCTCCAGTGAAAAAGTTAATCTCCTGTTGTCTCTCACATCAAAATCCACAAACACGTATTTGTTTAGAACTGTTTTGGCTTCTAAACAATCGGTGCAGATTTCTCTCCTGATTCAGACCAGACCACTTTTTGCACTGGAGGAAGCATTATTATTGATTATGGACTTAAAAATGCCTTGATGGATTCGTTTCTTACAAACATTCAGCTTTTGGCTTCTTAAAATGTTAACTGATGGACTGGAGTGGTGTGGATTACTTGTGGATTATTGTGATGTTTTTATCTGTTTGGACTCTTATTCTGACGGCACCCATTCACTGCAGAGGATCCATTGCTGAGCAAGTGATGCAATGCTACATTTCTCCAAATCTGTTCTGATGAAGAAACAAACTCATCTACATCTTGGATGACCTGAGGGTGAGGACATTCAGGAAAATTTATTTTGGCCTGAACTATTCCTTTAATAAAAGATGCTGACTGAACTCTTATTTAACACAGAATTTACTAAATATTGACTAATTTTCTAAACAGCCGTGTTTCAGCTCATTCATCAGCCCATGCAATACATCAGTCATCACAGTTACTGTGGCAACCGAATCTAGCCTATATGTAACCAAGCACTAATCGCATCAAGTTGAGTTTGCCCATATTGAGAAAGGCAAATCTCAGCGGCGCAGGCTCAAACAGAAGAACAGCTGCTGTAATCATGACTCTCGTTTAGCGGCCGCTCTCCATCCCCCGTTTCAATAGCCAGAAGCTAATTGTGCTCTCCTGCCCCCTCACCAGCAGCTCCGAGGCCCGCGGCGTCCTCCTCCGCTCCGAGAAGTGGAACAGGATCTTGGCTTTCCTGAGAGGAAGCGCTCATCAAAGCGCACGGCTCCTCTCTCTCTCAGCCTCGGGCCGAGCCCTGCCAAGCTGCTCCTTGTAACTCTATCCATCTCGCTGAGCGGTGAACGCCCATTCAGCATGTCCCAACAGGGGATAAACCCTCCAGTCAGCGCCCCGTGACAAAAGCAGGGAGGCACTGACGAATGAGAGACCATAGACTCGACAAGCTTCACATGCTCGTGGATGCGAACTGCAAATTCCTCTAGACTTTCTGAGCTCAAAAACTCATTTCCAACCTTCAGCGGGTGCCATGAGTGCAGCTAAAGCCAACTAGAAAAGATTATACATGCGTATCATAGAGAAAAGCACAAGTTTAGCTAAATAAAGTTTTTTTTAATTCAAAATATGGTTTATTTATCAAAATAAGCATCAATTTATGCAAAATAAGCATTACTATATATCTGATTTATGGAAGAAAAAAAAAGCACCGCTGATATTAAAATTTACACCTATGCAAAAACCATAATGGTCCTGAAATAGGTTTCATTTTATGCAAAATATTTTGATATTATTTATACAAAATAAGCATTGATTTGCATTTGATTCATGCAAAATTGTTACTCATTTATGTTTGATTTATTAAGCACTGAAATTAAAATTAAGGCACATACATCAAACATCAAATGGTGCATTGATGCAAAACGCCATAATTATCCTACAACAGGGTTCATTTTCTTAATGAAAAATATGCTGATATTATTTATGCAAAATAAGCATTGATTTATGTTTGATTCAGGCTAAATAAGCAGTGATATTAAAATTAACAACACGAAACGTTATAGGCTTAATTTTCTTAATCGGTCTTAAATTTTTCTTGAGATCCATTCTTGAGTATTCACAAGTTTCCAAAAGGCTGATGCTTCCAAGAACTAGTTTTTAACATCATGTGCGTTTTAAAACGAGTTTTATTAGGCTAGTTAGATCTGGTTTCAGATTAGCTTGTCCTCAAAAGTCACACAACAGAAATGAACACTGATTGGTCGCTTCACATGTCAATCAAAGCATCCGATCCAGTCCTAGCAGGTGATTCTGAGGCTAAATAAACTGCAGCTTGGATCAGTGAAACTCTAAGGGGAACATTTGACTTTGTTCACATCAAGCTTACTCACTGTTGATGGTTCCGATGGTTCAAGGAGAACATATGTAAAGTCAGTCCTTGTTTTTGAGTCCTTCAAGCCTAAAGCACACAGCGCTGAACACCTGCTGAATGCAAATTCAATAATATTGGCCGAACAGATTAACTTTGCTTGACAAATGAGCAAAACTACCATACTTCAGCATGCACTGTTTGGTAAGACTGCTAACAAGATCCGAGCTCATATTTCAAACAGTAATTTACATGATTTCCATCTGTAGTTTCTCCCAAAAGCTAAGAAAGGGATGCATTTTGAGAACCATAGCAGTCGAGCACTGATTCTCCAGGAGAGCTGATCTTCGTCTGCTGGATTATTAATATTTAATGGAGCTGTTTATGATGATTAGGTCAGACATGAATATGCATGGCTCTGACAGGAGGCGGCGCAGAGGGAAGCCAGAGGCATCCGTGAGGAAACACTGTGTAAAAACCTAAATAGTTAATTCAGCATGTGGCTTTAATAGCAACACTGCAAACCCTCCATGAATCACTGAAATGACATGCAAGTAGGTCAGAGCAGGTTAATACACATCAACAAACAGACAGTCAACATGCAATTAACTTCAAATCACGATCCCGATGATTATTCATTATTTTGAATTTAAAAAAATATATATTTTCATGAACTTCCTTAGTCACTGAAACATTTTCCTTATTTGCAGATTCTCAACTCCTTCCTGACTTAAGTAACACCCCTGATGCAAAAAATAAAGCCCCGCCCTAAATATGTCTTTGAATATCGGTTTTCACTTACGTCAGATTACAAAAGTCAAATGTGCTGTAAAATATGATTTCTCCAGTTGTGAATAAAAAATGTAAATTGTACATAAATTATTGGAGTGTATTTCAGTTTTCTATTTAATTTAATTTTTAATTCAATGTTAAATTTACTAACAATTTCTGAGCAAAAATAGTTTCTACACCAAATATTTTTCACTGAGTTGCAAACAACATTTCAGCCATAGTTTAGGCAAAATAAGCATTGATAGTAAAATTAACACTACAATACAAAACATCATAATGGTCCTAAAATAGTTTTAATTACAAAAATATGTTGATATTATTTATGCAAAATAAGCATTGATTTATGTTTGATTTATACAAAAAGCAGATAGTAAAATTAACACTACAATGTAAAACATCATAATGGTCCTATAATAGTTTTAATTACAAAAATATGTTGATATTATTTATGCAAAATAAGCATTGATTTATGATCAAGTTGTGCAAAATTAGTATTGATATTAAAAGTTAATGCCACAATGCAAAACATCAATGGTCCTAAAACAGGTACCATTTTCTTTATGCAAAATACATTCTGATTTATATTTGATTTATGCAAAATGAGCATTGATATTAAAATGAATTCCAGAGCGCAGAACATCATAATGGTCCTAAAATAGGCCCTTTTTTCGTTATGCAAAATATGTTGATATTACTTATGCAAAATATGCACTGATTTAGATTTGATTTATGCAAAATAAGAATTTACGTTTGATTAATGCAAAACGAGCATTGATAGTAAAATTTACGTCACAATGCAAAACACTTTAATAGTGAATTTTTTAACAGCATTTTTTTCAGTGTGGTTTTTGAACAATGTTTCAAGTTGACTTCAGTCAAACACACAAAAAATGATTTGTTTTGTGGTCGATTACTTGATTTTCCCTTTCATTTTCCACTCCTGCCCACAGCAAGGTAAGAAACCCAGTCCAGTAGTGGCTTTCTAAACACCCCGCGGCTCTGGAACCCGTCCAGCGCTTCTGACACTGAAATATGATATCACAATAGAAAATTCAAAGCACAATTTCAGCTATAGATAGCCATAAAAAGACATTTCAATACGCTCGCTGCACACTGGGAATGTACTGTGTTTCTACAGTTACTCATTTCACAAAGTCTGACTTCAGTAAGTTAGAGAAATCAATGATGTCAGCCGGCTGGACCTTGAACTACTGTGAAACCATATGAACCTGAATAAACAGCACTCTGACATTTACAGGAGAAATTCACCTGAAATGAGAACTCGGTCATTTTCTCTGCTTCATGTCACACCAAACCACAATGACTTTTTCTTCCCTCAAACACAACAGATGAAATTCTGAAGAATATCCTAAAATATAACGAAAATGCTGTCAAGCTCCGAAACACCAACAACAACAAAAACTAAACACCAGAGTGAAAAAGTACCAAAGTCATATAACGCTTTATTTTTCCACCCTTCTGAGGTCATAAGAGTTTTCTGAGGAACAGAAACAAACTGAAGTCATTATTCACTGATAAACTCAAATCAGATCAGTCTTTAGACATCGCATTAATGTTGGAAAAGATATTCTACAAAATTTCACCTTTTGTGTCTCAGTAAGGAAAGTCCCGAGGGTTTAAAGAAATATGAGGCTAAATGAATGACAGAATTTTCATAAGATTCGCTTTATATAAAATGAGACATGGACTTGCCATACACAATACCAACTTCAAACTTTAAATATGACAAAACTTTTGTTTTATGAAAACAAACTTAGAAAAAACAATGCAAAAAAATGAAATAATATGCATAATGTTTTTAAAATAGTATAGTTAAACTTAAGAGAAAATGATTAAAAATAAAATAAAATGTTAAATATTTATATAATTTATATAAAAGAAAATATTAAAAATGTATATACATCTTTTCAAAATTATTTGTACAAAAAAAAGTATTTTAAACTTTAACTGATTTTAATGCTGGAGGGGGGGGAAAACAACATTTGGCCATGCAAAACTGACTGCATGATGTCAAGGTGTTGCTATGTGATTACTACTGGACCACATCAAAAGATCCCATATATTCTGCTTCCTATATATGCTGAAAACTACTTATTAAAGTGAAAGCACAGCTCTCTTCAACACGTTCTGAGGAATCATTCATATCTGGAGCACAAACTGTGTAGCATGCTCAAGTTCAAAGCTTCACATCAAACATCAGCAATAATAGTAATAATAATAACAGCACTGTTTAGTATAAAAACAAGCACTTTAAGAGCACTAAAGCACAATGCTCAAAACAAAAAGCAGCACTAAAGCTCATGTTTCAGTAATAACCAAAGTGTGTTGGGTGTGCATTTTCAGCTTTCTCATCCCCATGTGAGAGCGAAACTCATTCTGACACAAGAGCTTTCAGTAGCACAGGAAAAACAGCTCTAACGATCATCTGTTCACCTGAAGACAGCAAAGCTTCAGCGGCACAGTCAATGCCTGCATTACACATATCAAAGCAAGCAGACCAAATGTGGCTTTTATCTGGATTCAACACAACCCAGCAGCTTCAAACAACTGCCACACAAACACACCCTGATTAGTGTCAGTCAGGAAAGTGACACCAGTCATTATCTGCTCATACAGACTCTATGGGTTCTAGCTTATGGTAAGGAACCAAAAGTACGGGGCAAGTTGTCACATGTGCTTTACATGCAACTTTCTTAGATCTTTGTTGGCAAGTGGTTTGAAATTGTTTTGCATTTCATAATCATTTAACTCTTTCAGTCTTTGTTCAAAGCCTATAATATGCAAGAACAATAGTGTGACAACATGCCCCACTACAGGGCTCAATGTGTTAAAATCTATTTTTTTCCTGTGCAATAACAGTGGAAATGTTCAATTTTTTGTAGCCAAGACTCTACAGTTCATACAGACTGATGTTCACCAGAGTAAAAGTGTGACAACTAGCCCCGACTCCACTATAACTTTAGCTTAAAAGTACTGGCATCTTCATATCAGTTCACCTCAATATCAAAGGCAATTTAGTACTAATTCATCATTTAGCAAACACTTATCTCAAGTGACACTTATTACAGGCACAATCCCACTGGGTACAGGTTTCAAATCTACAGCCTTTTAGCCTACACAACTGGAAGCCTATTTCTGAAATATGAGGGGTCTAAATCAATTAACAAGTTGTAATTATGGGATAAAACGTCAGAATATTAAATATAAATATGAAATAAAAAGTTGGAATTCTGAAATTAAAAGTCACTATGACATGAAAAGTGTCATTTTCCGTCAATTTCAATTTTTGTGTCATAATTATGACATACTATGTCATAATTTTGACATTAATTCTATAATTATGACTTGGTACGTCACCATTCTAACTTCTTAAAATATTGTATCTAATAATTTTTAATTTTGTCATAATTCCAACTTTTTCTCTCATAATGATAACGTTTTATCTAATCATTTTCACTTTCTGACTTTTTAATCCATAATTACGAGTTAGTTTGCCCTAATCTATAACCTTTTATATCACAATTTTGACTTCTCATAATTATAACAGAATGTCAAAATTTCACTTTTATCTCATAATTATGGATTTGCATTGTAGTAATTTTGACTTTTTATGCCATAATCGTGATTTAGTCATGTCGATTTATAAAAATTTTGACATTTTATTTCATACTAATAGATGACACTATGTGATAATTTATAACTGAGTGATAATTCCAACATTTTTTTTCTCTAATAATTATGGCATGTCATAATTTCGACTTCTTATCTCATAGTTATCACATATCATTGTTTTGCCTTTTTATGTCATAATTTTTAGCCTTTAATATCAGAACTCCGACTTAAATACCATAATTATGATGTTTTGTCTAATATATTTTTTACTTTTGTGATAATTCCTACTTTTTATCTCAAAATTATGACACAGTATGTCATGATTTCGACGTTTATACCAGAAATATGACTTGGCATGTCATAATTTACCAAGCTAATGTGGCAGAAATGGGCTTCCATTGACAGCAGGTCATCTCACCTCTTTGACTTTCTCCCTCCGCTGAAGCGTCTCGGAATCCGATGGAGTTCCCTGGTTCTTCCCCAAAGCTGGTTTCAGCAGACACTTTTTAAACGCCTCATAGCTGTAAGGGCTCCCGCGATCCCCGTTATGAGCGGCCGAGGTGACCCGCTCGTCTCTGGCCGCCGGTTCCTGCGCCCTCGCCGGACTCCACTCGTCCTGCGCTCTACTCCCAACAGATCTCTCCACGGTTCTCGCTCCATGGGTGACCGAGGGCTTGCGGCTCACTTTGAGCTTGACATTCGCCCCCTCGGCCCCTTTTAAACCCGCCCGCTGATGCTCTGGATCCCCTGGCATCTTTTTGGAAAGCTCATTGTCGGAGCCCACGGTCACCGCGGGATTCTCGTTCTTGGAGAGGAAGATGCGCTTGAGGCGCACGCTGTCGGGTAGAAAGAAAAGTGCCCCGAAGCACAGAGTAACCAACCCCGACAGAAACAGCAGAAACACGAATTTCTGAGACAGACGAAGCCCCATGCCCGATGCTGAGACACCGGGTAACTTTCGGAGCACCATTTAAACTCTCCACTTACGCGTGACGCACGACAATACACACCTAAACTTGGTTAGAAAGCGCAAGCGACGCGGCTGCCGTGCAAACTGAACTCTCTCCTGGTCAAAGTGCCTAAATCTTCCTGAATCGCTCGATTTAAGAGACCACAGGTGGCGTCAACACATTTGCGTGCAACAACAGCGTCATTGCGCGCGCACTGCTTCAAAACCAGCTTCCTTTAGTTTCAGAGCAGTCATGCAACATCTCATCTGGGAGACCGAGATGAGACTTTAAGATCTTAAATGCAGAGCAACAAAATGTTAAGCGCAGCTAAAACAATCAACACACTGTTAATGCCTATCCAAAATACGAAATTGAAACTATATGGACTTAAATGTACTCTATCAAATTAAAGCAGGATTTAAGTAGCATATAATAATATGCACAGCCAAAATACATTACATTAATGCATATTAAAACGCCTCAAAAGCAAGCAAAGTGCCAGCAAACACACTGCTTTCTGAAAATGGCAATGACGCTCAACTGGTAGACGAAATTAAGCGTTTATGAACATTAATGCACTTTTAAAAAGTTAAAGCCGCATTTGTGAAATATATTAGTTTGCACAGCCAACATGTGTCAATAATGCATATTAAACACCTTATTAGGCGAGCAAATGTCTGCAAACACACTGAAGATGATGAACTTAAAGCAGCATTAAAGTGGCCAATAATGTCATGCATGTATCACACATCAATCACAATGCATGCTACGTCCCTACAAACATACAGATTTCTGAAGACGATGCGCAACTGGAAGACTAAACTGAAGCTTTATGAACGCAAATGTACTGAAAGCGTCACATTCATGCATATTAAAATGCCTCAAAAGACAAGCATCAACGTGGTTACACACAGCTGCTTTCTAATGATGCTGCTGATTATGAAGACTCATGGCCAAACAGAGCAACACTGAAGTTTAGTGAATGAAATAAGACATCTCAGCCGAAAACCCCCAAAACTGCAACATCATGGGTTATTTCACAACATCTGCGCGTTTGGCACGGTGCACAGCACTCCAGGACACAAGAGCTGCAAAAATACATCCAGAGATCAAATCAAGAGTGTCAGCGAAGCGACGAGACGCCGAAATTCGGTCCAAGTGTTTGTAAAAACTGTTGGTTTCCTCTGTTTAAGCGCCGTGCATGCTCACAACTCTCCTGTGCTCCGAAAGTCTACGTCCAATGCGTGAAGAAGGATGTTTGTGATCGACAGATGGATGGATCATTCTTCGGAAATGTAACCTAATGAAAACACGCCGTATCTTCTTCCCATTACCGCGCGTTCTCTTCCGCGCTCGCCTGCTTTATCGCCAGAGAAGAGAAGAAAACGATCGCTGCGGGCTAGTCTCGTGGTGTAAACGCCTTGATATGAAGCCGTTATGATCCGCAAACAGAAGGAGAAACGGAGCTCTGTGACTCCACGACTATCCTGGGCGGTCTGCTGCAAACGCCTTTGATCAGCAGCAGCGGTGAGCGAGGGGGAGCGAGTCATTAACCCACGCGCTCAACGCGCGCAAGAGCGAGCCGACACATCCACCGCGTGGCGGGGTTGGGAAGTAAACTTGAAGAACGGGGCTTCTACTCCATAAGATCCATTTGTGTTTGCAAAGGGATTTATAAGTGGGAAGTTTTACCAGGTGAAAAAAGTGCACTTCCATAATGTACTTAAAGTGCTCTATTTTCACGCAATAATTCTGTACTTAATATAGCCTTCTAAAAATGATTCTTTAATAGCTTACTTCTTAAGATAAACCTAAGATCATCTAAGTGCAGAGGTGGACAGTAGTGAAGTAGTTTTACTTTACTCAAGCAAAAAGTATCTGTACTTTATCAGTGTTTTTCTTTGGAAAACTTTTACTTCACTACATTCCAAAGCATAATGTCATACTTTTTACTGCACTACATTTCATAAATATATATATATATATATATATTTACCTTTAATACTTAAGAACATTAAAAATATAGTACTTTCTAGTGCTTAAGTAAAATTAGAATTACTTTTACTTGAGTAAAAGTAAAAAAAGTACTAGATTTCTAATGTAATTAAGTAGCCTTTTAAATGATATTTAATATGAAACGTAGTGCAGTAAAAAGTACAATATTATGCTTTGGAATGTTGTGAAGTGAAAGTTTTCTAAAGAAAAACACTGAAAAATGTACTTTTAACCCCAGTAAAAATACTTCACTACTGTCCGCCTCTAAGTGTACTCAAGTGTGCTATGTTGGGACACCATGAATATGAACTAAAATGCACTTTTAACATACTATCTCTGTATTTTACCACTTGTAGTACACTCGAACCATCTTTCATACACTAGTACACTCAAGTGTACTACAAGTGGTGACTAAATACATTTTAAATACAGAGATAGTATGTTAAAAGCGCATTTTAGTTCATATTCATGGTGTCCCAACTTAGCATAGTTGAGTACACTTAGATGATCTTAAATTTATCTTAAGAATTACTAAAGAATCATTTTTAGTATATTATTATTAAGTACAAAATTAGTGCGCGAAAATAGAGCACTTTAAGTAGGCCTAAATTATGGAAGTGCACTTTTTTTTCACCTGGGTTAGTATTGTATATGGTTCGGAAGACCGATTCATTTTAACCCGAATCGACGTTCGATGAACCAATTCAAAAACCCGATTCACAAAAAAACGTTCCCAGAACATTTGATTTTCGTTGCAAACTTGCTGTTTAATCACTATGTCTTCGTTATGTTAGGTTATGTAGAAAAGTTTGTTATTCGTCCAAATTATTGCTATATTCGTTTGATCTGCATTCAAAAACTATAAAAATAAGTTGTAAATAAAACATTTTACGTAAAAAAAAAGTGATAATTAAAATATGGCATCTATCGTGGCGAATGTCGCTGCAAGATGCTTAAACGTGAAATACTATTTCAGTAAATTGTGAAATTTAGCAGTTCTAAGTGGAAATTGTTTCTACGCATTTTTTTCTACCATAATAATGTAAATTATTAATACCGATTATAGTAATATATTTAACAATGTTGATTTACTCTCGCTGCTATCTTGATAAACTTTATTTGTATATACTTTATTTTATATGTGCAATATCAGTTTGACCGATTCATTAAAAAGATTCATTTAAAAGAACGATTCGTTCATGAATTGGGCATCACAACTCTTTCACCATAACAAGTGCTGCATCAGAGCTTTTCTGTTGCCAAGACAACTCTGGTACCTTTCTTCATTTTCCTTGGCTGTCAACGAGAATTATATGTATGTGCAGTAGGCTACCATCTTTGCTGCGACTCCCACCACGATAGACGCCATATTTAATTCTTCACATAAACAGTCTGTCCAATGGGTTGTACTATGCCATTATTGTGAAAAAGGATACCTGTGTGAAACATTTTCTAACGGCTTTGAAAAACACATGTTTGATGGCTCTGTACACACATTTAGCACTAAAAGCCAAGTGATTTCAACCATTTTGCTCAAGAAAGTAATGCATAATGCATTCATCTCAGTGGATGTTTCTTGGCTGGTGCAGAACATACTCAATCTGCCATCTTTGATCTTGTGCTCAGGTTGTTTTGAGTCAATCACCTGAACTACATTTCCATGTTACAAATCACTATAGGCCACAATTAAATATAGGTCTTTGGTAACTGTTGGAATATTTCATCAAAATACACAAGTAATTTTGAATGGTTGGCAATTGGACTAAAGAAAAAAGCTTTTCCTAAATGCAGCCAATGGAGCCAACACACCAACCAAGCCAAAGTTTTTGCTAACTTCCCTTCAAAATCCCACCCTTCAAAGTCATATCAGCCAATCAGATGACAGCAAAACTCAGGGAATGTTCACAGATTGGTTAAATCAGCACTGTCTGCATTATATGTCATCTTCATCAAACTATAATCTTAAAAGTATAATTAAAACAAAGTTTTCAAAGTCTAATCCATTGCATTGCTTGTTGTTAGAAGGGCCTGTACTATGTTGAATCACTCCTCTGGCACTTTGTCTAGATTTAACACGGTTTCGTAAAGATTCACAAATTTAAAGCGTATAAGCAACACCAAATCAAGGCAGTGATCAATACAGAAATTCAACAGATTTTCCAATCAAACCAGACAGAGACAGAGAGCAGTTTTCCTGCAACAAAACAAGACGAATGGTCCCGATTAATCAGGTGTTGATCATTAAGAAAAAACAACCAACCACAGCAGAAACAAAGTTAGTTAAAGGAAAGGTCAAGAAAAAAAAAGCATAGTGCAACCGGCAGCAGAAAATTTCCATTCGCTGCTGATTGTTCAGGGCTGTTTACAGGTCATTCCTAAAGGGAAATGTAAGCTTATTTCAGCACAGGATGTTTAATTCAGATGAACAGGAGATTCAGAGAACAGACACTGTGTAACGACCTGCTCTACAAAACCTCAACACAATAAAATGATGCTTTGATTGCAAATATGATATTTTGGAGACAGCAGATCTTCACTTTCTTAACATTTTCATATGCACAAGACATATGAGTGTTTGGTAGACAGTGAAAAAATAACAATGCTCCTTATTTATCATGAATATATTTCAGTAAATAACATTGCATATAATTCATCCTCCTAATTTTCACAAGAACTCAAAATATGATGGAAAAAACAATGTTTAAGGGAATAGTTCATCCAAAAATGAAAATTTGCTTAAATAATAAATAAACTTATCTGGTGGGCCATGCAAAACGTGGATGAATTTGTTTCTTCATCAGATTTGGAGAAATGTAGCATGTCATCACTTGCTCATCAATGGATGCTCTGCAGTGAATGGGTGCCGTCAGAATGAGAGTCCAAACAGCTGATAAAAACATCACAATAATCCACAAGTAATCCACACCACTCCAGTCCATCAGTTAACATCTGGAGAAGACAAAAAAACAAATCCATCATTAAGAATCTTTTCATTTCAAACCATTGCTTTCAGCTAAAATACAAGTCCATAATCCATAATAACGTATGCTCTAGTGAAAAAGTCATCTGGTCTGAATCAGGAAAGGAATCTGCACAGATTAAATACAAAGACAAAACAGTCTAAAACAGCTCTAAACAAATATGTGGCTGGATTTTGATGTGAGAGACAACAGGAGATGGACTTTTTCACTGGAGGAAGAGTTATTATGAATTATGGACTTATATTTTGTCTAGTTTTTGTTTGAAGTTAAAAACGTCTTGATGGATTTGTTTCAGTTTTTGTCTTCTCCAGATGTTAACTGATGGACTGGAGTGGTGTGGATTACTTGTGGATTATTGTGATGTTTTTATCAGCTGTTTGGACTCTCATTCTGACGGCACCCATTCACTGCAGAGGATCCAAGTGATGGAATGCTACATTTCTCCAAATCTGATGAAGAAACAAACTCATCTACATCTTCAATGGCCTGAGGGTGAAGCACATTTTCATTTTTAGGTGAACTATTCCTATAAAACTCTGAATTAAGGATGTCTGCCGGAAAGGGTTTCCCTCTGGGCATGAATTGGAAATGTTTCCCAAACGCTCAGTATGAAGCATAAAATACTCTCTGTATGCAGACTTTCATTTTAGTAACGGTCTGATTCATCGTTTGAATATCTCAGTAATGGGATCTAAATATCATAGAGAGACACTTATCTCGGCACTCAAGAACAATCTGGGGCAAATAAGCATATCTTGATGCAAATAGGTCACATTAATCTCAGCAGCCACATCAAGATTCAGTTCTGTGCTTCTCTAGAGCTGTCGAGATGACAAGCTGCTTCACAGCAATTTAGCAGAATCCAAACAAGAATAAATAAACACCAAGAGCTGCTGTGTGGTCTTGAACTTCACAGGAGAGTCTGGCATTACTCACAAACACATCAGGATTATGAATGTTAAAGAGACGATTTATTTTACTGCTCACGGTCCTTAATCAAAAGAATATGAAATGATAAAACACAGAGCGATTACTCAAATACCACAACTTTCCATGAATAGTTGCAATGTGTTTACTGTTTAGCAGCATTAGATGCATAATCCAATGCTTCTTTGAAATGAAAAAAAAAACATTAGGTTTTGCTTATGTATTATTGTAAAGCATAGAATGAATCTAACATGAATTGTAGGTAGTTTTAAACACATTAAATGCTGTAAAATTTGAGATTTTAGCCTGTCCCACCTCACAAGTCTTGACTTTCTTGAATAAAATCATGAAAGATTATAGTTTTTATAAAAATTTGTTTAATTTACAATTCATTGTAGCAATAGTTCATAAATATATATTTAAAAGGCCTTATATATTAGTATATTTGTGTTGTTTTAGTATAATTAATATACTACTATAGTTTTTGTATTGATTTTGAATTAGATTTTATTTTTATATTTTTTTATCATTTAACGTTTTAGTAATTTTATTATTACCGGTATATATATATGAAGAGTTTATTTGCAAACACAGATAACTCAGTTTTTTTTAATTTTCAAAATTCATATTTGTTATTATGTTATCATGTTTTTATTGTGTTAGTCAACTGTATTTTTGTGTTATTTTTTAACCCAACTGCAGCTTGATTGAGATTAATTGGAATGCACAATGAAAAAACATGATTTTTGAAAATTATTAAAAACAGAGTTATCTGTTTTTGCAAATGAACTCTTCATATATATATATATATATATATATATAGTAATGAAAGTGAGAAATGCTGCCTTGGCAACTGTAATAGAATAAAAAAATATATATTAAATGAAAATAATATTTATCCTTTAGTGAATGGTAAAAAACCTTGTGGGGAAATAATCTCATTCATTTTATTATTATTTTAAAATGCAAATTGTAGTGTTGACTGCTTTTCATCAAATTCAAACATTAGGAAAAATATCAAATATTTTTTTTCTCACAAAGTTATCAATAACTGAAAATCAACATTTAAATAGTCTAATTTAGACTAAATGAACAACCCTGTTACACAAACTGGCTCAATTTCTTTTATGAATTTTATTTAAAAAATAAATCAGGGTATAAAAGTGTATTCGGACAAAAAATGGCAAACCTCATATAAAATAAAGAAAATAAATCTGATGACATAATGAGTTTGAGACTGATGATATTTCTCCTTTCACTGATCATTTCTTCAAGAGTTTCATTTCCATGAATGAAGCAGCAGCGCTCTCTGCTGCTCGAGTCCTGCACTTACATCCCAGCACATCAAACCATCTCACATTCACATCAAAGACAGAGGCTTTTAGCAAATGATAACTTTATTCATGTATCTTTGATGACCATACATGTTAGTTCCCAGAATGCAAGAGTGAAATGCTGAAGCGACTCGACAAATACAGTGAATCCTTGTAGTGCTACACTCGGATTTTATATAGATCTCAAATCTTATATTTATAGAATTTATTTTGTGTGTATATAACATAAATAAACATTTTATTGCAATTTAAAATGACAATGAATTAGTCCAATCAAAACAGGAGAGATAAAGGACATGAATAGATTATATAACAGTAGATTAATAACATTCAGACAAACTCAGCTCTCATGATATTTGGACCCACAACAAATAATCATTCCTACGATTAAAAATACACACGTTAGCCCAAATAAAATCAACCAACACTTCTCAACATTACATGACTTTACATTACACAGAGAGGTAAAGTCTGTGCGTTTACTGTAGGAAATGTTCACGGAACGATGGCTTAATTATTGCTGTATTTTAAAAATGATTTGTTTTAAAGCTTGTTCATGATAAAGTGCTTCAAACGGTCTCTTAAATCTGCGTTTAGAAACAAAAGAGGAAGCTGAAAGCTCACGATTATGAAACAAGATGTTTAAGCACAAATTAACCGATTGTTCCTTTGACTTGTATTTGGTGTCTTTGGGTAAAAATAAATAAGAGCTCATAAATAATTCATGCACATTTCAGTTAATAGATTTCATTTAGAGTTGAAGCATTTTTTGAGAGCAGTTACAGTTCTTCAGGATGATCCATAATCAATAATGCAACAGCAAAACTGAGAAAAGACCCTGAAACTAAAGCAAAAGTTGAATATTACAGGTACGGTGACATTTTTTGTGCAAACCGAACGGAACTGAAAATAAAAGCAGCTGAATGCTGATATAACAAGTCTTGACTGCTCATTTCAAAGCATTTGAAGGTTATAATGATGTGAAAGTTGAAAGCATGGCTCGTGGCTTCATGTACAGACATATTAACATTCATTTCAGAGAGCAATGGGTTTGTTCAGTCTTTAGTTTGCATTTGAGTCCCGTCATCACAAATCAGATGAAAATGAGCTCAGCTTATTAAACTCCTCATCTGAGTCTGCAGCCAAACGATAAGAACAAAGACAAGACACAAGAACATGAACCATAAAAAGCTTTCAGAATCACAAACAGCATGATGCATCTGAATCTGATCTGCATGATCACACAGATCAACAGCAGTTTACAGTGACAGCATGCACAAAAACAGACCACAATAATGTAAACGCACAGAATCGTCCATGTGCTTCATGAGAAAACTCAGAAAACAAGGCAAAATTATGCAAAGCAACTAAAGTAAACAGTTGTGAAGCGAACATCAAGTACATGATGTCTGTATAAAGAGGCTTTATGATTTGAAAAATTACACAATAATGTTAATCAATCAAAAGAATCAGTGGCAAGCAATTAAAAAAATAAAACACAGACAAACAAAACGCAAGCTGACTTATTAAATATACAGAATACCATTAATACAAACTCCAGAAACAACAGACGAGGGCAGATCATTGGCATTCAGCTTCATGTCAAAGACATATTTCATTTAAAAATGTCAATTCTGTCTTTATTTAATCATCATCATGTTGATACAAGCAGGTTAACTCAAACTAAAATCATATTTTTTTTTAACTTAAAATAAAGTAAACTTTAATTGAAATAAAATAAAATAAACAGATATATAATAATGTAAAAAAATATTTTGTCAGTTAATTTATTATTTGAATTTAGTTTAATTTGATGTACTAAAATCACTAAAACGAAAATAAAATTAATAAAAACTATATAGATGTATTTTAAAAAAACTACTAAAAGTAACAAAAACAAAACTAAAACCATAAAAATCGTTACATGAAATAAAGTAAATGTTAACTAAAATAAAATATAGACAAAACTCTTTACTTCAGCTAGTTTCCAAGGCAACACATATTACTGCAATTTAGTTTAACTTTATGTGCTAAAATAACTAAAACTAAAATAAAAATTAATAATAAAATACGTCAAATAAAAAAAACTCCTAAAAATAACAAAAACACAACAAAATTACTAAAATGAAACCAGAAATGTAAAATATTAGTAGAAACTATAATAGCATCTCAATGCTACTAGCAGTAATAACACTGCTTCCAAACCCATATGCTCATATTTTTTCTATACAACACAAAGCTGCATAAAGATTCAAAACTCCACTGAGAAATAACAGCATACAGGTTTATAACAAACTAAGGTTGAGTAAATAATGACAGAATTCTCATTTTTCTATGACTTTTTAAATGTTCCCCCTCTCCTCTTCATTGATGTGAATACTGCAGTCAAAACCTGACATCAAGGCGACTCGTCCCATAATGACAGCTTTACATTCGTCAAACACAACAGGGCAGACGAGACCAAAACCAGACTAAACTCCCAAAACCAGCAGAAAGTGATGAACTTCAGCGAAGGCCGTGATGAATCTGCTGAGGAAGGCAGAAGAGGAGATCTCTTCTCAAAGCTGAATAACTGGTCAGTTAGCACTGTAATACTTCAAAGCAGAATATAGACATCTCTGGACCTTTAGTAAAATATATAGATATGATTTTACCACATCTCACATTAAATAAGACTAATCTACTGTCTGTGCATGCAAACGACTTTCTGATTTTGATATATTAGTGATTCTTTCTAAAATATGCAATGCACCTCCAGAGCAGGACCTCGGTTGCAGGAGAATCAAAGGCCAGTGTTTAGATACTCGCGGTGCAAAGGCTTTAAAGGGAATAATTCATATAATTCATACTTCAGACTCTGCATAGCTCTTTCAGGATACAATCACACTGTTTGGGGGTCATGCAACACAAATCAACATTTCTGAACCTGAACCTGCGTTTCCATCACACCGGCAGTAAAAATATGTGTGTGTGTGTGAGAATGCAGAGCTACGTGGTGAAGGGTTTCAGAGAAATGTTCATCTGCAGGTATTAAAGGAATAATTCACCCAAAAATAAGATACAGTATCTGTTTTCATTTACTCAGCTTCAGGTCTTTACTACGGAAACCCATTTCTGACAAATGAGGGGGGAAAAGCATACTTTTGTAAGTCATAATTATGACCGAAGTCAAAATTATGAGACAGAAAGTCACAATTACAAAATAAAAATTTGAAGTTATGACTTCTCACAATTACCACTTTTATGTCATAATTTCATATCTCACAATTGTCTTTGTATATCAATTTTGACCTTCTGTCCTAATTTCCACCTTATCTCATAATTATGACTTATTATTGTGTGCCATAATTTATCATTTTTTTTAATATATAATTTTGACTTTGCTGGTCAAATTTGACTGTCAATTTCAACATTTATCTCATAATTTGAGCTTGGACAATTTCAACTCTCTATCTGATGATTTTGCCTTTGTAATAACTTTTATCATAAATTAGTATGTCATAATTCTGACTCAGCATCTCAAATTTTGACTGACATAATTTTTACTTTTTATCTCAGTTTTGACTGTCAGTTTCCACATTTTTTCTCATACCTACAGTATCACTTAGCATGTCATAATTATAACTTATCTCATAATTATGACTTAGTACCTTATATTTTGACTTTATGTCAATTATGACTTTTGTCTCATAATTATGAATGAAAAGTCAAAATATGAGATATGTCATAATTATGGCTTCTTGTCTCATAATTATAACTGGTCTCATATTTTGACTTTTTATGTCAATTATGGCTTACTGTCTCAGTTATAACTCAGTATCTCATATTTCTACTTTTTATCTCATAGTTTTGACTGTCATAATTTCCGCTTGTGCCATAATTGTGACCTTTTATTTCATAATTATGACTTAGTATCTCATATTTTGACTGTCATGATTATGACCCATCTCAGAATTTCCACTTTTTATCATACTAATCTTAGTGTGTCATAATTTCGGCTTTTCTCAAAATTATGATGCAAAATCTGAGATATTATGTCATAATTGTGACTTTGTCTTCACAATTATGACATGGCATCTCAGATTTTGATGTTTTATGTCATAATTATGATTTACCATGACTTTCTGTGGCAGAAATGGGCTTCAATAATCATATGACCTCAGAATAATTGGAATATAATGTACAGAATCATAAAGACAGTTTAGATACTTTTATGATGCTTTGTGGGAGATCACCAGATGGGGTTACTATGAAATTTTATGGAAAAGAGCTGCGTCAAGATCAACATTTGTCTTTCCATGGGGGAAAAAACACAGCATATGGGTTTGGAATGAAACGAAGAGAGTAAATAAGGACAGAATTGTGTTCTTTCTGCATGAACTATTCCTTTAAATCAAGATTTTCTGATACGACGGTCCAGATGTTTTTCAGAGTGGTCATGACCGGTCACCAAAGCGTTTGAGTGCATTTAAAGGGAATTAAAGACTATTAGACCAAAATGTTCTTTGATATAAAGTACAAGCAAAGAAAACAGGAAACACGATCACAACCAATCAAACTGGTCAATCAACTTTTTTGGTGTAAAATAAAGTCTTTACATATGTAAATCTCTTGTGCAATCACGATGAGTATATAGTTGTTTCTCAGGTTTGTTATGTGCACTGCTAATGGAGCGTGACTTGAATGGTCCTCCACGTATGGGATGAAATAATAAACCAGTGTAAATACGCACCATCTGTATGATAAATATAAGAAAGGCCATAATGTAACCGGTTTCATATTGCTCCTGATAAACAAATCTAATTCCCGAGGTAAAACACAACTAGTGATACTCACGCCACGAAAACAAAGACAATTCACGTGAACGAACACAAGAGCATCGTGAACTAGAAAATGCATCAATGCTTTGAAAACAACAACAGAAGCGTTTCACCTGAATAGACTGAACAGTGCGACCGTTTGGTAATGCATAGATCTGTTCCCCTCGTGTGGAATATTACCATTCCATAGCCAATGCTAGGCGGGAACATTTACTTCCGAACCGGACATGATGTGACCAGAAATAATAAACCTGATGTTTAATAACAGGAGCTCAATGACAATCACTCATCACTTAGGATTTGAGTCACATCATGCCTGGTAAGGACAGTGTTAGGCTTCAAATGAAAAGAGCAATGATAAACAAAAACAAAATAAATAAATGGCTTATTTTGATCGCTCCCTTTCATTTCCTTTATTTTGGTTAATTTTCCTTTCGTTTTGCTTCCTACAGATTATACATCTGTCCTCTGTATTACAGCAGTTAGTGATCCTTCATGAGGACCACGGATACAGGACGTCCTTGAGGAGGCGGCCGGAGCTCCTTCATCTCTCAGGGGAGGAAGGGCTCGTCCTCATCTTCCTCTTCGGCGGCAGGGCCCGGGTCGCTCAGACACCGCATTAACCGTTGCTGCGGCTCCTTGTCGTTGTCCTCGTCGGCCGTTTTGTCTTTTCTCTGCTTCGTAGGAGAGGGAAGTTTCATGGTGAGGCCGCCCTCCTCCTCACTCGCCTTCGGCTGGCTTCCCTTCTTGCTGAACTCATCCACCACGTTGAAGGACTCTGGGCTCTGCGGTGAGGCGAGGTCCACTTTAATGGTGGGGATGCTTTCTGTGACGGACTTGAGGCCCCATGCTTGAGGGTCTGTGGGAGGGGAAGCAATCAGGAGCTGAATAGATACTACACAGACAATCAGTACTTTATTCCAGTGTTGTTTCTGTTAACTTAAACTAAAGCTACTGAAACAGTTTTCGTTAATTAAAATAAAGCTGAAATAAAATAAACTATAAATATTATACGAAAAACTTAAATGAAAATTAGAAACGATGCCTTGGTTGCAGTAATACATTTCTGTTTTTTTTTTAAGCTAAATAGAAAAAGAACCAAAACAGAAAACTAATAATAATAACAAAAAAACAACAACATTACTAAAACATAAACTGAAACTAACATTAAAATCAAAACTGAAAATATAAAATTAAAAGCTAATTTAAAAAATGTAGTAGTGTATAAATAATACTAAAATAACACTTTTATTCAAAGATAAATTTACTTAAAAAACCTAAGTTATAATTATATAATTTGCATTTCTTTATTCTTTTTTTCTTTTTTTACTTTATTGGCATACTTGTTTTTAATCTTGTTGGAAGCAAAAATCTAACAAAATCTAATCTTACTAAATTTTGCTTTTCAAGAATAATTTTTATAAGTATATTTAAATATTTTTACTGCAAATAAGACAAAAATACTGACCTTAAACTAAAATGAAAATTTACAAAGATTAATTTAATTAAAAAGCACAAATATAATTAATTAAATAATTTGCATGATATAAAAGATATATAGACGTTTTCTTTTTTTCTCTTTTTTTTAACGCCACTGGCATATAGTTTTTTGTCTTGCTGGAAGCAAAAATCGAACAGAATTTAACGAGGTTAATGCTTAAAACAATAAAAAACGATCTATCAACATGGGGTTAGAAGAAAGCTTAATTAAACTTTTCTTACTCAATTTTGCTTTTCAAAAAAAAAATATTTTTAAATGATAGTTTTACTGGCTTATAACTGCTCTGAAAACATCTGATAGCCCTAACAAAAATGCACCATGGTAATTATAGCTTATGACCAAGTACTACAGTTATTTTTACTACTGCAAACCATAGCAGTTCAATACGGGATCTCTTTCAAATGGTGTGTGAAGCTTTCATAAACTTTTTGCCATGTTGATTGATTTCATTTAACAATTGACAATTGTGGTTAATATCCATTTACCACAAATTTATTGCACAAACAAACTAGTAGATCTTTGTAAGGAACATGGCTTGATTGTGTTGATCACTAGGGGGCACTGCACAACAAACTCTAGCCTGAATGATTGTCAATTCACGGCACATTCACTGAGAGGAAAGACCTGAGGCTGAATCAGCTCGGAACGAAAGAGAAAGATTTCAGTGACACATCAGGTTCCTCAGCTCATATATCAGCGGTCCAGCAGAATAAACGGCCACCTCACCTGAAGCCAGTCGAGCTCGAGTGATGGTGGGAGAATCAGGAGGCGGAGCGGGAACAGTGAGGTAAGTGTTCATCTGTGATATCTTAAAGTAGAGAGATAAAACCTTTAATGGTGACATTGTGTTATGATTAATAAAGCACATTCCACCTATCTTTTATATCAAATAGCAGTCAACTGAGATGATTTTTAATGGCCAGTGATAGTATAACAATGAATTAAGATAAATGTTTCCTCGTTATTATATAAATAGTATGAACTAATAAGGCTATGGGCAGATTTTGAGTTATCTGAGAGTTTAGATGATCTGATAATCTCTTTGAATCCAATGATGTTGCATCAGTCTATCATTAACTTCAAACCTTCTTTTCCAGGTCAATCATTTTCTTCCGCTGGATGAGGATCTCGTTCCAGCCGTCCTCGTATGGATCAGCAATCAGTGTGTGTCTGTTGTACGAGCGCAGCTAAAAATACACAAAACAATTTAGATTGATCCGCATTAATCACACAAATGAAGGAAATACAGTGATGAGTGGTGAGCGCTCACTCTCTGGCGTGTCTTCTGCAGGTTGGTGCGCAGGATCTTCCTGATCTCTTCCTCACGAGCCTTGGAGAGCTGCGGCAGCGCCCGGTCCTGAGGAGGCTTCTTGGGCTGGATGTTCCTGGAAAACATTGGAGATAAAAATAAAAAATAATTATCCTACACACATTTATATTTCTCCACACACTCTCCATGCATTATATAAATTCCTTACACCTTCCATGCATTCTACATTCTATATGTATTATATAAACTGCATACTTTCCGTGCATTACATGAATTCATATATGAATGAATATCATTCATTCTATAACATCCCAAATGTGCTATAATCACTCTTTAAATTCAATGCACATTCCATACACTTTCTACAAACATTCACAAATTCCATATATTCTATCTGCATTCCATGAATTCTAAAACAGATCCTGATTATGGAGGTTGGAAGCACTCACTGTATGGAGACAGTGGACGGCAGGGCCGAGGGCAGCTTGGCTCCGCCGCCGCTCTCCACCAGCTCGATGGCCTGCTTCATCTCCATCTTGTGGTAGAAGGCGATCAGCTGCGGTTCTCTGGAGCGCTCGCCCGCTATCAGACACTTCTTCACGTACTTCTTATTGAACCGGTTCAGCCTGGAAATGAGAAGAAAAAGGTGAAGCTTTCATATGATCGTGGTTATTTTTATCCAGATAACAAACCCTGGCATTCAGTGTCACTACGACAGAGAAACACTGACGCTTTGTCTGGAATCCATGTGGAACATACTGACCTAACAGTGCATTGAAATGAACCAAACTACATGTGGTTCTCCATATTCTTTCCAAATGTGATCCTAAAACTCACTTTCTCTGCTGCACAAGTACAGTATATTAGAACAAAAAGATCCAGACTGTAAACTCAACCAACTAAACAAAAAACACGTCTGGTTTCAAAACATCATCCAAATACCAAGACCAGACGTAGGAATCGTTATGATTTCATATAGACTTCAAAATCGCTCACAGAAAAGCCCAATTTGACTTTTTGAGCTATATACGTACTTGTCCTTCCAGTGATGATGTCCGTAATGTCCGCAGATGTCCTCAATGCCGGTTAGCAGATGGTCCAAAAACTAAAGACAATAAAATGACAATTGATAAGCTGTTTAGGAAACATAAATAACAATATCAATCAATAACGCTGAGATAATCAGTTAAACAGAAGCTGCAGCTGAACATGATGTTGATAATGAGCATTAAAGTGGACAGAAGAGAGATTTCTGCCAGTCACTCACAGCATTAACAACGATGAGACGCTCATGCAAATGGGGGTTTCCATAGCAACAATCAGCTTTATGAGTGGTGAATAAATGCCAATTTGTGGGCAAAATGTTCTGTACTGAGTTTTGTGGAGTGGATCCAAGCTCATGTCTGGCATACAAACTGCCACCTGCTTTTTCTAAAGAATATTCATATTAAATTCATATAATATAATAAACATATGTTATATTAAATAAGATATTTCTACATTTAAAGTTTGATATATATACTGTATATATATATATATATATATATATATATATATGTATATGTATATGTATATGTATATGTATATATATATATATATATATATATACAGTGCACAGCATAAATGAGTACACCCCCTCTAATACTTAACAAATTCAGCAAATACTCTTTACTTAGATGACACGTTAGGGTTCTTTGGAGATATAATATTCCAACAAGCCTGCTTGATCAATTACCAAAGAAGAATGTCAAAATTATTCAACAAAATAAGATTTTCTTATCAAAGTGATAAAATGTTGTGTTGCAAAAATGAGTACACCTCCTGAAAGTTTCTAAAAAAAAATGTTTAAGGCTATTTTTGATCAACAGGTGAGTATATTGAACCAAAACTTTTAAAGACCAGTCATTTTCTGACAATTAAAAGTGTTACATAGTCCTCTGAATCATACTCAGACTTAATGCTGGCAGCAGTGGAACCAGTTGGGAGAGAACTACTAGGTGACTTATTCCTTAGCATAAGAGGACAATGGTACAAGAGGAATACCAAATTATTGTTTTAAGTGTCAAAATATAGCAGAAGTAGCATCGACATTCAAAAACAATGGACTTGTGACAAGGCTCCTGAAATAATTAGGTCTTTACTTTAAGTTTTCATTTAGTGATGAGTGAATTTTTGCTAGAAAAAGAGCAGGAGAAATAACATGCAAGTGTCTCAGAGCCGGCAAAAGCTATGAAAAGAGTGACACTTTATCTCACAGAGTATGACGCAGCCTGCAGAAGTGACATGCATGGTTGTTGTCACCACTAGAATTACCTACTGTAGCCAAAGCAAAATAAACTCATTTAACCTCTTCCAAGGCCCATATCTACAAAATAGAGACTTCTGGGAATCCATACTCTGGTCTCAAGAGACCAAGTCAATAATTTCAGATCCAAAAGCATCAAAAATGTTCTGGTGTTGCTAGAGGAGGAGTACAGTGAGAAGTGTTTGGTACCCACAGTGACATTCAGTGGTAGTAAAGCTCTTGTATAGGGATGAATGAGTGCTGAAGGAGTGAGGGAGTTGTGCTTTATCAACGCTGTCATGAATTCACACACTACTGTGTGATGGAATACAAAAACTTGAAACAGAAGATGCTACCCTCCCCTCATTCCCTGCATTATTGGGCATTTTTTCAGCATGACAATGAAGATATTCATTCTCCCAAGGTGAAAATCCTTCAGTGGACATGTATTTCACTCAGTCCTAACGCTCTTGAGCAGCTGTGGGGGATTCTGTAGAGACGAGCTGAGCAAAACTTGCCATTAAAGACCAGAGCATTTAAGGAGGTCGTCCTCCAGGAGTTAAACAGGACAGATGTGAAAATTTGTCATGAACTTGTACACTCAATGCCAAGAAGGGTCAGAGCAGTGTACTCAAAGTTCTGGAGGACATACTAAGTACTAGAATATTATACATTTGCTGAATTAAATCTAGGGTGTACTCATTTCTGCAGTCCTTCATTTAAACTAAATTGGCTAATTTACTTATATTAAAGAAAATGTTGGCATATATTTTGTCGTTTTTATTAAGTATATGTTTAATACATTTCAATTTTGCCATCTTTCCATTAATTATATTTGTGATCATTAAGAAAATACATATTTTATATTTATTCAGATGGGGGTGTACTCATTTATGCTGTGCACTGTATATATATATATATACGTATATATGCTAGGGGTGTAAATTGGATGGTGATATCGATTCTCATACCCAGCGATACGATATTTGCCGATACCTCAAAAAAATTCTAAAATACGATTCGATACAGGAGTATATCGATCGATATTTCGATATTATATACCTATTTTAAACAACCATCTACATTTTTATTAACTCACAAATGCAACCAAAATATATAACATGAACATTTATCAGAAATTTTCACATCCTGTACCTCAATTGGGACATTCACAACAAAAAGATAGGCCTATACACTTTATTAATATTTTTTTTATAATAAAGAAAATAAACAATTGGAAAAGCAATTCTGGCTGCTATGGGCTCAGTGCTAAAAATATTTTCTACAGATAACCAAATTACAAGCAATAGCAGAAAATAAATACAACAGAACAAAGACAAGTTCAATAAACAGTGCTTTTCAGGTTTTTCAGCTCAGTCTAAAAGAAATTTTCAGGTATGCTACAGAAATGTAATAACCAAATGTAAAATAACTGCATAGTCTTCACTGTATAAATTAAATATAGATTAATAATTTTTGATGTTACAAAGGTTATTTAGTCAGGAGCAGTGAGCACTTGTATTTTTCTTTGACAGCGTTTGCTTTCACTTTAAGAACGAAAGCACAGATTTAATATAGGCTACTGATACACATGCCTTTTCTTTCTCAACTGTTTACGTTAAGACATATGCCTAACTGACTGTGTTTAGGATATTCGCAAAAACACGCATTTTGATATAATTTTGTCTGTATTTATTCATCCATGCACAAAAAAGCGGAAGAGGTCAATTTAGTATTCGCGCGGAGTAGACGCGGCTGTCTGTGTGCGTGCACAGAAAACGTCTCCCACAGCGCTCGACTGTTCCACCATACATACATACCATACATACCAACATACATACCATACATACCATACCATACATACATACATACATACATACATACATACTAAATTGATTTATGAGTCACAGCTTTAACATACTGTGAGTGTTTGATTAGTGAATTACATCTTTATATGATGTTATACTGTTGGTGCACACGTTGTCACGCAGTTCCTTAAGTGTTCTCGGTGGTTGCTAAGGTGTTGCTAAGTGATGTCTTACAGGCCCTCAAGTCTCTACGACATACATACAGTCTGATTTTAAAAGGCTGCATTACATTGTTCTGATATTAAGGTGAAGATTAATTGTGCCTAAAGAAAATTACTTCTGTTTATAGGATGATTAAGACTTTATATACAGACTAAGCTGAATTTTCATTAATGTAACAATGTGTTACTTAAGTTTGTCATTCCCAATTCCTGATGGTGATTCTCTTTAGATTTTCCTGATGGCATTTACCATTTTAATAAAAGAAAAAAAGTATTATTTTTAATTAAAATATAATAAAATTTAATAAAATAAATTCTAATGAATACAGTAAATAATACTATGATAAATAAAACAATGTTTACAATAATTATTTTTTTAGGTTTACAGGGGTGCAAACTCCTCAGGCGTGAAAAAGGTGACAAACAAAAATCATAGTGGTTTACAAATGGGCTTAATTTTCTTTATGCAAAATGTTTTTGTTTGTTTGTTTTTTGTGTTCAATTATGACCTGGAAACATTCTAGGCATTTTATGTCTAAGCAAAAAATGTTTTGACACCTGTCATTCTAAATATATCAAGCTGCATTTCTGAATAAACCTGTGATTGTACCAGTATGTGACCAGCAGGTGGCACACAAACACACTCACCTTCAGTAGTACTGGATGTTACACAAACCCAAACAAGAGAACAAAATAATTAAGTTATTATAATTAACTCATCTAACCCAGCCCTGCTTTTATTATGAACCAGACTGTGCAATCGAATCTATTCGGGACTGGCAGAATGTTGAGAAAGCATAAAATATTCCTGAATCACAGATGGGAGAAACTCAGAGATGAGCAGCACCTGTGTGTGAATCTCCTCATTAATAGATCGCTTCGTTTCCTGTTTCTTCTTCACCGCCAGGAGGTCCACCAGAGGTCGTATGGTCATGCCCTGCCAAAACAAAGAGAGAAGAGCACAAATTGATGACTGCTCACAGATGGTCCTATTTAAATGCAAATGATACAGCTTTAGTCGTTTAAAAAATTGGATGAACATAAAAAAAGAATGGCACAATGTTAAGCAAACCACTTATCAAAGTAATCTTGAAAATTAAAAAAAAAAATCAAATGCATTGGCCCCACACAGGTAAACCTAAAATTGCATGAGTCACTGCATTAGAAATAAAACAAAATAAAACTAAACTAAATAAAATAGCACTATTGTCACGTAAAACATTTCTTAAACACTTCTAAAACATTTTTCACTGCATTTGATATAGTTGCATTTCACTGCACTGCATAAAATAAAATTCTAACTATGCAGTGACATGGTGTGTGTGTGTGTGTGTGTGTGTGTGTGTGTGTGTGTGTGTATCTGAGACAAGAATATGTGAATGAGATGGGAATAGAAAGGGATTTTAAAATTCTTGTTCTGCTAAATACATAAAATACTATGCCAAAACCTCCTGACAACTAAAAGAATTACAGGTCACGACTAGCGATCAATTAGATTTAAACGCAGTGGGCGGCACCTCCTGTCCTGAGCTGTTATTCATAGCGTGTCCTGGCTTGTGCATGCATGATTATTCATACTACAGTGTGCTGAGCAATGGTGAAGGACACAGGGGTGACTGTGACTGCAGCGTTTGTTACACTGGCGCTGTTTCTACGTGAACAGGGTTTTTCCTCAAGGTCAGAGACTGGTAGAGATCAAGATACACCGCATGCAGCAAGAGCAAATGCACCATCACATCTGACACTGCAAACTGTCTCCACCTTCCTGCGAACAGCACAAACTCTAGGCAACGAGATCACAGATCGACAGTCTTTTGCAGTGACCACAAATACCCAAAAAAAGACATTTTTATTTAAGAAATGCAAATATAAATAGCTGCTTAAACTGAAAAAGAAATCATAATTGACTGCATTTACTTAACACATTCTTATTACTAAAAAGGATTTGTCTTTACTTTTAAAACAAGGCCTCAGTTTGCTATTTTGATTAAATCTAATCCATTCATACAGTTTAAAGTGTAACATAAGTGTCTAAATACTTTTTGGGGTCACTTTATGTGACACATTATTACAGAAAGACCCACCATCACAACACAGACAATCACAAACACGTCCCAAACATAAAACACAGGTAGGGTAACACAAACCTCGCAATTTGAGACCTTCCCTTACGTCCTTGTTCAAATGTGTGGTTAGAGACACACTATTTAAACCTGACACCGACTAACAGCAGCAGCACACCGAGCAGAAGACAAACAATTCCTCTTCCAGCAGCCTCCACAAAGCAGAGAAATCCTCCTGAAAACTTCCACTGTAATCAATTCTCCACAATAAATCACCACTGTCAGGACGAACCCGAGTGCCTGACAGTGTCCTCTCGAGTCACAGTGATGAGAGAAAACACCTCCGACACATTAAAACGTCAGGGCTTCACTGTTTCTGCAGGTTTTAGGAAGGTAAATTGAAGACGTTTTAAGATTAAGTAAAGAAAATGTAAGGAATAAATTAAACGGAGCACAAAACATCATCAATATGGTCTCGAAATGCAAAATTCTTGTATTAGCAACACTTCAGAAAAGTTTGAAAATACTTATGATATAAAAACTTGTGTATAAAAACTTATGGCCACTAGAATATGGAACTAACTTTTACTGTACTTTCTGATCTTACTGCAAACAAACTGTTCATCCTCAGTATTTTAGTCGTTTTCCAGTGCAAAAGTATTTTACAACATAAAATTAAGCAGCAAAATGAAGCAAATCTATCCATATCCATATCCATGTGCACACATACATAAATCATATAATTGTTTTACTTTTAATTTTTTTATTTTAGTTTTATCTATCTATTTAAAACTACAAATAAAATAAAAATAAACAAAAATAAAAATGCATTTGTACTTATATATATATATATATAAATACAATAAAAAAAGTGTATATCACATATTTTTTAATTAACTTTTAATTTGTACTTTATTTTAGGTTTATATATAATATTACACATATATGCAAATGTATTTTATGACAAAATCAATAAGTAAAATAACAAAATAAGATGTCTTGTTTTAAGAGAAATTGATCAAAATAAAGTGAGTTGATGATTAAACAAGAACAAATATCTGCCAATGAGCTCAGAAAAAAAAAACTTAATTCCCAAAGTTTTGATTCCCCATTAACAGATATTTGTTCTTTTTTTTTTAAGCATAAACTTGCTTCATTTTGTTCAATTTCTCAAAAAAACTGGACTTTATGTGTTAAATCTGCATCAAGTAAATGTGTCTTGATTTAAGGATGTTTAGATGTTTGTAACGGAAAACATGACAAAAATACTAAGGAAGTAATTTTAAGTGATTTTGTCCAATGTATGCAACATTTAATGTCATGACTTTATGAATTTAAGACTTTCTGCTCTGATTTAAGACCCACAGAAACCTTACAAACACTCATGAGGAGATTGCAATAGATCTGCAAAGCTGTTTGCATCTTTAACTTGAGGAGAACCATGATGCATTGACCCTGAACCACTCGGACACGCTAAAACTACTCCAAAACATCAGCCACCATCAGTGAATCCACGATACAAACATGTGAAGATCTGGATCTCATCATTTCTGTGTACTGTACGCAGACTCTGTGCTGGTCCTGCTCTTTTGTAGCACTGTTTCCACAAAGCAGAAAGCCTCACGTTACGATATCAATCATTCAAAACAGAAACCAAGAGGGTTACTTTCACCATTTTCAGCAGCTCATGCATATCTCAGAGCCATCGGGGCTCACAAAGAGCCGAGAGACAGAAGAAGAAATAATGGTGTAAACACTCAAGACAAAAACAAACCAACCATACGAGAGCGTTCGATAATCCAGCAGCCAGTAAAACCTGATGGAGCGTAAGATGCTTCAATAACAGAGTCTGAGGCCATTACATCAGTATATCAAACGCAAGGTTCACAAATAGCTAGGCCTGCACTAAATTCTGAAAGGAAATGAAATTCCACAGATTTCACTTTATGATTTTTAAACTAATTTCATTTCAGGTAAAAATATACACTTTAAGATAAAAATATACACTTTAAGAAAATTGTTTTATCATATTTGAAATAACTTGATTTTCATTTTCAAATTCATTCTGCATGATTTTGCAAATTTTCGGCCAATCAGAGCTTGTGTTTTGCCAATTTAATTATTCTTTTTTTTCACAATATTACATTGACACATCCTTGCATTGACTTTTTTTATAATTTATTATGTAATTGATTTGATATATAAATAGATTTTTTAATTTAAAATAAATGATATATTTTTATATATAACATTTTTTACATTTTGCATATATATATACATATATATATATATATATATATATATATATATATATATATATATATATATATATATATATATATATATATATATATATAAATAAATAAATAAACGCACGCACACACACAAACATTCATAAACTACAAACAATAATACAATACAATAAAAAGTGTATATTATATCAAATATTTTTACTGAACTTTTAATTTGTACTACATTTCTTTATTTTAGGTTTATACATGATATTGCATATATACACTATATTGCCAAAAGTATTGGGTCGCCCCCTTCTAATGAACAGGTTTGACTACTTTAGTAATTTCTATGAGTACAAATCTTAATGTTAAAGCATATAATGATATTCTAGGGAATTGTGTGCTTCTAATATTATAGCAACAGTTTGGACAGGACTCTTTTCTATTCTAACATGACAATGTCTCTGTGTATAAGACAAGGTTCAAAAAGAAAATGATTGATTCAGTCAGTGTGGAAGAACTTGACTGGTCTGCATAAAACCAAGTCCTAATCCCAGTTTAACACCTCTGGTGTGACTGTAAATGCAGACCTTGAGCCAAAAACTCATCACCAAACACCAATGACTTGTACATACACTATATAGACAAAAGTATTGGGACACCCCTCTTTAGAACAGAAAAATGCACTTCCAAAACTGTGGCAACAACGATGGGAACATAATTCATGTATTTAAAAATTGTATTTCCATATCTGTTGCAACAGTTTTGGAAGTGTCTAAAATGACTGAACCCATATGTACAAGTCATTGGTGTTTGGTGATGAGTTTTTGGCTCAAGGTCTGCATTTACAGTCACACCAGAGGTGTTAAACTGGGATTAGGACTTGGTTTTATGCAGACCAGTAAAGTTCTTCCACACTGACTGAATCAATCATTTTCTTTTTGAACCTGGTCTTATACACAGAGACATTGTCATGTTAGAATAGAAAAGAGTCCAAACTGTTGCTATAATATTAGAAGCACACAATTTCCTAGAATATCATTATATGCTTTAACATTAAGATTTGTACTCATAGAAATTACTAAAGTAGTCAAACCTGTTCATTAGAAGGGGGCGACCCAATACTTTTGGCAATATATTGTGTATATATATATATATATAAATAAAGCGTGTGTATATCAAATATTTATTATTTTATTTATTTATTAATTAGAACAACTTGAGAAGCGGTCACTGACCTGCACAAACACCGTGAAGAAGATGACAGTGATGATGGCGGTGAGGAACATGTTTCTCATGGGGAAGTGATCAGTCCTCAGCAGGTAGATCAGGGAGAAGGCGATCGCTCCTCTCAGTCCGCCGTAAGCTATGATAAACTGGTCCTTAGAGGTGAGTTTGACGATACGGAACTTGTTGATCACGAAGGTCAAGCCGACAACACCTTTGAATGAAGTAAAACATTAATTAAACACAAGCATCAACCTCAGGGCATTCACCAAATAGAACAGCTTCTTTAATTAAGCAAACAGAAGCCATTAAGAAAGAAGTAAAACTAATTAAAATCAAAGCACAGTTCACCACACTACTTAAAGATGATGAACCTTCCCATCTCTCTCTCTCTCTCTCTCTCTATATATATATATACACACACACACATTTAAAAAGTGTATATTACATTTATATATTATATTTAACATTTACATATTGTATTTTATATTTATATATTATATTTAATTTAAAATTAAAAAAAAATGTTAGAAAATGTTTCACTTAGATTTTTATTTTTCATTTTAGTATTAGTATAATTTATTTATTATATAATTTAGTTTTTTACCTTCTCCAAACCCAAATACAATTTAAAAAATAAAAATGTATATATTATATCAAAGATTTTATTTCATCAAATATCTTTATTTTACAAACAAACAAACAATTAACTAATTATATATTTATTAATTAATTAAAGATGATGGACGTTCCCTGAAGCCATGAAGCAAATGCACACAATCACAGTCACACCCCAGATACTGAAGTGAAACTAGAAGTTATATTTCTAGTGAAATCTCGTGAATAATTTACAGCTTCAGGAGGTCCTGCTAAACTTAACTCACCCAGAACACGCGCCACCAGGCAGAAAATGACGGTCGACACCACGAAGATCCAGTTCCACTCGTGCGGCCCGGCCACCGTCGACACTCCCAGGAAGATGAAGATGAGCGTTTCACTCACGCTGCTCCACATCTTCAGGAAGTACTTGATGGTGGTGTGGGATTTATGGGAAATGTTGGCCTCCACGTAGGGACGCATGACGACACCACATGCAATTAGCCTGGAGACAGAAGATTCATCTATGTTACTGACCTGACAATACTTCCTCCATATCATCTGATATCAAGATTTATCACAATATTCATTTCATAACTTTAATGGGAAATGAAATGCATTGCACATGTTTGTTAAACCTCCAGAATCAATTTAATCATAAATTTGTTTACAAGTAAACTCCACATTATTTTTTTCCCCCACAAATTATGTATTTTCCATTTTTGTTTGTAGATGAGATTTTTTATGATTTATTACAAAATTATCATCAAATATGTTATCTGATGAAATGACTTCATAAAAGTTTTGTAATCATTCTTTTAAAAAAAAACATATCTTGATTGCATGATATTCCTTAAAAAATATCAATAAAATAAGTGTTAAAATCATAATAACAATAATACAATGGTTCCTAATGAAATTCATAAAAACATATGACAATTAATTAACAGCAAAACACTGCATTTTTATTTTTTGTCAAATAAGGTGCTGCACAATTTAACCTGTATACCATATAAATTAAAACATGGATAAAAAATATTTTGTTTGTATTACATTTCTTTAAAATAATAATAATAATAATAATAATAAAAAAATAATAATAATAATTACTTCTCAAAGTGTATTATTTATTTATATTATTTTATTTTCTGTCAAATAAGGTGCTCCACAACTTTATATTTTTGGGTTCTATGATATTCCTTAAAATAATAATAATCATAATAATAATAATAATAATAATAATACAATATAATGTTGCAATAAATGGTATTTATTATTATTATTATTATCATTACCATTATCATTATTAACTACAAGTTTTACTATACAACAGTAATACATTTCTGTCACAAGTTGCCCTACAGTCAGTTGGTCCAAGGGTTGAATTTCGTCAAGCCCTTGCATAAATCACACCACGCCAACAATTTGCATCACTTTCAATAAATCATCAAAATACATCAGCATACACCCTTTAAAGTGAACATCTCAATTTCCCTCATTTAGCTCGACATGTGAGGAACTACTTCCACCTACAGTCGAGTCTCAAAGGCGGCTGCGAGGGCCACTGAAGGATTATGTGCAGGATTATGGGGTGTGCTTCAATATCTAACTATCTCCAGCTGATAAACCTGTGACTGTAACACAATGTTAACAGAGGCGGGTCGCAGTTCCACCTCTGATTGGGATCATTATCAGGGCTGATCATTTTAACCCCTGGGCTTGTCAGGCTCCTCCTGTTCTCATTTGTTCCTCTTTTAAAAGGGCATCTGTGACAACACTTCCTGTGACTGCAGTGAGCCGTGCCTTCAGGAGCAATGCTTTGCATAATAGGCTATTTCACAGCTCAAGAAAAAGAAATGTGCTGTTTTATAGAGCAATAAACATTCGAGACCGTGTGTCATTTTTTGATAAAATTACTT
The DNA here is from genome assembly GCA_027422415.1 of Schizothorax lantsangensis. Classification (NCBI taxonomy): domain Eukaryota; kingdom Metazoa; phylum Chordata; class Actinopteri; order Cypriniformes; family Cyprinidae; genus Schizothorax; species Schizothorax lantsangensis. The sequence goes on along the minus strand of CM049850.1, from coordinate 33,332,860 downwards.
TTTTATACAAGAGTAAAAAGGTTCATGTCATGTCAAGCAAATGCATGCATTAATATCAAGATCTTGTAACTCAAATATTGCTGCTAGCTATGCTAAGGTCATTCAAAAATACATAAACTGATATGTAAAACACTTAGGAAACAATCTGCCAAATGCATAAAATGTGAACTACCATTCAAACATTTGGTGTCGAGTTTAAAAGTTTGGCTTTTTTTAATGTTTTTGAAACAAGTCTTTTATGCTCACCATTTATTTAGTCAAAGATACAGTAAAATTGTGAATTATTACAATTTCAAATAGCATAGTTTTCTATGTAAATCTATTTTAAAACGTAATTGATTCCTGTGATCAAATCTGAATTTTCAGCATCATTACTCCAGTCTTCAGAGTCACATGATCGGTTTTATTTTTTCAAATTCTGTGTTTTTTATTTTATTTTTTCTGGATTATTTGTTTTATGATTTACTACTTATCATCAAATAAGGGTGTCTAATGAAACGACAAAATAAAACTAACAATTTAGTCTGTCTTTTAAAATCAGATGAAAATATTAAAAATGTACAACCCTTTAAGACAAGGTGCTGCACAACTTAAAAAATAACAATACTGCAACGGTTTCTAACTAAATTAAAACAAAACTTTTTTAACCTTGTTTTAACAATTTAAAAAATATTTTAAAAAGTATATAACAATTACAACCAAGCATTTGTTTATTTTTTTCAAATAAGGGACTTTTTATTATCAATGTTGAAAACAGTTGTGCTGCTTCATATTTTTGTGAAAACTGTGATGCATTTTTTTCAGGATTCTTTGATAAATATAAAGTTCAAAAGAACAGCATTTATTTGAAACTATTTTATAACATTGTAAATTTCTTTACTGACACTTTGAATCAATTTAATGCATCCTTACTTTAATTTAATTTAAATTTTTAACTTGAATTTCTTTCAAAAATCTTTAAACAATATTACACCCAGCCTGTCCATTTTTAATCGTTTGTTGTAATGGGTGGATCAGCTCTGCAGACCTTGAGACACATTGTGAATCACTGCTTCATCTCCAGGCCTGTCGGAGCTTCAGACTCTTTTTATCATCTACTCGAGCGTCACCAGCTCATAACCGAGAGCCGTCTTCAGTGCCGAGGTATTGACCGAGCTCTGACAGCCTTTTACTTACGAGCAGTGACTCCAGACGCCTTGAGACGATAGATGAAGTGTCGGCAACAAGCTGTTAAATCACTGGATGCTTTCAACTCTGAGAAAAACCAGCCCTGACCTGCTTCATCTGGCCCTGTTTATTGATTTGATCATTTAGTCAGAAACAGAAAACGCTCGTGCAATTTTGTAGAGTCCTCTGCAAACATTTTCAAAATAAAAAAAGCTTATTTTAATGTTAAATAAATTCAACATGAATGCATGCTCCTGGTCTTTTTGTGAATGACTCATTGTTACTGCAAATAAAAAATGTTTCTGCAAAAATTCACAGAATCCAGAAAAAATAAAATGGAAATCAGATTTGAAGATCTGTTTCCATTTTCATTCTGTGTTTTATTATTTAATACAAATTTATCATCAAAAAAATGTGTCTATTGAAATGAATTCAAACTTTAACAACTGAATCAATCTTTTAAAATGTAATCGAATGAAATATAATTAACAAATTGATTAATTTAGCATGTTGCATTTTATTTTGCATCTTATTGTGCACAATTTATTGGTGCATGTTATTCCAAATATTTTTTTTTAATCAAAACTCACTTTAGTAAATAGGGTTATTATAGTTAACTAAAACCATAAAAACACATTTGCATTCATTGAAATAAAAAAACTTTAACTGAAAAAAAAAACTAACTAAACTTTTTAGTTTTCGTTTAAAATAAACATTTTATTTTAACTAGTTGCCAAGGCAGCTTTTACAATTTTTCATGTGGTTTACTTGACTAAAATAACTAAAACTAAAAGTTAAATAAAAATTAATAAAAACTATATAGTCATATTTATAAGAAAATTAATAAAGATGACCAAAAAACTTGAACTCAAATTAAAATTAAACTAAAGCCATAAAACACTTCCATTAACTGAAATAAAATTAACTTTAAATGAAAAAAAAATAAAAAAGTAAATAAAAATAAAAAAACATCAACTTTATTAATTTCAGCAACATTTTCTATTTTCATCAAGTTCACTTGATGCACTAAAACAACTAATACAAATAAAATACTATAGACATTAAAAAAAATTATAAAAATTACTGCTAAAAAACTGCTAATACTTCAACTCTAACGAAAATGAAACATAAAATAATTTGTGTTCCTTGAAACAAAATAAACCTTAACTGAAAAGTACTAAATGTACTAGATGTACTAAAATAACTAAAACTAAAAAAATTGAAGAAACTACAGAAACCAAAAATAAAAATGTATAAAAAAATATATAGACAAAAATAAAAATGACTAAAACTTTAATCTCAAATTACAAAAAAAAAAAATCTTAAAATAAAAACAAATTCAAAATATTAAATGGTCATGAAACCCGCTGTTTCAGCACTGGTTAGTTCTCACCACAGTTTTAAAAATGCTAAAATAGTCGGCGTGGTGCGCTGCGGAGTGAAGGGGGAAGAGGAGAGACAGACAACACAGACAACTTCGGTTTCAGACAGTTTCATTTCACTCCCATCCAGTTAAAAACACAAATAAATGCAGAGCCATTTGCACTCTGTATCGAAAACATATATATGAATGCACTGTAGCACCTCTGATAACTTTTTAGGCTTATTCTGCTGCGTTTATATTAGGACTGCACGATATTGGAAAAAACTCACATTGCGATAATTTTTTTTTCTGCGATATGAAAAAAAAAAAAAAAAAAAAAAAAAAAAACAATTCACCAGATGACTTGAACAGCTCTATTTGGAAAAAGATAATCAATGATTGGGGTGATTTTGTAGGTGAATAAATCAGCATAGAAAATAAGCAAATTACAAACATAGATAAATATAATCGAAAAATTATACAAATGAAATAAACAGTGCTTTATATTCTTCAGGTAAGTCTAAAAATTAAATCTAATAAATCTGTAAAGCTACAAAAGTGATTTTTTTCTCTGTGTTTTGTTGTTTGATTAACATTCACGACACAGAAAACCTCAGGAACATTAAACTGCTGTGAACCAATACTATCCATACTTTCTCGATAGTTTGCCTTCATCTAAGCCATAAGCAACCGTGTTTAAGGATACCTGCAGAGACATGCATTTTGATATATCTATTCATGACTTACTGACACAAAGTTCACATGATGTCGAAGCGCACATCGCGATATCGATGCTGAAACTATGTATCGTGCAGCCCTAGTTTATATAAGCCTTTTGACGGCTTGTGTCACGGAGCTATAAAAACGGTTATACTCACTAACTGAATTAATTGCGTTTGTACCGAACTCTTATTACAAAGCAAAAACAAATGCTCTCCTTCGATCCATGAACATTTCTCTCAATTAATGTACGCGATCTCACAGTCTGAAGCGTTTGTCATTGCAAATCAGCACATGCTGTTGCGAATAATTAAGCGAAGCATCTTCTCATAGGATAAGAACATGCAGTCTCATGAATAATTTAATAGACACCGACGCGTCATCGATGTACTATAGTCCTTTGCCACGTCACAAATTGTGACGTCAACACGATGTAGATTTTAAACCCAGAAGATGAAAATAGCACAAAAAAAGCTTAAAATGAACCAGTTTTCTCAAACAGTTAAAATTATCGGATGCTAGCATTGTCTTCTATGATGTGCAACACAAACACCTCTGCTAAAATCTCAGAAAAAGTAGTCTGGGGTTTCATGACCCTTTAACAAAACACTGTAATAGTATCTCAATGATACTGAAATAGCACTGCTAGTAAATGAAGCGGTCACTTACGCCATGATGCCGGACAGATGAAACACCTCCGCAGACAGGTAAGCCATGTAGCTGTAGACGAAGACGAACAGAGGCTCGATGACGCGCGTGTGCGAGGTGAAACGGGACGTGAAGGCTGCCAGGATCCCGTAGATGGCGCCCACCACGATACCGCCAAACGACACCACCAGAAAACTCACGACACCCAGAAGCACATCCGTCACATAGATCGTGCCCACACTGCTGTACTCCTCAAAGAGATGATACAGCACCTACAGACAAGAACAACAGGAAGTGTGCATCAGAAATGAACACCATCCACAGCATTAGAGCCACAGGCAGCTTAATAAAACATACAGGCCTGGTTTCACAGACAGGGCTTAGTTTAGGCCAGGATTAGCCATAGTTCAATTAGGACATTTAAGTATCTTTTAGAAACGTGCCTCAGAAAAAGAAACAAAACATTACTGGTGTGCATCTTGAGACAAACCATTGGCACTGACATATTTTAAGATCAGTCATGGCAAGCTGCTTTCAGTTAAAACAGCTCAGACATGCATTTTAGTCTGGGACTAGGCTTAAGCCTTGTCTTTGAAACCGGGCATAGTGTTACCATGGTATTAAAATTAATATTTTTTAATTTCAATTACAGTTTTAGTTAACAATTTGAATTAATATTATATTTATATAATAAAAACTGTTAAAATGTATTACTATTTTTAGTTAAAATTAACATTTAATTTGAGCAATATATTTTTTATTTATTAATAATATATTATAATTTATTATAAGTGTTATTTATTATAATTTATTATAAACTTTACTATAGTCAATTATAATAAATAATAATTAATAAATAGTATATATAATTTATTTTAATTAATATACCGTATAAATTAGATTAAATAACATATATGAACAACATTTTTTATTTATTCTAATTATTATACTATATATATATATATATATATATATATTACACACACACAATATATATATTAATTTAATCTAAATATTATAATGACATATTTCTTATTTTAATTATTAAATTAAATTAGTGAATTAATTACTGAATTGACACACGTACATACAAAAAATATACTATTACTGCGATAAAAATATCATATTATTTATTTACATTTATTTAAATTATATCAATTCTTTAATTTATTATTTATTTAGTTAGTTTGTTGGTTAGTTAGACAGATAGCTAGTTGGTTAGTAAGTTAGTTCTACACTTTATCTAAGACTGCATCACAAGGTTTCTTGCTTAAATTACGAAAATTTGTACACATCCAGATTTAGCATTTTTTCCTCTTATGCTAAGATACACAGCATTAGATTTTATGAAGTACATTAAATATTATCAGACCCTTTTGTGCTTGTGCAAAAAACGCAAACATTTATTTACTGCTTCCGGTGGAGATGTGCAAAGCGGGACAAACAATACTCCTCAGATTAGCAGAGGAGGACTTCACCGAACACCTGATATCATGTTTGACTTCTTTCATTGATCATCTCTAAGTGTGATTTGTTTCGCTGACCACTCGAGACAGAAGCTCAATGAAAGCATGAGGTCAAGCAGTCGAGGAAAAACAGTTGAGGTAATGGAAACGAGACGCCTCTTCACAAGACTCAATCAGCTGATAAACTGAGCTGTGAGAGTGAAATCTCCCAGAGAGAGAAGGACTGGAACAATCCCATAGATTATACAGAGAATAGTGGCTGATCGATAGAGAGCTACAACAGCTGAGGCAGGACACAATAAATGACATACTGCCAATAACTAATATCAAATAATAACAATTTAATTAAAATTATTTATTTAATTAATTAAAATAAAATTACATATTAATATTAATATTATGACAGTACATTTTTATATATTTATATTTTAAATATTATACACTTTATACAAACCAAACACCAATGACTTGTACATATGGGTACAGTAATTTTAGACGCTTCCAAAACTGTTGCAACAGAGATGGAAATACAATTTTTAAATACATGAATTATGTTCCCATCGTTGTTGCCACAGATTTGGAAGTGCATTTTTCTGTTCTAAAGAAGGGGGTGTCCCAATACTTTTGTCTATATAGTGTATGTACAAGTCATTGGTGTTTGGTGATGAGTTTTTGGCTCAAGGTCTGCATTTACAGTCACACCAGAGGTGTTAAACTGGGATTAGGACTTGGTTTTATGCAGACCAGTCAAGTTCTTCCACAATGACTGAATCAATCATTTTCTTTTTGAACCTTGTCTTATACACAGAGACATTGTCATGTTAGAATAGAAAAGAGTCCTGTCCAAACTGTTGATATAATATTAGAAGCACACAATTTCCTAGAATATCATTATATGCTTTAACATTAAGATTTGTACTCATAGAAATTACTAAAGTAGTCAAACCTGTTCATTAGAAGGGGGCGACCCAATACTTTTGGCAATATAGTGTATATATACATATGACATGTATATAACATATATACAAACACACATACACAGACATTATACACACACTTACATATAATTAAAATATTTAGAACAAATAAATAATAAACCGTGATTGTATACAAATATATTATTGATTATTTTAAACCTTTAAACTCATTTCTCTCTATATGTCTGTTAATTTTTGTATAGATGTATTAACTTTTAAATTTATAGCTCACACACACAAATATATAAATAATTAGAATAAATAATATACATTGTGTATATACAAATACATAATTTATTCTCTCTCTCTCTCATATATATATATATATATATATATATATATATATATATATATATATATATATATATATATATATATATATATATATACATATACATATACATATACATATACATATACATATCTCATACCATGGACCACAAAACCAATCATAAGGGTCAATTTTTTTTTAATTCAGATTTATACATCCTCTGAAAGCTGAGTAAATAATATTTCCATTGATGTATGGTTTGTTATGATAGGACAATATTTGGCTGAGATACAACTATTTGTAAATCTGGAATCTGAGGGTGCAACAAAATCAAAATATTGAGAAAATATGCAGTGCATATTACTAATCAAAAATTAAGTTTTGATATATTTATGGTAGGAAATTTACAAAATATCTTAATGGAACATGATCTTTACTTAATATTCTAATGATTTTTGATTCGATAATTTTGACCCATAAAATGTATTGTTGGCTATTGCTACAAATATACCTGTGCTACTTATGACTGCTTTTGTGGTCCAGGGTCACATATATAAACAAATACAATTTTTTTTTCATAAGCTCAGTGTACTCACCACAGTGACGGCATCATTAAGTAAAGACTCTCCGAACACCAGGATGTGGAGTAGCTCGTTAATGTGGATCTCCTCAAACACAGCCAGCACGGCCACGGGGTCCACGGCCGAGACGACAGAGCCGAACAGCAGGCACGACAGGAGGTCCACGGTCGCCAGTCTATGGCCCTCGAGCTGGCAAACGCCGTACAGCAGACCACCAACGAAGAAGGCATTCCAGAACGTTCCCACCACTGCAAACATGAGAATAGTGCCCACGTTCTCAGTGAATTGCCGTATGGGCAGGAAGTAGCCGGCGTCGAGGATGATGGGAGGCAGCAGGAACAGGAAGAAGATATTGGACTCCAGTGACGGAGGGACCTCGCCTACCACTTTCATGAGACCGCCGACCAGCAGGCCCACCACGATCAGCAGACAGCTCTCCGGCACGATGGAGGACAAGCGAGGGATCAGGTGGAACCCTGAAAGAGAATGAGGAACATGGATGCATCAAGACAGGACAACTGCAATCATTGGTCAATCATATAATTAGTGACCCTCCAAAATTCATTTTTAAACACAGAAACCAAAATTTTCAACATTTTTCAGAGTTAACCAATACTTTTGCCGCAATTGCAAAATTAATACGTTTTTGCTGTTCTGGTCAAATATTTTTGGTTTCTACAATTTCCCTAAATTCATCACCAAATCATCACTAAATATAATATAATATAATATAATATAACTCAGTCAAAATAAAATTTAAATGTATCATTTAGCTAAAACTTTAAACCAAAAATAAAATGTAATAATCATTTAATCAAATTTAATCAACACTCAAATAAAAAAACTCATTTAAATTGCACATAAGTTAGATTTTTTTTTTTTTTTTTTGATGATGATATAATTATGTTTTTACTCAAACTTGTTTAAATAGTGGCTGCAATAAAAACTTACATACATTAAATAATGACAACATCACTAACAGGTTAAGTAAAATTATAATGCATATGTAATTTAGTACATAAATTTATCACAATTTTTCTGCATGTTAATGTAGCAGATAAAAATAAAATAAAATAAAATAAAATGTGAACTGGTGGAAGCATAAGACAAACACTTTATGTTAGGTAAATATAAAATAACATGATATAATATATCAGCATGGTTTATCCTAATTTTCCGGCATGCTGATGTAGCAGATAAAATAAAGAATAAAATAAAATAATAACATAAAATAAAATATAGAAGTGAACTGCTGGAAGCAAAAGACAAGCACTTTATGTTCAGTAAATCTGATGATTAATGCAGTTTATAGTCTCACTTTGGTGTTTGGCTTCCATTCGCTGTACATTAATTCATATTTGGATTAACATACACATTAATTAAAATTGGACAAATTTGGCCCCTTACATGTAAATGAGATTTTATAACAATTTTCAATAGCTAATTTATGGCAATAACCAAATGAAATGCTCATGCGGTGAAGAGTCGCAGCAGAAACGACATCAGTGTGAAAACTCAGTGTGATCCATGTGCTGATGCTCTGCTGACGTGAGAAACCGGTGTGAACCTCAGAGCAGAAGAATCACGTCAAAAGTGTCAGAGCCTCATGACAGGGTCACAATCAAGAGTGTGTAGCTGAGAACCGAAAACATTTCAACACAAGACTGACTTCCATTCTATCGGCTCTACATAAGCTTTGTAAGGCTATCATTAAGGCTTTTCCTAACTAAAGCGGTCTGAGCTGAATGTTTTCAGGACATTAACAAGCTTAACTCAAGGAAAGCCACACAACAGAGTAAGAACAAGATACGCAAGGAGTTCAATCAATTGACTGGTGATAGGAAATCTGTCTATGGAACAGTGATGCATCTGAGATATATTTAAAGACTTACGTCATCTTCATTTCAACTGTAGTAAGTCATTATAATTATCTACGTAACCACATACGCAGATCTGTGTGACATGACACTAGAGATGTTCCGATACCCTTTTTCCCTTCCCGATACTGATACCGATACCTAGGCGTAGGGTATCGGCCGATACAGAGTACTGATCCGATACCTGGGTGTGTATCTGGTTATACAGCTGTATGTACTACTAGCCCTGTATGAATTGATACAATTATTTTATGGTGGGCTTCACCAGATGATTGATAGATTGATAGATAGTCTGGCGAGTAAACAAATATAATGTTTGGAAAATGGCACATCTTTTTAAATATCTAAAAATACACTCTTAACATCAGTCAGTCAAGCATTATAAATATATTATGATAATCAAGTATTATTTAATGATAGAACTTTAGCAATTAGAATTAAAACTTTGTAACCATGTATGAATGCATATTAGTCATTTTAACTGAATTTAGGACTGGTGATGGTGCTTTTTTGGTCATTCAGTGTTTCTGTTATAAATGGGAAATAAACTATCAATAATACTGATAAGATAATAATCATACTATGAATTCTACTAAGAACAATATAAAACGCACTAAGGATTAACGAGCTGCTGGATTCATGAATATTAATCATGTTGTGTGCATTTGCTCGAACTGATTCGCTGAAATCAAAACAGGGACAATAATAGGTGAGCGCCAGCCAATGAGATTGTCGTTTGTGCATTAGCTCCTGCCTACTACCGGAAAACCCGGCAGTTCTTAAAAGCTGAAATCCAAAGGAACTCCGTTATTTTGACAGTAAAATACAACAAAGAATATCGTTTACATACCATGAAGAATTGACTCGCTACATGTAAGACTCTCTCACTCTCTCTCTTTGTGTATGAGAAAAAAAGCAAATCGACGGCGAGTCGTGCGCCTTGATACTAGAGCTTACGGTACGTCAAACACGGGTGCGCTGCGCATCCATTCAGTTGATCTGAAAAATAGCACAGATCGCTTGACGGAGAGTGAAACTGAAGCGCTCAGCCAGAGTGTTCGGAGTGGCAATATATCTGTGCTAAACTTATACATAGCCTCCAACTCACACACTGGCGAGTAAAATCGGAGCATTTATTAGCCAGTGGCTAATATTAAACATCATTTAGTCGCCCAGCTGCTCTAAATAGTGGTTGCTTGTGGCAACAGCATGACTTCCTGTGTTTGCATTCTTAGCAGCGAAGAAGAATTGATTTCCGATTTGCAGCGTTAAGCAAAGCACGCGGGCATAACTAGGTCTTGTTGAAGAAAATGGTATCGGATAGGTACATGGGTTCAAGTACTCGCCGATACTGATGCCAGAATTTTTTGTGGTATCGGTGGAATTTCCGATACTAGTATCGGAATCGGAACAACCCTACATGACACCAGTCAGCAGAGAACAGGCCCTGGAGACGAGCTCAATTAAAACCTTTGAAAGGCCCTCGCAGGGAGTAATGGATCTTCCTATAATGCTCCGGTCTTCCGTTTCTCCAGCTCAACCCAGAGATCAATATTTAGCTGGTTAACATTGTACAGTAGCTACAACACTGATGGAGGAAATAAGCCTGTTTCTCCACTGACAGCCATTCAGATATTATACAATCAACATGAAGGTTTTGTATTAATTTGTCTATATGCACATGCATCAGAAGGACAGGAAGTATTTTTTCAGTGTTTTGTTACATTCTGTAAATGAACATTTAAAAAATCATAAAACAAATAAATTGTAAAATAAAATAATAAATAAGATAAATAACTTTGGCTTAGTTTTACTCGTTTATCAAAAAACATAATAAATTACTAAAATAAATAAATAACTTTTCTTAGTTTCACGGCATAATCCAAATAACAAATAAATAAATTCAGTTTAGTTTCCCTGGATCATCAAAAAATTACAAAGTAAAATAATAAACTTTGCCTTAGTTTCACTTGTTTATCAAAAATAAAATATAACAAATAACTAAAATAATAATAAATAAAATAAGCAAATAAATAATTTAATTTTAATAATTTCTGCTTAGTTTCACTGCATTATCAAAATTATAATATAATATAATTATTAAATAAATAAATCACTTCAGTTTAGTTCCACTGGATCAACAAAAAAATTACATTAAAAAAAAAAACTTCTTTGGCTTAGTTTCACTTAAAAATAATAATAAATAAATAAATAGGTTTCTGCTTACTTTACGAACATAATATAATAAACAAATAATCCAAAATTTACCCCAAAAAATAAAATAAACAACCTCACCTTAGTTTCACTTGTTAATAAAAATATAATAAATAAAATAAACAAATACATAATTAAATTAATAAATAAAAAATAAACAACTTTTCTTCGTTTCACGGCATAATCCAAATAACAAATAAATTCAGTTTAGTTTCCCTGGATCATCAAAAAATTACATAAAGTGAAATAAAGTAAAATAATAAGCTTTGCCTTAGTTTCACTTGTTTATCAAAAATAAAATATAATAACTAAAATAAGCAAATAAATAATTTAACAAATAAAAACTAATAATTTCTGCTTAGTTGCACTGCATTATCAAAATTACAATAAACAATATATTTAGTTTAGTTTCAATAGATCATTAAAAAATAAAATAAGAAAATAAATAAAAACATAGCACTTTATTTTAACTGCATGCAAATTGCCACATGACTATTTAATATACAAACAATTTTTAGTAGACGTTGAGGCAAAAATACCTATATTATGACAGAGTTAAGGTCTTTGCACACTGAGTCTGAAATTCTCATCCGAAATTTTCGCACGTTAACAAATAAATACGATCTCACATTGTGTCAATCACATTTACACCATAGACTGTAAAAAAAATGGTTTCTGAAGAGCATTTTTGAAGCCTAAAGTGGGCGGAGTCGACCACCGCCATCTTGGCAGAGCGTCACCGCGCGTCACTCCCGGATAATCGAAAATGGGCAAAAAGGCGGGATGTGGGTGAAGCTGAGCTGAAACCACGCCCATCTATAGTGACCGCAGTGCTGCAGTGCAAAGACAAAACACCAAAACTTCGTTTTTGGTCGAAAAAGAGTTATTGATAATTTTGGGACCTCCTTTAACGTGTATAAGTATCATGGAGAAAAGCCCCGGAGAAATCAAGGCAGAAGTATAACATCAGTTACCGCTCTTTGATTTTGTTTTGGAAAGCTCAAAGACGGTGCTCTGCATTTGTTTGCATTCATTCGTCAATACTGTGCCAGCCTGGAGTTATACGGTATTCTGTCTTTGTTTTACTGTCCATTAAAGTCTACCGCGTTTAAATTACGGTGTGACTTGTGTACTTTTATACATCTGTCCGCACATCATTAGACAAACAAATTAGATAGATCGCGATCTATCAAACTGCTCCATATAACAAAGCACTGTAAGCAATAACGACTAGATAACTTGGCAACACTAATTATTTGTAAATAATCTTTAAATAAGTTTTGTTATAATGCAGATTATTCACTCAGTGCCAGCTGTCAGTCTGGGGCTGCACACTTCTGTACGTGAGGACTCAAATGCCGTGACAGCATATCACATAAAATCAATAACCGGTCGCAATTAAATACGTTTCCTTCCTTTTCTTGTAAGTCGATAAAATCCATTGCAATGAACGTCATCGGAGATGTTTAATTCACAATCATTCGGAGCATTATCTCTGCTGGTGTTCAGGCTGGAGTTTAACTCTCTGGAGCAGAGCGGCAATCCACCTGTCACTCAAGTGGCCACGCCCTTAATTATGCAGAACTTTAAGGCTTAATATAATTTAAATGGATGAGTTATACAAAAATTCACCCCCCTCACAGTTGTCATGAAGGGCAAAATTAGCTATATAGATCAAAATAATTTTTTGCACCAGGCTGTAAACATGTTTTTTTCTGCTGTAAAGTTGGGCATTTTAACATGGGGAGTCTATGGGATTGACTCCGTTTTGGAGCCAGCCTCCAGCGGCCAGTCGATGAATTGCAGTTTTAGTCACTTCCGTGTTGGCTTCACGAGAGAGAGCGGGAGGTTGCCGCTTGGTTTACACACTGCCTCCAAAACTTTCATCCGCCATAAAAAAAAAAAACAAAAAAATGGATCAGGTTCAATTTTCTGCGTTTTCGCATCCGTAGCAAGCATTTTGATAGGAAAGGATGACGAAAATGAAAAAAAAACACATACGAAAATTTTGGACTCAGTGTGCAAGGACCTTTACAGTGATAAAGAATTACTCACACCCTGATAAGATTGTGCTCATACGGCCCGTCCCTAGAGCGGTATTATATAAAAATACACTAAGGACTGACAGCAACAGGACAAAACAGCAGAGTCAGAATCCCTCAGCTATTATGAGGTGATTTGACCTTCACGTTGGCACCGTCGTGAGGCCCCTCAAACAGCCAACAATGAGCCCCCAGGAGAGGCTGTGAATTATTCAGAGCCCAGGGTGACACACGTCTTCTGCTGGAACGTGTGGAGAGACCAGAAAACAGCATGAACATGTTACCTGCGTTCAGTGCGCCAACACACACTGAGCACATCCAATTAAAAACGCTCGTTAGCACATAACAAATATCTACAGAACAGCTACAGAAATGAAGCCTTCATGCAAGCTGTGATCTAAATAACTCATTGACTTCACATGTTCTTGCTTTTTTACACATCTTTGTGCCTTGAAGTGGCAAGGGAACAGAGTTAACAGCTGGAGAGATGAGGAAAAAAATTAAAGATGGATGAAAGGGCCCAGAATGTACACTTTTCTAGCAATATCTTTTTCCCAGCAGTCCACTTTTAATTAAGGTTTCTTGCCTCAAAACAGCCATTATTTGCCCTTACAACCTTGGAATTAATTAAAAGAATGTTCTGTAACTTTAAGATAACTGTATGCAAATAGAGTCTGCAAAAATTGACGAACTATGCAGTGCATCAAAATCTTCTGCACACAAAATGATCCCTTAAAAAAAATAAAAAAAAATTGGATAAACTCAATGTAAATGTTCTCTGATCCAGTGTCAGATTTTTGTTAATATTTTGAATATGATTTTATTTTTATATTTACTGTTTTCACTGTTTTAGTTAAATTTTTATTAATTTTGTTGCGTTTTGTCATTTTTATTAGTTTTTAAAAAAATGTTTATAGTATTTATTCATTTTTATTTTAAATTAGATTTTATTTGTATGTTTTCGGTTTTCACCTTAATTTTAAAGTTTTAATAATTTTGATGCGTGTCATTTTTATTAGTTTTATTTTTTATTTATAATTTTTTATTTATTAGTTTTAACAAACTAAAATGTTTGAAAGTGAGTTAAAAAAAGTTTTTTTATATATTTTATTTTGGTTACTGTTTACTTCAAGTATCAAAAAAGTCTTAGTTAACTATAACCACCCCGTTTTAGTTTAGACATTCTTAAACATTCTCTGCAAGATCTGCTCTCACAGCAGACGTTTATGAGCATCCACTCAAGCAGCTCTTGTGGGAATCTGACGGCATGCGTGACAAAACTCGAGACTGTTCCTCACAGCTTTACTGCTCTACTAAATCACAGCAGAGGACCAACAATCACACAGACTGAACAAGGACAGATCAAGTGTGTGTGTTCTTGGCTCAAATTCACAGTAAATCACTGAACATCACATCAGAAGCCAAATCTTTTATACTCCAATACAGTGACAGTTTACAGATTTTTAATAATGATATGCCTTTGTGAACTAAAACAAACCTGTGTTGATGAAAATACAAAAACATAAGTAAAAAACAAACAACATTTTGACTTGGTGTTTATAATAACCACAACTCAAATTTAAGTAAAACTGAAACTACAAGCATGTGGGAAATGTGCTAAACAAACAAAGGTACTCATGTACCTCTATCATTTGGCACAAATCCAAATCATGTTTTGCATGTTTGACATTAAAGGGATAGTTCACCCAAAAATGAAAATTCTGTCATTAATTACTCTCATGTCGTTCCAAGCCCATAACACCTTCGTTCATCTCCGGAACACAAATTAAGACATTTTTGATGAAATCCGAGAGGACAGCAAGGTCCTATCATGATCAAGGCACAGAAACACAGAATTTCTGAATAAAGTCATAATTTTTGTTTTCTCTGTGCACAAAAAGTATTCTCTTAGCTTCATAAAATTACGGTTAAACCACTGATGTCACATGGACTATTTTACCGATGTACTTGCTATGTTTGTGTGCCTTGATCGTGGTAGGACCCTTACTGTCCTCTCGGATTTCATCAAAAATATCTTAATTTGTGTTCTGAAGATGAACGAAGGTCTTACAGGTTTGAACCAACATGAGGGTGTGTAATTGATGACAGAATTTTCATTTTTGGGTGAACTATTCCTTTCAGGGCATTATATAAGTCGCTTTGGAATATAAGTTGCAGCATGTATCAGATGATTAAAAACATGGCATATTCTGGAAAATATAGTATTTCTTATTGAACATTTTATTATAATATAAATAAATAAAATGAATATTTTTAAATAAAATATAAAATATAAAAATAGGCTCAGTTGCACTTCAAAAGTAGAATATATTAAATAACTAAAATAAACTATTAAAAATAAATTTCTGCTTTGTTTCAATAAAAAAAAAATTACAATACACTGTTATAAAAAATAAATAAAATTTCATGCAACGCACTGCAATAAAAAAAAAAAAAAAAAATTAAATAAATAAAACATGGCTTAATTTCACTTCAAAAATAAAATATAATAACTACATTCTATTGAACCAAGTCATGGTTACATTAATGATAGTGAACTATGCTAATTTTGTATCTGTCACATGGCAAACTACTGAAAGTCTTGAAACAGAAGGTGCAGCAGGGAATCAGGAGGTGAACTAGCCTAATAATTTATCATAATTTATCTTTGGCTGCAATATTCACTGCTATGATACATCATAGAAAGATATGAGTTCACAAAATTTTACCCTCTCTGGATGCTCTTGGTGATTTAAATTAGTTTCCAAACCGGTTTTAATCTCAGTTCAGACTGGACAAAACCAGTTTGATTTCTTTAGACAAAATCTGAACAGGCTAATGTTTACATTCATATGTTTCAGGGAAAGAATTCAAAACAAACATCAAGTGACAGTAATTGATGTGAAAATATTAAAAGATAATATCAGGGCTCGCAAAATCGCTAGCCCGACGTCCCGGGGCTATTGTGTTTTCCAGTCAGGCTACCAAAATGTATCACTGCCCTGCCCGACGGGCTACCTCCCCGCGGGTTCTTAAAGTCTCCTAAAGTGAGTTGTATCAAACTTAAGGCCATAAAAAGTTTTAAATACGTTAAATAGTATAATAAATGTAATTATATTTTCAAGAGTTCTACAGTTGGGGACGGAAAGACAAGAGTCACGATACTGGATTCAACTTCAAAAGGCAATGATGTCATTGAATAAATATG
Source organism: Schizothorax lantsangensis (assembly GCA_027422415.1). Taxonomy (NCBI): domain Eukaryota; kingdom Metazoa; phylum Chordata; class Actinopteri; order Cypriniformes; family Cyprinidae; genus Schizothorax; species Schizothorax lantsangensis. Next base: position 33,316,326 of record CM049850.1, on the reverse strand, counting down.
AGCTGCGCTTTTCAAGTCAAAACGCAGCGCGGATGTCTTTATTTGAATGTATCTGAAGGGAACCGACTGTCCTCAGAAACGTGTCGTTGGCAATTTAATTTCATTTTAGCTATAATTCCTGATTAAGCAGCTTTTATGAGCGCGGAGCTGCTTTGTGTCCAATCGTTACCGGGGAAACCGCAATATTTCAGCGCTCCTAAAGCGCCACCTCATGGCAGAGAATGAATGCCATTTATGGTCAGATCAATGCAAATATCAACTCCGCAAACACAGAGTTCAAAATGAGAAAGAAGTTAATGTGCCTTCTAAACAATTAAGACAGTAACATTTATACGTTTTAAATTAACAATTTATATGCTTGATTTATCCCTTTTCATAAAAATGGTCTAAAGGCTGAAATGCTGTTGTATAAGATTTTTGTTTTTGTGAAAACCTGTTTCTGAACTGTAAATCATGTAATTTTATGGATCAATACTCTGTTACCATAGACATTGTCCGACCCCGCTCACACTGTTCATTTTACTTGTGCAGCTCTTAAAATGGGTCATAAATTGCCTTAAATTTATTTAAAAAAAATTCTGCAGATACCCTGTAAATAGTGAAATAAAATTCATTCCTTCATATTTGTTGATATTTCTGTATTGAAAATATTTTTGATTGATTTAAACTCCTGGCTGATTTTATATATACAGTATATATAAAAAAAAAATTATAAAAAGGTCTTTTTTTTTATTTGGGCTAGTTAAATTAATTTTCGGGCTACCAAAATCTGAAGAGTACCTGCCCGAAGGGCTACCAGCGATTTTGAAATTTTGCGAGCCCTGAATATATAATAATATAAGGTAAATATTAATGAATAAAAATATACTAGGATGCATTTAAGATCTCTTCATAAAGTTTGACTGTTTAAATAATTTCTTATCTGCTTTTACTCTAAATAATCATTAACTTGTACTCAGAGTTGGACCTGTCATTGCACAAGACAGACTTTGCATTCGTCATGCATGTCATTTACATTACATTTACATTTATGCATTTAGCAGACACTTTTATCCAAAGCGACTTACATTGCATTCAAGTTACAGTTTTACATTTGATCAGCTCTTGCTTTCCCTGGGAATCGAACCCATGATCTTGGCGTTGCTAGCACCATTCTCTACCATTTGAGCTACAGGAAAGTAAATGTATAAAGACTATTAAAGATTAGTTCATTTTCTTGAACAAGATTCAAAGATCAAGTCTGTAAAATAATCTGATCTTCCCATCACTACATAGTTATTTCTGGTTTGTTCATCACATCGTAAATGAAAGGTCAAGTAGAGCAGAGATCAAATATATCAAAACTTGCTAAACCTGTGAGACTCGAGACAAAGGACTGAGAAACCGACTGAACCAGCGTAAGGTCTGGTTCATACTGACAGCATGTTAAAATTACAACACATTACACCTGTAAAACATACTCTAACTGAAACCCAATAAAACTGATCGTGACAGATCAGATCATTTTTCTAGCGTAACCAGTTTGAAACAGATCTGCAAACTGAAAATTATCAAGCCCACAAGCAACATATTTATGCTTCATGCTTGTCTTGAAGATTGTTTACATTAGAAAGCTGGTTTTGCATCATTCATTTATAATTATATCACAAATAATTATTCAACCAATCCAACCAAAAGCAAAGAGAGCTGTTGTTTATTCTGTTGCTCTTTGTCTCTCCCTCAAAAAAAAAAAAAAAAAAATAATAATTATATTATTACACTCTGTCACGTGAAACGCAAGAGTAAAGAGGTGTGTTAGACTTGAAGATCAATCGGTGTATGGCATCAAAGTACGGCGAGAGAAAGCATAAGGAGACATCCGCTCTCTTATAGCTCTCGCAGGACTTTGATGACACACACAACGATCGGTCTAAGCAGCGCTGCTTCAAGTCAAACACATCTAAGCAGTCTTCAGAGGAAGCATCAAGTTGGCACAGTGTTGCCAAGTCCGCGGATTGCCTCCAAAAACGTTACATACATATACATACATATATACATACATATATACTAGGGGTGTGACGAGACACTTATCCCACGAGACGAGACGAGACACGAGACTGGGTTCACGAGAACGAGACGAGACAAGATTTTTAGACTTTTTTTTTTTTTTTTTTTAAATCCTCAATGATGAAATACATAGGGAAAACACAAAATGCAAAAAATGTAGGTGCATTTTGAAATCAACTTATACTTTATGAAATAAAACTTTAAATTAATTATATGCAGTAATAAACAACATGTAGGCTAAACTAGAGCTGCACGATTCTGGATAAATTGAGAATCACAATTTTTTTTTTTTATAAATTGGAGATCACAATTCTCTCACAAAATGACGTAATTTACTAGTGGTTCTGACATGACAAAAATGTTCATTGCTTAAGTCTTTTAAAAATATATACAAACCCGATTCCAAAAAAGTTGGGACACTGTACAAATTATGAATAAAAAAGGAATGCAATAATTTACAAATCTCATAAACTTCTATTTTATTCACAATAAAATATAGATAACATATCAAATGTTGAAAGTGAGACATTTTGAAATGTCATGCCAAATATTGGCTCATTTTGGATTTCATGAGAGCTACACATTCCAAAAAAGTTGGGACAGGTAGCAATAAGAGGCCGGAAAAGTTAAATGTACATATAAGGAACAGCTGGAGGACCAATTTGCAACTTATTAGGTCAATTGGCAACATGATTGGGTATAAAAAGAGCCTCTCAGAGTGGCAGTGTCTCTCAGAAGTCAAGATGGGAAGAGGATCACCAATTCCCCCAATGCTGCGGCGAAAAATAGTGGAGCAATATCAGAAAGGAGTTTCTCAGAGAAAAATTGCAAAGAGTTTGAAGTTATCATCATCTACAGTGCATAATATCATCCAAAGATTCAGAGAATCTGGCAACAATCTCTGTGCGTAAGGGTCAAGGCCGGAAAACCATACTGGATGCCCGTGATCTTCGGGCCCTTAGACGGCACTGCATCACATACAGGAATGCTACTGTAATGGAAATCACAACATGGGCTCAGGAATACTTCCAGAAAACATTGTCAGTGAACACAATCCACCGTGCCATTCGCCGTTGCCTGGCTAAAACTCTATAGGTCAAAAAAGAAGCCATATCTAAACATGATCCAGAAGCGCAGGCGTTTTCTCTGGGCCAAGGCTCATTTAAAATGGACTGTGGCAAAGTGGAAAACTGTTCTGTGGTCAGACGAATCAAAATTTGAAGTTCTTTTTGGAAAACTGGGACGCCATGTCATCCGGACTAAAGAGGACAAGGACAACCCAAGTTGTTATCAGCGCTCAGTTCAGAAGCCTGCATCTCTGATGGTATGGGGTTGCATGAGTGCGTGTGGCATGGGCAGCTTACACATCTGGAAAGGCACCATCAATGCTGAAAGGTATATCCAAGTTCTAGAACAACATATGCTCCCATCCAGACGTCGTCTCTTTCAGGGAAGACCTTGCATTTTCCAACATGACAATGCCAGACCACATACTGCATCAATTACAACATCATGGCTGCGTAGAAGAAGGATCCAGGTACTGAAATGGCCAGCCTGCAGTCCAGATCTTTCACCCATAGAAAACATTTGCCGCATCATAAAGAGGAAGATGCGACAAAGAAGACCTAAGACAGTTGAGAAACTAGAAGCCTGTATTAGACAAGAATGGGACAACATTCCTATTCCTAAACTTGAGCAACTTGTCTCCTCAGTCCCCAGACGTTTGCAGACTGTTATAAAAAGAAGAGGGGATGCCACACAGTGGTAAACATGGCCTTGTCCCAACTTTTTTGAGATGTGTTGATGCCATGAAATTTAAAATCAACTTATTTTTCCCTTAAAATGATACATTTTCTCAGTTTAAACATTTGATATGTCATCTATGTTGTATTCTGAATAAAATATTGGAACTTGAAACTTCCACATCATTGCATTCTGTTTTTATTCACAATTTGTACAGTGTCCCAACTTTTTTGGAATCGGGTTTGTATATTCATTTGAACAAAAAAAAAAAAATCAATGAAGGAGTCAGTGTCTCAGTTCATAAAGACTTGTTCATTATTGGAATCTCCTGAATGAATGATTCAATGTCAAATACATTTTTTAAACAGTTGTCGCCACCTCCTGGCGGAAGATAAGCGTTACAATACAAGTGTTAAGATACTTTCGTTTTGATCGCTACTGTAGACAATAAGTGTTTATACCCAAACTATAAACTTTTATCCCAGTACTTTTGTTATTTAAATGTCTGTAACACAGAAATAATGATGTGTGATTGAAAAGACTATTTGTGTTGCTCTTTCTGGATCAGCAGCAGCATGAATGTAAATTTGAATGTCTTTAACACCTGTTTCACATCACGAGTGTCAGTGGAGCTTGAGCAGCGCGTGTTTTGTCGCCGCCCATATCAGTGAATGACAGCGTTCACATCGGAAGCGTGATGATGGCCGACCCTCTGATTCATCAACATGGGCAGCGACAAAACGTGCTTCTCACGCTCCTCTGACACTCACGATGTGAAACAGTCTAAATAGACATAGCTGAATCGTTGTCATTCAGGAATAAGATCGCGTGGGTGTTTGAATCAAGATCGCAAGCGCAATTTGTAATGATTAATGGTGCAGCTCTAATGTGAACATTATAAATTATATTTTTCGAGGATATCGTCACGTTCTCGCGAGACCAGTCGTATCTCGCGAGACACATCAGATCTCGCGAGATCTCGTACCACGAGATCTCGTCACATCCCTAATACATACATACATTATATATATATATATATGAATGTAACCATTTAGAATTGCTGTTAAAACATTTCAGAACACAACTATGCACAAAACCAGGCTGCTGTAGCAGCATTTGCTTTCACGTACTTGGTATCTAAAGGGTGTTGTTTGCTCAGACCTGTAAAACAGCATCAACAGGCTATTCTTCACTGCAGAACTGCTGTAAAACTGTGTCAGGTGGGCAGGTGAGTCTCGCTTTAGCCTGACAGCAGAGCATTAGAGGTTTTTGTGTTTGGTTTCTGCTGAAATCCCAAAGATTTCCTTACCACGGTTAATGATTTGCATTACACTAAACCCCGTAACCAAGGTAAAATCACACTCGAGGTTGAGTGTGTCGGCAATTAAAACAACAGTGCTCAATAAATAAACAGATGTGTTAATGAGTGAAATCTCAAGAACACATGCTCAAACCTCAAAATTAAAAAAAAAAAGAAGTGTTGTGTTTTCAAGTTTTGCATAAAGAAAGTAAAGCTTATTTTAAAGGCCATTATAATTTTTGCACTGTGATATTTTCATTTGAATTAAGCACATTAACCAAATTTGCATTACTGGATGGCTTCAGAAAAGTTTGTTTGTTTGTTAAATTTTTTATATTTTGATATTTCGCAATGTGTTTATATATTTTTTTTATTTTATATATTTTTCAATTCCCATTATTCTTTTTTGTTATCAAAATTTTTTATTTTTAACAACACAGCATCCAAAATATAACAAAACAAAACAACAGACACGTACTCAACATCTCAAAGTCCAGTCAAAAGGGAGGGAGAGAGGGAAGGACAACAAGAACACAAAAGTCACGCCTTTATACAATCACGTATATCAAACAAAAAAACACTGCCAAGCATCAATGGTCGAAGGCCTGGCCCCACCAACTCGTGCCGTTGTACATTAACATGACACTATTTGCAAACGGGACATTTATCATTCCAGATAAACTTAGAAATTATGGAGTTGATCTCCTTAAAGTAACCTGGGGGGGGGGGGGGGAGTGGTAGCATAGAGAAAAAAAAATTAAATCGAGGTAACAAATTCATCTTAACAGTGGAGATTCTTCCTTGGAGAGAGACTTTAAGATTCTTCCATCAAGAATTCATTTTTGACCTTAACTAAAATATTATTAAAATTGTCTCTGGCAATCTTATGAATGTTTTTATAGATTCCCATTATTCTTAATGATGGTGATTCTTCTTACTGTAAGTCAATATTTTTTATTTAAATATGCATAAATTAAAAACAATCATTACTTGTAAATGTTGCACGAGTGTATTTTTTTCTATATTACAGCAGGGCTCCAGACAAAAAAAAATAGAGTAAGGAGCCATTGGCTCCTATAAGAAAAAAACTTAGGCGCCAAATTATTTTTTTTAGGTGCCACAGAATAAACATGTTTTATTTATTTAATTTTTATATACATATATTTTTTTACATTTTAACATTTCAATCATGTGTTTATGTCTCACCTTTTCTTGACTTTATCAGCATTTTAATCAATCTTGTAGATGACCTGGGAACTAAGGTTCACTTAAAGTGGGAACTAAATGTCTTTTCCAACTTGAAATATACAGTCACAAAGAATTGTTCATTACACAGAATCTGTACCAATATCATGCACCATAAGCATCACTTGGCCACTGAGTGTAATTCGGGCTCCTCCTCAATGCATTCTATAAATGTTGTCATATGTCCAAAGACTGAAAGGGACTTTGATATGTCTTTCACACATTCAGTCTGTTTTTCTTCATTAGTAAAATGCAATTTTATAGGAGGAGTTGAATCATGTAGACAACAGGTTAAGTAAAAAATGTATATGCAATAGCGCATAAATATAGCAAAATGCTCCTCTTTATAGTTATTATTCTAGCTGACTGATGAGCTTATGGACACTGAGTGGTTATTCTGAGGTAAATGTATTATTAGTTGCAATGTTTACACGCTTTACACGTTTTCTGCAGTTTGAAACACTGAAGGAGCTTTTACATGAGACATTTCATTAAGTTGTACTATAGGCACTCTTATAAAATAGCCTACCTTTTGATGTTAATTCATGTTCATTATGTACTATACTAGTAAAGAGAAAGATATAATGGATTCACTTGTTGCTTGAACTGAGGCGCTAAAGTGATCGCGCCTGCCGAATTAAAGAGCGCCAAAACCGTATTTATTGTTTGAATTTCGTTATGAATTTGGCATAATTTTAAAGGTGATACTTTGTTTATTAAAAAGTAACAAAGCACAAAGATTTTTGCGATTACTGGACGGCAAGTGCGCTAAAATAATATGAAGTTCACGCATTAACCTGTTAACCCGCACCAGGACGCCGGCGCACTGAAAGCTCTTTGTTTGCACGTCATTGTTTTCAAACAGATAAAGTAAAACAGGACATCTTGACAAAATATAAGGTCAAAACACGAAACAAGCAGATTTGCACGTACTCAACATCTCATAAGATTCATCCACGACTCTCAAACATATCCACTGCTGTAAATCCCGGTTTCATTTGAGAGATAAGGGTCCACTGAACAACATTCCATCGAGCACTTTTAGTCCAAAGAAACAACAACGTTGTAATTTGGATCGTTATTCATTTTTTACGTCTCATCTCTTGAGGGAGAGTTATTGTTTGTGTCCGTTATGGAACAAATTACGCTCAAAAACAGCGTCTTGGTGGTAAAAAAACAGCATGATTTTGTAGCAGGCAATGTCCCAAACAGAATGAGATCATCCAAAAAAAAAAAAAAAAGTCAAAGATACACGGAAGATTGTTTATTTGAATTCTGGCGCTCCCTCGCGATGGCGCGTGACGCACGCTGTGACGCACCTGTCATCTGATGGGGGCGTAACTTAACGATCTTTTTTGCACAAATAAACCTTTCTTTTTTTTTCTTCTTCAGCAGTTTTCATATATGTTTGCGTGTTTTGTGGAGAATGTGCCTGTATCTGTATGATTAACATCTCTATGGCTGATAATCAGCATGTAATTACTGACTGTTCACAGATATCAGTGTGAATGCAGTCTATATAAAAGGCCATTATAATGTGATTATTGACTATATTGGGCGGCCAGCTGTATGATTAGCATCTGTATGAATGATCGTCAGCATGTGATTACTAATGTATGAGCAGGAGCATCTGTATGTCAGGAAATCAGTATGTACTTAAGTTATTTATTTTTTTTCATCACTCAAAAATTATTATTATTGTATTTTTCTAGTGCTCAAATAAATCACTTATACGATGTCTAAGATTCTGTCTACTGTTTTATAATTGAAAAACTGCAGTGGCATGTATAATGACTAAATAGTTTGTAGTAGAACCCTTCAATAATTTGGTAAATATTTTTCCTCAAACAGAGGGGGGGGGGAACTAGAAAAATGGCTGCAGGAATCTCATTTTTCATGGTATCTTCTTCAGATATGAAATATAAACTCATGAGACATGTGACTTTCAACCCATTACTTTTCTGGATTGCTTCAGGACTGATTTCATGTAAATTCAGTGTGGTACAATTTTTATCAAGGCACTTCAGTGTCTATAACTTTTTATATTTTTGAGCATTATCAACTCTGGATGATGGATAGTAAAGCCCAAAGGGTCTTCTTTCCAAAGACATCAAAATTGTGTGTGTGGCACACTGAAGTCAGGAGCTGTTACCATTTTAAGTTAGTTAGTCATTTTCAGCTGTGATTCCCAATATGGGGGGTGCTGGTTAACAGGTTAACAGAACACAGCATATAGACTAAGATCTTGATAAGAAAAAGCCATATTAGTAATTATTATAATTGCCAATATCCACACAGCTGACAGTTTTACCTGTTGTAGTTTTTCAAGTTGTGCACGAAATAGACACTGCTTTTGTGTTTCTTTTACTTGCACATCTCTCTCCCGCTGCACAACTGAGCTGCGTTTAGCAGGTGTGCGTCAATGCTGCTGTGCTGCAGAGACGAGGACTGTTTGAAACTCTTTTTTACACTAAAACTTTGATGCGCATCGTCTCAGTTTAATACGTGAACATAACAAAAGATGTGATCGCAAAACAATCAGGAAAAAGGGCATCACATGCAAATTTTTAAGTCATAGCATGTAGTCGCCAGTGGCGACTTTAGCAAAATCTTCACTCGCAAATTAATATTTTTGGTCGCAAATGCAACCATTTTAGTCGCAGACTGGAGCCCTGTACAGTGAGGAATAATGAGATTTTTTTGCATTACAATAATGAGAATTTGGGGAGGAGGGGGTGCACAAAAAAAATCCTAATAATAAAAACTAACATTATTTTCTTAAAGCATATAGATTTTGGCATGAAATATGGCCTAGACATGTTCTTGACCAGCTTTGTGAGACTAGTAATATAATAATAATAATAATAATAATAATAGAAAGACTGAAGGTAATTTCTTGTAGCACAAACTACTCAAATAATCTTTGTTTTATATACAACTGTAAAACAATTTTTTACAGTGTAATCATATGCTCATTTGGTAAATAGTATGCATTCACCAAATTAAATATATTGCAAGTTGAAGTTACTTAAACTACTGTGGACATGTTTGAATATCTGGTTCAATGCCACATTAAAAAATATTAAAATAGCAGAGATAAATATTATTGTTAATGCTCGTTTATATATAAAATCAATATAAAAGTAGAGAGAGAATTAAAATTAACCATTTTTATTTTAATATCTTCAAATGTGGCACATCAATAAGAAAACTATTCTCTTTTATTTTCTTGATTCAAGTGAAACTTTTACGGTGCCATTTTCACCTACCAAAACTTTTCAATTACTTTTTCAATTGAACAGATTCTATCTACACAACCGTCCTCAGCCGACCTCTTCGGTCCGCACAGAAAACCCTAGTTAGTGGGTATCGCTGCTGGAGATTCACGCAGAATGCTCTCAAGGGCACGGTGAAACCTGCAGACCGTTCTCGTCGCCAGGCATTCAGCTGCAGCGAAACACACGGCTGCCCGTAGGGAGTGTGATAATGGGAGCAGCCTGGCAGAAGACGAGGGACAAGAAACCTCCAGAGAGCTACCGGGCATGTCAGATCTCTCTGTCTGCACCAGGACTCCTCTAATATACAGTCTAAAGCTGGGTCGATGTATGCAATGGTAGAAATATGACATCATTAACTTACGCAATAGAGCTGCATGCATCTGCATTTAAAACTTCAAAACACACTTCCAATAAGGCTTTTTTTTTTCATCATGTTGAGTCTTAGATGTTGGATCAGTCAGTCAAATTTCTGGCTTGGCAGATGGCACAGGCTAAGCAAACATCTGGCATGTAAATCTGAGGGGTAAACAGGCAAGAAATGCAAACGAGAAGAAGCAGCAGTGAACTCTCATTCACGTGTTACGCTCCTCTGATTACAGGGTCACTAAAGGTGTTCGTAACGGCTGCGCTAATGAGTCATATTGATCCTGGTCACAAGAGAACAGCCTGTCGAGGGAAAAACCAGCATCATCTCAGTGAGAGACTGGGACTGGCTCCCAGGTGACTAATCTGCATGTTATTATCACTAACAACAACTGTTACCAAGATAGAAACTAGCAGAGAAAAATGTGTAATCATTAACTAAATAAAAATGAAAAATGTGGGTTTGCAAAGAAAAAAATATATATGCATATTTATGCTCACCAAGGCTGCATTTTTTAAATTAAAAATACAGTAAAAACAGTAATATTGTGTAATATTATTACAATTACAAATAACTGTTTTCTGTGTGAATATATTGTAAAATGTAATTTCTTCCTGTGAATTAATGCTGAATTTCAGCATCATTACTCCAGTCTTCAGTGTCACATGATCCTTCAGAAATCATTCTAATATGCTGATTTGCTGCTCAAGAAACATTTCTGATTATTATCAATGTTGAAAACCGTTGAGCTGCTTTATATTTTTGTGAAAACCTTTATACATTTTTATTTTCAGGATTCTTTGATGAACAGAAAGTTCAAAAGAACAGTATTTGAAATAGAAATCGTTTGTAACATTATAAATGTCTTTACTGTCATTTTATTCATTTCAATGCATCCTTAATGAATAAAAGTATCAATTTCTTTAAAGAAAAATGGTAGTGCATATAAAAAATGTCTTTAATATTAGTAAAGTTACAGAAAAAAAGAATCATTGCTATACCATGGTATTTAAAAGGGACTTCAAATGAGCTGAGTGAAGGGCAAAGGTCAAATCTTGGGTGTCTGCCAGCAAGGTTCAAATAATTGGTTTCCTTTAATGCTGATAAGACTAAACACAGAATACTAATTAACTATTAATAAGTCCTGGCCGCAGTCAGCTGGTCAGAGGGAACATCCCATCAACAGATGGCTAACATTTGTATGTAAAAATTTAGCACCTTTAAAAACAGATGACATGCATATGCATGAGCTACAGGTCCAACCGGCCCAACAGAAACAAAACCCTTATTGTTGAGGGCTGAGATTTTCTAAAGGATCTTCTTAAGGATTCTTTAAGGATCATCACAGCATTCACTGCAAAAAACGGTTAATCGTATAGTATTTTTGTCTTGTTTCTAGTCAAAATATAAAAAAAATTCTTAAATCAAGATACTTTTACTAGACAATCAAAATGACGTAAGATATTTAGTCTTGTTTCAAAAAAAATAAAAAATAAAATAAAATAAAAAACTAAATTAAGTTAATTTTGCTTAAAACAAGTACAATTATCTGCCAGTGGGGGAAGTAAAATACTGTTGTTTTAAGAATGTTTTACTTACCCCACTGGCAGATAAATTTACTTGTTTTAACTTAATTTAGTTTTTTTTTTTTTCTGGAAACAAGACTAAATATCTTACATCATTTTGATTGTCTAGTAAAAGTATCTGGATTTAAGACAAGACAAAAATAAACAAGACAAAAATACTAAGTAAGAGAAGCCATTTTTTGCAGTGTTTAGAGACCAGGGCCCGTATTCATGAAAAATCTTAGTGCTAAGAGTTGCTCCTAGTAACAAAATTCTAAGAAAATTCTTAGAAATGTGGGTGTTTCCTCTTAAATTTAAAGAAAAGATCCTAGTAAAGAAAAAAGTAATTCAGAAAGCATCTTAACCCTTAAAAGAGGTCTTAAGCTCCGAAATTGTTAGGAGTACGGATGAGGACTTTTAAGAGGCTTAAGAGTTTCTTAAGCAGTGGAGAAAATGGATGAAACATGAAGAGGGAGAAGAAATGTGGAAACAAGACTAAATATCTTACATCATTTTGTTCATTTCCTATAAAATATTGTCTAGTAAAAGTATCTGGATTTAAGCTTATAATAAACCCTACTTAAAAAGACAAAAATAAACTGTGTCATAGCTAGCAACGGGGTCAGCCCCGCCTCCTCACTAAATAAAACTAAGTAAGAGAAGACTCCTAGCTAGAAATTTTTAAGCTAAATTAGGAGCTCTTTGAGAGGATTCTTAGAATCTTTATGAATACGGGCCCAGATGATTTGGATGTTTGCTGTCCTCTCCACCCTCCGTTTGCTCTGAAAGGAAAGCGGCTGTGCTGTAATCCCTCCGGTCAGGCCGGATCGCTTTCCTGTCCGAGCGCTAATCAGCTGATCAAACTAACGAGAGTGAACGGTGTGTGAAAACACTGATTCAAGCAGACAATACACCACAGCCTAAACCAGTTTCACACTCTGAGGTCATGGGAGGTTAGTTCACACAGATCAATTTAGAGGTAGCATGTAACGAGAGAACAGAATGAACAATGGACAAATAAATCAGATAACCTTCAGTTGCTGTAAAACAAAAGGACAGCTGAATTCTGCAGAAATCTCTGGAAATCTGGGCCTGTTGACTTATATCCTCATGAGTAAATATTGAAATACTTCAGATACAACAGTGTTGGTGTAAACTATGGCAGGGATTCTCTTTTTTATATTTAGTTTAATTTAATTTAATTTTTAATTTAATTTAGCCAAACCCATTTGACATTAAATCTCAGGGGGACTTCAAGTAAATATTTTAAGTTAACATTTCAGTAATTTAACAATACATTCACATGTTCACCATTATCTCACATAGTCACGTGACATGCAGATAAACAAATGCAATTTTTATTTGAGTTTCATTTTGATTTTAAAATTACTTATTTTTATTAGTTCATTATTATTACCGGCATTATTATTATTATCATCTATCTATCTATCTATTTATTTATTTATAGGATTTAATTAAATATTAGCTTTTCATCAACTCATAATCCCCCTAAATCCATTACAAACCTCAGTTTGGAAAACCATAGCTTAAATAAGATATATTTGTTTGAAGCTTTCAATAAATGCATTCATCAATACAATTGTGTTTGGTCAACCAATGCATTTTACGGGCACATTTTCTGCATAATGTCTCTAAATGGTATAACTGGCTGCGTTCCTAGTTATTATAGATGAAGATTTTCACATGGTCTCTTGCGGAGCGGCAACTTGAATTACTGCTCTGCCAAACAACAACACAAACAACACCAGAGCAATTAATGTAATCTGAACCCATCTGACAGGAGTTCATTTAAACTGTTCTGATGAATTAATCTAAACCCCATGTCTGTATCGGTTGCTTTCAATTTCCACCATGCCAATTAGTTGATACAAGCTATAAATGAGCCCTATGAACTACTTCTTGCCGTCTTCAGGCTGTGAGACTTGGCACTCACTCCCCATGATGAGCATTTATTAATAATGAACAGACTCTGAAACATTAATGCTTAACCCTGGCAGTGGCACCAATTCATTTGGACAGATGGATTGAGAAGTAAACACTATGAATGACAATGATACTGTCGACCAGCAGAGGAGCCAGACTGAACACAGTGTGTGAGACCCGACATACATGCAGAGGATTTGATAAAAGCCACCCGACAAAGCCAAATGAAAAACAGCATTCAGTCGCAGACTGTCATAGGCCAAAGCGATTAGGACAATAAATTCCGATAGATAGCTAGATAGCTAGATAAATGAACAAATAAATAAAGTCAAATTAAAAAGCTCTGAAAGCAAGTGAAAAATCACAAGGACAAACAAAAAAACTTAACAGGGAATAATAACTCAAATTTATCTTCCTCAAATAAACCTATAGTATGACTTCATAAGATTGATAATATAATATATATTTTGTAGTGCATGAATTTTTTGGACTAATTTATTATTGACAGCTGTGCTCGCTATGAATTGTTGCACAGAAAAAAATCTGTGTGAAGATATTTTCTAAATAAATAAAGCCACATTTGCTAGTGAAATGCTGCTATAGGCAAAAATCTTGCCAGTGGATAATTACTTACATTTGTGTCTCATCCTCACATAAACCTAAGACTTTAGAGATTTCATAATGTATAATATTTTTGTGTATGAGCCTTCTGGACTAATTTATGATTGACAGATGTGCTCGCTATGAGCAGTCCAGAAAAGATCTGGGTGAAGATTCTTCAAAAAATACATACATATATATAAATACCATAAGGGTTTGGGATGACATAATTGACAGATAAATTAATTTAATTTGTGGCTCAACTAAAGCTTTAAAGTTAAAAATTAAAATAAAATAAACACATAAGCTTTAACAGCCACTTAAAATGTTGCCAGGGCACGTAAAAAGTGAATTACTTACATTTGTGTTTCTTCTGCACATAATTATGTAGTATGACTTCAGAACGCATATATAGTGCATCAGTCCTCCGGACTAATTTATGATTGACAGATGACAGATTGACAGACACCATTAACTGTTGTGCAGAAAGTATCTGGGTGAAGATTTTTCAAAATTAATAAACTACAGTACAGTTTTGGGACGACACAAGGGGGAAGTAAATTATAGAATTTTCATTTTTGACTGAAACAAAGTTTTAAAGTTGAGTAGAGGAAAATCTAAAATGCCTGACAATGAATTTACACTCCTGCTGGGAATGAGAATTGAGATGTCAACAAAACAACACGCAGACGGCTTCAGACTCCAGCGGGAGACTCGTACATCAGAAAACTAGAACTGTCACAGCTAACACACTGAAACAGGAAGAAAGCCTGCAACTCAGCATTTGCACATACCTGACCTCATCTACCCTCTGCACCGACATCCTCCTCTCCTCTTGCATCACACATCAGCTGCATTTCCCCAAAACTTCACGATTCTGTTTCCTCTCAAGCACTGACAACAATTGTCACATTATGCACCACTAACCGCCTCATAACCCACTCAATAAGTAAAACATGATTTACTAAACCATATTACACCCACCTCTTATCAAAACAACATTTCATTGTCTCACTAATCATTTAATTACACAGGCCCGGTGCAGCTAGTACTCTCGGGTCAGTATGTACTGTAATTAGCCGTACGTCAGGCGTCTAATTGACACTGTGCACTGTAAGGTATCATTCAACAGCAAGCATGTAAGAATCTCAGGTTACCACTGTTCTAGTCTCAGACGGCACACAATTCCATGATGCACACCAAAACGGCAAGAGCTGATTGGCTGATACTGCACAGCTGCCAGGCATTCCATTGGTCACTTTACATGTCAGTCTTCCTGAATAAACAGACAGTTCTTGTCCAGATAAACTGCACCAGACATTATGCTGACAGCAAGACCAAACACTGTTCTGATGACTGTGCAACTTCACTGCGTGAAAAGGAATATTTACACTGGTAAATGGAGCAGCGTGAGAGCAGAGAAGAAAATGCCCCTGGGAAGAGGGTAATTAAAGGGTCTCTCTAGATCGAAGACTTCATCACATTAATCATGTAGTGACTTAACTCACACGTAACGTCAGTGCACTAGATAAGAAATATTAATGTAAACTAATTCTGCTGGAGATTTTCTCAGAACTAACTTCACGTTTCTGAGCCATTTTCTGAGCCGCACACTATTTTGTATTTGTTATAACATATGTTATGAGTACTCATATCAACTCATACCATATGTGCACATGCATCTACAGGTGCATCTCAATAAATTAGAATGTCGTGGAAAAGTACATTTATTTCAGTAATTCAACTCAAATTGTGAAACTCGTGTATTAAATAAATTCAATGCACACAGACTGAAGTAGTTTAAGTCTTTGGTTCTTTTAATTGTGATGATTTAGGCTCACATTTAACACAAACCCACCAATTCACTATCTATTCCTCAGAAATGTGTCGTTGGCTTTTCTATTTCATCTTATCTATAATGCCTGATAAAGCAGCATTTATGAGCGCGGACGGTGCTGCTTTGTGTACAGCGCTAACAGGGAATTTTCCTGAGGGAAACCTCTATATTAAACCTCTCCTAAAATGCCACCTCGTGGCAGAGAATGAATTTGCATTTCCAATAAGCCTTTCATGCCACGGTTTATGGTCAGATCAATGCAAATATCGACTCATGTTTTTACGCAGCAAACACAGAGTTGTAAATGAGAAAGACGTTAATGCGCCTTCTAAAAATCTAAACAATTAAGACAGTAATATTTATTCGTTTTAAATTAATATAATAAATTATATGCTTGATTTATCCCTTTTCATAAAAATGGTCTAAAAGGCTGAAATGCTGTTGTATAAGATTTTTGTTTTTGTGAAAACCTGTATCTGAACTGTAATTCATGTCATTTTATGGCTTAATACTGTATGTTACCATAGACATTGTCCAACCCCGCTCATACTGTGTTCATTTTACTTGTGCAGCTCTTAAAATGGGTCATAAATTGCCTTAAATATCAACAAATATGAAGGAAGGAATTTTATTTCACTATTTACAGGGTATCTGCAGAATTTAAAAAAATAATAATTGTGTATTGAAAATATTTTTGATTTACAGTTAGACTCCTATCTGATTTTCTATATTTTTTTTTTTAAAAAAAAGGTCTTTTTTTTATTTGGGCTAGTTAAATACATTTCCGTGCTACCAAAATCTGAAGAGTACCTGCCCGAAGGGCTACCAGGGATTTTGACATTTTGCGAGCCCTGAAAATACATTTGTTATGATAGGCCTACATATTTTTTGATATTATATAAAACACTGAATATAAAAATATAAACATTTCAAAATTATATTACATATGTATTATGCTGAAAGATTACATCATAATAAAATAAAAGTACGTTTATTTTAATACATATATATATATATATATATATATTAAATCACTAAATACATTTTTTTATAATTTGATAGCTTTTTGCACTTTAAATACAAAGATAACTTTTTTAAATACATTTTAATATGATATTATATACACATTTTTGTGATTTTTTTTTATAAAACAAATATATAACATTTTAATATAGTATATTATGTTACATATATGTTGTAACATATTTGTTATTGACACACACACACACACACGTGTGTCACAAATTTCATTGTTTTAGATTTTATATACTACCTCATAGTTTATCACACAAAACATGAAAAAGCCACTGAAGATGAAAATAAACACTTTTATACCCTATTAGTTTTGATATTATAATGTATGTGTGTACTATCAGTCAGATAGACAGACATACAGTTTATTGTCCCTGGATACAATGCCAATAATGCATAATGCATAACTTATACATTCATAATATAAACATACTCACCCAGTTTCATGAGTGAAGCCAGCAGAACCCATAATGAAATCTCAAAGGGGAGCCTGACGTGATCATAATCCAAAGACAGAACCGGGAAGGGCTTCTTGTACTGAGTAGTGTTCCCATGATTCTGGGTCCCCTGGTCATGGCTGTCAGGGGGCTTTATGTGATTGGTGCCGATGTCTGGAGAGCTGGTGCCCACCAGGAGCCCCAAGACGAGGAGGAACATCTTGAGCTCCATGATAGTTGCGCGTTTCAGAAGATGAGAGGGAGCCTCTCCAGATACACGAATAACACGATATTATCTGACCAAGTCTGTCAGTTCTTTAACTAGCTCTACTGTGAAGTTTCGTTTGAATCTACTGGGTAATCCCTGGATCATTTTCTGACTTCTTACTGACTTAAATCTAAAAGGCTTTTGGGTTTCCTACTTCCTGGCTTGAGTAAAGCAGTTAAACCGAGCAGCACACCCTCTCCAGGTGAAGCAAACCAGGAAATATAGACAGGTAAGTGTGTATATACCTGCATATAAACCAGGAAATATATACGATCAACTCAAATATTTGGTGTGAGAAGATTTCCTCAAGGCATTACACTGTAAGGTGTTCATTTTCTTCCTCCATCATCATCATCATCACCACCAGCCCCTCAGAAACCGCGTGAAAAGGACACTCAATGACAAGTCCAAGACACTCCTCATCGATCAAAATCAGTCCTCAAATCACGTTTTCTTCATCTTGGTCGTTGTTATCTTCTGATAGCATCGGAACCGGCTGTCCTGTCCCGATCCGGACGACAAGCAAAAGTCGCTCGAACTAACGGATGACGTTGCTGTATTCACGACAGCGTCACGCGAGGTCTTCAGTGCTCCTTAAAGAACTTAAACGATGTCTTTTAGCGCTAACACTGGCCATTTCACACACACCGACTCCTTTTTCCATGTCTGCAATGCGTGATGCGGAGCAGATATACGTACCTCTCTAAGAACACACCCTTTGGGCAGGTTTTTACAAGTCAATGGGAGGGGTCTCTTTATTGGACTGCAGCGGCATCCAGTGGAGAGGAGGGTGAGTCGCTGGGGTTGCCAGATCACGTTTTTTACCGCCGGACTAATTAAATAAATAAATAAAATAAAACCGCAAAATAAAATAAAATATATCTGTCTACATTTACTCACACTCATTTCGTTTCATACAGTGTAAGTGAATGGGGATTGGTGCTGTCAAACTTGAAAATGACAACAACAAAAAAAGCACCATAGTAATATTTCCTGCAGTTACTCATGTCGTTTCAGAATCATATGGTATTACCAAAAAATGGTAATTCTCTGTGTCAATTAAAAAAAACACAAAAAAAAGGAACACCATAATGCAAACACCGCAGTTGTCAATATATTTCATCCATTTACTCCATAGGACGGTCTTTCTTCAGTGGAGTCACTCATTTCCATATAATGATATGGGGACTATCAAGCTCCAAAAAAAAAAAGTACCATAGTAGTCAATATTGCCTCCAATTACTCACACTCATTGTCATTACAGTATGAACTTTCTCTCCTCAATTGAACACACACACACACACACACACACACACACACACACACACACACACACAAAGCAGGTAACACTCTTCATTCTAACATTCAATGAAAGTAAATGGAGACTGGCTTTATCAAGTAAAAAAAAAAAATCATAGTAGTCAATAGAGAGCACTGTATGTCATGTGAAGTCATTTGATAGCATTATATGATGAAAAAACAGACATTTAAGTCATTTTTCACAAGAAACCTTGTCTTCTGGCAATGTCGTTATGTTATAGATAGTTGTGAAACATGTTGCATGACTCTTATTTGTATGGTTTTTCAGTAAATAACAGTTTTGCTCATCACATAAAGCTTTCAGAAAGGTACTTGTATGCTATTTTATAAGGAGCCCTTTTTGACATTTTGAGCTTGAAAGCTTGAGTCCCCATTCAGTTTCATTATATGGCAAAGAGTGCCCAGAAATCAGAAGTCAGTCAAAAGTCAGAAAGAGCTTTATTGCCAAGAATGTTTGCACGTACAAGGAATTTTAGTGTCACAAGCTTCCAGAACACAGAGACAACAACAACAACACACAGATAAAAATAAATAAAAAATAAGATGTGAATAAAACACACATATTTATAATATATATTTATATATATATATATATATATATATATATATGCAGTATACTTGTTCTTGTATACTCTTCGAGAAACCCGCCTGTCCTGCCTCGGGTGAAATGTATCGCATTTAGGCTGCATCTGGCAACAATGATGATCAGGTTCGATTTCTGTTAATTTTTTATTATGATGTCTTATATATTATTTCAATAAATGCAAAAAATCTAAATATGTATAATCTGAAATCTCTGTCATGATTTCGGGCTGGTATGTGATGAGTTTCAGTAGCCCCTCACTGCAGAACAAAGATCCAGGGGGCGGGGTTGGATCCACATCCAGGGGGTGGAGATTGGTAGGTTTAGGGGTGGAGATGGGTGGGTTTAGGGATCAGGGGGTGGAGACGGGTAGGTTTAGGTCTATGTAAGGTGGGAGGAGTTGGATCTAGATCCAACTCTGCCCCCTGGATCTTGTGTTCTGCAGTGAGGACCATCTCATGAGTTTTGGTATCGGTGTGTTACTGTCACGTATATCTGGCAACCCTGCTTGCCGTGTCAGGATGATTCAGTCAATTCAATCAAACTCGTGGTTTATTGTTCCCTCCTAATCCATTGTTAGTCATACAACACTAACTGTGCTGCTTTCCAAGAATCAGTGTGGTTCCCTCCCTCTATCCTGTTCGTCCATCACGTCTATATATCGCAGTTTCACCGCACAGAGCCGCTTGTCCTTCAGTCTCAGCTGAAGGGGACTCAGTACAGATCCAGAAAACTGCAATGCAGCTCGGCACACAGCCAGGAATGTGCATTTTGCGTCTAAATTACTGTTATTGGCTCTAAGTCATATGACAAAGTGTTTTTAAATGAAACCAAGTGAACTAACATGCACCAAAATAGCCACGAGACCAACTAGTAGTTTCATAATCCTCTTGCTGACTTGTGACCCGACTGTCTACAAGTGGAACCACAACTCAGATAACTATAATCATGAGAAGGGAGAAGTTAAAATGACTCACTGGTATACAAAAGATCTACTGTATCATGCATTTACCTGCATTGCTTTTATTAGGCATCATTAGACACAATTAGTTTTGGCCCCATGTAGCCTATTCACAAAGATTGTTCCCAAAGGAATAATGAGCTGACTGTCTCTTACTGTATTTATATCTTTGTAAAAATAAAACATGTTCTGTCTAAACAGGACATCCTGTTAGATGTAAAACACAACTGAATGAATAAACAATTACTATCTACATAGTGAAAGGAACAGAAACCTGAAGGACAAAGATGCAAAAGGCCATAAACTTCTTCAAAGGAGGCCAAGAAGATTTGATCATAATTATTCTTACTAAAACATATCCAGTTTTCACAACAGAATTTATATACAGTATATATATATAGGCCTATATATAAAGAAGTTGTATTGTGTGTCCAGATGTTTTACATTTGATCCTGGAATGAAATGACCTTGTATGATACACAGTAACAGTGCTTTATAATTTTAAACACATTCATTTTGAATCAATGTTTTAAATGTCATACTTGCATACTATATAATTTGATCTTGTGCATCATACAAAAATATAACTGCCCTTGATTCAACCTACAACCAGTAGACGTCTTGACCTGAACGATTAAGAGTTTTCTCTGTCCTGCAATCGTCTGTTTTCTGTTGTGGCTGCTTGAGCTTTTCATGAGCTGAACTATCCCTGCGATGCCAAGCTGCATCAAACACAGGACACAAATAGACACAAGCTGGAGCGGTCAGAGAAATAACATGCAGATTTTACTGAGTCTTAAATTCATGCTGGGTTTATTCTTGTGACTTGATTATTATATTGAATTCAAAGACAAAGAGGTCTAACATGGTGACCAAGAATGTCAAAACAATCCTAACCTTACATTACAGGCAAAACTGGTTTGAGGCAGGGTTTTTATCGTTAGCTAAAACTAAAACCTTTTCAAACCTTTTCATTATAAAATTATAAAAATAAGATCAAATATAATAAATATTTACTGAAATATTAAAACAAAATCAAATCAAATCAAATTAAAAAATATATAATATTAAATACTAAATTAACATGAACTACGTAAAAGTAAAATCTTAAAAAATGTCATTATACTTGAAATAAAAAATATTAACTGAAATATTAAAAAATAAAAAAATACTTAGAAATAATATTGTAAATTATGAAAATAAAATATTTAAAAAAATACTTTTATTAAGGCAACTTTTCTCATTCTAGTTAAGTACTAAAATAACTAAAAATAAAAACCATCTAAAACTATATATATATATATATTTTAAAACTTAAACCAATAAAAAACAAACTAAAACAGAAAACAGAAAAAATAATTCAAAATATAAACAAAAAATATAATAGCATATCAATAGCATATCAAGATAATAAAACATCACTATTAGGCAGGTGGAGAAAATAAATAATATTATTTTAAAAGGAAGCTAAAAATAAAAACATGCAAATAAATAATCAACATTCACTCCATTATCTATTCCATACTTAGAGACCTGTAGGTAATATATTGATATATTTTACTTATTATTTTTTATTATTAAATTACAAATGTTTTTTTTTAGAAAGACATTGGTTATAAAATCCATGTTTATATGTACTTTGTATTGTGAATTTTGAGGGAAAAAAGTTGAAAATGTAAAATGTTCAGTTTTGTGAATAACATTAAAAAAAGTTGAGCACCAAGTCCCAGAGTTGCATTTTTGTAATATTCAGTCAAAACTGTCTTCTATTTCCAGGATCGTGGAGGGTTGAATGGAGATCCTCAGGGACGCGAGGGAAGAGTTTCTTTACAAGGCCTCCGACAGGAAATGAAGAAACATCCATGTGACATTAGATATGAGGAACTTCTGAGGACTGTTACAGATCATCTTCAGATGAATACTGAGTATATGAGGTTTGTGAATGTTTTGCATGCTTACTAATATCAGACAGGCATTAAAAGTGCTGCCAGCTCACATGTCAATCATATCAATACACAGTGAAATATGTCTTTGTTTTTGTGCACTTGTGGTTTAAAAGTGTGGTTAAATATTTTTTTCTTACTAAGAACAAACATCGTGACTCGCATGCAAATAACATTTACTGTAGATTCTTAAAAGCAAACAAGCTGCAATTTAAGCTAAATCACTCACGTAAGAGCTGTAAAACACGCCAGACCTTTTCCTCGTGACCCATATTGAGGTCAAATGGTTGTTTTGAAGTGACTGTTTTTTACCGCAGTATTCTTGCAGTAAACACTGAATGGTCTGATTTTCTCCACCATTACAGAAACAAACCCACAGAAGAACACGACGTCAAACATGCAGAAATGAAAGGCATCAGATCATATTCAGCACAAACACAGTTATCGGTGAGCTGATCTTATTAGACTCCTAAAATAGTTACTATTTCATCCTGGATCAAAGTGAAGTGTTTAGATGACATCATGAACAATTATGACAAATGTCACTTTAAATAAATGTCTCCGCCACTAACAAACAACATTATTATATTCATGCTGTAATGTCTGGAAAACATCATAACAGCATATGCATTGGTGCAAGAGTTAATGACATTTAAATCTTCTTCAATAACAAACTATTTCTCAACCAGGCCTGAATGTTTTCACTAAGTTTTGTTTTGTTTTTAAGTATGCAGAAACAGTATGCAGCATGCAATGATAAATGTTTCAAATATTATCACATGACCTCATCATGCTGCATGTTTAATTCGGTGAGTAAAGTCTGATTATCATCTAAACATGCTATTTTGCATTTTAACCATGCAAATCTTTTGACAGTATGATCTACAAACTTGCGTTTTTACCAGGTTTGTTTATCACAATGGAAATAGGTCACACTGAGTGCATTGCATTGTGGGATACAGCATGAGCACTGTTATATGTTTTACGTTCATATGCATGTATAAACTGTGAATTCACATACTGTGCACAGTGTATAGTAAGTATAGCATTTTAGTGTGATATTTCATAGCCGAGACAAGCTCTGGAAATAATTACTCCACCTTCCCCCAAAAAAAAACAAAAAAAAAACAATCGAGCCAAACTTTTGAAAATATCTTTGAAGACAAATTACAAGAATGACTGAAATGTAATTTACAGAACAACCCAATCAATGTACGCTAATGAAAATGTGCCTGGATTTCATGAGGACACAAATTTGTATAATAACATGGGTAGCAGTATTCAATTTGAAGGTGGTTTAAGGAACTGCCTATGTCCCCGTAATTCAAAAGGCTTAAAAAACATACTAAATGGTGTTTTTTTGAAAATCTATAAATGCACAAGTCTCCTGTGAGGGCTAAGTTTAGGTGTAGGGTTGGTGTAGGGCACACACTGTGTGTGCTGGCAATAGCACACACAGTTTGTTCAGTATAAAAACCATTACTATGGAGATGCTGTGTGTGTGTGTGTGTGTGTGTGTGTGTGTGTGTGTGTGTGTGTGTGTGTGTGTGTGTGTGTGTGTGTGTGTGTGTGTGTGTTTTATTATCTTACACTCATTAACCTCAGGTAGCTTCAAATGAATTCAGGATTTATTGTCCTCGTTCAGATGATTTTGTTGACCACAAATCATTCCATTTAGCAGAGATTGTGTTCTGGATCTGCACAGCATAAAAAGTACAGTGTGACGTTTGTATAAAAGTGAAACATGTTCATAAATAATGTGATGAACTGCCTCTGTGCTTCCTCTTCTAGAATGCCTGTGTGATTTTTAGAGTCAAACACATTCAGCCAAAAAATTATTAAATAAATAAATTTAAAAAATCAAGTAAATGAATAAAAGTTAAAAGAAATATAATAACTTTTTAAAAAATATTAAAAAATATATAAAATGCAAAATTATAATATTATGTAATCATATTTATAATATATAAAATAAAGACTTAAAAGGAAATTGTGTAAAAAAATCACAGGTAAAAATAAAAAAAATAGATAGATCTACTTAAATGTGATGTGTATGTTTGTCCAGCAGATGGCGCTGTTGACCTTTGGCCGCTAGTTAAATGATGTAAACTGTGGTCAAACTCGTCAAATCAGCTAAACAAAATCACTTCTCTTTCTCTGATCGCCCTACAATCACATGTGCTCCAAATCATCCTATATTCCTGTTACTGACTACTTCAGGAGTTTTACTAATCAATCCACATCAGCAGTAATGTGCTCTGAGCTAAAAACCAGACAACAGCCGTCGGAGCTGAGGATCTGGAGACTATGATGCTTAATTGTAGTTTGTTTGGTAACAGTTAGCAGAAAGTGTTTCTTTGTTCCAGGCAGTCAGACCCCCAAGCGTGACCCGTAATACTCACCTTATAATGATGAAAGATGCCTGAAACACATCTGGTTCTTCAGGAAAGGGGCGGGAAAATCCTCTGAAGTCTGGAAAACATGCTGAAGGAGGGAGAAAGCTGCTGTGATCCACTGTAGTGTTCTGAGATATTCAGTCTTATGTAAAAACATCAGTAAAGGTCTGGAGGGGCTTATTGCTTATAGAAAAGAAGAAGGGACAAAAAATATGATTAAATAATGATCAAAAATACAGTACAAACTGTACAATTGTGAAATGTTATTACAATTTCAAAGAAGTGATTTGTATGGTAATATGTTGTAAAATGTCATTTATTCCTGTGATCAAAGATTAATTTTCAGCATCATTACTCCAGTCTTCAGTGTCACATGATCTTCAGAAATCATTCTAATATGCTGATTTGTTGCTCAAGAAACATTTCGTATCATTACTATTGTTGAAAACAGTTGTGCTGCTTAATATTTTTGTGGAAATCGTGATATAATTTTTTTTCAGGAGTCACTGATGAAGTTCAAAAGTACAGCTTTTATTGGAAATATAAATGTTTGCATCATTATAAATGACTTTACGGTCACTTTTGATCTATTAAATGCACCCTCACTGAATAGAAGTATTAATTTCTTAATATATTAATATAAAACATAATCAATCACAGGTGTGTGTTCATAAGCATTTTACAACAGCTCTGAATCAGCATGAACTATCTGTTTTACAATGCTGAAAAATTAACTAATTACAAACATATTTAGTTTGCAAAAGGAAAATAAATATTTGTTTGCATTTTTGAAGATGTCCACTAGAGGACCTTCCTGTTTAAGTCTGCGGATGATCTTTAAAATCATCTTTGGGTGAATTCTAAACAAGTTCACCCTGAAATTAATATTATATTTACTCACCATCATTCCAAACCCATATGCTAGTTTTTTTTTTGTTTGTTTTTTCTGTGGAACATACAAGGAGAAATGTTTGAAAATCTTTCATTTTGGTCTTATTGACCTTGACGCAGACAGCATAAAAGTATAATAAAACCAGTCAATATGAGTCCATCATGCAGTATATTCCATCTCAGTCTGTGTGTTATATCTGTTTATGTTTATAGCAGCACACTGAACACAGAACTAATTAGCAGACAGTAAAGTGTGCAGGTTTCATGTCTGAACGCTGTAAACACGCTGGAGCTCGGAGTCACTGCTGAGATGCACATATATAATTCACACGGGCAAAAGCGGCTCCTCCATATATTATTAAATGAAATAACCTCTCATTTAGAGCAGCAGCGAGGACAGCGTGTAAAACAGAAGGTCCACAGCGTCAGGGATCTAAAAAAGAAAGTGCAAACGCAGCATGAGAACAGCTCGTATGGGAACCTATTGCTGCTCTTTCATTGTCCAGAACAATGATAACAATTAACTTACTGTCCGCTTATATGCTGGCAAGACGTTTCACCACCACAAAATTGGATGAAACGAGGGGTAACTGCTATAGCAGTGTGCTGTGTTATTTTTAAAACTGCTAAACTAGACACTGGGGCTCCGTTCCAAAACTGCCTTGCATTGTGATAAGCATTTTAAAATAAATAAAGAAATGCAACAAACAAATAAATAAACTTTTATATATATATATATTTTTTTTTTTATATATATTACATTATTACATATAATAAATATTATTTATTTATTTATACAAATATACATAGCAAAAAAATAATTTGAAATAATACAAAGATTGTTTAGTACATTTTAAAAGAAAATACAATTTCAGTCTTTTTCTTTTAAAATTTCACGTTTAATTCATTCAGTGTTACTTGTCATTCCTTTGCAATTATTTGTGAAATTTACTAGCAATTTCTCAGTGAGAATTGTTTCTAAATAAAAAAAGAACTACAAAATATTTCAATGTATATACTATATTATATATTATATTTTATAAAATGGTGGGGATAAAATATGATTATATTATATTATACTATATTATATTATATTATATTATATTACATTATATTATTTTATATTATATTATAAATATATTGAGTGTATTTATATTTAAATATATGGTACATTTTAATTAAATTTATATAGCCTGCTCTATATATTATTATATAAATTAATAAATGGTTACTCCACTGCACACCTCGGATCACTTCCTCCTCACTCTTCACCTCAACATGATTCCTGACACAACACATACTCCTCCACATGTCATCTTTCGACATAACCTACGCTCACTCTCACCCTCCCGGCTATCTGCTATGGTTTCATCTTCGCTTCCTCCCCTGAACAGTTAGCATCTCTTGATACTAACAGTGCTACTGATACTTTCTGTTCCACTCTTACATCTTGTTTAGACACTGTCTGCCCCTTGTCTTCCAGGCCAGCCCGTACCACCCCTTCTGCCCCTTGGCTGTCTGATGTTCTTCGTGAACATCGTTCTAAGCTCAGGGCTGCAGAAAGGGTATGGCGCAAATCACAAAATCCTACTGACCTTTATGTGTATCAGTCACTCCTCTCTGACTTCTCTGCTAATGTCTCCACTGCTAAAAGGACATACTATCATAACAAAATTAACAATTTGTCTAACTCTCGCATGCTCTTTAAAGCATTTTCCTCGCTACTTTGTCCTCCTCCTCCCCCTCCTTCATCAACTCTAACAGCTGACGACTGCCACGTTCTTCATTAATAAAATTAAAACCATCAGTGCACAATTCTCCACACCACAATCTGTCAAGCACATCTTACCAGCAAACATACACTCGTTCACATCCTTCTCTTCACTCTCTGAGGCAGAAGTCTCCAAACTCATCCTATTTAATCATCCTACTACTTGTCCGCTTGATCCTATTCCATCTCATCTCCTTCAAGTCATTTCTCCTACAGTTGTACCTGCACTCACTCATATCATTAACACATCCCTTCACACTGGAGTTTTTCCTTCAGCATCTAGACATTTAGACGTATAACCCCACTGCTTAAGAAACCCACCCTTAACCCATCTCTTTTAGAGAACTACAGACCGGTTTCCCTTCTTCCTTCCATTTCTAAAACACTTGAACGAGTTGTGTTCAACCAAGTCTCTGCCTTTCTCACACAGAACAACCTCCTCGACAGCAACCAGTCTGGTTTCAGAAGTGGACATTCAACCGAGACTGCCTTGCTGTCAGTTGTTGAAGCCCTAGGACTAGCAAGAGCGGATTCCAAATCTTCAATACTTATCTTGCTGGATCTGTCCGCTGCTTTTGACACGGTTAACCACCAGATCCTCCTGTCAACCCTATTGGTAAAGGGCATAACCACACTCCAGTGGTTTGAGTCTTACCTCTCAGATAGGTCCTTCAAGGTATCTTGGAGAGGTGAGGTTTCTAAGTCGCAACATCTAACTACTGGAGTGCCTCAAGGTTCAAGGTTCAAGGTTCTTGTTTATTTGTCACATACACAATCATACAGGGTATAATCAGTAGTGAAATGTAGGTCAGGACAGGTCTGCTCAATGGACAGTGCAAAAAAAAAAAAATTTAACATAACACAAGAGAATATATATAAATATAGGTAAGAGTAAGATAAAAAATAAGAAAAAAAATAAAAATAAAATAAGGAGTAAAATGTGCAATGAAATAAAATAAAATGTGTAATACAGTTACTGTGGATTTAATAAAATAATTATCAAGAGGAATGTGCAAAACAGGTTGTGGATGTACACATGCAATGCGGATGATGGAGAATAATGAATGTTTTTACAGTTTATTAAATTGAGCTGTAGATGTTATGAGCTGAGTTCAGGAGCCTGACTGAGGGAAGAAGCTCCTCCTCAGTCTCTCAGTTTTTGCCATCATGCTCCTGAAGCGCTTGCCAGATGGCAGTGTGATGAAAAGACGGTTACCGGGGTGATTTGAGTCCTTGATTATTTTTGCAGCTCTGCTTCTGCAGCGTTTGAGGTAGATGTCCTGCAGAGAGGGGAGGGCAGACTCTGAGATGCGCTCAGCTAAGCGCATGACTCTCTGCAGAGCTTTGCAGTCCTGATTTGTGGCGTTACTATACCACACTGAGATGGAGACACATCTCAGGGCTCAGTTCTTGGACCACTTCTCTTCTCTGTCTACATGGCATCACTAGGTTCTGTCATTCAGAAACATGGCTTTTCATATCACTGCTATGCTGATGTCACTCAACTCTACCTCTCATTCCATCCTGATGATCCGACGATAGCTGCTCGCTAGTGATGCGCGGGTCGGGTTTTTTTCCAACCCGCGGGTCCCGCTTTTATGAAATTATTTGGCCCGCCCCAGCCCGCCCCGCACCACTGTATCTATTTTTACAACCCGCCCCGCCCCGCACCCGCGACCATTAAATAGACATACTAGGCATTGTAATGTAAATGAAAACAGCCTTTATTTCAGCCTGAAAGTGCTTGGAAACATCACTCTGTAAACTGGCAACAACATACGATTATGAATATGAACCATAAATCAGGTCATATTAATAACAAGATAATGATAAACATTTTCAACATTTACAAAGCAGCGTTTGTATTCATCTAATAGGCTAAACAATTTTTTATTTCAGATTTGTATAGGCCTACATTTTACAGCCTACTCTACATAACCACTGAACTTTTGTTTTATTTAACACACGGAAATGTTCATTTAGCGTTTTTACGTTCGCTGTGCAAAAAAAGAATGGCATCCACTGTACCGGGGTTTAATCTATTACACCTAGACTCCAGCACCCGGCCAGCAGAGCTGAATGTGCGCTCACTTGATGCGCTTGTGGCTGGGAATGGGATACAGAGCTGCTTGGCGCTTTCGTGACGTGTCACGTGACGCCAAAGGTTTGGGGACATCAAGCAAGTTACGTTGCTACGTAGGCCTTCGTATTGTAACCTTATCAAAGAACCTAATAAAATATGAAAATAGATATTCCCAAATATTTAATATTGGCTATAGGGAATTGCACGCAACATACATGGATTTTTATTTTTATTTTTATTTTTTAATGACCCGCCCCAACCCGCCCCGCAAATAAAGTGACAATTTCTTTACCCGCCCCAACCCGACCCGCGGGGTCCGCGGGTTATGAGACAACCCGCGCATCACTACTGCTCGCATCTCAGGTTGTCTAACAGACATTTCTTGCTGGATGAAGGACCATCACCTTCAACTAAACCTTGCCAAGACAGAACTGCTTGTGGCTTCAGCAAACCCATAATTTCATCACAATTTCACCATCCAGTTAGGCTCATCAACCATAATTCCTTCAAAAACAGCCAGAAACCTTGGAGTTATGATTGATGATCAGCTGAATTTCTCAGACCACATTGCTAACACTGCCCAGTCCTGCAGATTTGCTTTATTCAACATCAAGAATATCAGGCCCTTTCTTTCGGAACATGCTTGTTCAAGCTCTTGTCCAGGCTGGACTATTGCAATGCTCTCGTGGCAGGTCTTCCAGCCAGTTCTATCAAACCTTTACAATTAATCCAGATTCTTAATTTTTAATGAACCAAAAAGAATGCAAGTCACACCTCTGTTTATCAATTTGCACTGGCTATCAATAGCTGCTCGCATAAAATTCAAGGCATTAATGTTTGCCTATAAAACCAGCACCGTCTCTGCACCCATTTACCTAAATTCATTACTTCAGACTTATGTGCCTCTAGAAGCTTACTTTCTGCAAGTGAACGTTGCTTTATTGTTCATCCCAAAGAGGCACAAAATCACTTTCACAGACTTTTTCATTCAAATGTTCCCTCCTGTTGGAATGACCTGCCCAACTCAATCCCAGCAGCTGAGTCCTTAGCCATCTTCAAGAATCAACTAAAAACACATCTCTTCCATCTTTATTTGACCCTCTAACTCTAGCACTCTCTATTCTAATTCTATTCTTATTTGAGACTTGTTATAGCACTTGCAAATCATTGCTCTTTTGTTGATTTTGATTGCTTCCATTGTCCTCATTTGTGAGTCGCTTTGGATAAAAGCATCTGCTAAATGACTAAATGTAAATGTAAATGTAAATTATTTATGTATTCATATATTAATTTATATTTGTGTGTGTAGTGTGTATTTCTAAATATATACACACAAATATACAAGTGTAATAAAATATTTTTTATACAGATTTATGTATTTTACTGATATCTTCTGAATTCTATTGAATCAATTAAAGTATTTTTATAATCAACATTTCCTTTTTTTAATGAGCTTGTCCCAATGCATGACGGGACTGAACTCAGAAAGGCAGCATCATTAAGATTCCTACCATGTGGTACAGGCATACGATGCCTTCAAATGTTGCCTACGTAGGCAGCTCACTAGGCTGACAGAGCCGAGCCTGTAAGCCGTCGAACATCACAAGAGTTCAGGGTCTCGCGGATGTTTTCAATCAAACCGCTGCTGAGTGACGCCCGCAAACGCCCGCTCTCACTGACTCCCCACATAAGAGATGCTCTCGGGCCACAGCTATAAACGGAGCTCTCTTCATCACGGCACGACCGCAATCTAAACAGAGGCATCCTCTAAACATAGAAAGGTAAAATAAAGAGGAAGATTTCTATTTGTGGAGGTCGTGTGCTGAAGGGTGAGGCTGGGATTTATAGACGTGTTTTATATAGTTGAACACGGACAACAGGATCACTGCGAGCTGTTTATGAGAGCACTTCTCACAGAGGCCAAAAGGTTTGGAGACACCATACCTACGAGTGGAGCGAACAGTCGGCTGTTTATGGGTAACCCAAATACTAATAAAACACAGTAAAGCCCTGTCTCTGCGTTTTACACTCTCAAATGGGCCAAGAGGATGAAGTTCTGAGGGGAAAAGAGACTAAAGGTTAACATGAACTGAGGAACTGTTACTAATGCATTCATTAAACATAGTTCATTTATGTGGAACGTGAACTCTTAAAAATAAAGGTGCTTCACGATGCCATAGAAGAACCTTTTTGTCTAAATGGTTCCATAAAGAACCTTTAACATCTGAAGAACCTTTCTGTTTCACAAAAGGTTCTTTGTGGTGAAAGAAGGTTCTTCAGATTATAAAAATGTAAGGAAGAGAAGACTGAATGGTTCTTTGTGGAACCAAAAATGGTTCTTCTATAGCATCACTTGAAGAACCTTTTGAAGCACCTTTATTTTTAAGAGTGTGAGCAACGAATAAAAATCAGGTAAATGTGCATGTATATGTTATTATTATTATTTTTAATTTTTTTATTATTTTATTTTTTTTCAAATCATATTTTGACACTTATTAGGGAGATTTCAATATAACTGTAATCACATATTGTAATATAAACAATACATTTGCATTTATTTTAAAACAATTATGAAAAATATTTAATTAAATTAGCTTTTTAAAATTGTTTTAATTATTAAAAAATATTTCATTCAATTATTAATTTTAATTAAATAAAATTGTCTATTTATATAAAATTATGTATAAAATTATATATTTTAAGATTCCATTTATTTAAAAATATTTCATTTCATTTAGTTATTTAAAAAACTATGAAAACATATTTAATTAAATGTTTTTTTAATAGTTTTAATTATTAGAACTTATTTCATAATTTTTTTAAAATATCATTAAATAAAATGATATGTATTTATATAAAATATATATATATATATATATATATATATAATATATATATATATAATATATATATATATATATATATATATATAATAAAAAATGTAGATTATAAATATACTATTAATAAAATACATAGATCTAATTTGAAAAAGAAATACTATTTTTTAATATTATATTTGCATATTTGTGTGTATATATCCATAAATACATACTACACACATATAAATCTAATATATAATTAATATAATTATATATAGTTATATTATTAAATATATATATAATGTGATAAAATTAAATATTTATATTAAACATTTGTTTCAATTTATTTAATAAAAAGTATTTTAAAAATATTTCATTACATTTATTTTAGTTTAAAAACAGCTATATTTTGGACTATATTTTCTTGTTTCAAGAGGTGAAGTCTGTCAATTATGTACCAATAACAGTATCATGGTTTTCAAACAGCTTCCCAGAACTCAAACATACAAAGACTGATGATTTAAAATACAGAGTTCATAGTACTGAATATGTCTGAAATGGCCAAATTGGGAAAAAAATGGCACAATTCAAATTTAAGCACATATATATTTACTGAAATCCAACGAAAATGCTGATCACGACTGGTGTTTCTCAGTGTGCACCGCTGCACATCAGTGAGAGTGTGTATGTGGCACGTGCATCAGAATGAACAGATATGAGAGAAGACATGGCTTGTGGGAAAAGCAACACTGCGGCAGACAAACATGACATATAAATATTGCATTAGAAGCCCCTTGAACGGGCTCCTGCGTGACTAAATCAGTGCAGGACCAGCTGCCTCACTGCATTTATTAGGCCTCTGATGCATGAAGCACGCTTCTGAATGCACTTATTATATATGATTACTGACTGTCTCCAACACTGCAATAACAATACAGTACAACACTGTGAAAAATCTGATTTTTGAATTGTATTGGCCCATAAATTATTACATCCCTAAACAATAAGCCATATAAATATTCATTTATATTATTTATTATACATGTAACTATAAAAACTTGGTCTCTAAAAATAAATATAAAATAAAAATATATATTTCATAATATAATTCAAAATGATAAATAAATAGTACAATATAAATAATATATATATATATATATATATATTTTTTTTTATTATTATTATTTATAAAAAAATAAATAAATTTGACAACATTTTAGAAATAATGGCAGAATTTTTATGTTGTTTTTTTTAGGTTAACTATCCCTATAAATTGTCTGCATGAAACTTTAGTGAAGGTAAGATTTTTTAAAAAAAGGTAATAGAGTGTAAAAGACTGTGATTTAGTTATCGCTAGCTAACCTTCAGATGTGTCTCCTGTGGTTTGAGAGCCAGCTCTTCTTCAGGACGGTGACTGTGTTCTACATGATAAGGAGCCGCTGGAGAGACTGCAGGAGACCTGGACCAGACCCGAGCACCGCTGGATGCTCTCCAAAACCACACAATCTGTCCTCCACTGCCAGAGCTGCACTGAGCACACGAGACGAGACGGACAGCGCCAAGTCATTATAGCACAGTTATTCATAAAAATCAACTAATCTTTTCTTGACAGTGAATGTATTACATCCATATACAATAATGAATAAATGAATGAATAAATAAATAGTGTAATATAGTCATTATATAAAAACTATTAATGAAAATCAACAAATCTTTTCTTGATAGCCCCGTGAATGTATTACATCCATAAATAATCAATCAATCAATGGCATAAATATAAAGTAATTGTGGAAATATTATTCATTAAAATCAACAAATCTTTTTTGAATAGCCCCATAAATGTATATTCCATCCGGACACAATAATGATTAATTTATTTATTTATTAATTGTGTACTATAAAGTCATTATAGCAAAATTATTAATTAAAATAAACAAATATTTTTTTGAATAGCCCTGTAAATGTATTACATCCATAAGCAATAATCATTCATTAACAAACAAGCAAAAAAATAAATAAATACATGTAAAGTCATTCAAAATCAACAAATGTTTTCCGAATAACCGCAAAAATTTCCTACATCCCTAAACAACGATCCTTATAAATATTTATTATATATAGTATAAATATTAATTTATTTCACTTGCAATTTTACCACACACACACACACACACACATTTGTTTCTGTGAATTGTGGGGACTTTCCATAGACTTCTATTACTTTTATACTGACCAAACTATATTTTAAACCTACCCCTTACAGAAAACCTGTTTGCATTCTTACACTTTCAGATAAACATCATTTACAATTTTTAATCATTTTTTTCCCTCGTGGAGACCGCAGGCCGCTCCACACAATGTCAAAAATGTCAGGTTTTATTATCCTTGCGGGGACATTTGGTCCTCACTATGTAGCATAAACAAGTTCACACACACAAACTATGCCATATACACTTATAAATTATCTAAAAATAAATGTAAAAATGAATAAATATTATAAGAAAATATTTCTCTAAGACCTAAGATGTGCAACATGACAAACATTGTATTTAGATTTAAAAAAATAAAAAAATACTTAAAATAAAAAAGTCTTTAAAAATGTAAAAAAAAATCCCTCTTTATTATCTTTGCAGGGATTTTTTTTTATATATTACTATCTTTTCTAGCAAACTAAAAAACTAATAAAAATTAGAATTATTTCCACCAATCTTGGTATATTACAGGCACTTAATGGGCTGAAGCCTGCATGTCATTAATATGAAGGGAAACCCCTGCTACAGTGATGACCAATGATGACACAATGAGAGAGAAAACAAGAGCGATGGCTGGAGTTTGTGGAAATGAAAGTGCTGAGGGCACATTTGGCAGAAATGAGACACATCACAGAGGACACTTTGCTCTCAGTGCATGCGGTCAGACCGAACACAGCTATGAGTAAAACCCCCTGTCCTGAGAACAGCTGTGTGTCTGACACCTTGAGACACATTCTTCCGTCTGTCTGTCATCACAACGGAGGAGTGGATCCACCTCAAATATTCCCCTCAAATTCAGATTCCAGCCCAAAACATCATATTCTCAGGTCCATCTGAAGCTCACAATGAAGGCATTGTTCCAGACGAGACCTCGAAGAAGATTAAAGCACAGTGTCTCGAGCTGACTGCCGTTTCCCAACGACCTGAGACACAAAAACCTGCCCAAATTATTTAGATGTGGCTGAGAGAGCAGACAAGTACAATTGGCCTCGGTCGCACTTTTGTGCGGTTATAAAACAGATCTGTATTGTTCGGTAGGAAAATGTGAAGTGTTGTGAGCTGACGTCAACTCCTGAAGAGTGGGAGACTGAGGCTTTTGTCATCGTGTTTGTTTGTGTCTGTGTTTTTGTGTGCTAGAAGACAAAGACAAACAAGTACTTGTGCAATCACAGTTTGACTGCAGTCCCGTTTTATAAGCATTTAAAGAAACAAGTCTTCAGCAACAGACTGGAGATAACCTTAGCAAGTTAGTTAAACATATTTATAGCTGCTACCAATAACATTGTTTTTAGGAATAATCCACCCAAAAATTAACAATTGTTGAAACTTTACTCACTCTCCAAGATGTAGATGAGTCTGTTTCTTCATCAGATTTGGAGAAATGTAGCATTGCATCACTTGCTCAGCAATGGATCCTCTGCAGTGAATGGGTGCCGTCAGAATGAGAGTCCAAACAGCTGATAAAAACATCACAATAATCCACAAGTAATCCACACCACTCCAGTCCATCAACGACTTGTGAAGTGAAAAGCTGAGTGTTTGTTAGAAACAAATCCATCATTCAAAAGTTTTAATGTTTTAATTTAAAAAATATATATAATTATTATATAATATGTAATACAATTATATAATAATTAATATATAATATATTATTACATATTTATTTTTAATAAAAAATATTTTGTATTGTTTTTTTTTTACATTTATTTTATAATGTTTTATATTTCAGTTAAAATTAATGCTTAAATATATAAATTATTATTATTATAGATTTGATTTATGATATGTTTTCATTTATTTATTTATTTTTTTCATTTAAAGAACATTTAAAAAAAAAGATTAATAAATGCATGATGTTTCCAAAGTTAATAAATAATCATATTAAATTATTGTGATCTCAGTACAGTTATTTTAAAATATATATATATATATATATATTCAGTTACAGTTTAAGGTAATCCGCCATTAAAAATAAAAATGTTAAGTCCAATAATTGCACAATGTCTCCAATAAAATATAGATGTATGTATAACATAATATTATATATATATTTTATTTATGATATTGTATTTATTTTATTATTTGTTTTTCAGTTTAAGGAAATGTTAAGTTCAAAGAAATCTTTGCTTGATGTTTCCATCAATGAGTAATCGTGTTAAATTATTATGATTTTTGCCATAATCGAGCAGCCCCAGAATAGTGAATGTGCCGTTCACAGCGTTCAGGTTGATGTTGATTGAGTCAGCACCTCGTTAGTGTGCATTCGTCAACCGATGGCCACTGCAACATTAATTACCCCAAACGACTGTTTTATGCGTCTCTCTTTTCTTTGTGTTTTAAACGAGCTGATAGAGTCGCAGGGCAGCAGAGAAGTCGAGCATGTTCATGGGTCGTCACTGCCGGGATAAAAATACTTCCCAAAATAATTTATTCAAGGATTCCTTTTCTAGGTCACATTTCCACGAGAGCCACAGCACTATATTTACAGAGGCTGTTTGAGCACTGGAGGAGTGACACGTCTGAACAGTTGTGTCTCGTTTATTAACGCCGCTGACACGCAACTTCAGCCTGATATCTCTTTTAGCTTGCTTTTAAAATACAGAGAAGTCCAACTGCTCTGAGCCCAACCTATAGGAAAGAAACAGAGTGATTCTTTAGCATCTCCTAAACAGCAATGCAATGAAATGGAGGGAAAATCCAGGCGTAAGTCTGTCCTCTAAAGTTTCCACACAAATCTTAAGGTGTCAAACTGCTCAGATTTGGCAAGATCCCAAAAGCAAGGGTGTAGAATTTAGTAGAGATGCTATGATGTATCCCTACCAATATCCAGCGATTACTAAATTGTCCCAAGCAATATTTTTGATCAAACAATTAAACATATGTGTATGTAACCATTGTTGTGATTTCGGCCGCAATGAAATAGGTCATAAAATGAATATTATCTGAGAAGTGAAAGATATACGCTAGAAAACTGCATGCTTTCGAGGGCGTATATATATAATACATGTGTGGAGTAAGAACATATAAGAGCCAATGTGTTTAAAACAGCTGTTTCTGTCAATCAAACAGAAATTGAACATTCACTTCAATGTATGAAATGACTGGATGCTTTCAGCTGATTTCTACTGAACTGTCAGCAACTGAACTGCAGCTCAAACTATTTCAAATATAGTGAATTAAGCTACAAACGCCATCATAATGTACAATATTTCCATCTAACCTATATTTTGAGGTGCAGCTCGTCAGATTAATGGAGTTTTCACTAGTTAGCGGTTACCTCAACTGAATGTGTGTTAGATGTTATCTTTGGAAAAAAAAAATATTTGTAAACATCATACATGAATAAACATTTTACAATTGCTGATTACTTCACATTACCCCACATTAGTTAAATATACCGTAACTTCAAATGTTAGTCTATATTGGAAATTATTTCTCTTATTTCTATCATCTCATTAACCAGTGTTTGGAGCAAAAGATCTAACATTAACAGGGTACAGTGAATATTGTAAATGTTGTTCAGAAAACCTAAAACTTCAACTTACTTCAAACATTGCTGCCAACTTTTGAGTTTAGCCTGGAGTGAGAATTATTCAGGAATAATTAACAAGCTTGCGATTAAGTACATGTTATTTTTTCTCAATTTTTCTAAACTAAATTATACATGGACAAAAGTATATATAAAAGTAACAACTGATTTGTATAGAAGTTCATTTTAGACCATTTTTATAATAACCTTATATCTATACATTTTATTAATTATAGGCTAATAAAAAGAGCAATTATGAGTGAATATATAATAAATGTAATTTTTGCAAAATTCTCTCTAGTGTATATTTTTCTCACTAGTTTATGGACACTCAATGGATTTTCTGCTGTTATGTGACAATGTTTTCTAGCTGCTGTCTGTTCACAGTTGAAACACTCATTGAGTGGCTATGAGACACTGTATACATTCAGCAAGTTGTAGTGTATCTTTCAACATGGATTGATGTTCATTCATTGTTTATTTCATGCTAATTAGAATGCACTCCTGCTTCACTTGAACTAAGGCAAAGCGGGAGCGCACGTGAACTGTCAAGCCACTAAAGCGCTCCAAAACTGTATTTATCATTTGAAATTCTTAATAAAACTAACAGAATTTGAATGCTGAGACTTTGTGTCCTATTATCAAAAGTAACCTGCTCTGTCTTGTCTGTCAGAGCAAAGTGTCTTAAGTTTGAGATTGAAATAAACACTTTTTTTCAGTAAAGAATATGAAATAGTAGCATATTAATTATTGGGGTGGCACACGGGGTGGCCGATCAGATGTCAGGGGTGTCCAGTGCCACCCTGGACACCCCTCTGGCTCCACCACTGGTAGCAGTACTGACAGTGTCGTGTAAACACAACTGTGTTGACACGACACTGTCCTTTAAGGGACAGTTGATTCAAACTCGTGACTTTGATCATTCAGTTCAATTGTTTCAATAGCAAAAAACAGATCAAAAGAGCTTAATTTTCGATTTTCGTCATCACTTGTAATGATTTTAAAAAGCACGTATAGTGATGGGTGAAACAAGCTTTTCCAAACTCTGAGTTAGTTTAATCATTGCGTCACAAAATGATTGCACAGGGTGTGACTAAATTGGTAGAATGGTGCGAGAACAATGATCTTGTCATTAATACAAGTAAAACAGAAGAGATTATATTTGGGTCTACATCTGACACTAATATAACGCCTGTTTTTATTCATAATAGAAAAATCAGACAGGTTAAACATACAAGTATTTAGGAGTAATGATTGACAATATGTTATCATGGAAAGATCATATTGATGCTCTCTGTAACAGAACAAAGCAGAGAATATACTTTCTTCATCGTCTTAGGTCATTCGGAGTAAGAAAGCAGATTCTTCTGTTGTTCTTTATGTCTGTGATAATGCGTGTACTGCAATATTGCAACTCCATTTGGTATAGGAGATTGTCTGTTATGCTAAAAACAAAGTTGTTCAATCAATTAAAAAATTTGCTCAAGGATTGTAGGTCAGCCCTTTGAGAAGCTATATGACTCAGCTTTTTATAATAATTTGTTAAGATTGGCTAATAATATAGTTTCTGACCCTAATCATGTCCTGCATAATGAGTTTGAATTATTACCATCAAACCGGAGGTACAGAGTCCCAAGATTTAACAAAGTTAGGCTGAAACACTCTTTTGTGCATCAGGCAATCCTAGAGTTGAATAAGAAACTTAATCAAAAATCAGGAGTATTGTGAACATGGTGTAGTTGTATAAGTGTAGTAAACGGGTATAATGTAATGTTTAAGGGTGTATAATGTGTTTTGTTCTTGTATGGATGAAGTGTATGTTGTTGTTTAAAGGATGTTGATTGTTGTAAACATAGATACTGCTATGCAAGAAAAATTTCAGACCCGTCTGACAATAAAGTGCTATATCATATATCATATCATATCAAAATGATTCCCTGTTTCGAATCGCTCCAATCAGATCGCAAATCATTTGATATAGATTGTGTCTACGAACCCGCTCCGAAGTTCCGATCTAAATCAAATAATTTGCGATCCACACTCAGAAGTCCAGATCTGAAATGATGGTTCACGATTCATTATTCAGATCAGGACTACGGAGCGGGTTCGCGAATCATTTTATTTTTATTTTTTTTATTAAACAGTACAAAACATTGAACCATTAAGGCAGTACAGTTCTAAAAACAAAACAAAGAAAGAATACACAAATACAAATCCCTTTAGAAAATTATGGTTTTCAATTATTATTTTTATATATATATTTTTTTTTTGTATAACCACAGTTTTAGGGTACTACAAATACCATGGTTAAACTATGATTAGTGTAGCAAAATCATGGTTAATTTGTGGTTGCATTGTTTAACTATATGTTTTTTTCCACCTTAAAGGGATAGTTCACCCCAAAATGAAAATTCTGTCATTAATTACTCACCCTCATGTCGTTCCAAACCCGTAAGACCTTCGTTCATCTTCGGAACACAAATTAAGATGTTTTTGATGAAATCTGAGAGCTATCTGACCCTCCCGTAGACAGCAACACAACTGAAATGTTCCCAGGTCCAGAAACGTAGTAAATACATCGGTAAAACAGTCTATGTGACATCAGTGGCTCGACTTCAGTTTTGCAACGCTATGAGAATACTTTTTTTTGCGCAAAGAAAATAAAAATAACTATTTACTCAACCATTCTTCTGCCCCGAGTTACGTCTTCTGACATTTTAGAGAGTATCACAACGCATACGCACACTTTCCCCTAAGCGTAAACAACACTTAATACGCAGATTACGTTCATGCACACGCTTTCCCCCCGAACGGAAACAACGCTGATTACATCAAATACGTTCTTAGGTACTCTCCAAAATGGCGAAAGACATAACTCGGGGATGTATTTACTACGTTTCTGGACCTGGGAACATTTCAGTTGTGTTGCTGTCTATGGAGGGTCAGATAGCTCTCAGATTTCATCAAAAACATCTTAATTTGTGTTCTGAAGATGAACGAAGGTCTTACGGGTTTGGAACGACATGAGGGAGTAATTAATGACAAGGTTTTCGTTTTGGGGTGAACTATCCCTTTAAGAGGAAACATAGGATGAATATAGAGATGTTTTTGTTCATGTATGTGAAATTTAGCTAGCAGGAAGCAAATAAAGAAGTTACATTTTCCTATTTTCTCTTTCGAGTAGTCAAACAATCCAAATAAAACATCTTTATAACAGAGAGAAAAGTCACTTACAAAATGAGATCTGATGAACATGAAAAATATTCTGACCAAAATGTCTCTGTGTGGGTACACTGGCAAACAAGTGAATGAATCTTCCTCAGAAGAGACAAAAACAGCAACTCACTTCAATGTCTGACTTGTATTATAATTACATCCATAAGCTTTTTGTGAAATTTGGATTAACTCATTAATCTGACCTCTTGATATTTAAGGAGATAACTCTATAGTTTTGGACATCGCAATAAATAAATAAATAAAACATAAATAATAATAATAATAATAATAATAATAATATACACAAAAATAAACATTGGTTAGGAGACATATGAAAAGTGACTTTTGATGTCAATGTCATCTAACCTGCATATTTTATTTCAGAGCTATGAGTTTTCAGTGTAAATTGAGTTTGATCTGATGCCACACAAAGCCACCTCAGAGAACTTAAAAGTGCATGAGTCACGTGGACTATTTTCTGGTTCATTTATGGTGCTTCTTGTCCGTTTTGGAGTATGACAGACAAGGTCCGGAGCTGAAAACAGCAGATCAGAGGCTGCAGTGGAGTCTGAGCCTCAGTGGGAGTCGTGGCTCCAGACCCATAAAACCTAATAAGAGCTGAAAGCCCTCAGTCAGCAGCCTCCAGCTCCGTCTCAAACACTGAGAAGAACCACCGGAGAGACCCTCACATCAGAGGGAAAGCCCTCAGTCAGCAGCCTCCTGCTCCATCTCAAACACTGAGAAGAGCCACCAGAGAGACCCTCACATCAGAGGGAAAGTCCTCAGTCAGCAGCCTCCAGCTCCGTCTCAAACACTGAGAAGAACCACCAGAGAGACCCTCACATCAGAGGGAAAGCCCTCAGTCAGCAGCCTCCTGCTCCATCTCAAACACTGAGAAGAACCACCAGAGAGACCCTCACATCAGAGGGAAAGCCCTCAGTCAGCAGCCTCCTGCTCCATCTCAAACACTGAGAAGAACCACCAGAGAGACCCTCACATCAGAGGGAAAGCCCTCAGTCAGCAGCCTCCTGCTCCGTCTCAAACACTGAGAAGAACCACCGGAGAGACCCTCACATCAGAGGGAAAGCCCTCAGTCAGCAGCCTCCTGCTCCGTCTCAAACACTGAGAAGAACCACCAGAGAGACCCTCACATCAGAGGGAAAGTCCTCAGTCAGCAGCCTCCAGCTCAGTCTCAAACACTGAGAAGAACCACCGGAGAGACCCTCACATCAAGAGCCCTCACCAGCCTCCGACCCTCACATCAGAGAGACCCTCACATCAGAGGGACCCTCACATCAGAGGGAAAGCCCTCAGGGACTGAACAGAGAGCAGAGGAAGGGACAGTCCAACACAAACAAACCCCTGCATTTCCTTTTCCCTCCACCTTATCTTCCCTTCATCCCTCGCTCATTGTTCCTCTCTGTTATTGTGCTTGTGCTGATGCAGCTGTGAACCTCTTACAGACTCCACGTGTGAGCGAGAAGCCCGATCTGCTCAGAGAAACAGCATTTATGGAGCTCTTCTGGAGGTTTGTGTTACAACGTGAAAACTCACAGCCAGGTTTATCATGTACTTAAAGGAATAGTTTTATTTAATATATTTAATAATTGTATTTAAATACATTTAAATATTTTTTCATTTGTATTTGTATTTTTTTATATTATATTAATTATTACTAATAGATTGAAATAATAATAATACATTTAAATAATAATCACATTTATTATTCATTTATTTTCATTTACTTTTCATGCAGTTTAAATTACATAAATTAGGAGATTAAAATGCAATATTTTTCATTTTTATAGAACCTTAATAATAATTTAATATCTTTTAAAGTTATATTTAAAATTTAAAATTAATTGAAACAATTATTGCATTTACTAATAATTTAATTACAATTCAATTAATTAAAATAAAAATAATATTAAAATGTAATTAATTTTTCACACCACATGATCATTTAAAATGAAGTATTGAAGGAAAAAAGGTGATTAAAAATGGTGAAAATCTTAGAAACTTAGAAAGACAGGATATTCAGATTCTCATATATGTTCATATAGGTTTTAAAGTCAAATCTTAACGTTGAAAAAAAACATCTAGACAGACAAATAGACTAAACATTTATCTTCTTTTATCTTTTAATAAGATACAGAAATAGATAACATGAAATATTTTGGGGAAGTTGAGATTTAAACTATTTTAAAAAGCAACTCACTATGTCTTTTTTTGTAATTATTATCCATGCAGTTTTCATGACCACATTAATTAGGATATTAAATGGAATATTTGTAATTGTTATAGAATTGTAATAATAATTTAATATATTTTACATTTAAATATTATTAAATAATAAATAAATGTATTAATAATTTAAACTAATTTAAATTTAATCTATTTTATTACTTTTTTTCTAGAAAATTAGTGACACCAGTAAGTTGCATTGGATCAAAATTGCATTGTTGAGTGGAAAAAAACATAGTAAGTTGCATCATAAGTCACGTTTTATTATTACATTCAGAAATAATGTAAAATAAGACAAAGATTATAAACA
The DNA here is from genome assembly GCA_027422415.1 of Schizothorax lantsangensis. NCBI lineage: Eukaryota > Metazoa > Chordata > Actinopteri > Cypriniformes > Cyprinidae > Schizothorax > Schizothorax lantsangensis. The sequence goes on along the minus strand of CM049850.1, from coordinate 33,272,349 downwards.
CTATATAAAGAAGTATTTAATTTCCCTATTCTCCACAGCAAATACTTTAAATTTAACACTATTCAGAACAGGAATGAAAAATCTAATACAAACATACATTATAATGGCATTCATAATAAATGACATTTATCAGAAGCGCCAAGTCTGAGGAGATTTTTTGGGGGTGAATTAATTTGTTTTGTTGGGTTCTGCTTTCAATAGATGAATCAGCGTTTATCGTTCACTGTGATGACAGATTCAGGGAACTGAATAAAAGTGTGATGCCAGTAATCTTACTCGGGCCAAACAGGAAGTGAGCTCATAAAGGACAGGATGTGTGCCATTATTTCCTTTCATAGGTCGGTTTCAGAACCGGATGGCGTCTATTTATTCAACCCTACAATGTCCTGGTCTTTCAGGGTCAGATTCAAACACAGGACAGCAGACCGTGATTGGACGAGAGGATTGCACCAATCACCAATCACACAGCGACTCAAAGTTTCATATGAGATGTTTGAGTGCTTTTGTCTATTAAGGAGTTTGCATTCATGCTTATTGTTATGTGACTCATTCTTCTCTTTCCCACAATTCTCCTGTTTTCCTGACAGATCATTCAAAAACAATATGTAGTGTAGTTTAGATATACATAATGTGTATGTTTAGATGGACAGATGAAAAAGTCATTTGGGAAGATAACATATTCTGCAAAAACTGTTTTAAACAGTATTTTGTGGTTTATTTTTTATTATTAGCATGATTACATTAAGATATTATATTTATAATTTTTTATTTTAATATGTTTTACAATCATTTGAAACTTAATTTAAATTATAATTTAATTTAATAGTAATTAAAGTGAAATAAAATAATTGAAATTTAACTAATTTGTCAACAAAAGATATTATCAACAAAAGAAAATTAACTAGTGAAGGCAAAAAGGTAATTAAAAATAGTGATAAAACCTATCCTGCTATTTCTTTAATCATTATTAGTATGACCACATCAATTAGGAGATTGCATTTGTAATTTTATAGAATTTCATTTAATATCTTTTAAAAATATTTTAAATTTAAAATGTATTTGAATGATAATTACATTCATTAGTAATTTATATCAAATAAATTAATTGTAATGTTATTTATTGGTCACAGAACAGGACCATTTAAAATGAACAAGTGAAGTGATTCAAACTGTAAAGTAGTAAAGGTGATTAAAACCTATCCTGCTATTTCTTTTAGAATTATTAGCATGGCCACATTAATTAAGAGATTATAATTTTGTAGAATTTTAATAATTATTTAATAAATAAATTTGAATAAAACAAAATATAATTTTTTATATTTAATTTGTCACACTAGAGGACCATTTAAAAAGAATTAATGAAGTCAAAATAGTGATTAAAATGGTGAAAAACTTAAATGAAATAGTGACTATAACCACTTTATCATATACATTCCAATCAATTTTAAAGTAAAATCTTAGAATTTTAGATTTTAATAATACAATTTTAATATGTTTAAAATACACTTAAAATCTGAACTTAATTTAAATAATTATTACATTTACTAATTTAAATAAAATAAAATAAATTGCATTTAACGATTTTGTCATACCATATTTAAAATATTTAAAATAACCCAGTGAAGGCGAAAATATAAAAAAAGAGAGTGAGATTTAAAAAGATTAAAAATGGTGAACATTTTAAGAAATGGTGATCAGTTACAGGACAGGACATACAGATTCCCATACATTAATATCATTTTAAGTAAAAAAAGAAAGAAAAAATCTAGACATACAGACAAACTAACTATTAAAATGTAGAATTTGATCATTGGACTAAAACTGATGACTCTAAAATCATTCCGAACAAGGGTTGACTCAGTGTTGAACTCATGTGATTGTGATTCCCTCAGTGTGAATCAGACCAGTAGAGTTAAAGCACAGCATGATGGACAGCCGTCACGCAGCATTACCCTGCAGGCCGGTCGATCCTGTGACCTGCTGCCTTAAAACGGCCCTAAAGGTCCATCAAAGAATCCCATCCAACACAGACATTGACCAACAGGCCTCGTAACGAGCACATAAAGAGCAGCAGTGTGTCGGGCCGCGGTGTCAGAATCCACCCCTCCTCACTAAGCCTAACCAGCGTGTCACAGCGAGCCCCGAGGTTACATAAGAACCGCTTCAGACCGGCGCTTCACCCCCGAAACCTCCTGATCGAGAGCATGAAAGCCTCTGACGGGAGCCGCTGTGCTTCAAAGCCAGCGGCGGCTTTCTGACCCCTGTAATACAGCGTGGTTTCAATCAGAGGGGAAAATAAAAAAGATGCTCAATATGATTAGAATTAAGACTCAAAAGGTCTTGGAATGGAATAAACGTGTTCCCTGAGAAACAAAACAAAAGAATTACAAGTGTTGCGACACTTTGACGTGAGCATGACGAACAGAACAGATCATGAGATACACATCTGAACACCCATCACTCACAAAGATAGATAGATAGACAGACAGACAGACAGACAGACACACACACACACACACACACAGTTAGGTAGATAGATTTTGAACTGCATTTTGCTATTTCTTTTATATTTATTAGCATGACCACATTAATTAAGAGATTAAACAGAATATTTATAGTTTTTATATAATTGTAATAATTTAACATATTTCTAAAATACATTTTAAATTTAAAATTAATTTACATTTATTAGTAATTTGAATAAAAATACATTTAAATAAATAATATATTTTTTAAAAATTTAAAAATATTTTTTAAATTCTATTTTAAATAAAAATATTTAAAAATTATAAATTTAATTTAATAATATTTATAAATAAAGTAATTGACTGACATAAGCATGACAAGCAGTCAAAGAATGGTTAAAGGTTATGGACACTTGACAAAACCTTGACAAGCAAGTTTCTTTTCCTCTTAGCTTCTATTCAGTCCAGGCAGATCTGACTAAGCCAACAGGAAACATTTTGGCAGGCTGGAAAAAAACAATCACCTGGCTCCACAATTCTTTTTTCTGAAGGGAATTGTGCAGTGTTTATTATAAATTATTTATCTATGAAAATTATTTTTTAATTCAAGGGCCTTAAAGCTAACAACAACAATAACTAAATATATTTTTAAGTATATTTACGTATTTTAAATGTAAAGTTAATTTAATTACATTTATTAATAATTAAAAATAAAATAATTAAAAATTAAATGTAATAAATTTAAACCATTTAAAATAAATGAGTGATGGCCGGTGGTGGGGGGGGGGGGGAGGACAGAATATACAGAGTCCATACATTCATTTAAGTTTTAAAGAAAAATCTTAAATGTTTATTTATTAAAAATTAATATAAAAAAATGGTATTGATAAAAATGTCATAAACAAAATCTAGATAGATAGATAAAAATAAATTAAATGTAGAATTTGATCATATCAAACAAGTAGATTCTGGTCACTCTAAAATCATTTTTCTTGTTCGAGAAACCATTTTACTCGGATATACGTCATAATAGAGAAGAAATTAAGATCAATAATTGCATTTCGGACTTTAAATTCGTCTCTAACAATTCACACTAAAACATCACAATAAGCATGCATGAGAGCATCTGAGACATGCACATCCATGCCACCCTAAAATAACACCCTGTATTCCTGTTCTGTGTCCACGTTCCTGTCATTCAGAACCAAACAGTGATGAAGGTGGCAGCTCGTCATGCACCAGTGAAAGAAAAGGAGAAACTGGATCCAAATTCACAAGAACATGTTGCAATCTCCTGATCTCTTGTCTTTACAAGCCCGGTCCACTTAGCAGCATGTTTTGGAAACGCAGCAGGTGGTGAAGGTTCTCCGAGGGGCTTCACCTGCACACAGAGACATCTAAACATCACGCTGAATAAAAGAAAAGAAGCCGAGGATGTGTTTCCTGATCGGCACAAAGACCACGAGAGGCCACCGGAGAAAGACAAGACAATGGGACATGTCAAACAGACCACCAAAGTCTAAACATATTGGGGGGAATTCACAATTCAATTTATCCTGAAGCGAATGGCAAAAGCATCATTTAAATAAATGCGTTTAGAACTTGATTAAAAGAATAGTTCACCCAAAATGAACATTTGCTTAACATGAACTCAGGCCGAGTTTGTTTCTTCATCAGATTTGGAGAAATGTAGCATTACATCACTTGCTCAGCAATGGATGCTCTGCAGTGAATGGGTGCCGTCAGAATGAGAGTCCAAACAGCTGATAAAAACATCACAATAAACCACTCCAGTCCATCAGTTAACATCTTGAGAAGACAATATCTGAAACAAATCCATCAAGACTTCAAACTGTTACTAACTAAAATAGCCCTCTATCCATAATAATGCTTTCTCCAGTGAAAAAGTCATCTCGTCCAAATCAGGAAAGAAATCTGCACAGATCAAACGTTTTACTGTTTACAAGTCAAAATGCTCTTAACAAATATGTGGCTGGATTTTGATGTGAGAGACAACAGGAGATGGACTTTTTTCACTGGAGGAAGCATTATTATGGATTATGGACTCACATTTGAGCCAAAAGCAACAATTTGAAATTAAAAACATCTCAATGATGGATTTGTTTCTAACAAACATGCTGGTTTTGTCTTCTCAAGACATTAACTGATGGACTGGAGTGATGTGGATTATTGTGATGTTTTTATCAGATGTTTGGACTCTCATTCTGACATGTCTCCAAATCTGAAGAAGAAACAAACTCATCTACATCTTGATACCTGAGGGTGAGGACATGTACAGCTAATTTTCATTTTTAGGTGATCTATTCCTTTAAACTCTAATTGTTTTGCACTGGAATACTGCATGCTAAAATATTAGATCTGCTGCTGCAATGACATTAACAATTGCATGGGTAAAAGAGTTCCCTTCATGGCCATTATTAAGACAAATTTAGTCAAAACACCATGAAAACACATTTATGGATATCAATGCACACAGTGGAGTCTAACTTTAGCACATTATTTACAGTACCTAATGTCAAGATTCACAGACATCTAGATACAGAAAGATAAAAAGCTGTTTGCTCGTCGTCCAGAGGAAACTTTTTGAGACTGTGCACCTGTGGGAGCAATATATTAAGCTTGCTTTTCTCATAAAAACGGAGGAAGAAAACTAAATCTGTGATAAAGACACTTTTGATGTCTGTCTGATGTCTTGCCAAGCCTGCTCGCTTTATCAAACTTTACAGCTTAGATGTAGACTTTGGCAATGATTTTTGGCAAAGATGCAGCAACTCTTTTAGAAAACACTCATAAGGAGAACAGAGCACAGCAATAATAAATCAGCATTAAAAAGTGTGGTTTTAATAAAAACCACAGTACTGTATATACTACACATTTTCAGTCAGTAAAAGTGGTGGGAGTTGAATCATTCAATGAAGAAAAAGTGTGACAAATAGCAAAGACGTTTACAATGTTTCCAATAAATGCTGTTCTTTTGAACTTTCTATTCATCAAAGAATCCTGAAAAATTAAATATAGCACAAAAATATGAAGCAGTACAACTGTTTTCAACATTGATAATCAGAAATGTTTTTGATCACAGAAATCAATGACATTTTACAATATATTCACATAGAAAACAGTTATTTGAAACTGGAATAATTGTTCTAAATATTACTGTTTTTACTGTATTTTTGATCAAATAAAGGCAGCCTTAATGAGCATAATAATCTTGATCCCAAACTGACAGATAAAAGTCCTCTCTATCACTCAAATCAGCATCAATCAAAACCCCAAAAGTCCAGACCAAACAACACAGACCGTTGAAGTCAACAATTCAGCACACAGACATGAAGAAGGATCGTCTTCTGTGATTGTGTGTCTCAACTGAGAGATTACGAGCCCTAAACAAAACAGCATAAAGGGCACGGAGCTCCAGACCAGATGTAGACTCTAAACAAAAGAGCCATGATGGGGTTGGTAGGGAGTGTGGGGTCAAAGGTCAGAGTCCAGGGCTTCAGGATCTACAGAAAACCACATTTTACACAATGACCGCACAAACTGAGATACTCCTGAGCTGAAACCAACCAGCAAAAAAACTACAAATGATACAGTCTGGGTAAATCTCACGAAACTTGTCGAAACCACACATTCAAAAGAAACAAATGAGAAGAAGTTGAGAAAATGTGTTTAATGGAAATTAAAATTTCACAATGCAAACATGCACAATGCTTCCTTTTCTTCATGCAACATAATTTCTTTTTTTTTCCTTCCTTCATTTTGGAGTGAAATGTGACCTGCTTTCATGAGAATGTTGGTAAAATAAGCTTTTAATTCAGCAAATTTCTCATTATTAAATTGTTTGTATAGAGTTCAAAATGAGACCACATTGAAAATATGGGATTTTGTAACATTTAAACCTGTACATAAGCACCTTTTATGGCTTAAAAAAATAAAACAAAGAAAAGTTATTATGGAAAATTAAGATGTATTAAAAATAAAATAAGATTAAAAGAAAATAAATATACACTTTAAATACATTTTTCTTTCTTTCTTTCTTTCTTTCTTTCTTTTGTTGTTGTTGTTGTTATATTTAGCCTTTTCTTTTTCTTTCTTTTCTTTTGGAATGTAATGTTACCTGCTTTCGAGAGAATATTGTAAAATAAGTTTTAAATTTAGCAAATTTCTGATTATTAAATTGTGTATATTATTTATATTATGTATAGTGCAGTTTGAAGACCATGTTGAAAATATGATTTTTTAAAACATTTAAACCTGTAAATAAGCAAGTTTTAGGATACTAAAAAAAAGCAAAACAAATGAAGATGTATTAAATAGAAAATAAGATGAAAAGGAAAAATACATTTTAAATATATTTTTTTTATTTCTTACTTTTTATTGTTATTTTTAGTTTCTTATGTAGCTTTTGTGAACATTTTAATCACTTGTATGTCAAGCACTTTGGATTCTTCTTTTTTTTTGACTGAAATGTGACCTGTTTTTGTGAGATTTCACCATCTAAGACATGCTGAATCTGAGAAAGAAAGCATGTTTTTCCCCTTTCTGTTGGAGAACTTGGCTGTTAGAAAGCAAGAACTCATTAATTTTTCAAGTAAGCTGCCACATTTCCAGACCAAAAGTGTGAAGCCCCAGATGTTGTACACGCGGATCCGGAGCAGCGGGCACATGCTCAGGTAAGACAGTCTGTTTCACTGATTAAAAGGCTGTTTAGCAAAAGTAAATGAACCCCATCCATCGGTCTGTGTGATTACACGCTTGATCCTCTAATAGTCACCGTATGCTTCAAACACACAGGGCCTCAAGTGCAAAGACGCGAACGGGACAGGAAGCTGGGTTTACTGTGACTTCCTGCCCTGAAGGTGTGTCATTAATCTTGACCTGAACCGAACGTGTACATATGTGCACGTTCACAGCAATAATACAGAGAAGTGTACATTATTAATATAATTTTCTTTCCTTATCTAGTGACAGACTTGGTCAGGCAGTTTAACCTGACAATATTTGGCCATTTTAAAATGATTGTCAATGGCTGAATCCACGGACCACGGTTATCTACCAACAAACTTGTAAAAGATTACAGACATTCTTTAAATAAATATATTATGAAATAAGTTTTAAAATCAGGAAAATTCTCCTAATTACTTTATTATATACAGTGTTGACCACACTGAAAATATGGGATTTTATAACATTTACACCTGCAAACTAGATTAAAAAAATGTTTGTCAAGACAAACTAACTTTGATGTTGGCCTCACCAGAAAGTTTGCCTCACCAGAAAGTTTGAAGTAGTTTAAAACTTGGAAGTTTGAAGGTTTTAAGGCCATACAGTCTATCAGATAAATGGACAGACAGGTTGCTAGGGTGTTGCTATGCTGTTATTATGTATTCTGGGAGGTTGTTAAGGTGTTGCTATGCAGCTGCTAGGGTGCTCTGGGTGGTTGCTAGGGTGTTGCCATGGTATTCAAAATGGTTGCTACTAGGAGGTTGCTAAGGTGTTGCTATGCAGTTACTAGGATGTTCTGGGTGGTTGCTAAGGTGTTTCGGAGCAGTTATTAAGTATTCTGGGTGGTTGCTAGGAGGTTGCTAAGGTGCTGCTATGGTATTCTACATGGTTGCTATGCATTTGCTAGGGTGTTTCTATGTTATTCTACATGGTTGCTTGGATGTTACGTGTTGTTAGGGTATTCTGGATGGTTGCTAGGGTATTGCTATGCATTTTCCATGGAGTTCTGGATGGTTGCTTGATTGCTATGCAGTTGCTATGCTGTTCTGGGTGGTTTCTAGGGTGTTGCTAATGTGGTTGCTGGGTTGTTGTTGTATGGTTTCTCGAGTGTTGCTATGCAGTTCCTAGGGTATTCTGGGTGATTGCGAGGAAGTTGGTAAGGTGTTACTATACAGTTGCTAGGGTGTTCTGGGGGTTGCTAGGATGTTGTTATGTGCTATTCTGGGTGGTTTCTAGAGTATTGCTATACAGTTGCTATAATATTCTGGGAGGTTTGCTAGGGTGTTGCTATGTGGTTGCTAGGTTGTTCTTGAATGGTTGCTCAAGTGTTGCTATGCAACTAGAGTACTCTGAGTGGTTGCTAGGAGGTTGGTAAGGTGTTACTATGCAGTTGCTAAGGCATTCTGGATGGTTGCTATGCTATTCTGGGTGGTTGCTAGGGTGTTGCTATGTGGTTGCTAGGTTCTTCTTTGATGGTTGCTCGAGTGTTGCTATGCAGTTACTAGGGTATTCTGAGTGGTTGCTAGGAGGTTGGTAAGGTGTTACTATGCAGTTGCTAAGGCATTCCGGATGGTTGCTATGCTGTTCTGTGTGGTTGCTAGGGTGTTACTATGAGGTTGCTAGGTTGGTCTTGGGTGGTTTCTAGAGTGTTGCTATGTAGCTGCTGGAACATTTTATCACATTGCTACCACGTTTCTTCCATTTCAGCTAAAGCTACTCTTTGGTTCATCAGGTTTTGTTTATGTAGTTTTGTTCCATTAAAGCAAAACAGATGCAAACGATGAAGACATTCTCAAATTCATGTTCATTTGAAAAAACAAAAAACAAAAAAACAAAGTGCTCTAAATGACAGGAAAAAAATAGCATTTCACTCACAGTCTCAGACATTTGGACCTCACTGTATAAACTGCATTATAATTACCTAATTGGCACCTTGTTCTCTAGATATCAGTTTCACTATCAGCCATTGAAAATCTCATATTGGTTGACCACTAATCTTATCACAAATTGCTTATTGAGAAATAACAAGAAAACAGAGTCCAGTACCATTTTATCAGCTGATCATGAACACACAGACACTGGGCCCCTCAGTCCAAGACAAACATTATTCTGAAAGGACTACGTGATCACGACAGAGTCTAAGAGATTAGCACTACTCGATAATAAGAGACCAAACAGCTGTCTGGCACCGCAAATTACACGATGATTTCGTCACCTGCTGTGTACGACTGACGTTAAATAGATTATTCGATCCCTTGGGGAGGCGAAGCCAGCGATGGCGTCAAACAGGTCAGGGCCCTTGGCACCCCACACACACGGTGGCCTGCAGGAAGTCTGGTTTTCAGGGTCCCCCGGGTTTAGGCCAAGGGTCAGCGGTATCAGGACCAGGGTTAAATGGTGTTGGGTTTCTTCTTACAGATGTACTGTGGAGAAACCGGACCTCTGAACAACGATAGGTGCTGTACAATGGCATATGCACTTCGACCATAACCTGTCTACGGTACTGTTATCATTGAAATACTATTAGAGTTTTTCTTTTAATATTTTGAATTAGTTTTTATATTTAATTTTATTTAAAGTTTCAGTTAGTAATTTAGAAATTTTGTTTTGGCTTTTTTATATCTAGTTTTTATTCATTTTTATTTCAGTTTCACTTTTAGTTATTTTTGTACATCAAGTTAAAGGTTCACCCATAAATGAACCCTCAGACCATTCAAGATGTAGGTGAGTTTGTTTCTTACATTTACATTTAATCATTTAGCAGATGCTTTTATCCAAAGCGACTTACAAATGAGGACAATAGAAGCAATCAAAACCAACAAAAGAGCAAAAATATGTAAATGCTGTGATAAGTCTCAGTTAGCCTTACGCAGTACACGTAGCAAGTTTTTTTTATAATAAATAAAAAGAAAACAAGTCGAAAGAATAGAGAATGTTAGTGTAAGAGGATAATTATTTTAAATGAAAAGAAAAGAAGACAGAATAGATTAAGAATAGGGAATACTAGTGTTAGAGACTAGATAATCCACAACCAATTCACATGACTCCAGTTCATCTATTAACGTTTTATTAAGCCAGATCTGTAGTCCTCTATCCATAATATTGCTTCCTCCAGTGAAAAATTCATCAGGTCTGAATCAGGAGAGAAATATGCACAGATCAAGCACAGTCCAAACAGTCCAAAACAACTCTAAACAAATATGTGGGTGGATTTTGATGTGAGAGACAGGAGATGGACTTTTTCACTGGATTATGGACTCATATTTTATCCAAGGTTTAAAGTTAAAACATTTTAATAATGGATTTGTTTCTTACAAACACTCAGCTTTTGGGCTAAGTTAAGATGTTAGTCCATCAGTTAAGATGTTAACTGATGGACTGGAGTGGTGTGGATTACTTGTGGATTATTGTGATGTTTTTATCAGCTGTTTGGACTCTCATTCTGACGGCACCCATTCACTGCAGAGCATCCATTGATGATCAAGTGATGTAATGATACATTTCCCCAAATCTGATGAAGAAACAAACTCAAATACATCTTTGATGGCCTGAGGGTGATTACATTTTATTTCTGGGTCAGCTATTCCTGTAAACTAGATAAAAATGAGAAATGTTGCTTTGGCAACTAGCTGAAAAAAAAAATCATGTTTTTATATTTTATTTGAAGTAACAAGAGATTTTAATGGTTTCAGTTTTAGTTAACTTTAATGACCATGGAATGCAGTGAATGCTCCATTAGAAATAAATAATGAAACTAGAAATTAGTAAATGCATCCATGCACTGTTTTCAGAGTCTCTATGACGTGTCTCCAGACCAAACCCCTGATTTCCTGACGATCCCCCGCAGGGCGCTCATTGTATCGTCATCACAACAACATTATGGAGCTAAGGTTCACCAAACATTGAACACTAATCTAATCTTAATGCTCTCTTCATTACTGCGTGAATAACAGACTCAGACGTAGACGGTAAATCAGCGCTGAGCTCGTGAGGCTTTCTGAGTAATGTTTTCTGGAAGAGGAGCCGTTGCTGTTAGCTTATCATGGTTATCCATTTATTCAGTTATCTATTCACCATACAGATTTGCAGCTTGAACACTAAGGAGTGAAATTTGTGCAAAACAAAAAAGATCAGTCTATATTTAGATGATTAGATGCACATTACTGAGTTTAATTTCATTGATTCTCCTATTACATTTTCCCATGACTGCATGCTGACAATTGTCAGGGTTCTGTTGTGTGTGTCATCTGTTCCTGCCTCTTGTGTCCATATTTGGTTTGTTTCCTGTCCTTGTTTCATGTCATTATGAGTTAAGTATGTTCCAGCTGTGTTTGTCTCGTTATCTGTAATTAACCTGTGTATATTAGTTCATGCCTGTTCAGTTTGAGGTGGTCTGGTCTACTTGTGACTCCCCGGTGTATCTTGTCTGTCAGCCTTGCCTTGTCCTACCTTGATGTCTGATTAAAGACTATTATTTGAGTTTATATCCTCGTCTGCGTGTTCCTGTTCCTCCCTGCTGTGTGCACCGTGACAACAATATCACAGAAGCCAAAAAACAAACCCCTCCACCATACATTCTTAAGATTTAAGATATTTTGCAAATGCATTAATATACAATATGCACATATAGACATGGACAGTGATGCTGAAAAGTATTTGGACAGTTCAAATGTCTGAATGACATTGCATTATATTTTTTTTAGACCTACATCCACTTTTATTTATCAGTTTTACTCAATTACTTTTAATCAAAATGGTGTTTTTGGTGATTTTTATTTGATATATGAAGTCTGTTCTTATCAAGTTCTAGAATATCTGTGTGAGCTTGAGAGAAAATGACTATATATTCACTAAAATCAACAAAACACCACAAACACAAAGTAACGCAATACGTTTTGTTGTCATTTTCAACTCTAGATCTTTTGTTTTAGTGTTTCAAATCTAACAAACTTCTTTTGTGAAATGTACTGCATGAAATGTGATAAACTGAAAAAAATGATTAATTGAATTTACAACATTTTTTAAGGTAAGTGGTTGCAATCAATTTATTTGAGCTACATTTAAATAAATTTAGTTGACTGACTTTCAAAAAAAAATTTCATTAAATGCAGCTAAAATAAATTGTTTGCAACCATCCTTAAAAAAAAGTTTTCAGTGTATTTCCTTCAAAAAGATACCAAAATATGTTCTAAAAACGTTTTCTAAAGTTCCCATTAAGTTATGAAAACAGTTGTTCAAAAGTCCCGTTTTCACCTTTTTTTTTCTTTCTTTTTTTTTCCCAAGAACATTAACACCAGAAGCGACAGATGTCGCGCCGCGCCGCAACAGACGTCTGTCTACTGGACGCGACAAAGCGACCGTTTTCTGTCGGGGATTCGGGGACGCACCGCATCCAGTGTAGACACGGCGTAAAGGGAACATTCCGTTTTATCATTTTGCAAACATTATGGGAACGATACTTTTGAACGTTCTCTGAACGTTGTGAAACACAGACGGAAGAGGTCCATGAACAAGCAAAGAAACGTTTTTGCGATTTTGAGGACATTATTAATAACTATAACTTTGAACGAACGTTCTATTAAAGTTAATGGAATAACGTTTGTCAGAACGTTAGCCAAAGTTCTGAGAACGTTCCCTGCTGGCTAGATTTCAATAAATGATGTCCTCAAACAATAGGTTCATAATTTAATTTACTGTTTACATATTTCTAAAAAGCTTAACAGGCTATTTAAAGACAGGATCCAAAACATAGCCTATAATGTGACAACATAATGCTAAACATTGACACAAAAGATCAGCTTGTGTTCAATGAACTGAATCTTTTTTAAGGGCAACGCTGGAAATGTTCAGAAGCATTTCACTACTTAAACGTTTATGTCTCTGTTGAAAGCGACTTTTAAAATCAAACCCACCCTGAGAAATCTTCACCAGAGTAAAATGTCTATCTCGGTCTCAAAGGAACACTTGATCTCTAGCTTGATATTTTGTCACCTAATGCAATGACAATGCATGTCGCAGATAAACAGATATAAATCTACCTGTTTAAACATTGATGTCTCGAGCATTTTGTCTGTTGTAGTGCAGGTCCTCCCCCTGCAGTCGTGTTTGTGGAGGGCTCAGTTTACACTCTACCTGCCCGCCCACAGTAGTGGGATGATCCCGGTGCATCCACGAGCCTCAGTTCACACACCAGTGAACCAGTGAGAGACAGCACACGGAGATTACCGGAGCTTTCACATGTGGATACGGAGCACGACACACGGTAAGAGCTAATCGAGCACTGGTGAATAATATCAGATCACATCATGTTCATTCAGCGACTTTATGTTAAGGATCGAGTCCTGTCTAAACCGAAGTCGCGTCGTTTATTTAGTATAATCTCGTGTTCGTCTTGTCATGTGTAAACAAACGGCTGAGTTTGAAACACGGTTCATTCAATATAAACTGTCATTGATCTTAGTAAAAGATTTGATCATCTTATTTTATTTTTTTAATCGCATTTTAAATTCAGTTTAAGGACTTAGGGTATGAATCGGAGATTTATCATTTTGTTTTCGGTAGGCTAAATAATTGATATCACTGCAGCTTTTAGTTAGGTTTATGTGGATATGATATTTTGTGGCAAAGTATCCTACAAATTATAAGTTCTATGTGTTTTTTATAAGAGCGGTAACATCCTAAATGGATAAGGTGAGTTTTTTTTCTAAATGAGAAATGGTCATACAGAAACTGTTTTGAAATTGCATGAATGGAGTAATGTTGATAGTTTTGTAAACGAAACGTTTTGGTGCTTTAATAAATGTGCATATGCATAGTTCATTTTACATTACATTATAATGATTTATTTTATTTTATTCTGTATATGTGTGAATATAGTGTCTGTAATACCTTATTTAGTCTGGCTGATCATTTACTTAATGTCATTTGATTTATTTAAAACTGAGTTTTTGAAGATTTAAATCTTATTCTTAAAGGTACAGTGTGCGATTCTTGCGCCTCTAGCGGAACCAAACCGAATTGCAATAATAATGACTGGTTGAGTCTAAATTCCCATAAATTCGTGTACTCAATTAAACGAAGAACTTACTAGGATGCACCAAATCACTCATACAGTTCAGTTAGGATGCTGACTTAAAAGTCAGCAGCCTATGCAGGCAGTATTGACCAAAACACTACATTTTCAGAGGGAAATTGTTGATGAACTATGCATGACCTCTGCTCTCATTTACACCAGACTAGGAAATTATGTAAGTTTATTATTAAGTTTACACAGTGCAAGGGTGGTAAATGGTTGGGTTGCTGTTGCAGGAAAATATTTAAACAAAAGAGCAGACACCAAGTAAAGGAAAGTGAGGTGACCACATGTGTTTGTAAATGCCAGATACAGTTGCCTAATAAAAATTCCACTAAGCCAAACAGGCACAGTTTTACTACAAAGTAAGTCTTTTCTCAATTTGTATGGATTTACAGCATTAAGTTTCTGGAGTTATGTGTAAATGGATGGGTAATGCTCATAACCCTCCCCCACTAAAGACCTTACTTAGGATAGGTGGCAAACCATGCACTAACTTTCCACAAAGTCAGCAGTATTAACCACTGAGAACCAGTCTAAACACTGAAAAACTAGACCAAACGCAGAGATTTCACCTGTCCTTGAACCATAAGTGAGGTCTCTTCATACTGGTGTATTGTCTTCCAAACCCCAAAATAGAAACACGTGTCTGTGGCGGTGTCATCTCTGACGCGCCGATGCATGTGAAATGAAAACATCAGCATGATGCTCCTCTGCAGCCTTTCCTGTCATTGTGCATGTACATTGAGGTCTATAATAAATAATACAATCTTTGCAGTATTGCTGAATGCATTAGATCCAGATTATGACCCCAAATATGGCCGTACGTTCACTCCCAAAGTTACTAGAATGCTTTAATGCACACTTTTTAAGTGTCAGACCAGGCCTCAGGACATTAGCAGATCTGATGTCTGCTATGAATATATGTACAAATAATAATACATTTTATTATATTTAATTTTTCATATATACATTTATATATAGTTTTTTATTTCTATATTAAATATGATATTTTATATCATGTTTGATATTTTATGTAGCTATATATATAAATGTGTGTGTGTGTGTGTGTGTGTGTGTGTGTGTGTATGTGTATGAAAGAGAAATTTAATTGTTATTTTTATTATTTTATATTATATTATTTATATTTTTCATATATGGATATTTTCATACTTATAAGTATGAAAAGTAAGAATATATATTTCATATATATATATATAAGAGAGAAATAAATATTTGTTGTTTTTCTATCTATCTATCTATATATATATATATATATATATATATATATACTGTATATACACATACAAACATACATGTTTTTCTTGTTCTTCATTTCTTATATAATTATAATTTTATACATTTAATTTGATTTTATTTTATTTTTCTTGTGTGTGTGTGTATAAATAATTGTCTCTGTTTTCTATTTTTTTAAATGATATATTTTATATTTCTTATGTATATTTTTTTCTCTCTCTTTATGTACGTATATTATTTATATAATAGATCTAGATCTATATTATCAGACCTGAGCTGTGTGCATCTCTCATCTGAGCTGCTTTGAGATGAATAAATGTGAAAGGACTTATATCAGCACTGGGGCGGACACTCAAAACACACGAGAAAAGCCCACGGGCTGCATGCAGTGACCTTTGTCAGTTTGTATGTGAGCGGATGAAGGGATGCCCACGCCGCTCTGGAAGTGAACCCTATGTAGGGAACACGCTTCTCACTATCATCTCGGTGTGACCACATCAGTCTCAAGTGTTTTTATGCGTCCGGGGCGGAAAAGCAACAGCTGTTTTCTTTTATTAAAGCCCAAATGTTGCTCTTCCTTCAGCCGTGTATTTTCTCCTCGAGTGCAATCACGTAAACAATCATTTCCCCCAAAGAAATCATCACAGTGCTAATGTGTGGCTGCGTGTTAACAGCTCGGGTTACTAATTAGAGGCCGAAGGTTCCTCAAACTAGTGACATGCATGTCGCTCCCTATGTAGTCCTCTAGTCTTTTTCCCTTCATGATTTATTTACTCACTGCACTATTAATATTAAATGGACAAATCCCGATGCTGTGACGCTTGCGGGACGCCTGGCAGCTGTGGGAGCGGGTCGCTGATAGTCACACGTCTTGTTAATTGTCCTGGGCTCGTCTAGGTAGTGCTGCTGTCCTGCCAGCTCGGATCAGACCTCGCGCTGCCGCCCGGATCTCTCGTGGCACATGAAGGGCTTGTAGACATTGTTCTGACAGGGCCGGTAAGCAGTGATCTTTCCCTTTGCTGGGGTGGTGGGGGCGTTGAGGGGAGATTATGGGCTATTTCTGTGGCACTTTGGGCCTGTTTGCGACCAACGAGCCAGACTAGCGGCTAATGAGAGAGGACAGCTGACAGGTTCAGTGGAGGCTGTGAAGCAAGAGGAAACGGCAGGGAATCACGTGGCCTTTTTAGGCAGAAAGCGAGTGAGTGGCTTTCGCTTTATTTTTGAGTTCAGCAGTAAAGGAATGATTCTTTCCTAAATTTTAACTTTTGTCATTGTTTACTCACCAATCTGAGATATGATAGAGCAATATATGAGCAATAAATGCTTCCTTTAAGTAGAGAAAATCCTGATAGAATAGATCATTATTGCTTCTATTTGAATATTTGCATTTATTCGTTTAGCAGGCACTTTTATCCAAAGCAAATCACAAATATAAATACAAGCAATTTATCTGAATTAAAATGAAAAATGTAAATTAATCTGAATTAAAATTAGTAATATATATTTGTACATATTAATAATTGTATTTTTTTTCATAGATACTTATACTGAGGTCATTTGTTTTATTTATTTAATTTTATTGTTTTTAACCAGGAAGTAAATAGAATAAAAATATGCTATAAAATAAAACAAAACATAAAAAACCTAAAATAAACACACACACACATATATATATAGGCTAGGTTATATTAGTTTTTTTTTTCTTACATTTTCATATTGACATATGGAAAGAAATTATTTATAACATTTATTTAACTTATTTAAATATTTGAGTTTAATAATCTAAAGTAAATCTAAGGTACGTATAATATAAAAATAATATTAATAAATTATTATAATTATATATTACTACTACTACTACTAATACTACTACTAGTAGTAGTAGTAGTAATAATAATTTATTATAAATTAATAAATAAACCATTTTAAAAAATATTATATGTTTGTTAAATGTACTTCCTGGTTAAATTAAGGTTAAATAATAATAAAAAAAATCTTTCTCCTTCTATATATATTTATATTGATTTGTTAAGTGTTTTTTGTGGCAGCTGTTAGATTCAGCACAATGGATAATCAATGCAATATCGCTGGTAGTGTTTTTGTGTTTGCTGTCACAGAGTGAAAACTTGTGCCACATGACATTTGATGGTTTGATGTTAGACAGGACGACTGGAGGGGTCAGGCGTTCCTCCCCCATCATCCCATCACCCCCGACCCCTTCCACAAGTCACGTTTGTTTGTACCCTTGCCGTTAACACTTGAGTCTGCGGTGACCTTAACATGAGCCTGGCACATCACACTAACAGCCGGACCACAGCAGCTTTATCTGAGGGAACTAGAGGTTGGTTAATGTGTTAACTGGTCAGGCTCCAGAGGAATAAACTGAACTATTTTATCACTTGTGTTCCATGAGAGCAGATTATGGCAATCAAGTTAAGACTTAACCTTCCAAATGATCCGTAATGTAATCTGATCAGCGTTTGAGCAGCTCTTTCTACACACTTGCTCTTTGCTTTAGGCAGTTCATAAAACTCAGTTTTGTGGATTCTTAAAAGGCTGCATGTAGATCAGATTACTTCTCCTTCACATGCCCAGAATATATTAAATTAGTATTTCACGTCAGAGATCTTTTATTAGGGAATGTTTCCATATGCCAAACATTTGTTATGGGCACAGTAAATAGACCAAACTCCCTGTGCAAACTTTATATGCATAATAAAATCAGGCAGATCCAAACATCTTGGATTCAGAAATTAATAATTTAGACAATCTACAACAGCAGTCCAAAAGTATATTTGTTTTTTTATTTTAAGATAATTGAATATATATATATATATTAGTGCTGTCAATCGATTAAAAAATTGAATCGTGTTAATCACAGTCCGGGACTGTGATTAATCATGATTAATCACAAATTTAAAATACTAGGATTTACCTGTAAATGTGTTGAAATAAACAAATGCATGACAAACTAGTTTAAGGAAACATAACCTTTCACACTTCCGCCAGGTATGAGACATAATCCTTATTATTCTGTTATCATTATTCATTTGTTTTTATGCAGCCATTATCAGTCTTTATACTGGCAATAAAACGTTTACCAAACCACATCGCTTCAATCCCAGTATACATTTACCCAACTATTATCAAAAGTGTTTCTGAATAAATACAACAAAACATTTTCTTACGACCTTACGTGAAGTATTATGATAAAATGCATTATGAAGAAGAACTGGACCTGCTCTGCAGGTGCATTAGAGCTAATATTAGCATCATGCTTCATAAGACAATGAGATTAATAGTACACTTTTACTCAGAACTCACTTCAAACCACCATCGAGTGTTTGTAATAACCTCCTTTTGCGATCACATGTGGAATCTGGTTGTTTACTGTTGTTAAAATATGCTTTTTATAGCCTTTTATATCGCTGCAAAAATGAGCATTTCAGATGTAAGTTACACATTCATCTCAAGAAAATCACATAGAAACCATATCCTATCGTAATCGTGTGTTTATTATTTTATATAATGTATATAGTGGCTGTTGTCATGTTTATTTCTGTTGTATGCTCTGACTGAAACTCACGTTGTTTGTGATGTTACAAGCGTCTCTCCGTTCTGAAGTTGCCAGGTATACATTCCAAGTATGATAAACATTAGTAAAAGGATCTATTTTAATTTTTATTTGTCTATATACACTTTGGGCGGCCGCGGTAGATTATAAAAGTAGCCCAAAAAACCACAACCCTCCGCTCTGTAATTTTTCCCGCGACTGTATTTTCAAAATAACCCACGAACACTTGTGCCGCAGCCGTTACCCTGACAACACTGTTCACTCTACGCTCATCACACACTGACAGATAACCTTCCGCGCTGCGATGACGGGAAGAAGTTGTGGTCAAACCTTATCAAACGATTAATTTGCGTTAAAAAAATATTAACGCGTTAAAATTTTTAGATTAATCACATGCGTTAACGCGTTAATATTGACACCCCTAATATATATATATATTTAATTTTATAATTATTTTTTTATTTATTTAATATTTTTTACATTTTATTATTTATAATTTAATATAATTTGTATTATTTATTACATTTTGCAGAAATAATTTAGACAATATCCAGCAATAATTGAATCTGGATCTTTTCTAGTAAGACAAAGTTAGTTTCATACTGCATAATGTCAAGGCTTATTCAAGCCACAAACTGCTCACTTAGACAAAGATGAGCAGGCATAGGCTAGATATATGTATATCAAATACATATTCACACACACATATGCATTAGTCCTCAGGAACAGATTTTCTAAAGCTCATTCCGGCACCTCGCCTTTCCTGTCATTGCACGCACAAATCTTGTGCATTCGCTCAGGAAAAGCAAGACGTTTCCATGCCTCTTTGTGTTTTTCCTTTTCTATAATAGACGTGCACAACCTTTAGCACTTCTCAAGACAACTCCTTCACTTCCTGCCTGAACTTTCCGGCTCCGAGCCGTGGATGGAGTCCAGCTCTCATGCGTGGATTAGATGGAGATGCCAGGTCCACATTCATAGGAGGATATTTAGTTTTACTCTGGTGAAATTTATAGCCCTTTATCAGGCCTCTGCAGCGTGAAAAAAAAAGAAAGAACCAAAGCAGTTTATGACGTAACTAATGGAAAAGTAGGGTAAAGTCCACTGATGTGATGTGTGAACGCCTTAACACAACATCTTAACCCTGTAAAGCCTGAAATAAATGGAACAACAGGCAGAACATTTTTGAATCAGAGCAGTTTCTTGAAACTTTAGACAAAATATAAATAAAATCTTTACAAAAATGCAAATGTGATTTTTTTATATCATATTTGATTTATCAAGCTGTTATGGCTCATATAGTAATGATATAGTGAGAATATGGATTTTTGGATAGGTCATTACGCCATCTTTTGTTGTTGTTGTTGCTGTTTAGGACACATTTGCATTTTAACTACAAATTTACATTTATTCGTTTAGTAGATGCTTTTATCCAAAGGGCCTGTCATAGACTTCAACAATATTCATAGTATACAATGCTAGATTTATTAGAAAGTTTATTAGAAATGTGATGTGATCTGGTGAATGCCACATAGAAATCTTCTTCAAAAATAAAATAAAATAAATAATTTAAGTTTAGTAATCATTTATTTATTTTTTTATTTGATAAATTATAAATAATTATATAAAAATAATAT
Source organism: Schizothorax lantsangensis (assembly GCA_027422415.1). Lineage (NCBI taxonomy): Eukaryota > Metazoa > Chordata > Actinopteri > Cypriniformes > Cyprinidae > Schizothorax > Schizothorax lantsangensis. The sequence goes on along the minus strand of CM049850.1, from coordinate 33,251,598 downwards.
ATATGGACATATTTTTTTGTTAAAATCAACATCAAATTGAATGCAACAAATACACATATTCTTACAAATGTACTTTCATTTAAATTTACAGTAATGGGTGTGCGTTTTTATTTTTATTTTCTTTATTTACTTTTTCTTTTTTATTCCAATAATGAAAACTTTGAAGGGGAATTGTTTATGAAAAGCTCAACCTACTGCAGTTATCAAAATAGCTTTTCAGAAGTTTTTTGGACAATATTTGCACTATATAATTATAATATACGACTTTTTGTCCTCATTTTCTTTTTGCACAATGTAATTTCATGTTTTATTTCTTTGGCTTTCGAGATGAAACATGTTCCTGATCGCTTTCTGAGACTCACCTGACCATATGTGTTTCTGACGACCTGCAAATTTGGTTTAAATAATCAAATCACAAACGTCCCAGACCCCATTTACACCTGCATTCATCACTGGCCGACTGTGATCAGATCAGTGATGTTGTTAATAGCAGGTGTAAATGGTGCCCATTTGTCTGCAGTGGACGGCCATCAAGTCACCAAAGTCTCCGGCTCACATTTGTCACATTTGAATGACAATAGACACCCACCGGGTCAGTTAAGTGTCCGCCTCATAATTTGGAGAGGGTTTAGGGGGGTCTGTCATGTTTTAAAGAGGTCCCTTGTGACCCGTAGGCCTGTCATACATCAACTGCATAATGGCACTCAGGAGCTCTCTATGCTCAGGAGATCTATGCTACCTCTGTCTTTGTGTCAGTAGAGTGTTTGTGTCTGTTGAGTTTTATTGTCATGTGTTTTCGTTCTCTCTGTTTTTTTTACTAATGAGCCGCAGCATTCAGTCCAGCCTCTTATCTCCACAGCCAGAGGCCTCTATTGTCTGCGCCGATAAATAATGCAGGAGCTGGTCTGTGATGGACGTCCTGAGCCTTTTGTAGTTTTATATCGGAGTCCAACACGGGACCTTTTAATGTAATTGGGCTGCTCAGACTGGGTGGGACAGACACGTTCTGCACTGTTTGCGGGTGCTTTTAATTAGAAGCGTTAAAGTTTTATCAACTGGATGCAATAACTTTCAGTTTAAATTTATGGCACGGACTATAAATAATGTTTTATTGTCTGGAACTATTACATTATTCCAAAACATTCTAATGGAATGGAATATTTGGAATATTTAACCATTTTAAATTCCTAAATTAAATTTTCTGTTAGACAAAAAAAAGTTGTATTAAAAAGTAAACAGGTTTGCATAGTATTATTATTATTATTATTATGGTCTAAAACAAGCAGTGAATAATTTTTTTTAATATTATATATATATAAAATAATATATAATAATTATATATAAAATAAGTAATTATTATTAATTAATTTTTCTTATTTATTAATTCATATTAATTTAATTATTTAAATTATATACAACTAAATCATTTAAATTATTATTAAAGTCTAATTTAATTAATTATTTAAAAAAGTTTGTTTGTTTGTTTGTTTTTCAGTTGAGTAAAAGATCAAGGAAATCCACAAGATTTATTTAAAGTTCAATAAATGCATGATGTTTCAAAATCGCTGAGTAATCATATTAAATAATTGTGATTTCATCAAAATAACCATGATTATGATTTTTTCTTTTTATCGAGCACTATGAACGTCATTTAAGGTTTAGTGTCCCAGTAAATGTTGCACGAAAAAAAAAAAACATTAGGCAGTTTGAATCATTTTCTTTCCGTAATATAACACATTTCAGGATATTCAACCATAAATGAGGCCTTTATAATTAGTAAAATGGGTTAAGACTGTCTTGTTTTGGTCATGTTGCTGCTTTGCGTGAAGTCTTCAGTAGATCATGGCTTTAGATGCAGCTTGGACAGAAAACATCTGTTTTCTCTCTGACCTTGTTGGACGGCTGTTTTGGCCTCCCCTGCAGGCAGACGGTCTGCCCACCAACTTCACTGAGACGCTAAGACATACCAGCATGAAAGCCAGCGAGATGAGAGGAGGCTGGATTAGCAGGGGTTAATTACAAGCCATCGAGAGCTGCTGTTATTACGGAGCAGTTCAGCCCTCAAAAGAGAGAGGAGCACAGGCGACGTTTCATGTCACTAATTTGCCTCTTTAGAGCCAATGAGAGTAATACAGCCCACGGTAAAAGAGCAAATGCTCTGGGTGATGCTGTGAACGTGTGAAACAACTGTACAGTGATGTGGGACTGTAATGTTTTGAGCTTCTGTAGATCAGAAAGGTTCCCTTTTAAAAATCTGTAAAATGTTCAAAATCCAACAACTTAGTTTATTTCCATATTTTTAGTGTAGTCTCAGATTTTTTATTTTAGATGAGTTATGAGCTTGCATAGGATAAATGTCCACTTCACAAACATAAGTTGATTGATGTGGTTCTTTTGAATGAATCAGTTGAACCGATTCAGACTGAATCAATCACATGAGTCATCTGTGTGAATCAGTCAGACCACTCATTTCTTTAATGAATCATCTCTGATGACTCACTGAATCGCATACAGTTTATAGTACATATCCGCAAAATAATTTTGTTATAATAAATGGCTTATTTAATTTTATTTTATAGTTTAGAAAGTAAGCCCCTGTTTTGGGGGAGATTGGTTCCCTCCTGCTTCAAAAACAAACTTTGTGAATGTGAAGAAGTAAATTGACCAGTGTTTTATTCTATCAGTCAGTAAATCTCTCAGAGATGTGAGCATGTATTAAATCAAGCCTCTGCTCGGCTTTTATTAGCCCTGTTTCTGTCCTAAACACGGTGATCCAGCATTCAAATAGCTTTCACGCTGGTTTGGAAAGATCTATATAAGTGAGGTAATGCATTTACAAGCCAATAATAGCCTTAAGTGCATAGTGATGTAGACAAGGCTAATAATATTGTGCTAATTATGAAACATACAACTGTGTCGTAGTTTGTGCACCATATTTTGATTGCATTAACCTGACGGGTTATCCTGATGATTAGTAATGTGCTTAACTCATATTGCGGTAAATACTGGCTTATGGGGCTGGAAATATAACTAATATTCACAATGTATCTCCAATTCTCTCGTAACTTAAATAGTTTCTCTGATTTAAACTTAAATAGCAAGAACAGTGCTAGAGTTAGTTTCATTTATTGCCATGAGTCTGATAAAAATATCTGTTTTTATGAATTAATTCAAAACTTTGATTTGCACTGTCACTCAAACATGTTTATGGTTGACCCTACATGACTTTATAAATGTATTATAATGTTTTAGTAAAAATATAGGATGGTAAATATTTGTTTATTATTGTGCATTGCACATAAATGAAAATAATTGAAGATTGTTCTGTCTTTAGAAGTATTTTTATTTTTTATTTTTTTTACCAAATTTTGCGTCTATTTGGCTGGTGGTTCATCTAAAAAAAAAAAAAAACAGTTAATATATATTTGGAATATCATCAAACCAAAAGGCTGAAAAATAAAAGACTGTTTTAGCTGTACTGCTTAGCACAACTGGCTAAACAAGTGGTGTTTTCTGAGATGTGACCCCCTGTTGCTCACTTCTTTTCTGAAAGTCCCTAAATCCAGATCCATCTCATGCTCAGCACCTGTTCAGAATTCTTTCCCGGAACCTTCCCAAACAATGGCTGCTTTTCTCGGACTGTCTGACATCTGGAAAATGTTGCAGTGTCCTTTTGACTGGATTTATAGCGAAGGGCTTCAGAGGGGGTCGAGGTACTTGAGAGGTGCTGTAGTTGTATGGTAGAAAGTCATCTTAAATAAGTGCATGAGGTTTTATGTTTGGGATTTTTTTCTCCTTCAGATTTGTCTTAGCAGTTGATTTTTTTTTCCACTTTAAGTCTGACTATTGAGAAAAGTAGATTGCTTGCAATTTAGCAGCACACACCTGTTTTTAGTTGCAGTAAACAACTGCTCTTCATAGTGAAACTGGCAAACAAAGCACAGTTCTGCAGTTATTCCCATGTACTAGGTCACAGGGACATATTCACTTGAAAATGCTGTGTATTGTCTTTTTTTCCTGGGAGGGAGTACAAAAATAGCACTTTGATGCGTCATGTTTCGAATGTCTTCCTTTTCAGAATCAACCATGCAGTCAAAATTGTTTTAAGCTAGAATTCTTGCTTTGCAATCATATTCTTTAGGGCTTTTCACACTGCGCTTAACCCCGGGTTATCGTCGTTCTAAACACCGCTTTTAACCCCGGGTAAAGACACGTTTCACACCTGTAATTTGAAAGCGGTGTTAGCACCGCATTTTACCCGGGGTTATGAAACCCTGCTCCGGAGCAGGGTTAGCACCGCATTTGTGGTGTTATCCCCGCATTGCGGTGCTAAGTTTGTTCAGTGTGAAACAGAGCGGTGTTTGCTTGTTGCTGCTGGACGCTTGGCAACAGACAGCCAATCAGAAATTGAGCAGTGAGGCTCATGTCACGTCAGTAACAGGAAATGCGCGTCGTGTAAACTGCAGCCGGTGAGGAGAAATATCAAAAGACGGAAAGCGTGTGAATAGGAGACGGTATTATTCTTACGCTACTGTACAAGTGAACACTAAAGGTAGTCTCTCCACACTTAAAAGAAATTCAAAGAAATATTCACATACTTTGCTCCTTGTTTTCTTTCTTTTGTACTTTTGTCTTCGTTTTCTTGCCTTTGTGCATCTCATGAGGCCATTCACATGTCGCGCCTAAAATGCGTTTAAAACGCTAAGCGCGTCGTTTTCTCCTTCTTTCCAAAGCGCTCTGTAGCTTGCGCTCCCATGGCGTCTGCCGTTGCTAAGCAACCATGACCTGCGCTCTTCATGAAGACGCAGAAGTTTCAGCAAAGGATAAATGGATTTCCAGCACTAAATCGCTTGCAGTAGATCTGCTATTAAATTTATTTAAAAATGGCTATCCCTGCCTGTACAGCTATTATCAGCTGTTTCTCAATCTTCGCTGATCTAAAGACATACGCTGAGACATTGTTTTTAATAACTGACAAGACGCGGGAAAAGCCGTGTAAACAGGTTGCTGTTCGTCCAATCAGTGACAGTGACACCGCAAATATGCAAATAAGAACGTTAACCCGGGGTTTAGGAATGTACAGTGTGAAACGTCTGTTAATGAATACCCAGGGTTAACAGTTAACCCCAGGTATAGTATGAGCAGTGTGAAACGTGATTACAGATAACCTAGGATTCCTTTATCCGGGGTTTAGGATGACCCAGGGTTAACAATTTCAAGTGTGAAAAGCCCTTTTGAGTTGTTAGTGCTATTCTAAATGCACTAAAACCACGGAGAGTCTTAAAAACCACTGCAGTGTGTTCAAAATGAAATGCAGCAAATGGTCCTACGTCTTAAAGGAAATGTTTTCTAAAATATGGACGCAGTCATGCATTATTTAGCAAAGCCCTTAAGGAATGCAAATGTGGCATGTGGGTTAAGCTAATGCTGATGGTGAAGGCCATTACCTCTGCAGTCTGAATGCACATGGTCACAGTTTCCCTTAATAGACTTTCTAAATGCATCTGAGGGTAAATGGGCAAAATTCCATGTGTAACATTCAGCATCAATCCAGACTATGTCATGTATTATGCATATTCATTCAAAGCTAAAATGCACTAAATTTGTGCAGGACAGCACATTTGCACGAGTGAACTGTTATTTAGGACTAGTTCAATAGGCGAGCGCTGTGAAGTCAACTCAGTCCATGAATAAGCTAATGGCACTGCCTGTGGCCCCAGACATGAATTTCTGCCAACTCCATCAGCTCACAAAAAGCTACAGGGACTTCTGTTCGCGCTGCCATATGGCCTACGCCTTGGGAGATCGGCTCTCCCTTGAGAAATGCTAAAAAGTCTAAACTTCGTCTCTACTGTTTTTGTTTTCACAGGGCTCCAGGTATAGAAGGAGAAGGACAGGACCTCTGTCTATCAAAATCTGAAGTGCCCCGGTGCCAGCTGTATAGGTCAACCTAACCGTAACACCACAGGACAATAGGAGCCCAACCCAGAGACGGCTATCAAAAAGCAAATAATCAAGCTCATTAGCTCTCTTCCCCCAAGACGACCTTCTCTGAAAAGATCAACAGAAGAAAGGAACTAAACGAGGAGGAAAAAAGGCACTGGCAGCTATTTCTGATGCTCTGTGGTGAAGAGAACATCTCATTTGGGATTTAAGGATTGCGGAAAAAGGATTTCCCCATGCCCTGCCCGTTTATCCCAATGCCTGTATAAATATTGCATGGAGATATCGAATCGTGCCTTTTCCAAAAGCGCCCAGTAACGAGACTAATTATAGCAAATCTCAACAGCCAGTCTGTTGCTTAAACCTCTCAGAATGCCTAAATATCTATATTCATAGGGGTCCTATAATTGGATCCCTAAAATTCAGAGACACGTCAGATCTTGAAGAAGCATCAAACCGGTGGTTTCATCTCCAGAGAGTTTCCTTGTCTTTTTTGGGGCAAGGCAGCTGCTTTGTCCTTTCTATTTGGATGCATTTTTCTAGAACTCCAAAATGAAGCCCTTAACTCCCATTGGTTCACCTTCTCCGCTGCGGCTCCTAAACAAGGGGCCCGATTACCTGCGCAGGCAGATGGATGCCGGAAGCAGAGGGCGTGCCGTCAGTGCCGTAGAGCGATTGGAAGCCGACAAGGCAAAGTACGTCAAGAGTCAACAGGTCATCAACACAAAACAGGAGCCCGTGTTAGTTCCCTGTGCGACCCCTCCACCGGTGCCCCGTCGCAACTTCACAGTATCCACTCCTTCAACGCCCGTTCTCCCACCTCGAAATCAAACGGTGCCTTTCTCTGCACCGCTGTTCTCGCGGGATGAAAATGAGGACGACTCCAGGAAAGAAAACTGTCAGAACGAAACCGATGTGGAAACCAAGAATCACATCAATTCAAACAAGCCTCCCGTACCTTCTCCAAGAACTCCGACCATTGCTCCATTAGTTGCTCCGCATAGTGCGCCAATAATGCGCAGGAGCAACGGCAAGCGCATGCTGCGTCCAGACTCCCTGGTCATTTACAGACAGAAGAAAGAGTGCAAGAGTCCCAGCGGAGGTGGAGAAAATGCCAACGGCAACTTAGAGGTCAAGGGATACAGCTTCGTACGACGGCTCTTCCAGGGATCCATGCGCGAAAAGAGCGGTGGGAATGAGGCTCACAAAATGGTGATAAACGAGGAGAAGGCTTCTTCCTCTCGAGATGGGGATTCGCGAATGTCTTGGTCCAATGATAAAGACACTGTCGATGGCGGGAATGAGACCAGACGATCGAGCAAATCCGAGCGAGAGCACTCAATGCCCGAGACGCAAAACGACAACACTGGTTTTCAGGAGAAGCATTCGAAGAACTGCATGATCATCAGTTTACAAAACAGCACGGGGAACACCAACAATAACGACATGGACCCATGGAAGCCAGTCGTTCCTCAGATGCGATCTGTTTTGAAACGCTCCAAGTCAGAATTGCGACTACGCTGTTCACTAGCCATGTCCGAGCAGGAACGCTTCTTCGACTACTGTGGATTGGACTTGAATATGGTGGAAAGGCTCGGACCAGAGAACTTTCTAAACGGGGCAAGTTCAGTCGACACACTCTCGCTGCTACTGAGGAGCGTCGGAGGCGGCGGCTCGGAGCCCAGCGAGTTTTCCCGACACTCCGGTGAAGGACTTTTCCAGGAGGAGCTTGCCGAGCAGATCCCTACAGGTGTGTCCATTATCGAGAGAAATGCTCGGGTCATAAAGTGGCTCTACAGTTGCAGGAACGCAGCCCAGGAGGGTCCTAAAGAATCTACTGTTTGATTATTATGGTAATTAAACCCGAGACTTTCTGGAGCCGTGTTCCAATCTGGAAAACTATGCTGTATTTATTTCACATGAGACATTGTATTTAAGAGATTTGTTTGGCTTTTCACAGCCAGTACGAGAACATTCATGTTATTTTGTGTAAGTCACATATGAAGCTGCAAACCGACACTTCCTTTCATGACCTACACTGTGGCTTTGTCGAAATCGCCCCCTATACCCTCAGTCCCTATTCCCAACATTAGGTTACTAACATAGTCCACTCGAAGGAGTGGATGAAAACAAATGAGCGAATTTGGACACTGAATGTGGCTGTGGACTCTTCTGACGAGACTTGGAAATTAATTTGCCGCATTTCTCACACTGCATGGCTATTCTGTAGCGGCCTGTACACTCATTATTACGGTGCATCATGGGATTGAATGAGTGCACTCAATAATGTCCATTACGGTTTCAGACTAGTGCACTATAGAGTGTAGGGGGCGATTATGATGTATATTTAGCAATGTTATCTCCTGTTCTCTGTAAATATAAAGAGTCATGAGTCCGTCCTGTTACTTCTGTTCAGAAACGAGTGTTATTTGTTGAGCGTAACTTGTAGAATGTGTCATCCGATAAATAATTTAACATTGAAAACCACTAAGCTTTTTCTCTGGGGCTGGGAAACCAATGCATGAGTGTTAAATGAACCATGTGTACCTCATTTCCCAACTGTCCCAGTTTAGTTAGTGTGTTGCCTTTTTTCCTTAAACGCAGGCGTTGGAACAAACACACAGAGGACCCCTGTGGGGATATTAATGCACTGAATTGGAGAAAGAGTGAGAGCTATATATACTGCTATGAAACGTATTTTTAACACTGAGACTGAGTGTATGCAAAGAAAAATGCAGGGCCTTAAAAACAACCTGATTTTGAGTTTCATTAACTTACGCCAAAGAAATGTGCTGCGTACTGATGTACAACATGTTCCAAACCCTATCGAGCCGCCTTGAGAGAATGACATTAATGGAGTTTGATATTAGCATGTTGCTAAGCTAATAACTTGGGAAATACTGGGTTAAACTGCTTGTTTTTATTAATATTTTTACAGTACAGAACAAAACAAAATATATTCAGTGTTGGGAAGGTTACTTTGGAAATGTACTTTGGTTACAGATTTCAAGTTACCCTATGTAAAATGTATTAAGTAGCGTAACTATTTCAATTACTTTATCAATGTAACTGATTACATTTGATTACTTTGAGTATTTTTCTAAATTTCTAACGAATGTTTTCAACTGTTAATCATTTTGAAACATTTAAAAGCTGGGTTAACCTTACAGTAGTAGGCCTACTCAACACTGATTACTGTCAGACTGTCAAAATCCTTCTTCACTAGAATTAAGATGATAATAATTTCATTTTAAAGCACAGCCACCACAAAATCTGGTTACATACAGATTTAAAATCATAACAAGAAACCATTTAATAGCTATGAAACTGTTTTTGAAATCAAATCTTTGCATAGCTATGACAGGAAACACTAGAATCTAACAATGCCTTGAAAAAAACAGTTAATCTTAAAAAAATAAAGCATATACATAAACCTAAATAGAAAAATAAAACAGTTATCAAATAAGCATGTGTCCTGTTCTATGTCCTAAACTCCGGAAGCATTGGTGTCTCATATTTTAGAGCAGTCAATGCATTTTGGGAAATAAATGAATCAAATCTGTATGTGTGAAAATATTCATATGTAACCCCCTTTGTAATCGTTACCATTTTCATAAGTAACTGTAATTGAATTGCACATTTTTTTTCTCAGTAACTGTAACAGGTTACATTTCTTTTGTAATTAAATTATGTAATTTCTTTACATGTAGCTAGTAACTCCCCAACATTGAATATATTTATATTTTTATTTTTTCCCTGTGCATTTTAGAACTGCCTTTTTCTTAAAGGATGCATGCTGTGCAAATTTGATTTTGGCCAAAACTCTATTGTACAAGGCATTGCAATTTTGATCTAAACAGCAAATATTAATTTCTGAAGGGGACCAAAGGTAAAATTTTAAGAATCAGTCATTGATAAACCAATACTCTTGGTAGCTGCTCACTAGGGTTTGGAACAACCATTAATTTGCCCCCAACTGTCTTTTACCAATACAACATGCAAATTGCTCAATTTCATTACCACATTTGTGAAACTGCATCTATGGGTGTTACTTTGATGATAAATAATGGTTGTTTGCACATTTGTCCTCAACGCAAGTGACAGTTCCTGTGGCGAAGCATTCTTCAGTACGCACTTGATCACGCTGTTTCTGTGTTTAACTCACAAAAGTACAGTGTTTAGCAAAGTAGAGGAAGAAGTAACAGCGAGAGACCTGCAGGGCGGACACACACTCCCAGTGTGGGAGACGCTGATGTGTTTTCATATTGAAGGAGACCTTTGAAAGCTCCTCCCATCTGAACGCATCAATCAGACACTGATTCTCCTTTGTCATAATGAATCGCCCCGGTCAGAGGCATTAATCAGGCTCTATAATACCACTGATAAATGAAGCACAGGTCCAGACTGCGGCCATGCAGAGAAACAACTGTGATCTTTCCTTTCAAACTTTTTCATCCCCAATGTCCAAGATGCATTCTGTCTTCCAGAGCACCTGCAATCTCTCTCTTGCATGTTTACAGTCTATCTATATATGTTTCTATAAAGAAGAATTTAGTTTTCAACCCAAAGAGATGTTACAGAGAAAGTCCAAATAAAATCCTATTTCTGAACAAGTGTATGCATTTGTTTTGTGTCAATATAATCATATAGCTGTATGTATTTGAGTGTATGCAAAGAAAACCTGTTTGCTGCTTAATATTTTTGTGGAAACCATGATACATTCAAAAGTTTGAAATAGGTTTAAAAAATAATACTTTTATTCAGCAAGGACACATAAAATTAATAAAAAGTGACAGTAAAGACATCTATAATGATACAAAAGATTTCTATTTCAAATAATTACTGTTCTTTTGAACATTCTATTCATCAAAGAATCCTGAAAAATAATATGTGTCACAGTTTCCACAGAAATATGAAGCAGCACAACTGTTTTCAACATTGATAATAATCAGAAATATTTCTTGAGCAGCAAATCAGCATATTAGAATGATTTCTGAAGATCATGTGACACTGAAGACTGGAGTAATGATGCTGAAAATTCAGCTGCGCATCACAGGAATAAATTACATTTTACAATATGTGACCCTGGACCACAAAACCAGTCACAGGGGTCAATTTTGATATATTTACAGTAGGAAATTTACAAAATATCTTCATGGAACATGATTTTTACTTAATGTCCTAATGATTTTTGGCATAAAAGAAAAATCTATAATTTTGACCCATACAATGTATTTTTGGCTATTGCTACAAATATACCCCAGTGACTTAAGACTGCTTTTGTGGTCCAGGGTCACATATAATCACATAGAAAACATAGTTATTTTATAATTATAAATTGTAATAATATTTCACAATATTACTGTTTTACTGTATTTTTATTCAAATAAATGCAGCCTTGGTGAGCATATGTATGAAAAAAATCACTGGAAAATCCTCTTTCTCTATAAATAATAATTATTATTATTTTTAGTTTTTTTATTATTCTTACCATTAATCATTGCCAACTGCTCAGGTGTGTCATATTTCCCAAACCAGATAAGTGTTGAAGGTGTGGAAACACTATAGATGATGTCATTGGAAATAAAAATGATTGCATGGTCCAACTGTGTAACGCTATAAATCAAAATACTGCTGCATGCCGGCACAGAGCTGATGATTACACACTAGTCAGTCTCAGATATCTTTCTAGTCTTCAAAGTTGTTAGAAAACACACACATCTCAGTTGCTAAATAAATTTTGTGCAAAATAGGAAACAACATAACATACGTTTGAACAGCTCCTCATCTGATTGCTGGCTGAGTCTCAGTGAAGTGAAATCCTGCCATTTTCTTGTCTCATTTCTCACTGAAGCTCAAGTGCCTGTTATTCTGAAAGCATGCACACAACATGGAAAGCACTTCAGTCAAACACACCAATGCCCCTCGTCCACATTTTAAACACTTTTTACTTACATTATGTGACATATTTCTGAGTGAAACAGTATATTCAGTGTGAAAAATGGAGGGTGGGACTTGATTTTATCAAACGGGATTTGATTGGTCAAAAGCAGACATTACATACCAGAATGGATTCAGGTGTCTGGAAGAGACGGGTTCAGAACAAAACATTTCTGAGATGGTTCATTTTTTAAATGGAGATAATTATTCTGTTTAAAAAGTTTTGTTATTATTATTATTTACTTATTTATTATGATTATTATTAGGAAAATACACTAGTAGACTGTGTACATTAAGTCCAGAAAATAAAAATGAATACCTCTAATATTATTTTGCATGGACGCATTACATTGATTAAAAGTGCCAGTAAAGACATTAGTATTTTAAATGCATGCGGTTCTTTTAAACTTTTTAATCATGAAAGAGTGATGAAAAAGGTATGTAGAAATTTATTTATATAATCGAATGATTTTTTTTACAATAATTATAGAAGATAATTACTAATTTTAACTTACATTATCATATGTATTTTTTCCAATTTAAAGCTAATGATACGTGCAAGTTATCATGCTAAATAGATGAGTATAAAGAACTTTATTATCATTATTATTATTATTTTACAAAAGATTTATATTTCAAATAAATGCTGTTCTTTTGAACTTTCTATTCATCAAAGAATCCTGAAAAATAAAATGCATCACAGTTTCCACAAAAATATGAAGCAGCACAACTGTTTTCAACATTGATAATAATCAGAAATGTTTCTTGAGCAGTAAATCAGCATCTCAGAATGATTTCTGAAGATCATGTGACACTGAAGACTGGAGTAATGATTCAGCTTTTGATCACAGAAATAAATGACATTTTACTATATATTCACCTAGAAAACAGATATTTTAAATTGTAATAATATTTGACTTTATTACAGTGTGTAAAGAACTGATGATCCTATATTTCCGGGCTGCTCAGGTTACACTCTTCCTCTCCAGCTCTCTCTCTCTTTCCTCTCTTTAGACACATATGTGAATGAAACAGCAGTTCTCTTCCTGACGTTCAAACGCTGTGGCCTGCTGTGACATCCTGTTTTCAGTCCTGTCCGTAGTTTTTTCACACGTTTGCTTATCAAACAGCTCCTCTCCTCCCACAGCTGCTCCGGGTGGACAGACCCACAGATCATGTTTGCAAACCTTGTCTCGGTCTGACCCAACTTATCTCCAAGTGTGATGTCAGCGATGTCAGGATTCACAACAGACTGACTCAACCCTGCTTTCTAGATACTGGAATGTGCATATATAAAAGTAGATAAAGTAATAAAGTATCTTTCCACAGCAGTGATTCTAAAGCATTTTTTTACATCCATTTTAATTTTAAATAAAGTCTTACCCATGCAACATGCTGTGAGATGAATGACATTACATTTACTGCGTGATTGTATATATATAAACAAACATAAAACATAACACTAAAAACTGGAGTATTGCCTGAAATAAATTAATAACAGTTTTATATATAGCGTTTATTAATATATTTTATTAGTTTATATTTTTATATTTTCTTTTTTCATTTAAATTTTAGTTAGTCATTTAATGTTTTTTTTTATATATATATATATATATATATATATATATATGCCTATATTGGTTTTAGTCATCTTTATTTCAGTTTTAATATTTATTACATTAAGTTGCTAAATAAAAACTAAAGTTTACTAAATTAAAAATGAGAAATGTTTCCATGGCAACTAGCTGAAATTAAATAGGTTTACATTTTTGTATATATTTATATATATATTGTTTATTTCAAGCAACAAAAGTGCTAATTAACTATTAACTATAATAACCCTAATTTATATTTATATTTTTTATAAGTAAATTAACTACATATCCTATAAAGCATTGCAAATGATAGAATAAAATCACAAATTGTAGTGCAATACAAAACTATTAAATATCATTGCTAGAAGTAGCAATATATTAGATGTTTATTGAAGAAATATTAAAATATAAACAAATCAGTGACTTGTGGCTTCTACAGAACTCGATTTAAAGTGTTTCTATGCTAAAAATCTATTTTTACTTTAATATTAATCAAGTAAAATAAAATGTATATTAACATATGGTTTATCTTGCAACTTCACACAGTTTGTTTTGCTCAAATATGCTCATAGACAACTTCCTGATGAAGAACTAACGAAGAGTAAAGAGGTATACACAGTTGTTTATAAGCAGAAGAAAGCAAAGGCAGACGAAAAGAACTAAAGTAGATGAAAATATAGATTAGCATTTCCTGAAGGAACGTTCTGGGTAAGTTTAGGTTTGCGTCTGATGCGGGGTTTTGTGGGTGGTCTTGTAAGCACCGTAAAAGCACAATTATACAGTCTGAGGCGTATTTAGCAGACAAAGAGCACTACACACATCTGAACTCTGTCTGAAAGCCTTCTGGGTTCTCAAAGACAAAGCGTGCCAAGATTTCCACTCTCATTGTGCCACGGTGGTATAATGAGACTCTGTTCACAATCGCCTCGTGCACCGTGAGGGAATGTGCATCGGGGTTGTGAAGTGTGGCAAATCTGGCCTAATTCTTCTGGCCCAGCAGCTCTGATACACCAGAGCCGTGCATGAGTCAGAATGATCTGTCCCTCCATCAGCATAAACAGGCGGGATGGAGGAGAACTTGTCCTGAAAGAGACCTAAAATAATTCAGAAGAAAAGAATGCATGATAATAGTGTTGCAGGAAGACCGGGGGAGAAAAAAACAACCCTAAACAGAATTGCAACAGGAAGAAGTATAGACATGCACCTGCAAAAGAAACAGTCTAAGCCTAAAAATAGATGTTTTATAGAAAAAAACATCCTCAGACGGGAACCAAGAGTGACATTTATTTTTTAATATTACAATATAATATTGACTTTCCTCAGATTTAAGACCTTAATAAATGATAATGCTTTCTATTATTTAAAAGTTTGGAATTCACAAGATTTTGAAAATGTTTTTGAAAATCTATTCTGCTCACCAAGGCTGCATTTATTTGATTAAAAAACAGTAAAAATAGAAATATTCAACATAATTGTTTTCCATGCAAATATATTGTAAAATGTAATTTATTCCTGTTATACAAAGCTGAATTTTCAGCATCATTACTCCAGTCTTCAGTATCACATGATCCTTCAGAAATCATTCTAATATACTGTTTTGCTTCTCAAGAGACATTTTTTTATGATTTTCGATGTTGAAAACAGTTGTGCTGCTTTATATTTTTGTGGAAACTGTGATACATTTTGAGTAGAAAGTTCAAAAGAACAGCATTTATTTTAAATTAAACATCATTTGCTGTATAACTCTGGTGAATTTTAATGTAAAATCTTGACATTAAAAATTCCAGTATAAAATATTAGTATAAAAATACATTCCTAATATCATGGCAATCTTTGCACGTGTGCGAAAGCTTCATGACTTACTTCGATGGGCTTTGGAAACCTAAAACTCTTGGGGGTTTCTGGGAGGGTCTGTTTCGGTGCTTCACAAAAAGTGTCCGGGTGCAGGAGAAGATCCGATGGCAGCAGAAGGTCATAAATCAGAGGACAGGCCTTTTCACTTCAGTCTCTGAGGCGTAACCTCACTTCTGTGGGGTCAGAGAGAGAGAGAGACTCCTGACGCTGCTCTGTGGGAACATGGCATGTGAATTACGACTCTTTTTAATGACCTCCTGACATCAGGACAGACCTGAGAATGAAGGTCAGAAAGTGCTTGGTGGAAAATCACAGGAAAACCTGACAAAAGTTCATATACTTCATGTTTTATGGTTCCCTATATCATAGTTTTGGACAATATGTAAAAAAAAATAAAAAAATAAGATGATTATTTATAATTAATTTTTTTTTTATTTTATTTTAAGTTTTGCAACTCACAATGTTAAATTTTTGGACAAGATGCCAAATAAAATGTGAATAAAAAGTTTATTTTATTTATTTGTTTATTTTGGATGACATATTTAGCCCTCTGATTTACTGTAGCAATTTTTTTTTTTTTTTAAATATAAAAATATATACAAACTAGTGCTGTCAAAGGATTAATCGCATCCAAAATAAGTTTCTGTTTACATAATATATGTATGTGTACTGTGTATATTTATTATGTATATATAAATACACACACATACATACAGTATATATTGAAAATATTTACATGTATATATTTATATTCATAAAATTTATATTATATATAAATAACATATTTTTCTGTAATATATACATGCATGTGTGTGTATTTATATATATATACATAATAAACATATACAGTACACACACATATATTATGCAAACAAAAACTTTTATTTTGTATTCGATTAATCGCGATTAATCCTTTGACAGCACTAATACGAACAATATGTTTATTTAAATATATAACCAATGGCTTCTTAAAAACATATTTTATTTCACATTTTTTATTTACATCTATTATTAATTGCGAAAAACCACAGGAAAACCTGAAAAAAGCTATTTTTTCCTATTACAGTTTACAGCCCCAAATATAACTGTAAGCACTGTAAACATAATAATAATAATAATAATAATTTCAAATATTATCATTAAAATATTATTATAATTATTAAGTCACCTTTAATCAAAGGACACTTCTACAGTTGTAACATATCAGTAAGACACATTTACATCATGCTGCAGAGGCACAAACACCAGAAGGACCAACAAAAGCAGTAATGGTATGGGCATAAGTTTAAAGAGTTTCGAGCTGTGTAAATCTGGACACGAGGAAAGCCAGACTTTGATGTTATGGGGGGTAAAAGGCCTCAGGAGTAACGTGATGCTTAACGTCTCTGTACAAACGGCCCACTGCAATCTAGTTAAAGTTTGTGTATAAGTCCTGCATGCAAATCAACAAGTTGATTCTGTTACAAATAAATCCATCACATTACTGTGTTCCATGTTTTGTGTAAATCAATATCCTTGATTGTAAAAAAGAAGTGCTTTCTGCAACCAGGCATATGAATGCGCAGGTCTGCAATGGAGTGTTTGCCGTCTGTGGAGATTTAGAGACTCCAGTGAAGTGGTCGAATTACACTGTAGCAAACCAGGAGGAACATCAGGCCAACAGCTGTGCCATGATTAGTTCATGTTCAATGCACTATACCTTTACTGAACCATGAACACATTATTTCAGAAGTCATGCCTTCATCTTTTCCAGACTACTTCATGTCAGATTTGATTTTTCCCCTCTGAAAGCACATGTGCAAATGTTTCATCTATAATGATGGTGATTTAACTTGAACTATTGATACACTTCCATTCAAATGTTTGAGATCAGCAAGACATTTTTAATATTTTTGAAAGAAGTCTCTTCTGCTCACCAAGGCTGCATTTATTTGATCAAAAATACAGTAAAAAACAGTGATATTGTGAAATATTATTAAAATGTAAAATAATTGGTTTCTATGGGTATATATGTTAAAATGTAATTTATTCCTGTGATGCGCAGCTGTATTTTCAGCATCATTACTCCAGTCTTCAGTGTCACATGATCCTTCAGAAATCAGTCTAATATGCTGATTTGCTGCTCAAGAAATATTTATGATTAATATCAATGTTGAAAACAGTTGTGCTGCTTCATATTTCTGTGGAAACGGTGATACATTTTACTTTTCACAATTCATTGATGAATAGAAAGTAGAAAAGAACAGCATTTATTTGAAATAGAATTTTTTTGTAATATGATAAATGTCTTTATTCCCACTTTTAATATATTTAATGCAACATTCTATGAATTTTTTTTAAAAAAAATCATGCAAAAACATTTATTTCATCAGAATAAATTCAGGATGCAACATTTATTATTATTATCAATGTTGAAAACAGTTGTGCTGCTTCATATTTTTGTGGAAACTGTCATGCATTTTTCTTCAGGATTCACTGATGAACAGAAAGTTTAAAAGAACAGCATTATAAATCTTTACTGTTACTTTTAATAAATTTAATGTGTCATTGATTAATAAAAAGCACTAATTTATTTAACATAAAATCATACTATCTATCTATCTATCTATCTATCTATCTATCTATCTATCTATCTATCTACACACAGCCATATTGGATCAAAAAGCACATAAGTGGTGTCACCCACCCAGAGTCTGATGAGCTTGATTATAAAGCACTGCGCAGTGATGGGCAGCTGGATTTCCATCTAATTTACGTCTGCTTGTCCTTTTCTCTGTAATTGTGAGACGTTTTTATGGGGGAAGAGTCAACAGTGCCGTTCCCACAGTCTAGGGCCGGTCACGCTGGGCTTTAAGGGTATTTCTCCCGGGATCAGGTACTTCTGGAAAGGTTAAATCAGATGGACAGGAGATTGGGGAAATTAGCCCGTTTAGCTGGAAAAAGGCCATATGTTTTCCATGGGAAAGACCATCTGTGTTTGTTTGTGTGCATGTGTGTATCCCTGCTTGCACTCACGGCATCTGTAGCGCTCCAATGAGAGAAGACGCATCAAAGACTCGCTGGGGTGTGACCTCACCCACAGTTTTTGGGGTGAGCTGTTCTGTATTTAACCCTGGCCAGCGTGACACAGTCGTACTGTACGTCCCTCCGCAACACGCTTTATCACCATCAGAACACGTTTATGAGTGTATTATGGAGTGGCGGTGCCATTTGGGCCATGATGAATGAGATTTTACCTTCCATCTGTGGCATCTATAGGTGACTGACTCCTGCAGGTGCTCTTCAAAAGGTCCATTTGCCCTGTATAAAGAGACACACATCAGCTGTATCACTGAAGCTAGTGAGCTGCCTAGGTAGGCAGAATTTTAAGACGTAACAAATGAAAGTACATACAAAAAGGTAGGCAGCACAATTTTGTCAACTTTTAAGAAACATCATTTTGAAAAATCACACCCAGGACAATGCATATTTACATTCAATTATGATTTTAGATTAATTTCTTAGGATTATTTTATGAATAGAAACATAATTTATTTGAAATAGAAATATTTTGTAACAATATAATAGTTTATACTGTCACTTCTAATAAAAAATAAAAAATAAAAAAAGGCATACTGACCACAAACTAGTGTTCTTATTACACCAATGGTTTCATTTATTTAGCATGACAATTTGTGCATATCGTATAAGCTTCAAAGTGGAAAAAAGTATACAAATTAAATGATTGATTAAAAAAAATATAATAATATTATAAATTAATTATAACAATTGTATCTTAAAGGCTTTTTTGATGGCTTAATTTTCCCAGCTTTTTAAAAAGATTTGAATATAAACATAGATTATTTGAGTGCAGACTATTTGTAAGCTTTAGGCAACAAGGTTTTGTAAATTCTTTGTAAATTCTCAAGATTCCATTACTTGCAACCAATTTCCTGTACAGAAATGAGGCTTTGGGTTTTTCATCATTTGGAAATTAATTTTACAAAGACTCATAGTTTGCAAAACACACCTTAGGCAATAGTCTATATGGAAATATATGCTCACGACTGTGTATGTCTGAGAACCAGCTGTCTTAACACTCACAGGCCCAACTAGCCTACTACTACTAACAATAATAATAATAATAAAAGGATAGTTTGGCAAGAAAATACTTTTGAAATGAAACTCGAAGCAGCATGCTAGTGGTACAAAGCCAAAAAAACAAAACTTAAAGATCTTCTTCATTGAAGGTTTGGTTTCAATTAACTGTAAGCATAAGTGTGAGTGAGAAAACAGATCAATGCATGAGCAAACTACCCAAATGATTCGGAACTGAATTGCAAATGGATTCAGACTCAATAGTGAACCAATTCGAAATTAAGCCACATTTCCACTTCAAATTAAAAACTTAAGTTCAATTGCTGCCTTAATTTTTTTTAACCAAACTGGTTGTACAAGTCATTCAACTTACATTATATTAAAATGACTTAAATCGAGTTGAATCTCATATAACTTAATATATGAAACTGCTTAAATTCATTTGATGAGATAAAGTAATGGAAAAATGTTGACCTATTGATCACGACTTATTGATAAGGTCTAAAACACGTTGTTTATGTTAGTGTAGTAGTTAGTTAAGTATTTATGTTTTAAAATAATTCACTGGCATTTTTTGAGGTAAGAATGTTTGAATTTATGTTGCTAGAAAAAAAATCTGAGAAAAAAAAATAAAAATCAATGCATCTGGTATCTAAGGGTTAATCATGTAAAATGAGCCGCATCTGAACAGATAAACCTGAGCTGTGTGTATTACTTCAGGGTCAGTTACCCTGAGGAGAAAAACACCACAAACACTTAAGAGCTCAATGGCAATCATATCAGCCACATTGAAAAAAGTCCTGTTATCTCAATCTAATCAGTCTACAAGCCAAACAACAGCCTGCTGTCACCCGAGGCCTTTCAGAGAGCCTCTAAACACACAGGGTGTGTGAACACCTGGACAGAAATAGCTAATTATGCTGATTTCTGATGAGCATATCAGCCAAAAGAGTGACCTGTGAACTGTCTTCTAACTTTCTGAACAAACATCCTGAGGTGATTTTCATATCAAAGCATCACAAGTATTCAAATACACGCAGGCTGGTACCTCACACCAGAAATGGAGACATGGGAGCTCAAGTCCAGAGGAATTTCATGATGAACTCTGTTTGTAATGACTTGTTGCTGACAGGCCGGACAGGAGGGAATGTTTGACCCTGAGCAGATCACGCTAGGTGAAAATAGAGGCAGATAGTAGAGATCTTCCCTCTGTTTAATGGCGTCTAGTACCAGGCACTGCCAAGTATAGTGTATATTAACATGAAAAAGTCTTCTTTTAATCCTGTCTACAACGGCTATCCGAAATACCATGTCCATCTACCGATGCAGAATTTAACCGGACGATCACTTACCCTCCTTTTAAGATCTAGTTGAAACTTTATAAAATGGTAAATTAATAACAAATGAATACATTTTTTAATGTTATGTTCAAGTTAATATTATGTGATGTAGCCTGACGTAGTTGTTATCAATATAGAGTGTTTTGCTCTGTTTTGCCAAACATTGTGTTTCGTTCCTGAATGATTCATTCGAACGAACCGGATGAATCAATGAAGACACTTCGATCAGCTGTTTTGAATGAATTAGCTGAATGAATGAATGAATCAATCAATCAATCAATGACTTACTCATTATGAGTGAGAAAATAGTTGAAACGATTCAGTCCCTGAGTGAACTATACAAATGTTTCAGACTGACTCCCGAAATGATTCAGACTCGATTTGAACTGAAAAACAAACAGTTTCGGATCAAATCGTGAACATTTAAAGGGATAGTTCACCCCAAAATGAAAATTCTGTCATTAATTACTCACCCTCATGTCGTTCATAACCCATAAGACCTTCGTCCATCTTCGGAACACAAATTAAGATATTTTTGATGAAATCTGAGAGCTATCTGACCCTCCCGTAGACAGCAACGCAACAAAAATAACAACTTTATTCAACAATTCTTCTCCTTCAATCGTGTTGTGTTGCTGACGGAGAATAACAGTGGAATACGTGATTTGGAGGAGAATTGCTGAATAAAGTCATTATTTTTGTTTTCTTTGCACACAAACAGTATTCTCATAGCTTTGTAAAAATTAGTTTGAACCACTGATGTCACATGGACTACTTTACCGATGTCCTTACTACATTTCTGGACCTGGGAACATTTCAGTTGTGTTGCTGTCTATGGAGGGTCAGAGAGCTCTCGGATTTCATGAAAAATATTTTAATTTGTGTTTGAAACGACATTAAGGTGAGAACTGTCCCTTTAAGATTTAACTGTGAAACAGGGGTGTGTTTCCCAAAAGCATCATTAGCTAACTATATTCATTGAACTCTATTGCTAATGACGGAGCTTGCAACCACAGCTGCTTTCAGGAAATGCCCCAGGTTTGACCAATTCGTTGGAAAATAATGGATTCATTAGAGTAATTTATTTATGAATTTATTTTTAATAAATTTGTTCCAAATTCTGAAAAAAAAGAGACACATGACGTAGCCTTGGATATTATCACGAAATATTATAAAATAGCGATACTAGGTTTTAGTATCGACAGGTACCTGACAGGTTTTGGTATCGTATTTAAAGTATCATTTCATAGTTCTATAATCAATCTATTTTATATTTATTAAAACAAACTTTATAGCATTATTTATGCAATTGTAACTGCAGTGTAAGTGCATTGTGGCATCTCTTAGCAGCATTAAACAGTCAAAATACATCTAAATACCACTTCAGATGCAGATTCTGTGCCACTTCTGGAGTGCAAAGATGGATTTTGTTGATATTGACTTCATTTGACTGGTATTAGCCCTATAGTGTATTATTCTTCTAATTGCATTTAATGATTAAATGTAAGAATTTACTTTAAAGATGGCACACACATACCTATACTAAGGTTAGAAAACTGGCTCTTAAAAAGGTTAAAAATATGTCCCATGAAATCAATTTATTTGCCCATAATGGAAAAGTTTGTTTCTGTCAGTGGTTTGGGATTCTGTTAAATGTCCGGTCACTATCGTGCTACTAGGTCTCATTTGGACTCTGGATGGGTCTTAGAGGATTGTAGGGAACCGGGGGAAGGGGATTTGATGCTATATTGGCAGCACGGGTGCAAAGTAAAGACAACATCCCAAACAGCTGTAGAAATAGTAAACGGACACCAGCGTGGATTTGGAGCAGTGGGGAGAGGGTCAAAGACACACTCGCATCCTGAAATACAATAAACAAACACACACGCAGAAAACTGACTAACAGTTTCAATACCTGCTCCCTGCAACAAAACTATGGTCATGTTAAGGCAAGTTGATATATCAGCAGTTGACTTGCATGTACAAAAAAACAGATCATAGAAGATAATTTACACTAAAGCTCATTATAGCACCCCTTCAGACAATGCTGAGAATGCAACACAATTCAGAACAAAATATTGATGATGCATCAATATGTTATAGCTCAATGCATATGTTCCAGTGCTATTTATTTATATACTATTAGTATTTATTAATATTTTGAATTAGCTTTTATTTTTATATTTTCAGTTTTTATTTGATTTTTTTAATTATCATTTTTAATGTGCTTTTTATTAGTTTTTTTTTTTGTTTTTTTAGCTTTATTTTTTATTTCAGTTTAAATTTTTAGTACTTCAACTTAAATTTATTTTAGTTAGTTGCCAAGGCAACATTTCTCTCTTTTTTAAAAAAAGTATTTCATCTAATATAATTGTATCATATTAATTACTGTTTAATGAATTATTTTTATTATTTAATTTTAAAATTTTTATGTATTAATTAATTTCAATTTAAAAAAAGATTTTAATAGTTTGAGTTCAGCACTAACAACACTGACATGTTCACGTTTCAGGCCTCTGTACATGCAGTATGAAAGAGCTCATACATCAATATGCATGTTCATGAGCAATGCATAAATAACTAAATCAATATTGATTTGTGAATGAGTGTCATGGGAAAAAAGCTTGTCTCCCATGATTCCCATTTGCTTCCCATCCAGAGTCTGACGTCAATGACAGTAACATTGACAAATAACATACAGAGAAATCAATGTGAAACATTGTCAGCTCTCTTGCACGTAAATAGGTCATGTATTATTCTTAATGATCATTTGCATTACATTTCCAGCAGGAAAAAAATTACTGTAATACAAATAAAATCATTTTATTTATTTGCATAAACTCATCACAACAAATAATATATGAATAATATAATATAGATTTTTTGCATTACAAATTTGTATAATTGTTATTAATATAATGTCCAAATGCAAAAAAATATGGTCTTAAAAATGTTAAAAAGAAACACGATACTGCAAAAAAAAATTATACAAAAAATATTTTATATTTATCTACATAAATATAGTACAACAAATAAAATTTGAATATTATTAATTTTTTTTGCATTACAGATGTGCATAATTGTCATTGCAAAAATACTGTCCTAAAATATGTTCAAAAAATGTTATCCATACACACAATTCTACAAATTACTCTAATACAAAAAAAAAATATCTACATAAATGTAGTACAACAAATAAAATTAGAACAATATATTTTAGTATTGATACCACTGATGTCAAAAAAGAACTTTTTGACATATGATTTTTTTTTCTGTCTTTTTTGAACATCTCAATTCATTTTTGATTCATGGGAAAGTGCTATCCATAAGCCCCTCCAGGCCGTTTCACTTTCCCAACACTTTGGTTCTGTTCTAAAATTTCTTTAAGCATTACGCTTGTATATTACGCGGGGGGATGAAAGAGCCGGTAATCTCTAGAAATCTGTGAACAAGCAGAAAAGTAGCTGCGAGTTTCTCAGGAAGCAGCTCCTGTGGCCTGCAGGCTAGGCTGCATAAATAATCAGCACATTTTCTTCCCACGTTCAACTATTCCCCAAAATCACAGGTTTTTCTCTACACCTCATGTGAAAGGACAGCCACTAAAGTG
The DNA here is from genome assembly GCA_027422415.1 of Schizothorax lantsangensis. Taxonomy (NCBI): domain Eukaryota; kingdom Metazoa; phylum Chordata; class Actinopteri; order Cypriniformes; family Cyprinidae; genus Schizothorax; species Schizothorax lantsangensis. The sequence goes on along the minus strand of CM049850.1, from coordinate 33,227,242 downwards.
TAACCTGCATGTTTAGTCCAGTTGCTAGACTCCAAAGCTTTTACTGAGACATCAAACGGTAACAAATGGGCAATTGTGCCACATCAGAGAAGAAACACAGGTGAGGAGGTCAACACTTCCCTGACATTTGTTCACTGTAGTCCTCTGGAGTAATTGTATTTGTGTCTGTATCATGGGAAACTACACCTGGCCTCAGGCGGCTCTGTGTTTGTAAGGTGAAATGGCACATGCATGTGTTCGTGTGGCTCTGTTCAGACACAGATCTTCCAGATGGACCTGTTGCCTCCACAGATGAGTCACAGACCCTCGCAGACGAGCCCATGTCACCCACAGATGCTGGCAGGCATGTCTGTCTGCAGCGCAGGGCGGCTTTACGTGAGGATGACTAAAGTCTGGGCTGAGCTGGTATGTGTTTTATTATGCTTGTCTTATAATTTAACTCGAGGTGATGTTGTACCTCACAAGAGGCCGAGACATCAACAAACTCTAGGCTGGAAGAAAAGGAAATGCAGAAAGATCTCAGATCTCATATAAACAAACAAAAAAAATCTATCAAAATCAAATGAGAAAAATAAAAATAAAAAAACTATATTTTGCATAAATATTTTAAAATCATAATAAATGTACCTGTTTTTAATAATAATAATAATAATAATATGTTTAATTTGTGCCTTTCTAGAACTCACTTCTGGAACACTTTATAATTGTGGTACAATAGACAAAAACATTATATAAAAAAAAAAGACAATTTATTTATTTTTTATGCATGTATGTATTTCTTTTTTTACATTGTAAGGTTATTTGCATGACATTTAAGCACATTTAACTTTAATAATGCAATTTGCATTATTCTTATGATTATGATTCATATTACATTTCCATTAGTGTGATACATTATTACAGGAAAAATACTGTAATACAAACAAAATGCTTTTTATTCTTCTACATAAACATAGCACAACAAATAAAATGTAAATAATATATTATAAGATTTTTTTGCATTACAGGTGTGTATATTGTCATTAAAATAATGCAAAAAAATGTGGCCCTAAATTATGTTCAAAATTTTCTTTTCACAAGGTTTATCCAAAAAAGATACATCTATTTCTATATTTCTATTGATCTGCATAAATGTAGTACAACAAATAAAACTGTAATATGTTATATGTTTTTATCTTTTTCATTACAGGTGTAATTGTCATTTTAAAATGTCAAAATGCAAAAAAAAAAAAACGCTCCTAAAATATGTTCAAAAATATTTTCATGAGATCTATCCATCACTCGATTACAGTTCAAAAATGCAGTGCATTGTATATAGAATAAAGTTACATTTTATTTTCATTCCTCCTGTTCTATTTTATGCATTAAAAATAACTGAATTCATAAAATAATCTATTGTCTAACATATTTGTATGTAATATTTGTAAAGACACATAATGCTAAATTTTAACTGTTACCGTAAGCAAGGCCAGCATTTGGACAATTGCAGTAAAACTGAAAGTCAATAAAACCAAATTCATATCACTCCTGTTCCCATTAGCATTATCTGTATGTTGTAATGAGTTATTGTTGCAGGGCTGTAACCTCTTCTCACAACACCTGTATGAGAAAAACATACCTGCAGGCCTTAAACTATGTAAGCGAAGCGACCGAGTCCTGACAGGACTTATGACAGGCTTAGAGAGGGTTATATTACTGTGAGACAATAAAAACAGCAGTTCCAGTCTGTCTCATGGATCAGAGCAGTCCAGCAAAGACAATAAGTGACCTCTAATGGAGTCATGAACCACGGTTTCCACCGAAATAATAGCTGATTATTGTTTGGACAATAAAGCTGCGGTAACAAACGTAAAATTAGCCAAAGCTGTCATAAAAAAAACAATTGATTAAACTATTCAGTTTACACTTACCTTATTGTTTGACGGAAATCTGGATTTAAGTAGGAAGGAAGGTGGTTGGGCCAGGTCAAAACAACTGTAAAATGCAAAATAGCTATCAATATGTGAGCTTCTGTAGACTTGTGAGAATATAAACAAAACACATGTTTTGCTTTCTGGTACAATATGCTGCTGCTAACTTCATGATGTTCGGTTCGTGAACGAATCGTTCTTTAGAACCGGTTCTATTGAATCGTCGAGTTCGCGGCAAACCTTGTGAGAAGAATATGAACAAAAAACATGCTTTCTTGTACAATATGATACTGCTTATGGACCATCTCAGCAACTCTAGCTTTAGTGATGCTCGGTTCGTTAACGAATCGTTCTTTTGAACCGGTTCTTTAAAGTGAACAGTGGATGAACCAATTCACCAAATTGAATCAGTTCGCGACTCGAGTCAGCATTGATCCACAAGTTACTAAATTAAAAATTGCCAGACACACTCCGACACGAAATAGCCTAAGCCAATAAGTTCATATCACAAACGCATTTCCCATCACATATATTTATGATAATTTAGTAGTAAAATCCACAATGATGGGCCAAGGTCAAAACAGCTGCAAAATGGCTATTTTGTATGCTATATATTTTTATTTTGTTTTTATTATGGGCCATCTTAACTTTATGATGCTCGGTTCGTGAACGAATCGTTCTTTTGAACCGATAGTTTTAATAAATCGTCTGAAATAGAGTCGCACAGGTTTCGCAATCTAACTTTCGGACGGTCCTGACAGTCACTTCGACACGAAAAAAAGACAATATCCCAGAGTTCATATTACTTCCCATCACCTGGTTTGCTGATAAGTCATGTTGAAATGGTATTTTTTCCAGTCATTTTGGCTTTGTTTGTTACAGCCTGCACTGACACCTGCTGTTCACTTTTGGCAATAGCAGGGAAACTCACTATAACCCCCCCATACCCCTGTAATATTATTTAAATATAATAAAATCTCAAAACTACGTGTTTTTGCAACATAACTTTATTATATCATAAAATAAAACATCAAAGCAGGAAAACTCATCATTCAATGTGACTTTTGACAACAGAGCAAACAGAACAGTGACAGAGAGACTCAACGACAGCAGACACAAAGCACCTTTGAGACATAAACACTTACATTAGACTTCTGGACTTATGAGACTAAACAATGTGTAAGCACATTATGAAACAGACAGCACACTGCATGAACTACACCAGACACATATTCTGTAAACTTCCACCCTTAAAAATAAAAGAAAATAGTAAATTCACCAACTTTATCAATTGCATTTCTAAATATACAATACATAAAATGTATTGTACATGATATACACTATATAAAATAGCAAAATCATTGATCTGATTCATACTTTTTTCTTGGTGAGATTGTTTCTCTGGGGTTTTCAGAATGCATTTAATCTTAATGTTTACTGGGCTAATTATTATTGCACTTAATCTTCAATTACTTATACCTGATGACATAAATCAATGAAAATAATAAATGTATTCACATCATGATATCATTCACTTCTAGATTACTTGGCTAGGCTGATTGCCAGGTCATTGCTAGGGTGTTTAGGATAGTTGCTAAGGTATTTTGCTGGTTGCTAGGGTGTTGCTAAATATGTATTAAACTTTTCATCTAATTCCCTGTCTTGTAAGATGTGTGTAATTTATGCAGAACCATATGGAGCTACAAATAATAATGATGATATAATGATGATTCAGTATTTGAGCATTAAATACGGTTGCTAGGGTGTTGCTATGCTGTTCTGGCTGGTTGCTTGGGTATTTCTAGGCAGTATTACTTAAACTATCCTTCTTTACAGGAAACTATTTTCACTTGACAAAAAGAAAATAGTCATTATTTTATTTTAATGATAATTTTTGACAAATATTCTCGGGTTAGAACTTTTTCCATTGAGTTATATAAACGTTTAATCTATATATTAATACGTAATTCTCATACTTCCCTGATTTTTTACAGTGTTTTTTTAAAAGTGAAGTGTGCAATTTCTTCTGCACCAAATGGAATTGCAAAAATAATGATGATTCAGTATTTTCTCACTAAAAATGACACACATCACCTTTACTGAACAGGCGTTTCCCATAACCAGCAGTTCCCACATGAATGCCAACCAGTTCAAGCCCAGAGAGGCCACAGTGTCGGTCACGGTCGATGCTTTTAAACGGCTTTGGTGAAATGCGATCTCCGTACATCTGTGTGATAAGGCTCATATGAAGCACTGTGGCCCCTGTGGTCTGAACTGTGATAACCTGCTCTCTGTTGGCTAGTTACTCTTGGCCATGCTTTTGGTCTTCAGCTCAGCCAGTTTGCTGGTGACAAAGTTCCACTTGAAGGCCGGTGTGTCTTCACTCTCTTCTCCGAGCGTGGCGTATTTGGAGAAGCTGTTTCCTGTGCCACCGTCGCCCGCCTCGGCCTCCTGCCCGACCTGGTTTTCTCCGTCTTCTGCTCTCGCCCCGCTCTCGCTGCCCACCTCCTCACTGCCCTCACCTCCTGCCTCCGCTTGCCTCGTCGCAGCCTCTTGGTGCCACTTAGTCGCAAAGTTATCCCAGAATCCAGTGCTGCGCTTGTTGGGTCGAGGAGGCTCTTCGGGCTTCACTGCCAGTGGACTGGAAAGACGATAAAGGCAACTTGAATTAAATTTAGTTTGATCTAATAAATGTTTTTGCAAGAAACATGTTCAGTACTGTTCTAAAATTTGGGGTGAGTAATATATATATATGCACACACACACTTATTCAGCAAGGATGCATTGAATTGATCAAAAGTGACAGTAAAGACCTTTATAATACTACAAAAGTTTTCTATTTCAAATAAATGCTGTTCTTGTGATTGTTTTATTCATCAAATATTTTTTTTTTGCAAGAAATATATTCAGTGCTGTTAAAAATTTTGGGGTTAGTAAAATATTTTTAAAGAAATTAATACTTTTATTCAGCAAGGATGCATTAAATTTATCGAAGTGAGAGTAAAGACATTTATAATGTTACACAAGATTTCTATTTCAAACAAATGCTGTTCTTTTAAACTTTTTATTCATTGAAGAATCCTGAAAAATAAAATATATCACAGATTCCACAAAAAAATTCAGCAGTACAACTGTTTTCAACATTGATAATAATCAGAAATGTTTCTTGAGCAGTAAATCAGCATATTAGAATGATTTCTGAAGATCATGTGACACTGAAGACTGGAGTAATGATGCTGAAAATACAGATTTGATCAAAGAAATAAATTACATTTTATAATTTATTCAAAGAGAAAACAGATATTTGAAATTGTAATGATATTTCACAATATTTTCTGTATTTTTGATCAAATAAATGCACACCTGAGGAACATAAGAGACTTCTTTCAAAAACATTAAAGAATCTAGAAGACCACAAACATTTGAACAATAATTTAAATCTTAAAATTGTAAGTATATTACAGTAATTTTCCACTCCTAACAGTGTGAAATGTTACTTAAATATTTCCTGTCTGCTGCAAGCAGGACTGCATTAAGACTGCACTGGGCCCCGGGGCTATGACTTACTGCAGGCCCCCCCCCCCCATCACAATAATGATATATATATATATATATATATGGGATAAAAATATTTAAAGCTTTATATATATATATATATACAAAGCCTTAAATAGGATTTTTATCCCATATCAAAATTATTGATGCACTGAAATTTCATAATTTTTGTTACCAATTTCAATATCACAAAAGATAATACTAGCCTAAGTAAAAATAAGCTTACTGAACACAAGTAAACAGTCACAAATTAGGCTACAACAGAACAAGATCATAAGAAATCGACCTACTTGAAATACTTAAAGCACTGAATAATATTATGATGTATAAAGAAAATGAACAAATAGACTGAATGGTGTCCACTGTATTCAATATACATTCATTCTTATTTATTTTTACAAAAGTGATTCAGTCAAGGACAGTAAGTGATTTTCTTTCTGATGTTTGATTTTTTCAACAGCAGATATTAGGCTGCTTTAGAGGAATAGTTCACCCAAAAATGAAAATGCTGTTGTTGTTCTAAACCTGTATGAGATTCCTTCTGCTGTTGAATGCAAAATAATATATTTGGAACAATACTGGTAATCAGACAGTTGCCCCCAATGACTTCCATAGAATGAAAAAATACACTATAATTGGAGTCAATGGGGACCAGAAACAGAACATTTTTTCAAAGTATCTTCTTTTATGTTGAGGAGAACAAAGAAATTCATAGAGGTTTAGAACAATTTGAGTTTAAGTATATGACATCATCTTCATTTTTGGGTGAACTATCCAAGATCTCATCATATCCAGGATCTCATATCTAACACTACACATGCTTTATCTTTAAATATTAACGTTCATTTAAGACACAAATAACTGTGTTTACGAGGATACTCGCAAAGACGAGATTTTTTTTACACATAACTGTGTATTTGAACGTCTAAGCACAAGGAGCGAAAAGTTTATTCAGCCAATACGAGCAGGTGCGCGCCGCGCGAAATCAGGCTGAAACCGTCCTAATGCACTCATTTACCAGAATTAATTCTGCCCCACTGCTTAATGTTCATTAACAGTTTAAACCATTTGTTTTAAAACCTGCTTAAAACGCGTTTAAATGATAAGCTTAGCCTACATCTTGATGCGCAAAATGATTATCTCCCAACCCTTAAATGAACAGTTTATATAGAGTTTGTTCAAACACAAAACCTATATACTGTACATCCAGTTAATAATCAAACTAACCTAAAATCTGTGTGGATGATGATGCTGTTTTTTTGTTTGTTTTTTTGCTCTGCGCAGAATAAAAAGTGGACAGCTGTGCGCGGTCCACTCGCTGTTCCAACAGCTTCCACTTTATCATCAGCTTTAGTAAAATAACCAGATAGCTGGGGATTTTACTGACTATCTTGTGTTTTTTTTTTTTGTTCTTCATATTTGGAGTTTTTCCTTTTTTGAGACCCTCGCTCTCAGAATTTCTGACATTTTTACTTATCGAATATTGTTCTTTGTGCGACCATTTGCTTATTACTCCAGAACGAAGTGAAGAGTGGAGGTGAATGGAGACATACTGGCAGCGATCACCTGATAGATACGTTCAAAAGTCAAATACAGAATAAATGCATTTGATTGGTAAACCAAATTCAGACTTTACGCTTCAATCTCAAATGCTAATGCATGGAATTTACGGAAAAGCTCAACTAAATAACAGAGCTAATAAGTGGGGGCCGTGGTGGCTTTGGCGATCGGCGCGCCAGTCAATCTACCCCACAGCCAATCACGGGCCCCCAACCCGCCTAGCCCAATGGTTAAAACGGCCCTGGCTGCAAGGAGTTGTAATATAGAACAATCAGTGACTGAAACATTCAGTCAACACGCTTTCCCAATAGAAACATGAAGTAAATGCATCACAACACTCACTGATCTGCTGCTGGCTGATTGTCTGCCTCCAGAAGCTGGTGTTCATCATCCTTGGTGAATAGAGACGAAACACTTTTCCAGCCTTTAGCTCCGGCTCCCTGCATCTGAGCAATAAACACAATGAATCAGACCAACAAACATCAGTATGTCTAAATGATAAACTGACATGAAATTTCAAGCAGTTTCAGCAGTGGCTTTTTTTTTTTTTTTTACTGGATTTTTACAGTTTGCAGTAGTTTTTTTTTTCTTTCCAAAGCTAACAGAAACTACTTTTCATTTAATTAAATATTCATTAATAATATTCATTTTCCAGGTTTACTCTCTTGGCCAGCTGTGTCATTGCACTGGGTCCTTCATCAGACTGGATAGGTGTAATATCTTCAGCAGCATCAGTGACCTTCACAGACAAACATTCATCAAAGAGAAAGTTATAATGATAAGTGAGAGGTAAAAATAAATAGTAGATAAAGTGAGTTACAGAAGGAGAAATTGTATTACAAGATTTATACACTGAAGTTAAAAAAAAGTTTTACCACCACTAAATCTAAAACACATTGATTTGTACAAAAAACAACAACATTTTTATGTTAAATCAGGTAAACAAAATAGCTCTTTAAGATAATAAATGCAAGTTTTTAGCTCTTTTTGCAGATAAAACATATGTACATGAGTGTGATGAAAATGAATATTTTGTCTCCCTCATGTGGTTTGTAGTGAAACTACATCAAGGTCATTTTAACGTGAGTGTGAATGGTGTGAAACAGTTTTCAGACAAACACGTTTATACAAACAGCACCATAGGCCTATTTCATTTCTGATAGGAATGAAAATGAGGCTGTGAGGGACTGAAGTACAGCACATTCAGTGAATTGTAGGCTACTGTTGTTAATAACATGCCGACTATTCAGCTGATGAAACGTCTTTCTGAATATAACTTTAACTACACAAGAACTCTACAAAGCAATATTTTAAATGCCATTGCAAAGACTAGGGGTGTTTACCTGTCACTGTTTTCAACTAAAAATAGAAAACGTATGCATTTTGGACATTCATTTATACGACAACTGAGTTTTGGGGCCTGAAAAGGCAACCGTCTGAAAACGGGTTTCAAAGTGCAAGTTTTTTGAAAATGATATCATTGTCGTCTCCGTGTGAACCACAAAAACAAGAATTTGTGAAAACGGCGACATTCTGTGCATAGTGCGCAGACACGCTGAGTTAACGGAAATCGTTTTGAGGATGTTGTTGTCTGTGGCACCTTGTGCAAAACTTTCATTTTTTAGTACATTGTTGTCATGTAATTGTAGGCTACCCAAAGTTTATCAATCACAGCCTCGTTTTCATCTACATTAAATTCAATATGGCGTCTAACCTAACTAAATTCTATTGCCTGTCTAAAACCATCAAACTAGTTCATCTTGACCAGTGTAAACCTGTCTGGTGGCCAGATTAAGACAAGCAAACCAATTTAGGCTGGTTCAAAATAATAAACATGTAAATACAAAATTTAACACCATATAATTTGAAATGGTACAAAAAACCACTGTAATGAATTTAGAGCTACTCCAGTCGTGTATTTACTGTGCATAAATTGAGCCATGACTGAAAGAAAGGGGGTAAAAACATGGACACAGTGTTTATCTTGACTAGCCTGCAGTAATCTGTTGGCATTGCTGTGTTGTAGCAGGCTGTGGAAACTATGCAAGTTCACTGGTAAGTGAGAGGTCACACAGACAGCCGAGAACTGTGGGGAATCTGCCAACAAGACCAACACACCCTAGTGTATGCTATCTGTCTCGAATCAATCGCTGGAATGCCATCCTATTCCTATCACCCCTGTAGATCCAGTTACAGGCCTTTGAAAAGTGGGTCAAGGTTTCCCTTGATCAGATACATGAAAGAATATTTAAAATATTTTAATGCATCCTGACACTCAGAATTGCATTCATTAGGTTTTTAAAAACACATGCTCTAGCCAATTAACATACTTGAACTGGAACAAAAGAATAAGTGTCCCTCAGTCCTTTGTCACCCCAGTCAAAAATGTACTTTAAAGGTTCAGATGAGAATCCTACTGTTAAACCTTAAGTTTTATCAACTGATATGGCACTCAATGCACTTAAAATCTTTGATTCAAACATTTTGTGATATTATTTCTAAGGGTACACTCTTAAAAATAAAGGTCCCAAAAGGGTGTTTTTGCAGTGATGCCATCGAAGAACCATTTTTGTTCCCAAAAGAACCATTTTGAAGAACATTTTAAAAATCTAAAGAACCTTTTCTGCATTTGAAAGGTTGCATGGATGTTCAAGTTTCTTCATCGTAAACCCTGCCTTTCTAGATATTGGGATCATCATTTGTCCATGAAAAACTCATATTGTTCTGTGTAAGTATTTGCCATTATATACTAGTAGTTGAAATGTAGGATTTAGTTGTTCTTTCCTCATTTAAATGATTGGAGTACTTGCTCTCTCATTGCAAACAGTTATTTAAAGAGCTGCCGAATAAACACACTCAAATATAGGCCTAAATTTAATATTTATGCATGTAAAAATTTCCATCTATTAATAAACTGCATGTGTTTTAAATACACAATAAACAGGTTTATATATTTAGCATCAATAAATCCAGTTAGATTCAATCTCATACATTAAGTAACTCATTTTAACTAACTGTATATTGCGTGTTCCACAACTATTTTAATGACATTCATACTTTTAAACTTTTTTCACTTTTTTTACATTTAATTTTCATTTAATTTTAACCTTTTTTACTTTTCTACTCAACAGATTTATGCTGATTTTTAAAAAAATATTTAATTAAAACCAAATAGATGCAAATAGTTAATGCTGTGATTTTTTTGAGATATCTTACCCGTTTATGTAAGACTGACAAATATGCATCACAATTAGTTTATTAGTTTATGTTAAACTCTGTAATTCAAATGGATGGAAATGTTGTATGCAAACACATCAAATAGATAATTCTTAAATTTAGGCCTCAATATTTTTTCAAATGCATGTTCACCCATATCTGCCCATGTTGACTGTTTAGTGTTGTTCTCAGGTTCAGTGGATTTACCTCTTCCACCGTGTCTTCCTCCATGTCTGGGTTGAGGGTCTGCATGACCTTACTCTTATACACTTTCCACAGGGGATTCATGACGGACGCCTTCAAAAGATCCTCAGATGTGTGCAAAAATTCATAAAACAGTCCAAGGTATCTCTACGCCACCATCAACAAACTCCCAGCCTTAGTTTAGATCTCAATGTTTAACAATGCTCCTGTTCCATCAGTAAGAGACAGTCAGTTTTCAGTGCAAAATGAAAACCAGCTTCTCCTCATTGTCTTTATGCCAACACTTATATGAAAAGAAAAACTTGGGCTGCTGGTCGAGTCCTTGAATTCAGTGTGAAGTAGATGAAAGAGGCAGTTTCAGCGGTGAAACACACACACACACTGTGACACGGCTCAAAAGCCCAGCATCGGTTACCTGGAAACAGGTGTTGGTTTCCTACTGAATATTTCAAGCAGCTCCGCTAATAGTTGAGCTTCATTGTTGGCTGCTTTAAGAAGAGCAGGCCATGTAACATTAACCCCGCAGAATCAACATATACAGATGCCATGTTTCAATGGCCAATAAGGTCAGATCTTCATAGTGACGATGTGCTATTTATGATATTATTATTTAAAGTATTCAGTAATTGTTTTCTGAAAACACCAAAACAGGTGTGCGGTTTTGAACATGCCCGTTTTGCTAATGCATTTTTTGTGATGGCATTTTAAATGATTAATTTCTTTCATTAATTGAAATGAAGCTGAAATAGAATGAAATCTAAACATTAGATGAAAAACTCTAAAACTGGCAACTAACTGTTATAAATATTTTAAGTTGAAGTTCTTAATTATAATATATTTAAAAGTAGTGAATTACACAAACTAAAACTGAAATAAAGCTAAATAGAAATATTCAAATATTTGTAGCTGATGAAAATTACAGAAGCATGCACATAACAAAATTACAAATTAATATTAAAACAGAAAATATATATAAAAAAATTTAACAAATCCCATGATAGTATATAAATAATACTAAAATAACTGATTGACAATGGTAATACTTTTGGATTTTTTTATTACTGTAATAAAATTGTTTTATTTTAATCATCATAAATTTAAGGCAGAATACCAAATTATAGCATCATATATAAATATTAAACAATTTAAAAGATCTTTGCCTTTTCACTTTACAGTAAAGAGAATTTGAGGTAAATTATGTCCTAATGAAAAAATCCCAAAAAATCCTAATGGTCCTAATATATATATATATTTCCTTTATGCAATATATCTATATCTATCTATATAGACTGTCTTAACATTTCTATGATGAAATTTGACCCGGCCATGTTTTAGTGAGATTCATTGGTTTTAATTGGAAATTATAAAAAAAAAAACATAACTGAGAAAGTCTAAACTTATTACAGCAATAGCAGCAACGCTGGCAACGAGCAGTGTTTAAAGTTGACTCTCCACCTCTGTGTGTTTTCACTAACCTGTGCTTTCATAATTACTATAGAGGCCTGTGCATGTAAGTCATAGAATCCAGCTAATAGAATGATAATGTTTGTTGTGTGGTTTCACCTGACACATTAGTTTCCTGTAGCTTGTTTCTTGTTAACCTGATCTGAAGTTGCCAGCGCAATATATGGAGACAGACATTATTAAAAATGCATGAGGTGTCACTTACCTTTGGAACATCTGTGGTGTTGCTGATAACTTTATACTGGAGGATGATTTAGAGCTTACTATTTATTAATGTATAGCCTTTACATTTATTGACATATAACATCAAGATAGGCCTGCAGCTCAAGTCTCAAACCATTTCACTGCCATAATGTGACTTCATCATTTTCTTTAAATGCAAGCCAGATTCTTTATGGTTTGAAACCAGTAGGTTGTAACTTTTAAGCAGTGTGAGTTAGAAACACTGTATTTTAGAAAGACGCACTTGTAAGATCTCTCAGCGTTCTTGATGTGCTGCATTGAGTTTCACTGGTTTCCATTATTCAGAGGGCTCTGGCACAGCTATTCATGCCTGGGAACCAAATCCTCCTCCTGTCGCAACCAGATCAACCAATCAGAACAACAGCCCAGAAAAGACTACAGGCAGTGGTGAACATACAATAATCAAATTATCAGCATGCCAACTTTCATTTGCTTGTTGTTACAAACCAGTTTGACTACTTTAAATGAATAGTTCACCCAAAAATGAACATTTGCTGAAAAGTTACTCACCCTCAGGCCAACCAAGATATAGATCAGTTTGTTTCTTCAGCATATCACCAATAAATCCTCTACAGTGAATGGGTGCCGTCAGAATGAGAGTCCAAACAACTGATAAAATCTTCAGAAGTAATCCACATGACTCCAGTCTGTCAATTAACATCTTGTGAAATGAAAAGCTGCATGTTTGTACAAACAAATCCATAATTACAAGGTTTTTAACTTCAAACTGTTGCTTCTGGGTAAAATATGATTCCCTAATCAATAATATTGTTTTGAATCAGGAGAGAAATATATACAGATCAAGCACCGTTTACAAGCCAAAACAGACCAAAACAGCTCTAAACAAATATGTCTGTGGATTTTGATGTGAAAAACAACAGGAGATGGACTTTTTCTCTGGAGGAAGAGTTATTACGGATTATGGACTTGTATTTTAGCCTGAAACAACATTAACCGATGGATTGGAGTGGTGTGGATTACTTGTAGATTATTGTGATGTTTTTATCATCTGTTTGGACTCTCATTCTGACGGCACCCATTCACTGCAGAGGATCCATTGCTGAGCAAGAGATGCAATGCTACATTTCTCCAAATCTGATGAAGAAACAAACTACATCTTGGATGGCCTGAGGGTAAATACATTTTCTGCAAATTCTCCTTTTTGGGTGAACTATTCCTTTAAATGAATCATCCACCCAAACATGACAATTATGTCATTAAAATAGTTTATGGGTTATGTGTGGGTTGTTTTGTACAGTTGTGAACAATCCTTTAACATACAATGAAGTCATTTAGTAAATTTCCCAACTGGGGTGTGTGGAAGCTAATGTCATTGCCCTACAGTTTGCAGGTGGGGCCCTAGAAACCCATGAGACGGCATGAGTTTACAAAAACATCTCACTGACAGGATTGAGCATGACTTAAGCAGAAACAACTCTGCTCTTAAAGCTCTGCATACATCAAAAGAATTACATCTGACAGACCTTTCATCATATTATGCCCTGTTTATGTCATCCGCTAAAACTTTCCAATCTGTTATGGGTTCACCAAGGAGCTAAAGACAGCGGCACGACTAAAGAAGGCCAATAATAGGGTTTTTGTGACAAAACCTAAAACCTTATCAAAGAATGTTTTAAGTCAAAATTTCAACTATATGACTTCAAATCAAAGCTACAGGCACAAATCCTGTCAAGCGTGGTGATGATAGCCTCATGTTTACACAGCTATGTGAACTTATAGTAGCACCCACAATGACTCAACTGTTTATTTGATTTATTTTACCTTTATTTAAACAAGTAACTTCAGAACATGACTCTTATTTACAATGACGCCCTGACTGAGAATGCTGTGGGAAAAGCCTTTTTAACTTGAGAAATTAATATTCATGAATAAAACAATGCTTTAGTGGAAAAAAAGCAATGCTACATGCAAATTATAAACCTTCAATATTTAATTAAAATATCTGTTCTGTACTTTTTTGGTATAATGAGCAGCTGCCTAGCTAATCTTCATTATTTCAAGTTATTTATATTTTCGTACCTTTCTGGGTAAAATAACAGCGCTACTCGCATTTTATCTGACATAAAAATAAATTTGAATCAATAACGAGAGTCGGATCACAGAAATTACACTGCGATAGCATTCCTTATTATTTACTTTGCTGTGCTAAATACATGATTATGGGTAGTTGCATTATTTATTTTTTTATTACATTTTTTCCTTGCTGTCTGTGACCCATCAGATAATAAGAAAGTAAAAATATATAGAAAAAAATAATTAAAAATATTAATAAATCCTATAATAGTGTACAAATAATACTAAATTAACTCTGATTCTCAATGGTAATCCTTTTTAGATTTTTTATTACTATTATAAAATTGTTTTATTTTAATGACCATAAATTAAAGGCAGTATAACAAAAGATATCATGATACAGTAAATAGAATTTGATGTAAATTATGTCTTTGTGACATTATTTTAATGCAAAAAAATCCTAATGGTCCTAAAATATATTTTTCCTTTATGATTTCCTTTACTGTATATTTCCTAGAATTATTATACATATTTAAAATTATATCTGTCACGGTGCACACACGAGGGAGAAACAGGAACACGCAGACGAGGACTTAAACTCAAATAATAGTCTTTTAATGTAGACAAGGCAAGGCTTACAGACAGGAAACACCGGGGAAGTAACAAGTAGACCAGACGAAATTAAACTGAACAGACAGGACTATAAATACACAGGTAAATCATAGATAATTAGACAAACAGGGCTGGACAAGGATTAACTCATATTGACACTTAACGAGGACAGGAAACAAACCAAATATGGACACAAGAGGTGGGAACACATGACACACACACAATAATCAACAGGTTACTTGCTATGTGTGTGGTGATGATTATTGTTTTTTTTATGTGGATTCTAAAAGTCAAAGTGACGTGTGAGTACTTCCACTAATTAGTCCAATCCTCATCAGCTCATTATTGTACTCAATTATGATTGCATAATTTTCATCCTTGCATTCAGGATTGTTTTTTCAGCTATGCACTTTTATTTCCCAGAGTTGATTTTTATTCAAAACAATTCATACTTTTTATATAAAGGTCTCATTACTGTCCTGAAAACCTTTTACCCTTCTTTAATTTTAGTTTTTGTTTGTTTGTTTGTTTGTTTGTTTGTTTTACTATAAAATGCCCTTTATCTATAGATTTTATTGTTTTATTCTCATCCTAAACCTAGACTTGCTAGACCAGTATATAAATATTATTACATCTCTAACCGTACAAAAGAGGCACATTTTTGAAAATGATTTGTCAGTTTTTACACAAATTTATCTGTCTCGCAATCATCACACCAACATTTTGCCCCAATAATGTTTTTGTTTGTTTACTTCAAATTAGTAGAGTGAAGAGCTGTGACTTGTGTTGTGTACAGAATATTTAATGTGCTGTAAGTCAATTGTCATATACAAGTCAAAATACTAGCTTTTTTTAGTGTGAAAAACTAGCTTTTTTATCTATGCGGAAAAAAAGAGCAGTGAGGTTGAGCTAGGCAATATCTGAATGACAGTTCTGTAGGGTAAAGCATAATAAATCACACTAATTGTTGGTTTTGTCAGTGTCAGATGTGTATAAATTTATCAATAACAGAAACAAGAATTTAATGACAGGGTTTATAGTTTCAGTCTTTCAGGAGGGCTGGATTTGGATTAAAGCCTGGGCAGGTTTATAGGGTGAGGCATCGTTTATTAGAACGACACCCATAACAGACAATTCATTCACCTCAGACACACGGGAAAACTGCTGATTATTCTAGTCACAGCTTTCGTTGAACGCTGTTCGTTAGAGGTACTTTTATGTCTGTCATTTAAATAGAACCAGCAGACTATTTGTGTGCAACGATGAAGAAGATAATACTGTTATTTAAACTATTGCTATTTCTTACTCAGCTTGTGAAAATGGAGCCTTTGTCTTCAGCAAACACACAGTTTTCTCTCAACCTCTTCAAGAAGATCAGTGGAGGAAACGCATCAGGAAATGTGTTCTACTCTCCGATCAGCATCTCCTCGGCTCTGGCCATGGTGTCTCTCGGAGCAAAAGGAAACACAGCGGCGCAGATGTTTAAGGTGATCTCACATTTATGCATTTTTTATGGCCAGTTGTTTTTCCTTTAATCTATACAAGACAGAAGTGAAAGCTGCATTCTGCATTCATTCAAATGGAATTCAAATTCAGGAATTTGAATTTAAAGGAATTCTCAATTTCATGGAATGCTGCCACAAAAAGATGGTCATCCTTGGATTTCAGATATGACTAAATGCTCAATATGTGTCTTTTCAGTTGAATAAATAACAGTAGTGGAGTAAATCAAGATGGTGTTTGATGCACTATTTTAAACTATTTGAGCAATGTATTGACAATAGATGTTGAAGTTATCAGAATAGTGAGGTTGTCTTTATTAATTCTACTAAAAAAATGCTGTGTAGGTTTTGGGTTTTAACAATCCTGCCAAGCCTGATGCTGCGACTCCAGCTCCTCATCAACAAGCCCAGAAGCCCCAGATGCCCTGCGGCGTCAAGGGTCAACATGAACCATCAATGACGCAACAAACCCAGAAGTTTGAGCTACCTCCCCAACTCAAGGTTTAGTATGAGTATTTTCATGAAACACTAACCTCAAGACTTTATGATTGCAATAACAGCTGTATTTGCCAAATTTGTGCATGTAGATTTTGGGCTCATCTAATTAAACTTGATATTACTGATGCAAACAGAAATCTCCTGCTCAGCCAACACCTGGACAAAAAACTGAGGACCAAATTCATTCCAGCTTCAACAAGTTTATGAGTGAACTGAAGAAACCAGGAGCCCCGTATGTGTTGAGTCTTGCCAACCGCCTCTACGGAGAGCAATCATACCAGTTTGTTGAGGTAAGACTCAAAGCAAGTAATTCACTGTCCTGGAAATGTTCTCAACACTAATTTCATTTGCATGCCAATCGATTTGCTATGTTACAGAAATTCCTTAATGATGCAAAAAAATACTATGAAGCCGGACTGGAGGAGGTGGACTTTCAAATGAAATCAGAGGCTGCACGTGTCAACATCAACAAATGGGTGGAGAAAAACACTCAAGGTGAAGACCAGCAATTATAATTTTAGTCTTAGCTATTTCATGTTTTTGGCAGCACTAGGTACAGCAGAAATGGCAATGTTTGGCTACAAGGGCTATTGAGTTGAGCTATATTGTAATTTAAAAAAAAGATTAAAAGAGTTCAAGAGTTCCAGTTCAAACCAATGCTCAAAGGGGCCAATGCACATTTGTATTTTAGGGAAGATCAAGGACTTGGTGCCACAGGGAGCCATCGATGCAATGACGAGACTGGTCTTGGTGAACGCCATCTACTTCAAGGGGAACTGGGAGAAGAAATTCCCAAAGGATGCCACCAGAGATGGACAGTTTAAGCTGAACAAGGTGAGATGTCGCGTTCTTATTTTCTTTTTGAAATACAGTAATTTAAGTTGCTCGTGCAGTAACAGTCATGAAATATGAGGAGTTGTGACGTGTTTCCATTGATGCTCTGCAGAATCGAACTAAACCAGTGAAGATGATGCAACAGAAGGCACAGTTTCCTCTTGCCTTAATCCCAGAGATGGACAGTCAGGTTCTAGAGCTGCCGTATGTTGGGAAGAATCTCAGTATGTTGATCATTCTTCCCAATGAGATTCAAGATGAAACCACTGGCCTTCAGAAGGTGAGACAGAAGAGATAATACTCCTTAAAATAAAGGTTCCAAAAGGGGGTTTTCGCTGCAAAGCCATAAAAGAACCCTCTTGGGTTCCCCAAAGAACATTTCAGTGAACAGTTCCATTCTTTCTTAGTGTGAAGAATGCTTTAATAATCTAAAGAACCTTTTGTGGAATGAAAAGGTTCCATGGATGTTAAAGATTCTTCACTGGACCATCAATGCAAATAACCAGTGTATATGGTTTGTTGTTTCATTATATGTTAACAGCAAATAGATGTGCAGAGTTCTCAGTATTCATGTGGTTTTAAAAATATTCAAAACATTTTTATGTCTCATCCAGCTTGAAAAGGCACTGACCTACGAGAAGCTGATGGAGTGGACCAAACCCAGCATGATGCGTCAACAAGAAGTTCAAGTATCTCTGCCCAGATTCAAGATGGAGGAAACCTATGACATGAAGAGTCTTCTGATCAGCATGGGAATGGAGGATGTGTTTGATGGGCAGAAGGTGAATCTTTCAGGCATGTCGCCCAACAATGATCTGGTGGTTTCGAAGGTGATTCATAAAGCCTTTGTTGAAGTAAACGAGGAAGGAACCGAAGCAGCTGGAGCTACTGGTGCCGTAGTCGCCATTCGTTCATTTGCACAGATGTTTATTGCAGACCATCCGTTCCTTTTCTTCATCCGTCATAATCCCTCCAACAGCATTCTCTTTTATGGACGCTTCTGTTCTCCTTGAAGATGGCAATGATGAAGTGATGATTCTAATTGTTTGTGTCCCTCTGATAAATAAAGTCTATTAAATAATTGAGTGAAACTGTCTGTATGCATTTACTTTGAAAGCACTCTTGAGTTCTGACACAAAATAGGGAACAGAACTAAAAAAAATAGGATATAGATAGATAGATAGATAGTCCCTAAATAATTACATTAATGGCCACTCTATCAGGTTTGATTTCAATTCACTGGCATAGTTATACACAATACATATTTTTTAGCCTACATGACTACAACATAATATTATTATATCATTTTACAACACATGAAAAATGCATTTTGTGATGCATGTATCCACGATTCATGAGTATTTCACAGTGACACCTACTTTCAACTGCCATCAGGTAATCTGTTATTTGGTTTTACACACATTATGATTAAGATTGACTAATTATGAGTAATCCAGTTATTCATCTTTCTTTAGTTTAGGTTTGTTTCATCAGCTACACTACCCACACTTTTATTAGATTTTTTTTTAATGATAAACAAAGAGTAAGAGCAAAGAGCAATCAATTTAAGTTTGATGGTGTTCCAAGTGGATAAATATATATCAATGAATAATAGAAACATTATTTTTTAATTATAACGGGAATTTTAAGACTGAATATACAAGAAGGCTGGACTTGGATTAAAGGCTAGTCATTATAGGGTGAGGCATCATTTATTAGACTGACACCCATAACTGGTGATTCATTTATCTCAAGATACTTCATCATTTCTGCTGATTATTCTAGGTAATGCTTTTACTGAACTCTGTTAAAGATACTTTTCTGTATGTAATTTAGAGCTAACAGAACTAACAGCTTGTGTTAAGAATGAATATCTGTTGTTATTTAAACAAGATCTATATCTTGCTCAGCTTGTGAAAATGGAGCACTTGTCCGGAGCAAACACACGATTTTCTCTCAATCTGTTCAAGAAGATCAGTGAAGGAAACACATCAAAAAATGTGTTCTAACTCTCCGATCAGCATCTCCTCGGCTCTGGCCATGGTGTCTCTCGGAGCAAAAGGAAACACAGCGGCGCAGATGTTTAAGGTAATCTCACATTTATTTAGTTTTTTTTATAGCTAGTTGTTCAGAATTCAAAACGTATCTATATATTACAACGCTGTGTAGGTCTTGAGCTTTAACAATCCTCTCAAACCCAACGCCGCAACGCCAGCACCTCATTATTCAGTGGACCAAATTCATTTCAGCTTCAACAAGCTCATGAGTGAACTGAACAAAGGAGCCCCGTATGTGTTGAGTCTTGCCAACCGCCTCTACGGAGAGCAATCCTACCAGTTTGTGGAGGTAAGACTCAAAGCAAATAATTCAAGGTTCTGGAACTGTTCTGAACTCTAATCGATCAGTCCGTGCCAAATTTCATAAACTCCCCCTGCTAAAATTTTTGATTTTGTTCACATTTTTTTCTGAAGACAGACAAACATAAATAGTACTGAAAGCCAAAATATGAAATGTCATGGATGAATATTTACTGATTAATACACTATTTTGTAAAGGGGGTAATTTGACACCAAATTACAAGGGTGTATAAATGAATTTATAAAGATGGCAGCATCGTTATGTTATTTTTACATTGAGATTGGTAGGTCTATTTGTAAAACCTGATGACTTTTGCCATTTCTGTTGCATTATATGCCAATAGTTAAAGCTCCAAAATTGAAAAAAGGAATTTTGAGGGTTTTTTTGAGTGTGCATGCCAGCAACTCAAGAAGTATTAAAGATATTGCAATATCCTTTTAGATTTTGGTTCTTAACACATTTTTCTTTTAGTAACCAAAGAGAATATGACTCCAAATCTTAGGTGAAAATTGTGTATAAAAGTGGATTACTCAATAAATATACTTCCATGGCATTTAATATTTTGCCATTATTCTTCATCTATTTCTTTCACCAGAATTTTTTTTTTTTATCTAAATCAAAAATTTTAGCTGTGAACCTCTGGTTGAGTTGACACAGAATGACTCTAATTTCATTTGCACCTCAGTTAATTTGCTCCGTTACAGAAATTCCTGAATGATGCAAAAAGATACTATGAAGCCAAACTGGAGAAAGTAGACTTCAAGATGAAATCAGAGGCTGCACGTGTCGACATCAACAAATGGGTGGAGAAAAACACTCAAGGTGAAAACCAGCATGAACTTATTCTGAATTTTAAAGTTACTCTACACTCTTACAACTAAAAGTTATTTAATGTTTTTTTGCAGTGCAATTCTGGGCTTCATATGGTTCTTGAATTGAGCTGTATAGTTATTTAAAAATTATGTACACTTGTATTTTAGGAAAGATCAAGGACTTGGTGCCACAGGGAGCCATCGATGCGATGACGAGACTGGTCTTGGTGAACGCCATCTACTTCAAGGGGAACTGGGAGAAAAAATTCCCAAGGGAAGCCACCAGAGATGGACAGTTTAAACTGAACAAGGTGAGATTTCATGCTCTTGTTGATTTCTTTATTTTAAGTTGTTTATGTAGTAACGGTCATGAAATGAGTTTCAACGTGTTTCCATTATGCTTGGCAGATTCGAACTAAACCAGTGAAGATGATGAATCAGAAGTCAAAGTTTCCTCTGGCCTTAATCCCAGAGATGAACAGTCAGGTTCTGGAGCTGCCGTATGTCGGGAAGAATCTCAGTATGTTGATCATCCTTCCTAATGAGATTGAAGATGAAACCACTGGCCTTCAGAAGGTGAGACAGCAGAGATTATACTCCTGAAAATAAAGCTCCCAAAACGGGGTTTTCTCAGTGATGCCATAAAAAAAACCCATTTTGGGTTCCCCAAAGAACCTTTCAGTTCTTAAAAGAACCATTCTTTCTTAGTGCAAATAATTTAAAATTATAAAAATCTTAAGAACCTTTTTCCACTATAAAGATCCTGTTGTGGAATGGAAAGTTTCCATGGATGTTCATGTTTTTAAATGGATCCATCAATGCCAATGAGGAACCTTGACTTTTAAGAGCGTTGTTTAAAAAAATATTCATACCATTGGTATGTCTTATCCAGCTTGAAAAGGCACTGACCTACGAGAAGCTGATGGAATGGACCAAACCCAGCATGATGCGTCAACAAGAAGTTCAAGTATCTCTGCCCAGATTCAAGATGGAGGAAACCTATGACATGAAGAGTCTTCTGATCAGCATGGGAATGGAGGATGTGTTTGATGGGCAGAAGGTGAATCTTTCAGGCATGTCACCCAACAAAGATCTGGTGCTGACGAAGGTAATTCATAAAGCCTTTGTTGAAGTAAACGAGGAAGGAACCGAAGCGGCTGGAGCCACCGGTGCCATCGTCGCCAATCGTTCATTTGCACAGGTGTTTATTGCAGACCATCCGTTCCTTTTCTTCATCCGTCATAATCCCTCCAACAGCATTCTGTTTTATGGACGCTTCTGTTCTCCTTGAAGATAGTAATGATGCAATGATAATTTGAAGTGTTTGCATTTCTCTGATAAATAAAGGCTCTAGCAAATAATGGAGTGAAATTTTTTCTATGCATTTACTTTCACAGACACAGAGCTGATTCTGATTCATGTATGATGACGCTTACAACAACTGCAAATGAAAAAAATGGGTCTGCACTGTAACTATGAAGGATGAGATGTAAAATGTATTTAACATGTTTTTAACATATGATATATTACAGTGATATTGGCACCCTTGTTTGCTAATAAATTGCATCTGATAAATAAATGGCTCTGAAGAAAATCTCAATGCTTTCAAATGGCCACAATTATGAAATAAATGAGTCATTTTCCCAGGGTAACAAATAATTTTTCTATCAGAGCATCCCTCATACAGAATCTCTCCTTTCTGATAAGAGATTCAGACCACTTCTTCTCTCAGATTCTGGCCAGCAGAGCTTGGTTTTGTGCCCAGTGACAGAGTTCTGATACAAGTCAACAGTGACTACAGACATGGTCTAAAAAATGTCCAATAAATAGGCCCACAACATTAAAGATGTATATTTCATTGTACACATGGGGTCATGTCATCTTGATGCTCATTTTTTGTGACCATGAAAAAAGTTCCATGTCTGATATCTGAATATGCATTTGTTAGGTAATTTTTCTTGAAATCCCAAACAACAAACAACTGCAAAGTCTTTAGAAAATAGGACGATATCACAAACAGACGTAACATTGAAATTCACTGGGAATTTTATTACTTAAAAATTATGACTTAACAAATTAACATCATATTTATAATTAGGCAATTTATGCTCCAATAAAAAATGTAAATATGAATGAATATATGAATAACCTATACTTGCCAATATTTAACATGAATTGGAGAAAAACATTTATTTCATCATGAGATTTTCTCCCCACTTTCAATTGTTTTACTTCAATGATAGGTTAGAATTTTGTGAATTTTTCGAGTGAAAGATCAAAAGGATAAACAGATATTTTATCACATTTATATGCCAATATATATATATATATATATATATAGACTCAAATTTCCAAACCTCTCAGTAGATTTTCAGGCCATATTTAACACCATTGTTTCATACAACATTATTTTCAGCTTTATATTTGGTATATAGTACAGTCATCTGTAAATATTTTTACTTTCTCAGGGGCTTTTTCATAAATTTTCTCAAAGTGACAACATACAGAGCCCCCCCCCCCCCCCCAAAAAAAACAGACTTTTGCATGCACACAATAAAACTTTTTGTGCCTTCGAGAAACTATTCACATGCGCATGGGAATTTTTTTGCATGCTTACGCATTACAACTTTTATATAACCTATTTCCTTTGTGCATCACTGCCGTCTTACTATGAATAAAACAAGAGCATGGATGCACATGAATTAAGAGATCTATTTTCTCAAAATGTGGCTTTTCTTATGGTAATACCTATAATATCAAGGCCTAATGTCCAATTTAACACATCCTCTGTGTCGGAGAAGAAAAACCATGACACGAAATGGGCTTATGGCATAATACAGCTGTGTGCATTGTCCTATTTGCCAAATTCAATGGTCTATAAAAAGCAAGGCAAGTTTATTTA
Organism: Schizothorax lantsangensis; assembly: GCA_027422415.1. NCBI lineage: Eukaryota > Metazoa > Chordata > Actinopteri > Cypriniformes > Cyprinidae > Schizothorax > Schizothorax lantsangensis. The sequence goes on along the minus strand of CM049850.1, from coordinate 33,203,538 downwards.
TATAGCACATTTCATACACAATAGTAATTCAAAGTGCTTTAAAATGTAAATATTAAATCGCTCCATTTATATATATATACAGTATATATATATATATATATATATATATATATATATATAAGGAATTAAAATAATCATAAAAAAATCACAACAATAAAAACAAGGAATTCAAAACCTTTAAAAAAGATTTAAAAATGTATTTAAAATTAATTAAAACAGTTAAGAATAGAAATGATTACATATAAAATGCAGAATGTTTTGAAATGTCTTTTGGCATAGAAAAGAAACAGTTGCAATAAAAGATATGTTTTTTCTTGTGTCAAAGAGGCAGGTGTGGCTCGCAAGCCATTGGTTCCTGACTGCTGAGCTAATCTGTTATTGGGTTGCACAGACACCAGGATTAAGAATGATAAATTGTGAATGGTACAATTTAGATTTATCGTTCTTTCTTTTATTTGACTTCCATGAAAGGAGTGAAATGAAGAATGAATCATTCAGTTTATATTTGATGGTGTTCCAAGTGGATAAATATATCAATATCTAATAGAAACATTCATTTATATTTTAGGCTGGACTTGGATAAATAGATTAGGGCGAGGCTTCTTTTATAAGAAAGACACCCATAACCGATAGATTCATTCGCCTCAGACACGCTGGGAAACTTCACCATTTCTGCTGATTATTCCAGGTAAAGCTTTTGCTGAATTCTGTTTGTTAGAGGTACTTTTCTATATGCAGTTTAGATGGTATCCTGCACAATAATATAATTTATTGATGTTATTTAAACTACTGCTATTTCTTGCACAGCTTGAAAAAATGGAGCGTTTGTCTTCAGCAAACACACAATTTTCTCTCAACCTCTTCAAGAAGATCAGCAGAGGAAACGCATCAGGAAATGTGTTCTACTCTCCGATCAGCATCTCCTCGGCTCTGGCCATGGTGTCGCTCGGAGCAAAAGGAAACACAGTGGCGCAGATGTTTAAGGTGATCTCACACTTAAATATTTTTATGGCCAGTTGTTCATAATTGAAAATGCATTATATACAACAATGCTGTGTAGGTTTTGGGCTTTAACAATCCTGCCGAACCCAATGCCGCGACTCCAGTTCCTCATCAACAAGCCCAGAAGCCCCAGATGCCCTGCGGCATCAAGGGTCAACATGAACCATCAATGACGCAACAAACCCAGAAGTTTGAGATACCTGCCGAATTCAAGGTTCAGAATAAGTATTTACATGAAACACTAACCTCATGACTTTATGATTGCATTGTACTTTCCATAGTGGTGCATATAGCCTTGGGGATTAAATGTGACATTGTTGATGCAAACAGAAATGTCCTACTCAAGCGGTACAAACTGAGGACCAAATCCATTCCAGTTTCAATAAACTCACGAGTGAACTGAACAAACCAGGAGTCCCGTATGTGTTGAGCCTTGCCAACCGCCTCTACGGAGACCAATCCTACCAGTTTGTGGAGGTAAGACTCAAAGCAAATAATTCAAGGTGCAGGAAATTATCTCTTATTCAATCGATTTGCTCTGTTACAGAAATTCCTTAATGATGCAAAAAGATACTATGAGGCCGGGCTGGAGAAGGTGGACTTCAAGAAGAAATCAGAGGCTGCACGTGTCGACATCAACAAATGGGTGGAGAAAAAAACACAAGGTGAAAACCAGCATGAACTTGATTTGAATTTAAAAGTTACACTGCAAATAAAAATTATTTTAAGTTTTTTGCTATACTTTAAGTACAGCAGAACGACTTTCCAAAGGCCGTGTTTGAGTTGAGTTACCTATCTAACAAAAATAAGTTCTAAAAACATTTTGGTAACATTCCCTTAAAATTTAAGAATGTTCCAAACATCCAGTTTTTTTAATTGTTCAAAACATTTTTAAAAACAAGTAAAGGGAACATTTCATTTGATCATTTTGCAAATATCTCAGAACGTTCTGTAACATTTTAAAAACATTAGACAAATGTCCAACTAATGAATGATGAATAGATAGTTTTATGTTAACATTTTGAAAACATTACTAAAGACCATATAACTTTGAACAAATGTTCTATTAACGTTTGTTCATAACTTTGAGAGAACCTTGCCTGAACATGCTGAGAACATTGCCTGTTAGCTCTTTAGAGTTTAAAGTTCTGAAATACCTTCAGTGATTTTGTTAGTAGGATTACATTAAGCAACATTTTTGGCCATTAAGTTTACATTTCTGTAAGAATTTAGTCATGAGCTTTGAGACAGATGCTTTAATAGTATTTTTGGTGATTCATTTGTGTTCTTCATATGTGAACCAGTTCAAACCAATGCCTAAAGTGGAAAATGTCCATTTGATTTTTAGAGAAGATCAAGGACTTGCTTCCACAGGGATCCATCGATTCGATGACGAAACTGGTCTTGGTGAACGCCATCTACTTCAAGGGGAACTGGGAGAAGAAATTCCCAAAGGAAGCCACCAGAGATGGACAGTTCAAGCTGAACAAGGTGAGATTTCTTGCTTTTTTGAATGATTTTTAGCAGTCACAAAATATGAGGATATGTGACATGTTTCTATTAATCTACTGATGCTTGGCAGACTCAAACTAAACCAGTGAAGATGATGAATCAGGAATCAAAGTTTCCTCTGGCCTTCATCCCAGAGATGAACAGTCAGGTTCTGGAGCTGCCGTATGTTGGGAAGAATCTCAGTATGTTAATCATCCTTCCTAACGAGATTCAAGATGAAGCCACAGGCCTTCAGAAGGTGAGACAGCACAGGTTCTGCTATATATGGTGTTTTCATTATGTAGAATTGCGTAACCATATAAATCCTAAATCAAGGCATATAAATGACCAAAGCTTTGCTTAAAAAACTGTTGCACACAAACTACTACATGCCTTCTGTTGTCAGACTGATAATATATATTTAACAAAATATAATAAAAATTATAAAAGGCCTTTTAGTATAATTTTACAGACGTCCACCTTTAGCACATAGCTTGTGTCTTTTTGCTGTGCAATATTTACTTATTTTTATAAAGTAAATGTAAGAATAACCTTTATATTGTTAGTAATTTTTCAAGATCTACATTTACTGGACTGAAGTAACCATGTTTACTGTCATTTTGTTAAAAATATCATCTTCATATGCGAGTATAAGCATTTAAATATCATCTTAAGACATATATTACATTACAAGCTATCAGAAATAATTTTATCTTACTTTTTGGCCATTATAAACATCAGCAAACAGCAAATTGCATATTTTTGCTCATTTATAAAAAAGCAAAAATCAGCTGTTTTTTTCCCTTCCTACTATATGAGCCATAAAAGCCTGAAGTGTAAAATATGATATTCAATTAAAAAAAAGAGATAATTAAAAAAAAGTTAATATTTTGTCCAAACATTCAATAAATTGTTGAAATTTTTCAAAGAATTCAATTTTTCTTACTATTATTTCTGAATTTGCATGGTTAGTGCTGGATAAATCTATAAGTTATTGAAGAGTTGTATTCAATTAACTATTTGCATGACTTTTGTATAATTCTATTGTATACCTTTGTGTATAATTCTATTGTAATTCTTTTGTGTAATTCTATTGTATCTTGAAACGGTTTATCTGATCCCAATAAATATCACATCATTGATGGTTTACAAACAGACCTCATTTCATATTAACAGTCAGTCACATGACCATTAACAAAACACTCTTATTATACAGCTTGAAAAGGCACTGACCTACGAGAAGCTCATGGAGTGGACCAAACCCAACAAGATGTTTCAAGAGGAAGTTGAAGTATCTCTGCCCAGATTCAAGATGGAGGAAACCTATGACATGAAGAGTCTTCTGATCAGCATGGGAATGGAGGATGTGTTTGATGGGCAGAAGGTGAATCTTTCAGGCATGTCACCCAACAACGATCTGGTGGTGTCGAAGGTGATTCATAAAGCCTTTGTTGAAGTAAACGAGGAAGGAACCGAAGCAGCTGGAGCCACTGGCATTGTTATCTCAACAATGTCAATGCCATTACCCCCCAAAACCTTTATTGCAGACCATCCATTCCTTTTCTTCATCCGTCATAATGCCTCCAACAGCATTCTGTTTTATGGACGCTTCTGCTCTCCTTGAAGATTGTAAAGATGCAGTGATCATTCTAGTTGAATGTGTTCCTCTGATAAATAAAGGCTCTAGTAAACAACTGAGTGAACTTGAGTGTATTAATAGTATCTATAAAGTATATAAATCATTGAGTATTTTAACAGCACAGAGTTCTTATAGATATTTTCCCATTCTGTAGCCTGATTTGTATGTTTTTTTTGGAAATAATCTGTTCAATATTTTTATGCTATTAATAGTTTACTTTATACTTGTATAAGGAAAATTATCTAAAACTCCCTAACCATTTTGGTTATATACTGAATTTATTGATATTGATGGAGTTAGAGCCCCCCTTGCATGTCTCTTGTGGTAAATTTGAAGAAAAAATAAAGTCTTTAGCAAAAAAAGTATCTTATTTCTTAAGTCTCTTGACTTAAATGGCCACTGTAGTAGCATCTCAAATCTTTGGTGTAATTATATACAGTAATGGGCTATATTTATTTATGATTATATCACATGAAAAAGGTGTTTCATGAGACCTTTTTTATAAAACCAAAAATCTGACATGCCCACATAGTCAAAACTACACAGATCACGATCACTACATGAACTGTTAATAACTGTAACTAACTAAATGTCGTTTAGAAAAGCAGTTGTACTAAGGGTTTGTGGTTATGAGGTTTATTATTATTTAATTAATTTTTTTATTATGTTATTTAAAAAGTTCCACAGACACGCCTACTTCCACCCTCATCAGCTGATCCGTTATTGACTTGTACAGACATTATCATTAAACATGATTAATTATAATTCATACAATTATGATTAATCTTCCTTGTATTCAGCTTTTGTTTCCTCATCTACACACTCCTTATTAAACAAAGAGTGAAATGAAGAATGAATCACTCAATTTAAGTATATCAATTAATATTGCAAACAATAATATGTATTTTACAGGAAAGACTTGGGTGGGTGAGGGTGAGGCATCATTTATTAGACTGACACCCTTTAACAGTCAATTCATTCGACACAGACACACAGAGAAACTTCTTCATTTCTGCTGATTATTCCAGGTAATGTTTTTACCGAACTCTGTTAAAAGGTACTTTTCTGTATGTGGAATGTAGATGGTATATCTACATTAATTAAAAGAGATCCAATAGAACTAACAGCTTGTTTTAATGATGAAGAAGATCTGCTGTTATTTAAACTACTGCTTTTTCTTGCTCAGCTTGTGAAAATGGAGCGCTTGTCTGCAGTAAACACACGATTCTCTCTCAATCTGTTCAAGAAGATCAGCGGAGGAAAAGCATCAAAAAATGTGTTCTACTCTCCGATCAGCATCTCCTCAGCTCTGGCCATGGTGTCGCTCGGAGCAAAAGAAAACACAGCGGCGCAAATGTTTAAGGTGATCTCACATTTATGCACTTTTATGGCCAGTTGTTCAGAATATATATTCGAATGCTTTTTTCCATCAGATTTCTTGTGTAAATATTTGTATGATCATAAAAAGATTCAACAACTGAGACATAAATGGAACAAAGTTCAAAAACATTTGTTGAACAAAATGGAATAATGAGTTCTTGAACTGAGCGATGGTCAATCACAGTCAGTATGTGGTGTGTCCACTGGCTGCTTTACAATGCATCTCATCTTAATGGACTGTGAAAGATTTGCCAGTACATTTTTTATTTATTTGAGCAGTGCATTCACAATAGATGTTGGAATTATCAGAATAGTAATCTGTGTCAATTCTACCTCAACAAAACTATGTAGGTCTTGAGCTTTAACAATCCTCCCAAACCTGGTGCTGCGACTCCAGCTCCTAATGTTTCAGCCGACCAAATTCATTCCAGCTTCAACAAGCTCATGAGTGAACTGAACAAACCAGGAGTCCCGTATGTGTTGAGTCTTGCCAACCGCCTCTACGGAGACCAATCCTACCAGTTTGTTGAGGTAAGACTCAAATGAAATAATTCAAGGTTTGCTCATGGTATTAAAGGACAAGGTTTAGGAAATATTCACCACAATTATGTTACAGAAATTCCTTAATGATGCAAAAAGATTATGAAGCCGGACTATGAAGCCGGACTGGAGAAGGTGGACTTAAACAAGAAGAATTCAAAGAGGCTGCACGTGTCAACATCAACAAATGGGTGGAGAAGAAAGGAACACAAGGTGAAAACCATGCATTAACTTATTCTGAGATATTAAACTTACACGAATTAATAGACTTCTTGTTTTTTGCAGCATTTTTTTCAAAGACCATGTTCAGCTTTGATAACTCTATGAGTTCAGCTATTAAATAATCTTTCTCAAAGCTCATGACACAATTCTACTGGAAATGTAAACATAATGGCTAGATAAAAAGGGCATTTGAAGTCACCATGTTTCATCGCAATGTTGCCATTTGAATTTTAGAGAAGATCAAGGACTTGTGTGACCACGAAGTGTCAATGACACAACAAATGACTGGTCTTGGTGAATGCCATCTACTTCAAGGGGAATGGGAGAAGAAATTCCCAAACGGAAGCCACGAAAAGGGGACAGAGAAGAAGCTGAACAAGGTGAGATTTCATGCTCTTTTTTAATATTCTTAACAGTCATGAAATATGAGGACTTGTGACATCTTTCTATTAATCTCTTGATGCTTGGCAGGACTCAAACTAACACCAGTGAAGATGATGCGACAGAAGTCAAAGTTTCCTCTGACCTTCATCTCGGAGATGGACAGTCAGGTTCTGGAGCTGCCGTATGTCGGGAAGTCTCAGTATGTTGATCATTCTTCCCAGTGAGATTCAAGATGAAACCACTGGCCTTCAGGTGAGACAGCAGAGATTACATGGTGAGATTATATGGTGCGTTTTCATTATTTGGAATTGCTGGTTAATGCTGCATTAATATATAAGTTATTGAAGAGTCTGTATCATTTTATGCATTATTAATGTATTTTTAAAAGAGAAACAAATTGACACACATTAACACAACTCTCTTATTATGCAGCTTGAAAAGGCACTGACCTACGAGAAGCTCATGGAGTGGACCAAACCCACCAAGATGCTTCAACAAGAAGTTAGAGTATCTCTGCCCAGATTCAAGATGGAGGAAACCTATGAGATGAAGAGGCTTCTGATCAGCATGGGAATGGAGGATGTGTTTGATGGGCAGAAGGTGAATCTTTCAGGCATGTCGCCCAACAACGATCTGGTGGTTTCAGACGTGATTCATAAAGCCTTTGTTGAAGTAAATGAGGAAGGAACCGAAGCGGCTGCTGCCACCGCCACCGTCGGTTTAACAGCTTCAATGCCAGTAGACCCAAAAACCTTTATTGCAGACCATCCATTCCTTTTCTTCATCCGTCATAATCCCTCCAACAGCATTCTATTTTTTGGACGCTTCTGCTCACCTTAAAGATGGTAATGATGGAGTGATAATTCTAGCTGCACATGTTCCTCTGATAAACAAAGGATAAATAAAGTGTTATGACTTTAAACTTTCACAGCACTGATTCTTGAGTTCTACTACAAAACAGGCTACACAATGGGAAAATATCTATATATTTTTCAATTCTACTAATAGATTCTACTTTATATAAGCTAAATTATTTACAAATCCCAAACTGTTTCTTTACAAATCGTGACGGATTTTTAAACATTCACTGCACATTTATGCATTTTTGACGTTTTTAAAAGCAACTTACAAAGACATGCACAAAAGTAATTTGTCAAAGAGCCAACAAGATGCATAATATACAATAGCAGGTTAATTAGACAATTAGATTAGGAAGCAAGAGGAGAAATGCAGAGAAGAAATAGAAAATATAAACTTATCCTGCATCCCAGTTTGCATACGCTCCATCCTAAATAGTATTTCAGATGAGAATAGTGTGACCCAAATTGAATGTGATGCATCTTAAGGTAGCAACAAGTATTAAGATATGTGGTTAAATCTCAAAGTAATTCATGTCATACACTAGAGTTGTGTGGGGGTAAATTAAGCTCAAGCTGCTATGATGTCACAGTTGTGTTGCATTGTGGTATATGAAGCTGTCTGAAGTGCATATGAGTAGAGTCGCTCTCTCTGTCAAATATTGAGGGGTTGAGGGTCTGCCAATATAAACGTCCCTCGTTTATATTGTTTATATTCTCAGGTTCACGAGTGTGTATCTAAAAGTTAAATGGATTGCACCCTCTATTGACTAATATTGCCCACAACCCATTGCGCGTTGGACGTGGATTTGATTAGAACACCAATAAAAACTACAAACAACGTGTCGGATATGCGAAACTGACGGTTAAGACCTAGAGTGGTTTAGATAAAGAGGTTTGAGTGATTACTAATATCTAACCCTATTTTTAAAAAGGTAAGTTAAAAAAGTAAAAAAAAAAAAAAAAAAAAAAAGAATAGCGCTCAGTTAAAAGTGGTAGTTCACTATTAGCTAATAAGTAACTACCTTTCCCCCCCCAATATCTCCCGTACAACTACTAAGAACTACTATATACAGGTTCCTAATTAACGTGAATAATGCAAAAGAATTCTAAAGTAAAGATCATTGTAACCCACTAGTAATGACTTAAATATTAACAAATTCCTCAGAAGGCATTATTTATTATTTGGATCAGTATTCTAAAGTGATAACTCCCTAAGATTGACTGTAAATCATTGTAAGCTTTTGAGGTATATGTAAGGTTTTGGATAGTTATGACTCAAGTGCTACTGCATCGTTCTAAAGGATTTAGTAATTATTTGGATCAGTATTGTAAAGTGAAGGTCATGGTAACCCACTAGTAATGACTCAAGTGTTACTAAATCCGTCTGAAGGAATTTCTATCCAGAACTTTACTAAAACCACAAAAGCTTACAATGAATTCTGTCATTACCAGGTAGTTATCATGCTTTCCACTTCAGAATACTGATCCAAATAATTCCTTTCAAAGGATGTAGTAACACTTGAGTCATTACTATCCAATACCTTATAAAACCATCAAAATCTTATAACGATTTCCGTCATACTATGAGTTATCCTGTAATTCACTTTAGAATACTGATCCAAATAATTAGTAATTCCTTCTGGAGGATTTGGTAATACTGGAGTCATTACTAGGGTTACCATGACCTTCACTTTAAGATTAATTATACATTATGCATGATTCATATTAATTATGAACATACATTCAGTAGTTCTCTGGGAGATATGAAGAATAGTAAGTACTTGATTAGCTAATAGTGAACTACCACATTCGACTAAGCACTATTAGGCCTAACTACTAATTCATTAATCAGATTTCATATTACTTAATAGTTATAGAGTGCTAAAATTGCATTACTCATTTGTTCCTGTGTAGTTATTCATTCATGACAGAACATTATTCTAAAGTGTTATACCGAGTTTTTGGTGTGAAACGTGACTGGCAGAACAACGTGCCTCTTTTCTTTCCAACACAATAAGGATATGAAATGTGGAGGATGTTAACTGTGACAAGATGACTGACAGGCCAGTTTAAACGGAATTATGATGAAGTAGTATGTCTACTACACACTCAATAGTCTGTACCTTTCCGTCACAAAAAAAGTTTGTGCTTTTAGGGCATAGTATAAGTAGTCAAAATAAGATCCAGCAACAGCAACAATCATAACACATCATACTGAATGATGTTCAATAATAGGTTACCTTCATCACTAGATGGCAATAGAGCTCCTTTTAACCCTTTCTGTCCACCACAGTGTTTTTTTGCTGTTGTTGTTTGGTTGTGTCTGTCATATACAAGCAGACTCATTAAAAGTAATCAAACTTCAAATATTAATATAATTACAGTCAGGGATGAGTTATGAACAGGCTGAGAGAGAATGGGCCATTACATTTCAATATTATTTGTCTAAAAGTGACATTTAAGTGATAAGGACCAAAAGGACACATGTTCATATTCCAGGATGACAATGTCGAGATTGACCATGCTCAAATTGTGAAACAGTGGTTCAGGGAGCATGAGGAATCATTTTCATGTATTATTTGGTCACAACAGAGTCTTGAGCTTAAAGTCATTGAAGGTCTTTAGGACCGACAAGATCTCGGCCAAAAATTAATGCAACTCTTGATGGAAATAAATGCTGACACTGCATCTCGATGTTGCATCTCAATCCTAAAATATTAAGTATTTGCTTATATAAATCCAGTGACTTTTTTTGGTCAGGCAGTGTATTTAATTAGCTGCATGTACAATGTAGTACAGATTTTTTTTAAAAAAATTTTTTATTAATAACCACAGACAATTGCAAAAACAACTGTAAATTCATTAGTCAAATGTGTTGGAATCAAAACCTGAAATATTTTACAGGAACATGATGGTTTTGGTCTGATTTCAGCAGCCCTTGAGGATGAAATCATGTATTCACAAACCTCATATACAGTCACTGCAGGTTACTCACAATTCTGAGTTATTTTACCTTTTATTTAAAAGCAGGTAAGTGATTTCACAACAGCGTCAGCCTGACCGTATGATCATGAAGAAACATGAAAATTGCTAAACTTAATGACACAATCTAACAGGAAAATATTCCATATGAACACACATCAAATAATCACATTATTTTAATTTATTTATATATAATACTCATATTTGTATAGGAGTAATAACAAAATATATATATATTATTAATCAGTGCACATGATCAGAGACAGAGACCTATAGCATATCTTATTATTTATTTATTTAACTAATCTGCTACTTCTATTAATCAGCTAAATTTAGTATGCATAAATGCAAATAATGGAAAATTAAGCCTTTGTTTTTAAAGAATAAAGTTTAACAAAACCAAAAAACTATTTTATGTTTAAAAAACAAGAACATTTATTGCATAAAATGTGTTAGTATTTGTAAGCAACTTTTTTATTTAACCTTATTTCAAACAATCCTATGCCATGAAAGTGGGATATCTGCATAAAACGTACTTTTTGCAGAACTGAAAATGAATGGTGAAGATACAGCTATTGCATCCACAGCAGCAACCTAACTAACAAAACAATACGTTCTAAGAACGTTTTGCTAACCTTCATTTTATGACTGCGGTCATTCTGAACAAGTATCAACACGTAGCACCTTCAATACTGCTGTTTAGAGTTTGATTATAGTTTTATTTTTCCATTAATTGCTTTGAATTGTAACCAATAAAATAAGAGATTTTACAAAAATCCAAACTTAGCCTCAAACAAGAACAACCACAAGGGAGTTTTCTGAGTCATTCCTGAAGGACTCGGGCGGGTGAGTACTTTAAGGATTTGACTGTCCTTACCAAAGACAAAGGCCTCCAAAAGACATTGTAATACATGGTTAAATAACTTTCAGAGTGATAATTCAAATAAAAATGAATGTGTTCATCAGTAGTTGATGCAGTGTTAAATGATGAGAAAACACTTCTTAATACTGAAATGATTTTTGTAAACCCAGTGGTCAAATGCTGAGTAGAGACTGGTCTTTGTGTGAATGTCATCAAAACTGGAAGACTTTCTGAATGTAAGTTATATTAGAGAGTGGCTGTGGGTAAAGTTACCATCGTCTCTGAGTGTATTCACAGAGACCAATAAAGCAATAAAGGTGTGTTTCTGAATTATAAAGATGGTTAAAAATATAAAAATAACAACATACCTCTGGTCTCTGTGAATACAGTAAGATACAACATGCTAACAAACACATTCAGAAAGGTGATTTGCAAACATTCACAAAATATAAAGTGAGGTGTGTGTCCTGAACATGAAGTTGGATCACGAACAAGTTGGTATTGATTCATCTTTGAAAATCAACTTTTGTGCAAGTGCTGCATTTTAAAGACCCTCGTATGCAAAGCAGTCCCGTGATGATTAGCACAAACATACGAATTGAGCTTTTTTCTGGACACGTTCCCTTTATGAATAAAAGTAATCCACTGCTTATAACAGCTATAATAAACCCTTTTTACTGACCTCTGCCATCCTCAGTCTTTCTGATACAGTTATATTTAGTAATTAAATATAAGTAAAAAGCAAGCTGTCATTTGTCAGATGCTGTTATCCACAGTGATTTACAGTATTGCAGTAATAATGTAACTGGAGCATAAAATTTAAGGCATGAAATGTGTTACTTTTTTGTAAAAGTAAACTTTTTGTATTTCAAACATTCCTACACTATGAAAGCGGGATATCCATTTAAAACATGCGCTTTTTGCAGAACTAAAAATGAACAGACTAAATACAGCTACTGCATCCACAGCAACAAACTAACAAAAATATGTTCTAAGAACGTTTTGCTAACATTCCCATTAAGTTATGAAAACATTATTTCAGAATGTTCATTGAATGCTTAAAACAATTTTTTTTGAATGTTTTAAAAACGTTTTTCTTGGTTGTGCAAACAGTAAGGGAACATTCCATTTTATATTAATAAATTATATATTTATTTTGCAAACATTATCGGAATGTTACTTTCAAATGTTTTCCCAACATTATGAAACAACTAGTAACATTGTTGTAAAAAATGTTACCCGAACATCCAACTAAAATATTTTAGAAAACAAGTTCCATAAATAATAATGTTTTATGCTAACATTTTGAGAACATTATTATAACTTTGAAGGAACATTCCATGTTACTGGAGGAACTTTTGTTCATAGTTCGGCAACCCTGGCAAAACGTTCTGAGAATGTCCCCTGTTAGCTGAGAAGGAAATCTAATGTTTGCCTTTGTTTACACAGATCACTGATCTACTGTGAGATGTTGAAACATCCAACCTAACAGCACTTTTCCACCCCTCCCCTCGACTACAGCCGCCCACATTCCCCTCCACATTCAGCTCTAACAAACCTTTAGTTTGACAGAAAGGCTGGATTTGGTTTAGAGACTGGTCTTCTTCAGGGCCAGACAGAAGATAATTTATTCATCTCTGAAACATGGGCAACCTCTTCACTTCTGCTGAATACTCTAAGTAAAGCTTTTAATTCACTTCTGAAGTACTTTTATATAGTTTAAAGTCTAATAGAACCAACAAATTAGTACATTTCAGATCTGTATGTAACCCTCAAATTACTGTTCTGATGTTAGAAATCTGATGCCATATGAGACATAAAGCATCCATGTTTCTTTGACAAACATGTGATGTTGTTCACATTGGAAATGAAAGCTTGTGTTTGGAATTATTGTTACTTTATTTGTTATGCTGATAATGCATCTCTCTTCTTTCTTGCTCAGCTTGTGAAAATGGAGCCTTTGTCTTCAGCAAACACACAGTTCTCTCTCAATCTGTTCAAGAAGATCAGTGAAGGAGACGCATCAGGAAATGTGTTCTACTCTCCGATCAGCATCTCCTCGGCTCTGGCCATGGTGTCTCTCGGAGCAAAAGAAAACACAGCGGCGCAGATGTTTAAGGGGATCTCACACAATCTGAATTTCTGCACCTACTTCAACTGAGAGAGAGTGAAGAGAACGTGAATAGAGACAGAGGGAGAAGACGCATGCCTTTTGCACAAAAGATTTTTAAATGAACAACTCACCCAGAAATTAACACTGGTTATTATTTACTTGTCTTCACCTCACTGTTGCAGCTTGTGCTTTGTATTCCAAATATGCACTATATTTCCAAGCTGCAGTAATAGATTATTGTTCAGAACATTAATCTATTACTGAAGAACATCTATGTAAAATGGTTTCACAAACAGGAAATCAATTCTGCTTGTTACTCAGTCTGTGTAATTTGAATTCAGGCATTATAGCCTACAAAGAAAAGATGACAGATGTTATCCACAGTGATTTACAATAATAATGCAACTGGAACAACCTGATATTAAACACACACACACACAGTTCATAGTGCCTATCTATTTAATTCTTGGTCATATATATATATATATATATATATATATATATATTAGTGCTGTCAAACGATTAATTGCGATTAATCGCATCCAAAATAAAAGTTTTTGTTTACATAATATATGTGTGTCTACTGTGTATATTTATTCCGTATATATAAATGTAAACACATGCATGTATATATTTAAGAAAAATATGTTACGTTTATGTATTAAATATATTTATATATGACATAAATTATATGAACATAAATATATACATGTAAACATTTAAATAATTTCAAAATATATACTGTATGTGTGTATTTATATATACATAATAAATATACACAGTAGACACACATATATTATGTAATCAAAAACTTTTATTTTGGATGTGATTAATCGCAATTAATCGTCTGACAGCACTAATATATATATCCACAAACGACAGCACAATTACTCAAAATTTGTTAATCAAAATGTGTGGGAAGAAACTGAACCTGAAATCTTTTGCAAGAACATCCTGTGGTTTGCAGACTAATAACTGGAATTCTATGAAAACAATCTACTTGGCACAAAACCAAAGACACACCGATTACACCAGCCCTACTGTATGATGGTGAAAGCGTGTTTGCACACTACTGTCTTCATACAGTCACACCCAGAATACCTCGCAGTTCTGACTTAATAACCTTCAGTTTAAAGCAAGTTACCTCACAGCCATTCACATGAATAACATCAGCCTGACCGATGCTGTGTGATAATGTGCAGAGATGATAACTGTGCATGTCATGGTTTATTTGATTTTTTTAAATGAATTATTGTTTAACAATTTCAGGAACAGTAATATTTCCAGTTCAAATGGTGCACTCCAGTTAAAAATGCTGTCTGACTTGCTCTCCCCTGAGCATGATGGGAAATGACATGATGACATCACAGTTTAACACTCATTGAATTACAACATCCAACTCTAAACTTGCTGTCATGTATTTTGTAGTTGTCCTTTTTCAGCTTGATTTTGGTCAGATTTCTCTTCATCAGCTGTGCTTTGAACATGTTTTTTTTTAAACCTATAAGTAATGTTATTTATTTAATCTGCCACTTCTATTAGCTAAATATAGTATATAGGCTATATAGGTTATAAATGCAAATATGGGGAAAACAAGCATTTGTTTGCTTATTATAAGCATTTGTTTGCTGTTTGAAGAGTGAAAAATCAATATTAAAGACCAGATAACTTTGACTGAACATTCTATTAACGTTACTCGAAAAACATTTGTTCAATAACTTTGAGAGAACCTTGACGAAGTGTTCTGAGAACATTCTCTATTAGCTGAGGACAGTCAGTGTTTGTCTTTGTTTACGCTGATCACTGATCTACTGTGAGATGTTGAAACATCCACCCTAACAACACTTTTCCACCCCTCCCTTGACTACAGCCGCCCACATTCCCCTCCACATTCAGCTCTAACAAACCTTTAGTTTGACAGGAAGGCTGGATTTGGTTTAGAGGCTGGGTTTTTTTGGGGCGAGGCAACATTTATTAAGATGACACTCAGAAGAGAATTCATTCATCTCCAACACACGGGAAACCTCTTCACTTCTGCTGAATACTCTAGGTAAAGCTTTTAATTCACTTCTCTGTTTGTTTGAAGTACTTTTATATAGTTTATATAGTCTAATAGAACTAACAAATTAGTCAATTTGATATCTGTATGTGTAAATGGTCCAACTACAGACTACTAAACTACTGTTCTGATATTAGAAATATGATGCCATATGAGACATAAAACATCCATGTTCCTTTGACAAACATGTGATGTTGTTCACATTGGAAATGAAAGCTTGTGTTTGGAATTATTGTTACTTTATTTGTTATGCTGATAATGCATCTCTCTTCTTTCTTGCTCAGCTTGTGAAAATGGAGCCTTTGTCTTCAGCAAACACACAGTTCTCTCTCAATCTGTTCAAGAAGATCAGTGAAGGAGACGCATCAGGAAATGTGTTCTACTCTCCGATCAGCATCTCCTCGGCTCTGGCCATGGTGTCTCTCGGAGCAAAAGAAAACACAGCGGCGCAGATGTTTAAGGTGATCTCACACAATCTGAATTTCTGCACCTACTTCAACTGAAAGAGAGTGAAGAGAAAGTGAATAGAGACAGAGGGAGAAGACCAGGAAGTGACCCAAGCCTTTTGCACAAAAGATTTTTAAAGGAACAGCTCACCCAGAAATGAACATTGGTTATTATTTACTCGTCCTCACTACACTGTTGCAGCTTGTGCTTTATATTCCAAATATGCACTATATTTCCAAGCTGCAGTTATGGTTTAATGTTCAGTGGGCATTATTTGTTAAACATTGACTTGTAAGCAGAACATACTGTATGTAAAAATTATTTCATAAACAGGAACTTCATTCTGCTTGTTTATCAATGTTTGAGTTCTAGGCATTACATAAACAAAAAAGTTGCCAGATATTTCCACTTATTTATAGGTAATCAATGGCCTGAGAGCACAACTCAACAAATAATTTTTCTGACATCATCCGTTGCTTGAAATGTCATTATTTGTAGTGCATTTTATACTTTCTAAAGGGTATTTAAGAAATGGATTCAGAATAGATATTGAAGTTTATTAACTCTCATAGTCATTTTGTCCAAAAGGGGATTTCTTTTTCACAAAAATGCTAATGTTATCATATCTGACCAAAACTTACTGGCTGCTCTCACCGGGTATTAAAATTGCTTATATATGTCTCATTATGTAATATTATCATGAAATCTTGGATTCAATATTTTTATCAACTTGTTTTCTTTCAATTAGCTCAGGTTTTGTATTTCTTTTTGGAAATGATTGGCCGTAGTCCTATTGATCTGATGCACCTCAGTTTTTGAGTGAACATGTCAAAAGAAATACAAAACCTGTGCATAACTGAAAGAAAACATGTTGACAAAAAGATTGAATCCAATGTGAGATTTACTAACAATTTTTAAAGGACCAGCCATTTTTGACTGGGAATATTAAGAATTTAATTCTACCATAATAATACTGTCTAGGTCCTGAGTTTTACCAATCCTCCCAAACCCGACGCAGTGACTCCAGCATCTCATCAACAAGCCCAGAAGCCCCAGATGACCTGCGGCTTCAAGGGTCAACATGGACCATCAATGACGCAACAAACCCAGAAATTTGAGCTACCTCCTGAACTCAAGGTTTAGTATGAGTATTTACATGAAACACTAACCTCATGACTTGCAATAATAACAGCTGTATTTGCAGTAGTCATGCATGTAGCTTTTGGGTTCGTCTGATTAAATTAGATATTGTTGATGCAAACAGAAATTCCCTGCTGAGGACCAAATTCATTCCAGCTTCAACAAGCTCATGAGTGAACTGAAGAAACCAGGAGCCCCGTATGTGTTGAGTCTCGCCAACCGCCTCTACGGAGAGCAATCCTACCAGTTTGTAGAGGTAAGACTCAAAGAAATGAATTCAAGGTTTGTTATGGTATTAAAGAATAAGGTTCTGGAAATGATCGCTAATTCAATTGATTTGCTATGTTAACAGAAATTCCTTAATGATGCAAAAAGATACTATGAAGCTGGACTGGAGAAGGTGGACTTCAAGAAGAAATCAGATGCTGCACGTGCCAACATCAACAAATGGGTGGAGAAAAACACACAAGGTGAAAACCAGCATGAACCTATTATAATTTAAAGTGACTCTACACTGTTAAAAACTAAGATTTTTCATACATTTATTTGTAGAGCATTAGGTTTCGCAATTTTTTTGTACGTAGATCTTGAGTTTATCTATGACTTTTTGTAAAATTCAGAAATGTGAAGCCCTTCTGGGTTGTTTGGAATGGTGTTTTTTTTTTTAGAATCTTTGAGATACTATAGTATTTTCTTTTCAGGAAAGATCAAGGACTTGCTCCCACAGGGATCCATCGATGCGATGACGAGACTGGTCTTGGTGAACGCCATCTACTTCAAGGGGAACTGGGAGAAGAAATTCCCAAAGGAAGCCACCAGAGATGGACAGTTTAAGCTGAACAAGGTGAGATTTCTTGATCTCGTTGAATTAAAATATTTTAAATGAAATCGGAGGAGTTTTGACGTCTTTCCATTGATGCATGGCAGAATCAAACTAAACCAGTGAAGATGATGAATAAAAAGGCAGAGTTTCCTCTGACCTTCATCCCAGAGATGGACAGTCAGGTTCTGGAGCTGCCGTATGTCGGGAAGAATCTCAGTATGTTGATCATCCTTCCCAATGAGATTCAAGATGAAACCACTGGCCTTCAGAAGGTGAGACAGCAGAGATTATACTTCATTCAGCATTTACTGACTTTATTAAAAATGAAGGTCCCAAAAGAGTTTTTTTTGCAGTGAAGGCATAGAAGAACTATTTTTGGTTTCCCAAAGAACCTTTCAGTGAACAGTTCTTAAAATAACCATTCTTTCTTAATGTAAAGAACACCTAAAGAACCATTTTCCGCAGTAAAGAACCTTTTGTGGAATGGAAAGGTTCCATGGAAGTTAAAGGTTCTTCATGAAAACATAGATGCCAATAAAGAACCTTGGATTGTCGTTTCATTATTTCTTCATGGCAAATACATGTGCCAAGTACTTGCATCTCAAGTGCATCTCAATAAATTAGAATGTCGTAGAAAAGTTCATTTATTTCAGTAATTCAACTCAAATTGTGAAACTCGTGTATTAAATAAATTCAATGCACACAGACTGAAGTAGTTTAAGTCTTTGGTTCTTTTAATTGTGATGATTTAGGCTCACATTTAACAAAAACCCACCAATTCACTATCTCAACAAATTAGAATACTTCATAAAAAATTTTTTTGTGAATTGTTGGCCTTCTGGAAAGTATGTTAATTTACTGTATATGTACTCAATACTTGGTAGGGGCTCCTTTTGCTTTAATTACTGCCTCAATTCGGCGTGGCATGGAGGTGATCAGTTTGTGGCACTGCTGAGGTGGTATGGAAGCCCAGGTTTCTTTGACAGTGGCCTTCAGCTCATCTGCATTGTTGGGTCTGGTGTCTCTCATCTTCCTCTTGACAATACCCCATAGATTCTCTATGTGGTTCAGAGGTCAGGCGAGTTTGCTGGCCAATCAAGCACAGTAACACCATGGTCATTGAACCAGCTTTTGGTACCTTTGGCAGTGTGGGCAGGTGCCAAGTCCTGCTGGAAAATGAAATCAGCATCTCCATAAAGCTTGTCAGCAGAAGGAAGCATGAAGTGCTCTAAAATCTCCTGGTAGATGGCTGCGTTGACTGTGGACTTCAGAAAACACAGTGGACCAACACCAGCAGATGACATGGCAGCCCAAATCATCACTGACTGTGGAAACTTCACACTGGACTTCAAGCAACATGGATTCTGTGCCTCTCCACTCTTCCTCCAGACTCTGGGACCTTGTTTCCAAATGAAATGCAAAATTTACTTTCATCTGAAAAGAGGACTTTGGACCACTGAGTTCTTTTTCTCCACAGCCCAGGTAAGATGCTTCTGACGTTGTCTCTGGTTCAGAAGTGGCTTGGTAGCCCTTTTCCCGAAGACGTCTGAGCGTGGTGACTCTTGATGCACTGACTCCAGCTTCAGTCCACTCCTTGTGAAGCTCTCACAAGTGCTTGAATCAGCTTTGCTTGACTGTATTCTCAAGCTTGTGGTCATCCCTGTTGCTTGTGCACCTTTTCCTACCCAAATTCTTCCTTCCAGTCAACTTTGCATTTAATATGCTTTGATACAGCACTCTGTAAACAGCCACACCTTTCAGTAATGACCTTCTGTGACTTACCCTCTTTGTGGAGGGCGTCAATTGCGTCTTCTGGATCATTGCCAAGTCAGCAGTCTTCTCCATTATTGTGGTTTCAAAGAACAAGAGATACCCAGAATTTATACTGTATGGATGGTCATTTATTGAAACTCAAATGTAAACATTCTAATATTTTGAGATACTGATTTTTGACTTTCATGATCTGTAAGCTCTAATCATCAAAATTAAAACCAAAAAACTTTTGAAATGTTTTACTTTACATGTAATGAATCTAAAATATATGAAAGTTTCAATTTTTGAAATAACTTACAAGAAAAAATTACCTTTTTCACGACATTCAAATTTATTGAGATGCACCTGTATATACATGTTTCATATGTTTAAAAAAAAATTAACATGACTTTCTTATCCAGCTTGAAAGGGCACTGACCTACGAGAAGCTCATGGAGTGGACGAGACCTGAAGTCATGCATCAACAAGAAGTTCAAGTATCTCTGCCCAGATTCAAGATGGAGGAAACCTATGACATGAAGAGTCTTCTGATCAGCATGGGAATGGAGGATGTGTTTGATGGGCAGAAGGTGAATCTTTCAGGCATGTCACCCAACAATGATCTGGTGGTTTCGAAGGTGATTCATAAAGCCTTTGTTGAAGTAAATGAGGAAGGAACCGAAGCGGCTGCAGCCACTGGCGTTGTCATGATGACAAGATGTCTGAGGATCCCGCAGGTCTTTAACGCAGATCATCCGTTCCTCTTCTTCATCCGACACAATCCAACCAAGAGCATTCTGTTTTACGGACGCTTCTGCTCTCCGTGAGCGAATCCTGCGCTATGGGAATCTTGCAGCTAGTTTAGTTGGTGATCTGGTTAGAATGAGTCGGGGAGACTCTGGACAACTACTACTAATTGTCATCTTTTGGTATAAGAAACATTTATATGTGGCAACTGTATCAGAACCTATTGCAATTTACATGAGAAAGACTTGCATTAAATTAATAGTAATAAACTGTTTTCAGTTTTGTGTGGTACTGGAATTGTTTTGCTTCAATCTCAAGTGGGACCTGCATTATAATTATTTGAAATGCATTAAATACTTTGTACTGATCATTTTAGAGCAGGGTTATTATCTTTAACTAAAACTAAAAGAAAACCATTTTACTTATTGGAAATAAAATAAACAAGAACTGAAATAAAATTGAATATAAAAACTTTTTTTCAGCTACTGACAAGGCAACATTTCTCATTTTTGTTTAGTTTAAACTGAAGTAGTAAATTAGACATGAAATGACAAAAATACAAAATTACTAAAACTTTATATAACACTAAAGAACACTAATGAAATTTAAAAATATACAAATTATACAAAAGTAGCATTCTTTAGAGTCTTCAACTAGATGCTTTATTGAAATAATGGTCATTATCATTGTAAAGATTTCAACTTTCAATTGAGCATTACAATTTAAATAACTATTGCTATAATCACCCCAAACCTAACATTTAACACAGAAATAATTAAACAAGATTTAGATTCAAATAATTGAAGATATTAAATGCATTACAGCTGTCCTGGTCTCACCTATTGATGATAATTCAGATGTGGTTTTGCATGGGTTTCTGCATGTCATATATGTAATCAAATGCATCCGTTTACATTAAGCACTTGTGTTTTTCCAGATTATCTGTAAGCCAAAGCTATAAAACAATAAAACCTTGTTCGAATTTTCATTAATTAAACAGAAACAGCTGTTACAGGCATGGTGTAAGAAACTCAAATAAAATTCTGAGAGTTTTGCAGGGACAAAGCGAGAGAGGAAAATAAATTTCCACTGTATAGTTACAAAAATCTATTTATATTTTTAAATATGCCACATACATAGATACATACATACATACATATACATATATATATTATACATATTAGTGCTGTCAAATGATTAATCACAATTAATCGCATTCAAAATAAAAGTTTCTGTTTACAGAATATATGTGTGTATTGTGTAAATTTATTATGTAAAGACACACACATACAGCATATATTTTGAAAATATTTACATGTATATATTTATATTCATATAATTTACATCATATAGAAACTATAAAATATATTTTCTGCTTTATTCTGTCATAAAAAAGAAAAAAAAGTGTTTGTAGCATATAAACAATCATAAAATGTTCATTAGGAAAATATAAGAAAAAATATAGAATACTAATTATTAGTTCTTGTATAGCAGTGTATTAGATTTCTTAGCCAATTAAAAGAGTTACGAAATAAACAGAACCTGTCAATTAGACTAAAAAAATAATCCTTTGACATTTCTGTCTCCCTCACTTCAGAAATGATGGCTACACATACCTCTGCCGACAGCTGTAGGCTAATATAACACTGAGCTTGGCACACTTTTAAGGTCCTTGCACACCGAGTCAGAATTTTTTATGTTTTTTCATATTCCTCAGTGTGCAATGACCTCGAGTTTAACCCTCACTGACTTACAACATTCAATTCTAAACATGCTTTCATTTATTTTAGTTCTCCTCATTCAGCTTGTTTTTGGTTAGATTTATTATTTATTTAATTTTTTTGTCACCAGTGACAACTCTTATCATAAGGATTGTTATTTAATTAATCTGCTACTTAATAAAAATAAGACTTTGTTTTAAAGAAACAAGTTCAACAATACTTAATTAGTATTATTATTGTTGTTGTTATCCTAATATACCCCATCTGTACTTGTAATTCTTTAAAAATAAATAAATAAATACCTTTAAAATGTTTTAATTATGCATTAGCATTCCTACACTATGAGAGTGCAATATCTGTGTAAAATATGTGATTTTTACAGAACTTAATATAAACGGAACAATCCAACTAACAAATTTACGTTCTAAGAATGTTTTGCTAACGTTCCCGTTAAGTTATGAAAACGTTATTTCGGAATGTTCTTTGAATGTCCAAAACAAACTTTTTCTTTTTATGCAAACAGTAAGCAAACTTTCCACTTTATCTTCATAAATGATCTATTTATTTTGCAAACGTTATGGGAATGTTACTTCTGAGTGTTCTCCAAACATTCTGAAACAACTAGTAACATTGAAAAATGTTACACGAACACCCAACTGAAACACTTCAGAAAAAAAGTTCCATAAATGACCTAAATAATATTTTTGAGAACATTATTAAAGACCAAATAGCTTTGAAAGAACAGTATTTATTTGAAAGAACCTTGGCAGAATGTTCTGAGAACGATCCTGTTAGCTGAGAAGGAAAGCTAATGTTTGTCGATCACTGATCTACTGTGAGGTCATGCACTCATTTATTTTTGACAGGGCACAAATTGGGGGGGGGGGGGTCGCCATGTGACACACAGCAGCCACAGCATTTATGTTTTATTTATTTTTTTCCTTTTTATTCGAAACATTCCCAAACACAAATGCATTAACTAGGCTATCCCTTACGAAAAAGAAGTTTATTCAAGTGTGCTATTAGTATACTTCTTTTAAACAAATAAAAAAATAAATAAATACAAAAATAGGAAAGTATACTTTTAGTCTACGTTTTATGTACGTCTCAGAAATATTAAAAATGATATTTAAATACACTTGACTTATACTTAAAGTCAAAGTCTAAATATATTTGAGCTATACTTGTGCTCCTAGAATCCGTGTTTTCATTGTTATATGGTAGGGGACGCTAGTACACATCTACTGTACAGAATTACCAAAAAAACACAAGTGAAGAAGAAACCGAAACAACAGATGCTTCCACATGTAATCTAACACAATCATCTGACATAAAACAACATCAAAACTGTGTAACGTTATGGAATAAAATGTCGACCAATGAAGAGGTAATAATCAAGCTTTGGGGTGTTGATCGACTCCATCTACATTTTGATTATCATTCTGAATCCAATTCATAGTCTTTTTTCAGATTTTTGTTGTTTATTTCTTTATTTTTTATTTATGAACCTTACCCACATTCAAGTGTTTAAAAAAGAATGCATGAAACTAGAATAAAATGTTTTTGTTTACAAGCAGATTCTCTGTTCTTTCTTTTGATGTTTTGTATGTTCAGATATTAATATAACTAAATATATACAAATTAATACCTCAATAGGGACATAGTAGTATGCTTAAAGTATGATGTAAAGTTCACTTTAAAAAAAATTTGAGTATACTTTCAGTATAAAACTACTAAACTAGTAGTTTACTGAGACTATACTTCAAAGTGTACTAAAATGCTACAAGTATTTAATTAGTAAACTATCAGTATACCTATAAGTTTTAGTATAGTTGCAGTACAAGCTAAAACATTGATGTAAACTAGTTGTGTACTCAAAGTTTACTACTGTTATACTTAAAGTATACTTTTATATACTAGAAAGTGGGACGATTTAGTCCCAATGAGTATTGAAATAGTACACTTACAAGTATACTACTAGTACACTGATATTTGTATAATTACTATATAGAGTATACTTAAAAATATACTTGAACTTTACTGAAGTATACTTAGTAAAATAAACTTGAAGTATACTACTTTTTGTTAAGGGATATCATGAAATATCTTGATTCTCACCTTTATAGATTATATAGATTATGGGTGATGGTCAAAGTAACCTACTAATAATCTATTAATTAAAAACCTGTCTGTTTACTTAATTAATAGATATGGGTGTCATGCCATAATATTTTTAATACGACTGACTTTATAGGCCTATTTAATGTGAATTTAACATTGAAAGTTAATGTGAATAAAAACATTGTAAGTTAGGCTACTAATCATAACACTTTCATTGTACAGAAAGACAGCAAAGCACATTTACATTATCAATGAACATTTTCACTGACAGTCAAGAGTTCAAGCACTCTCTAAATCTCCCATTAAAATCACTGAAGCTGTTTACACTATGAACTGAATATCTTACAGATTCATACACACATTTGCACTTTGTTGTTTCTAACGAGAGGATTCGCCAGAAAGAGGTATTCAGTCAGCAAGTGATGAAAACACCAGCATTTTAGCGATGACTCATCTGAACGCCTCTGATTGGTCATTGCATCCATAAGCTCAACAGCATCGTGTGTGATTGGTTATAATGCGCAGTGCTGTAAAACGCGTCTGTCGCAGATTTGAATTTAGCAGCTGATGATATGAGGCACTGAACGTTATAAGCACGCCGGTGTGATTGTATTATAGAAAATATTAATCGGCTATTTTTTGTCTTTTGGAAGCTGCATTCAAATTCCACTTGGCTCAAAAATCTGAGGGGGCACGTGCCCCTCACTTTGAATGGGCATGACGCCTCTGTGTGAGATGCTGAATCATCCACCTCTCCTCCCCTCCCCTCCCCTCCCCCCCTACCCTACCCTACCCTACCCTACCCTACCCTACACTCCACTCCACTCCACTCCACTCCACTACATTCAGCTCTAACAAGCCTTTAGTTTGACAGGAACACTGAGTTGTTTTAGAGGCTGCCATTTATTAAAAGAACACAGAAGAGAATTCATTGACACACGGGACACTTCTGCTGAATACTCTAGGTAACGCTTTTATTTCACTTCTTTTTTTCTTTCGTTTGTTTGAAGTATTTTTATTTAATTTATAGTCTGATAGAACTAAGAAGTTAGTTCATTTCAGATCTGTACGTGTAAATGACCCTCGAACAACTGTTCTGATGAACTGATGTGAAATGAGACCAGGGGGGTTTCGAAGACCCACCCCATATACTGCCAAAGGTCCAAAATTGAAGTATGTTTTTTTTTTTAAATAAACAATTGTTCTTTTAAATAACAACTACATTTAAAGCCATAAAAAGTATTAAATGCCTTAATTAATATAAGAAAAAAATATATAATTTCAAAAAGTCTTAAGAAATTAGGGACATATTGAATTGTATTGGTATATTTTTAATGTAGACATGTATTAAAAGAGTAATGGAATATAATTACAGTATTTTGTGATTAAGATAGTTTGTGCACTTATACTAAATGTATTAGACCACTGTTCTTCATACAAATACCTAGAACCCAAGTTAATTTTTATACCATGGTATTGAGGTGCTATAGGCCAGTGTTTTTACTGGTTATCATTATGTATGCTATATGGAAGACCAGGGGTTAATTTTAATAACTCAAACAGTCAGAATAATTAAATTTCATCATATAAAAATGAGGTTTTTCTGATAATGAACATGAATTTACATCTGCATCCTAACAGAATGTAAGCCTGCATCCTCAAGCTACTGTCAAATGTGCATTTTTAAGAGACAAAAAAGTAATATTACTAATATTGCAGCCTGCACTGCAAAATGTGCTGAAGATACATGTAATCAAAGTCACGCAACACAAACCTGTTTCATGATTTGAAACAATATAGCCCATCACTCATTAGAACAATGGATCACCAGACTCGTTCCTGGAGCGCCGGTGTCCTGCAAAGTTTACCAAGGACCAAGTGTGGTGACCCCTGCATTAAGAAATTCATTTTCAATTAAGATATTTATTTTGTTGAGGAAAAATAACTGGAAAAGTGTCAAGAATGTTCTCAGCATAGTCGTTTAAAACCACAATTAAAATCTGGCTTCTACAACTTTTATTCAGGAGCAAAAATCTGCCTTTAAACTTGAAAGAAATAAAGGTTTGAAATATATCATGATAATTATTAATATTGACTGATATGAAACATTTTATTGTGAAATTTTTTTTGGCCATATTTTCCAGCCCTACTTTCAACAGAACTGAATGACTTCAGAAAAGTTTCGATGCCATTTTCATTTAATGTCTGATAAAATAGCATATGAACACCGCGCCTCTTTGTGTGCAGCCGTCACCGGGGAAACCGTTTTTTGCGTCGAGAGACCTATTGACAGAGAATGAATGTGCATTTGCGATAAGCCTGTTTGTTGTTTTTGTTCAGATCAATACAAAAATCCACCCATGATTTTACACAGCAAACACGCAGAGCTGTAAATAAAAAATTATAAAAAAATGGTTTAAAGGCTGAAATGTGATGTTTATCATTTTATAAACCTTTTTTTTTGTTGTGAAAACCTGTATCTGAGCTGTAAATCATGATTTAATGTTACTAGACATTGCTCTATCCCGCTCATACCATAGACATTTAATTTCTGCAGATCTTAAAAAAAGGTAAAAAAACAAAAGCCTTAAATTTGATTTTAAAAATTCTGCAGATACCATGTAAGCCTAAATTGTTAAATAAAATTCCTTCCTTTATATTTATTGATATTTGTGTTTTGAAAAGGAGGACATACTGCATAGGGCCCAGACATTGGAAGGGGCCCAGAATGGGGGACAGAAAACTCAGTGGAGGGGTGTAGCATGGGTCAAAGAAGAACACGGTACACTGACCAGGAGCGCTTCTAGACCCTCTTTAGATTGTCATTGACTTTTTTTGTTTGTTCAGTTTGCACACTGAAAATGCACCAGATTGCACCACAAAGTGCACCAGATTAATGCGTTTAAATGTAAAATGTATAAAATTTTCTCACGGGGGAGCATGCCCCCGGACCCCCCTAGAGGAAAACAGGCCCACCCACCACTGCCTCACTAAGTCTCACATGAGCATGATATGAGCCCACAACCACATCCATTAGCCCCTGATGTTTTAGCCACAGCCCCAGATGTTTTCAAATCCTAGAAACGCCCCTGATCATAAAGATGTTTGTCAATATAATGGATCTGTGCATTTATTGCATTAATAATTACTTAATTAAGTAATTTATTGCTTGAATAAGTATTTGTGTATATTTACTGAAGGTGGTGGTACATGATCTTGGTAAGCAGTTTGACAACATCAAATATTTTTCATCAAAAATTGTGCTCATTAAGATACCATCAGACATGACACCAGCACAAATTGGTGCATGAGATGTCACCAAAATTAAGCATTTGAACCTAAAAACTAAATACCAAAATGGGTAGGAACTGAAAAGGTCCACTTTTGAAAAAAAGAACCCCCCTTCCACTAGGCTGGCTACGGATCTTTCTTTGACAAACGTGATGTTGTTTACATTGGAAATGAACAATGCTGTGATTGGGATTTCTTTGGAATTATTTTCACTCTGTTTAGCTGATCCTACTCAGTCTTTCTTACTCAGCTTGTGAAAATGGAGCCTTTGCCTGCAGCAAACACACAGTTCTCTCTAAACCTGTTCAAGAAGATCAGTGAAGGAGACGCATCAGGAAATGTGTTCTACTCTCCGATCAGCATCTCCTCGGCTCTGGCCATGGTGTCTCTCGGAGCAAAACAAAACACAGCGGCTCAGATGTTTAAGGTGATCTCACACAATCTGAATTTCTGCATCTACTTTCTGGCCCCGTCCCAAATCACACCCTGCCGCACACTTTCATGACATAATGCTATTTTGACTGTCGAGTGACGGGAAAGTGAAGAGGGAGAATAAGAGTGGGGTTTTGATATAATGTACTGATTTTGATTTGGGAATCAGGATCAAAGGAGCTGGATGATATGTAATAACTGCTAACTCTCTGGCATCATCTTCACAAATGTAAAGTTACTGATTCACAATTTTTGGATTTTTTATATTGATCTGAAACTATTTCATAAATCTCACTGCTCATCACTTAATAAGAAAGCTGCTAAAACAACTGTTTAGATGGAAAAAATAATGACTTCAATGTAAGGGCTACCTCCTGATTATTCTTTGAAGTTGACATTTTCATGTGTAATTACTTATTTTAGTTCATTTTTTAAGATGTTTATGTTAAGTTTTAATCTACTTGTTTTTCTGTTTATATATCTTTTTATTTAGGTATTATACTGTGTTTTGTATTATGGTTGTGAATGTATTTTATTGCTTTGCATCAACCTGAGTCATATTGTTCTTTTAAACAATATTTCTGTTGTATGTATCCCCTGTGAATGTTATGTTAAAAAAAAATAAAAAAAAATAAAGAAGAAGAAGAGCGGGAAGTGACGCAAGCCTTTTGCACAAAACCTGACATGACATGTTTATGTTTATGTTTATGTTTATGTGTGTATATATATACAGTATATATATAGGATGCATGCATGTATTGTGTGTATGTGCGTGTAAATTATTATTTTCAACCCTCGTTCTGAACCTCTGTCAATAATTATCCGTTTTAAGGGGCGAGTTCTTTAAGGTTGTTATGATTGGCTAACAGCTCACCATAAAATGAACAATGATTCCTCACCACACGTGTGCATTATATTCCAAATGTGCACTATACTTCCTAGCTGCAGTTATAGATTGATGTTCAGAACATTAATAACTGCAGTATATATGTAAGTGGTTTCACAAACAGGAAATTGATTCTTCTTGTAACTCGATCTGAGTCATTTGACTTCCAGGCATTGCATAACCAGAAAAGATGCCAGATATTTACTTATTTATAGGTAATCAATGGCCTGAGGATGCAAATCAACAAAGAATTTATTTGACATCATCCATTCCTTGAAATATCATTATTTGTGGTGCATTTAAAATTTTTACATTTAAAATAAAGGGTATTTAAGAAATGGATTCACAATAGATGTTGAAGTTATCAGAAAAGCGAGATTATATTTATTAACCCCCACAGTCATTTTGACCCAGAGAGGAATTCTTTTTCCCAAAAATGCTAATGTTATCACATCTGACTAAAACATACTGACTTTGCTCTTACAGGATGTAATAACTTATCATAAATATTCTGATCATTTTTGCACTTTTTTCCCCTCTTTGTTACACTTCCCAGTCAAAAATGACTGACCTACAAAAATTGGTTTTATATTTCTCATTATGCTATATTATTACCAAATCTTGGATTCAACCTTTTTATCAGCTTGTTTTATTTATTTTTATTTGATTTTTTTGTACTTATGTACCTCAGTTTTTGAGAGAACATGTAATAATGTTTTTTCCCCACTCAGAAACAGGTGCATGAGCTCAGATCAGTGAGGCCTATAAACAATTAGTTTCAAAAAGAAATAAAAACACTGTGCTAATTGAAAGAAAACAAGTCGATAAAAGGTTTGAGTCCAAGATTTGGTTATAATACAGCATAATGAGAGATTTACAAGCAATTTTACAAAGCCAGTCATTTCTGACTGCAAACTCTAAAAGGATTTAATTCTACCATAATACTGCTGTGTAGGTCCTGGGTTTTAACAATCCTGCTCAGCCGGCACCTGGACAAAACACTGAGGACCAAATTCATTCCAGCTTCAACAAGCTCATGAGTGAACTGAAGAAACCAGGAGCCCCGTATGTGTTGAGTCTCGCCAACCGCCTCTACGGAGAGCAATCCTACCAGTTTGTGGAGGTAAGACTCAAAGAAATGAATTCAAGGTTTGTTATGGTATTAAAGAATACGGTTCTGGAAATTATCGTTAATTTAATTGATTTGCTATGTTAACAGAAATTCCTTAATGATGCAAAAAGATACTATGAAGCTGGACTGGAGAAGGTGGACTTCAAGAAGAAATCAGACGCTGCTCGTGTCGACATCAACAAATGGGTGGAGAAAAACACACAAGGTGAAAACCAGCATGAATGTAATCAGAAAAAGTTTAAAAAGTTACTCTACACTATTAAAAACAAATATTTTTGAAGTAAAATCATGGTTATTTGTAAAGGTTAAGGTTTAGCTGCTTTAGCTTGGCTCTTTGGGGGATAAACATTTAGAAATGTGAAGTCCTTCTGGGTTGTTTGGAACTGTTTTTATTATTATTATTATTATTATTATGGCTCTTATTGATATTTTAAATTAGCTTTTATTTTTATATTTTTCATTTTAATTTTGATTAAAGTTTTAGTTTTGTTGTGTTTTTGGCAACTAGCTGAAACAAAAATATGTTTAAGGGTTTTTTATACTTTATTTTATTTCATTTTATGTAATGTCTTTTTTTTAATGGTTTTGCTTTTAGTTAATGATAATAATCCTGCTCTATGCTCTTAAATGAATGGTTAGAGCTTTAGGTTTTTTTATTATATGTAGATATTGAGTTCCTCCATGGCTCCTTTTGAGGATAAAAATTATTGATGTCTTGTTCCTATACAGTGGTTTATTTGTAGAGATGTATTAATTAATTTATTTTATTATTATTTTAAATAATAAATATCTTGAGTTGCTCTATAGCTCTTTGGAGAGTAAAAACATTATTGACGTCTCACACACACATATATACAGTATATATAACTTTAGTTTTGACTTGTTCTGGTAGTGCCATGCAGTAAATTTAATGTGAATTTGTCTTGCAGGAAAGATCAAGGACTTGCTTCCACAGGGATCCATCGATGCGATGACGAAACTGGTCTTGGTGAACGCCATCTACTTCAAGGGGAACTGGGAGAAGAAATTCCCAAAGGAAGCCACCACAGATGAACAGTTTAAGCTGAACAAGGTGAGATTTCATCTTCTTGTTGATTTAACGTAATGAAATGAAATCTGAGGAGTTTTGATGTGTTTGCATGCTTGGCAGACTCAAACCAAACCAGTGAAGATGATGTATCAAAACAAACAGTTTCCTTTGGCCTTCATCCCGGAGATGAACAGTCAGGTTCTGGAGCTGCCGTATGATGGGAAGAATCTCAGTATGTTGATCATTCTTCCTAACGAGATTCAAGATGAAACCACTGGCCTTCAGAAGGTGAGAAAGCACAGGTTCTGCTCCCAAGCGGTTTTTTTTTTTTTTGCAGCAAAGCCAAAGAAGAGTCATTTTTCAGTGAACAGTTCTTAAAAGAACCGTTCTTTCTTAGTGTGAAGAATGTTTTAATAATCTCAAGAACCTTTTGTGGAATGAAAAGGTTCCATGGATGTTAAAGATTCTTCACTGGACCATCAATGAAAATAACCAGTGTATATGGTTTGTTGTTTCATTATATGTTAACAGCAAATACATGTGCAGAGTTCTTAGTATTCATGTTGGTTTTATATGGTTTTAAAAATTATTCAAACCTTTTTTATGTCTTATCCAGCTTGAAAAGGCACTGACCCACGAGAAGCTCATGGAGTGGACGAGACCTGAAATCATGTGTGAAAGAGGAGTTCTAGTATATCTGCCCAGATTCAAGATGGAGGAAACCTATGACATGAAGAGTCTTCTGATCAGCATGGGAATGGAGGATGTGTTTGATGAGCAGAAGGTGAATCTTTCAGGCATGTCGCCCAACAATGATCTGGTGGTTTCGAAGGTGATTCATAAAGCCTTTGTTGAAGTAAACGAGGAAGGAACCGAAGCGGCTGCAGCCACCGGCATCGTCTGCAGGGTAATGTGTGGGTGGATCCCGCAGGTCTTTAACGCAGATCATCCGTTCCTCTTCTTCATCCGACACAATCCAACCAAGAGCATTCTGTTTTACGGACGCTTCTGTTGTCCGTGAGCGAATCCTGAGCTTTGGGAACCTTGCAGCTGCAGGGTTGTGAAATACAGTGTTGTGAAATGCATGAAGACTGATTTTGTATAGGCTTTATGGACAGATAAGTTGAGTTGAGGGTGACTCTTGTAGGACCAGCACCACATCCTCTTGTACCACTGTTTGAAGAATTTATCTTCCAGAATCTAGCAGTAAGTTTTAGGAGCTCATTTTAGTCAATCTCTGCAAGACAGACTTTTCAGGATAGGACATGGACTAAAAATGAGCTCCTAAAACTTACTGCCAGATTCACCCACAACTTATCTGTCCATAAAGCCTAGACAAAATCAGTCTTCATGTATTTCACAACACTTCAGCATGTTATTCTTATTAAGTGAGGGTCATTTTAAAGATTTTTTTACCCAAGCAAAGTCTCTGAGAACCTGACACCTTGCACTTGTGGAGACTCCATGAAGGTCAGTTCTGGAAAATGATGGCGATGGAGACTAAATGTTTCTTGATGGTTTCTCACCTAATTCTTCACCTTAATTTTTAATTCGTTTGCAAGTTAACGTGTCTTTTCTTCTCCACCTGTTTTTTTCTGACCGTGCTGACCCAAAATCTAGTATTGCATCCTTCTCATGAGCATTTAATAATTTTTGACTTTCAGTCTGTTTCAATTTATCTGTAAAAGAAAACCTGCCTAAATTCTAAACACCTGAATATAAGGAGTTTTTGACTTTCAGCCTTCATGGACAATTATATATTATTTATAAATGATTAAATACAAAATTAATAGTATTTATTAAGATTGATGTGGTTTGAAATTGGTAAAATGTTCTTGGAAAAAAAAATATGATCAGAATATCAACTTGCCTAATAATTCTGCACGCGGTGTATAGTTGGTGATCTGGTTAGAATGAGTCGGGGAGACTCTGGACAACTACAACTAATTGTCATCTTTTGGTATAAGAAACATTTATATGTTCCAACAGTATCAGAACCTATTGCAATTTACATGAGAAAGACTTGCATTATATTAACTGTTTTCAATGTTATGTGGTGCTGGAATTGTTTTGCTTCAGAGTCAGGTGGGACCTGCATTATAAATGGAATAAAATTAAATATAAAAACTTTTAAAAAAAAATTCTCAGCTACTGCCAAAGCACCATTTCTCATTTTTGTTTAGTTTAAGCTGAAGGATTTTATAAAAATAAAATCCAGACATTTAAATAAAATCTTAAAAATAAGACATAAAAATAAAATCTATCCAGACATTTAAAAAAAAAACTAATAATAAAAATGACAAAAACAAAATTACTAAAACTTTAACTAAGATTCTATAAAAATGTAACTTAAATTAAATGTAAAAATGAATGAAAACTCAAATGTATACATTATACTAAAATAGTTCTGTTTCAGAGTCTTAAACTAGATGCTTTGAAATAATGTGCATTAGACATTATAAAGATCTCAACTTTCAATCAAGCATTATAATTTCCATTACTACCAACTATTGCTGTAATCACCCCAAACCTAAACATTTAGCTTAGAAATAATAAAACAAAAGATCTACATTCAAAGTATGAATGTTTTTCTCAGCTTGAGAGAAGATTACATGCACATCATAAATGTTATGACTCTTGACGTATTTTTAATTGAAGATATTAAATGCATTACAGTTGTCCTGGTCTCACCTACTGATGATAATTCAGATGTTGTGGTTTTGCACGGGTCTCTGCATGTCATATATGTAATCAAATGCATCAGTTTTCATAATCATCAAGCACTTGTGTTGTTTCAGCACTAAATGAGGCTCTATTAAAGTCAGATTATCACTGTAATAGTATATGCAAATCTGTTTGTTTATTTTTTATTTGTATAGAAACCGGTGTTACAAATGAACTCCGGTCATTTAGACATGGTGCAAGAAACTCAAATAAAGCTGGTTTCTATTTTCCTCTCTTTCAAAACAGAAATAGAGGATAATAAATTACAACTGCAGTTAGACCAAATATATATAGAAATGTGTCACATTAGTGCATGTTGTGATGTGTTTCAAATGTTGTCATATACAGTATATACTGATCTATTAAACTTTTTATTTGTACCATTTCAAGAATTGTTTGTTTTTCGTAACATTACTAAATAAATGTTGCTGAAAACCCTAATAGACAGTTTAATTTAGGAATTTTAGGAAAAAAGTTGTCACATTTACAATCAAACTTAATACAATCGATGAATTAATTACTGTAATTTGTGTTGTTTTGATTTGAATTGTCGTCATGTTTTGCTGAAAAGCCATAAAGAAAGGCAACTACACAATAAACTGAAAGATCACCTTGAAACTTAGATCAGAGACGTGTGTGATTTAAGACGTTTGTCTCTTGCCAGTTGCATAAACTTAGCCCCCATGTTAAGACTGTGTCTTAAGAACTAGTTTGACCAACTAGCAGTTGCCAAGAGGTAATCAGTCTTACTTTCCCAATACAAATAAGACCAATCTACCTTTTTTAAGACTAGTCTAAACAGTTTATGCAACCGGCCAACCTGACAACCTTATAACAAAATCCTGTTTAGTTCATATAGTGTGACAATATGAGGAATACAATGTCGTGGGGGCATGTTGTCACAGAAGGTCAGTGTGTATTTATTGAAATGTATCTGTTTTTAATAGGTAATATAGTTATAGTATATTATAATTTTGAATTAGCTTTAGTAACTTTAACTGTTATGTGCATTTGTCATGTATATTATTTATTAACATGTCTATTTTTTATTACACTTTTTGTTTGAGTAATTTTAGTACTTGAACTGATTTTCATATTTATTTCAGTGAGTTGCATAGGCAACATTTCTCATTTTAGTTTATGTTTTTCATCTAATATTTATATTTTATTTCAGCTTAATTTATTTACCATACGTATTTAATTTTTAGATTTAGTTAACAATAACAACACCTGCAGAACTTTAGAGTAAAACATGTGACAACTAGCCCCGGTATTCTCTAAACAGAAATTATTTGGACACTTAAGTTACTGTAAAAGTCTTTGCATTAGATGAAATACTAATGACCACAAAATGCTCAAATATTTTTGCCTTTATTTTGAACATTCCAATTAAACATTGCATTTATTTTTTTTTTTTTAAATGCTTGTTTTATTGTTCTTTTAAAATAATTTATTTGGACATTTTGTCATGGCATTTAGAAACGAGGCTTCAGCGTTTTTTGTTTTTTTAGTTCCATCACATAAGTAAAAGGCAGATAAAAGGCAACGCAGCGTGTTGTTTGGGATGCTCGTATGGTGTCGCGTTCAATGACGCGTCTTCAGCGCCAGATGGCGTCAGAGCGCTTCGTGAACGCGCACGTCCACCGCGGTCCGCGCTTCTCGCTACGTGACGTAGAACAAAATGTACAGAACACAGTGTTCTTGTGAAGGACCCACGTGCCACATATAATAATGAGTCTTTGTATGTGTGTTTAGTATTTCTGTTGAGAAAGTGTAATTCTGATATCCAGCAGTGATGGGTCACAGACAGTAGGTCAAGAGATCATGGATGAAGGGTTATTAATTATTAAAGCACGGCTAATACACTCGTGTTAATGTATAGGCGACACACCCTATATGCAGTGTACAACAAGAACTGTCTTGTGTAATGTGTGAACACTACAGAGCCAGAGACGATATTTCATTAATATTTCCCACATTTTACATTTGTCTATAGATTTTTAGTACTTGTATAGAAATTATGCTTTATAACTTCTAAAAAAAAAAATTAAGGCTTTTGTTATTTATTTTTTTATTTCCCATGCATTTTACATTTGTCTATAGATTTTTAGTACTTAGCCTAATTAAAAATGAGAAATTATGCTTTCATAACTAGCTGAGCTAAATGTAAAAAAAAATGCTCTTAAGAAAGTCTTAAGCTTTTGTTATTCTTTAAAAAGTAGGACTTTTTTTTTTATTCAGCAACTTTCAGTAACTAAGATATTTTAAGTAGGTGACAAAGTGTTGTGAATAAGGACTACAATGATTCAACACAAAATGGCTGATACCTCTGTGTTATGCGAATTAAAGTCACAGCAGCACAAGCCAATAATTTATTATACAATGAAATATTTTAATATTTAAATTTATTTTCTTAATGCTTTGCATTGTGCAAAATTATCACAAATTATTACTATGCTTTGTTTTTATGGTGTTTGGAGCAACGATTAATATTTTCTCCAACAACTCCAGGAAAGCCCACAATCCTCATAAGTGGCTTCTTTTGCAATATGGTTTCCTTGGTCAATAAACTACCATATAATGGCCAAAATTTTGAATTAAAAAACAAATAAAAAATTGCAAGATTTTGTAAGCATATTGCATAGTTGCTTAGAGCAGTTGTTTTATTTGTGATAATTGCAATAAATGCCAAATTGTGTCATAATTTTTGGCCATGCTGTCATACAAATAAATTATGAACACATCAAAAAAAGACTAATGAAAAGTTTTAACTTATGTTGGGTTTCCAATTTATGATTTTGTCACTAGATTTAGTGTTCCTGTCTTTAGAGACTTTTTTCAAAAGCCTGCAACAAAATCAATTTCTTGGACAAACCTTATCTACATCCAAGACTTATGACTCATAAACACGAGTTCACTGATCTATATAAAATTTACTGTAACAGAACTCACCTTTATGAGGTCATCTACAAAATTAATACCAGTATTAGCTACTTTCAATTGAAAAGTTGTTTTTTTGTCCTTTGTATTTTAATGGTTTAAATTAAATGTGGGGCAAAAAAAATAGAAAAATATTCCACACATCACTTTTGACCACTGTTGTGTTTGGTGGGGTTATGCCACAATATAAACCCTGCTTACAGTGTCATCACCGGTGCATTCTGCATTTTTATTTTCCACAAAAGAAAAGTAATTACTACTTTCATTTTGCAGTAGAGCATTACTTGTTGAGTGGAAGAGGTTATAAAATTTCTTACTTTGTCATTACAAAAAAAAAAAAAAAAAAGCTTTTTGATCTTGATCAAGTTTGTTGTTTTATCAACTCCACATTAT
Organism: Schizothorax lantsangensis; assembly: GCA_027422415.1. NCBI lineage: Eukaryota > Metazoa > Chordata > Actinopteri > Cypriniformes > Cyprinidae > Schizothorax > Schizothorax lantsangensis. Next base: position 33,166,425 of record CM049850.1, on the reverse strand, counting down.
ACACTACACAAGTCAATGTATTTTCACTGGAAAGTGTTTGTCTTCTCCTCTTTCTGCCATCATCTTAAAACCTCTTCAGCTCTCTTAAATAATCAGCAGTCTTAAACTTAGTACCTTTATGAATCACTCTTATTCTTAATCTAGGAATAAGAGTAAAATGACTTATTCTTTTTTGACACACTTAGACTAAAATTTTACTCTGAGCGGCTTTATACATACGGCCCCTGGTCCCTTATTATTGATTATTTTGATCATTCTAAATAATCGCCTATTATTGACTGAATTTCTCTCTATTAAACTCTAAATGGATGTCAAACCAGTGTATTATATAGTATTTTTTTATTTTTTATAATTTAATTAATTGCTTTTTTAACTCGTGCGTGTGCGTATATACAGTACATGTATGCACATAGATGAGAGTTTGTGTATACTAATATATATATATAATAAATAAATAACCTGCTCCAAATGGATTTAAGAGTGTTTTGAATTGAACCAACATACAAAAGCACTGCAGCAAAACAATCTTTTGTGAAACTGCACATTTGGCCTTACAGCTACTGAGATGCATGTGATAACTTGCCCCGGTTGCATCCAGTCATAGATGGGTCATTCTACAGAATTAGTCCAAAGTCAAGAGTTGGAAACGTCTTGAAAAAAACGTCTTTTTCCAAAAAAATTGTATGCATGCAAATTGTATAATATCCAAGGAACACATTTCTAATAAATGTGCAGTTAATTCTCATATTGTATTTTCAGAATATTTGTACTCTCCACCAAATTTGACACTACTGAAACACAGTAATGCAATTTAATTAGAAGGGTTATATTGACCTATTAAGATTTTGCTTACATCTAGATTGTAAATATATATATTGCTATTTTACTAAAAAAAAAAAAAAATCTGAGGTAAATCCATAATTAAATGTTTAACAATATTTCAAGTGTAATTTATGAGATTTGTTGTATTTTGAATCCAATTTTTCTTTGTAAAAAGCAAAAAGTTGATTATACTGATTTCAAAGTTAAGAATTCATAAGTTTGAATGTACATTGAACCAAAAACAATCATAACATCTTCGTTGATAATTCAGTATGGTTTATTTTTGAGAAAACATCCCATGTTCCGGTAGTGACAGCTCTTTTTCAGTAATGACAGCAATGCTTTGGAAGAGACCACATCACATTACAGAATATTAACTCACATACTAAAACACACTAAAATACAAAAATAAATGCATAACTGTACAAACATTTAGTTTATTTCCCCAAAATATGAGGATTATGTGTTTTCTTTTGTCACTACCGAAACAATGATGACACGAAACTCCACCAAATGTTTCGGTAGTGACAATTTTAGATAATTTTGAACGTCGCTCAAAGATGCTAATCAGCACATGGTTAGCTAGCACAGTTCTGAACAGTGGTATACATATAAAAACTAAATGTTATAGAATAACCCACAAAAACGTGTGCTTAATTTCAGAAAAAAAGTATTCGGTAGTGACATCCTTAAAGTTACACACAGATTTTTCAGACTTTTGAACACATTCACCTCAAAATGATGAGTCCTATCTACTCACACCTTGTAGCTATGAGAGGGGGACACAGGAATATTTCCTGATCATAAATTTATGGGTTTAGTTCAAATTAGTCTCGGCCAATAGACTAAAACATTCACTGTTTCGGTAGTGACATGAAAAATGCGGGACACATTTTTTACATAAAGTTTCATAATTTACAAAGAATATATATATATATATATACATACAGTATATATATATATATTCTTTGTAAATTATGTAAATTATAAATATATATATTTCTTTTTTTTTTTTTTTTTTTTTTTTGAACTTCACTTTTTAGAAGAATCAAAAACATACTTTTAAAAACAAGAATGGAAAAAAATACAAAAAATATTTCAATATCATTTACAAAAGTTGAAATTTAGGGGTTAGGGTTCGGGACAGCCACCTCCAAATTGAAAGAAGGCTACCCAATAAATGATGATTTTATATATATTAAGCTTACTAATATTTTTAATATTATTGTGGATTTCACTAGATAATAGAAGGATCTTAATAAACATCTGAGATTTGAATACTTAAATGTTTTTAAATGTGTTTTTTGGTTGTGGGACAGCAGTTTGCACCAATTCTGTAGAATGGCCCATATACTAGCGAAATCCTAAATGTTGACAACTGATATAAACATTTTAAGCGTCTCCTCTTGCAATGCTGTTCAAAAATATCCATTTTGCAACTTAACGATTTCTAGAACAAGAGCTCTTCCTCAAGGTTACACATGCCCATCAACATGTGTCTATGTTTTACAGCATCTTGATCAGCAGCACAGATGCTCACCCAGAATGCATTTAGCAGAGAGCGCAGTGTTAAGATGCAACAGATGTTGTTTATGACTTTTTTATGGTCTCAATATCATTTCTCATGGCCTATACTGTATGTGCTGAGTGGTATGTCATATATCATAGCTCTACTGACCTATTTAACAGACCCATCCTCTCTATCCATCCCTAATGTCTATCTGACACCGCATGCATCCCGCTGTGATGAGGCCGAGCGCCCAGCACTGAGCTGGTGTAGTGTTCATGAGCTTGATATACTGTATATGTATATACGTATACACTTGTCATGTGCATCAGTGTGCCGGCGGTACAGCATGTTCCCGCTCAAAATAGCACTTTTGCAAAAACAATATGACCCTAAGAGAATTCAAACACTCTGACCCTCCCCGAGATGATATGAATCTGATTGAACATGCATACATGCATCTCTATAAATGCAGCGGCATTCATATCTGAACAATATTCAGCAATGAAACTCATCAATCCTGCATTAAACTCATACATGGTTCATTTTCACGATAAATGGCATTGCAAAAGCAACATTCTTCCAGTGATTTTAACATCACTTAATTTGACTTGATTTCAGCATTTTCAAAATTCAAATTTCTGAATGTGTAAAGACAGATAAAAATACCTTCAAAAAGTCTGATATTTCTCCAAAAAACAAAAATCAAAAGTTAAAGTCACCTTGCAGTCACTAATTTTGTCCCTTAAAACTCATCTTTGACCCTCAAAATTACACATTTAAATGTATTTCCCTTTAAAATAATTTAATAATCAGTTTAATCAAAATTAAAAAAACCTTTTTAATTTTTTTAACCTTTCACTCAAATCAATGAGGCCTACGACAATCTGTTCCAAAAAGAAATACGAAAGAAAACAAGTTAAGAAAACTATCGAATCCAAGATTTGGTGATGATGTGGCATAATGAGAGATTTACAAACTATTTTTTAAAAGACCATAACAGCAGAATAGGTAAAGGATGTCTATCACAGCACAAGTAAATGTGAGTGAATAATAACTCGGCTTGATTTTCAAGATAAAAGGTACTGCAAAATGCTTCCATCGATCTTAATATCATTAAATAATACTTGAGTTCAGCATTTTCAAAATTTTCAAAGATAAACAATCCATCATAACTAATTAAAAAATGCCTTCAGTAATTCTGATATTTTCACAAAAGCAGTTAATAGACAAACTGTAGCTGAACTCAAACTTAAACACTAGATCATACAGCAAGTAATTCAATGCAACAAATCAAATAATGCAATCATGCATGCAAAAACAAACAAATAACAAAAATATAGGTCAATAATAAAAAAAAAGCACCAGCAAGCACGTTCCGTCGCCAGCAAATATACGATATGAACATACATTTTGAATGCAATAAGTCGCATGAATGTAAATGTAAAGAAACTCACTGTTTGGTGGTAACTCTCTCCCTGCATGACCTTTAACCTCAGAAATAACTTCTTTGTCATAAAAGTCCCTTTGGTATGTTTATGTTGTTCAAACACAACTGACATTATGAGTGACAACTGCAATTTGTATTTTTTGAGTTGCATTACAGAGCGGTGACATTCATATTTTAAAAATTAAAAAGTAGTATTAATTAGATAATATATCAATTTAAATTTATAAATAAATTTAAGTTACGTTAAAAGAATTAGCAGAAAGACCCACAAGACATTTGCATGAGCTTCAAAATGACTTATTTTTACACTGGAAAAACAAGTTAAAGGAAAAAAGAAAATTTGCTGAAAATGCGTTCACCCTCAGGTCATCCCACATGTAGATGAGTCCATCAATTAACATCTGATGAAGACACAACTCATCTACATCTTGGATGGTGTGTACATCTTCATCAAATTTTCAGTTTTGGGTGAACGATTCCCTTAAGGCAGGGGTGTCAAACTCAGTTCCTGGAGGGCCACAGCCCTGCAGAGGTTAGCTTCAACCCTGCTCCAACACACAAACCATGTAGTTTTCAAATAAGCCTAAAGAGTATATATGATTAGCTGGATCAGGTGTGTTTAATTAGGGTTGGAGCTAAACTCTCCAGGGCTCCGGCCCTCCAGGAACTGAGTTTGACACCCCTGCCTTAAGGCATCAGATATAATTAAAATCACACATTTAACCAGAACGGCAACTTTTTTGCCATTTGGTTTTATTACCAGCCCATCACATTTGCATATAACTGAGTTGAAAATGTTTGCATGCCTAAATATGAGTAAAGATTAGGCTGTTTTAACCAATGTATGTTGAGAGTTTTTGAAATGGGATGTTTTTTCAATTATGATTATATGAAGAACATATATTTCCTTCTTTGCGTTCCACCCATCATGAAATCACTGTACCAGATTGACTTCACACCAGGATGTCCGTCCATTAACATTGTTACTCAGCAGCTGGAAAGAAAAGTCTTCTGCAGTTTGTTGTCAAACACAGATGACACATGCAGATCTGTGTGTTCTGTAAGCCTCATAAGTGTGTGTGTGTATATATAGACATGAGCATGACACACACCAGCATACGTGTACTGCAACTGTGACCTTTAACCTCAGGCTCTCTCACCTCCATCCAAAAGTGTCCAGCTGGCAGCTGCTCTGAAATGCTGCGGTTGCCAGAACTTTATGACATAAAAATGACAATTTTACAGAATGACCTTATATTTACAGTAAAAACTGTGTATTTCATTAACTGTCATGCTAACACACCAATTCACTAAAATTTTTACTTTAGAATATACTGACAATAACTATGAAAACACAGGTGATAAAGAGAAAGTCACATGATCAAGTTCATCACAAGTAGTTTTTAACAGTATTTTACATGAAATGTCACATTTGATCTATTACAGTTATTCACCGTATTGAGTAAGTCAATATACCATAGCATTTTTACAGTTTTTACTGTTAAAAATACATCATTTTTTACTGGCAAATATGTCTGTGTTCTGACATGTCAGCAGGGAAAAATCTATACTTAATACAAACAAAGGCTGTGTGTGCAGTGACTGATGAATCATATTTCTGCTGCTGTTTATGCATTCAGAAAAAAATATATATTGTGCCTGTCATCTTTTTATAGAAGCCCGATAGATAGATAGAGATAGATAGATAGATAGATAGATAGATAGATAGATAGATAGATAATAATTGTGCCTTCTTATCTCCCAATTAAAACTTATTCTTGTAATTCTGTTAAAGAAGTCATAATTATATGATGTAAACTCAGAATTCTGAATTTTAAGTCATAATTCTGCATTTATGTATCACAATTCTGATGTTTTTCTCCGAATTTTGAATTTATATCTTGCATTCATAGAACATCTCACATTTATAAGAACTTATAAAAAGTCACAGTTACCATGACTATTTTTTATCCTGTGGTGGAAACAAGCTTCCATATCTTTTGAATGGCTGTCAGTGGAGAAACATGCTTTTTGTCCCCAGAACAGTGCAATTACCGCATTGACCAGCAGGGGCAAACTACCTACACTAACCAGCCCAAACCTGGACCAGAACATTAGGGATGTGGTGTGGGGTTCAAATGACCTCAGTCAAGCATGGTTTTTAGGGGGTGTTTATATAAGTGTTGTGCATGCATTCATAAACATCTGGACAGAACAGAATGCATATTTTTAACTTAAAAATACAGCACTCATGGCTCTGAAAAAAAAGAACATAGATACCGACATAGTCCAGGACAGAGCGACTTTCTGAATCTGTATAACCAAACCTTCTGTTTACTAGACAGATTCCATAAATCAGAGCTCCTCTGTTACATAAGTGTCATTTGACCTCTGACCCTTATATAACGTATGGTTATCTGAAGCTCGGTGGTCATCCTGACTGAGGCATGTACCAACATACCCTAAATAACTCTCCTCCCCCTCAACCTATACAAGAACTTTGAGACGTCTTTGTCCTGCCCGGTGATCCCAGTTCCTCCTTAAGGAATTTTACAGAACTTGAAGAAAATCTTTCTTTTCTTTAAGAGAGATTAATGTATTTTCAGAGCAATGACAATGAAGAACAATGCTAGTGGTAAAATATACTTTGTGTGCAACTTATAATATACAATAATATGTATATTATATCCTACATGCACTGGCATATATATTTTAGTTCAAATTGCTTTATTTTGTCTCTTCTGCTCACCAAGCCTGCATTTATTTGAATAAAAGTACAGTAAAAACAATCAAATTCTGAAATATTATTACCATGTGAAATAACTGTAAAATGTAATTGATTGCTGTGATCAAAGCTGAATTTTCAACAACTCCAGTCGTCAGTGTGAAAACAGTTGTGATGCCCAATATTTTAATGGAAACTGTGATGCATTGTGTTTTCAGGATTCTTTGATGAATAAAAAAATGTTTTTGAAACAGAATATTTTGTAACATTATAAATGTATTTACTAACAATTTAATGCATCCTTGCTGAAGAAAAAAAATCTTTAGTGCATTTTACATTTACATTGTTGGCATACGTGTTTATCCACAGTACATTCAAGGCATGTGTTTGATGTGTATATTTTATCACCTGGCCATCAAACCCATGACCTTATTGTTAGCAGCAGTTAAAGCACATGAGCTCGACTCATTTTGACACTCAATACTGCTGTTAAACCTTCCCAAAGAAACATTTCTGAACTTCCAGCGTTGTGTTTCTCCGTTTGAGATGTTTCTGTTACCTCCACCCGTCTGTGCTGCTCATGGGAACTGGTTCAAACTGGCTGCGGCGCAGTAACTCTGGCAGGTTTTCCTGCGTGTTTGAGTTCACTTCTTACTCAAAGGCCTCCAGTGAGATGAGCTGGCAGCTCCGTGTGTCCCGAGGAACACAAACACATATTCATTCTTACATATCTGGCACAACTATAGCTGTATCCTGTTGAAACGGGACCCTGGGACACATGTGCACAGAATAAGTTACCAAAATATCATGTGGCACCAAACTGCAACTAAACTGGCCCCTTGAGTTTCATTGAGTTGTGTAGGAAGAATGTGACACACACACACACACACATTACATAACAGATCCTGTGACATACGACAACATGCGAAAATGTTCCTTTCCTACACAGAAACAATGGAGAGAAAATAAATATAAAAGAAAGCATTTACTGAGGTCTTTGCCAACTGCCAATAAAACAAATAAAACGAGACATGCTCAAGTCAACACACTGAAACTTTTTTAACGAAGAATCAAGTGTCTTGCTATACAAATTAAATATTCACGAGTTCACCCTTACATCTAATCTGATAGCAAATAGTAGTCATATTTTGGCGTGCTGTCCTGGAGAACTCCCCCGATCTCTAATATGGGATAAAGATAGATGAGGGGTGAGGAGTTGGGGTGGAGGAGGGATGCTGGAAAATCATTGGACAGAGGTAGGCAGGCTGCATATATATACACATATTGTGCTCGTTAGGATGGTTAGCTAAATGAGATGCACCTGCGCCAAATTAGTTGATTATCTGATCGTGCTCCTCCCGAACCTTGTTAATAAAACATCATTTCATTTTTAGTTTTTTGTGACGCAGGGATGAATGTAGCGACTTCTCAAAGTTAACACACTAAACTTTTTTCTAATCAAAGTTGTGTTTATTATAATATTGATATTAGTATGAATACTGATATTGCTATACATTTTCCTTTATTTATTTATTGGTGGCAGCAGGGATGAATTTAACTAATAATCATTTTAATTTTAGAATAATATTGATGTTGATATTTATATTAATATTAATTTTCATTGTAGTGTTTTTGTGACAGCAATAGGATGAATTTAGCAAATTAAACATTAATTTTAAAATATCACTGATATTTATGTTGAAATTCATATTAATATTGATATTAATTTTTATTTTACTTTATTTTTTATTTTGTGGTGACGGATGATTTTAACAACTTTTCAAAGTCAGTATGCTAAAATGTTTTTAATAAAAGTTTAGAAATGTTAATTTTATTAAAACATTGATATTATATGAATACTGATATTGATATTCATTTTAATTTTAGTATTATTTGTGTCAGCTGGGATGAATTTAGAAACTTTTCATAATAAACACACTAAAACTTTTTAGTAAAAGTTGTGACATTTTAAATTTATTATAATATTGCTATTAATACTGATATTGATTAATTTTACTAAAAAAAACAATAATTATGTTAAATAATTATCAATAATTATGATAATTTTAATTTTAGTATTATTTTGTTTTTTAGTAGTGGTGCTTTTTGTCTTGGATTTTTATCATTTTAAATGCATTGTAAGTAGTTTTGGATGAAAATCATCTGCTAAATGCATAAATCTATATGAGAGAGAAGAAGTTTGTTTACATCAGAAAGTAGGACAGATTCATGTACATTTTACATAACTCAGTCATGTGACGTGACTCAGCCAATCACACGGCCCTTGCCACATTCAGCTTTTGTCACTATGATGAATCTCACACAAAATCCTCTTCCATCCTATTCAGAGCAGCATTTGTGACGGACGCATCTGCTGACCAACAGGGCAAAATGGCAGCTGACTGCAGAGAGGTCATTTTTGTCAATCTGTGTGAGATTTGGCCGTCCTCCCGTGTCAAACACACTCTGGCTGTCTCTCCACATGCCAGGCCTGTATGTTTCCACCTGAACAACTCAAATGACTCCCAGCACCTGTTCCCTGAAATGATCCAGCGCTCACGTCAGTCAGTGTTTTGATGATCTGGGTGTTGTCTTCGCATGTCTTTCAATAGCGCAATAGTTTGATCGTTGCAATAATTATGAGGCTGTCAGCAACTGCCTTTGAGCAAAACAATCTAAAATAACTGCATTCAAGGTTCAGTGCAGGGATCTGGATGCTCTTGAGCTTTCACTTGAGCACAATTGTTTCCTCTGAGCTGGAATTATTTTATTATGTGAGAAGAAAGAAAGTATGATATAAAAGACAAAGGAAATCTTTCAACAGAAATCACAGTCAATTATACAGTTTAGCATCATAAAAATATCTGGCTGCATAATGCCACAATTGAGCATTCAGAATCAAATATTCTAAACAATGTAATAAAATATTATGTACTATTTCTAGATCATGATAGTAATGAAAAATATGTTCACACTTAATTACCTTTTTATCTTAATTTCCTCATATAACACTCAGGACCATTTGGAAGCCCATTTCCACCAAATAAGAAACAAATAAAATATTTAACATAATTCTGACTTTTTATCGCAAAAACTTTTTATATCATTATTATTAGATAAAAAGTCAAAATAATGATATACGAAGTCACAATTATGATATAAAAAGTATAAACAATTACATGCTGTGTCATAATTCTGAGATAAAAAGTCTGAATTATGACATATTAAGGCATTATCTTTATTTGACCCTCTAGCACTCTCTATTCTAATTCTATTGTATCTATCTGTCTTCTTTTTATTTGAAACACAGACACTTGACCCTCTATCAACTGCATATTTATTCTGTAACCGCTAGCTTTTCTTGAGAAACTAACACTAGCTTTCTTTTTTCTATTCTATATACTTGTTTTCTTTATAAAAAACAAAACAAAAAAAACTTTCTACGTGTACTGTGTTATACCAAGACTGGTCATAGCACTGCATGTTGTTGCTCTTTTGTTGTTTTGATTGCTTCTATTGTCCTCATTTGTAAGTCGCTTTGGATAAAAGCATCTGCTAAATGACTAAATAAAATATATAAATATATAATTATGAGATGAAAAGTTGAAATTATGACATTAAGCCATTATGAAATAAAAAGCCAGCTGTGAAAGCTGACTCAAGTCATAATTTTGACTTTCTATCTCATAATTCAGATTTTCCTAAATCATGATTTTTATTCCTATGTTGTGTAAATGGCCTTCCATAGTCTTGGGTGTCTATGAATTTGCACTGAATGAAGCGTTCAGTCTTTTGCTAAAACATGCTTTGTGTGGTTAAACACATGCTGATCTCAAAGATGCTCTCATTTAAAAATGAATCAAGCTCTTGAAAAAAAAGTGTAAAAAGAGCACTTAAATGTCACTTAAAAGACATACTTTACTTCATATATACTACAGTGTGTACCTAATGTATTATTTTGAGGGGGGAAAAATAATGCAATTTTATTTTATTGAAGATTTCTTAAATCAGATATTTAATGGTTGAAGCTAATAAAATATTAAATTTCCTTCTCATTGCATTAGGTTAAAATCCTATCAGCATGTTTGCAGAATACAACAGAATGTGCTAACAGATGGAAGAGTGTAACTTACAATTATCTTCAGATTAAATTAAGCTGAAGAAAATGAATCCATAATGATAAGATTATGTTATGGTCTTCATTCTTATTTTCCTGACTCATCATTTCAACTTCTCTAATGCTATATATAATCTTTACAAAGCTGCATTCCCCAAAATGGCCACATCTAAGAATGTTTTTTTCTGCAGAAACCTGCAGTCTGGCGGCACATCAGACAGGAAAGACTTTGCCTTTCAAAGGAAATACATGATGTTTTACCATAGCAGCTACTGCAAACACACAGAGCGGGACGGTTTACTGCACCAAACACACCAACACTGATTCATACACACGTGATTCACTGTTTTAATTCAGCATGAACTTGTTTACTTCCCAGAATCCAGAATTCAAAGAATTCATGAGAGCAGAGTTATAAAATGAATGAGAAATGTTCTTACTGAAATGTGTGTCTTTTGATTCCAGATTGATGAATCTGATAACATTGAATCTCATCTGTGGAGAAACATCTGAGAACCAAGACTACAATTGCATTTTTAATTTCCTCATATAACACTGAAAGTCTATTTTTACCAACCAAGGGAAAAAAGTTGTTATTAATAAAAAGTCAAAGTCAATAAGTTGACTTATGACAAATCAAAATTATGAGAATAAAAGGTAACAATTATCAGAAAAGGGTCAAACTTAACATACAAAGTCATAATTATGAGATAAGTTCTGACTTTTTATTTCATACTTATGACTTAGTATTTTATAATTTTGACTTTTCTTATCTCATAATTATGATTTGGTATTTTGTCATTTTGACTTTTACTGTCATAATTTTGACTTTTGACTAAAAGGCATAATTATGAGATAAAAACTCAAAATTATGACATACCAAATAAAAATGGACTAAATGGACAAGAAACAATTATGAGATAAAAGTCAAAATACTAAGTCATCATAATATCTCTTCTTGAGATAAGAAGTTGAAATTGAGATATTAAGTCATGGTTATTAGATATAAAGTCAGCTGTGAAAGTTACAACTTAGTGTGTCATGATTGTGATTTTTTTTAAATATCATAATTCAGATTTTGCTATAGCATGATTTTTTTATTTATGTTGTGGATATGCCCCCATAGTCTTATGCTTCTATGCATATGCTTCTATTAATGTGCACTGTGAATGAAGCTTTCAGTTTTCTGCTTTTTTGTCAAATATGTCAAATCAAGGCCATAGGAAGTGACCACAAGTGAAGTTTTATAGTCAGAAATCTACAGCATTGCTGCAGTGATAAAGCACCTACAAACCCTGCTGAATAAGAGAGAAGGAGAAACACATGGATAGCAGATTAGAGAGGAACATGATGGCCTTGCACTGAGCGGCTGACAGGACACACAGCGAGCTTTGTGACGGTCCAGACAGAGCATCAGACTGCGACCCGCGGGCATCAGCGACTGGCACGCGTCAGACCGGCACGTGAATCAAGCCCATAGATGACTCAGCTTCATATGAAACCCCTCTGAATGTGTGTGTGCTTGTGAAATAAAATCAGAGGTAAATGTTCATTTCTGTCTAGATATACATGGTTTACGTCCATGTTTTAAGGATCACTGGTCCTCAGCTGGTTTTGCTTCAGGACCCAGATATTAAATTCACAATTCAGCACCAAAATGATTTATTCCACAGCTATTGAACCTGTATTCAATGCTGTCTGATCTGTACAAATACTGATTATATGCATGAAAACTGTGCAATGTTATTACAATTTTAAATTACTTTTTTTTATTTTAATATATTGTAAAATGTAACTTATTTCTGTGATCAAAGCTGAATTTCTTCAGTTTCACATGATCAGAAATAATTCTAATATGATGATTTGCTGCTCAAGAAACATTTCTGATTATTATTAATGTTGAAAACAGTTGTGTTGCTGAATATTTTTGTGCAAAGATATATTTTTATTTCTCAGGATTCTTTGATGAATATCAAGTAAAGAAAAAAAAAAGGCTTATGAAACATTATAAATGTCATTTCCAAGCAATTTAATGCATCATTACTGAATAAAAGTATTAATTTCTTTTTAAAAAGCAGTGGTGTATATGGAATGTGTTCTTGTCTATTTATTTTGCTATCTAGATATGCACAAATAAATAAGTTGCATTGTACTGTTTACATTCAGAATTATGTTTTCTCTGCGGTCTGCAACCCACTGACCCAGCTGAGAACCAGTTATTTAGGACAAATGTGTGAGGTAATGAAAACAACAATGGAAATGAGACATATGATTGAAATTAATTTAATGAAACGTTACATGATCAACAAAACATTTCAGTCCTTCATATTTTAAAGTCTCATTCGTTAATACAAAACATATACAATATCAGTCACACATTATTCGAAAGTGTTTCTTTCACTTTTACATCCATGAACCACCATCAAAACAAATAGAAAAGACCACATATAAAGGTCTATTTCTTTATTCTTCCCTTCTCTGTTTTTATAAAGCAACCATGTGCAATACTCTGTGGCCAACGTGATCCCCTCGCTTTGTTTCTGCAGCTTGCAACTGCTGCGACACCATGATGCATCACCGGACAGCCAATGGGACGAGCGTGTTGCGGCTCATGTCCTAAACTAGCATGTTAAAACTGTCCCAGCAGTATTTTTTTGGGCAAATTTGCCCAGTGATCAGACAGCAGAGCGGTAGAGGGAGGAGCTAAAGGTGATAGGTGGAATAACATGCATCACGCAATGTGGCCTCGGCCTGTCACAGGACATCACATCTGCCCCGAGCATCCATGCGAACACTTATGAATACATACAGACTGCAATGCCGCATTAACTGCTTAGTAAAGGAGAAATCATAGCAGTCGAAGGAAACAAAGATGATAAAGTCTTTGTTTGGTGGCAGTTAAAATGCATTTCACCATTTTAACCAAAATAAAGCAGGCAAGTTGAAGTGCATAAAGTCTGCTCCACCAAAGGGAAATGTAAATGTAAATGTAAATTGTTTCCAAACAGGTTGGCTGAGCCAAAGTTGTAGTGTCAGACCGGTCTGCATGCTCAAACAGAGCAATATTTTGAAAGTACCACAATTTTTGTGGAAAAAAACTACTTAGCTGAGATACAACAAAAGTATTTTAACATAAAACAATTGCACGCTTCATTCAGTCTTTGACTTTCAAAAAGGCAATCAACAACATCTTCCTGAACTAATCAGCAGTATACAGCATAACCAGCATGCAAGCAAGCAAACTGCATGACATTTCCAACTTCCTCACGTCCTTCACACGAGCAACAGACTCAAGATTTGAGTTTCTGAAACTATTCTGAGTTTAAGGAAGACTATAATAAGGTTTTGATTCACAGAACACCAAGTTGTAAGTATCTCACTTCAGTTAACAGGTGCACAAACACACTGCCAAGTCTGTCTGATAAAAATGATAGCTCACAATGATAATATGCAGGGTATTAGTGGAATGAAAGGCCAGAAACATACTTTTTGCAAGTACACAAGTGCTTGGGTAACACATTTTTAGCACACCGTCCCATTTTTGCATCATTGTGGTGGTAATGAAACAACACTCATGTGGTGAAATATTTTTTTTAAACGTCTGCGTCATTAAACCACCACATTAACCCCTGTGCTGTGCTGAAAACCCGGTCAAAAAGATCACAGGCCTCATTGATCTGAGCTAATGTACCTCAGATTTTGAGTGAAAAAATCATTGTGTAACATTTTGTCAATTTTCGCTCAAAAACTGAGGTGCATGAGCTCAGATCATTGAGGCCTACGAGCAATCAGTTTTAAAAAAAAAAACAGTGCTAATTGAAATAAAGCAAATCAATAAAAATATTGAATCCAAAATTTGGTAATAATGGAGCATAACATGTATATGCATTATTGGTTATTTTTGGTTATTTTTAACTGGGAAGCACCACAAGTGTAACAAGATGGCAGAAGAAAAAAAATTCCCCTAAAATTATTTTGAGTTGTTTTGGGAAGTCAGTAAATTTTAGTCCAGTGCGATAACATTACCTAACATTTTCAGGAAAAAGAAACTTCTCCAGGTTAAAATGCAACATGAGGGTTAATTTAACTTATTTAGCAACTTTCTCTTCAAAAAAAAAATATTAACGCCCCCATAGCACCCTTTTGGAAATGCTGAAAATGCAACGCAATATAAATTGCACTCAAACACAATTTAAAGCTCAATGACATACAAATAAAAAAAAAAGCTTGATAGCATTTGAGTTCTTGTACTTGTAAGAATACATTTCTGGCCTAACTTGCTTAGTATATCAGGGGAGCGACACAGCAGACACACCTCAGGTTACTTTGTGTGCAAATGTTTAATTGAGGTCTATTGAATTTGGTAAGTGGGTCAAACATAAAGACAGCTGCAAGCACACTGGTAGACAAATATTGCGTGCAGATAGAGGAAGCTGCTGCCTGAGGCTGTGCCCACTTCCTGTTCAACGGCATGCTTCTACCGACAGGAAAACCTTTCATATGGTTTTGTGTAAAACTCGACTCAGCAGGAATGACATTTGATCAACTGCGATGATTCTGGCAAATTTCATAACGTTCTTCTAAATCTTGAGTCATGACTTGCTTTCCATTACTTGATTGTGTTCAAAATATTCACAGCTTTATTTGATCGTTGTCTTAAAAATATAACATTCAGTACATTCATCTTAATCACATTATCATAAAAAAGCATGAGAAACAACATTACAGATTGGCTTCACTAAAAGAACTGCTTCAAACTCATGCAATTGCACACAAAGTCGGCATTAACATCTAAAGTGTTGGAGACAAATGAGAAAATATTTTCTTATGTTATAATGAAAAGAAATCACTTTAACATAAGGTCCTCAAAAGCTCTTTGTGTAGTACATTTCCTAAAGTGTCTAACACCAAGTGTAGTATTGTAGAGCAGCACCTCCACTATAAGTCCTCAAGGCTCTGATTTTCTCCAATAGCATCTTTTTTTAATAGTTGCTTGGTACATCTCAAACACAGAGGTCCTTCCCTTTTTAAAACACATTATGTCTCTGAGTGGAGCTCCAGATGCAATGGTAGAGCTCAGGTTTTGAACCTACAGCAGAACTGACTGACTCTCTGATGCATGTATCAAGTCAACTATCAAAACTCAGGCCACAACCCCTTCCAGATCCATTGAGAGATAAACTAAAGCAAGAGAACCCCTAAGCAGAAGGCCCGTGGTGTGTGATCCCTAGAGGTTATAGAAGGGTAGAGTCCGAATCTTCGACATCTGAACATCTTCAGTTTGGCTTCGTCTTTTCCGGATGCCATCAATCCGGTGCACATCTTCATGGGGTGGGTTCGTCGTGAACCTTCTCTGTCATCTGTTTGGCACTGTAATACGACAGGCTGAGGCCCATGATGGCCAGCATCATGGCGATCTGGTTGACGGAGCGGTCGTGCGTCGGGGCCTGAACCTCACCTGCTACCTGCCTCTGCAAAAATAATGGAAAAAATGATTGTTAACAAGGCCAGCCTCTTGCACCTGCACTGAAATTTTGTACGCTCATCGGACTTCCTCATGAGGACCAATGTTCTGCTCAGTCACGTGGGTGGAATGAAATCATTAAATATTTACTGCCAATAAAGTCATGTTCAGACAGCAGGAGAGAAACGGTTTATAATCAAAAGCATACAAAAGCAAAAAGGGAGTCAATTCCAACATGACTTTTTTTAAATCGGAACCAGATTATGACAGCATTTGCTAGGATAAGTGGATGAAACAGTCAATCAAGTGACGCCACACAAAGGCTTAAGCCTATCTCAAAAAGGTGACATTAAGACGGTTTAACAAGTCGCTCTGCAATTAAAGCAAGTAGGTTTAGACGGGTCTAAGAATAGTAAAATGATAAATCTGATTAAGATTAAAAAGATTAAGTATACAATCATTAGGCAGGGCTTAACAAGAAGGATGCCTGATGGTTTTTTGGGACCGGTTCACAAATGTACACATTTTTACGCAGTGCAAACTTAAAGATTTAGATTTCTGTGAAAATGGTTGTCGATTTGGAAATTAAGCAAAGGCTATTCATCTGGCTAACATCAATGATTTGTTGAAACTGCAAGAATGATTTGCAATGTTCTGCACAAAGAATGATGTAGATACTTGGAAAAAGCAGCCTGATACTGATAAAAATAAATGCAGTATTATGAGCTGTTTTGATGCTAAATTGTGTATAATACACCGAAAAAAATAAAAATAAAAGTAAAACTCAAAAATTGCTAGTAAGTTTCACAAAGAAATGGCAAAGTAACATTGAAATAAATGTGAAATTGAGGACTGAAAAATATACAAGTACTAAATCTGTGATTCAAGACAGACAATTTTAATTTAGACGATTTTAAATGTTAAAACTTTGAAACAAATGTCAGTCAGAACAAATTAATCAAGACGCTTGCTTGTTTACAACCATTCCCCCCTGCTGCTTTCATGCTATTTTTATATTCCAAGTTGTGAGAATTACATCCAGCTCATGAGGGATGAATCTAAACTGGTATTTCTCATGTGTACACAGCCTTCATTCAGCCCTTCACGGTCATTGTTCATATAATTAGAGTTCAGTTGCTTTTAGCCAGGAGGAATGCAGTGGGCAGCCGAGATCTGGCTTTGGGTAAAAGCCAGACCGGCACCAGTCTGATCTTTCCAATGGACAGATTTACACGTCCCAAACTAACATTACTTTCTCCTGGCAAAAGCCATTATGCAAGCTTCACATATACATGCATTTTAAAGGAGTCACACTTTATCATTTTATTTTGATGCTGAATAGGTGTCACTGATGTGTAAATGTGATCAGTCACATTAATGTTGGGTCTCTGATGTCTGAACAAGCCATTTTCGCAGATTATTTTGAACAAATGGCGTTTTCCACTTGGAAGGAAGTTGAGTTTTGAAAGCTACAGTATGTTTTCATAGCACAATAAAGTCTTTTATCGCAAAAGACTGAGGAAATTTCGGTTCCTCACGATATGAGCCATTTAAATAAGCAATCTGAAAACTTACACATTCACAGACTGAACCAAGTTTGAACAAATACACACCTGCAGGAGACGGAAGTATCCAGGAGTCAGTCTGCCGAGCCTGATGATCATAGCTGCTGTCTTTGTGCACGACGAGGCTGAAATGAACCTCCCGAGGGTTGTGTAATGCCAAACAGTGAACCTGTAGACCAGAGAGGAAGAGTCCATTAAATAACCATCCAGAATGCAAATTATTGTGAACATAATCAGTGCACCAACGAAGGACTTATTCTGTCATTCTGACTTAAAATTGTGTTACATGAATGATACAACTTCACCTTGAAATGGTCTTCGCAAGGTTCAAAAGGAGGGTTAAAAGAAAACACAATAAGAGTTTGTTTTTCCATGAACCAAAATATGGCTGATGCAAGAGAAAGGGAACGCTTCTAGCCGTGGGCACAATCCTAAACAAATGCAAGTCCATTTGACTTTGGTTTCAGGGAATCACGTCTGTGTGACAGTAATCTGTTGTCTGAAAACACATACTGTGCTAGTTTAAACCGGACCTACTCAGCTCCAAATAAGAAACATAAGTGAAATCATCCAAAGCCTGCAAGGCACCATTATCCAGAACAGATCCCTAAAACAATGATCCAAACTCATCGGACTCTTCAACAATTCTGATGACGCTGTAGACTAATAACTGCAAATTTGGTAATTTAAAAGTAGGATTGATAAGATAAAAGGAACTAAATCTACCCTAACCACTTGGAATTTGGTAAGCAGTAAGAAGGCAATGGTAGACACATGTTTGGGATGCATCTACCAACCTTGCTGCAATTGCACGCTTGTTCGGAAAAAGGAAAGACGACTCCGTCAAAGTTGCTCCAAGGCAAAGTCCAAAAACAGCTGGAATGGAAAAACCAGCGGGACCTTCAACGGTTAAGTACGAAGAGAAAATGTTGCATTTCTAGCAGCCAAAGTTGGTCTTTAAATGCAGAGGACTGACTGCCAGCCAGACTGTGAACAGCATGAGTGCTCAGCGAATGAAGAGGAAGTTTTCTCTGGAGCTCCGCCCTTTTATACAACCTGACCTCTCGCGATCAGATTGGCGGATTGTCTTGTTCTCTCTCTCTCTTTACCATGCACAGCTGTCAGAATGCATCATGCACTCTCTGGCTTGCACACATACACACCCACTTGGCCAACCACCACAATATTATGGTATTGAAACACTATGAACTTGTCAAATATAATTTTCTCACTTACTTAACCAAAAAAATCTGGAGAAACAAGAACGAAGTGAGTGTGCATGTGGGAAAAAAAGCATACAATTTGCATTTTATAAAAACGTATACTTCCAAAAAGATGCAACATGTTTTCAAGCTTGTTCTCCATTATCCTGCCTCCAAATGAGGATGGAGTAATCGCATTCACCCAGCATTATGCTTCTTCATCTCAAACCACACGGCCGTGCACCGTGTTTTCGTTATGCAAGTCTATTCCACTTCACTGGTCTGAATTACCGAATGCATCACTGCAGATTTTCCAAAGAGTGATGTAACAAATGTCATCGCATTACGTAGGGATGACCTAATTTGGTAGGGGTCTTCAGTAAACGTCCAATTGTGTTAATTTGAAAAAAATCTAACGTGTAAGAGCCAAGAAAATGGTGTTAGGGAAATATAAAATATGCAACAAAAGAACAATGCATGTAAAACTTGAGAGCCCTAGTTTCTCACAATTAAAAATAAGCTTCAAAACAAGCACGTTCATGATTTCAGTCAGCGGAAGTAGGAAATACCAAAGCCTGTGTAGGGGGCCTTCAATTATTGACAATGGGGGACCTTGCAGTTACAAAGTTGAGAATCACTGACCTGATTCAGAGTTTTTTGGAGCATGGTTTGGTGATGGGAACAAATGTTTCTTTTCAGTGAGAAAAACTTAATTTCTTATGGTTTCTAGTGTAAATTTTTATTGTTGATGGGATTAAAAATGTGAAAAGCATAGCAAAACATTAATACTTTTTCATCAAACAAATCAGAATGGGATTAAAATCTGACAGACATCAAATCTAGACCATAAAGACTGTTTAAACAGCCACAAGGAACATCAATTACCATCACTTCACTTTAGATTAGCCTTTTAAAATGATCAAACTTTCAGAGTCATCCTTGAACATTTTCCCAGATTATTTTTCCAAGTGATTTTAAATCCAGTTTATTAGTGCTCCGTTAAAATGATCTGAATCCCTGAGGCTGGTCTTGTTGACACCTGCCATAAAAATCCACCCCTACCTACAGCAAAACACCTGTAAAAAAAACTAAAACATTAGAACCTATAAAATGTGTGGTAAAACAATGCTCTACAACTTATCTAGAGCAAGATCTTTTAACTTTTGATCTTGATTACTGCAAGTACAGGGGTAAATCTCATCCAGAACATTTCATCACAAAACCAAAGAGAAAAAACAAGAAATCAGATTTTAGGACCAATAAGATATTTTGCACCCAGATATTTTCATGAATTGTGTATTATGAGAGTATTAAGAAAATCATTATTGAAAATAGCATGAATAATAAAAAAAGAATGAATGAAAGAATGAAAAAAAAAAAAAAAAAAAAAAAAAAAAAAATAGAATGAATATTCGACCACAAAACTAAAACATTCAGAATGAGTATTTAGATGGAATTTTTCCTTAATCGTCAAAGAAAAAAAATCAATGCAAAAAAAGGGTACGTCATGAACCCTAAAATAGGGCTCATTTTATATTTATTTTGCCTTTGGGGCAAAATGGGACTTGAATTCCTAAAATTTACCCATTAAATGGGTTATTTATTTAGTAATTTATATTTAATGTATATGTAAAAACGGAGTGAATGAAAAAGCATCACGCTTTTTGTGTGTGCCAGATCTGCTCGGTGATAAGCGGATCAGAAAAAGACAAATCCTCCACAAAATATTATGACTACAAAAGTGATACATGACTATTACAAATCCAGAACTACGAATCGCCGAGTAAAACCCATTGGATTCCTGGATTGACCTTGATTTTGGAGAGCAATCGTAGCACATCCCCCTCTTTCAGTCTTCAACAAAGCCCCTCATTGGAACCCCCCCTCCCCACATTCTCCGCCCCCCATCTTTAACTCCGCCCTCTCATCTGAAAGGAGTCTGGGGGCTTCCCTCCATTCTCAGACAATGGCACCAAAGCAGACTGGAGTATCAGGGATGCTGCACATCAATTACATCATGGCTCAATCAGATGACTCCCGGCCATAAGCATCATTCCCACCCCTCCTAAAGCTTAAGCTCCGCCTACATCCCAACCACTCATGTTTGTGGCATGTGCACAGTTTCTAGTTTCTTTAACAATGCACATGGCTGCAGCAGCTCTTGGCAGCGACATTAAAACATTTTGCATCACCTAACATGCTCATGATCTTGTGATGCATACAGATTCAAGAGTTTACACATCAATCATCCACTGTGCAAAGGCAAGAGTTTAACATGACAAAATGCAAATATAACCGTATGAAAGCAGAAAACATACACATGAACATCTTCGATATGCATGATATGAACGGACAAGATCACGTGAAGCACGTCCTTATTTTAGTTAATATACGAACCCTACTAAAATAACTGAGCATTTAGCTTGAAACATTACATTTATCACAGAAAATGGAGTTCTTTTGCAGTTTATCAACATGCAGCAAATGTCAAAGTATTAAGTTTCAATTATAATATCAGAAACTGTCTACTAGACATCATAAGTTGTCAAAAGAGATACATTTACATCCAGCATTTATTTAAATACAAGGTGTAAAGATGTTTTGCAGACCATTTGTGATCAGATCACTGAAAACACATGAAGAGTGTGAATATTCAGCCTGCAGCTCTATACACATGAATATCAACAGTCTTGACCAGACTGCTAACGTTCTCACTTCTACATTAATGACAAGAGAGGAATAAAGATACAATTAAATATACAGGAGACGTCTGATCTAGAAGCTGACACTCAATCAACTGAAATGACCCTCGTTTGAGAACACAACGTCCCACCCTGTGTGCCACTGACCTGCATTCAAAAAGTAGTAGTCGCAGAAATCTGACCAGTGGCTAATGTCATGTAAGAGTTTCTGCATAAGCAACTGAAACACAAAATCCACATTCAGATCGACTATTATGTTGCAAAAATCTGCTTTCATACAAATGTTGTAAGTCAGTTTCATATGTCAACACTAATCTGAGACATTTACATTTATGCATTTAGCAGACGCTTTTATCCAAAGCGACTTACAGTGCATTCAAGTTACAGTTTTTACATTTGATCAGCTCTTGTTTCCCTGGGAATCGAACCCATGATCTTGGCGTTGCTAGCGCCATGCTCTACCATTTGAGCTACAGGAAAGACATTTCTACTAATTTTATCTATAAACAAAGACCTAATTAAAAATGTGCTTAAAAAAGTCAATCAAAACTTAATTTCCAACGTTATTATATAGCTTTACAATAGTAAACCAACACAAAATATTACAGTAATCACTGTCTTATTTTCCTGGATTTCAGTTATTCAAATCTACATTCAATACAAGGTCTTCATATCAATCAGTTTTCCTTGCTCATTTTTAATTGACATTTGTAATTACTCAGATACACGCTGTATATGTTTCTTATTTAGGCAAAACCTGAAGGACTAACAGTATTGAATGAAGAAGATCCATAATGATCAGGTTTGACTAACCTTTTCATATAAGTGCATGAAACTATTTTAAGAATAAACAATACTATGCTATGTATAATAAACAGACTTATAAAGTAGGTTGTAAGTTTAGGCAAAAGATGATCTGAAATTTGATTTGACTCATGTATCAAATGAATTCAACGCATCAGTGAATTCACTCACCTACTTTATGGTTGCATTTGGTTATATTTACAACCAGTAGCACCATATATTAATATCATGATCTCCAAGAATTTGTGATTGAATCAAAAGTAGTTTTGTTGCTATATTGAGATGCAGTTTTGCGGTTATTGCGCAATCATGAAACTCTTGTTGTGTTTATTTCTGTGTTCCTTACTTACCTGAAGACTCGAGCGTGAGGTGAAAGAGACAGAAGCCTGAAAGCACACACTGTTCCTCCTCGTTATATATGAAGCCCGGTCCTCCTATAGATTGAACAGGGGGTGTGGCTCAGGCCATGTGGACTGTTGAGTGATGATTGTGTGTTTATTAGAACACAACCTGCACGTTTCCCTCGTCTCAAGAGTTGTGTTTTTACATTGTTGACCGGTCCAGTTTGATTTCCTTTCAATAATTAACAGCTATGTTGGAAAACATCTGTTTTGTCAATAAACCATGATTTACTCCTCGTGTACTTGGCATTTACGTGCAAATGTGGTTTAGTTTCCAGATTGTTTGTTTTTGTGCTTGTTTTATCAGGTTCCTCTCAGCAAAGACGATTTCGCCTCAGTGTTTATGGAGTAAAACTCTCGATGGACCTCTTTTTACAGATCTAATCTAGATTATTAGTCCATAAACAATGGAATTAACTATTTTGATCATTTCATGTACAAGTTAACCAACCAGATATCTGTTAGTCATGCCCGCCAACTCTGGTAAAGCTTTTTATTTGTAACAAATTAGTGAGTCAGTCTGCTAGAAACCAGCTACTATGTTTCAAAACAGTTTAAGATGAGAAATGTATGTTCTGTTGAAAAATCCATTCATAAACGATCACAATCGTGTTTGCCTCTTACAATATCAAGGATATAAAAAGGTAGAATCACTGATATTCACTACAGGGTGTTTGTGTTTTCCGGTCTTAACAAGATATACTTGTCTTGCAACTTTTAAGGATATTTAGAGGGGTCATCTCTATTTATAGGAAAAATCCAAGCCAAATTCTTACCGGCGTTTACAAATGCTACTTTTAGTTTAGTTTTGTGTTGCACCACATACATAGGCTACATAACTGAAATGGCACCTTATCACCTGAACATTTATACAACTTTGTAAACATTTCTTTATAATGAGCGTCGTCAGCTCAAGGAATCAGTAAGCTGAGTAAGGGAACACATTACAACTCTCATGGAAAATATCATCACAAAGGATATAAAACAAGTTTTAGACCAACTGTGTTTGACGAATTCAGATGTTGCTGAGATTGAAATGTTTATTTGATCCTGTTGCTGAAAAACCACGCGGCCGATTTTAGTTAACAAATAGAGCCACCTGCTGGACAGTGAGTGAATTACAGTTTGAATCGATTTCGCTCGATTCTTACACAGCAGCGACATCTAGCGAGAAACAAATGTAACTACAACAACCTGCATGCTTACTAGCTTTTAAACACTATTTTAAAACAATTTCCAGAAAACATGCGTTTTTATTTATTATGGTAATTGCCATTAAAGAGCAATTTATTGCAATTTTCTTATATTAGAAAGCATCTATAAATTGCTGATTTGATAATTGGCTAATAATGTATGTTAAAATATATTACAAAAATATTGTGAATATATTACAAAATAATCTATACTATACATATATAATATACGATCTATATATATATATATATATACACACACACACAAACAACAAAGATGATTTATTTTTTTCTGGACAGTTTATTTTTTTTTATTCAAAACCATTTAAAACAAAGCATTTAAGAGTCACTGAACATCCTTCCACATTTGCAGAACATAACTTAATAAACAAGACAAGCTCAGAACACAGCTCTAAAGAAATCGAAGGTTCACATTGTAAATTTATTCAACATTGTTGCCTTATTTACTTTTTTTTTCTAGCGACAATTTCATTGTAACTTCCTTTAAAAAAAATAAAAACACAGTATTTCTACGTTTAAATGCTAACAACATGGTGAAAACCATTTACAAACACTCTTAAGCTGCCTTTTGAGAATGTTTGGTGTTTAAAATCCAAAGATAAACCAAGAAAGATAAAGCAATAAAACAAACTTTAGGACAATATTCTTGCTTTTTGCCAACGGCAAACTGTTTTGGCAAGATATAGACGGCTTGATTAAAAAAATGGGATACAAATGGATATGAATGAAATATAGTAACTCCTGTCAAATCAATCAGTACATAAAAAGCAAGTTAACTATAAATGTTATTCTTATAAAACTTGGTAAAAAATAGTTATTTCAAACTGTACAGTCACCAAGTACATAGAAGGATCAGACACTCATTAGCTTCTCATTTGGAATCGCCAGTAGCGTCAACCTTCTGTGCCTAGAAGAAAGTGATTAAAAAAAGTCAATTCCAAAGTGATTTGGTTGAGCAATTAAACTTTACACGCTTCATTTATTAGTTGTTGTGCTAGAGCAGATATAGTGAACGAAAAGCAGAAGTATGTATTTATTTATTTCTCTTCTAACTACTTTTCAGACGGACCTGGTCTGCCTTGGCATCTCCATTTTCAGCAGGGTTGCTGCCCTTCTTCCCCTTGGCTGCCTTCTGTGTGACCAACGACAATAAATATGATTGCAGAAATAATAACAGACACCAACCTTAGCGGTTCGATGGTTAACAAGTGGGCAAGGCATTCGGTCTTCAATGGAACAAAATTCAGCGACTAAATGGTTATATAATACTATTGCAAAGCTTTACATCCTTACCTTGGGGGCGGCTTTTTTGGCCTTTTGTTCTGCTTTAGGAGGAGCTGGTTTCTGTAAATCAATTCAGAGATAAATTAGACAAAGGAAAACTTTAGCATTAATCATTTTTTATTTATTAAATAGATCATAAAGATGATACTTACAGCAGACAACCTTGCGGAGCGTCTTGTTGGCTGTAAAAAAATAATAATAATACTGAATTAATACCAATCAATTATGTAACCAAATAATCAAGATTGGGGGAACCAATATGAAATTTATATTATTATATTTCAGTGAAAAAAATAAAAATTGGCTATTATAGTGAATATGTCTACAATGGCTGATGTAAATTAATGTAAGCATAAAAAAATAAAAAAAAGTCAGATCGTTACTCGAGCACAAACAGGATAAATTTAACTAAAATGTTCTCAAGTTAATTTAACTTGTAAACATTTTTTTTTTTTTACAAGTGATTTACACAGAAATATGTTCTGCTTTAATTTCATAAGGCTTGTAAAAAAAGAATACTATATACAAGACAGTAAAATCTAAAAATCTATAAATACATAAATATATATAAATGGACAAACCTCCTCCTTGCCTTTGGCGGCCTTCTCACCATCAATCTGTAAAAAAAAATAAAAAAGCAAGCACGAAAGCGTTTTAGAAATCGAAAATAAATATATAAAAAAAACAAAAATAACACATTCGTCTAAAAAGAAAATAAAACTAAAAAATAGAACGTTCTCTGTAACAGTTGCGCGCGTTTACGTCATAGACGAGAAGCCGCAGTTATTTTCCATAACGGATGACTTTATTTCTGCACTGTCTTCCCGCGCATATTCAAATTCAAATCCGGGCTGTCAGTGCGCGCGGGCAAGACGGCTTCCTTTTGTTTGCCAGTATCACTACGCGCCTTTTAAACGACTGAGGGGCGATTCTCAGCGTACAGTTCCTTTGTTTTCCTCACGAAACCACTGTAAATCGCACAAAAGCACGTTTGAACGGTGAAATGCGATGTAAAAAAAATAACATTTACACACAGTCCAAACGCGAATAACGAGGAAAGCACAGTCTTTAGAAGACACAGGTGCTGTAAAGATGGCAGCTTGTCGTTTAGAGTAGGCGTAATGCACATCAACAACGACAGGAACAGCTTAAGCGACACGATAAAACAATATAACGTTAGCACAAATTGTAGTTAACGTTAATTAAACTGATTTTAGGACCGAAAATACACACGCATGCAATCTTATATCAAGCCAGATGATTAACTGCGAGCTTTTTCATGTGAACGTCCAACACAATCACTCTCATCTGCGGTGTTAAAATGATAATAACGTTACCTTATTACATTTGAAGGCTTATGTTTATATTAGCAATAGTTAACCGCAGGAGTTGAACTAGACTCAAGTTCCCTCCTTTTATATTACCAAGTGATCAGGCGGGTCTTACAGGATGTTACGGGTTTGTTTTGCTTGAATAATTATCGAAATTTTAATGCACATTTACAGGTTACAGTATTTGTCGATTTTAAAATGCCCGTGTGATATTATTTTCAGTTAAAAGTCGTGTTTTTTGCTCATGTTTCCGTCACAGCGCGGTAAGATTGACAGTCTGTCTGACGGTGAATATGTAAAAATCGACTGTCCGCCATTATAAAAACACACACACCATCACAGGCGATAACAGCAACAAAAAAATACAAACACATATGTACAAATACTAAAATTCATGATTTTTTTCAGAAATATAAAAAATCGCAGTGCATCCTTACCTTTCTTTTGGGCATCTTGACTGCAGAAAAACCCGAAAAAATGACAAAAAATCTGAATATTTGTGTAAATACTGTGCTCCTGAGCAACTACACCCTGCACGCCTCACAGCGTCTCGCGTAAAATACAATAACGGCTCTATATGTTTTATTAAGTTTTTATATTGAAATTTAAGTTCGAAACCGGTTTAAACCAGATTTTGCATATCCCGTGCAGCGATTGGCTGCGAGAGTGATGACGTATCGCTGGGCGTCGCTTATCTCTTAAAGCAACAATGACAGAATTCCCCGCTCAGGTTTCAGAGCTCAGACAGAAGCTGCTGCTTGTCTTGGTAAGAACGGCGCCTCTGCTGGCCACAGTGGAATTGCACCGGCAAATTAATACAAATAAAAAAAGATACAGTCAAAACGTGGTAGACATCGGTTAAGACACACATACGCATTATTTACATCATTTTACAGGTGTGTGTGTGTGTATATACACCTTTTTAAGAACAAGTAGCCTAAAGTACATTACGGAATAAATTGAATAGAACACAATAGCGTCTCCAAATGTAAATGTCTTGTATTAGTAACGCTTCAAAGTTTGAAAATACAACTTTCAACGGATCTCCATTACTGGTTAATTAATTTACTGTTTAATCAATTTCTGCTCTTAAACACTATAATATGTAAATACCTTTTACTGTACCCTGTGATCACACTGCAAAATAAGTGATGTTCTTCAGCAGTATTATTTTTTTGTCTCGTTTTCTAATGCAAATGTCTAAAGATTATTGAATTTATGAGGAATATATCAAAATGAAGTGAGTTTATGATTAAAACATGAACAAATAACTGCTAACAGGAAGACACATTTTCATTCTTCATTGACAGATATTAGTCTTTTTTTCTGAGCATCAATTAACTTTTGTTTCTCAGACTTCATATTTTTATTTTGTTTCTCAAGTAAATGCATTTTAATTTAATGTTTCAATATTTTTATAGGGAAAAAAGCAAACACCTAGGATTTTTTTTTTGCTGTGCATTTAATTCCATGACTATAAATGTAAGACATTCTGCTCTGATTTAAGACCTTTTTAGGCCTTAATTTGTGAAAGGCTGTGTGTGTGTGTATTTTACAGATAAACTAATTTATTTGTATTTGTCAAAACTAATTTCAAGCAGAGGCCTTTAGATAAAAAGGTTTTAAGATAATGAAAAAATAAATTCAGTCATCAAGTGTGTCCAAACTTTTGACTGTTACTTTAATTTACCTTTACAACATAAATGCAGTCAGTTAAAAAATTCTAGACTGAATATGCTTTTCTTTTTGCTCTGCCCTAAAAATGTCCTTGTCTAGATGCTGTTGCACAGAGTAAAACTTGCTCACAGGTCAGTAATATTTGATTTGCGAATTAACCATTTGTGAGGCTTCAATCAATTGGTCAAACCAGTCCACAAATCAGAGTTTGAAATCTTTATATTTATCCTGAAAATAAAATGACAAAACATTCAAGTGAGATCAAGTCAGATTTAACCTATTGTATTTCCGAGCATTTCTAGACCAAAAAAAGGGCCCATGGGGTCAATCAATCAAACTGAATTTATTTGAGGATTTAAGATCATTTCTATTTCAATATCAAGCATACATATCCACTGCCCCATAAAACGGGGTAAAACATCCTTCCAGATTTAAAGTATTTACAGATCAGTAAATAAAAAAGTTCAATGCTAAGCCACAACAGCCTGGCTGCTTAAATCACTGAAGAAAGTGTCTCTCTTGTGCTGAAGGGTGTTGAGAAAGCAGCGAATCCTCTCCTCTCGGCTGGCCGTGTAGTTCAACAGTTCTTTCTGTCGACTCTGGGCATCCATGGGCTTTCCATTCCCACGATGCTGCAGGAGCTCAGCCACACAGGTACGATCCGCTTCCATCTGCTGGAGCGCTTGGCCTTCTCTGTGCAGATCTTGAGCTTTCTGCAACACACAACATGTGCGCTCATGGAAATATGAATGTAACGGCACATGTGAACGGAATAAAATTCATGTTTGTGCTTTTGCTTTTGCATCTTTACTAAACTTTAAATAAAGTTTGGAACTTCCTAAAAGTTGTTTTCAGGAAATCATAAGGAAACAATAGTAGTAACATTTACAAAAACGTGCATTAAGCAACAACGGTACATGCTGTAATACAATATCCTGTGTGTTCATGCTGAAATGTTCTGAATTAGCATGTTGCATTTTTTTATAATAAGGTCATACTAATCTAAGAAGCATATATGACCATGAACGGTCCAAAAAAATATTACAAAGTCAATGGGTCTCATTCACTAATAATTGCATGGTATATTTCATATTTATATGAACAGAAGAACTTCTCACGAAAAAAAAAATGTCTGCATAAGTCTGCATATTTTTCATTAACCTTGTTTTAATGTTAATAAATTTGCCATATTGTAAATGATTATCAGTGTTTTTAAAATTGATAATAATAAGAAATGTTTCTTGAGCAGCAAATCAGCATATTAGAATGATTTCTGAAGGATCATGTGACACTGAAGACTGGAGTAATGATGCTGAAAATTCAGCTGCGCATCAAAGGAATAAATTACATTTTACAATATATTCAATAAAAATGTTATTTTAAATTATAATATTTCAATATATTACTAATTTACTGTATCTTTGAATAAATGCAGCCACTAAACGAGCAAAACATTTTTGTAAGATTTAGTTGAGACCCAATGTTTCCAGTTAACAATGCAGCAGTTACCTAAATTAGTTGTAAATCACCATAAAAACAGGATGATAAAAGAGTTATGGCATACCTGGAGAGATCGATAACTCAGCTGGTACTGCAAAACAGCTTCACATAGATTCCAGAATGAATATTCCGGCCACAGGACCGACTGGAACACTAGACAGGAATATGAGGTCTGTGGAGTATAAGATAATGCAGGAATATGAAAAACATTCATCATTTTAAAGCTGCAGGGGAACGTAAATATTAAGAGCAATATGAGCTTAATGCACAATGGACAAGGCAGATAGATATCCATAGGACTGGTGCCAGACTCACTGCCATTTGATGGGAAATCTCATTGAAAAAGGCAGTGATGGGAATTATTACAGCTGAAAATTTGCCTCACCCTCAGGCCATTGAAGATGTAGATGAGTTTGTTTCTTCATCAGATTTGGAGAAATGTAGCATTCCTTCACTTGTTCACCAATGGATGCTCTGCAGTGAATGGGTGCCGTCAGAATGAGAGTCCAAACAGCTGATAAAAACATCACAATAACCACTCCAGTCCATCAGTTAACATCATGGGAAGTGAAAAGCTATGTGTTTATAAGAAACAAATCCCTCATTAAGGTGTTTAAACAATTGTTTCTAGCCAAACTATGAGTCCATAAGACATAATAATGCTTCCAGTCCAGTAAAAAAAAAAGTCTATCTCCTGTTGTCTCTCACATCAAAATCCACCCACATATCTGTTTAGAGATTTGCAGATTTCTTTCCTGATTCAGACTAAATTACTTTTTCTCTGGAAGAAGCGTTATTATGGATAGAGGAATCGTTTTATAGCTGGATACTGGAAGTTTAAAGTTAAAAACTTCTTGATGGAATTGTTTATTACAAACATGCAGTTTTTCTCTTCAAAAGATGTTCACTGATGGACTGGAGTGGTGTGGATTACTTGTGGATTATTGTGATGTTTTTATCAGCTGTTTGGACTCTCATTCTGACGGCACCCATTCACTGCAGAGCATCCATTGATGAGACAGTGATGAAATGACACATTTCTCCAAATCTGATGAAGAAAAACTCATCTACATCTTGGATGACCTGAGGATGAGCACATTTTCAGCAATTTTCATTTTTGGGTGAATCATTCCTTTATTGGCCCGACTTTATCATATTCATTGAGAAAGACTCATTGTAATTATATACAGGTGCTGGTCATATAGTTATATTGCATCAAAAGTTGATTTATTGGGTCACTAATTCCATTCAAAAAGTGAAACTTGTATAATGAACAGGTCATTCCACACAGACTGATATACTTTCAAGTGTTTATTTCTTTTAATTTTATGATTTTAAGTACAAATCTTAATGAAAACCCCAAATTCATATCTCAGAAAATAGAATATATTAAGACCAATACAAAGAAAGGAATTGTAGAAATGCTTGGCCAACTGAAAAGTATGAACATGAAAAGTATGAGCATGTACAGCACTCAATACTTAGTTGGGGCTCCTTTTCTGAATTATGCAGCAACATGACAATGGCCTCTGTGTATAGCCCAGAGTGGCCTTCAATTGTTGGGTCTGGGCATCTTCCTCTTCACAAACCCCAAGATTTTCTAAAGGTCATGATTGATACCATTAAACCAGGTCACGGCTGTGTTGACCTTGACCTCAGAAAACACAGTGGACCAACACCAGCAGATGACATGGCACCCCAAACCATCACTGCTGTGGAAACTTTACACTGGACCTCAAGCAACGTGGATTCTGTGCCTCTCCTCTCTTCCTCCAGACTCTGGGACCCTGATTTCCAAAGGAAATGCAAAATTTACTTTCATCTGAACATTACTTTGGACCACTCAGCAGCAGTCCAGTCCTTTTTGTCTTTAGCCCAGGCGAGACGCTTTGACGCTGTCTGTTGTTCAAGAGTGGCTTGACCAAGGAATGCGACAGCTGAAACCCATGTCTTCATACGTCTGTGCGTAGTGGTTCTTGAAGCACTGACTCCAGCTGTCCACTCTTTGTGAATCTCCCCCACATTTTTGAATGGGTTTTGTTTCACAATCCTTCCAGGGTGCGGTTATCCTTATTGCTTGTACACTTTTTTCTACCAATCTTTTCCTTCCCTTCGCCTCTCTATTAATGTGCTTGGACACAGAGCTCTGTGAACAGCCAGCCTCTTTTGCAATGACCTTTTGTGTCTTGCCCTCCTTGTGCAAGGTGTCAATGGTCGTCTTTTGGACAACTGTCAAGTCAGCAGTCTTCCCCATGATTGTGTAGCCTACAGAACTAGACTGAGAGACCATTTAAAGGCCTTTGCAGGTGTTTTGAGTTAATTAGCTGATTAGAGTGTGGCACCAGGTGTCTTCAATATTGAACCTTTTCACAATATTCTAATTTTCTGAGATACTGAATTTGGGGTTTTCATTAGTTGTCACTTATAATCATCAAACTCATAAAAGAAATAAACACTTGAAATATATCAGTCTGTGTGGAATGAACCTGTATACATTTCAGTTTACTTTTTGAATGGAATTAGTGAAATAAATCAACTTTTTGATGATATTCTAATTATATGACCAGCACCTGTATAATTACAGATTGTTCCACAGTGAATCAAACTATGAATGCCATCTAAACTAAAATCCTGTATGTTTGTGTAAGTGCTGTATTTGTATGGCAAGATATTGACTAAAGAGAGTCTCCATTACCTGCCACAGTAGGAAATCACTGAGACGCACTTCTCCAGACGTACGGATGAGCAGATCGGGGTTTGGAGAATTACTGCTATAGAGACACTCACTGAGGAGCACCTCAGACACATCACTGACACATCACACAGAGAAGAACAATTAATAATACATTACAGATAATAAAACGGCTGTATTTAGGAGCAAATCCTTTGTTTTCTCACACTATGTGATTGTGAAGAGCACATAGTTTACCTGGATTTTATCAAGCCCTGCTCTACTCCCCATGCCATTTCCTTCACTGCATTTGCAATTTCATATCTTGAGGTATATGCAAAGCACACGTTCAGAAAACACCTGCATAATCAAACAGAGAACCGG
Organism: Schizothorax lantsangensis; assembly: GCA_027422415.1. Taxonomy (NCBI): domain Eukaryota; kingdom Metazoa; phylum Chordata; class Actinopteri; order Cypriniformes; family Cyprinidae; genus Schizothorax; species Schizothorax lantsangensis. Next base: position 33,133,605 of record CM049850.1, on the reverse strand, counting down.
TCAACAACATAAGAGAAGGATGAACTTCAGCAAATGCATCAGGTATAGACCATGCTCTAAAACAGAAAGAAATGTTTTTTAAATCATAAACTGCACTTCAAACATTTGGGTTCAGTCTTTTTTTTTTTAAGAAATTAGTTTTATTCTATAAGGATGCATTAAATTGACTAAAAGTAACAGTGAAGACATTTATAATGTTACAAAAGTTTTGTACTTCAAATAAATGCTGTTCTTTTCTGAAGGATCATGTGACTCTGAAGACTGGCGTAATGATGCTGAAAATTCAGCTTTGATCACAGGAATAAATTACATTTTACAATATATTCAAATCTAAAAAAGATATTTTAAATTGTAATAATATATCCCATTATTACTGTTTTTACTGTATTTTTGATCAAATAAATACTGCCTTGGTGAGCAGAAGAGACTTCTTTAAAAAAAAATCTTACAGACCTCAAACTTTTGAACAGTGTTGTAAAGAATAGAGTGTAAAGTGTACTTGTTTATTGAGTAGAGCTAGGCAATATTACAAAAAAATATATTAATTTAGAATTTCTATACAATAGAAGGTCAAACTAATAAAATAGCATCATGCAGTGCTTACTTGTTGTGTGCTTTAGTTGCCACCACAGATTTGGCAATAAGCTGCTGCAGATCTGTAGGCAATAGAGTCAGATCTCCCAGCACACGAATACACACACCATGCTTCTCCAGACTCTCCCTGGGAATTAGGACAAATTCACATATAGATTGCATAGATATTTAGCCATCAAATAGGTGAACAGATCCTGTGCAGGAGCGACTTACTGCTCTGTCAGGAGGCGGCTGAACTTCTGTCTGGCCAGCTCCATCAGACCATCCACCTCCTCCTTGGAGCGCTTGAAGTTCTCAATGCTGAATGCATATACAGTCACCTCGTGAATGCCCAGGTTTAGGCACCAGCGGAGCGTCTATGTGAGTTTAAACATTGTATATTAAGAGATTGAGCATACATATACAATGTTCAAACGTTTGGGGTCTGTAAGATTTTTTTGGGGGAAAACATTACTAGTTTTATTCAGCAAGGATGCATTCAATCTGATCAAAAGTGTCAGTACAGACATTTATAATGTTACAAAAGATTTCTATTTCAAATTAATGCGGTTCTTTTGAACTTTCTATTCATCAAAGAATCCTGAAAAATAAAATGTTTCATGGTTTCCATAAAAATATGAAGCACAACTGTTTTCAACATTGATAATAATCAGAAACTGTTTCTTGAGCAGCAAATCATCATATTAGAATGATTTCTGAAGGATCATGTGACACTGAAGACTGGAGTAATGATGCTGAAAATTCAGATTTGATCACAGAAAATAAATTGACATTTTACAATATATTCAAACAGAAAACTATTTTTTAAAATTGCAATAAATGTTTCACAATATTACTGTTTTTACTGTATTTTTGATCAAATAAACACACCCTTGGTGAGCAGAAGAGACTTCTTTCAAAAACATTAAAAACATTTTACAGACCCCAAACTTTTGAATAGTAATGCGATACAATTTAAAGACCAGTGAGAAAACACACATTACTGAAATAAAATGAACATTTATTTTACACAATATTTATTAAAATTCACTAAAATATTCAAAAACATCGTTTATCCATTGATTATATGACAGAACTGACAGAAAATGGATCACTTAACACTTCTGTTAATCGGTCAAGCAGTCAAATTGTTGAAATATTGGTCAATTAATCCATCTGGCTGGTATATCAGTCTCAGGGCTCTCAAGTTATAGCAAAAGTTTGGAGTGAGATTAGGGGAGGGGCCACACAAAGGGGAGGAGCAACTCAAATATTTACAGCACCCAAGTTTTTGCTAGCAGTTCAATTTGACCTATTGTTCATAATTGACCAGCACAAATAGAAATTATAACATCTGGTAAATCTGATGAAAGACAAATTCATTCTAATAAAATAAAAAGATTTATGTATTTAAAAATACAAATGTATCAAAAATAAAAAGAAATTTTGCCCCAAACGAGCCAACTGATCAGCAGTACTCAATGTACATACTGTACACATACAGTAGGATTACAGTACTTACCCTGAGCATGTATGTCAAGCTGTGTGTGTGTGTGTGAGAGAGAGAGACAGAGAGAGTACACATTCAGCTTATGTGTTTTTTTTTTTTCTGTTGTAAATGTTTGTTGCACATTTTGATGCCTGATGACAGGGGTAGAGGGTTCCCATAAAGCACTGTCATGATAGATAATAGCGTTCCATCCAGAGCCAAACTGTTTCTAGTTTTGGTTTTGTTCAAACCCACCATGGAAAACACACTGCATCTGAATTTGAGTGGGGAAGCCACAGTGCTTTATATGAGAGCCCCCTACCCCTGTCATCGAGGCATCAAAACGTGCAACAAACACAACAGAAAAAAAACACAAAAAAAACATTCATAAGCTGAAATGTACTCACACTCTCACACACACACACACACACACACCTTGACATAAATGCTCAGGACAAGTTCTGTAATCCTACTGTGTGTTTACAGTATGTACATTGATCACTTCTGTTCAGTTGGCATGTTTGGGGGCAAATTTCTTTGTATTTTTGATACTTTTTTTAAAATTATATTTAAGTATTTAAATATTTAATTATATTTATATTATTTGGATGAATTTGTCTGTCTTTTATCAGATTTACCAACTGTTATAACATCTCTAGTACTTTCCTTTCAGGAAGCCAAAGCTAAGTTAAAGCTTCTGGTTGCAAAGCAGATGGAGAGTTTTTTTTTTGACTGCATCAATAATACTTTTGCAAACGAATTTGGCTATATTCCCCAACATCAGCTCTCACTATCTTTTCACAGGTATCTTAAAATCGAAGAAAAAAAAAAAAAAATTAAGGGGTTACCTACAGCATTCATCGGATCTTTCTCTTCCAAATTACACTCCATGTGCGCGCACATCCATGTTGCTGATTAGTAACGAATGCGCTTGCTGTAGAATCGTGTAATTTAAACGGAAACAACAACATCCTAATTTCTGATTGGCTGGTAGGTGGCATTTAACTCTGTATAACTCGAGACAGCTATGTACTTGGCAGAGAACTTACCTCCGTATTCCCTCGTCTATTAATTGTATAAATAGCAGGACAAGTTATCCCTTCTCAGCGTGAGAAATACAAGGTGTGGTGTGAGAGCGTGTGAACTGGTTGAAATGCGTGTGTCTCACCGTGAATGCGTGAGACTTGAGTCTGTTATTATCTGCATACTCACATCTGCCAGTTTCTCAAAACCCTGCGAGTGGCCCTCCTGCCTCTTCACATGTGCCTTTTGTGCAAAACGTCTGTTACCATCCATGATAAAGGCCACATGTTTGGGCATAGGCCCTGCCTGAGATGTAAAAAGAAAGAGTTTTATTAAGTCATAGGTGTTCGATCATTGTTTCAGTTCAATTTACAGTACAGATCCTCTGAAAAGCACCTTTAGGATGTTGGCTGTGAGCCTTTCTAAAAAGGATAGTTCCCGCTCTCGAATCCACGACATGACAAATTTCTGTGAAAAAAAAAGAGTTACTGCTACAAAATGCATAGTAATGGCAAGGATTTTTATGAAATGGTTAGAACACATCTTGTACATTAGCATTTGAACCATAAAGAGGCACTTATTTTAATCAATTATTTATTTATAGTAATCTAACTATATCTTCAACTATTTATATCATTGAATAGAATTAAATGTGATTAAATATAATTGCATTAATGATTAATCGATGTTGATGTCTATAGAGCAGGGTGGTAGACAGCTAATTAAATATTTATAATAAAATTAAATAAAAGTAGAATTGCTGGATCTAAATGAACACTTACAAATATTTCCTCAATTTATTTCAATATAAGTTGTTAATATTTTTTTAATAACTGACAGAAACAAAATTTATAATGACAGTTTACCTGAAATTGTCCTCATGAGATTAATTATGTATTAAAATATCATAATGCCTGTCCTACTTCTCAATCTCTTTTGACAACATGAATACGAAAATATATTGTAGGCAATTCGCAAACGTTTTTTCCAATTAAACCTTACCAACCTAAAAACACAGACAACTGTAACCACATCAGTAAATAAACATATTAAATGCATCTGAATGAAATGCATCTGATTATTTTAATAAAGACATATATATATATATATATATATATGTCGCGCGCATACTATCCTAAATATCACGTCTTTACGATGTTAAAATAGAATGTCACTGTAATCACATTCATTAAAAGGAGGCTTTCATTCAAACAAATCGAAATCAGTTTGATTTAAAGCGTTAATACGCTGTTCTTTAAGAAATCATAAAGCTCCAACTCACTGCCTGTCTGTAGGATGACGTCTTCTTCCTCTGACAGGAAATGACGACACAGAAACGCGACAGCAAACGCCAAAATAAAATAGTTATTCGACCAATGCAAAACCTCCCTGAAATTTAAACCATGTTTAAACTAGTAATATTAATAAAAAACGCGTTCGGCATTTCTTTGTTATTTTTTTTTTTTTATTATTTTTTTTATACATTTTTAAAAATATAAAAGCCATAAAAACAAAAAAAGTGCTAAACATTAAGATTTGTATACGAAAACACGTTTGTTTGTTTATTTATTTATTCGCTTGTTTGTTTAAAATAATTTAGTAGGGACAATTAAACTAGCTTTTTGCCAACAGAAAGTCAGTGTAATCATGAAATTAACATAAAATGTTGTCTTAGTGTATTAACATTTTAGATATTTTAACAATAGATATAGTAACAATTTACTATACTTCTTGTATTCTATTTAGCATATTAATCGTGTGATTTGTTGCAAGACCAAGGTTACAAAAAGATGGGAAATTAACTTTACTTTTTTAATTCTAACTATTTATTTATTATAAATAGTGGCTGGTAAATGTTTTTTTATTTTCTTCTTTTTTTCTCTGAATGCATTTTGAACTAAATCTTCCAATAAATAAATAAATGTTATAGGTCTTAATATTGTACTCATATATATGAACATTACATTTTTAATTGCTCAGAATAAACAGTCTAGTTGTTTGTTTTAAGTCTAAAATTGTATTTATAATTACACATATAATAACTATACATTTAATATTTTTGCAAATATTTAAAGTATAAATCATATTCAAGCCAATACTAATTCTGATGTTTCTTATTCAGTGGCTTTCATTGGAGTTGACTATTACAAGGACGTTTTTCTGTCAGTGTTTTTTGTTGAGGTTCATCTCACGCAATCCATGTAGTGCACTAAATAAGCTGTTTCCGCATGTAGCCTAGTACATAGCGCGTAGTATGCAGTATGCTTGTAGTCTAAATGAATGAATTGGGATTTTCAAGCGCACACTAGAGGGCGAGCACAAAACAGACTCAGGAATCTCAGCAGTGGGAGGAGAAGCAGAAGAAAAATAATAAGAAGAAGGGCTCTCGGTCTGTGGGGGGTGACGGAGGGGTCGAGCGTTTTTGTTCCGCTGGTGGATCCTGCTTAAACGGTGAGCAGGAGGCACAACAACCCAAACCAGAGCAGCCCGACCCGGAAAGAGCCTGGAGGAGCGGGTCGTTACGGATCGGAACTAAGGCGCTTTTGTTTCTCTCTCAGCTCCTGCGGGTTTGGGGGCTCCAGCAGCGGCGGCGGAGACGATCCCGCTCGCCCAGGGAAGGAGGCTGGAAGTCGGGGACGCTTCCAGCCTGCAGGGCCGGGCGCCGTGGCGATTGAGCATCCGGAATTTGGTGAACCCTTTGGGGCTCAGTGGATGGGATGGAGCCGGGACCATCTGGCGCTGGTGGGTTCGAATCTTATGTTTCCGCATGATATTATTGCTGCACATTGTATCATTTCATAATGATACATTCCGTAATGACACTTTGTGACATTCTCTAAGGATACATTGTAACATTCCGCAAGCACACATTGTATCATTCCACAAGAAACATTGTAACAGTCTTTTAGAATGTTCACTACTAGGTGATACCTGGAAGTTAATGTAAAGGTGTAGGATCGATTATATGTGCTTAAGGGGAAAATAATGCAGGGAATCAGGGAGATTGTCCCAGGTCAGGGGTCGTGGGAAGACATGAGGTTGAAGCCCGCCTTCAGCAGATGCAGCAGGGGAAAGTGACCCCCAGGAGTCTTTCCTGCTAAAATGTGGCTCGGTCCAATGTTACCAATTTCACTTCCATTAACAGTATAAATGCACGAGACTCTGCGGCATACGACCAGATAAATGATTTATATTAGGAGGGATAGAAGCTGCCTGGCTCCCTTGGGAATATGATTTGATTTAAGTTTTTCAAACATTTAGTGGATAAATTATGAATGTTTCAAAGGATGTCTTTAAATGCAGATAAAGAAAATTGACCTAAAGTTGCAATGGATGTGTAAAGCTCTGGGAAATGGTTCAAATGATTTCTGATCATGGAAAATAAGAAACCATGTCAAATTCTAGTTAAAAAAAAAAATCCTGATCATTGTTTTTGTGTTCCATTTCACATTTTTTGATGTTACTTGGAGATCAGACTTTCAGATTTAAATCTGAGCTCGACAACATTTACAAATGAACTTTTTACATTGAATTGTTTGTTTGAGCATCACAACCGAAACATTGACTCAACCAGTGCTGGGAGTTTGGGGCAGGACTATCTGTCGCTCTGACAATGGCAATGGCAGATTGTTTGAGAAACCTGTTTGAAACGATTATTATTTTTGCAGACTTTCATTTTTTACAAACAAATGTTTTCTGAGGCACTTTTGTCATCGCGATAGCTCTCTTTTAGTCACTTATTGTCAATAGTTTTGGTTGGGTATGTATATCAGACACCCTGGTCATGAAAAGCCCACATTGCTAGAGCAAAACGTGTTGATGTAGTTGTTTGTGTGACTCTGAGGGTGGCCTTTATTAATGAGCGGCAGGGGAAGGGTCACAGGGGCTGTGCACTGGACAGGTGGCGTCTCTGTGGATCTTGCACACTTCAGTGCGTTATGCTCTTGAGCCTTCAATAGCAGGACATCTGGGACTCCAGACCAAAATATTGCTTCTGTTCCTCTGTCACAGTTCTGCCCACTTCTGCTTTCCTTACTATGGACAGCAGGGCTGATATATAACAAAATGGATTTTGCAGCCTTTTGATGACATTCAATATATACTTATATTTATGCATTTGTTCTGAAATGGCTTAAAGAGAGGCGAGAAGAATTGGAATTTTGTTAAAAATTCAATTTGTCAGTAGATATTGAATCATTTGATATTAAATAATAAATCTATCCACATTTTGTAAATTTTTCCGGTAACACTTTACAATAAGGTCTTATTTGTTAACATTAGTTAATGCATTAACTAACAATGAGCAATATATTTTACAGCATTTATTAACCTTGTTAAATGTTAATATAACATTACGTTGAACAATATATATGAAATATACAAAATATGTATACAAATGTTTGTTAGTTCACATTGCATTAACGAATGTTAACTGATATAACTTTGATCTTAAAAATGTTACTAAGTTTAACTACATTAATAAATGCTGTAGAAACCTCCATAAATCTTTGAGCATTAATGCAAAAGTCAGAGTTTTGAATTGATTCATTGAAATTAACAGTATAAACTAATGCAAAGAAATGAATCAAGTTCTAACAAGTTTAAATTGCATTAAAATAGTTGTGATGTTTACATTAATTTGATATCCCTATCAAAATAATTGCAAATATATTGTAAATGTTGAATTTCTTTGGCAGAAGAAGCAGATATAGAGCTGGACTACAGCCTTTAGTAAATGTAACGCGCAAATCACACAATATTCCCAATGATGCTTAGTCTTATATCAGCAGCAAATATGTTATGTACACATCTATATATAGCTATCTATCTATCTATATATATGTATGTATATCTATCAGCCAGCCAGCCCTAACAGAGAGCTGCCATTGTTTACTGGTTTCTTGAGATCTGGCTCCATTTCTAGCCATCTGCCGCTGCCTGAATTCGCTCTGCTGTAGGAACATAGAGTTTGCCATTGATCAAGACTTAGCAGAGTATAGATCCTGCAGAAAAAAGTGTACGAGAGCTCTCCGAAGCGCCTCTTAAATCATAGGCGAGCTATAAAGCGGGCCGTGTAGGATAAGATTGATGACCTTGTCTCGGCGTAATGTCGAGGTGCTCGCTGACACTATACGATGAATAAGGCCAAGGTTCTCCCAAAACCCCCACATATCCCTGGTCTCCTGATCTCCATGACAATGTGTTTTGCTGTGCAGTTGCTATGGAGAGGCTGGGAATGTTTTGGGGCCCCTGTGTTTGTGTGTGCTGATGTGGAGGCGAGGGGGGTCCTCTGCTCTGGCTCCCACTGTTCGGGAAGGAGGGCAGCTGGGGTCTTTGTTATGATGGAGGGAGTGTTCTTCATGGGCAGAGAGGTTAAAGGCGTCAATACTTTAGACTAGTACTTCACAACTAATTTTGGTTCAGGATGCAGATTTTACTTTTGGATGACAAAACTGGTTATCAGAATGTTGGCGTGTGTGATTTCTGTGCCTCTAGCGTCACCGACGTGAATTGCAAAATGACTGTTTTCAAACACGTCTCCCAAATATTGCCATTGGTGGAATGTTGTTGTGTCTGGCTGGTTGTTATACTCAAACAAATCTGTTTTGAAACTGTGTCAACCTAAGAGTGATTTACTTATAATTATCTGTCTCTACCTATTGAATTGGGATAGAATAAAGTAACATGGGGAAAAAATGACCTATCCTATATCAAAAAAAAAAAAGAACACGTGTGACAAAAGTGTTGAAGGTACTATTATCTACACAGACCCAACTGATGTTGTTATTGTAAACTAAAGCTATTAAAATAGTTTTGCTTATGAAAGTAAAGCTGAAAAAAAACAATTCGAACGAAAATGAAAAAGTAAGTTTGTTGAAATACTAAAATTAGTAAAACTAAAACTATAACAAATATAAATTGAACCTAAATAGAAATATTCAGTAAAAAAAAAAAAAATGCACATAACAAAATTGCATAAACATAAACTAAAAATATAAAAATAAAAGCTATATCATTTTTGCACTTTGAATTTGAAATCATAGATAGAATGACAAGAAATAATATTTTTGTTCCACTTTAGTCTGTAGTCTTTGTAATAAATGTCTGTCTCACTCTCTATGTATCAATTTAGAATAAAATTAAATATTTTAACATGAAAAAATGACCAAAATCAAACACTGCATTAAAATTACCATGATCTGTACAGACCCAACAAGTGTTGTTATTGTAAAATAAAGCTATTAAAATCATTTTTGTTTATTGAAATAAAGCTGAAATAAAATATAAACATATGGGAATTTTTTTTTTACCTTGGCAACTAACTGAAATGTAGTAATAAGTAAAATGGAGCTCTAAAATGACTAAAACTGAAACCGAACAGTGTCGTATCATTGAGTTATTATAGTTTTTATTAATGTTTTAAATGAGTTTTTATTTGAATTAGTTGATGTTTAAGTAATTTTGTTGTGCTTTTGTTATTAGTTTTTGTTTTGAAATGTCTATTGTTTTTATTAATTGTTACTTCCGTTTTAGTGCTAGTCATTTTAGTACATGATCTACCTAAACTAAATGAAAATGAGATGATTTAAGCTTTTTTAAATATATTATTTTACTTAAAGCTTATTTTATTTAAAGTAACGAAAGTTTATAGTTTTAGTTTTAGCTAACTATAATTGAAACTGAAATAAAAATAAAAGAGAAAAAAGCTAACAAAACAAAAATGAATAAAAAGCACATATATATATATATATATATATATATATATATATATATATATATATATATATATATTTATAAAATAGTAATAAATAGTGTAATATTTTAGTATGATTCAATTTCATATATTACACTGTACACAAGAATATAAAAAATGACTACCATGATACAGGCTTGACAGTTTTGCTTTCTAAACGTCTTTATAATGGTTATGATTTCTTGCAGTCAGTGATTGACTTCATTGCTAGTATTTTCTTTGACCTTCTGTGTATTAGTAGATGGTTTAGCGGGTGAGGGCCTGTCACACAGCCGTTGACATCTGTCTAATTTGACTAGCAAAGTGACAAATACATTTCCAGCAAAACAAAGCAGAGTTTGATTGGACATATGACCTTTAACATCAACAACAACACATACGGAAGGTGTTTTCACCTCCATTTTAAATGTTGATAAGTCTGTTTATTTTGCTATCCTATCTGTACATGATTATATGGTTATTGTTTATTACTCAACATCGCTGCTGGAGTCAAAGACACATGCAGTGATGTGAAAATACAGAGCAGGACGTGTCCCAAACAGTGCAAGACAATGTAGAACTGTGGGGCTTTAAACTAAAGTAGAAGCTTTTTATTAAGAGTTTATGGTTGCCAATAACAACTTACTACATTAATATAGTATTAATCTGAAGGTCATTAATGTCACCCAGTCATAATTTAGAGTCTGTTTTAAAACATCAGGTTGACTGTTTGGAGGATTCACACTGATGTCATCATTTATTAGTTTTCAATGGTTCAATCTTTTGGTTTGAATCCATCAAGTTACATATCACATGATTATTATATACATGTATATGTATTTTTATTCAACTCACAGCATAATTATATTATGATATAAAATCACTAATGTAAACAGATTGTGGTCATAGCATCCATTATATATATGCATATGTTTACATTTGCTTTATAGCCTTTAATTTGAAAAATCAATGTAATATTTTAGAACTGACCACATTCTGATATTATGGTGATATCAATGAACATTATATTATTACTATACTATATTCATTTATTTTTTGTATTTATTTATATTTTAAATATATTGTACAAGTCAGCATCTTCCACATCTTGTTTAATGTGTCAAAAACACTAGAAAAGTGTTTGAAATCAACTGTGCTGCTTGCTCTGATTATTGAATGATGGTCAGAATGGCTGTCAATTGCACACTAGTTTTGAGTTCACTCTTAAGTATACTTTTACCCTGATCCTCCTTTCTTTTTAATTTTTTTTGCCTTCCCACCCCCTTCACGTTTTAGTCGCCATCCTCTTTGTTCCTTTCCCCTGCTTTTGTCCCGTTTCCATACACACTCCTGTCACCAGATCTCTAGTCCCATAATCCCCCAAACTCCCCCTGAACTCCTCCTTTCACCGTGTCTTGCTCTTATAACCTCCTATCTGCTTAATGACTCTCTCTCTCTCTCTCTCTCTCTCTCTCTCTCTCTCTCTCTCTCTCTCTGTCTGTCTCTCTCTCTGTCTCTGTCTCTCTGTCTCTTGTCCGCAGCGCCCATCGGGCCGTACCCCCCACCCCTGCAGCAGGTGTTCCAGGCGCCCCGCAGGCCGGGCATGGGCACCGTCGGCAAACCCATCAAGCTGCTTGCCAACTACTTTGAGGTGGAAATCCCAAAAATGGATGTGTACCACTATGAAGTGGACATCAAACCTGATAAGTGTCCTCGACGGGTCAACAGGTAAATGCCCCTTCATCTCAAACGTCCACAATCATTCCTAGGGCTGTCACCTATTTATATGACACACACACATATATATATATATATATATATATACAGGTGCATCTCAATAAATTAGAATGTCGTGGAAAAGTTAATTTATTTCAGTAATTCAGCTCAAATTGTGAAACTCGTGTATTAAATAAATTCAATGCGCACAGACTGAAGTAGTTTAAGTCTTTGGTTCACATTTAACACAAACCCACCAATTCACTATCTCAACAAATTAGAATACTTCATAAGACCAATAAAAAAAACATTTTTAGTGAATTGTTGGCCTTCTGGAAAGTATGTTCATTTACTGTATATGTACTCAATACTTGGTAGGGGCTCCTTTTGCTTTCATTACTGCCTCAATTCGGCGTGGCATGGAGGTGATCAGTTTGTGGCACTGCTGAGGTGGTATGGAAGCCCAGGTTTCTTTGACAGTGGCCTTCAGGTCATCTGCATTGTTGGGTCTGGTGTCTCTCATCTTCCTCTTGACAATACCCCATAGATTCTCTATGGGGTTCAGGTCAGGCGAGTTTGCTGGCCAATCAAGCACAGTAACACCATGGTCATTGAACCAGCTTTTGGTACCTTTGGCAGTGTGGGCAGGTGCCAAGTCCTGCTGGAAAATGAAATCAGCATCTCCATAAAGCTTGTCAGCAGAAGGAAGCATGAAGTGCTCTAAAATTTCCTGGTAGATGGCTGCGTTGACTGTGGACTCAGAAAACACAGTGGACCAACACCAGCAGATGACATGGCAGCCCAAATCATCACTGACTGTGGAAACTTCACACTGGACTTCAAGCAACATGGATTCTGTGCCTCTCCACTCTTCCTCCAGACTCTGGGACCTTGTTTCCAAATGAAATGCAAAATTTACTTTCATCTGAAAAGAGGAATTTGGACCACTGAGTTCTTTTTCTCCACAGCCCAGGTAAGACACTTCTGACGTTGTCTCTGGTTCAGAAGTGGCTTGGTAGCCCTTTTCCTGAAGACGTCTGAGCGTGGTGACTCTTGATGCACTGACTCCAGCTTCAGTCCACTCCTTGTGAAGCTCTCCCAAGTGTTTGAATCAGCTTTGCTTGACTGTATTCTCAAGCTTGCAGTCATCCCTGTTGCTTGTGCACCTTTTCATACCCAAATTCTTCCTTCCAGTCAACTTTGCATTCAATATGCTTTGATAAAGCACTCTGTAAACAGCCACACCTTTCAGTAATGACCCTCTGTGACTTACCCTCTTTGTGGAGGGTGTCAATGTTCATCTTTTGGATCATTGCCAACTCAGCAGTCTTCTCCATTATTGTGGTTTCAAAGAACAAGAGATACCCGGAATTTATACTGTATGGATGGTCATTAATTGAAACTCAAATGTAAATATTCTAATATTTTGAGATACTGATTTTTGACTTTCATGAGCTGTAAGCTCTAATCATCAAAATTAAGACAAAAAAAACTTTTGAAATGTTTTACTTTACATGCAATGAATCTAAAATATATGAAAGTTTCACTTTTTGAAATAACTTACAAGAAAAAATGAACTTTTTCACGATATTCTAATTCATTGAGATGCACCTGTGTATATATATATATATATATATATATATATATGCGTGCTAATAAATGCTTAAAATTAATTGTCATACAAATTAATTGTCACGTAAAGTAATTTTTCCACATTGAATTTGGAATCAGAGGTAGAATTACATGTAAAAAAAATGTTTTGTTCCACTTTAGTCTATAGACTTAGTTATCATTTTCTGTCTCTTCTTATCAGATTGGGATAGAATAAAGTTTTTGTTTATTGAAATAAAATATAAATAATGGATAAAAACTCAAATTAAAATTAGAAATCTTAAGTGAAATAAACATGTTTAAGTACTAAACTTAAAATACTAACTGAAATAAATATAAATATAGAAATAAGATATACAAACAAATAAGCTAAAAAAATTACAAAAGCACGTTACAAAACTACGAAGACTTAAACATTTTAAAATATAAAAATAAAAGCTAATTTATTTTTCCCCACATTGTATTTGGAATCAGAGGTAGAATTACATAAAAAATAATATTTATTTTGTATTCTGTTATAATTGTCTGTTTGTCTGTCTGTCTTGTTTTTGTTTATCAAAACAAAGGTGAAAAAATATAAACATTAGATGGAAATGTATGTTTAAAACACACAAAATTTAGAAGTAATACTTTAGTAACTAACTGAAATAAAAAAAATAATTTGAAGTACTAAAATTACTAAAACTGAAAATAATAGAAATTAAAGCTACAGCAAAATTACTCAAATTAAAATGAAAACTAAAAGCTTATTCATTTTATCACACTGAATTTGAAATCAGAGGTAGATTGACATGAAAGATATTATATTTGTTCCACTTTAGTGTTAGTCTACTTTGCATTCACACTGTCAACAAAACAAGATGTTCATATTGAGTAACTTGAATTTGGCAGTTATTTTTTTTCTTAGCCATGAAAATATTTCCAGAAGATGAATAAACATCAGGTTTAGCTTTTGATTATGTAATAATCTTGACAGGCTTAGTCCTAGGATTAGTCTTTCCTCAGAATGAACTTAGATAAAGTTTCCCCTATTATTAGCTATTTCTGTAAAATCATTGGGGTCAGTAGAATCAAACGCTGCAGATTTGCATGGCTCGGTGACAAAGGCCAAAATATTTCAGTTACCTCAATTACATAAAGCGTGACCTAGAAAGAAACCTCCTCATGCTGTTCTTCCCTGAAAAGGTTTTAGGAGAAAATGTTCCTGTAGACGTGCACAGGCAACGCTTGAATTGTGTTCATCCTCTAACTGTGTTTTCAGTTCAACTAAGCTGTCTGCCTTCTGAGTTAAATACAACTTAAGCCTGGTTTATTCTGGACGCGTCTGCACAAGCGTGAGGATGAGTGTGAAAGTGACGTCATTGTGCCGTCACCAGTGCATGGGCGCGTTTGAGCCAAATTCTGCCACAATCCCATCAGACACTTAAATATCAAACACTTTCTGAGGCAGAAAAGGATGCTGATAATGTAAAAAGCACAGTTTGTTTAACTACACAGTGAAGCTATCTGTGACAGCTCATCAGTTGTTCTTATATATACAAATAAGTACAGTATATATTCAGTGTATGGAAGTACATACTTTTTTCATTGCCTTTTGTTCACATATTTTCTTTCACCAGTAATTAAATGCAGGTTTAAAATGTAGGTTTAACAAATTAATAAAAAATACAATAAATAAATATTTTTAAAACTATATCATTTATTTATTATTGTTATTTAAATCAGTATTTTACATAACCAGTCAATTTTGCAGTCAGGTAGATTTTTATTAATTAATTTTTAGATTTTTTTAATTAATACTTTTATTCAGCAATGACACATTAAATTGTTCAAAAGTGACAATATATACATTTATAATAATTTACAAAATATATATCTTTCAAATAAATGCAGTTCTTTTGAACTTTCCACAAAAATATGAAGCAGCACAACCGTTTTCAACATTGATAATAATCAGAAATGTTTCTTGAACAGAAAATCAGCATATTAGAATGATTTCTGAAGATCATGTGACACTGAAGACTGGAGTAATGATGCTGAAAATTCAGCTTTAATCACAGAAATAAATTACATTTTAAAATATATTAAAATAGTAAGGAGTTATTTTAAATTGTAATAATATCTTGCAATATTTCTGTTTTTACTGTATTTTTCATTAAATAATTGCAGCCTTGGTGTGGAATTATGAATAGTCAGGTCATACAGTGTCACATACAGTCAGTCATCATCACAAAATAATGTTCAGATCACGTTTGCTGAATATGTCAGTCACAAATGTGACTCTTCACAGGGAGGTTGTGGAGTACATGGTCCAACATTTCAAACCGCAGCTCTTTGGTGACCGAAAGCCAGTGTATGATGGGAAGAAGAATATCTACACTGTTTCAGCGTTACCTATAGGCAGCGAAAAGGTACGTAAAAGAGCTGCTTGATAAGATATTGGTTTGCCATATTCACAGCAAATAACATTTAGTCTTAAAAGATTCACAATATATTCATAGTGATTACTGGGAGATCATTTTAACCATATAAAGCATATCCACACATTTTATTTTTTTAGAAAAATCAGTGAGTCTCGAATCTAATCGTCAGGTTTTTGAGGAACGATTATTTGTTCATCTCTCAATCATCATTGTATTGTATTGCATTATATGTTTTGATCATCAACCTAAGCATCTAAATATCATCTTACTAAGACATATTATTGGAGATAAAGAGTGACGACTGATATTTATATCATTTTATGTAAGTATCTGCTATACTGTTATAAAGATCTCATTGATTTACATTACAATCATCACAATTTCGTCATCTTTTGTTCATATAAATATCAGCATCTGCAACAAATTGCAAATATTTACTCCGTTTGGGCCTCTGAATAAAATGTAGCAATTTCTTTCTCCACAATCACACTATATCAGATTATATGAGCCATAATAGCCTGATGTGTGTATGAAATATGATGCTCAACAAGAAACACACATGCAAACTTTGTTTTAGATTTTGTTTAAAGATTTTTCAGACTTTTATTTTATATGTCAGGTTTTACAGGGTTAAGCATTGTGAAAATCTTGATTATATTATGTGATATTGTTTGGCTATTAAATTTCCTATACATTCCTGTCATTAAGGTTCCATTTCAGTTAGTTTTGATTGATTTTTGTGAATCAGTTCAATCTGTCTGTTTCAGTGATTCAGTTCTAAAACCCTGATTTAATAATTTGTTTCAGGGCAACATGATTTTTTTTCTATAATTTCCATCCCTGGCCTTGATTGTAATTTATGTAATGTAATTAATCCAGTTTCATGCTGTTCTCATTCTGGGCCTCTCGTCTGTTGTAGGTTGATTTCGAGGTGACCATCCCCGGCGAGGGGAAGGATCGCATCTTTAAAGTGTCCATTCGCTGGCTGGCCAAGGTGTCGTGGCGGCTGCTGCAGGAGACGCTGGTCAGCGGACGTCTGCAGGTCCCGCTGGACTCTGTGCAAGCCCTCGACGTGGCCATGAGACACCTGGCCTCCATGAGGTACGCTGGTCACGGACTGACAGGTCACAGACAAACATTAGGGCTTTATCGATTCACTCCTTTTCTCAGTGCCATCGATTCTGACGATGCATCTTGAATTGTGGTATGTAATGTAATGTAAAGTATGTCATTTTAGTATAGTTGAGAGAAATTAATATTTAGAATTAATAATTTTTATAATTTACAATTTTTATATTTAAATTTTAAAGTTTCTGTAATTTTGTTGTATTTGTAATTTTTTATGTTTTTTATTAGTTTTATGAGTAATAAAACATAAAACTACTAATAAATTGTTTGTTTATTTCGGTATAAGTTAAACTAAATGAAAATGAGTAATGTTACCTGTGCTAACTGAAGTAAAACAAGTTTACATTTTTTTTTATTTTATTTCAAATAACAATTTTTTTTTAAAGGTTTTAGTTGACCATAATAATTTTGAAATGTGAATTATTTGTTTATGTCAAGAACATATTTTACATGTTAAAAATGGAATGGATCATAATTTGGAAAAGTATCATTTTTTTATATAAATACATTAAATTACTATAAATGCATTAAATTAACAGTCATGGAAAACCTTGAAATTATGGGGAATTTTATAATTGCTATTTCTAGACCAAGAAAACTCATGGAAATAAATACAAATTTTAAAAAGTTTTTTTTTTTTATTATTGCCACATTGCACTCTGTTATATTCCAAGTAGCCTGTATTTTAAGCTTACTTTAAACATTTAATATGTTAACTTTAGTTATTTGGTGCAGTAAGCAGTATTAAGTAGTTTGTAGTTTAACTTAAGACACATTAGGAGAACCATTAACATAATCAAACAAATGCACTTAAAAATTACACAATAACATAATTATTTGAAATTGAATCGGATTAAATCAAATCATGCTCAGTTTGCAAAAATTGTTCCTGAAACTGATCAAATTCAACTGCTTTTAAGCATGCATCGGTTTACTGGACTCAGTCCAATTGGAACTTTTGTCTAAAAATGCTCTTTTTCCCTGGCTTTTATGCTTTACTGTCTTAACTATTGTGACTGTCCCGTCTGCAGGTACACCCCAGTGGGACGCTCCTTCTTTTCCCCTCCTGAAGGCTACTATCATCCTCTGGGTGGAGGCAGAGAGGTGTGGTTCGGCTTCCATCAGTCTGTCCGGCCGGCCATGTGGAAGATGATGCTCAACATTGATGGTATGACAGACGTCTTTCATCTCTTAATTGCTCATTGTGCTTAAAACATGCTGTATACACTGAAACTCTCCATTTCTGCTGTTCTCAGTATCTGCAACAGCCTTTTATAAAGCTCAGCCTGTCATTGAGTTCATGTGTGAAGTTCTGGACATCCGCAACATCGACGAGCAGCCGAAGACGCTTACCGACTCGCAGAGGGTCCGTTTCACCAAGGAGATCAAAGGTGGCTTTCTGAATGCCTTAGCAACATTTACATTTACATTTAGTCATTTGGCAGACGCCAATTGGGGAATACATAAAGCGATTCATCTTGAAGAGGCAATCAGACAGAGGAAGTGCTCGTAACACCAAGTCTCAGTCATTGTTCAAATAAGTACGAGCTAGCAAGGGAAGGAGAGAGAGATAAAGGGAAATTTTTTTTTTTTTTTTTTTTTTTTAAGAACAAGTTTAGGATGAAGTCAAGAAGTGCCGAAAGAGATGAGTTTTCAGTTGTTGCTTGAAGATTGACAGGGATCCAGCATTCCGGATAGGGGTGGGAAGATTATTCCACCATCCAGGAATGGTGAATGAGAATGTTCTGGAGAGTGATTTTGAGCCTCTCTGTGATGGTACCACAAGGCGTCGCTCACTAGCAGATCTCAGACTTCTGGAGGGGATGTAGATTCGTAATAGTGAGTGGAAGTAGGAGGGTGCTGAGCCTGTGGTCGTTCTGTATGCAAGCATCAGTGTCTTGAACTTGATGCGAGCTGCCACTGGTAGCCAGTGCAATGAGATGAAGAGAGGTGTAACATGGGTTCTTTTGGGCTCATTGAAGACCAGTCGTGCCGCTGCATTCTGAATCATTTGTAGAGGTTTGATTGTGTTTGATGGAAGACCAGCCAGAAGAGCATTGCAGTAGTCCAGCCTAGAAACGACAAGGGCCTGGACAAGAAGTTGTGCAGCATGCTCTGTCAGGAAGGGCCTGATTTTCCTGATGTTGTGTAGCGCAAACCTGCAAGATCGAGCAGTCTTTGCAATGTGCTCTTTGAAGGTCAGCTGGTCATCAAAGATTACACCAAGATTTCTGACCGAAGTTGATGGGGTAATTATTGATGTGCCTAACTGAATCGAGAAGTCATGCTGTAGAGTCGGAGTGGCAGGGACGACAAGAAGCTCAGTCTTTGCCAGGTTGAGCTGTAGGTGATGTTCTTTCATCCATGCCGAGATGTCCGCCAGGCAGCCTGAGATCCGTGCAGCTACCGTTGGATCATCTGGTTGAAAAGAGAGATAGAGCTGTGTGTCATCGGCGTAGCAATGGTAGGAGAAGCCATGTGCCTGTATGATGGGTCCCAGTGATGTAGTGTATGTGGAGAAGAGGAGGGGTCCAAGAACCGATCCCTGAGGAACCCCAGTGACCAGTTGATGTGCTTTGGATACCTCCCCTCCCCAGGCCACCCTGAAAGACCTACCGGTGAGATAGGATTCAAACCAGCGAAGTGGAATCCCACTGATGCCCAGCGATGAGAGGGTGGACAGGAGGATCTGATGATTGACAGTGTCAAAAGCAGCAGAAAGATCCAGCAGAATGAGGACTGATGATTTGGAATCGGCCTTTGCGACTCGCAGGGCTTCAGTGACTGAGAGTAGCGCAGTCTCTGTTGAATGGCCACTCCTGAAACCTGACTGTTTAGCATCCAGTTTGTTGTACTGTGAAAGAAACAGTGAGAGCTGGTTGAAGACAACTCGTTCGAGTGTTTTCGCTACGAATGGAAGGAGAGAGACAGGTCTGTAGTTTTCTAAAAGAGAAGTGTTTAATGTAGGTTTTTTGAGCAGTGGGGTTACCCGGGCCTGCTTGAACGCTGTGGGGAAGATGCCAGTGTGGAGAGATGTGTTGATAATGTGTGTTAGTGCCGGTAAGAGTGTGGGAGAGATTGCTTGGAGAAGGTGAGAGGGGATTGGGTCAAGAGGACATGTTGTAGGATGGCTGGAGAGGAGAAGTTTGGATACTTCCGCCTCGGTGAGGGGACAGAAGGAGAAGATGGGAGTTTGAGCAGTGGATGTGGTTGGTTGGAGGTCCTGTGTGTGTGGAGGTGAGAACTGGTTACTGATTGTTCTAGTTTTGTCTGTGAAAAAAGTGGCAAAGTCGTCAGCTGTTATAGAAGTGGTGGGCGGTGGTGGAGGGGGACAGAGGAGAGAATTAAATGTTCTGAAGAGATTACGCATGTCTGGAGCGCTGTTGATCTTGTGGCAACATTTAACAATCAAAACAACCACTACTAAGAACACCTTTAGGAACTGCATAGTAACAGCCTGACAACCATTAGAAAGTGTAAAGTGTTGTCAACCTTTGGCTGTTTTACAGGGGTTAATCATTACACAAACATTTCAAACCAAGTTTTGCAGTCACGCTTTATGATTTCAGCACAGCAGAGAAAAACAAAACATAAAATTGCTTCTTTTTTATTAAATAGTGGTTTACTGGACAAACTACGATTCTGACTTTAAATAAAAAAGTCTGTCAATATTGTTTCTACCGACTGCAGCACACTTATTTTACTGCAGTTTATGATTCTGTTGTAAATAGGGGAATAGATTTGAAATTCTGCCACCTTTGGAGGCCAAATATTTTAGCAAAATATATATTTTAGTCAGAATATATTTTTATAATAATTTTTCTTTCATGTTTTAATTTATATAGTTCTATTGTGCAGCATCAAATAAAAATGCAAAGTTTTGTTGTAGATTTATTGATATTTTTAAATTTGAATACATTTTTAGATTGATTAAAATGTAAAAAAATCTTGTGTAATATAACTTGTGTTTGTTTGTTGGTTGCTGGTTTTTATTGTATTTGTTATACTTTTATTTTTTTAATTGTTTTTGCCATGAAAATAACCTATGATGCTGACATGGCATTAAATAAATATATACTACTACTAAGATTGATTAAATTGTCAAACTTTTATCAATTCATTAGACACCATTTTTGTTGATAAATTTCTACTAAATCATAAAAACTGAATCCAGAAAAAAAAAAAAAAAACAGAATTTAGGGAAAAATAAAACCAGTTTTGTGGGGTTTATAGCTACTTTTTAATTGTAAACAATTAAGTCATGTTTACATTCATTCTCAAGGTCTACCAGACAATGTGGAAATCACGTCACAATCAATACATGAAAATTGTGATAAATATCGATATAGTGTGATATGGGATATCCTGATAATGTTTTAGCTGAAATCACCAGCCCTATTTGGATGTGTACATTTCATATTACTTTCCACACACAGAAGTTCTGCACATGCCATGGTTAAAACAACACTGCATTCACTCACTACACATGCATAGCGAACAGAAGGACCTGTACTGAAAATTTCATTAGGAATATACAGACCTGCCAACCTGTACGTATTTTGCGTCGCGGGCACGATTTGTACTTGACTTTAAACTACGCAAAAACCTGGTGACGCCTTTGTGCACGCACAGTAGCCTACTTAAATCAAGCAACAGCAATGAAAGAGGACTTCGACCAATCAGAGCGCTGGGTTCATTCCCCATCTAGCAAGTGGGATGATTGACAAATGCGTAGACCTATCATTAAAAAGAGACTGCAAATAGACAGCAAAACAAAATCCCGCTCGGTCTCGTACGGGTGTGTCTCACACCTCGTGAAAAGTGAAGCTGCGGGCTCTTTGATCGCCCCCTGGTGGTTGGCTGCAGTACAGGTCATAAACCCCGCCCTCTCCATGTAAACGAATGGGACATGAGTCAAAATAAAAAAATAAATTACACTTCCAATACAATTTTCCAAAATATGGTTTTGGTCATTTAAGGTAGTTGTTATCACTCTGGTATATGTTCAATTGTTCATTTTTGTGATAAGTTTCATTTTAGCTAGTAATTTGATGCCATAAAAACGGGGCGTGTCGTTATGGTTGATTGGGTCTGCCGGAGTTTGGGCGGGAGTTTGATTCCGCGGCTCCGCCTCACGACTCTACTGCGCAGACTCTGGCTCAAACTAATCTCTACTGCGCAGACTCGGGCTCCAAATGACGTCATTTTCGCAAGATGGCAACGGCCATACTGAGATGATTTAGCTTCACTTTTCTATAGTGCAAGGAAGCGGAGTTGCGTCGTCCATCTTTTTTTACAGTCTATGGTCTCGTACCTTTTTACTCCGGCCGTCTGATTTCTTAAAAGAGGACAGTACACACGGTACTTACAACAAAGGTAAACGGGTTGTGGTGGATGTGGAAAGTTAAAATATTGAGTTGAGTTAACTTAATCCTCTGGAGTCGACGTGATCGCATTGATATTCTAGACGAACTGTGAATAGAATAAAAGCACACATTTATATTCAGCCAGATCTGCTGCGGTTTATTTGTGTTCATATAGCTGCACTCACTGAACAGCGTCCTAATATTAGGGCTTTTAGTCCAAAAAAAGTGCGCGTACTTGGATAAATACTGATATATTTGCACTAGAACTTCGCCCGTGTCTAATAAACCTTGCGTTCGCGCAGCTGCTGACAGAGCAGACAGTTACCATGTTTGGGTAACGTTAACAGCTTCACAAACAGTCTTTTCAACTACACAGTATTATTTCTGTATTACAGTCACTCATATTATCACAGAAATACTGGGATCAAAGTTAATAGTTCAGATATAAACACTGATGTTTATGGTAGCGATCAAAATAGACCTTTTGAAAGTTAACTGGCGCTTCAAATAACGTTTGTGTCGATTGCATTGTTTCGCCACTAGGTGGCGACAAGTGACTTAAAAAATGTATTTGTGATTGAATCAAGAGATTCGTTCAAAAACGCTGATTCATCAGTAAAGAAACAAGTGAAGTATTTATGAGTGAGACATTAAATCATTCATTCAAACCACTTTTTCATAATTTTAATATTAACTAAATATATTATAAATACATATTAATTTAAATGTTTAATAATTCGTTCAAATTAAACCCTTTTAAATAGACTGCAGCAATAATATTTTGTCACACATTATTTTGTTTCGTGGGAGAACCGTGATCTCTGTTTGAGACAAAAAAAATCGTGATTTTTTTCTCAATTTATCCAGAATCGTGCAGCTGTAGTATGTGACTGAGTGCAGATCTTTGGGAAATATTTAACATGAATAACATTATCCTAACACTACAAATTATATATATACATATATCCCACCCCCCACCCCCGTTGCCATCACACAAATGGTACTCAAAAAAATTTCCAAGGTTGGCAGGTCTGAATATGTGTTCCATTACACCCCTAATAGTTTGAGATGAGGTATCAGGTGAAGTCGCTGGATGATCTCAGCGTCCTGCCATGGCTTTGTCTTGTGATTTATTTGTTGAAGTGGATTGGATGAGTCATTTTGATATCATGCTTTTACACAGACATCGATTTAAAAATCTAATGATGCAATCCTGAATTCTAACCATCTTCATGCATTCCAAGAGGAATTATTGTGGATCCGGCCTTTCATTTAGTCTTACGCTGAAGACTGTAATTACTGCTGTGGCTGGAAGTGGCGCCTAGTTTATTTACTTAACGCTGCTGAAATGGTGCTGGATCTGTTGCAGAAAACTGCTAAATAAAGTGCCTGCATGAAAAAACATAACACAGACAATCGTCTGTCAATTAAATCGGACACTGGAAATATATACAGTTAATTTATAATGCATTCGATTTATTTATTTTTTGTGGTTTGAATTGTTGGAAATATATACAGTTAACTCGTTGTTTTTGCGTGTTTTGTTTTATAATGCATTCAAATGAAAAGAAAGATTTATTTATTTTTTGTGGTTTGCATTCATACTATCAATTGATTTCACACTTATTCCATTTTTCATTGTATTGAAAACCTCAAAAACTGACCACTGTTTAACAAGCTTTCAATTAAATTTAATAACGCTGCTTCGAACGATTCACTCGATCATCCCTATCCCCTTGGAGTGCACTTCATCCGAGTGGGCACACGTTGTGTTATTTGTCGTTTTGCACTTGGTGAAGGGAGCGATCTAATTTCCTCATTATCTTCAGGTTCTGACAACACAAGGTGTCAGAGGATTCACTGTTTAAATGCAAACTTTTTATTTTTGTTATCATAACTGTTGCAAATAAACATCAAATAAAAGTTTTTAAAAAGCTATATAATATATAAAAAATAATATATATAAAACTTTTTAAAAGTATGCTGGTGTCCCGCGAATCTCTGTACACCGTGCTGCGTTGTCACGGGAACATCCCACTGAAGATAATGAGGAAATTAGTCGCTCCCTTCACCAAGTGCATTCCAAACGCTAAATAACGACACACACGTGCCCTGTTCACCAAGTGCCCACAAGGGGTGAGATCACTTCCATTTATGCCCGTGAATGCGATGCGTGATCGTTAACTAATTAGCACTTCTACGATGGTGCATTTTGGCTTGTCAGTGTCTCTAAAGGATTTGCTAAATGTGTCCATTTTACATTCATTTTTACTTATTGTTTTGTCTTTATTATTTAATGTTTGTTTGAATATATCTCTGGAAAACTGATTTTTATTACAGGCACCATTTAAATGTTTATATTTCAACAACGAATTCAAATAGATATCATTATTGTTTTTGTTGTTTTAAATATGCCTGTATAGTTTTTAATTGAGTTTTTGTTTGTTATTAATCAAGTGAAATGAGAAAAAATTTCCTTGGAAACTTAAAATTTCTTTTTATGTATGTATATATAATGTCAATCGATTAAAACATTTTAATCATTACTAACTGCCATGTTAACTCGTGTTAGCAATTAATATTTTTATTTGTTTAAAGTACCTTAAATCAATCTTTTCAATTTTTTAATACTCTAATCCTGGACAAAATGGATGTTCAATGAATTTTGCCAAAAGTATTGGGTTGTTAATCAGGTTTCTACGAAACTGTACAAATCTTTTTGCATATAATGATATTCTAGGAAATTGTTGCTTCTAAATTTAGCAACAGTTTGGACTCTTTTCTATTCTAACATGACAATGTCTCTGTGTATGAAACAAAAAGAAAATGAAATCAGTTGGAAGAACTTGACTGGTCTGCATAAAACCAAGCTAACAGTTTAACACCTCTGGTGTACTGTAAATGGACCTTGCAAAAATTCACCAATCACCAATGACTTGTACTTGGGTCAGTCATTTTGACACTTCCAAAACTGTTGCTAAAGGAAATACAATTTTTGCTAAATGTTCCCATGTTTTTGCCACAGATTTGGAAGTGCATTTTTTTTAAAGAAGGGGGTGCCATACTTTTTCTATATAGTGTATGTAAGTCATTGGTGTTTTTAGTTTTTGGCTCAAGGTTATTTACAGTCACACCAGAGGTTTTGTCTTGGTTTTATGCAGACCAGTATTTAATGACTCAATCAATCATTTTCTTTTTGAACCTTGTTTACACAGAGACATTGTCATATAGAAAAGAGTCCTGTCCAAACTGTTCTATAATATTGCACACAATTTCCTAGAATATCATTAATGCTTTAACTAAGATTTTTAGAAATTACAGTCAAACCTGTTCAGGGGGTGCCACTTTTGGCAATAAATGTTTCTTATTATTGAAACCATATCAACATATTGAAGACAACAATTTCGAATTCACTTGTTCATGTCTATAGACGCATTAAATTCCATAACTTTCTTTGCAGCAATATCAAACCTGTTTATTTTTGCACACAGGGCAGCCAATACTTTTTTTGTGCAAAATGTACATTTGAAACCATTAATTATACATGCCCACATACTGTATTTTAGATCAAAGAAGCTATTTTTAAAACTGTTTTCATTGTATATTTTAGTTCCCATTACTTTTTTCAGACAACGGAATGTTGAAATGTTGAAACGCGACCCATTGCAAAATACATTTATTATTTATTACCAGCTCTCCCGTGATGTTAATGCTATATTCTCAATAAAAATCCTGATAATCGCACCGTCGTCTGATGAAATCAAATACACATGATAAAGACAAAGCTGTGCTGTGACTAGCTAAAATAGAGAAGCAACAAAATCTGTGTTTAACTGAATTAGCGCTGCTCCTCTCTCTTTTGCGCGCGCTATGTGGGAGAGCAAGATGTATATATCAGTGTGCTTTTTTATGTAAAGCGCTGCTCCTCTCTCTGCCGCGCGCTATGCAATGTTCCTAAGTGTGTATATGGGCCATCAAACAGAAAATATTTTTTTAATTGCCGTTTGAGTTTCGTTAAGTTGACAACATTTTTTTTTTTTTTTTTCAGTATTTTAATTCAGGTAACAAAAATGTTTTTTTTAGGATTTTAGTTTTAGTTAACCACTGTTACTTCACAGTTACTTCTGTGTCTGTGTGAAATGCATCTTTGTTTTCTGCAGTCAAATAGTTTGTCTAATAACTGCTAATCTGTCTAAACTCTGAGTTAAATCTTAAAATGCGATCAGCGAATGAAGATCCTGTCGCTCGTGTCTCCAGGTTTCCCCTGCAGCTTGAGAGCGGACAGACGGTGGAGTGTACCGTGGCTCAATACTTCAAACAGAAGTACAACCTGCAGCTCAAATACCCCCACCTGCCCTGCCTACAGGTGGGCCAGGAGCAGAAACACACCTACCTGCCCCTGGAGGTCAGTCCTGTCATCCGTATGGTTAGAACGCCCATAGACGACCTTCTCTGTTCTGATGTGGTTTGCTGTTCTCGTAGGTGTGCAATATTGTAGCAGGGCAGCGGTGCATCAAGAAACTGACAGATAATCAAACGTCCACCATGATCAAAGCCACAGCGCGATCAGCACCAGACAGACAGGAGGAGATCAGCAGACTGGTGAGTGCTGACCTCTAGTGTGCAGTGCTGTGCACGCGGGAAACGCTCCAGCTTTACATACAGTGAGCACTGGCTAGTGCATTGTTGTCATGGTTACATAGCCAGAGTATTTTTACCCATATAGAGCTGAAAAAATACAGCAAAAAGAAAGAAAGAAATGCATGTTTTTCAGCCTTTTGATATACGTGGTATGCATCTTAACAGTTACGCATAAAGTTTTGCAATCAAAGAAAACCTTATTTTAACCATTATTGCCAAATAGATCAACAACATATATATTCACAATATTAGTGATTTGTTACATTTGAAAATCACATTTGTAAATTACAGAAAACAGCATCCTTTAAAAGAATATTCTGGAAAATCTAGCAAAAACTTCTCTATTTATGCATGTATTTTAAAAAAAAATCAGCATTTGCTATTAAATGGCTTGCTATTAAATTTTTCAAAAGAACCATAATTATAACTAAATAAGATCAACAAGATACATATTCACAACATTTGAAAAAATGGTAGCATTTGAAAAATCACAGTATTTGTAAATGATAGAAAACTGCATCTTTTAAAAGAATATTCTGGATTAATTTATCTGATTCTTAAATGCACTAACAAATTCTATAATACTTTTATATATACATATATATTTATACTTTTATTGCTGTTTGCGTGCAGAATGATTCAGTAAAATTTATGGTTAACTCTTTCCCTGCCAAACACAGAATTTTCCATTATTAATGAGACAACGCTTCAGTGTGTTTTCACTGTTATACGCTAGCGGGCGCTATTACGCATCTCCTGAATGAGTCTAGAAAGTGCCGATCAAAACCACAGACGAAGAAGACGCAGAAACCAGCGATCTCATATGTAAGCATATGCATATGAAAAATAATGCGATCATCAACACTAACTGCATATAAATGAATGTGACTGGCAACTTGTTTCAAAAACGCTGGCGGTGAAAGAGTTAAAAGGAAAAAAGAACCCTGCAACTGTAGATGCCAGAACTTTGCCTTAAAAACATGGTAGCAGCATTTTAAGTTTACAGATTGAACTTAAATGTATAGTTAAGAAAACGTGTAATTCATTAATTGAAATGGTGTTAATATATCCAAAATTACTTCAATCTAATAAGTGCAGCTCAGTATCTGTGGCAGGCTGTCGAATTCCTATCACAGATATTAATTTGATCTGTACCTCAGTAAAAACTAGACCTGGGATTTGATAACGTTTCTTATTCAGAATATTTCACTTCTTAAAACAATTTCAAAACAAATGATTCTCCCAAATTTCTAAATGAAGGGTCAAAAGAATCAAACCAGAACCAAATGCACTAAATTCCCTCTGTTTCTCATCTCTAGTAAATATAAAATAAATCCCCTGCTGACAGAAATGCACTTTTGATGAAAGTCAGTGCTTGCTCCTTTATACGTTGACAAAAACATAACAGTTTTCCACATTTTTGGTTTGTTTTTACAAAGAAGATAACATTTTCTGTGATAACTTACATTAAATCCAGAATCATCCTAATATAAAGGTTTGTGGTCATTTTGGCCATTGCCTTTCCTCTTTTGAGAGAATTACTGCAGATGACATCATCAGAGCTTTCATGAATTTTGTTAACATGAGCATGAAGTGACATCATAATTTCCATGTGACGTGATCTGTGATCATCAGTAGAGTTGTCTGAAGTCATCTTGAGACCAAGTTGTTGTGACGCTGATTCATTTGTCATGTTTTACACTGTTTCTGAACAATTTCCTTACAGAATATGAGAAATAAATGAATGTCACTCATTGTCATTGGGGTTCATGCTCATATAAACAAACCTGTTTATCAATAAAGTTCACCATGTCTTTGAACAATTTCCAAAAAGGTCACCAAAAAGGTTTACACTATATGGTCCAGATCAATGACCGAATATTTGACCATTTTGAGATTATTAGCTGTTAAACTAAACCCACACCTGTTTGATGAACAGAAAGTTTGGCTTTTGAGTCTGACATTTCCAAATTTAACAGACAGATCTGTCAATGCTTCATTTCTTTTTCATTTGATGTAGTTTTTTTTTTTCAATTTTGAGTTTTGTTAAACTGTTAAAATCTGATTTAATTAAAAAAATTGTATATTTGCATTATATCAGCTCTCTACATACTGTCAGCATTGACCATTGAAAAACTTTTACTTTGTATTTTATGATGTATTGCAAGATATACTTTAAAACGTAGCAAGTAAATTAAGAAATAATTTACTTTTTAATGCATGTTTTTGGTCTTGCTGTGTACAGTTCATCAGTGTAGGTAATTCCAAATAAAAAAGTTTTTGTAATTTTTTGTTAAAATGCAAAAAATTGCTCTGCCTCTGACATTACTTTCCTTTTCAAACATAATCAAGCTGTCTGTCTTCTCAACCACTCTGATATGTAATGTTAGCGCCCTATGATTTCCGCAATGCGGAAAACACGGACGGTATCGCAGAATCCAGTCATAAAAATGGAATTTACTGTATAACGCAGAATGTCACGGATATTGCCAAATTTTGGACATTTAAATCAAAAATAGGTCTGTATACCTAAATCAAATTGTGAAATGGATTAGGGTCTGTGAATATTAATCCGCAAAAATACTTTTTAAATATGAATCCTACATGTTCTGAGTGTCTCTGTTTGAGTAAATGGCACACTACATAACGCTTGTGGTTTTTTCAGCTTCTGCCATCTCAATATATGAGCACATAAACATAATTTCTAAAACTGCTATGCGAGTCACTTCATGAGCATTTGACCATTTAATTTGAGAAAATCTACCGTCATATCATATACAACAGGAACGTAAAGGTCTTCACAGCAATAAAAGTTTGGTTTAACTTGAAGAAACTGTGACAGAAATATATTACTTAATGTAATGATAGTACTGTTACTAATAATACAACTATTACTTAATGTAATGATTAGTACTACTAATAATAAAACTATTATTGAGACATTAATTTATAAGGAATATATACTAGAAAAAATTACTGGAAAAACAAAAATACACAACACAGTATTTCTGAAAAAAATAAATAAAATAATAAATTATTTTTTTATAAAATCAATTAATTAGAAATGCTTTTGATTATTAAAATGTAATGAAACTTTTAAAATGGAATCCAGAAAATTAATGGAAAACACAGAATTTGGTAAAAATACAACTGAATATGAGAGGAAAAAAAGTATTGCATAGGGCCTTAAATGTAATTTTTGTTAAACTTTCAATAAATTGTTGTTATATTTTGAAAGTTTCATGATTTCAATTAATTAGACATGCTTTTTAATTAATAACATTAAATTTAACCATTAAAACAGAGTCTAGAAAAATTAAAATGGAAAAAACAGAATCCACAAAAATTAAAACGGAAAAATGGAATTAGGAAAAAAAACTAAAATGGAATTCATAGGGCCCTATAATGTCCAATTTTCAAATCAGTTCCTATAAAATGAAGATAATTATTTCTTATTCTCAACTATCCTGTTTCAATCAGTAAAGATGCACATTGTGTAAGTACAATGGGTTGTGAATGCAGTTTCATGTTTGAGGGGCATTTTCATAATCTTCACTATCTTGTGCATTTTATTTTCTGTTCAGATGAAGAATGCTAACTTTAATCTGGATCCCTACATTCAAGAGTTTGGAATCAAAGTGAAGGACGACATGGCCGAGGTGACGGGGAGAGTCCTTCCTGCTCCCATCCTGCAGTACGGCGGTCGGGTAAGATCTGTTTTACTGAATCTGATGCTCAAACTGGTCCTGTTCTACTTCCTGTTCTTGTTGCTCAAACAGTAGATCATAATGCTTGTAACGCCAAGGTAATGGGTTCAATTCCCAGGGAATGCACTACTGGTCAAAATTGTGCAATATAGTGTTGTCACGGTACCAAAATTTCAGTATTCGGTACCAATACCAGTGAAAATCCACGGTTCTCGGTACCAATTTCGGTACCAAAGCAAAAAACAAAAATATGCTAATTAAAAAACACATTTTTATTAATAAAGTTAAACAAAAATAAACTGCACAAAAACCAATGACATTCTTTATGCTTATTTAAAATTATTTCAAGTTTTTCCACAATTAATAAAAGTATGGAAAAAAAGTAAACAAGTTCCACCCAAAACATTTTGTCATATTTCTGCTGCCGCTGAAAAACAACTGTAAACTGTCTGTTTTAGGGTTTGCTGGTGCTTCATGATCTTGCTGCAGCTGTAAAAGGAAAATATAATATTAGTAAAGCAGTGGACTGAGTCTGACCAAATGCAACATTAGATCATTGACTCCAGCTAAAATATAACATTTCAGTAAATAACAAACCTCAGCTTTTATAATAAATTTAAGATAAGATTACATATATTTTAAGACAAGTGCATATCAAATAGAAGGAAACTGTAGTATTAAAAACACTTTACAATAAGATTCCATTTTTTAGATAACATGACCTATCAAATAAACAATAGTTATATATTGCAATTATTCTTCTTAGGGTTAATTTCAAAATTTACAAATACATAAAATCAATCAATCAATCAAAGTTCAATCTTTTAAAATTATTTAATGCGCAATGAACAAACATGAATGATCAAGTGTTTGTATTAAATAACATTCACAAACATTAATTTATGTTGTAAAAATATATTGTTCACTCACTGTTAGATAATAACATGAAGTCATTGTAAAGTCTATACAGGAGATAAAATTTGACTGTACTTTCATTTAAAGGGTGGTTGACTGTTTTTTTTTCTAGGCTTGATTGTGTTTATGGGGTGCAGTCTAGCATGTGTTCATGCTTGTTTTTTTAAAAACGCATTATTTTTCACATAATTTACCTTTATTCCACACCTCTCTGTCCCTTCTCTGACAAACGCCTCGATTTATTTCCTGGTTTTATGAAGCTCCTCCTTCAGAAATACGCGATGGGCTGAGATTGGTTAGCTGGCTCAGTGTGTTGTGATTGGCTAAACCGCCTCTACTGCACGTCTGAACGTCCCGCCCCTCTCCTCAGTGGCATGTGCTCCGGTTGAATTGTAAACAGTGGCGTTGTCTATAATGCTTATCAATTTGAGCCTGATTGAGACCCAGAGGATATTAGTGAAGAGGATCCGCAGAACCTGTGCAAGCACGGCTCTTAATGGTATGTTTGGTTGTTGTTGTCTCATACTTTTAAATACGCTGCTATTTGTAAGTGCTACTGCTTCTGTTAGCTTTTAATATACGGTTTTATCCTGATTAAAGCTTTAATACAGCACAGCAACCGCACGCGTGTCCATTTATAATGCTTCTCATTGCTGTGTGAAAATAAGTGTATAATTGTTGGAGCTTATCTGACGATCTGAATGAGAGAGAGAGAGAGAGAGAGAGAGAGAGATGCAGAGCAGGGCGACAGAGTAACAGTATTAAGAACCTGCTGCTTTAATGATTTTGAAACTTGAGAATCCATTAGAATCGTTAGAAGACAGAATCGCGATTCATATGAATAGATTTTTACGTGCATCCCTAGTTTTCTCTTCCTCTTCTCTAAAGCAGCGCAGCATGGCCTCGCCCCCTTTGCTGCGTGTTCCCGGGGGCGGGGTTTATCTGGGTCTGTGACGTATCAGACCCGGGAAGTAACTCGTTGTAGTCCCTTACCTGTCGTTTTTGTAGGCATTAAACTGCCAGAATTTTAAAAGACGATATCTCCGTTTGCATTGAACTTTCAGCGCCGCAACTCTGCAGATATTGTTTATGCTCAAACAGCAACATTACACACTAACTAATGTTAAAAAAGTGAAATCGCAATCAACCACCCCTTTAATACAAACTGTGTACATACTTAATTTTAAAGGGCTTTTAAACCTGCTAGTTATCCAGCCAAGAATAACAACAACTATCAACTAACTAGCCAAAAAAAAAAAAGAAGAAAAAAAAGGCCAGAACTGTTTTTTTCTGACGGACTGATATGACATAAACACTGTTAACTGTTTATACATTCTCCAACACGCATATTTTAGATTCACAATTCATTTAAAAGCCTCTGGTGTGTAACAATAGTAAATACCATCATGTCCTCCTGTTGTTTTTACCCTAATAAAAGTTATAGGCGCATTCAGTAGTTAATAAAGAAACTTAATTCTAATGCTCATTATATTAGCGTTAGCCGCGCTTATGCTAAGGATTAACTCCGCTATAACGGCAATGTTTATTTTAATCCGACATTCAAATTCAAATATGGAATAATATTCATAACAGAATATCTATATATTAAATATTAAATTGAAACTTACCTGCTTGAACTCTTTCATTTGATCCGGGTGTTAGTCTTTAAAGTGTTTTATTAGTTTGATGCATTTCCTCCTTTTGATGTCGGCACGTCTCAGTGCTTTTATGAAGAGAGCGCATCTGCGCAGCTTTCAGATCGCGCAGCAAGAACCGGGTCGACCGGGTACTCGGTACCACCGGGACTTAAAGAAACTTGGTACCGTGACGTTTTAATTTTTTTAGTACCGACTTGGTACCGAAGTACCGGGTCTTTTGACAACACTAGTGCAATATATATATTTAAAAATGTTTTAAAAGAAGTCTCTTCTCCTCACAAAGGCTGCATTTATTTGATCAAAAATACAGTAATATTGTGAGATATTCTAATTTCAAATAACTGTGATCAAAGCTGAGAACTGTTTCTTGAGCAGCAAATCAGCATATCAGAATGATTTCTGAAGGATCATGTGACACTGAAGACTGGAGTAATGATGCTGAAAATTCAGCTGCGCATCACAGAAATAAATTACATTTGACAATATATTACAATAGAAAACAGCCATTTAAAATTGTAATATTTCACAATATTACTGTAAATGTAGCCTTGATGAGCAGAAGAGAATTCTTTGAAAAACATAAAAAAATCTTTCTTACGCCAAACCTTTGACTGGTAGTATAAGTCACTTTAGGTAAAAAGTGTCTGCCAAATGCATAAATGTTGACGTGCCGCTTTGACACATGCAGCGCCACGTCATCTCCTCCAGTGTGAGATTTCTAAATCCTCTCTCTTTCTGCCGGTGAACAGAATCGTGCCATTGCGACTCCCAACCAGGGTGTGTGGGATATGAGAGGAAAGCAGTTCTACAACGGCATCGAGATCAAAGTCTGGGCCATCGCTTGCTTCGCCCCGCAGAAACAGTGTCGGGAAGAGGTGCTCAAGTAAGAAAACCCACGTATAGTACACAATATCACTGATTTCTGTACTTCATTCAAAGCTACTGTTTATGTTCCTTGTTATTGTTTTATACATTTTCTTTTGTCATTTTTAGCAATTCTGGTTGGTTGTTAGGTGATAGATAACAAAAGCCATCCTAAAAGTCCACATTTGGAATTTTTGCCAATTTTTTCCCCATAAATTGGAGCTTGTTGCACGTGTATAAATGGCAAAAACACTTATTTGGCGTTTGATTTATGCCACTTTGAAATGAAGTTTTTAAACTAATACATACTCTACCATTCAAAGGTTTGGGGTCAGAAAGATTTTTTTATATTTTAATTATATTTAACTAAATAAATATATACTTTACTGGTTTCAAGAGACGCATTGACACATGCATAGTTTATGATAGACATGCGTAGCTGCATGCATGTAAATGAATACATTGAGCCAAGATTCACTCTGAAACTTGCAGCACATATTTTTATCAAAATAAAAGCTCAATGGATTACTGTTTACAAATGATGAAATTAAGACATAAATACATATATAGCAATTTTACAGTAAATTCTAATTATTTTATTACTTTGATTTTTTAAGTATTTATTTTACAGTTACAATCAGTTTCTTGTTGTTGTTATTTTAGTATCATTGAGATACTGTTATAGTTTTTCTTAATATTAATAATTTTTAATCAGTTTATATGTTCTGTTTTCATTTTAATTTTAATTTAAGTTTTAATAGTTTTGTTGTTTTTTTGTAATTTTTTGTTTTTATATATACTGTATGTCTGTAGTTTTACATTTTTTTTATTTCAGTTTTTAAAACATTACTAAATTAAAATCAGAAATCTTTTGGCAACTAGCTGAAGTAAAAGGTTTGTTTTACTTTATTTCAGTTAATGTTTATTTTATTTCAAGCAACAAAAATGCTTATGATTTCAGTTTCAGTTTTAGTTTAGCTAACTATCATAACCCTGTTTCTTATTTTGTTTGATATTTGTATTTCCCAATATGACCATAATCTCAATACAATAATGAATAATCACAATAAAATCATGGCAATTATTATTTTATTGTAATATTGAATCGGTCAAAACCGTGGGAATGTGACCTGTGAAAATTTAAGTGGAATGAGTTTTTTTTTTAGTTTTTTTTTACTCTGAAATAAAATAAAAAAATCTGAAAATAAAGCTTCTAATTAATTCAATAATTAGAATTCATATTCATTTAAAATAAATATTTAAAAAAACATGTTAAAAAACTATTAAGCATCACAACTGTTTTCAACCATGAAAATTATTAGAAATGTTTCTTGATAATAAATCAGCTAGGAATACTTGGGTGTTAATGTGACGATCTCTTCCTCAGGAACTTCACGGACCAGCTGCGTAAGATCTCAAAGGACGCTGGGATGCCGATCCAGGGTCAGCCGTGTTTCTGTAAGTACGCACAGGGAGCCGACAGCGTGGAGCCCATGTTCAGACACCTGAAGAACACCTACACCGGACTGCAGCTCATCATCGTCATCCTGCCCGGAAAAACCCCCGTCTACGGTAAGAACGGCCCACACAGATCCGGCCTCCTGCCAAACGCCCTCAGACTAATGAACACACGTTTGATCTGTGCAGCGGAGGTGAAGCGTGTGGGAGACACTCTTCTAGGAATGGCCACTCAGTGTGTTCAGGTGAAGAACGTGGTGAAAACCTCGCCTCAGACGCTCTCCAACCTCTGCCTCAAAATCAACGTCAAACTCGGCGGCATCAACAACATCCTGGTGCCGCATCAACGGTGAGAGTGTGACTGAAGTCTCCCTGAATGCGTTTAGATTCTCACTACCAGTCAAAAGATGTTTTTTAAAGAAGTCTCTTCTGCTCACCAAGCCTGCATTTATTTGATCCAAAGTACAGCAAAAACAGTAACATTTTAAAATGTTTTTACTATTTAAAATGACTATTTTATATTTGAATTGCTGAATATTTTGCATCATTACTCCAGTCACATGATCGTTCAGTAATCATTGTAATATTCTGATTTGCTGTTCAAAAAACATTATTATTATTATTGTTTAGAAAACAGCTGAGTAGATTTTTTCAGGTTTCTTTGAACAGCATTTATCTGAAATAATAGAAATCTTTTGTAACATTATAAATGTCTTTTATCATCACTTTTCATCAATTTGCTAAATAAATGTATTAATGTCTATCATTTCTCCCCCCCCCAAAAAAAAATACAAATAAAAAATGATACTGACTCCAAGCTTTTGAATGGTATAGTGTATAATGTTACAATGGTGTAGTGTATAATGTTGTTATTTCAGATAAATGCTGATCTTTGGATATTTCTATTCATCAAAGAATCCTGAAAAAAAATTACTCAACTGTTTTAAATATTGATAATAATAATCTGAAATGTTTCTTGAACAGCAAATCAGCATGTTAGAAGGATTTCTGAAGGATCATGTGACTCTGAAGACAGATTTAATGATCCTGAAAATTCAGCTTTGATCACAGAAATAAATTACATTTTAAAATATATTCAAATAGAAAGCAGTTATTTTAAATAGTAAAAATATTTCACAATATTACTGCTTTTGCTGTATTTTTGATCAAATAAATGCAGTCTTGGTGAGCAGAAGAGAATTCTTTAAAAACATTACAAATCTTACTGTTCAAAAGCTTTTGACTGGTAGTGTAGCTTGAGTGTTAACACTTTATTTGAACCTTTCCGCAGGTCGGCAGTGTTCCAGCAGCCGGTGATCTTCCTCGGAGCTGATGTCACTCACCCGCCGGCTGGTGATGGGAAGAAGCCGTCTATTACTGCTGTGAGCATGTCACACACACGCTGCATTTTAACACTTTCAGCTGTTCTCATGAAGTCACGTGTGCATTTTGAATGAGATTTTAAATTCAAGTTGGGCTGAGAAGCGGTTTACCCTAAAATCAGCGGACCTCGCATGAATATCTGGCACATTATAAGCAACTATCGCACTGTCTTGAAACCATAATCATGTAGACAGGAGGCTGGAAGGCAACCAAACAGTTTGTGCTATTTTTAAGTGCTGTTTAGAGGCAGAAATCCGGTTTGCTACCTCAATTCAAATTCAGTTCATTTGAAATCTAAATTCAGTTCTCAATATCACACAATTTGTGCAGTTTCATATGGATTTTTCAACAAAAAATAAAAATAAATAAAAATATCTTTGATATGTAAAATCACTTCAGTGTTATTTTAGTATTTTTTTATATACTTTCATATTTATAATATAGTATCATATCACTGAGTAACTTT
Organism: Schizothorax lantsangensis; assembly: GCA_027422415.1. Lineage (NCBI taxonomy): Eukaryota > Metazoa > Chordata > Actinopteri > Cypriniformes > Cyprinidae > Schizothorax > Schizothorax lantsangensis. The sequence goes on along the minus strand of CM049850.1, from coordinate 33,096,451 downwards.
TACAGTTTTAATTTTACAGAGAAAAATGATAAAACAATATCCATTTTATACAACAATAATAGTCTGACGTCAAAAAGAAAGAATGCAGATAATAGCAAATAAATGTAATAAAAATTAAAAACACTGTTCAAATTTTGGGGTCAGTAAGATTTTCTTTAAAAGAAATTAATACTTTTATTTGGCAAGGATGACAGTAAAGACATTTATCATTTTACAAAAGATTTCCATTTCAAATAAATGCTGTTCTTTTGAACTTTCTATTAATTAAAATCCTGAAAACTAAAATGTATCACAGTTTTCACAAAAATATGAAGCAGCACAACTGTTTTCAACATTGATAATAATCAGAAATGTTTCTTGAGCAGCAAATGAATGAATGAATGAATGATGCATTTATATAGCGCTTTTATTGTGTATTGCCATACACCCAAAGCGCTTTACAATCATGTGGGGGGGGGGGGGGGGGTCTCTCCTCAACCACCACCAGTGTGCAGCATCCACTTGGATGATACGACGGCAGCCACAGTACAACGGCGCCAGTGCGTTCACCACACACCAGCTACAGGTGGAGAGGAGAGAGAGATAGAGCCAATCAAGTTGATGGGGATTATTAGGAGGCCATGAGCATATTAGAATGATTTCTGAAGATCATGTGACACTGAAGACTGGAGTAATGATGCTGAAAATTCAGCTGCGCATCTCAAGAATAATTTGCATTTTAAAATATATTCAAATATAAAACATTTATTTAAAATTGTAATAATATTTCACACTATTTACTGTATTTTTGATCAAATAAATGCAGCCTTGATGAGCAGAAGAGACTTATTTCACAAACATAAAAAAAAATCTTAAAGACCCCAAACTTTTGAATAGCAGTGTATGGGTAGACTTTATAATCAGAATTTGTTCTAATTTGGACAAAAGATTTAGAGAGATATCAGGGATTTTTTTTTTTTTTTATTGTGATTTCAAGGGCTGGAAAATTTAAAATTTCATTTTAATTTAAATTATATATATATATATATATATTTTTTTTACATTTTCTATTCTATTCATTTTATCAGCTAGAAATCACTTTTTGTGGGTGCAAACTCTATGAAACAATTTTTCTAAATAATAATCATAAATTGCAAACGATTAGAAACATCATGGAAATTCATTAGTCAAAAGGTGTCTCCTAGTTGTTCCTTTACCAGCAATGGGTCTATTTTTACATACTTCATTTTAATTCATGGCATATTTATGATTATACACTGCTTAATTCAGTTTACATTCTTTTTAAAGCTAGACGTACAAAATCTAAACAAAATGCATGATAATGTACTCAAGCAGCTTTCTTGAATGGACCAGTCATCAGACGTGTTATATAACAAGAGCAGCTATTATTGATCCAGGACATAATGAAGTTATATAAATGTAACACAGCTCTCTGTGTCACCCAACCTGAGCCGAAAGCCACTTCATTTGAGTCTCAGACCGAAGGCTGTAATTACCAGCCTGCTGCTCTTTGTGGCCGAGTGCCGCCCAGTTTGCTGTACTTAACACCGCTGACGGCTCCAGAAGTGGCTCGGAGTGAAAGGGAGGACGAGCCGGAGGTGGGCAGGACAGGATGGGAGCTATGAAAAGGGAAAATGGCTCGCCGGTGACTCACAGACGCAAAGGAAATGATGTCACCTCCCGCCCTGCGCATGCAACCACTTGTAAGCGTGTACTCTTTTGCCGGTTGCCAAGCGATGGTGACAAAGGGCTGAGTCACGCAGACGGACGGCGAGAACATTTACAGAGGCTGGATGATGCAGAGGGAGCGACGACGGGCTGGTTTCTGGAGGGAACGTGAGGTGAACTGCTGACGACAGCCGGATGATGATCATTCAGTTTTCTGCAACTAGAGGGCAGCAGATTTCTGTACCTTCTCTACAGACGTTCACATTTGTTTTGAATTGTTTGGATTTGTCACTGATTCTAACATGCATTGCTCTGTGTTTTTACTTCGTTTAGATTCAAAACAGCTGTGTCATGTTCTTCCTTGTTATTGTTTTGTAGCTTATTTTTTGTCATTTTAAGTATTCTGGTTGGTTGCTAGGTAAAAATCCATCCCAAAAGTCCACATTTGACAACCCTTTGTTTTTCTCATGGGTCGGATCTTGTTGCTTGTGTGTGAACAGCAAAAACACTTTTTTGGTGTCTGATTTGTGCCACTTAAATTTATTGATTTATAATTGACATTTAATTTTTAGTCTGATACATACACTGCCATTCAAAAGTTTTGGGTCAGTAAGATTTTTATTAATTACTATTTTTATTCAGCAAAAATGCATTACGTTGACATTTATAATGTTACAAAATAATTCTATTTCAAATAAATGCTGTTCTTTTAAACTTTCTATTCATCAAAGAATCATGTAAAATAAAATGTATCACAGTTTCCACAAAAACATGAAGTAGCTTAACTGTTTTCAACATTCATAATAATCAGAAAAGTTTCTTGAGTAGCAAATCAACATATTAGAATGATTTCTGAAGATCATGTGACACTGAAGACTGGAGTAATGATGCTGAAAATTCAGCTTTGATCACAGGAATAAATTACAGTTTACAATATATTACAATACAGAACACTTATTTTAAATTGTAATAATATTACACAATTTCACTGTATTTTTGATCAAATAATGCTTAAGACTTTAAAAAAAAAAAAAAAGATCTTAATGACCCCAAACATTTGATTGGTAGCATTATTTCTGATCAGCAATCTTAATTAGGATTTTTCCTGATTTTTATTGAACCTCATTTTTAATTCAGCGTGCTATTGTGATGTAACGTGCTCTAACATGACTCATCTGTGCAGGTGGTGGGCAGTATGGACGCTCATCCCAGCAGGTACTGCGCTACAGTACGAGTACAGCGACCCAGACAGGAGATTATTGAAGACCTGTCATACATGGTGCGAGAGTTACTCATTCAGTTCTACAAGTCCACTCGCTTCAAACCCACCAGAATCATCTTCTACAGGGACGGCGTACCAGAAGGACAGTTACCACAAGTAAACACTATTATAGTTCATTCAGAAGTCTCTTCTGCTCACCTAGGCTGCATTTATTTGATCAAAAATACTGTAAAATTGTGAAATTATTGCGGTTTAAAATAATTATTTTCTATTTGAATATCTGTTCAAATGTCATTTATTTCTGTGATCAAAGCTGTATTTTCAGCATCATTACTCCAGTCTTCAGTGTCACACAATTCTTCAGAAATCATTCTAATATGCTGATTTGTTGATCAAGAAACATTTCTGATTATTATCAATGTTGAAAACAGATGTGCTGCTTCATATTCTTGTGGAAACCTTGATTCTTTGATGAATATAAAGTTGAAAAGAACAGCATTTATTTGAAATAGAAATCTTTTGTAGCATCCTAAATGTGGCGTCTTTGTGTAGATCCTGCACTACGAGCTGTTGGCCATCAGAGACGCCTGCATCAAGCTGGAGAAAGACTACCAGCCGGGCATCACCTACATAGTAGTGCAGAAGCGCCACCACACCCGCCTTTTCTGCTCTGATAAATCTGAAAGAGTGAGCTTCTGCAAAACAGTATTTTAAAGTTGACATTCCTAGAAGAAGTGTTATTTTTGTAGCGGAGTTATTTTAGTATCATTGATATATTATTATGTGCCGTCAATTGATTAATCACATCCAAAATAAAAGTTTTTGTTTACATAAAATATGTTTTTGTACTGTGTATATTTATTATGTATATATAAATACAAAAACATGCATGTATATATTTAAGAAAAATATGCTATGTTTACATATTAAATATATTTATATATAATATAAAATATAATAATATAAATTTATATACATGTAAGTATTTTTAAAATATATATAGTATGTGTGTTTATATATACATAATAAATAAATACAATACCCAAACATATAGTATGTAAACAAAAACTTTTATTTTGGATGTGATTAATCGCGATTAATCCTTTGACAGCACTATATTTTGTTAATATAATGAATTTGATTTTATTTATTTTTTTATTTGAATTTTAGTTTTAGTATTTTTGTTGTTTTGCCATTTTATTCCTTTTGTATGTCTACATAGTATTTATTAAGTTTTAACTTCAACTTCAACTAAACAAAGATGAGAATTGTTCCCTCCACAACTAGCTAATACAGAACAGATTTTTAAAACTACTTTTAGTTTGTTTATTATTATATTTAATTTTATAATGTTTTTTATGTTTTTAGTTTATTTAGTTTGAGGTATTTTAGTACTTCAGCTTATTGTAAACAAAATTTGAAATTTTAAGTTAAAATAGCTTAAATGCTAAATTTAAAATAAATTAAAAAGTAAAAATTGTTTAAATTAATACTTTAAATAAAAAATTTAAATTAAATTAAAATTTAAACAAAAAATGTACATGTAATTCAATAGCTGAAATAAATGTCCAATTCAACTATCTGGATTTTTCATGTTTTATTTTATTTTAGTTAATTTATTTTATTTCAAGGTTTTAGTTTTTGTTCATTTAGTTTATTTTAGTACTTAAAGGTGCTGTATGTAGGATTGACACCTAGCGGTTGAACTAGGTATTGCAGTCCAAATTCAAAATATTGGAGACGTTTTTTTTCACCTGCCCCTCCTCCACAGACTTGATGCACACGCAGGATGCCAGATTAACGACACCAACAGGAACAAGCGCACATGACGATGAATGAAATTCATACAGCACCTTTAATATTTAAATTAAAATGCCTTGGCAATTAGCTGAAATAAAACTTGTATATTTATTTATTTATTTATTTTCAGTTAAGGTTATTTTTATTTCAAGTAAAGAGGCGTTTATATATATATTAGTTTAGGTTAATTTAGCAATCTTGATTCTAATCCGTGTGGTTTTGCTCAGATCGGGAAGAGTGGGAACATTCCCGCAGGAACTACGGTCGACACCAGCATCACGCATCCGTTCGAGTTTGATTTCTACCTGTGCAGTCACGCAGGTATTCAGGTGAGCTCACAGACTCAGTGCAAACATTCATTCATGGCCGTGTGATTGTGTGTGACGTTCTGTGGTCCTCGTCTCAGGGCACCAGCCGACCCTCACACTACTACGTCCTGTGGGACGACAATCGCTTTACGGCTGACGAGCTGCAGATCCTCACCTACCAGCTGTGCCACACATACGTGCGCTGCACCCGCTCCGTCTCCATCCCAGCGCCTGCGTACTACGCCAGACTCGTGGCTTTCCGTGCCCGATACCATCTGGTGGATAAAGAGCATGACAGGTGAGGCCAAGATCACGAGCATCTGTAGTTTAAATGTTACTAAAATGCAATAGCTATATAACATAATACTGTAGCTGTGTTCCAAAACCTAGCAAGATGCCTTGCTGCCTACATAGATAACTACATTCTAAAGGGCTGTTCCTTTCCACTGACATGCTTCTCCATATCTACTACATCAGGGGTTCCCAACATTTGTTTTGTCAGCCAAACCCCTTAGACATAAAATATTTATTTGAAGTATCCTCTAAAATTGTAGGTTGATATTTCAATAATTTAACGACACTGTTGCATGTTTATGCTTCTCTGATTTTGGTTAATGGTCACATGACATGCAAATGAACATAAATTATTCAAATTAATTCTTAAGAGTTTTATTTTATTTTTTTATTTTTAAAGTATATATATATATATATATATAAGTTTATATATAGGCATGCACATATATAGGGCTTATTATTATTATTATTATATATAATATTATTTATTGTTGTTGTTTAAATTCCCATTTTTATAAATTGTAAATTACAATTGTCCTGTAAAATAATTATAGGTCTAATAAATATTTTATTTTACACTGCAATTTGCAATACTAATATTATAATACTGATTTGAGATATATTGATATATTGGGACTTTTTGTTGTGGAAACTTTCAGTATTGAATAAATATTAATTGTTTATAATCAACATTTCTTTCACTTTACATGTCATTTTTATTTATTTATTTTGCAGTGCATTCTGGGATTGCCTTTTCTGAATTGCAGTTCTTGCAATTCTTATAGTTTTCATTGAGATTTAAAAAATATATATATATCCCTTGTATCTAGAACATACCCACGAAGCCTAAGCAAGGCAAGAGCACACGCTTGCAAATGTATTAATAATATAGTACATTTATAAACAATGGTAATTCAAAGTGCTTTACATGAAAGCTATTTTAAAAAAATAACTGTAAAAGATGCATGAGAATGTAAAAAAAAAAAAGAACAGTAATAAGCAAGAAATAAAAAATACAAAATAGATTTAAAATGTGCTAAAAACAACAAAAAAGAAAATACAAGAATGCATAAATAAGATGAAACAAAAAATGCTGTTTAGGTAGTCAGCTCACTAGGTTTTAGAACAGAGCTTTAAATCTTTCTTTATCTTTTCTGCTTTGTATTTATTTGATCAAAAATACAGTGAAATTGTAAAATATTATTACAATTTAAAATTACTGTTTTCTATTTTAATATATTGTAAAATATATTAAAATAGAAAACAGTAATTTTAAATTGATATATTGTAAAATTCTGATTTGCTGCTCAAGAAACATTTCTCATTATTATCAATGTTGAAAACAGTTGTGCTGCTTCATATTTTTGTGGAAACTGTGATGCATTTTAATAAAGTTCAAAAGAACCATTTGAGCTTTCCTGTAGCTCAAATAGTAGAGCATGGTGCTAGCAACGCCAAGATCATGGGTTCGATTCCCAGGGAAAGCAAGAGCTGATAAAATGTAAAACTGTAACTTGAATGCAATGTAAGTCGCTTTGGATAAAAGCGTCTGCTAAATGCATAAATGTAAAAGAACAGCATTTGTTTGAAATATTTGAATGTAACATTATAAGTGACTCTACTGCCACTTTTGATACTCTAATGCATGTAATATCAGTTTTGAAGTCATTCTTTATCTGTTCTCTGTGTTTGTAGCGGGGAGGGCAGTCACGTCTCCGGACAGAGTAACGGTCGGGATCCTCAGGCTCTGGCCAAAGCGGTGCAGATTCACCACGACACCATGAGGACCATGTACTTTGCCTAAGCAAACCTTTGCCACACACCCCTCGAGCCAGTTCACCGGTTGCTACCGGTCCCACAAAGCCCACAGAACCCAACATGGAGTCTCACACATTGAGTTTCGTTGAATCTGGCTGAACTATGAACTAATTGTGTATTATTGTATGCTACTTTCGCACTCCCACATGTACGTATGTATGCAATACGGAGGGAAGGAACGCAGACGAAGCTGTCGTTTTGTATGCCACCACAAAGCTGCCTCTTAATCTGACGCCAGAGTTCAAACGCCCGAAGTGGAGGAATCGTTGTTACTTCCTTTGCCATTATTTTTATTGTTGTGAAAGTTTCTTTTTAAATGTTTTATTTTTGTGAATGACATGGTACATTAGCACTTAGTTTTAGTCGAAAGGCACCGCGAGCCCAGAAGAAGCGCAGGCAGTGATCGACTGTAGCAGAAGCCGCAGACGCAGGTGTCTCGGATCGATTTTAGACTCGCCGTTAGTTAAGAGAGTGGCTGAATTAGTGTAACGATAGATGGACCACTGAGTGCATCGCTGCATTTGCACTCTCACATCAGCATAACACCGAAACCAGCATTATGCACCAGCCAAACGCCATGCCAACCGGTGAAAAAGGGCCCTCGTTTGTGAAACGTGCAGTTTACTGTACTTGAAAAGGATGATTTTGCTCGCTTTTTTTAACTTCCAGTGCACATAAATCTTCCTGAACTTACAGGAATAGTTCACCCAAAAAGGATGATTTTTAAAATCATTTATTCACTCTTTGTCATTGCAAACCCTAGATTTTTTTTCTCCCATCAAACACAATGAGCTGTTTTCAATGCAGCACTAAATAGATGGTGTTTTATACTGTGAAGCTCCATGTAAGTGTCATAAAACTAGTCCGCATAATTTTGGAAGTCATATTTTAGATTTGTGTAAGAAAAAGACCCAAATTTGAGTTATTCACTTTTTTAAAAAACTTAGCTTTTTGTGTTTTAAATAAGACTGTAAATGAGATTGAGAGTTGCAATGGAGACCAGAATCAGTTAATAATAACTTAATTTTTGGTCTGTTTCTTACACAAATTTATCATGTGAATTCAGAAGACTTGGAATACAGTATTTTTATGGCAGTATAAATTACCATCCACCTTTTGTTGTACAGAAAACGGAATATATATATATATATATTATTTTTTTATTATCATTTATTTTTTTGCATTTTTGGGTGAACTTTTCCTTTAAACTGTTTCTTCCACTGGCCTCTGCACATGAAGCAATACAAGGTCACTGAGAGCAGTCATTAAGAAAGCAGCACGTTATGTTTAAGATGATGGAAGAGAATGAGATGCCGGGAGCTCGAACAATGCAGGAATAGCTGTTTGTATATAGTGAGCCTGTCCTCTCTCCCACACAGGCTCACGAAGGCCGTTGGGTCGCATCACCACACGTCATAGCGGTTCTGCATTGTTTTCAAACGTGCCGTTGGTAACACTGCCACATTCCCTTCCCAACAACAAGCACATTTAACACTTGCCAGTATCATTGCACCTTTTACCCTCGCCTGACGCCCGTCGGTGCAGTGAGCATGTGGGCATGCCGGAAAACGCCTTTTCCGCAGGTTAGGGGAGCATTATGCCATGTAATCATGTCATACGGTGGATGTATGAAATGCATGTTTAAACTGAGTTGGTGTTGTAACTGGAGCCTCTTAGTAATCATATTAAGACTGAGCCCTTACTAACATTTGATGCCATACTTTCTCACCCGTTTGCCTTTAAATGAAAAAGCTGTCATTACGAATCTGGATTTTGTTTTTCTTTTTCACAGCTGCATACAAATAACACTTCATAGGGTGAATAAATAATGACAGAGTTTTCATTTTTTTGGTGAACTTTTACTGCTATAAAAAGTGGCTAAGAGTCTCCACAAGGTGGTGTTGTTGAAAGACTCGCCTCAAAGCACCTAAAACGGTTTGTTGAAATTCAAAGGGATTTTAATGTAACGGTTGACCATGTGCTATTTTAACTCGCGTTTATGAAATGTATACAAGGACATGCCTTTATATATTAGGTTTTACCAAGCCAACGAGGTGATTTTTATTGATGCCCGCTGTACGATATTGATCCGGTCTGTCCTAGATGAAATATTCTGATGCAGTACTTGACTCTCAGAAGTCACAGCACCTCATGGGTGATGAAGAAGATGGAGGTGTGTGGCGGTGTAATTGGAGAGTGAACTTCACCCGACCTCAATGTTTAAGCAATATTAAGCCACTGATAAAGAACAGTCCGTATCATAGCACTTCCCAGTAGATTCAATGAATGAACACATAAGTCATTTTGGCTCTGTATGTAATAGTGAGAGGACTTTGTTCGGGACGATTATTTTTTAAAGAAAATAAAAGTTGTTTTTTATTAAATACTGTGTTGAGTCCTGTTTTCAGATGTGAGGGAGTCTGGAGTTGAAATATACAGTACAACTGTATTTCATTATTTACTTCTTTTTGCAGTGACAGTCTTTTGTGCATCACTGCATGAATCCTGGGCATCATTTGTTATTCATACATCTAACAGAAACCATTTCAAATTGAAAAAGCAAGTTTTTAAATGTTGATAAATGATGACAATGTTTTTCTTTGGCATAACATGCACCGATTAATGCATGCTTCATCAGACCAGGAAAGTGATTGTGGTCAATTTTGATTTCATGTTGACTTTAATCAATGGCATTTTCATGCATGCTTTGTAAAATCACTCTTCATCTATTCTGTTTTATTAAATGGATACCATAATTCATACCGTACCGTAACACCATAATTCATGTTATCAGTATTCATTCTTGCGTATTCTCCATATTGCACTGAATTGAATGTTACAGTTTATTTAAGAATGATTTCACGAAGGATTTTATGAAGATGAATGAGGCCTAATAAGTAAAATCACTCATCTTTTCTGGTTTATTGAATGGGTTAAGATTATAATTCATGTTATTGGTTTTATGAACAGATAGAAATGAAATGATTGAGAGATCCTTTAACGTTTGTATAACCAAGAAAAAATGTTTTTAAAAACATTCTAAACAAAAACTGAGCACAATGTTCAGAGAACATTTAGAAATAATGTTTTTATGACTTAATGGGAACATTAGCAAACGTTCTCAGAAATGTTTTTGTTAGCAGATAGATACCCAGCTAACAAGGGACATTTTAAGAACTTTAGATATCATTTTGGCAAAGTTATCTCAACGTTATGAAGTTATGAACAAACAGTAACATTAATTGAATGTTTATTATTAAAGTTATAGTTAGTCTTTAATAATGTTCTCATACATTGTTCATGGAACTTTTTTCATGAAACATTTTAGTTGAACGTTTGTCTGACATTTTTTTATGTTTTAGAATGTTCAGAGACATTTCAAAAGTAACATTCCCATAATGTTTGCAAAATGATAAAATAGAATGTTCCATTAACATTTGTATAACCAAGAAACGTTTAAAAAACTGGACGTTTAGAACGTTCAGAGAACATTCAGAAATAATGTTTTCATTACTTATTGGCAACGTTATCAAAACGTTCTTAGAGCAACATTTTGTTAGTTGATAGATAGGCTGTTCATAGAACTTTTTTTCCTGAAACATTTTAGTTGAAAGTTTGTTTGACATTTTTTAAATGTTTCAGAATGTTCAGAGACATTTCAAAAGTAAAGTTCCCATAATATTTGCAAAATGATAAAGTGGAATGTTCTTAACGTTTGTAGGCTATAACCAAGAAAGTTAGAACGTTCAGAGAACATAGATAGATAGATGGATGGATGGATGGATCGATGGATAGAATTGAATGGTTTTGCAAAGGAGTTTACGAAGATGAATGAGGCCTAATAAGTTGATGATGATGATGATGAGGCTGCCTCAAACCCCGTCCCTTCCCTCGCGTGCTCGTGCTTCCCCTCGCAGCCAATCAGCGCGCGGCTCTCGCGGCAGGTCCGTGCGTCGCGCTCGCGGAGGGTCAGACGCTCCATATTTAGCTGAAGCGAGTCTCGCAGAGGCTCTGAGTGTCAGAGAAACCCTGCGAGAGAGTTCAACTCCCAACTTATTTCGTGTCACCGCCGGCGTAAAACGAAGGGAGTAACGTTACTCGCCATCGAAAAGCCTCGAGCTCCGAGGACGGAATTCATGGAGGATCGAGGACTTTCGCGGATTTTCCCCTCATAGATGGGAATGTAGCTTAGCTGGTTAGCCTGGCCACTAGCAACAGCAGGCTAGCTGTGAAGAGCGGAGGCGATATAAGTTGACTTTTAACGTCATAACACCTCAACAAACCACCTCGGTCTTTCCAAAGACGCGTTTCTGAAGGCGTCGCCGTCACAGAAACAACGATTCGGGACTGTATTCAGGGGAACTTCTCGTCTGAGCTAGCTGGCTAGCTGGCCGTCTCGTCAGTCTGTCAACCGAACCTGAAAATCCAGACCGGATAGTTCGAGCCACATACGGAGGCACCGAGCCTCCCCCTCTTCTCTGATATACGAGCTTCTGGGACGCTGTGAACCGGGAGGAGACGCTCGCATTGGGTTAACGGAACCGTCGAGTTTCTGAAGTTCGTCTACTGCGAGCCGGGGACGGAACCGGACAGAGACCTCATGAATGGAAATCGGAACTACAGGTGTGTAAATGGTGTTGGGTCTTTTGCGCACATCTGGCTGTTTGCAACGTCATGACGAGGGATTGAATGGATACATATTTGTGACCCTGGACCACAAAAACAGTCATAAGGGTCAATTTTTTTGAAATTGAGATTTATCATCTGAAAGCTGAATAAATAAGCTTTCCATTGATGTATGGTATGTTAAGATAGGACCGTATTTAGCAACTATTTGAAAATCTGGAATCTGAGGGTGCAAAAAAAATCAAAATATTGAGAAAATCGCCTTTAAAATGGTCCAAATGAAGTTCTTAGCAATGCATATTACTAATCAAAAATTAAGTTTTGAGTAGGAAATTTACAAAATATCTTACTGGAACATGATCTTTACTTAATATCCTAATGATTTTTGTGAGATCTAATTATGCTATTTTGTGTCTCTTGTTTTGTCAAAACGATTCACAAATTGGTCTGAATGATTCATTAGTAATTCAGTGTGAATTTCATAGTTTAAAATATGTGAAAACCCATTTACCAGGGGTAGAACAATAATCGGTTTGACCAGTATTTTTACCTTTAACTTAAAACTATTTTTCAGAAATGTATTTGATGTGTTAATTGGATAATAACTTCACCTTTTATAAAATAAGAATTCCTATTTTGTGTTTTAATTGTGATTTTAAATGTTTAGATGTTTTAATTATGTGCTAATGATTATTTAGCCATTATTATCTCAAAAACTTAAGGAATTGATTTTAAGGTAATAAGGTCATGGGACACTAACATAATCCTGTTGGTTGTGAAAAGCCAGGATGAGTCCATTTCTGCTTTTAAGTGTCAAAAGCTTTTCCATTAGAATTCTCATTAGGACTGCTTGACTGTACCATAGTCAAGTGTTTCTGTGAAATACTGAGTTCATGTTTGTACTGTTCTTGGTAAATGTCTTGTAGTGTGGTTTAGATCAGAGCAATTATCTCATTGTGCCTCATCGTGGGCATTTTAAAGGCTGACTGTGAGTCATTTTGTGATGTGATGAAGCACTGGTCAGACATGATGGGGGTGGTTTGCCTCATGTAACCAGCAGTAAGTGGGTTAGAATCAGGTCAGGCGAGTGACCTCTCATAACCTCACTGACATCAAGGTCAGAAATTTCCCATTTTTAAGTGCACTTCCCTAAAGTTGTGTATTCCTTTTTGCTTGTTGCTGTTTTATTGAATGATACTTGTTCTGTGTTGACTGATAAGGTGATATTTCAGGGGTCTGCATTGTCACCTATGGAATACCCCCATCTGAAGGGGCTTTGTGAAGAAAGGCTAGCTTGCGCATTGGATTTTCCCTTAGAACATGTTCAATGTTTCTGTACTATTGCTGAGAAATAAGGCTTTTTCAAGATTGTATAAAATAATGTGCCTTTGGGGTACAGTGGTTGATTGACATGTTTGTTTGTTTGTTTTTGCTCCTGAGTAGTTTTCAACATAATTGGCAGCCTAAAGGGGGCCCTATGAAATCTGATTTATTCTTCCCAAATTATGTTTTTCCATTTTCTGGATTCACTTTAATAGTTAAATTAAATATTATTCATCAAAAAGCATGTCTAATAATTGAAATCATGAAACGTATACAATTTAACAATAATTTATTAAAGTAACAAAATATTAATTTTAGGGCCCTATTAAATTTGTTTTATTTTTTCCCACAAATTCCATTGAATTTTTTTCTCTAAATTCAATCTATTTTTTTATTCTTTTTTTACCATTTGGATTTTTCTGGATTCTGTTGTAATGGTTAAATAAAAATTGTATCACTCAAAAAGCATGTCTAATGAATTGAAATAATAAAAATGATACAATTTATTAAGGTGGTATTTCTTTTTTTTTTTTTTTTTTTTTTTTTTCATTTTGAAATTGTCTGGATTCAATTTTCTTCTGCTTAAAATATTCTGGATTCTGTTTTAATGGTTAATTTAAGTTTATTGATGAAAAAAGCATGTCTAATTAATTAAAATCTTGAAACTTATACAATTTAACAACAATTTATTCAAATTTTAACAACAATTGCATTTTTAGGGCCCTTTGAAATCTAATCTGATTTATTTTAATGTTTGTTTGTTTATCAGTACTTTGCGAAGTACATTCTACTCTACAATAATATATTTCTGCTATAGTTTCATCAAGTTAAACCAAACTTTTATTTCTGACAGTTTAAGACATTTATCCATCCAAAATCTGCCAAATTACATGACATTCCGCGTTATATTATAAATTCCATTTTTATGACTGGATTCTGTGATTCTGACCCTGTGAGTCTGTGCATCTGTGCTGTGGGAACTAAGTGGCCAGTGACCGTGAAGAGACCTAACCTGTGCGGTTTTATTAGGTTTGATGCTAAATATGGCATGGCTCGAGGTGTTTAATAACACCAGATGTTTCCTGTCACCAATCTAAGAAGGGCCCCTGTTGAGGGGAAGCCCCCGTCGTGTCTCATTTCGAGGTAATGCTACAGGTGGGTGGGTACAGGCCAAAATGATGTTGTTTTCCCGCGCAGATTGCATAAACTGTTTTTCGAACTTTTTGATAGCATGAAGTCACATAATGATCAAAGTGCCCAGCTTTTCCCAGTAGTTGTGCTGTTGTGCCACAGCGTGCTGCATTGACTTTTGATTGCCGCTGTTTGTTTGATAACAGTGCCAAAGCAGAGGAAGAGTTACATCCTTTTTCAACAAAAGCCCCTCGATCTCCTCCCATTGCCCATAATCTGATGACATGCTATGTGTGGTTTCTATGGTGAGTGCAGTTTGCCTAAAACAGCATTGTGGATCGCCAATATAGTGAAGGTGTTTTGGGGGGCCCAGTGTGACGGTGAAATAGTTTGGGGGCCGCCAGCGCTGTCTGTCAATGTCAATATATATTTGCTCTTAAATGGCTTAAAAGGGTGATTTTGAGTCATTATTTCAACCAAATTGCAAATGCTTATTTCAGTTATTTAAAAACACAGTATAAAGTCTAGTTAATTTTTCCCTAAATTAAACATCAGTTCAGCTTTTATAATCAGTTAATTACTTTTTGCTTTTTTTTTTTTTTTTTTTATGTATTTATTATAGTTTTGTAAAGCAAGCTGTTCATCTTCAGAGGTTATTGATTAATGATGTTGGTTAATTATCAAAATGTATTTATTAGGGTGATTTTGAACCACAATTTCAACTGAACTTTCATGTAGTCAAGATTGGAAATATTTAATGCAGTTATGTAAAACCTAGTAAAAAAGTCTAGTTAAAAATTAAGCATGTTTTAAACATTTTTCTCCCTAAATGAACATTAGTTAGGCTATTAGTTTTTAAAAGTAATTTATTTCAGAATTGGTTCTTGCATAATCTTTTCACTTTTTACTATTATTCAATGCAGTATTACTCTTGTAAAGCAGGTAATTTTGTTGTTATTGTGTGAAATTAAACATAAATGGAACAATGAAAACCCAAAATGTATTTATTGTTCTGTTTAAAAGAGTGATTTTGATACATAATTTTATCCAAACTTTCACTGTATCCAGTTAGATTGAAAATATTTAATGCTAATGTTATGTAAAATACAGTAAAAAGTCTGAAGTTAAAAACAATTTAAAAAATAATTTTGAACAGTTTTCCCTTAAATTAACACTAGTTATCAGTTTTTAAAAGTAATTTATTCAAAAATTTCACTTTTTGTTATTATTCAGTGCAGTTTTAGTCAAGCTGTTTATCTTCAGAACTGATGAATGATTTTGTTATGTGAAAAAGTATAAATAGAGCAATGAATAACCAAAATGTATTTATTGTTCTGCTTATGCTTTTAAATTTGCTGCATATTATTGTGCCCTTAAAAATAATCTGTCTCTATTCTCTAATCTCTAATTTTTAAGAGACCTATATAGCCAATTAAAAAGCAATCATTGAATGCTCATGATATTGCATTGTTTTATATTGGCCAGCCCTGTTCACCACGTGCACTGCACAGTCACTATGACCCATCATAGCCCAAGAATGTGATCCCTTTCATTTTCACTGCTGAGACACTGCAATGCATTGTGTTCAGCATCACGGGTGGATATGCAGCTTGAAAGTGTGCAGGCTGTAAATTAAGTAGAAAAAGATGGATGAAGAAGAGGTTTTAGGGCCCTCTGGAGTGGGTTGTTGGCCTGGGGAATGTTTTCATGGCAGTTACGTATGGAGGCTTAGCAATCTCTCTGTGTGCATGGGCCCTCTATGGCCTTTAGGGCCTTTTTTTCTTTGAAGGTTAGTTGGGGGAAGGCAAAGAGGCTCTGAGGAGGGAGTTTATACCGTAAGAGGAGAGAAAGGGACGAAGCTTGACCTAGGCTAGACCTCTGAGTCTCCTATCTGGTTCAAATGACTTTTCAGATGCCTTTGCTTAATTGCTTCTTTTCTGCTTGATAATTTGTCTGTTTCTCGCTGTGCTTGTAGCAAATTAAGCCTGTTAACTACACAGGGCGCCTTTCACCTCGCTGTGGTGGAATCTCAACTCAGAATGGATCTTATTCATCAGAAGCACTCTTGGTGTGGTCAGGGTTCAGGCTGTTTTCCTCTGCCATGTACCTTGGTAAATATTGGCCAGCGTCTGTCCCTGCAGAACCCCAACACCCCTGCTTTGCCAGCGTCCACGGTGTCCTTATCATAGCTGCTGATTCTATTGAGTTGGTTATTTTAAGTGAATCAAAAACCATTTTAAAGTAGTTGGAGCGGTTACTGAATTAATTTGACTGTCTTACTAAACTGCAGGTTATTGCTTTCATCATGTTTGTTTTTAAAATGATTTGCTGTTACTGCTTTATTACTTAATGCTCAGTGTTTTTTTTGTTTTGTATTTTTTAAACTGGTGGTTTGTATCACAATGTTTTTATGAAATCTGTTTTATTTCCTCCCAAATTCTGTTTTCCACATTAAATTAAATTAAATTTGGAATTTAATTATTTTTAATAATCAAAAAACACACAATCTATTGAAGCTTGTTTGAATGGTTAAAAATGTTCACTTTTTATCTCAATTCTTTTTTTTTCTTGCAGTTCTAAGTTTATATGTCTTTTCTAGAATTGTGAGATATGAACTCAGAATCTGACTTACTTTCTTGCAATTGTGAGTTTATATCTTTATATCTTCTATCTTTTTTAAATTCTGTCTTTTTATTCCTCCTAAAAATGGTTAATATCTCAAATCAAATCACTTTTATTGTCACATCACAGCACATGTGCTTGATGAGTGAAATTCTTGAGAGCGTGCTTGAGACAGTGCAGAAACAATTAACATATAGACAGTATCATTACATACTTACTGTCTATATATCTGTCTATATATCCATATATCTATTTATATGAGAAGAATAAAAAAAAGCAGAATTGTGAGATAAAAAGTTGCAATTTACCTTTTTACCATCATTCTAGTCGGTAGAATTTATAAAGCTTCAATAACTTTAAAATTCTAACAATAATATTTGGGTTTATGAAATCATTTTCCCCCTGAAATTCTGTTGTTTCTGAATTCCGTATTTTATGATTTAATTAAAATTTATCATAAAAAATGGTGCTAGAATTCAAACGAATTTATAGAACTTTGCCAGTTTAATCTATATTTTGTAATAATGAAATGAAAATAACAATTTCTAAACAACAAAACGGATCCTTTTTTATTATTCCAAGATTTGCCAAATTCTGTACCATTTCACTGTAAAATCCATTTTTTATGATAGGACTCTGTCTGCATTTTCTACCTCACAGAAACCATAGGTCCATATGAATGTGTAGTTAAAGATGCACATTTTGAGTAATCTGAGGTATTTTATACAACCGATTGAAATATATAACACATTTAACTTGGTGTTTTTATGCCACCTATAAGAGACAGTGAAAGTCTTTTTGAATTGGAGGGATTGTATTCCATTTATTTCTGATTTGTTGTATCTGTTTGTTGAAATCTTAAATGAGCTCATTATTTGGCAATGCAGTAAGCATAGCATTTTTTCCAACTGTACTAAAATAATCTTCCATCTTAAAAAGAGAGATCAGAATCTGAATGAACTATAATTGTTTCTAGAACTAGAATTGGTTAAAATGTTGATTGAAAACAATCATATAAATCAACATTTAAGCCTTTTCAGAGCAGATAATGAGAATAATATTTCATATTTTTTAGTTATAGTGCCCAGGCCTACAGCTGTGCAGTTCAGACAGAAAACTGGCCTCTGCTTTCGCTCTTATCTCCATGTCCTAATCTCCGGATTACTGTATCTTTCAAAGGTTACATCTTTACCTTAGCAGGAGCTGTTTGATGGCTGCAGCCTGAGTTACTGTGTCGGCCGGTTTGCCAACTGTACACACGCATGGACACACACGCTCCAACTTCCCATGCTGTTCTGTCACTCAGTGTGTCTGAACCCGGTGCCGTGACTGACGCCATTGTGTCGTATCGCCGAGCTCTCGGCCTGTTCCCACAACCCAAGCCTCTGTGGATTAGACTCACAACAGCTGTATTGTGTGTGTGTGTGTGTGTGTGTGTGTGTGTGTGTTTGCTGTAGTGTGCTAGAGAGGTAGGGAGCTCAGAATACAGTACTGCGTTTATCGCTGGATGTCTGCAAACTGACCAGATTGACTGGTCAGCAGTTAGTGTAGTTAGTTGTGAATTTCTCCTGGCAACCTTTTCAACGTGTTTTTTTTTTTTTTTTTTTTTTTTTTATCAAAGCAAAACAGTTCAAATTTCTCATGCTTAGGGTTTGTGTTGTTTTAGTATTATTTTTATAGTTTCTTAAGATATTTCTATAATGCTTTCATTTCAGTTTTACTTGACTTTTCAGTTTAATTTTAGCACTAAAGTTAGTTTAGTTCAGTGAGTTATAGGGAGCATTTCAATTTTCATTTGTTTTTTAAATATATTTTCAGATTTGTATTTAATTTGATTTTTAATAATTTTATGTGCTGTTGTAATTTTTTCAGTGTTCATTTATTTTCATTTCACCTCTACTTTTATAATAAATTCTTTTTAATATCTTCAGTTTTCATTTTAATGTGTTTACGTTTTAGTCATTTTATTATGTGGTTTTGTATTGTATAACTATATAACCATATAACTCTTTATTTTAGCTTTTAGTAATTTTAGTACTTCAAACTTACTTCAGTTTTTAATTTTTTTTAAAAATATTTTTAATATTTTCGGTTTTCATTTTAGTTTTAGTAATTTAGTTTAGACTTTTTGTAGTTTTTAAAATATTTCTATATAGCATTATTTTATTGTAATTTAATTTATATTTAATATATTTATTTATATTTATTTACTTTTTGAGGCTTATATGAATAACCAATGTTTTAACACAGTGATCAGCCAATATCAGTCCAATTGTTAATATTTATTTTTAATATTAATATCTATTTAATATAATATAATATTTAATATTAATATTTATTTTTAAATGAGCCTTGAATAAAAGCTAGAGATTTAGTAGTAGCGTCATTGAATATTTGTGCAGAAAACACTGTCAGTTTATTTAAAAAAAAAATGTTTTGGATTCGACTGATGTTGAATTTTAGCCCTGAGCTCACAGCTGATTCATCTGGTTATTTGTTGTAGAGAGGACGTGCTTCCAGCTTCCAGCGCCGCCGGTCGTTTCTAGTGTAGACGCGGTGTTACTGTGCAAACAGCCAGCCGCTGCTGTTGCTGTAGGAGCTTGCAGGTTTCAGCACAGTATGAATGAGCTCTTGCATTAATGATTCAGAGGAACCGCCTGCACCAGAGCAGCTCAGCTGAATGATGAATTGCTCTTAATCACACTCACCTTTTAGGGATATTAATATATTTTCGTTTATTTCTTGGTTTATCATTGTCCTCCTAAAATTACAGGCTGCATCTGATGCCATAATGACTGTCTCCATGGTCCCCACGTGCTCGCGTCTTGCCCGCTTTAGTCCCTGTTTATGGGTCACCTGAGGACAGCGATGCTTTTGGCAGCAGTAAGGAGCAGAGATTGGAGTAATCTAATCGCTCCATGGCCCACCTCTCCCAGGCAGCTTTCTCCACACTTATGATGTTGTGGGCTTTTTTATTTTTATATCAGGTGTTTTTGTCTTCTTTGTAGGCATGCATATATAATTAAATAAATCAAGCATGTATATAGTTTTGGGTTCGTAAAACACGAGAGCAGTGATATGGGGAGAGACCCGTCCTGCCAGTTTTGAGAATGTTTTTTCAAAGTTGAACTTACAATAATTTTAAATGGCTTTCTGACTCTCTTTTGCGAGACGCGAGTGCAACGCTGATAGATGTCCCTCTAGAAAATGCGTAAAATATGCGTTCTGTGTGAACGGCTTGACAGTTTTGACATAAACAACATCATCTCCGCGTTGATGTTCTATTTTTCCACAGTATTTTGAAAAGTACAACGTATCCAGTGGGTTCAACTGGATGGGCTAAAAAAAAGCATTAAAATGCAATGACACCTACCTACATCTTCATCGCATCTTGTGCACCACTGATAAGGCAGCCTGACGGACACATAAAATTCGAATGCAACGTTTTGCATTGATGTGTTTTCATTCGATTTTTTTTTTTTTTTTTTTTTTTTTTTTTGACAGCCCTAGTGACCTCTAACCATGACTAGTGATATGTAGGCAAATACGTAGGTTAGGCTGATATTGTGTTATTGGAGATCTGTGTATGTATCAAGTGTTCAAGTAAACATGCAGAATTATAAATAAAAACAAATGTAACATTAAAAATGTTTAACATTTTGTACATTTTTGTACAAGTTAAATGCATCAATCAGGTGCACTTTCAGAGAAAATGCAAGAGCTTCAACCCCATTTCAGTGACCAAGCCAAACAATATGAATGCAATAATAATAATAATAGTAAAAATAGTAAAAATAAATAAATAATTATTCAAATTGTTGGTCTTATTATTAACAAATTGATGACGATGATGATTATTAATTTAAAAAATCTGTGTTGCTAATTATATTTAACAATTATTAGAATTAATGTAATATTAATATTAAAATTAATTTATATAATTATGAAATATTCATTTATTTTACAGCACAAGTGTATATTATTATTATTGTTGTTAACATGAAGAAATATTACTACTATAATACCCTTGCACTGTAAAATTAAAAATGATAATTTTATAATCATATAAATTATTTTCTAATATAAATATTGTATTAAATATTGATCTTTTGTTATTATGAAAAGTGTAAAATATTTTGGATTTATTATTATCAAGTTAATAGTTCATAAGAAACATTGATTTCTTGAGTCGGTTCTACTTATACTAGACTGGTGTTTTTCGTATCAGAATGCTGGTGCGTTTGACGTCCAGTGTGCACAAAAGCTGATATGAGTGACGATTTCTTACGACAGGCCTGTTCTGATCTCTGTGCATTTCATTCTTGCTTTCTCTCCCTCCTTTATCTGCGCGGCCTTGGCGCTTGGCTACGTTTCCCTCTCAACAGAGATGACGCTGTAGTGAGTGAGCGAGCGCGCGCTGCACGTATGCTCACGAGTGGGCAGCGGTGGGAATGTAAGCTCTGCCCTGAGACCAGAGTCAAGGAAGTGTGGCGTAATGACTCATTCGTAGAGTACAGTGTGTGGTTGCATGTGTGGAGGATGAAAAGCGGCGTCCTCTGGCCTCGCTGCCTCCTCTTCCACCCCCTCCGAGCGTGGCTCACAAATTTCCCAAGATCCCCGTCACTCCCTCAAGCCTGGGTCTGAATCCAAATGTGTCCGGCAGAGCATGCGCAGACATCCGCGGGTCTGCGTTCGGCGTAAAATCCAATCGTTATCGGTCTGCGCGAGGCAGGGAAATTTCCATGACAAAGACGCAGTTGTCTGGGGTTTCAGACCCCCCTGTTCGTCTGGCTGCGTGTGAAAGGCTGGGGTCTCTCAGACTGGCCTGTGTCTGCTGTAAGAGGCCCACCAGGTAAAAAAAGAGATTCAACTTCATGACAGAGCAGCCATGCAACAGCGAGCTCTCACTTTTGCAGCTGACTTGCTTCCGGAAGTATTTTTCCTATTCGTTTTTTATGGGCACTCGTACAAACCAGGTCTGAGATGAATCACTTTTGATTCAAAGCTAAAAAAGTACATGTTTATGTACTTTATCTTTTATAGCCTAAATCAAAGCATTTTCAGTTATTTATGTTTTAGTATTTAGAATGATACAAAGCAACTTACAAAAAAGGAACAAAGCAATTTATCAAAGAACCAACAATAGTTGTAATTAGAGCTGCAACAACTAATCGATAAAATCGATTATTATCGATTATGAAAATCATCGACAACGATTCTCATTATCGATTAGTTGGGTCTGCCCACAGTGCACGTCCAACTTCAGCCGGTTGCGTCAAATTACAGCACTATTCAGTTCTATGGACAAAATGCATCTAAAATAGTGGAGGAAACAGAATGAGATGCTGCGGGAGATGTACATGATCCAAGCTGCCCAAAACATGATAATTCTTTATTTTACGCTTTAAGTTAATGCATTAGCGTAATGGCTTGCCCTGTCAGGCGCTTTGACAGATGCGTGTGCATCCTCAGCGCAAAAACGTCCAGTTTACGGTCATATCCTTATCTTTAAATGTCACAAATTCACGCAAGCATTTCCATTTTTGCATAAAGGTCCGTCCTGACAGGCTGTGTTAAGTTTAAAATACCGAATGAGCGCCGGCGCGGCGGAAGGCTGATTTATACTCGACACGTTCGCTTGGGTGCGCGCGCCAAATATGACGTCATTGCGGTGATGGCAGAAGTTTGCTTTTGGTGCACGCAATGTCTTTTCGCGTGGCGGTGTGCATGACATTTTTCACACTTTCCGTGCAGCTCCGCTTCCGAAGATGAACGAGTTTGTGTGAAACAGAAGCAGTTTTCAAACTCCATCAGGTGCAACTTTTAACGCTTTGAGGGAAAACAATGCAGAGTTTGTTTTTGTTTTTTGTTTTTTTGCATAGTTTGTCCGAGGCTTTTTAATTGAAGTACGTTTTATTTTTATTGTATAAAAATAGAAATAGAATTCATTTAGATACTATTAATACACTATTTGCTTAAAGTTGTCTTGTGTTTGATGCGAAATAAACACAATCTTAAGATTATTTTAATCAGTTTGTACATAAAGAAATGATTAATTCATCAACTCATTCATCACGCGAGAAATCTTGTACCGGTGTCATGAGAAATCGAGTCCCCCCCTCCAAATCGGGTCCGTTTAGGACCACAAGCGATCCCACTGGCTCAAATTACTTTTAATAGGTACTCTCTTTAGTGCCTGAATACAATTCCTACAAAATCATGTAATGATAAATGCTGTTTAAACTATGTTATAATGATAATTAATGTCTGTATTCGTTAGCTTATGTACTAGCATAGCATACAGATACCTGATTGGCTGCATAGCTTATTTTATACAGGAATTTGCACTTATCCTACATGCGTTCACAATTATTTTTTAAATTGTTATAAATTAATTGTTAAATGTCAAATGTTTTATTTTATAAATAAAACTAATTAATGATTTTCATTTTTTTCACTCTCACCGATGGTTTTAGAGGACAATTACTCCTCGTCGCCCCCTGTCGTTTCAAAGAGTAGTACAACGGCGAACGCGACAAGTATAAAAGCCTCGTCCGTTTGGGAAGGTGCGTGCGCAGTCAGCGGAGGCTCGCGAAGCAGAGCCAGGCGAAAGTATAAATCCCGCTTCAGACAGACGGAACACAGAGAGGGAGACAATTATGCAATTAATATCTGTTGTTGAAAGTTAATTTAAGGTTTAAAAGTCAACATTAGGGCTGGGCAAAAAAAAGATTTTTCGTTTAATCGTTTTTTTTAATGACGTCGATTCGATATCGATTCTCAAAAGCCGCGAATCGATCTTTTCTGGTATTAATTTCAGCAGGCATTTAAAACAAGATCTGATTAATGTGATTCTTATCATTAGTCTTCTCCACTAGATGTCACCCTTATTTACCTTTCGTGATGTTACAACAGAAAGCCTGTCATTCATTCAGTGCTTATCATGGCAGAGATACTGTTGATGAGAACCAAGAACAACAAAGCCATATGCGTGATTCGTAATGCTCAGGTGAAATGCTATAGTAATACTATAAATCTGTGGAAGCATTTGATATCACGCATAAGGCGCCATGATTTCCGCAATGAATGAATGAATGGCGGATGGCGCGACGCACTGTTTGTTTACTACACACTTACTAATGCGCGGACAACGCTCGCGGTGTTTTCATCTTCTGCCGTCTCACTATATGATGATATTAACAAACTGCTGCTCTGAGAGTCATTTCATTAGCATTTTACAGTTTAATTTGAGAAAACTACCGTCATATCACATGATGCACAGCAGCTGCAAGTTCCTCATGGCAACCCGTCAAAATAAAAGTTTAGTTTAACGTTAAGAGCAGTCTTAAGACTCAATGCTACTACTACTAATAAATATGAATAAATCTTTATTTTTAAAGGAATAATCACATTTGTTTTCTTTTTAATTTTAACAGTAAACCTCTGTTGTGCAGCACTTTGTTTGCCAAAAAATAAAAGGGTTTAATTTTCATTTGATTAGGATAAATTAAATGAATGTTTTATGCCTTCATCTGATTACCAGAAAAAATAAGAAAATTTTATAGGGCCCTATTATTGTTTAAGAAAGGACCCTATACAACAAAAGAATAGGTTTAAAATACAGGCCTGTGGTTCTTAACTTCTTTTTATTAATTCACCATTTGTAAACTGATGTTTACTGTTAATTTTTTTAGAAATATCAATAGTTTTTCTATTAAAACTATATTCACTGAATGTAATCAAAACATCGAGAATCGAATCGAATCGAGAGCTTGCAAATCGAAATCGAATCGAATCGGGACATCTGAATCGATACCCAGCCCTAGTCAACATGCAGTGCGAGTATTTTGTGAGAGTAGGAACTTTAAAGGGATAACAGCATGTAATTCTGAATATAAATATCAGATGCTTCATAGCCGCCTTATTAAAGAATAAAGAAATGACAGTAAGATGTGACTGTGATCAAAGTGAACGTGTTAAAAACCTTACACCTTTTTCGATTAATCGAAAGAATAATCGACCAACTAATTGATTATCAAAATAATCGTTAGTTGCAGCCCTAGTTGTAAAACACAATTCAGGTTTAGTAGACAATTATGAAATTTAATCATAAGCAAAGGTGCAATATAAACCTTCAGTATATGATTTTAATTGATTGCAAATAATACATATACAATTGTATATTAAAAGCGTTTGACTTTTCAAATCAAGTGTTTTTGGAATACATCAGTTTTAGTTAGTTATTAATTATTGTGTTGGCATATTGAACTTTGGGGTAAGATTTAAAACAAAAATTGAAAGATTTATTTGATTTAAAAAAATACAATAAAAATAGTTATATTTTTAAATATTACTACAATTTAAAATAATTTAGCATTTGAATATTATTATTATTATATATACATATACATACACATACATATAAATAAATAAAATTATATATAATTTATTCTGGTTGTAATTTATGATTATTTGTAATTTAATTTATGATCCTTGAGAAATCATTTTAAAATGCTGATTTGCTGCTTAAGAAACATTTCTTCTTAACAATGTTAAAGCAGTTGTAACCTTTTATAGATTTTTATTATTGTTTTAAAATATATTTAACTTGCACTCAGTCTTCCTCTTATTCTTTTTAACATTTTAAATCCATTTTTATTCTTATTCTTTATTCTTTAAGTAATTTTTTTTTAAGTAAATAGAATTACTGCTTCATATTTTTGTGGAAACCATGATACCTTTTTCAGGATTCTTTCTTATGAATAAACAGTTCAAAAGAACAGCAATTATTTGAAATTATTTTTTTAACATTATAAATGTCTTTACTGTCACTTTTGATCAATGTAATATGTCCTTGCTGAATAAACATTCATTTCTAAAAAAAAAAAAAAAAACAGTTCTGTATAATATATATTTAGTTTTGATGAAAATAAAAATGACAGATCACATAAAGCCAGATGAATAATGATTATTTTGTAGCGCAGCCTCTTCACGTTAGGTTTGTCTTGAAGGGTTTATATGTTTTTGCTAAAAATCAATTTCTCTATTAGGTTTTAACTCCTGGAAGCCGGCGGTTGCGCTCTATTAAACACAGCAGCTAATGCTTCAGTCTCACCCTCACCAGGTTCTCTGAATGATTCTTGTTTCTCTAGCTTTTTTTAACCGTGACTCTGCTCTCTTCGGCTTTGAAGACTGGCCTCTTCAGCAGCGGTTATGAGTCAAACGGGATGAATCACTCTCAGCCTGACATTCGTTTAGCTCAGACAGGTCTCTGGCCGTTTGCTGGGTAACGCTGGACTGAACCTTCAGTAAACTTCTGCCATCTCGTTACGAGAATCTTGTTAGACGGTGCTGCAGAAGCCAGACAGCTTGTGTTTTGACACATTGGGTTGTCATCTTAAAGGCGCAGCATTTAATTTCTGCTAGTATCAAATGCAATTGCAAAATTAATGATGGTTTACCAAAAACTGCCATTGTTTGGACAAAAAGGTGGTTCTGCTCCAAACTTACACCAGTGGTTGAGCCAGAGCATGTCAGACCGTTTAAGCAAACGCAGTGCAAATAGATGATTATTATAACTTTGAATTTTGAGTTTTTATTACTGTTTTTATTTTTTTTTCATTCCCTCTTACTCTTTTTAAATTTTTTTGCTTACTTTTTGTTGTTTTTATTTTGTAGCCTTTATTACTCTCATTATTATTTTTTTATGTTTTTAATTTCATAATATTCTGTGTATATAAAACAAAGTTTTCTTTTGAAGTTTTCTATATATATTTTTCTCAATTGTAAATGTTTATATTAATTTATATATGAATAATTTTTCTATCGGTTAATGACAATCTTTTCTATCTATCCATCTATTAGGGGTGGAATGGTTCAACTTACTCACGGTTCGGTTTGTTTCACGGTTTTAAAGTCACGGTTTCGGTACGGTTTGGTATGTGCTATGTTTAGGGAAAAAAACTATACTGTCAAATTAAATAAAGAAAATAAGAATAAGCTATCTAACTACAAGCAACAGCACAAATAAACAGAGTAAAGATACAAATAAAATTAGTGATTTTTAGTTTTTTTTTTTAGGTAGGTCTAACATTAGTTTTTAGGGACAGAAATTGAATAAAGTAATCAAATGTAAAATAGCATTGCATATTTTACTGTATAAATTAAAGATCAATCTTTATTAAAGTTACAAAAGCGATTCAATCAAGAGCAGTAAGTGATTTCCTTGTTGCTGTATGATTAATATTAAGAAAGTGCTGTCACTTTAAGAGAATGCACTGATACTGTACGTTCAGACAGCTATGTCTGCTAGGATACTTACCAAGACGGGCATTTTGACATAATTTTTGTGTGAACCTAGTTTGTTTTACGTGTTGTATAACGCACCATATTACAGATGCGTTGTCAGACTTAAGTTGAACCGCTGTCCTAGTGCATACCGAACCATGTGTGGAGAACTCTACTCTACTCAACTCTAGCATTGCACCCTACTATCTATCTATCTAATACGAATCGTCATTATTCTCTTGCTTTACAATATATTATGTTTATGTTCTGGAATTTTGAGAATATAGTTGGAAATGCATTCTAACTAAAGGAATAATTCACCCAGAAATGAAAATTTGCTGAAAATTTACTTGCCCATAGGCCATCCAAGATGTAGATGAGTTTCTTTCTTCATCTGAACAGATTTGGAGAAATTTAGCATTACGTCATAAAGAAATATTTTGGGTTATGGACTATATTTTGGCCAGAAGTGATGGTTTAAAATTAGATCTTGATGGATTTGTTTCTTGCAAACATACAGCGTTTGGCTTCAAAAGACATTAACTGATGGACTGGAGTAGTGTGGATTATTGTGATGTTTTTATCAGCTGTTTGGACTCATTCTGACGGCACCCATTCACTGCAGAGGATCCATTGCTGAGCAAGAGATCGAATGCTACATTTCATGCCATGACCGATGATATATGCATGATATATGTCTGTTTTATCAAGGCATTGATTTAGTATTGAAATCCCAGGCCAATCTAGCCTCTGCCCATTACTGAATGTGAGAGATGAGACATGTCCACAAAAACAGAAGCATGTGTGGCCAGATGTAACTGTGTGGGACGTGAGGTTCACTTTAATACAACTCTTGTACATGGACTGAAGTGACTCATGGTTAAGAAATCCAATTTTTGAGGGTGGCAACATTTGATTCATTGAGCATCACCATCACTTCTGTTTATTGTGTTTTCTTTCCCCGTCCTCCTCCACAAAGTTGCTGAACTCTAATGTTTTTCTTCTCACAAGGCCCACTAGTGGAAGTTGTCTGCGATGAATCTGCTTGTGTGCCCTGGGCGTCTCACAGTCAGGGAATCATTAACTGCAATCACTGTCAAACTCAGTCATGAAGTTGGTATTAAATTTTCAGCATCTCTCTGTAGGCACCAGCCGTCTGTTCAGAGCAATGGCTTTGTCTTTGCCACATGCACACAGCCTCTTCAGACCTCATCTCTTTACCGTTTTCTGCTGAATCTCAGAACTGACCAACTGGCACTGACTTGAGAACTGACACTGACTTTTTTACAGGTCTTATTCATTGTTTTGAGAAGTTACTTTAAAATTAAATGTAATTTCAGAATTCAGATTTTTTTTTTGCCATTTTATGCCATAGTTTTGAAAATATATTGCTATATTTGAAAATGGTTTTATATTTTTTTATTTATATTAATTTAAAATAATAATTGTATTTTTTATAAATTATTATTATTATTATTATTGTAATGAAAAGTGCTCATCAACAAAAGAGAATCTAATTAAGTTAAACAGTCATTTTTTATTTTACAGTGAAATATTACAATAGTGATATTTCTTATTTTGTCTTTGTTTTAAGATTTATGTTTTTGTTTAGTAGTAGTAGTGATGATAGTAAATAATAAAAACAACAACTTATTATTATTTTATAATCATATTGATATGTAATAAAATTTTGGATAAATTGTGCAGCCTTTCAATAACAGCAAACCTGACATTTTTTTTATTGCAATTTAAATCACAATCAATTTTACAAGAAAAATCACAATCACTTTCAAACCTAGTCAGTTATTACTTAAATAATTATAATGATTATTATTATTAATTTATTACATAATTTATTTATATAATTTTATATAATAATACTAATAGTAATTATTATTATTATTATTAAAATTATTAATATTATTAAATTATTACATTTATTTTTCTTTAAATATGTAAGAAATACAATTATTTTCATATTTAAATATCTAATATAAAAAATAGCATTAGTCAATTCACACACATTGATATTTATAAATAAAAGGCAGGTTGAAGTAGCAGTGCAACAAAAATAGAAACGGGATGTCTGTCAGCTGAATGTGTGTTGCATCAGGCACTCAAAGTGTTGACACATTCATTCATTATGTAGTGGGAGTGATTTTTGCACTGTTGTTGTTGTTTTGAACCTCGCCTTGCCAGTGATGTTACTGTTTGGTGCAAATGCAAGAGTATGTAACATTTTGTTACTCTGTCCCTCTCAGGAGACGTTGGGGCCCAGGCCCTGTTCTCCGTGCCACGGAGGCCTGGCTATGGCACCGTGGGGAAACCCATCAAGCTGCTGGCCAACTGCTTCCAGGTGGAGATCCCCAAGATGGACGTCTACCTGTATGAGGTGGACATCAAGCCTGAGAAGTGTCCACGCCGCGTGAACAGGTAGGCTGTGTGGGAGAATTGCTCAAAGCTGATGACCGACTTCTTTAGACTCCTCCTGATGAGCACTGTCTCTGCAGGGAGGTTGTGGACTCCATGGTGCAGCACTTTAAAGTCACCATCTTTGGGGATCGAAGGCCAGTTTATGATGGGAAGAGAAGCCTCTACACCGCCAACCCACTGCCTGTGGCGCCTGCGGGGGTAAGCGAACTCAAACATAGTGAGATGCCTACCTAGGATACATTGTACAGTGTTTCCTCTAGGATTTTTTCCAGCTGTGGTGGCAGGACTATTTCCCATGGACCACGCCCCCTCCCCACCCAAAAATCACATGCACTCAGAATTGAATCGAACGAATAAATTAATGACAATCAATAGCACAAACAAAACAATAACCAGATACAAATTAAATTAACAGTAGGCCTACTTTATTTTTTTTCAGTAAGGTCTAACTAAAATATATGGGTACTGAATTACTACAGAAACTGAATAATCTATTCAACTCTAAAATAACACTGGATAGTAAATAGACAGTAATACAGACAGCAGCAAGTTTATTTAGGCTGCTGTCTTTTAAGACCTCATGCTCATGATCTAATATACTGTTACACAGGGCTCTACACTTACTTTTCTTTTTAGGAGCGCTTGTCCTCCTAATTTAAAAAAATTTAGGAGCACCTTCTGATCAGTAATCAAAAACTCTGGTCAAAAATTAGCCTTCCTAATACATGGTGATATTTGACTCCTTAAAGTGATTTACAGGGGCATTTTCTTTTTACTTTTGTAATGGCATTTTCCTAATTTTGTTCAAAATATGTAATCTGTCAAATTCAAACATTTATATTTATAAGCTTTTTAAAATTTCTAATTAAAACAATATAATAAGAAGTAGACTAAGACAAATAAGTTAGCAATCATATGAAATTGGTATTAATAAAAAAATATTTGTACTACAGAGGTTGCACAGAAGAACACAAAAGTGGCTTGTAGGTACATTTTCAGACGTTTAATGAGGCTCAGAGGTGGCATGAGTGCAATTAAATTCATGTTGAGATTAATGTTTTATATATATCAAATTTCAAATATAGAAATATTAAATGATTTAAATAACTGAAATTATACGTTAAAATTGTAACTAAAACCACCAGCAGGTGGCAGTAAGTCACTGATTTTATCCCTGAATCATTCATTCAATTGATTCGTTTGAACGGCTGATTCATTCTGGAATGAAGCGAGTGACTGTCTTTATGAATGGGTAATCATGAATCACTGACTCACTAGATTCATTTAAACACGCAGTTCATTCATGAATGAAACACCGCTGTGTTTGCTTAGAGATGCGCAGCTGCTGAGCCGTTACTTTATTTGGAACTATTTTCCTTGATGAAATGGCACAAAATTTGGCAGTAGTCAGACAACGTAAGTCACTTTATATTAACTTCTTGTTTATTGAACTGTTGTATTAAATCAATATCACATTTGCAAACTCCCTTAATAATCTATAAAAGCTGTCACTCTCCTTAGTTTATCGCGATCTGTGGGTGCACAGAAAATGGTCTATAAGAGAGCACGCGAGTGAGTTCTCTTTCACTTTAAATAAGCAAGACTCAAAAACACATGCAAATGATACATTCCGTCATCTGTCATAGCCTTATAAGCACGGAACCTGCGGGAATGAGAATAATTATTTTTAATACCCGTGCCGAAATTCAAGTTCTGCTCTCTGCTGTGAATGATGCGAGCGGCGTCACTATGTCACCGCCGAGAAGCTGCAGCTGTGGCGGGGATGATTTTTGGTGTGGCGGCCCGCCACGGCTGAATGAATGTAGCGGAAACACTGATTGTAGGTGCACAAATTGTTATCCAGTGACACATTCTGTAGAAAGTTTGCACAATAAAACACCATGATATTCACAAAATTCCTCAATTGCATGTTGTCACCGAAATTGCATATAGATTAGTTCAAATTATTGATATTTCCTGTAGACGTAACCATTACTGTATGTATGTATATAAATAATTATATATATTTATTTATATATTTATTTTTGTTGAAATGATTGAAATTTGTAGTTTCCTTGGATGAGATTTAGCATTATTAATATACTGCTATAGTGTTTTTTTTTTTGTTTTGATTTTTTTGGATTAGATTTTGTTTTTATATCATTATGGTTTCCATTTTAATGTTTTGGAAATTTTGTGTTTTGTTGTCACTTTTATAAAATTGTATTACTTTTTTAATGTCTGTAGTTTTGATTAAGTTTTAGTTTATTTTTAGTTGTTAGATATTGAACTAAAGTTAAACTAAATGAAAATGAGAAATGTCTTGCTAAAATTTTTGTCAGTTAATTTTAATCAATTAATGAATCAATGAAAACTTTTTTATATAATTTTAGTTTTAGTTAAAGGAACACGCCACTATTTTTGAAAATAGGCTCATTTTTCAACTCCCCTAGAGTTAAACAGTTGAGTTTTACCGTTTTCGAGTCCATTCAGCCGATCTCCGGGTCTGGCGGTAGCACTTTTAGCGTAGATTAGCATAGATCATTGAATCTGATTAGACCGTTAGCATCTCACTCAAAAATGACCAAAGAGTTTCGATTTTTTTTTTTTTTTTTTTTTTTTTCGCAGCAGGCGCAATGATATTACGCAGCGCCTGAAAGTAGTCCCCAGCTAGGTAACTTCCATCTTCAGTGTATTCCGGTTTAAATAGATACGGTTCAGGATCTGCACCAAAGTAAATATCTTCTGAATCGTCTCTCACAAATGTCTCCATGGTTGCAAGGCACGCTCTCTGTGCAAACAGGTGGTCACGTTGGTTATGTTGACGGAAGTTAGCCTATTTTCAGGCGCTGCGTAATATCATTGCGCCTGCTGCAGCAAAGTTCCTTGATTATTACGCCGGAATGAGAGTATAGTTCCTAGCCATAACGGCCTAGAAAATCGCAACTTTTCATTTTCCGTCAGTCTTAGTACACGATGTAACTACAGAAGAGTCAAGTTTTAAATAGGAAAAGTATTGAAACTCTTTGGTCATTTTTGAGCGAGATGCTAACGGTCTAATCAGATTCAATGATCTATGCTAAGCTATGCTAAAAGTGCTACCGCCAGACCCGGAGATCGGCTGAATGGATTCAAAAACAGTAAAACTCAACTGTTTAACTCTTGGGGAGTTGGAAAATGAGCCTATTTTCAAAAATAGTGGCATGTTCCTTTAATGATAACACCGCCTTGCTGAATATTTGCTGAATGAAGTCCAATACTTGCTCTTATTTTGTTCTAATTTTGTGGTGCTTATTCCAAAAATAGTCTGTTTTGCTTGAGCATGTCACACTTTCTCCCAAAATATGGTGCATGTCATTGTATTTTTGCTTTCAATGACCATTTGTGAAGTGTAGAAGTCTTGTGAATGATTCTGAAGACATTATTCTATGCCAAATCCTGATTTTCACCTTTTTTTTTTTTCCACTCCTTTGCTGAAACTTTTGATTTGACTGCTTTGATATTCTAAAAAGGGTATTAAAACTGATACATATATATAATATATAATTGAACTCTGCATCATCAAATTAGGTAATATCAGGCCTGTTTTGCAAATTAGCATGGTGTATTGTTGCACTACTCCTTGTTGTGTGTCCACAGGTGGATCTGGATGTTACGCTGCCAGGGGAGGGGGGTAAAGACCGACCCTTTAAAGTCAGTATTAAATTCGTGTCCCTGGTGAGCTGGCACCTGTTGCACGAGGTACTAACCGGTCGCAGTATGCCAGAGCCGCTGGAGCTGGACAAGCCAATCAGCACCAACCCAGTTCACGCTGTGGACGTGGTGCTACGCCATCTACCCTCCATGAAGTGAGTCTCAGATAAACATCAGCTGGTGACCCTGACTCTCCTGCATTTATAACTCAGATAATATATTTTTATAGTTATACAGGGACCCCTAACTTTTGTTTTTGTTTGCTGGTTTTTATTGTATTTGTTACACTTGTATTTTTTATTTTTTGCCATGAAAATAGCCTAAGTTGCTGACATGGGATTAAATAAATATATACTTCTACTATACAGGGACCCCAGAACTATTTAAACACATATTTTAGACTAGAGCATTGCATATCAAAATTTGCAAGCAAGTGGCTTGTTGAAACAAATGATGCTTAAAGTCAGCGTGAAGTGGAGGAAAGTTCAGTATGATTTTTATTATTTTTTATGAGATTAGCCTAATAGTTATTTTCAGCATAAAATTGGTCAGTAGTGACATTTGTCACGAAAGGTTCTACTTCAGATAAATGCTGTTCTTTTAAACTTTCTATTCATCAACGAATCCTAAAAAATTAAATGTATCAGTTTTCACAAAAATATGAAGCAGCACAACTGTTTTCAACATTAGTAATCAGAAATGTTTCTTTAGCAGCAAATCAGCATATTAGAATGATTTCTGAAGGATCATGTGACACTGAAGACTGGAGTAATGATGCTGAAAATTCAGCTGCACATCACAGAAATAAACAAAATTTTACTATATATTAACATAGAATACAGTTGTTTTAAATAATAGTTGTTATAAATATATGTGTGATAATATTTCACAATTGTTCTGGTTTTACTGTATTTTTGATCAAATAAATGCAGTTTTGTGCCGCATAAGAGCCTTCTTTTGAAGTAGTGTATTTCTGAGCGAAACAGCTGTCTGTTGTCTATTGGCTTCACTACAACAAAAACCTGCATAGTTCATAGACGTCAAGTGAACATATCACAAGAAGAGCAAGTTTTGACATTTTGATTAAAGATTACAAAGCAAAATATGTAATAAATAAATGCACCCGTAATCTTTTCATAGTAACGTGCATTAAGAAAATAAGTGTCTTTTATTTTAGTTTTAAGTTTTGATTTTATACCAACTGTTGAGTTTTCTTAGACATAGCTTTTTGATTGGTGGTTTTAGTGGATGCTTGACGTCAATGTATTTTTGATCAAATAAATGCAGCCTTGGGCAGCAATATAGCTTTCTTTCTAAGTAGGGCATTTCTGAGTGAAACAAAAACAGCAAAAACCTGCATACTTGAGTGATACTTGAGGGTGATACTGAATCCCTAATAAAATACAGCATTTTAAACCTCATTTTGCTGTCTGTGTTGTTTCTCCCAGGTATACACCCGTGGGCCGCTCGTTCTTCTCTGCCCCGGAGGGCTACGACCATCCTCTGGGTGGAGGCAGAGAGGTCTGGTTCGGCTTCCACCAGTCTGTTCGGCCTGCCATGTGGAAGATGATGCTCAACATCGACGGTGTGCACTGTTTGAGTTTAGCATGTGTGTTAGCACAGAGTGTGGGAACCGCTCACACTGTTGCTGGGGAGATGAAGGGCTGAAAGGTGGCGGGTGGGGGTTTGTTTGATTGAAGGGGGGCGTTAAATGAGTCTCTTTCTCTCTGACCAAGTTCACCAGTTCTGTGTCCCTCTGTCTGTGTGTTTTCCCGCTCTCTCAGACTCCCACAATTCAATTGGTTGCGTCGGCTGCTCCTTCCCCTCCCCACTAAAGGGCAGGGAAAAGTCCAACCGTCTGAAATCATCTCTCCTTTCACTGGCTCATTGTAACACTTATAATGGAGTGAATGGGCTCAGAAAGAGCGCGAACGCATTGGCTTTGAGTTCACGTCAACATTTGTGTAGATGTTTTCTCACAGGACTAATAAAGAGCGACATCTAGATTGCTTCAGATATTTCAGCATGATAAAAGTTTTGTAAAGTCCAATTAGAAACGGGGAGTAAAAGATAAATATAACCTACAGCTGTATAACACCCAGCAAGCAACATTAACTTGTAAAAGTGGACAGTTGTGTGTTGATCCGCTCGCCTGTGAAATACAAGCCACTTTGCATCTTTGTTTTATGTTGATTTTTACATTTTACATTACAGGTACTTAAAGTCTTGAAATATCATTTTCAATAAAATGTAAGGTCATAAGAAGACTTACATGGTATAACAAAAAGTCTATGTAATTTAAACAGTTTAATTTAGGCTTATAAATAATTACATTATTTTTTACTTACAGTTTGAAGCATAAATATTTAAAAACCTAGTACACTTTTTGCAGTCTAATAAAATAATTTTATGAGTTTCCATTGCGCCCCTAAAGTTTTCTATGCAACTTTTTACATGTAAGAGCATATGTGCTCCTTGGGGGAAGAAAAAACATCAAGCCCTGATTATGACAATGTTTACTTTATGGTTTTTATATTGTAATATGTTGTAGATATTTTATCTCCCTGATTTTTTTGGAATGAGCATCTGGCATTATTGATGCGTAGACCTTTCAAATTAAAGAGTCCAAGTCATTTTAGGCTTGTTTATAATTAAAGGTCCTGCGTTATGCATAAATTATTTTTTTATTTATTTATTTTTTTAATTGGGGGGGGGGGGGGGGGGGGGGTATTTGGTATTTTATTATTATATTCGGTTACACAATATACTGGATCAGGCATTGAATTTAGATTTTCTCTGGGCTGCCCATCAAAGGAAGGAAAGACTAAAAACATTTAACATTTTATTAAAAAGACACATTTGTTAATATCAGCACAATTTTTTTTTATTGTCTTTCTTTAAACATATTTAAACATAAACATAATATCAGCAATATCCAATATCGGTCAGCCTCTAATTTGTATATATTGATATATTAGTACATAAACCAATTAAAAAAGGTCTCAAATGTCTTTCAATTTGACTTTAAAAACTCTTTTGAAATTTTGTAAGTATACTAACTACTTTCTGGATGGTATGTTCAGAAAACTATTTATTTATTTGAATAAAATTAAATATTTAAACAGTTTTAAAATCTAAAAAAAGGCCTTAAATGGCTTAAATGTTAATATCTCTGCAGATCCTGAAAGAAAATGTGTGTAGTTCTTGCCTATGCAAAATCATGATGGTACACCACTAATAGATGTTGTTGTTCTTTTTGTTTTGTTTTGTTTTTTACCGCAGAGGAGGTGTATTTTCAATGATAATTTTGACTGTTTTAATCAGTTTTCATCTCTTCTGTCTTGCAGTGTCAGCCACGGCTTTCTACAAAGCACAGCCAGTTATTCAGTTCATGTGTGAGGTACTGGACATCCACAACATCGACGAGCAGCCTCGCCCCCTCACAGACTCCCACCGAGTCAAATTCACCAAAGAAATCAAAGGTACGTGTGCTTGTGTGCTCGTCTGTGTTCATCTGTGTTTATGCACACGTGTTCATCCCGTTCTGGTTTGTGTGCAGGTCTGAAGGTGGAGGTGACACACTGTGGAACCATGCGGAGGAAGTACCGGGTCTGCAATGTGACCCGCCGCCCCGCCAGCCACCAAACGTGAGTCAAACCGTCAGAGGAACTGAAGCGTGTTATGACGATACATTGTATTGATTGCCGAGGGCAAAGTCACATTGCTTGAATATGATTTTTTGGCTTGATTTAAAGGTGCACTCAGCAATTTGTTTTCAGATTAAAAAGTTTTATATATAAAATCAAATGTTTTAGATTTTGTACTCTCGTGAGACTGTTAGTCATATTAGTGGCCTAATAAAAGCCATTTTATTTTACATGGAGCAGGTTGCTCCTCACATGATCAACCTATTATCATAAATAAATATATGTTTTATGGATATGTGTTTCTGCAATGGCTTTAACCTGAAACTGTTGTGTTTGAGTTAATAATTAAAATGCACCTATAAAACAATAAAACAATGCTCTGAATAGTATACTATATACATTCTGAATGGTATATTCAGAATACTATGCATGTATGTATGTATATATTTATTTCACATTTTATATCCGTCCGTTCGTTCGTTCATTCATTAATTTATTCCTTCATTCTGACAAACGTCCTGTGTGTTCATTCATTTCAGAGTTTTAAAAGTCTCATAATCTGAATTCTGGCTAATTAGCCACAGTTTTTAATAGTTAATAAAACTGCAAATGTTAAAGTCTTAACATATGAAAAGTTTTATTGATTTAAAATATTTGTGTTTTAAAATTAATTCATTTTGGGACTAATAGACTATGCTTTTTTAGTGTTATTTATATACTATTATAGATTATAGTTTATAATCTATAATATTATATATAGTATTTATGTATTTTGAATTATCTTTTTTTATTTCATTTTAGTCATTTTTGTTAGTAAATAGTAAGAATATGTTCTGAATAGTATACTAACTACTTTCTGAATGGTATATTCAGAATACTATTTATTTATTTGAATAAATAAAAATTAAATCTGTTTTATTAAAAAATTAAAATTTTTACTGTTCTTATTTTTTTAAATAAAGATGCTTAGTACTGTAGTACAATAATTTTACCATAACTATAAAAAAATTAGTATGTGAAACATTGCATTATGTACTGTAGCTGTAGTATGTTGCATTGTCACATGACCTCATTGTGTTGCATGCAGGATATTTGCATACTTTACCCAGTATGCATACTACATACTGCAGAAATAGTAAGACTAGTGTGCTAGTATGTATTCCAAACAAAAGGAAGCAGTTTAGCTCTGCTCTTTGATGCCCTCCAGTGGTGGTTTGTAGTTCAGTCATGTTTCTTGATTTCTTCCAGGTTCCCATTGCAGTTGGAGAACGGCCAAACTGTAGAACGAACAGTAGCTCAGTATTTCAGAGAGAAGTACAGCCTGCAGCTCAAATACCCCCACCTGCCCTGCCTACAGGTGGGCCAGGAGCAGAAACACACCTACCTGCCCCTGGAGGTCAGTCCTGCCATCCACACATCCTCTCTTGTTGTGACCAGCCTTATTTTAGTGTCTTTGATATACTTTTATAGTTTTTGTTAATATTTTGAATTATCAAAATGAGAAGTGTTACATTTGCAACTAGCTGAAATAAAATAAGTTTCTTTTTTTTTTTGCTTAATTTCTGTTAATGCTTATATTATTTCAACTTTTTTTTTAGGAATTAAGTTAATGACTGTTATTGTTTTTGTTAATAATTTGAATTAGATTTTTTTTTTATATATATTTACCATTTTTACTTTAATTTTAGTTAATGTTTTAGTAATTTTTTTGTGTGTATTTCTGTTTGTCATTTTTATAGGTTTATTTTATTTAAATTTGTATTAGTTTTAGTTTATTTTATTTTAGTATTTAAAGGTATGGTAAATGGAAATAAGAAGTGTTTACAAAACAACTTTTGTCATTTTTGTTAATGTTTTGAATTATATTTTATTTTTATATTTTCATTTTTTTATTTTTAGTTAAAGGAACACTCCACTTTTTTTGGAAATAGGCTCATTTTACACCTCCCCTAGAGTTAAACAGTTGAGTTTTATCGTTTTTGAATCCATTCAGCCGATCTCCGGGTCTGGCGGTAGCACTTTTAGCTTAGCTTAGCTTAGCATAGATCATTGAATCTGATTAGACCATTAGCATCTCGCTCAAAAATTACCATAGAGTTTCGATATTTTTTCCTATTTAAAGCTTGACTCTTCTGTAGTTACATCGTGTACTAAGACTGACCGAAAATGAAAAGTTTCATTTTCACTTTTCTGAATGAGAGTATAGTTCCTAGCCATTTCGGCCTAGAAAATCACAACTTTTCATTTTCGGTCGGTCTTAGTACACGATGTAACTACAGAAGAGTCAAGCTTTAAATAGGAAAAAATATCGAAACTCTTTGGTCATTTTTGATGACCAAATGCTAACGGTCTAATCAGATTCAATGATCTATGCTAAGCTAAGCTAAAAGTGCTACCGCCAGACACGGAGATCGGCTGAATGGATTCAAAAACGGTAAAACTCAACTGTTTAACTCTAGGGGAGTTATAAAATGAGCCTATTTTCAAAAAAAGTGGAGTGTTCCTTTAAGGTTTTAGTAGTGTTGTTTGTTTTTGTATTTATTTTATTAGTTTTAGTTATTTTAGTACTTCAAGTTAAACTAAATGAAAATGAGAATGTTGCCTTGCAACTAGCTGAAATAAAATAATAAAATTAATAAAAAAATAATATTTCAAGTAATATTTTTATTGCCTTAGTTTTAGTTAGTCAATAGATTTTGTTAATGTTGAATTTGATTTTGTATGTATATTTTCAGTTTTTAATTTTAGTAGAAGTTTTAGTAATTTAGTTGTATGTATTTCTATTTTTATTTTTTTTTTATTAGCTTTAGTTCATTTAGTTTTTGTTACTTTAATATAAATTGTTGTTTTATAAATGTTGCCTTGGCACTAGCTGAAATAAAAGAAGTAATTTTTTTTATATTATTAGTTAACTATATTAACCCTAATTTACTTGCTGCTGTTCTCGTAGGTGTGCAATATTGTAGCAGGGCAGCGGTGCATCAAGAAACTGACAGATAATCAAACCTCCACCATGATCAAAGCCACAGCGCGATCAGCACCAGACAGACAGGAGGAGATCAGCAGACTGGTGAGGGGCATTCATATCTATAGTCACGCACTTAATTCAGTTGCATAATAATTCATATCCACACCATCTATGTGTTTAAACCTCTCCTCTCATGTTCCTGCTGTCCATCTGAATGAGTTGAGGTCGCTCTCTGTGTTAATGGAGGTCAGCCATGACTTTATTGTGAGCTGATTAGCTGCAATCTCTCCACAAGGGCACTTTGTGAACTCTTTACCCCGTTCCCTGCAGATTTACAGTCTTCCAGCCGTCAGCTTTGAGCTGATAACTTGTGACTGAAGCCCTGCTGCTCTTTATACCTTATTAAAATGACAGCCAATCAGGCGCTGAATCACTGTTGCCGTGGCTGGTTTTTCATTTAGATGTAGAATCTCCAAACAGGAGTGGAGAGGCAGCGTGGGTGGAAAGCATCTGACGAGGCCAATGAAATGTACCAAAATGAAAAAGTCTCACTTTGAGACGGAGCTAAAAATACCACGGTGAGAGTATTTTTACACTGTGAAGTACAGCAGGATCTGAGCTGGGATATCTTCAGCTC
This sequence comes from Schizothorax lantsangensis, assembly GCA_027422415.1. Lineage (NCBI taxonomy): Eukaryota > Metazoa > Chordata > Actinopteri > Cypriniformes > Cyprinidae > Schizothorax > Schizothorax lantsangensis. Next base: position 33,055,974 of record CM049850.1, on the reverse strand, counting down.
GTATCATGAAACGTTTCTGACAAACATCCTGCGTCTTCAGTCAGTCTCAGTAGAGCTTCTTCATTTCAGTCTCATATCATCTGAATTCTGGCTAATAAAAGCCACGGTTTTACCTGTTATTAAGACTGCAGAAGCTAAAGTGTTAACATATCAGTAGTTTCATTTTTTTTTATATATATATTTGTAAGTTAAAACTGGTTCATTTTAGGACTAATAGACAGAATTATTTCAATATTAGTAGTGTAATATTATAGGTTATAGTATGTATTAATATTTTTAATCAGGCTTTTTTAATTTTTTCTGTTTTCATTTTAGTTTTAGTAAGTGCTTTTTTTGTTGTCATTTAAAATGACAACAACAAAAAAAGCACTTACTAAAATATATATATATATATATATATATATATATATATATATATATATGACAAAAGCACAAACTTACTAAAACTAAAATGAAAACGGAAAATAAATTCCAGCTAAACAAATATAAAAAAAAATGTATTTATTTTAAATATTTGTTTAGCTGGAATTTGTTTTTATTTTAGTTTGTAATTTTAGCACTTCAACTTATAGTATTTATTCATATTTTTAATTATCTTTTATTTTATATTTTCCGTTCTCTTTTCAGTTTTAGTAAGTATGTCCTTTTTTCATTTTATTATAATTTATATTTACAATTTATAGTTTTTATTTCAGTTTTTAGTAATTTTAGTACTTCAACTTATAGTATTTATTAATATTTTAATCAGCTTGTATATTTATATTTTCAGTTTTCATTTTAGTTGTAGTATGTTTGTGCTTTTGTCATTTTTATTATGTTTTAATGTCTTTTTAGCTTTCTAATATAGCTCTTTAGCTATATTGTTAAAGTTTTTGTATGTCCTTTTGTAATTTTATTATAATTTATATTTACAATTTATAGTTTTTCTTTCAGTTTTAGTAATTTTAGTACTTATTAACTTTTGTTTTAGTTAGTTGCCAAAATAAAATATAAATATTAGATTAAAAACTTAAAATAAATGTTATTTAATTTCAGCTTCATTTAAATCAAACAAAAACTTTTATTAGTTGATTTTTTTTATTAGCTTTAGTTAACTATTTAGCTCATTATAAACCTATTTAGTGGTACCTGCTACTTTAGAAATTGGTTTAGGAATTTGAACTAATTACAGTTAACAGTGAATGATGAATTTCAAAAGAAGTTGCATGCTGTTTTGTTCTATTTAGACACATTAAAAAAAGAATGTACTGCGTATTAAAACTAAATATTTAGAGCAAATGAAATCATGTTAGCTAGAGAAATCTCATTTTCATTGATTGTCAGTTCTACCACTGTCTCCTGTTCTTACAGAATGTGTCAGCAGGTGTTTGTCTGTGTGTTTGCAGGTGCGCAGTGCTAACTATGAAGCAGACCCGTTTGTGCAGGAGTTCCAGTTTAAGGTGCGAGACGAGATGGCCCACGTGACGGGGCGTGTGTTGCCTGCGCCCATGCTGCAGTACGGGGGCAGGGTGAGCTCAGAGCACTTTATGGTACCCTTCCTTTCAATCACCCACATCTCTCTGTGTCTGTCTGTCTGAATGAATGAACGGCCCTCTCCAGGAGGAACTAACAGCTCCTAACTGTGTGTGTGTGTGTGTGTGTGTGTGTGTGTGTGTGTGTGTGTGAAATAACTCCCTAAATAAACCAGCTTGCAGCGATTTTTCTCTAGTTACTTATATGCACCATTTAAAAATGAAAGAATGTATATTTTCTTAGAGTTAGGCTTTCTGTATAGTCTGAGATTGAATTGTGGTTTTGTGTGATTTTAGTTTTTTACATTTACATGCTTTTAAATGACAGGATATTAGAGGCTATGTTAACTCATGGTGTAACAATGGGTAGAGGCAGTTGTAACACTTTATATTTGTAGTTATATTTAAAGTTATGCATTTAGCAGACACTTTTATCCAAAGTATTGCATCAAAGGTATGCATTTTATAGGTTTGTGCTTACCCTTAAAAACCGAGATCATTGGAATCAAACCCATGATCTTGGTGTTGCAAGCACCAACTACTGTCAGATAAAGGTGCATATCAATACAACGTCATTTCTTTTATTGTTATGTATCTTTTTTTACTCAACAATTTTATATGAAAGTATGTTATTATAATTCATTTATTTATTCTATATTATAGACATCAGTGTTATTTTAGTTATTATATTTATAAATATATTATTTATATTATCATATAAAATAGTTATCTATAGTTATATATTATTGTTACAAGTTAAACTAAATGATTTTTTTTTTTTTTTTTTTTTTTCAAGTAACAAAAGTGATTTTTATGGTTTTGGTATGTTAACTATAATAACCCTTTTATATATTTATAATAATTTTATTTGAGATATATCATTTTTATTTACATTTTTTTTTGCAGTTTTTACAGTTTTAGTGAACCTTTCCTTAGCTACAAATGTAATTAATTTATTAGAATTTACTATTTTATTATATTTTAGTAACAGTCTACAAATCTTTAGGTGCAGTATATGACTTTGTGATTTTCACAAAATTGTTATAAAAAAAGTGTTCATGTATAATGATATAAAATGATTATAAATATGTGGTGCATATAATATATAAAAAGTTTGATGTTTACGTAATTGTGGGCACAAGTATTTGATAAAAAAAAAAAAAAAAAAGTAGAAATCTAGTAATCATGCTAGATTATGATTTTTATGTGTGTTATAATAGTCTCAGATCTTCCCTATATACAGGCTTGTTTTGTGAAATGTACTTGTACAGTTCTTTGAGTTCAATCACTAGGCAGTTTCATGAGTTCCTCTCATGTTCAGGTTCAGTGTCAGTTTTAGATGTATGCTGTTGTGTTTGTGCTCTCACATGTCCTGTGCAGCAGATCAACCGTGAGCTGTCGTTACAGAACCGCACTGTAGCCACACCCAGTCATGGAGTTTGGGACATGAGAGGGAAACAGTTCCACACCGGCGTGGAGATCAAGATGTGGGCCATCGCCTGCTTCGCCACACAGAGACAGTGCAGAGAAGAGATCCTCAAGTAAGACACCACAACATACTGACTGTCAATGCTGGCTTGCTTCCTGGATAAAAGTATCAGTGCCGCAGGATTTGGGGGGAAAATCTGATTGCAATTTTTCTAATAAAAATTGCAATTGTGATTTTAAAATGTGGTTTAAGAAAAAAAATCCAGGTTTGCTACTGTACGTTTGTTTGCAGGGCTGCATAATTTGGCCAAAATTTATTAAATAAATAAATAAATATCAGCATGGCTATAAAATAATAATTATATTATTAGTAGTAGTAGTAATAGTAGTATTAATAGTAAAATAATAATAAAAAGAAAGAAAATACTAAAACACTTTTGTACTAAAATTACTAAATTACTTAATTAAATTAAAACAAAAAAGGAAATGTTACTATTGTAATAGTTCACTGTAAAATAAAAATTTTACTATTTAAGAAAATATTATAATGTTAATAATAATAAAATAATTTTAAAATATACTGAATAAATAGAAATTACTAAATAAAAACAAGAAATGTTACTATTGTAATACTGTATTTCACTGTAAAATAAATCAATTAAAACAAGGATGATAAATATAATAAAATAGTATAAAAATACAATATATTATTATAATAATATAAATAAGACAGTATGAAAATGTATTTAAAATTATATTAAATAAGTAAAAAAAAAAAAAAAAAAAAAAAAAAAAAAAATATATATATATATATATATATATATATATATATATATATATAATAAAATTCAAAGATACACTAAATAAAAAGTTAAAATACTAAATAAATAACAACAATACTTAACTGTAAAATGAAAAAGGAGCATTCAGAAAAATTATATATATATATATTTTTATATTGTAATTTTATTTTAATTAAATTCTTTTATATTTTGATGCAAAACCACAAGGAGGTATGAACACAATACGGTGCTTCACTTTAAAACACGCAGTGCATACACTTATTAATTAAATCACAGTCTTTGTGGTTTGATAATTGCACTAAGCAATATTGTGGTTTTGGTTTTATCACCAGTGCAGTACATTCATTACTTAGATTTTTCTTAATTATGTTTCTCCTTACAGGGGTTTCACGGACCAGCTGCGTAAGATCTCAAAGGACGCTGGGATGCCGATCCAGGGTCAGCCGTGTTTCTGTAAGTACGCACAGGGAGCCGACAGCGTGGAGCCCATGTTCAGACACCTGAAGAACACCTACTCTGGACTGCAGCTCATCATCGTCATCCTGCCCGGAAAAACCCCCGTCTACGGTAAGAACGGCCCACACAGAGCCGGCCTCCTGCCAAACGCCCTCAGACTAATGAACACACGTTTGATCTGTGCAGCGGAGGTGAAGCGTGTGGGAGACACTCTTCTAGGAATGGCCACTCAGTGTGTTCAGGTGAAGAACGTGGTGAAAACCTCGCCTCAGACGCTCTCCAACCTCTGCCTCAAAATCAACGTCAAACTCGGCGGCATCAACAACATCCTGGTGCCGCATCAACGGTTTGTAACTGCTTTTTCAGCCTTATTTTGAGTGACAGAATATAAACAGATCTGCTCGTTTTTAAACAGGCAGCTGATAACAATGATCATTATCATTTATTGCATGGATTCTCAAACTTTTTTGACATAAAACCTCAGTGGGACTTCAAGTAAATATTTGATTGAAGTTAATATTTCAATAATTTATCACATTTGCATGACAGTTCACAGTTCTCTGATGTCAGTTAATGATTAAATGTCATACAAGTAAACAGATAAGTATTGCATTTAAGTAAGTTTTTGATTTGTTTTTGTTTTAATATTATTTCTATATAGGGATGAATGACTTGGCCAGAAGAAGTTTTTATTATTATTATTAATATTATTATTATTATTATTAAATAGTAGTTTTAACTATAAAAATTAAGACAAAAATATAAGTGATTACTGTTGGAAATTACAGTTTTTACTGTAAAATAAAAAAATTATATTTGATAATTATAATATTTTAGACTACACCTTTCAAATCCTCTAACTTTTATTTTGGTGAAATACTGGTTATTGTTGTTGTTATATAGTATCTTTAATTATAAAAATGAAGACAGAAATATAGGCTATTAAAGTAAAAAATCTGATAATTTTATTTAGCTATATTGGTATTTTAATACAAGTTAAAATACTAATATTTATGTCTTAAATCCTTAACTTTGAAATGTTAAAACTCTTAAGCTTTTAACATTTCAAATCATCTATTTATATATATTTATTTATTTATATTTATATATTTAGCGGAATTATTATTGTTGTTGTAGCTTTATCTCTGTAAAGGAATGTAAGCTGTTACTGTTAAAATAAAATAAAAAATATTTGATGATGATAATTTTATTTGACAAGTTACAATGCTACTATTTGTCTTAAACGCTTAACTTTCAAATATTAAAACTCTCAATCTTAACATTACAAATCATTTAGCTTTTATTTTGGCAGAATACTGGTTATTATTATTATTAAATAGTATATTATAGTATAGTATTAACTTTAACTCTTTAAAAATAAAGAATGTAGCCTATTACTGTTGAAAATTGTATAATTATAATTTAATTTTAGACTACAAGTTAAAACTTTCAAATATTCAAACCCTCAAGCTTTTAACAATTCAAATCCTCTAGCTTTTATTTTGGTGTAGCACTGGTTTCATTTTACATTCTACTTGATTAATTATTTGCTTTTCATCAAATCCCGAAACCCCCGCAGTTCACTCAAAAACCCTCCTCTTTGGAAACCCTGATTTATTGACTATATTGCATACAACGCTGATTTGTAGACACTATCCAACGCAGTATTATACAACATTGCTAATGGCTGGTTTGTGATTGTGTTAAATATGGCTCATGTGCTCTTAACTAATGTAGTGTGTTTGTGTGTGCTGTTTCTCAGGCCGTCAGTGTTTCAGCAGCCAGTCATCTTTCTGGGGGCGGATGTGACGCATCCACCTGCAGGAGACGGGAAGAAACCCTCCATTGCAGCGGTCAGTGTCACTTAGAGCTGAATGATATAACAGATGCATTATGTACAGTCAAATCAAAATTTAGTCAGACACCTTCAACATTTCTCACATTATCAGTTTATTCGCTATAGTTTAGAAGATAGTAATAAAATATTATTATTAAAATGTTATATTCAAGAATACATATATATATATATATATATACATACACACATATATTCTATTCTATCCGTTTTCTTTTTATTTGTTATATAATAATTAAAAAAAAAACTTGCTACATGTACTGTGTTAAGCTAACTGAGACTTGTTATAGCACTTGTGTATCATTGCTCATTTGTTGATTTTGATTGCTTCCATAAATTACTAAATATAAATGTAAATATGACAAGAACACAGAGTTAAACTGTGTCCGAGCAAATTCATCTTGATAATGTCAGATAACTTTGATAGAAAGGTATGTACTGAATTCGGTTGAATAGCTGTCAGTTGTTACATTTAAGTACACAATTAGATAATACCAATTTAGCTCAACCAATTAGCAAGCAATGCTTCATTTTGTTCAGTCTGTGGTGTAAAAAGTTTGCATTAGCAATTAAAGAAAAAACACTTAAGCAAAACATGGTCGGGTCAAAGTTTCTGAATAATTTTGGTCCTAAATTTTTATAAATTTTACTGGTAGTCCACTGTATGAAGAATTTTTGGGTATAATATGTCACAGTTTACTTTATTTTGCTATCCTCACTTACATAAATGAACTAAAGTGTCCTGCACCCACTAGTAAAAAAATATCAAAAATGATTTCATTTATTTATATAGCACAAATAAACACAACAGAAGTTGACCACTGTGCTTTACAGAGTATAAAACTAAGATACAAGATAAAAAAACAAGAAAGCAAGCAATAATACATAATGAGAATAAAACATCAATCAAGATTTTATTTGTCACATACACGATTATATAGAAAATATATAACCAGCAGTGAAATGTGAGTCAGGTCCGCTCCATGGACAGTGCAAATATTATAGAATACAAACACAGAGGAAATATACATAAAATGAAATAAGTAAAGATTAAGATATAAAGAACAAAATATAAAAATGTGCATGACAGTATACTGTAGACTTAAATATTTAGATAAGCAGGGATGTACAAGAGAATAAAATACCAAAACACAGAAAGTGCTGTGTGCAAATGACACTGTCAGTGTGAGGTAGAGATATGAATATCTTACTGATTGTTAAGTGATTATTAACTATAATTAAGAGTTGCTAAATGCTCGGGCCAGAAGATAAGACTTTAACTTTGACTCCAGTTAGAAATCTGGCTGCAGCATTATTGATCCAGAATTATATCTGGTGTCTGAATAATATTTGGTTTGACTGTATATATAACTAGTGCTGTCAAAATTAGCGCGTTAACGCAGGCGATACATTTATTCAGTTTAACGCATTAAAAATATTTAATACAATTAATGCAGGGGCAGGGCTAGGTTTGGCCACCCCACTGAAAACTGCTAAAGAATTGCATTTATTCAGACGGAGAACGTCTTTACAAGCACATTAAACGGGACAGTTTTCAGATGCGCGCTCCAACTTCACCTCAACGCCAGGCGCGACTCGCGAGTCAAACGAGCGCGGAAACTGTACCGGTGACGAGGAGCTTCAGTAGAACATCAGTAAACTGCGGTCAGATGAGATGTTGTCAGGTCATATGTCAGTTAAAACGAATCTTCCTCTCCTGTCAGCTGTTATACTGTGCTCTTAGCGCATGCTCCTCAAGTGCACGCACAAGTGTGCCGGCGCGCGCTGTATTAGGCTTTATTAAACCGCTGTATCATATTCAAACCCAAATGAAACTACGAGTAGGCTATGCAATGTTGTAGTTATGTCGTCAGTTAAGTCATGAAGTCACAAAAAAGGCGATTAAAGCTGCCTTAAAACTGTGCATGAAAGTATATATTTTTTATGAGTCACATGTCAAGCAGTGTCAGATCTGCATCAAGTTCAGCAGCCAAAATAACCTAATAACCAGTGATGTCTGTTAATCAAAGAACAAAAGAAAAAAGAGGAAATCAATAACTACTGTAGTTTTAATCTTTATCTCTATTTAATTTAGAATTTAGTGTTTGATAACTTTATTAAATTAGGCTATATTTTCACATTATTTATGTGAAGATTGTTTTAAGTTCACTTAAATTAGAAGGTTTTTTTTAAAGTCTAATAAATGTTAAATTGATAGCTCTCAATTATACTGTAATGTTGAATGGCTAGTCGATGGTTAAATATTAGGAAAAAATTTCATAGAGACATCATTTGTTGTCAGTGATACTTGCCTTTAGTCATAATAAAAGATGGCATTAAACAAATATTAAAAATATACTGTCTTTGTTGTTTCTACATTAATTTGAAGATTGAATGTGAAATTATTGCAATATAAAGGTATAATTAAATACTTTAATGTTAGGAGGGATTAATCGTGATTCATTTCAGAAAAATGTGCGATTAATTAGTCAATTTTTTTTTATCGATTGACAGCACTAATTCTAACATTAAGTAACATCATGATATAAAATGTACCTTCCTGTGTGTGTGTGTGTGTATAGGTGGTGGGCAGTATGGACGCTCATCCCAGCAGGTACTGCGCTACTGTGCGTGTCCAGCGGCCCAGACAGGAAGTGATTCAGGACTTGGCCTCTATGGTGCGAGAGTTACTCATTCAGTTCTACAAGTCCACTCGCTACAAACCCACCAGAATCATCTTCTACAGGGACGGCGTGTCTGAGGGCCAGTTTAGACAGGTATATACTGATTGATCACAAAGAGAATCATTTCCGGTTAACTTAAAAATAAAACATGATCCTGTTTCTGCTCATAGGTGTTGTATTATGAGCTGCTGGCCATTCGAGAGGCCTGTATCAGTCTGGAGAAGGAGTACCAGCCCGGCATCACGTACATAGTGGTGCAAAAACGCCACCACACGCGCCTCTTCTGTGCCGATCGCAACGAGAGGGTGAGTGTGCCACCTGACGCTCCTACCGCCTGTTTAAGGGCCTCTGGAGAATCAGATTAATCTAAAATTATGATGAAAGAAGGCTTATGATTGTGAGGCTTCAGATGCATAGTGCACTTGAGTTCACAGAAGTGACAGGAAGGATCAGTCGTGAAAACAATGAAGCATGCAGTGACACTGAATGCTAACGCCCCTAACAGCTGCTGTCTACACAAGTGTGCCAAAAAGGGGCTTTAAGTGCTGACACAGGATTTCTACTTACCAGTGATATTTTAGTATTATTTATGTAGTATTTATTAATATTTTGAATTAGCATTTATTTTTATTTGTTCAGTTTTCATTAACTTTAGTTTTTTTCAGGTTTTTTAAGTATCATTGAGAGACTATTATAGTATTTATTAATATTTTGAATCAGTTTTTATTTTTTATATGTTCCTTTTTAATTTTCATTTTGGTTTTTTGTTTTAAATATGTATAGTTTTTTTATTTATTTTTTGTTTATTTTAAACTGAATGAAAAAGATAAATGTTGCTTTGGCAATTAGCTGAAATAAAACAAGTTGAAGTTTACATTTTATTTGTTAATGTTATTATTTTTATGGTTAACATTTTTAAGTTTTAATTTTAGTTAACTATAAAAAATTGTTTTTATGTTTTTCTTTATTATATTTTAAATTTTATTACTTAAACTTATTTTATTTCAGTTAGGTTGCCAGTGCAATATTTTCTGTTTAAGTTTTCAATCTAATATTTATGTTATTATATTTCAACACTATTTCAGTTAACAAAAACTATTAGTTAATCATAACACTACTTGTTTTATACAAGTAGAAGAGCATACAGTAGTGTCTGAAAATACTTTTTAAAAAGCACTTTTAAAACTTTAGTTTTGATACACTATTAATACAGTGGTTTTATCAACACCTGTTGCAATTTATCTGTCGAGTGCTCAAGGTACTCAATCTAAAATGCCCATCCCAAGTTAATAGTTATAAATTGAAGGAAACCAGAATACCTAGGTCAGATTAAGGAGAGTTTATTAAAAACTCTGGAATGTTATCTGGTGAAGTGTTTTCAGACTATGAGGAAAACCTGAAGGCTGCACCTTTTTTTGAAAACATTTTGGCATTGATTGCATTCTTTAAATGACTCTGTTTATTTCCTCCACAGGTGGGTCGCAGCGGAAACATTCCTGCTGGTACGACAGTCGACACGGATATCACACACCCCTACGAGTTTGACTTTTACCTCTGCAGTCATGCTGGAATACAGGTACAGACAAACACATTTTCATGGCCCGAAATGTCACTTCCTCCTGCCTTTTAAGCTGCCCGCTGGTCTGGTGTTGTGTGTAAAATGCCTCCTTGTTCGCTCGATAAATGATTTTGCACGCAGATTTGGATTTAGCAGCGTGAATAACTGTTATGTAATCCAGTACAGGCATCCAGTCTTGAGTATATATGGGTGAAAGGAACATAATTACTCCAAAAAACTCAAAAGAAAAATCTCTTGACACATTATAATAGGAATTTGAGAGAATTTTTTTTTTTTAAATGAATGGAAGCTTTTTTTTCTCATAATTCTGAGTTTTTATTTCACATTTCAGACTTTGTTCTCAGAATTGTGACAAACTCAGTATTATGAGATGTTGCAGAAACTTGCAATTCTGAGGAATAAAGTCGCAGTTACCTTTGTGTTTATTCTGTGGCAGAAACAAACTAGACTCGCAATTGAGTTAATGTCTCACTACTGGGATTTTTATTTTCAGAATTATGAGTTTATATCTCAGTTTTTCTCAGAATTGATATAAACTCAGAATTGCAAGAAAAAAAAAATCAGAATTGTGAGAGAAAATGTTACAATGCAAAAATAAATAAAACATTTTTTTGCTAAATATAAGTTCTTTTTTTACGTCTTTGATAAAGGTGTTAAATATATTTTTTATAAAGTATCATTTCTTTATAAATGTCTTGTTTTTGTGAACATCCTAATGCGACAGCCCTGTCAGTCTGATCAAGCTACAGTATTGTATGTTTTTGAAAGCGTACCTTGAGCATTCGGCGTGAGCTTGACTCCTCTTCCTCTTTTTGTCTTCCTCTCCTCAGGGCACTAGCCGACCCTCCCACTACCATGTCCTGTGGGACGACAACTGCTTCACTGCTGATGAGTTCCAGCTGCTAACTTACCAGTTGTGCCACACGTATGTGCGCTGTACCCGCTCCGTCTCCATCCCCGCGCCAGCCTACTACGCCCACCTGGTGGCCTTCCGTGCGCGATACCACTTGGTGGACAAAGAACACGACAGGTGTGTGTGCCAAGACCCAAATCTGGGGCATTGTCCTAGAATAGCACTGTTACTGGTGATATAGCTAAAAAAAAAATATATTAAAAATTAATATAAAATTAGACCACAAGTTGTTAACTCCCAGCATGCTTTGCATATGGCTGGATCAGGAGAGTAAATGTTGAAATTAAGTGTTATTTTATGTCTTTTTGGGTGAAGGAAAAGACCTGTTAATGTTTAATGTTCAGTTATGTTTGAAAAGAGTTATGTTCATGTTTTGTGGTTACCATTGTTAATGGAATTGAATATATTGGAATCTACTCAATATAGTTGAGATGAAATAACAACATTTGTTATTAAGACTAGAATCTAATAACTAAATTAAAATTGTTTAAAACTGTTATTTTAGAATCGAGATAATATTTTCAAATATTTTGAATCAGTTTATATTTTTATATTTTCTGTTTTCATTCAATTTTAAGTTTTAGTAATTTTTAGTAGTTTAGTTTAGTGTTTTTATGTCTATCGTTTTTATTAATTTGTATTTCAGTATTAGTTATTTTAGCATGTTAAGCTAAACTAAATTAAAATGAGAAATGTTGCATGCCTTGTCAACTAGCTGAAATAACGTTTTTGTTTTATTTCAGTTAATGTTTATTTTTTTTCCAAGTAATGAAATAGTTTTTTATGGTTTTAATTTTAATTTCAGTTTTGGTTAACTCTAATAACCCTAGTTTAAAATTAAGATAACTTTAATTTTATGTAACCAGTGGCCTTTCAGTATAATAACATTTTGCAATTGTTTTTGTCCTAAATTGCAAATTATGCCGGATCGGAAAAAAAAAATCTACATTGATGATTTTGTGTTGTGTTCTGTGATCTCTTAAGGTTTCTGTAACACAATCTCCTTGCAGTGTTATTTTAGAATCATTGAGATACTATTATAGTTTTCACAAATTTTAATTAGTTTTTATTTTTATATTTCTCATTGTGATTTTAAATTTACTTAGTTTTAGTAACTTTGTTGTGTGTTTTGTCATTTTTATTAGTTGTTGATTTTAAAAATGTCTATAGTAATTTTATTTCAGTTATTATAGTTCATCAAGTTTAACTAAATAAAAATGAGAAGTGTTGAAATGAAATATATATATAATTTTTTTTTTTTTCATTTCAACATTTCTCATATATTATATATGCAATTATATATATATATCATTTTTTTTATTGTTTGTTTTTAATTTGTGTAATTTTTTTAAATTATTTGATGAAGCAAAGGAAAAGTATTTTATGGTTGTAGGAAACTCTAATAACCCTGCTCGCTCTTGTCTCTCTCAGTGCCGAGGGCAGCCACGTCTCCGGACAGAGTAACGGTCGGGATCCTCAGGCTCTGGCCAAAGCTGTGCAGATTCACCACGACACTATGAGGACCATGTACTTTGCCTAAGCCAGCTCACATCCATCCCACGTTCGACTAGTCACGCACACAAACCCGACAACAGCATACACAAGCCGTCACACCTCCCAAAAGCCTGTGCGTCCCTGTGGGTCGATCCCTGTGGCGAAGGAAGCGCGGCCCGCCCCGACACTGTGCAGCAGGATGAGGAAGGCCTGCTTTAATTCCACACGTGGACCTCGGCACTATTATGCAATATTAAACCAGCCAACTGAGGCCGTTCTGTCATATCCCCTCCAAAACCCAAACCAAAAGGGAAGCCCGTCTATGTCCCCGCTCCTCTTCCTGTCTGTAGACATAACGTTTAATTACTTTCCCTGCCTGTCACGCCTTGTACCTCAATGTTTTCAAACAGCACTTTTGCCCCTCATTGTCCTTCTCCCCAAAAAATGAGATTGGAATGGAAGCAGATGGAAAGACTGAGTCCGGAAGAAAGGAAGTTTTGGGGAACGCCTGCGGATAGAGGCGCTCACACTAGCAATGTACTTTCCTCCCGTTCTCAATTATTTTTGTAGCCAATGGTGACTTAACTACGTGTTGAAGTGTCAGTCGTGAAGAACCAATTGTGCGTTAGTGTTTTAAAACAGAAAAACAAGCTTTTATTGTTAGAGAAGTGCCATTGCCGAGCGTAAAGTCCTTTATGACGTACCCCGCCGGGGGGCAGAAGGCTGACCGTTGGATTTTTTTAAGCAAATTTATGCTCTAGCTTTCATGTACTACAACGCAAAGTGATCATGTTTTGATGCTTTTTCTTGTTTTTAACACCCGAATTCCCTCCAATATTTATTTGTCTCGATCAAACGCAGCTCCTAGCAGATTTGTCTCGTTTGCTTCCCTCCTGCACTTTGTCTCGATTTAAAATGCATAGTCCATGTTATGTGACCGATCATACGTAGTTTAGTGCAATAATCCATTAGCAGGATGAGAATACCTCCTGTGCAAAGACTCTGTGTGCGATGGGGGGGGGGGGGCATCCGAAAGCGCGCGATGGACATTGCGGTTGGTTTTTTAAGATGGAGGTCTGCATGTTTGGCACTTTTATAGTTTATGTTTGGAGAAAGTACAGCAGCGTTTCCTGACGATTGACTGTCGTGTGTTAACAAGTGCCTGCTAGAAATGCATGATGTTGGGAGGTCAGAAGCAGAACAAGCGCACCTCATTTAGTCCAACCAAGGGCACAGTTGCGACCACGTTTGACTGTACGGCCTTAAAAAAAAAAAAAATCTCACTGTTTCAACGTCTCGATTTTCACTGCCCTGCCTGTTTCAAAGGATTTCGCTGCTGTTGTACTTGTTCGAGTCTGACCGGCGGGTTCATGCTTCAGTTCGCCTAAGCACGAGGGACCGACTGGGCCACGTGTTCAAGGAGAAGCTCTGGCAGCACCTGATTCGTGCTCGTTCACTGGAGGGCCACTAGGGGTCAGTATAGCATTTTACTTGAAGGGTGCAGTGAGCGTCAGGTGCCTTACCGTCTCTCCGTGCGCCATCTGAAGCATGTCCTGCTGTTTAAAGGTGATAATCTGCACTAAATAATGCGTAATGCATGGTGCTATTAGGTGCGGCCCGTGGCGGCATCAGCAATTGGCAGAGACTTAATGTTTAAGATGGAACATGGGATGCATAAATGGTGCTGGTTGCATGTTTTTTCTCTCACTCTGAGGAGAAATCTCTCATCAGGACAGACATTTGGTCGTTTTGTATGTTTGTTTGTTTGTTAGATTTTAATTTGATTTTATTGCGTAGAAAGGTACAGCACTGTGGCCAGTCAGAAAACGGTTACGGTCAATTGCACGAAGCACTAGAAAGTGGAAGATTTTAATGCATAACTTGTTTTTTTCATAACAATTTCAGTCCCTTTAAAATCCAGAATGCAGTTTATGCACTCAAATAAATCCTAAAGTCTAAATAATCGGATGAAACGAATGCAGTAGGCTGTCGTGATGGGTTTTCTGTGTTTTTGTTGTTTATAAAGTGTGTATTCGAGGTTGGATCTGTTGAAGAAGGTACACCGTGTTTTATGCCCATCAGAAGTGGTTTAAGTGAGCATCGATACAGCAGCTACTGAAATTGCGACCTTTTTTTTTTTTTTTTGACCTTCCTAAATGAAACGGCTTATCGGTGCTTCAGAGCCTTGGAAGTAAAGCCGTCTGTGTGTGGATGCCAAACAGCTGTCAGTTTGAGAAGCAATCTTGATGAGGTGTCATGCATGAGGTGTCATTTTATTGTTGTGTAGTTTTAACTTTATATATATATATATATATATATATATATATATATATATAACATATATATAACTAAAGTCACAGTGGCTTTAGTTATATATATATATATATATATATAACTAACCCTTGCCTCTCATTTTGGCAAGAAATGCCTCTTTAAAGGAATAGTTTGGTGTTAAATGATCATGAATTGTCATTTTTACTCACTTTACCCACAGTTGTTTCAAAGTTGCATGACTTTTTTTTTTGCTGCACATGAGATTTTAGTGAGTTTTAAAAAACCATGTGAGCTGCTGTGTTCCATGCAACAAAATGGGCGGATATCTGTGGATATTAAAGTTTAAGTTATGGCTTGAAAGCTTGGGATGTAGATTCATTTTGGAGCTTGGTAGTTCAAATCAGTCCATTTTTGTTGCACAAGTCAACAGCTTTTTGCAAAAAACAACATGAGGGTGAGAAAACCATTACGCAATTTTCATTTTTCCGCCCAACGATTCCTTTAAAGCTGCAACTCGTTTTGCCTCAGTACATTTTAACCGAAGATTGCAAAGAGTGTTTGTCTTGTATTTGCAAGTAACTGTGGTAGCAAATGTTGTGGGTTCGTAGCACACTTGAGTTTGTTGCCTGACGTGGCTTCCGTTATTCAGAAAGCTAGAAGCGAAAGAGTATGTATTTTCTCCTCTCCTCTCCTCTCGTCTCGTCTTTTATTTTAGAGCTTTTGGGAGGGTCTTCTTTTAGGGTCTAAGACGTAACACGAGTTCAAAGTTCATAGAAAGTGCCTTTCCTCATGATGGTGCTGAATAATCTGAGACTAAAGTGAGAAATCAAAGAGCATATTAGTCTTACTCTTACCTTGAAGAAGGTGTTGCACACATGCAAACACACGTTTTTATCTCGATCGGGAGGCTCGTAACGGTGCCTCTTTGTATATTCAGATATTATAATGACGACGATATATGCCAAGTATACGAGCAAACGGTTGAGATACTGTATTAGGAGTCCGGACCAATGCAATGGAAGCGTTGATATAGGTGAATGTGCTATCTTTAGATAGAGGGCAGAGCGAACACTCATATGACACGGCCTGACCCTGGACAGGAAAGCCTAGCACAGCACTTTAAAGACTGCCACCCAAACAAGGAAACAAAGTCACAGTGGCTTTGCTCTCCTTTTTCTTTTCCCCCCATAAGCCCCTTTTTTCACGTACTCCAGCAAAAGACGGTCTCTAGTGCTTGAAATCTTTGCTGAGGGAAGGTTAATCGTGTTTCGAAGGTTTACACGGGGCCCCGGTGACGTCTTTTTTCGGACTTCACTATGGCTGCTTAAAAATGTTATTGTTTGTTGCATTGGCTGATCGATCCCTCTCAATGTGCAATGGCCCATAGAAACCTAGACTCGTACAGTATGTGTTTTGACCCCCCGTGGCCTGTATTTTGTCACATGGGTGCCCGTTGGTCCAGGAGGATATACCTCGACGAGAGATCTCAAAACACTGCACCTCACTTACCTTGGTATGCTGCATATGTTACTAGTGAAAGAAACTGCAAATGGGTGAATCTCACCAAAGAACGTGTTCACATTTCACACCAACATCACTAGACGCGCTATATTTTGCATAATGAAAATTAAGCAAAAAATTAAGAAAATTACATTAAAAAATTTTTTTTGCATTGTGACAATGAAATGCTGCGGATTTTTTTTTTTTTTTTTTAATTCCTGGTTGTTAAAATAGGCTTCATTTTTCTCGTGCAAAATATAATTTCTAGTTGAACTACACTCCATCCAACAAAACGACAGAAATTAGCTATTATATTTTGCATGAAGAAAATGAAGCCTTTTTTGTGACTCTTTTTATGACAATTTAACACATTCCCCCTCTCCAAATTCTATAATGTGAAAAAATTATTCTAATATTAAAATGGATATATATTTATACATCACAATTGTACTGTATTTGTTGCATTGCTTTTCCTTCATGCTTATTAGTCAATATCATTCTATCACCATTGAGAATGATGGGAATTACAAAAAAACTGTGCTTAATTATCATGAAAATAATGTAATAATTGCATTGTTGTTAAAATAGGCTTCATTTTTGTCATGCAAAATATGTAATTGTAAGTGTACTACACACCAACAATACAAGACAGAAATAAGAAATTATATTTTTCATTAAAAACTGAAGCTGATTTTTGGACCATTATATTTAGGGATTGTGACTGTATTTTAAAGGCAATTATATGCATTCCCCCTCTCTAAATTCTCATTATTGTAATGCAAAAAAACTGATTATAACATTAAAATACAGAACCACTCAATTTTAGGGAAGATGTGCTTAATTGTCTTGTAAATAATGCCAAAAAAAATTGGTTGTTAAAACGGCTTAATTTTCCTCATGCAAAATATAATTTCTTATTTGTTCTTTTGATTTTGGAGGTGGATATGTTTTCTTGAGATTCGCCCAGATATTACTTTGATTACAGTATAAAGCTTGACTAATGCCTGACAACAATATCCTTAACAATTTTAGATTAAGAAGTCTAATTGTAAGAGAAAAAAAAAAAGTTGTTTTTAAATCATAACACGTATCTTTTTCTTCTTTTATTGAGCCAACCTTTATTTTGTTGTCCTATTTAAATGTTTTTTTTTTTTTTTTGTATTGGAAATATATATGGGAAATATTTAATGGTGTATTTATTGAGGGAGTGCTTACGCGGCTGGAGTCTCCGCAGAGTTACGGGGGGCGAGTTTGGGGGACGGGGGTCGAACGGACGCCTTCGACATCCTCTCTCTCTCTCTCACACACACACACACACAAGCACAACCACAGAGTGGGCCGAAGTGTTCAATGACGTCACTTCCTCCTTGACCTTTGACTAGTTGTCTGTCGAGATGGTCCACCTCTCCAGTGAAGAGGCTCATCGCATCTCATCTCGTTACGGGATGGAGAACCACACTGACTTTATTCCAAAAAGAAGAGATAAAAAGCTGATTGTTTTCATCCAGAGCTGCTAAACTCTTAGCCATACACGTTTATTCCCTGGAAGGATGTGTCCGGTGCTTTACAAATGGAGTCGAGAAGCAGATCATGGTATTTGTCCTTCGTCATTTGCTTGAGTTCAATTGTCTTCGTGCCAGAGAGGGTCCCATTCCACTCAGATATAATATATATATATATATAATTATATGAGCCTCAGCCTTAACTGTACTCTTGTTTTTTTTTTTTTTCCCAATTCGACTTGAGACGTCTGTCAAAAGGCCTTCATCGTGCGAGAAGCATATTAACTAACTCCCTGTGTGGCATCTCGGTTCTCTTTTAAACCACTAACTGTCACGAGACGCTTGGAGATGTGGAGACGAGGCCGCTGTCTGTATTTCAAACACTCATGTTGTTGTTTTCCAGGAGGACAGAGACATCGAGCGCCGGATGAAGTTGCACCCAAATCACCGACCGATTTGAGTCGATTCCTAAAAATGTTTACAAAACGGTTTACTGCAACGCAAAGCTCCAGCATTCCAAAAACGGACTGTGAACCATCCGATGCAAACGTACGGCGAGTCTGTCCATCCTCTGTTTCTGTCGCTCACGTCTGGCGTCTCTTGGTACCAGAGGACGGCGGCGGTGCGGCGGCTTCCATCACGCGCTCCTCGATGCTTAACGAAAGAGCCACAGTTGAGCCGTTACGATCTCCGTGGCTCTGTCCTCACATCTCTCTCTCTACGCGTTCACAAAGAGTCTCTCTAATGTACCAAGGGATGTTTCTTTTCCTTTGAAATGTCTTTCTTTGTTTAATAATACTCTCTTTGTAGATCAATGGCCTTTTAGTGTTGCTTTGCTTCAGTTTGGAGTGTATCTTTCACTAATACTTGCAATAAAAAGCTTTGCTTTTGAAACAGACCTGGTGTTTATTGGCTCTGTCCGTTTCGTCCGTCACTGCTGATTGAATCACAGCATTGATTTTGTGTCATGGTTTGGATGTCATGTATGTGGATGTACAACCTCTTCGACATCTACAGAATGGGCCAAAGGAAACACTTAACAAGCATTTCTTGATGTCCACTATTAATATTAGACTTAAATGACAGTTTTGCATTTGTTTCTTAATGTTATTGAGTGTAAAATGTCTTCACTCTTGGCTGTCTGGTCTGTGTTCAGAACAGAGGACTAGCTCACTGCATACTGCACAGTACACACTACATTCTACTTTACCTCACTGTGCATGCCAAATTCAGTGAGTGTCGCCCAGTTATTTAACTTCTTTTTTTCTTCATATTCTGTCCAGTTTTGTGTTCTGACATTTTATCTTTCAGCTACATCAAATAATGAGTTGATAATGATTCAAATAAAACTGCAAGGTCAGGTCAAGTGCATAGTTTAATACAGAGAATTTAGTTGAGTAAATAATCAGTGCATATCATAACCAGTATTCTTTTAGTATTATTTATTTTACATATATATATATATATATATTTATATATTCATTTTCATCTTAATTTGTTTCGTTCATAAACTTTAATTTTGTTGTTTTGTCATTTTTTTATTACATATATAAATATATATGTAATTAATTTCTATTCAGCTTTGTTTTATTTTAATTTTAGCACTGTAACTTGTTTTGAGTTTGTTGCCTATGCAGCATTTCTGAGTTTGGTTTCTAATTAGAAAAAAAAATAGAATTGTGTAATATTTACATTTAATTTTATTGTAGCTATATTTGTAGTATAGAAATGTTTAAATTTTTAGTTTTAGTAATTTTAGTTCTTCATCTTACTGTATTAGTTAGTTGCCAAGCCACTATTTCTAAATGTTAATCTAATATTTATAATTTATTAAAGATTGATGAGATGAAGTGATGCACAAATCACACGATACTGAGAAATAGTCTGAACTTCAGCAGAATATTAGCAGATATTAAAATCCTGTTGCAGTTATAATGAGATATAAAGAAATGGCTTATTCATTCAGTTCATTTAAGTTTTTGTTTTAGTAATTTTATCACTTCAAATTATTGCATTTGAGTTAGATGCCAATGCAACATTTCTAAAAATGTACTCAAAGCCTTTCTATATAAAGCATTTTAAATGCATTAATTTTGTCTTGTAATGCACCTTATAATCTAAGGTATGCAATGTGTAATATGATCTCATGAATAACTGTAACCACATACTCATCTTTTCATTGTAACACATTTAGAAAGCATTAATGCATTAAAACATGGCAAACAACCAGTTTAAGATGCAGCAAGGAATCTGCCAATATTATAATGCATTTTGACTTTGGTTACAATTAATAGTGAAAACATAATGCATGAATAACTTTATAGTGCATTATATAAAGCCACTATAGGTTTTACTTAATTTGCATTTAGGTTGTCCAATATTTTATTTGATTTCAGCTTTATTTCAGCAACCAAAATTATTTTTAATAGTTTAAGTTTTAGTTAACAAGACCATGCAAATCAAACCATTCTGAAATATGAGATGTATAAATCACTCAGTAATAGTCTGAAGTTTAGCAGCAGATATTAAAATCCTGTGGCAGTGATGGATAAAGTGACCCAGAGACTTGTGAAGAAGTGACCTGTAATGTGTGCTGTGATGAATCACGATACTCTCTCGTCTCATCTCACCTGACCTCAGCACCTCATGAAAGCCACATCAGGCTGAACTTGGGTGATTTCTGTATTTGATTCTATACCGCTGATTGGCTGAACACAAACTTTGGAAGCTCTTTCGTCTCTCTGGAAGAATATCAAAGCTAGATTAACGCTCCTCCGGGACTCTGACGTGTTACGCTCTTCATGTTGGTAATAAGCTCTTGTGTGCAGAGAAAAGAGCGTGAATGTACTACAGCTTTCTATCTGAAGAACATAAACTGTACAGTAGTGACACGGAGGATACAGGACAAGAACAAGAGAGGAGATGAAAGAGGATTATTAAGAGCAGGAATGAGGGAATGTTAGAGAACACTGATCTAAAATCATGATTCTTTACACGTCTTGCCCATTTGTGAACATGCTGAATTTTGACTTTGTAATTATGGAATACAAAAGAGCTCATTATGCTAATGTCATGCTGATGGAGTTTAGACTGATTACTGTCCAGAAGAACTCACACACTTGTCATCTGTAATGAAATATCAAGGTTAAAAGACTTGTGGCATGAAGTCTAGTCCACATTACAGGTTACTGTGGTCAAAACTGGCAACTTAGACAGTAACAGACCGTCTAACTGACACAAAGTGAACAGCCACTGTTATATGTGCTCTTTAGGGGCCGAGTTATATTGAATTATATATTTGAATTAGCCTTTACAGTTTTCATTTTAGTTTTTTTAATGTTTTCTAATTTTTCAAAAATACATTTTAATCTAAGTTATATTTTATTTCAGATTTATGATATCCGAGATGAAATTATATATAAATACATTAATTAATTTTTATTTCAGTTTTTGTTTTAGTCATTTTATCACTTCAATTCGAACACTTCATTCAAAGCCTTTCTATATAATGCATTATAAAAGAAATGCTTTTCTAATTTTTCAAAAATATTTTTATTTAGCCTTTTAATTTATATATGCGTGTGAATTTATGTCTAATTGACAAAGTGATCAGTCACTGTTGAGCTGTTTAAGGGCGGATTGATCTGAAATGTGTATTGTATTTATTATTAATTTTTTTGAATTAGCTTTTTTATATTTTCAGTTTTAATTTTGATTGAAGTTTTAGTAATGTTAATTATTTTTATTTCTGTTTAGTTTTAATTTATTCTTGAATAAAATGAATTTTATTATTGTGGTCGACAGGAATAGACAGTGACCAGTCACTGTTATACGTCACATTTAGGGGAAGATTAATCTAAAATGTGGGACAAAATTGGGGGCAGAAAATTAAGAAATTATTATAAGTGTAGACTGCATTAATTATTATAACGTGTCGACTCCTTGATCATGAGTTTTTCTATTTTTACATGGCTTCTTGCCAAATAAATCAAAGACCTATCAATTTGAGCAGATTACAAAGAAAGAAAGAGAGAGAGAGAGAAAGAAGATGAAAAAGAAACCACACAAAATTACTCAGTCAAATATCAATTTATTGATTCAATGGACAATTAGTAGTTTAGTGGCTGTCATATTAATGTCAGAATGTCACAACTGACCAATCAGAATCAAGTATTTCAGAAAGGACTGCATTAACTAAACCTGATGATGCTAGTCTAACTTGGTTAAATAAATATCTTTCCAGGAAGTCTAATATCATACCAAAAGTCTATAATACATTGATCAATAAAGTATAAAAGGTGTGCTGAAAGCTTCAAGCGACCGTCAGTCAGTCCATCAGCTCTCGTCAGTGTCACAGTAACACAGTAAACTGTCCTGAGATCAGCTCACAGAGGCTCTTCATACACCTCTCTCAGTCTCTCTCTTCTGTTAAACCCACGCCTGTGTTTCCTGCAGTGGACAAAACAGACTAGAATAAATCAAGAAACCAATGCATTTTCTTGTGTGATCAAGTTGTGTTAAATGTGTAGTTTGATTAATTCATTGCCTGGGAACCGTAAATGGCTGTTTTACCTGACGGAAGATTTTTTTCCAATTAGGAACTTTAATAAATGTAACTATTTATTGCACATTGTCTTATTGGATATTGCATGTATCATATTGCTGTTGTGTTCATTTGAAGTTCACTACAGTCTTCACTACAGTCGTGTTGCGTGATGAAGAAGATGGTTAATCACGGTACACTGACGGTAACACACTGAACCAGTTCAGAAGTCAGTATCTGGAACGAAACCTCCACCCATCACCTTCAGGTTCAAAACTATTTACATTCCATTCATCGTATAACGTTGATTAGCAAGGGTGTAAAAAAAAGATGGTTACTATAGTTAAAACATGGTAACCACAAATTGAAACAACAACAAACCTGGTTACACATTTACTGTAATAACACATGGTTCATTTTCTTAAGGGATTAGTTTGTATTTATGTATCCTTTCTTTTCTATAGCTGTACTGCCTTTTCTTTTCTTTTTTATAGCTGTACTGCCTTAATAGTTTGATGTTTTGCACTGTTTAATAAAAATGTATGCACTCCGAAATACCGATCTGAATCAAACGATTCACGAACCCGCTCTGAAGTTCTGATCAAATGATTTATGATTCGTGCTCCGTAGTCCCGATCTGAATAATGATTCACGAACCATCATTTCAGATTGGGATTTCGGAGCATGGATTATGAATCATTCAATTCACGAAATTATTAGCGAACCCGCTTCAAAGTCCTAATCTGATTTGTGATACGTGAGTTTTGAAGCGCTTCGAAACAGTGAATCATTTGAGACGCAAAGGTTTATCTGATTCAGAGATTCGAAAAGCTCCATTTCACTCATCACTGTGGGATTTTAAAATCATTACATGCTCTTTTGTTCTTTTTTTTAATAGTGAATCGCTTGAACTGAATGATCCAAATCACGAGTGTGAATGTATCAGAGCGTTCAAGCGTAAATGACTCACTCAGTTACACGACACTCAGTACTACTGGCTAAGCTTGCTAGTTTGTTTTTTTACATTAACTGAAATAAGTGAAAAAAGTATGATGTTTAGATAACATCCAACACAAATCTAGGAAGATATTCAGGTGAGGTAACCAGTGATGAAAACATTGTGCATTATGATTGAGTTTGAGCTGCAGTTCAGTTAGTGACAGTTCAACAGAAATCACTGAGACCTTCCAGTCATCTCACATTGAACCTCTGAAGTGAATGTTCAATTTACCAGAATATATTGTAATAAATGTGTGAGAAATGATTGTCTATATAGATTGATAGTCAAGGAGCAAATGGAAGAAGATGAACAAAACAGCAGAACAACAAAGTTAAAGAGGAAAAACTTTATCATTCAACTGAACTGTGCTCGTGTTTTAAACACTTTGATTTGTTGCCCAGGTTATTTTTGCAGTTGCAATAAAGCATTTACAGTGGAAACAATACATCAATTTAAATAAGATATTAAAAGTTATCCTTGTTTTCGGTAGATACCAAGACTCACCAACACTTCTCATTTTAACATGCACTAAAATAACTAAAGTAATGGTTAGCTAAAACTAAAAAAACTCCATTACTTGAAATAAAATAAAATTAAATATGAAAAAAATCATTTTTTTAGGTCGTAGCAACATTTCTCATTTTCATTTAACTTAACTTGATTTACTAAAATAACTAAAACTAAAACTTAATTTACAGTATCCATTTGTTAACCATTTAATGCATTAACTAACATTAACTGAGTATTACATTTGTTACAGTATTTATTACTCTTTATTAATGTTAGTTAATAAAATACAACTGTTCACTGTTAGTCCATGTTAGCTCAAGTTCATTAACTAACATTAATAGAATCAACATTAACTAAGATTAATAAATGCTTTAGAAGTATTTTTCATTGTTAGTTTAACAAATGTACTTAACTAATGTTAACAAATGCAACCTTATTGTAAAGTGTTACCAAATTAATAAAAACTATATAGACATATAAAAAAGGGAAAATAAATAAATAAAGACAAAACAAATCCAAAAATTCAAATTTAAAATGAAAAAATAATAAATAAAAATATTAATAAAACTAGGGACTTGTTTAAACGCACCTCCACAGTATAAAGGCCAGAGATGCAGCTACGAGCGTCAGTATCAGCAGCAGAAACACAACGACAGCAGTCGTGCTCCTGTTTGTGCTTTCACACGCCTCTGAAACACACACACACACACATACTGTCACTGAACATCTGAGCCTCATGAAAAGTCATGTTCCTGTCCTTCATGACGCAGTGATGGTGTGAGAGCTGTACCTGCGGTGTATGTGGCTGAACTGTGTCCCAGTTTATTGCTCACCACGCAGGTGAAGTGTCCACAGAAGGTGCCGGAGACATACAGAGACGTCCCATCTGCTGAAACACGACCCACTTTCTCCGTCACAACCACTTTCTCACGCAGCCAAGTGAAGCTGGGTTCAGTTCCCCACGCCTCCATACAGTGAAGAACCGAGTGAGACACATTCACCATCACCGACACGTGATGCACCGCCACTGACACACACACACACACACACACACACACACACACACACACACACACACACACACACACACACACACACACACACACACACACACACACACACACACACACACACACACACACACACACACACACACACAGCTCAATTACTGGAGAAGTGCACAAGGACACAATGAAGACAGAAATGGGTCGCTGCTACTATGGAGTGCATTTTTCTCACCATACTGAATGTTACGGTAATAATCTATCATTTCACTCTATCTATCTAGAGATTGATAGATAGATAGTAAAATTAGAGATTATAAATATTAAACATGCCAATATAAAAAATGTCTTAACCAAACAATGACTGTGGATGAGTGACTTCTTTTCTATATATTATACAGTATTTGTTTGTTTTTTATACCATGAGATTGTGTTTCATTACGATAATCTTTTGTCATGTTGTATTTGAAATATTTATATTAAAACTAACTTAATAAAAAGTGGGGGTCTGTTTGAATGCATTTTAAGTTTAAAAATAAGTGTATAAAAGCTAAAATAGCTGTCTGTGTAACAACAAAAGTGAATTTTAAATCATTTCAGTACTTTGGTACAATTAAGTGTTTCACCAATCAAAATGTTTCACAACATGACATCATCCTCCAGGAAGTGACATCCTTTTGGAGGGAAATCAACAGCATAAACATCAAGTAATAGTACGTATTATCAATGATATCAATTATCTGATGAATTCTGTGATGTTATTTGGTTTGTGTCTCTGTAAGACATTTATCCTGTTTGATTAAATCACAAATCAGTTCAAAATAATGAACTTATAGATGACATCCTCATGTAAGCTAACTGAAAATGCTTGTGATGCTGTTTAAGTATTGCTATAAAAGTGTACTTTTTAGAAATATTGTTATGATTTTTAAACTTTAATCTTAAGTTTTTAACACTACAGCACAAATGGATGACAGCTTTGTCCTTTTTGTATGTTTTGCATGAAATGATCTTTTCAGCTAATGTGTTTCTTCATGAGAATTATTTGTTGTCACATTTTGTTTGCAATATTTCATATTAAAATGAAGTTTGTATGAAAAGTGGAGGTTTTCAGGTGTGTATTCTAGGGTTAAAAATGGTATAAAAAAACAAAATAGCACACCTGAGTGTTTAAATGGAGTAGATGTAAAGCTTGTTTCTTCATCAGATTTGGAGAAATGTAGCATTGCATCACTTGCTCAGCAATGGATGCTCTGCAGTGAATGGGTGCCGTCAGAATGAGAGTCCAAACAGCTGATAAAAACATCACAATAATCCACAAGTAATCCACACCACTCCAGTCCATCAGTTAACATCTGGAGAAGACAAAAACTGAAACAAATCCATCAATATGTTTTTAACTTCAATCTGAGGCTTCTGGTCAAGATATGAGTCCATAATCCATAATAACGCTTCCTCCAGTGAAAAAGTCCATCTCCTGTTGTCTCTCACATCAAAATCCAGCCACATATTTGTTTAGAACTGTTTTGGCTCATATATGGTCCATGACCTGTGCAGAATTCTCTCCTGATTCAGACAACATTAAATTTTCACTGGAGGAAGGATTATGGACTCATATTTTAGCTGGAAGCAATGGTTTTAAGGTAAACATCTTAATGATGGATATGTGCAACTTTTTGCTTCATAAGTTATTGATGGACTGGAGTGGTGTGGATTATTGTGATGTTTTTATCAGCTGTTTGGACTCTCATTCTGACGGCACCCATTCACTGCAGAGCATCCATTGGTGAGCAAATGATGGAATGCTACATTTCTCCAAATCTGATGAAGAAACAGGATGACCTGAGGGTGATTACATTTTCAGCAAAGTTTCATTTTTGGGTAAAGTATTCCTTTAAGTGCAGAAATCTTTGGAATATCAGTACAGCGCATGTGAAATGAACTCAAGGCTTTAGCTGATCTTACGATACTCTTGAACGGTTCGCTGTGCAGATCGTCTCTGTCCTGACTGGTCTGTAACTGTGACCGTGTAGACGCCGGCGTCTGCTGCTTGATAATCTCTGATCTTCAGTGTGGCTCCCTGTTGTTCCAGTGATACTCTCCCATCTGAGACTTTATGAGGAAACTCAGCCAACGTTGAACTCGTCCCAGAAGTCTTTGTAACATGGTCCCATGTCACTTTAACAACATGTTCACCATCCAGCAGCTCGATTTGTGCTTGTAGGATCAGATCCTGGCCTTTGATTACATACAGCGCCTGCTGGTTTGTGAAGCGGACGGACAAACACTGGCCGCTCCAGAGCCCTGCCGTTACAAAATACATCATAAAACATACAGTCATATCTCTCATTCGGATTGCATGAGCTTGATGCAAAAACATTTAACTGTTAAATCACAAACACATAGCTTTGAGTTGCTTTTATAAACCTGTCAACGGCAATATGAAACAACAACATTCAATAAAAGATTTTTGTTTCAAAAAACAGGAGACATTATTATCAATGTTGAAAACAGTTGTGCCGCTTCATATTTTGTGGAAGCCGCAATATACTTTGAGGGTTCTTTAAATAACAGAAAGTACAAAACAACAAAATTTATTATAAAAATAAAGACACCAACATTCAAAAAATGTTACATATTTATATAATAATTATTCAAATAATATAGCTCATTAATCTAATTGTAGACTGTTTATGGTTGCCGAGAAATGTTTATTTTTTTTAATGTTTTAATTTTTTTTAAGTATTATTATTACATTTTATATATAAAGCTGTACTGTGTATTTATTATTATTATTATTATTATTGTTTTGTTTTTTGTGGAAACTGATTTTTCTGGATTCTTTAATGAATAGAAAGTTCAAAAGAACAAATATTGTATTATTTAAATAATAAAATTAATTTATCTAATGTAACAGGCTCTATCTAGACTGTTTATGGTAGCCAATAATTGTAAATGTTAAAAAAAGAAATATAGTTATTTATAAATAATTAATATTTAATATAATTAATAGTAACAATAATTTATATTTTTGTGGAAACCATGATTAAATGAATTTATTTGAAGTAGAAATAAAAAAAACACCAATGTTTAATAAAAAGTTTAATTTTTAATTAAACAATATAGTTAATTCAACTGTAGACTGTTTATTCTTGCCAAGAAATGTAAATGTTGAAAAAAGTATAATTATTCGACTACTAATCTAAATATCAGAGGCATTAGGCCTATGCAAATTTGTCATTTGCTGTGCAAGAATCAAGTTCTATTATGATAAGTTTTGAATAAAGCTGTGCTGCTTAACACTAAAAGAAGCAACGTATCCTGAGGGATACAAACATTTGAGAAGCTGTGGGCAGAAGCAGTGAAAGTGGAGGTCTTATTTCTTGGTTTCATTTGTTGTGAATATTTAGATGAGGTGACTTTTGTTTCTACATTATTTTTTTCGCTCACAGGAAGCATTTAAAACTGCATAGTCACCTGTAGTGGGAAATCTACTCACCCTCCAATAAAATCTGATCTAGTTCACATATTTACACGGAGGGGACTTACCCTGTTTAAAAAACTGCTATTCAACATTAGCTTATTACATTGAAATTTGATGAGTTAAATGCTTATATTTTTTGTTATCTGTCTCTAAATGTTTGTATCTCAGGGGATACGTCGCCATTTTAGGGGTATAAATCAAGATATATATATAAAAAAACAATATATATATATATATATACATATATATATATATATATATATATAGACACTGAGATTTTGTGGCTTGTGTTTTAGAAAATCAGATCTTTTTGTAATCTTGACAAAACACATATCGTTGGAAAGATCTGACAGTCAAGGTCCCATATTTGGTAACTGTTTTGTAATAGAAGTAATATTGTGACAGAAAATGATTGATTTGTGATAGAAAACTGCATCAAATAATCAATAGAGTTTGGGTGGAACTCAGTGGATATTTTTGGTATAGTGCCCAAACAAAATCTCACTGTTGTTGTGATATCAACATCAAATTTGGAACACAACTTGGTTAGACATATGGCTTTGATTTCATAGAAATTTTAGAGTTCAACATATTTTATAAAATACTTATTTGATATAAAATAAAATAAAAATAGTATACTACATTATCTATACTGTAAACTTAAACTTCTATAACTTTTTTATACTTTCGTTTTTTGCAATGCCTTCACTTCAGCAATAATCTGCTATGTCTTCATTAAAAAGAGACCAACCGTAGGTCTGTATTCCAAAGTGTTCAAGCATTGATAAACAAGTGTTCTGTTTTCAGTGAATTTATACCCCCAAAGGGGCGACGTATCCTGGGGGATACAAACATTAAAATAATCATGAGATTGTATTATTTGCGTTCCAATAAGATGGAAACTACCCTTTTTAGGGTTAATATTTTTGTGGAAACAGTGATACATGTCTCTGGATTCTATGATGAATAGAATGTTCAAAAGAACAGCATTTAACTAAGAAATAAAACTAAAAATACACTTTGGCTGCAGAATACTGCAAGTGGCCAATCAGAATCAAGTATTCCAGAGAGCCGTGAAACACATTCCACATAAACATACAAAGACATGCAGAATAACTCACAGCAGATGTGCAGAAGCAGGACAGTCCTGACCAATCGCTGTAGTCGTGGCTCCATGTCACCTAAAAAAACAGCTGCGAGACTGATACTCCTCATGCATTACATGTTCAGACACATTCACTTTATGAGTGAGATTACTGGACGCTTTTCATAACTCACCTCTCTTAACTTCCTGAAAGAGACGCTTGTATCCAGACACTTCTGTCCCATAAAAGCACTAGAGCGAAGCGCCCACAGTAAACATGTTTTAGTGTCTCTGCAGGACTGGTGTTTTCTGTGAACTCGTATGCTCCGTTCACTGAGTTAAAGGTCTTTAGGCGTCACCGTGTTTACAAACTGAGCCGTTTCCTTTTCCCTTTCCTGTGGAGTAAAGCCACTATTCTCTGTTCAAACAAGCAGATCTTCCATACAGTAAAACCCTCCCATCACACTCCACGCTCAAGATCCGTTCAGACTCTTTTATTCTCTGAACAAACTTACATGAAAAAACACCAACAGCAGATTAATAAGAACAAAGGAGGTAGACAGCAAATGAATAACAATGATATTCATTTTTTTGTAAACATAGCAGCTTATATCTTTCAGATCCAGTGAGCATTTTAACAACTCACATTTTTAAAGTTTAAACAAATGAACAGAATGAGTCATTCTTTACAATGAACACAAGCACTTTTTTGACATAAAACAATAATTGTATTAATCTACAGTCTGACCGAACAGAAAAACTTCAGAGAAGCATCTGAAAAAGTTTACCTCGTGACAGTAAGAAAACACATTTTTCCCTGAGAACATTTAAACCTGGAAGCTGAAAAGTGTGAGAGTTGCTTATAGAGTCACAGCATATATGAACAGTGACAGTAAGCAGGAATCTCAGGAAGTATGCATCTATCAAACTGATGCATTTCTAATACAAGTTGAAAGGAGAAAAAAGCAGATGATATGATCACAGTGATGCAGTACAAGTAAAATAAATAACCACAAAATTATCAAAATAAAACGTTTACAGGTATGTTAACATTTAAATAAGCAAAATAAAATCTTCAATGTGGACTTAGTATTCAGAAGCATCCCTTTTGGCCTGCTCCTTTGTTGATTTCATGTATCTCTTCAGGAAAATGAACCTGAAATAAAAAAAGGATTCAAGTAAACAGACTATGACTGGGTGATATAGTTAAAAAGATTTTATCTAAATATATATTTCAGGCTTTTTTTATGTCAATAATTATTTTTATTCATGCAAATACTGAACTATGTATATTTAACAAAAACATTTATTTAAAACAAGAGTGATGACAAACGAAAAGCTGAATCAGAATCTAATACATTTGTGGTGAAGTCTACAGTCTTACTCAGAAAAGGAAGAATCGTGAAACTAATCTAAGTACATGCTCACAGCAAGATAAAAATGATCGCAATATTCACATATCTATAGTGAAAAATTCTATATACATCACCTAGCCCTAAAACAGACCTATAATGAGTCAGTAGAAGAGAGTAGAGGTCTTACCCTGCAACAAGTGCTATTGCTGTTACAACTCCAGCTACAATCAGTACCACACAACAGGGCTGAGGTTCTGATGAGTCAAAAACACAAGACTTAAAATCAGCTGTAGACAAGCTGACTGACATTACTAGAAAGTAGAAACCATATGCTGAGTACAACCCACTTAGATGCTTTATTCCACTTCACAAAAACAAAACAAAAATCATAAGAATCGTACTTAAAAGAGGTATCTAGCCACAAGCTGCAATTATAGGGTCCAAACACAGCAGTGATTTAATAAAAACATGATTTAAAAATCAGCAAACAGCAGAGCCAGTACTGTTCCAAAATTGGTATGTGTGAACAGTATGATATATTGAACATTTTTAATAACTTTTGCCTGTCAACATCAAACAATTTTTGGGAAGATTTGATGAAAGTGCTATACAACTTCAAAACATACATCTACAAAATTAAAAATGGCTAAATATGTAGGCAGCGGCTATAGCAATTAGATGCTATTTACACTAAGTGCAAATAACAATGGATTCTATTTACACTGTTAAAATAGCAAGATTTTCTGCTATTTATACTACTTATTGCAAATAGTGGCAATTATATGCACCTCAGTATTGTAGTACATTATAAAACAGTATGCAATAATGTATTGAGTGTAAATTCTCATTTTAATTTAAATCACTGAATGGATGCCACCTTATTGGGACAATAAAGCCCTCCCTACACCTACCCTAACCCTACCCGATACTTTATTTAAACTTTTTGATTATTTCCTTCATTTTTATTGAAAATGAATGCCTTTTCAATGCGATTTGAGATTTGAAAAGGAAGAAAAACAGTTCGGCAAAAGGCAGGTTTGAACTCGGGTCGATCGCATCAACAAGCACACGCCTTACCATCTACACCACTGAAACTGATGTTTGACTAGCGTCTTTTTTCAGTGATGACTATCCCAATCACACCTTGGTGGGCAGAGTTAGTGTAAATAGCCTCAGCCGACAAGGCGGGCTATTTGCACTTAGTGTAAATAGACACTCTGAAAAATGTATTGGGCAGAAACTAAAAGCGCCATTGCGATTGTACATGACCTGAATAAATCAGAGGGAAAACATCTTTATTAGTTATAAGCTAAAATGTAGGCTAACATTTGAGCAGCTGGTGGCACTAGTGGTGTGGTGTGGATTATTGTGATGTTTTTATCAGCTGTTTGGACTCATTCTGACGGCACCCATTCACTGCAGAGCATCCATTGCTGAGACAGTGATGCAAATTTTCATTTTTGGGAGAACTATTCCTTTGACTAAATTTAACTAATGGGAGGTTATTGTAAAGTATTACCATTTTTCTTTCTTTTGAACATTGTGTGGTGAATATTTTGAAGTGAAAAAAATATTTTTTTCATCTAAATAATCAAAAATGCCATGCGTTCTTGACATTGAACAATACCTTCTGGTATTTGATAATGCGTAGTCACTGTCCCCAGGCTGCTCTTGATGATGCAGGTGTAGTTAACGCCCTTAACCTCAGAGATGTCTAGTCTACTGCCATCTGCTAACAGGGCGGTTTGATTGGTTACTGCAACGCCATCAACCAGCCATGAAAACTGAGGGCTGTCCCACTGCGTCATGCCATGATTATCCACAACACACTCCAGCACGTGCATAACTGACGCCTTTAGAGATTCCACTGAAAAGAAAAGAAAAAGTACGTCAGAAAAGAAAAAAACATCCTGTTCAACTAGTTTTGCACGACATGTTGCCTTTAAATTTAAATAGCTGTGCATGTGAAGGAACTATTCAAAACAGCTGGTGCACAGGTCAGTTGTGAAACAACATTTGCATAGTTGAAATCTAACATATTTACCTATCTTTTGCACTTCTATGGAGTCCTGCTGCTGGTATCCATTACTGTCTGTAACGGTGACCTTGTAGATCGCAAAGTCCCGTTCTGCAACATCAGTGACCCGCAGAAGTGCATCTCCCTTCTCCAAAGATATTGTGTTTCCATGAGAAAGTCTGACATTGTCCCTTCCTCGCTTGCGGTCCCACGTCACCATGTCTATCTTGTCGTCTGGATCCTTCTCGAATATGGCTTCCAAAACAAGAGTTTGGCCGAGAGCAACATAGAGAGGCCGTCCAGTCTTAAAGCGGACTGATATTGCTCCGTGAAGACACACAGGCACTGGTGACAGTTATTGAAAAGAATTAGTAAGTTATTAGCATCTTAACTTACATAAAGGGTTGAGTGAGAATCCAGATAGGCAGAGCCTATCAACAACTGACTGGTAACTATTTCTTTTACGTTTTCATTTTTAATGAAAAATGCATGTAAAATAATGGTAGTTAATTAATTTTTTTATGTGATTTGGAGTAGTTTTAGGAGGAAGAACTTTTACAGACTTACAGTACAAGCATGAAAACCCCTTATTTATTTCCTGTTGGGCTGATATTTCTAATTATCTCAGAATGATAGGATTTTGTCACTACAAAGGACTCAATATCGGTGAAAAATATTATAGTTTTTTTTTTATCTAATGTAACATGTAAATATAATATAGCAATATAACAATATAACATTTAAATAGTATATTTATAATATATATAAATATTTATTTTCTGTACTGATATCGCTTCCATATCTGTTTACTTTAATTTACGCTTTAATATTTTGCTTTATTTTAATAGATTTATTGTTTCGTGAACAATAGTGGTGTTCTTTGTGTAAATCAATCAGGGATGAAAAAAGCGAACATTATTTCAATATTATTTTATTTTCTAAATAGGGCTCCTGATTAGAATGATTTTCAATGATCTCAGAATGATTTAGAAACTGATTTTATCACTCCAAAGGACTCAACAATTGAAACTTTTTTAAACGTATTTTTTTCTATTCATAAGTCATTTTTGAAAATGCATTTCCAATATTTAAACAGCATAGTTTATTTATACACTCTCAGAAATAAAGGTACAAAAGCGGTCACTGGGATGGCATACCTTTTCAAAAGGTACACATTTGTACCTATAGGGTCCATTTTGGTACCTTTAAGTGTACAAATTAGTAAGTAAAGTGTACATATTAGAACCAAAGGTACTGCCCCAGTGACAGCATTTGTAGCATACCTTTATTTCTATATAAATAAAGTATTTTCTGTATTGATATAATTCCCATTTTTGCTTGAACAATTTTAATAGACTTATGTTTGTGGATAAAACAAGTTTTCTTTTGCTGCCAAACAAAATCATTAAAAAAAAAACTTAGATTAGACTCGTGTTTGAAGTAGCCTATAATATTCCATGACATGTCGAACTGCCCAAGCAGCTCTCATCGCTTAACTAGTAGCCTATTTCATTTAATAACAGCAGACTCACTCAGAGTGACTGTGGTACACAGAATCCAAACCAGCATCCACGACCCCATGACACCTGACAAATTAGACATCATTAGAGAGACTATTTCTGCCTTATTTCTGATTAACTCACTCGGAAAACTGGATGCATTTTTGTGACGTACGTTAATAAAATGCCATTCAGGTCGAAATAAACTATCTTACCTTGACTTTCGAAGCTTAAATGCCGTCTTTACTCTGTCGTGTCGCATTAAGTTCAGGTAAATAATAACCGTGCATCGTCTGCTTTCACCTGGACAGATTGATTGATACGCCTGCGTGACGTGACGTGCCATGACGTCTGTTTTATGATACAGACTTCAAAATATTTTAATTTATGATCCTGTATCAAATTCAAATTAATTTAATGATGAGTAGGCTATACTAGAGCGAATATTTTTTTCTTTTAACGGTGACTGATATGTTTGAATGTTTTTATTTTATTTTTTTATTTTATTGTACATGCTGAACATTTAACATTCAAACCATACCGAAATATTACAAACATGCCATTCACATTTTATAAAAGAAAAAAGAAGAAAAAAAAAGGAAAGAAAAGGTAACAAGAAGATACATTAATAATCACAATAGACAAGAGGAGTTTAATTATTTGAGCATATCCATAGTTCTGGTTGCTTTCCGACTTGAAAGTCATTTTAGAGTTTAAAAATAAACTCTATTTTTATAAACTCCTTAAGTCAACTTTGAAATGGGAGATATTGGATATGTGCTGAAGAGACATAAAGCGGGCGTGACCTGGTAGAATGACGTAACCACGAGAGCTAGTGATTTGTAGGAATTAATAAATTAAGTAACCTTTCGTAAATCCGTCGAGGTAAAACAGCCATCCTGTTTATTTCTACATTGCTTTATTTTCATTGAGCAAAAGACATCATTTCATTCTTTCTCAGTAGCTGTGATGATGGAGAGGTGTTGGACAGGTAAATCAGGGCGCGGTGAAGATAGTTTCATGTTGGTTATTCTTTATCTTTTCTTCAGCATACATTTATTTGTAATCGCATAATAGTCGTGAATCATGCTGTATCTCGTTCATATCACATTTTAAAGCATAATTATATCAAAATTAATAATAATATTTTTCGATCATGTAATTATTTTAAGCTTGAGAAGTGAAAAAGTGCATTATTCCTTTTACATGTATGGCTTATGTTAGCAAACAGATTAAGTAGAGATTGGGACCATTTTTAACTTTTACACGTTTTTTTTTTAATATCTGTTAAAAAAATATGTAAGTAAACTAAATGTCTTGATGAAATTAATCTAGGCTTTTTAAACTTTGTGCTGGTTTTGTCTAAAGAGTTCAAATCACCTACAATTACACAGATGTCACGGTTCGGTACGTACCTCGGTTCGGGGGTAAAAAAATCTACTATGCTCGGTTCCTTTTCATTTATTTTGGACAGATAATAGTACAAATTACAATTTACAGAAAGCACAATGTTTTGTTTTCATTGTGAGTGTACACAAATAAAAGCAGACCTTTATATAGATCATAACATCTACAGGACTCATTTAATTAACTGTAACACCCATCATTCTCCATCTTCCGCATTGCTGCTATGTGTACATACCTGGTACAACCTGTTTACACATTCCTCTTGCACATCCCTGGTTATATTAATATTTATTAAATCCACAGTAGACTGTATTGCACATTTTAGTTCATTGCACATTTTACTCCTTATTTTATTTCTTTGTTTTTACTTATTATTATTATTATTATTATTATTTTATCTTATTCCTACCTATATTTAAATATATGCTCCTGTGTTATGTATCATCTTTTATTTTTTTTGCACTGTCCATTGAGCGGACCTGTCCTGACCTACATTTCACTACTGATTATACCCTGTATGATTGTGTATGTGACAAATAAACAAGAACCTTGAACCTTGATATGCAATATTAATAAGACAATAAGTGTTTAAAGTTGATTCTGCTGGTATAAGGAAACAGTTGAAGTGATCGCGCCGGAGCGCACGCACACACACACACACACACACACACACACATCAGTTCCAGCATTGCTAACTTGACAGAACAGTTGGTACCTTATCAAAATAGAATACAGTGAACCAAACATCAGCGCACCTGCCTCTGTGTCACCGTTGGAACGAGACTGAAGTACAAAGCATATCATTTACATAATAAATAATAGTTTCGCATTCAGATACCTTACATTGCATATATGGAAATATTACAGAAGGATACACGAGCACAAAGCTCCATTTCGCAAACAGTTGAGTGCACAAGCAAGTATATACCTTTGTCAGTCTATCCCTGCGTCCCAATGTTCATACTATCCATGCTAAATAGTATGTGAGATTACAATAAGTGTGTCCCAAAGCATAGTATGTTGAAAAGAGTATGCCAAAAGTCCCCGGATGGTCTACTATTTCAGGTCGATTTTTGAAGTGTGGATCCGTGCACACTCTAATGGCTAAAATTGCCCACAATTTGGCGAAGGATTCGGTCCAGAACTACAAACACGTATAAAACGCGTTAGAAAAACTACAAACGTGGCAGATGCGCACGATCGACGGTTAGGTAGAGAGGTTTGCAAAAAGGAGTTTGAGTTACTAATAATCAACATTTAACCTGGTAAAAAATATTTATTTATTGTTATCCGTGTTATATTTCATCTGCAACAATAATGTGAACTTTTATAAACATCCATTTGGTTGTTAACTTTTAAATGCATCATTATGCAGAAAATATGAGCAGAGTTCTCCACATGAAAGGCTGGCAGATCAACTAGCTAATTCTTTTCTCTCTAATACGGTAGAAAGTTAAATGAAATGATATGTGGAGGATGTTAACTGTGACAAGATGATTGACAGGCCAGTTTACAGTGACAGGGTGCGTGAACAGGTGCGACAGAGCGGTCCGTTAAAGACACAGTTGTGTGATGTGATAGTATGTCCCAAAGCTTGCCTACTCTTCTACTACACACGCAA
The DNA here is from genome assembly GCA_027422415.1 of Schizothorax lantsangensis. Taxonomy (NCBI): domain Eukaryota; kingdom Metazoa; phylum Chordata; class Actinopteri; order Cypriniformes; family Cyprinidae; genus Schizothorax; species Schizothorax lantsangensis. Next base: position 33,018,451 of record CM049850.1, on the reverse strand, counting down.
AAGTGTGTACTTTTTCTTTACCAAAAGAGTACATACTTTAAGGGTGTAATATAAGTAGACACATTGGGACGCAGTATCAGTGAGAGACGCGTTCAGAATCAGCACATGATCACTGTCTAGGGGGCTTTGTTTTCAAGTGTGCAACTCACGGCATTCGCTGTTCTTCTGCTGGCGGTTATCAAACAGCGTTGCATTACTGCGGGCGCCCCCTTCTGGATTGAGGGTGAATTGCCTGTATTCGTTGTAAGGCCTCATGCACCGAACAGAGAGGTCCGTACCGTGACGATTCGGTACGAATACATGTACCGTGCCACCCCTACCTACAATGTATGTATACATACATACAGTATATAATACACAACTTACATTAAAATATGTTGTTTGTTATGAAGTTTTGAAATGTTCAAATCTATATAGCTTTCTGGTCATGTGACCCAATGATGTCACACCTGGGGCAAGTTCAAGCTCACACCGGTGCCCAACGTTTTGCTACGGTTTCTGGGTTGATCGACATGTTTCCTGAAAACGGTGTGCAACGGGGTTTTAGATACGTTTTCCCTTGTTTAGTGGGTGTGTCAAAAATGTCAGCCCAATCAGCAGCAACATGTATATAAACCACACGGTATTAAAGAGACAGCTCGCACAATGGGTCCAAGAGAAGTCGTTTACAAATGTGTCCTCTGCAGCTCGGTGTACACAACAATTGAAGATATTAGAAGACATGTTTGTCGTAGGAGTTTTATAGTAACATAGCATATCAACATGATGATGATGAATTTGCAAGTAAATGTAATTAACATAAAAATAAATTCACAAGAGCAAGTATATTGTTTGCACATGTTTATTTACGTTAAAGGCCAAATAACCGAAATAATAAGAGCACAAGTATAGATCTGGAACTTATTTAAGTCTGTCTATTATGTAGTAATTGCAATGTCTTCTGGTCCATATCCTTTCCTTAGGAAGGTGTGCTAGACACTGATTAATGTAACATAAAAATACTACATATTTATATATTTTGCTATTGTATTGTAGAGTGACACTTTCATAAACTTTTCTATGCTCCTCTGATTATATAATGGTAAATATTACAATATGATTACTGTCTGTAACGGTGACCTTGTAGATCGCAAAGTCCTGTTCTGCAACATCAGTGACCCGCAGAAGTGCATCTCCCTTCTCCAAAGATATTGTGTTTCCATGTGACAGTCTGACATTGTCCCTTCCTCGCTCGCGGTCCCACGTCACCATGTCTATCTTGTCGTCTGGATCCTTCTCGAATATGGCTTCCAAAACAAGAGTTTGGCCGAGAGCAACATAGAGAGGCCGTCCAGTCTTAAAGCGGACTGATATTGCTCCGTGAAGACACACAGGCACTGGTGACAGTTATTGAAAAGAATTAGTATGTTATTAGCATCTTAACTCAGTGGCTCTCAATCTTGTCCTGGGGACCCCAACCGCTCTCCCTCATTTAACACACCTGATGGAGTCTGCAAGACTTGAACTGGGTGTGGATTATGAGGGACATATGTGCAGTGTTTGGGGGTCCCCAGGTTTGAGCACCGCTGTTACTTACATAAAGGGTTGGCATATGAACTGACTGACAACTGACTGGTAACTATTTTTTTTAATGTTTTTACCACTTATAATGAAAAATGCATGTACAATAATTGTAATACAAATTTTTAAATGTGATTTGGAGTAGTTTTAAGAAGTAAAACTTTTACTAACAAACTTAAAAGCATGAAAACGGTTTATTTATTTCCTGTTGAGCTCCTAATTAGAAGTTTTTTTTAAATGTAATATGTAAAATTAATTTTTATTCAAAAGTAAACGCAATATAATATTTAAATAGCATTTTGTTTACATTGTTTACTTTGATATGTTTTCTGTACTGATATAATTTCCATTTTGTTTTGTTTTTTACAGATTTATGTTTTGTGGACAAGACTGATAATAAATTAAAGATCTTTTTGTAAATCATTTGGGGGTTAAACAGTGATCATGTTTATTTCTATATTATTTTATTTTCTAAATAAAATGTATTCTAAAAGTTTCTAAAAAACTGTAACTGTTTTAATGTAAATTCAAAAGCCGTAAGTCTGATGCATTCTAATATTTAAACAGCATTTTCATTTACATTGTTTACTTTGATGTATTTTCTGTATTGCTACAATTTCCAAATTTTACTTTAACAATTTTAATAGATTTGTTTGTGGACAAAATAATAAAAAATAAAAGAAACCGAGATTAGACTTATCTTAACATTAGATATGTATTAGTTATATATTAGTTAACTAGCAATGAAAATAATTCTAAAGCATTTATAAATATTATTTCATTTCAACATTTACTAATTAATTATTCAAATCAAAAGTTGTATCTGTTAATAATATTTAATGGACCAGTGCTGACTTTAACTAACAATGAACAGTTGTATTTATAGTATTTAACATTAATGAAGATTAATAAATACTGTAACAAATGAATTTCAGTTGGTTCATTTTAGTAAACGCGATAACTAATGGGACATTATTGTAAAGTGTTACTAATTTTTTCTTTTGATATTTTTGCATTGTTTATTAGTTTAATTAGGGCTCCTAAAAAGTATAGACTGTAGTTATTTATGCAATATGTAAATTCATAAGTGATTTTTGAAAATGCATTGTAATATTTAAATATATATATATTTTTATTTCCATTGTTTGTTTATATTTTCTGTATTGACATAATTCCCACATTTTACTTTAACAATTTTAATAGATTTATGTTTGTGGACAAAGCAAGTGTTCTTTTGCTGCCAAACAAAATAATAAAAACAGAGCTTAGACTCGACTTTGAAGTAGTAGCCCATCACATGTCAAATTGCCCAAGCAGCTTTTATAGTTTAACTAGTATTTAATAACAGCAGACTCACTCAGAGTGACTGTGGTACACAGAATCCAAACCAGCATCCATGACCCCATGACACCTGACAAAATACACATCATTAGAGAGACTGATACTGCTTCTGCTTTTCTTATTTCTGATCAACTCATCTACTGATAGTTTCAGTCAGGCGAAACTGACTGGATGTGACTCATGTTAAACAATGCCCACCAAGTCGCAATAAACAATCTTACCTTGACTTTCGAAACTTACATTCCGTGTTTACTGTCTTTCTGAGATGAGAAAAATGATAACTGTTCACCGAGCACACCTGCGCACACCTGCACCACGTGACGTCTGTGTTGATAAAAGATTCTCATATCTGAAATCCTATAAAACGTTTGTTGTATCATATATATATATATGTGTGTGTGTGTATATAATATTAACTTTTTTTTTTCAACGATGATTGACACGCTCGAAACTGCAGATATTGCTATGGCAGGACGTAAACATAAGACCTCATGTGTAATTTTGATGTATTAATAAATGAAGTAACTTTTTGTAAATCCATCGAGGTGAAACAGCGATCGTGTACTTTTGTTTTCTACATTAGCAAAGGCATTTCTTTGGTTCTTTCTCAGTAGTTGTGATGTATGTGTCGGACAGGTAAATCAGGAAGTGCTTCGTCCCGAAACCAAACACTGCTTTAAAGACGCGAAAGAGGACTGCTTAGTAGGTATATAGAACAGATTCATTTTCTCATTTTAATACAATCTTTGATTAAAACGATTGTAGGCTATCGTTGTGCTTGCTCACTGAATTGTACAGTAGCCCGTTGTTAATATGCATCCCCATATGAGACAGTGATTGATGTCAGTATCTCTTTTAATTTGACAGAATGCCTCTTATTATGATTTATGTGATAGAATTAAACATCTGGAGACTAATTAAATGTTTTGCTCAGGCCCTCCAGACTGACATGAACATACTGCTGCTTCCTGTTGTGGTTTTCTCTCTAAGTAAGTTTAGCCTCCTCAACCTGTTCAGATTGTCTTCTGTAGAAGATACACAGGTGAATCTTACAGTCGCATGTCTAAATTAGATCAAAGCAACAATGCTTCATTTGTAGAGCACTTTTGTCACTTAAAATACATTTGAATATGACAAGTTTACCTAAATAAACATTTTGTACCGGATAAACTTTTTTAAAAAGCAGTTTTATGTGCATTCAAAATTATAAACATCTTAAACACATTTTCTAAATCTATGATCTGACAGGAAATGTAAGAAAAATACATCTACAAACCTAAAAAGATACATCTTTAAGATGAAAAAGCAAATATCTACATGATGCACATGCTATCAGGATACTTTCTTCCTAAATATAAAACTTAAGCCTAAACAAATACAACATGCAATAGATAACATGCAAAAATAAATAAATACATTAACACAATAATTTTGACCCGTATGTGTAAACTAGATTTATTAGTACAAATGCCATTTTCATATCATTTTTTTATTTTTTACAAATAATGTGAAAACAATTAAGTTATATAATAACCAACACCTTATTGTGTTCAAAACACATGCCAAAGAATAAAATAAAAAAATAACACAGACAGATGCAAGACGTCATTTTAAGGTTAAGTGCGTAGACAGAAGACACATCGAGTTCTACTTGTTTTACAGCATTCCTGTTTTGTTTGAAGTGCTATTTCAAGCTCTTTTATGCGTGTCTCTTCATGCTACACCCATGTGAATGCAACATTCATTTCTCTCATTCAGATGCATTCACATTTAAACTTTCTTTCTTTGTGTTTGTATTGTGTGGTTTTAAATGGTGTTTCAGTTTACTGTGTAAGTCACTGAGCAAATATAATGAAGAAAAGATGCAGCATTTGAATAGTATCAAATAGCACTTGCTTTGATATTTTTGTTGCTGTTATCTAATGCAAATACATTTTGAAATATGATACTAAACAAATAACTGAAGCAGCTTTCACTTTCTTTACATGTGACTCTCCATAGGTTTACCTTTGGTCGTTGTGTGTCTGGATCCCGTTCCAGTTCAGTTCGAGAAGGCACCGGTGTTGGTGGCATCAGGGAAAGATGCCATCTTCACAGTACAGACGGTGTCTGATGTGTCCCTCATCAGATGGACCGATAGCGCGACTACGCTGGCCATGTGGGCGAACGGGAGCCCTGTCATAATATCTGTCCCGCAGTACCAGGGCAGGATCTCTGTCACCGCCACTCAGCTCAAAATCACCAACAGCCAGATCCGTGATTCTGGAAACTACAGCGTCTCGGTCGAACCCTCGCCTACCTCTGGACTCGGTGTGAACACCCGTTCAGTGCAGCTCAAGGTGTTTGGTACGATCAAACGATGCTGCATATGTCCACAATGATGCAACAACAGCTAAAAACTGAGGACAGCTTTTGTGTTGCAGGTCAAATAGACGTGCATTGGTTTCTATGCAATTTGCCAAAAACACTAAAGATTTATGCAAAAATAGAAAAGACAGAAACCAATGGGAGGGTCAATATGACCCAAACATAAAAGTCGTAAAACACAATTTATGCCAGGGTTATTTTAGTATAATTGAAATACAATTATAGGGTTATGATTATTTTTTTTTTATTATTATTTTTTTTTTTTTAGTTTTAGTAATTTTGTTATCATTTATTTATTTAATTTGTAATATGTCTATATTGTTTTCGTTGTTTTACATTTCATTATTAGTTTTAGATATTTCAGTAAACTAAAAAAATATTTTTAGGCAGACTAAATGAAAATGAAATGTTATCTTGGCATCTAACGGTAAATAAAATAACCTTTTTTGAAAGTATTTTATTTATATTTTATTTCAGTTAAAGTTTATTTTATTTCAAGTAAAAATTGTTTTGGGATTCAGCTTTAGTCTTTGTTAGCTATAATAGCCCTGATTTGTTCGGCCTTTTCAAAACACATCTGTCAAAACTTTGCATGGACATTCACAACCCTAAATGTAAATTATTCACAAAATGTAAAAAAAAAATGAATAGATTAGAAAGTGTTTCAAGCAGTAAGAAAATCGACTGACCCCAACACAACACGAGGGTTAATAATGAATATTTTCTTTGCATTGTCTGCTCACCTTCAGATGCAGTGAACGGAGTGAGTTTGTCTCTGCCATCTCTCCCGCTGGAAGGTGGGAACGTGTCTCTGATTTGCAGCTGGTCTGCGGGTTCTGAGGTCAGTGTGGTTTGGGGTAAAGGAGGCACTGCTCTGTCCTCTGACAGCCGCATTACTATCAGCGCTGGATCTCTGCTCATCAAACAGGCCAGGAGAGATGATGCAGGAGAATACACGTGCACCGTCAACAACGCCGTCAGCGCTCAAACCACCAAAACAACCCTCAGCGTCTACTGTGAGTCAATAACAATTCATGCCATGTCAGTCGTTGCTGCAGAAACTAGTCACCTTTTGGCAGATTTCTCTAATCTGAGTTCTTGTTTTCAAACTGTTGTTTACATGAACTATATATTAAAATACCTGAATTAAATCATTATTAAAAATCCATTATTCCAGAAGTTTCAAGAACTGAATATTTTTCACAGTTCTCACTCTTTATGACCAATGAATTTACACGACTTACACAACAAAGTTGTTTTTTCAGTCACAAATAGCAATTTCTCTGCAAATTCTAGCCAGCAAAATAGTTGGACATAACTAAAAAAGTATACAAATGATTGAAAAATCATGTTATTGTTATTTATTTATTTTCATAATAAATAAATCACACCAAAATATTCCATGATATTCCACTAAAATTCCCTATATCTCAAGGTCAGGTTTATTATAGTAAAGTTAAACCATTAAAAAATATGTTCCTTGATGAAAATAAATAATAGAAATAGAAATAGAAAAACTCTCTTTCTCTCTCTCTTTTTTATATATATATATATATATATATATATATATATATATATATAGAAATAATAATTATTAATCTAATATTGTTATATAATATAATAATAATAATTATTATATTATTATTAAATAATTATTATTAAGTTATTAAGTTTATTTTTAGCTGTTTTAGCTTATTTTACTGCTTATTGTACTATTTTACTTATTTTACATTTTTGTTTAATTTCATTAATAATACCTTAAAGGGATCCCTGGGTATTAAGACTTGTATGGCTTAATATAACATAAATGATGTCTCTTACTGAAATATGTAGTAGAAAACCCATCAAAGATTTATGTTATTTTAAAAAATCACATCGTTTTATACATATTTTGAACTATGGGGGGGCGCCATTATTCTGATGACGTAAAATGGTTGCACTCAGTGAGCTACTAGCGCTACCTGTTGCTATTTTTACCACAACACATCTCGAAATAGACAGCTCGGAAAATAAAATACTGATATGATGACCACAGCTACTGAAAGAGCTTACAGGTGGCGATGGATATAAGTATAGGTTTAAACCAAATGCTGTACTATCGATTTTCCCCCACAAGGAGTCTAAACGCCTCTGATATCGAGGGAAATCCGCGTGTCATGATTATTGTCGGTATATTTACATCCTAACAGATAGCATCTAGCGTCTCTAGTCTCAGTCGTTTGTAAGCTCTTTCAGTAGCTGTGGTCTACTAAAAGACTCAAAGGCATCAGGGCTAAGGAGGAGAGAAAAAGAAGCGGGTTTTTATGAAGTTTTATTTGTCCACAGGCATCTTCCCATGCTTTTCTCCTCCTATTATCTCTTGGAAAGCAGTTTTACATTGCTTCTCTTGTTGCCCTTTGACTGAAAATGACAACCAAAAGCCACACAATGTGGTATCAGTATTTTATTTTCTGAGTTGTGTTGCGGTAAAAAGCCAAAGACCATAGAAATAAGCGCCAGTAGCTCACCGAGTGCAACCATTTGACGTCACCAACGCAGAATATACTGTGCACATAAAATAATGGCGCCCCCCCATAGTCCAAAAACGATGTTGATTTTTTTAAACAACATACATTTTCATGGGTTTTCTATTACATATTTAAATAAGAGACATCATTTACATTATATTAAGCAGGGCTCCAGACAAAAAAATCAAGTAAGGGGCCATTGGCTCCTATAAGAGAAAAACTTAGGAGCCAAATTATTTTTTTAGGTGCCGCAGGATAAAAGTGTATTATTTTATTATTATCATTTTTTCCCTACATTTTAACATTTAAATCATTCTGTCATGTGTTTGTCTCATCTTTTCTTGACTTTATCAGCATTTTAATCCATCTTGTAGATGATCAGGTCGACCTGGGAACTAAGGTTCACTTAAAGTGGGAACTAAATGTCTTTTCCAACTTGAAATATACAGTCACAAAGAATTGTTCATTACACAGAATCTGTACCAATATCATGCACCATAAGCATCACTTGGCCACTGAGTGTAGTTTGGGCTCCTCCTCAGTGCATCCTATAAATGTTGTCATGTCTTTCACACATTCAGTCTGTTTTTCTTCATTAGTAAAATACAATTTTATAGGAGGAGTTGAATCAGACAGCAGATTAAGTACAAATATTAATATGCAATAGCGCATAAATATATCAAAATGCTCCTCTTTATAGTTATTTTTCTAGCTAACTGATGAGCTTATGGACACTGAGTGGTTATTCTGTGGTAAATGTATTATTACAATGCAATGTTTACAAGCTTTACACGTTTTCCTCAGTTTGAAACACTGAAGGAGCTTTTACATGAAACATTTCAGTAAGTTGTACTGTAGGATCTCTTATAAAGTAGCCTACCTTTTGATGTTAAATCATGTTCATTTCGTACTATAGTAGTACATAGAAAGATATAATGGGTTCACTTGCTGCTTTAACTGAGGCGCTAAAGAGATCGCGCCTGCCGAATTAAGTCTGTGTTATACTTTCCGCGTGCGCAATCCGGACGCATACACGGACAACACATACCGTGTTGTTTGAATTTCGTTATGAATTTGGCATCATTTTAAAGCTTATATTTTGTTTATTAAAAAGTAACAAAGCACAAAGCTTTTTGCGATTACTGGATGGCAAGTGAGCTTCAAATAACCAACATGAAGTCCACGCATTAACAGAACACAGCATATAGACTAAGATCTCGATAAGAAGAAGCCATATAAGTAATGATTATAAATGAGAATTGTTGACAATATTGCCAGTATCCACAGAGCTGACAGCTTTACCTGTTGAAGTTTGTTCAAGTTGTGCACGAAATAGACACGCACTTGCAGGTCTCCATCATTTCAATCTCTCTCGCGCTGCACAACTGAGCTGTGTTCAGCAGACTGTGTGCGGCAGAGACGAGGACTGTTTGAAACTCTTTTACACTAAAACTTTGATTCGTATCGTCTTTTAATTTTAAGTTTAATAAGTGAACAAAGCAAAAGATGTGATCGCGAAACAATCAGGAAAAAAGTCCTTACATGCTAATTTTTATGTCATAACATGTAATCCGATATCCAAGATGGCGCCGAGGATGGCAGCCGTGTTGCGAGCTCCGAGAAAACTCTGCAGGTTTTCGTATGTTTTGTTTGTTTTTTTGTTGTTTTACGTGTTAGATGTTGTTAGTATAACTGTCTACGATAGAGACACGCTTTTAAACATCGGTTCTTACGTCGCGCAACGCAAACCGGACTTTGAGTTCCTGAACGCTGGTGGATTGTTTACAGACACCGCATCAGAGCCCTTTGTCTGGAGCGCACGACCACGACGAAAGAAACGCAGCTGGAAAAGAGGGAAGAGAGCTGGCGTTCTTGTCAGACTGAGACGCCGTGCCTTTCGACCTCCTCTCCCAACCATTTTGCTGGCTAACGTTCAGTCACTGGATAACAAACTCTGTGAACTGCGTGCGCGCATCTCATACCAACGAGAAACAAGGGAATGCTGCGTTATTTGCCTCACAGAAACCTGGATGTCTGCAATGGTTCCAGACTCAGCCATCGAGCTTACAGGGTTCTCCGTACACCGCTCGGACAGAACGAAAGAGCTCACAGGGAAAAGCAAAGGTGGGGGCGTTTGTTTCTACATCAACAACTCGTGGTGTGATGAAAGGAATCTACACTCTATTAAATCCTTCTGCTCCCCTGATCTGGAATTTCATATGCTTCTGTGTAGACCATTCTGGCTACCGAGGGAATTTACAGCGATCATAATCACGGCTGTATACATTCCCCCTCAAGCCAACACAGACCAGGCACTCAGGGAACTGTACGGAAATATAAGCGAGCAGGAAACCGCGTACCCAGATGCAGCGTTTGTTATTACGGGGGACTTTAATAAAGCCAACTTCAGAACAATAGCTCCAAAATACTTTCAACACATCACCATCAACACGCGTGGTGATCGTGTACTGGACCATTGCTACTCCCCCTTCCGGGACGCTTACAAATCCCTCCCCCGCCCACCTTTCGGCAAATCGGATCACTCCTCCGTTCTGCTTCTGCCTGCTTATAGGCAGAAACTGAAACGAGAAGCACCCGCCCTCAGGACAGTTCAATGCTGGTCGGACCAATCGGACGCTATACTTCAGGACTGTTTTGATCACGTGGACTGGGACATGTTCCGGGCAGCGTCTGATGGTGACATAGAGGAGTACTCAGATTCTGTAACGTGTTTCATACGGACGTGTATAGAGGATGTAATTCCGACCAAAATAATACGCATCTACCCCAACCAAAAACCGTGGATTAACAGCGATGTTCGATCAGCCTTGTCAGCGCGGACATCTGCCTTTAAATCCGGAAACACTGACGATCGGAAACAAGCCAGTTACGATCTCAGGAGATCCATCAAAGCAGCCAAACGACAATATAAAAACAAAGTTGAAGAACAATTCAACAACAACAACCCAAGAAGCATGTGGCAGGGCATCAACAACATCACAGGCTTTAAAGGGAATAAACCAGCCACTGTGAACATTGCCGCCTCTCTACCGGATGAGCTGAATACCTTTTATGCTCGTTTCGAGGCTCATAACCCCGCCCACACAGAGTGCGCTCCCACAGCTGCTGCAGAAGAGGTGAGTCCACTATCCCTTTCTGTCGCGGATGTAACCCGATCCTTCAAACGGTTGAACATCCGCAAAGCTGTGGGCCCGGATGGCATCCCAGGCCGTGTGCTCAAAGCATGCGCTTACCAACTAGCCGGGGTTTTTACAGACATCTTCAATCTGTCCCTCTCTCTGTCTGTGGTTCCCTCATGCTTCAAAAAATCCACCATTGTGCCCATACCAAAGAAAAATAAAATCACATGCTTGAACGACTGGAGGCCCGTTGCTCTGACACCCATCTTCAGCAAGTGTTTTGAGAAGCTCATCAGAGACCACATCTGCTCTGTGCTGCCTGCCTCACTGGACCCACTACAATTTGCATACCGCAGAAACCGTTCCACAGACGACGCTATTGCCTTCACCCTGCACACTGCTCTCTCCCACCTGGAAAATAAGAACACCTATGTGAGGATGCTGTTCGTGGATTATAGTTCAGCATTTAACACCATAGTGCCTGCCACACTGGTTGCGAAGCTCCAGACTCTGGGACTGAACAGATCTCTGTGCAGCTGGATCCTGGACTTCCTGACAGGCAGAAGTCAGGTGGTCAGAATGGGCAACAACACTTCATCTCCCCTGATCCTCAACACTGGTGCCCCGCAGGGCTGCGTTCTCAGCCCACTCCTGTACTCCCTGTACACACACGACTGTACAGCTACACACAGCTCCAACGTCATCGTCAAATTTGCCGATGACACAACGGTAATAGGCCTGATCACCGACAACGATGAGACGGCCTACAGAGAGGAGGTGAGTACCCTGACTAAATGGTGCCAGGAGAACCACCTCTCACTCAACATCGACAAGACCAAGGAGCTGGTGGTGGATTTCAGGAGACAGAGCAGAGAACACACACCCATCTCCATCGACAAGACACCTGTGGAGAGGGTAAACAGCTTTAAGTTCCTCGGCGTTCACATCACCGAGGATCTCACATGGTCCACTCACACAGACGCAGTGCTGAAGAAGGCACATCAGCGCCTCTTCTTCCTGAGATGGCTGAGGAAGTTTGGAATGAGCCCCAGCATCCTCAGATCCTTCTACACCTGCACTGTGGAGAGCATCCTGACCGGCTGCATCACCGCCTGGTTTGGAAACAGCACCGCTGGCAACCGCAAAGCTCTGCAAAGAGTTGTGCGAACTGCCCGCCACATCGTTGGAGGTGAGCTTCCCTCCCTCCAGGACATCTACACCAGGCGGTGTATAAGGAAAGCCAGGAGGATCATCAAGGACTCCAGCCATCCATCCCACAGACTGCTCTCTCTGCTGCCCTCAGGGAGACGTCTCCGCAGCATCCGATCCCGCACTAGCCGACTGAGGGACAGCTTTTTCCCTCAGGCTATCAGGCAAATGAACAGACAGAACTAATCCACCCTACATCACACTCCCACTCACACAACATGCCACACACTGCACTTTACCGCCGTCCACTGGACTACACGCACACACTGCAATAATACAACCTATCTGCTATCACTGGATACCATACAATGCACATCCACGACATTGCATATGTATAATCTGTTGCACCTTTGCACAACTATCTACTGCACAACTAATCTGTTGTAAATCTATAATCTGTTGCCCTTAACATATCACAATGTTTAGATGTGTACATAATGTAAAATGTGTACATAGTGTATTGATAACTAAGACTGTCTTTATAGTACACTGTGTGTATTGAGTATGTGTATGTGTATTTTGCACATTGTCTTCTGTACAGTCTGTAAATATGTACTGTCTATATGTAAACTGTTTTGTTTTTTTGCACTGTTTGGAGCACGCTCTCAAGAATTTCACTCACCAAGGCACTTGTGCTGTGGTGATGTGACAATAAAAGTGATTTGATTTGATTTAATAGTCGCCAGTGGCGACCTCAGCAAAATTAATATTTTTGGTCACAAATGCGACCGTTTTAGTCGCAGTCTGGAGCCCTGTTAAGCTATACATGTCTTAATACCCGGGGATCCCTTTAAGTTTATATTCTTTGCACGTCAACCTTGTGTGAACATTTCTTGCAGTTTGTCAAATAAAAGCATGTTTTATGACAGCAGCATGCGTTCAGAGACATATGACATGAAAAAAAATGACGAAAGAGCTTGTAATGTTCTGGTTTGCTGGACAACCATAACAATAACAATCGCTTTGGATAAAAGCGTCTGCAAAATGACTAAATGTAAATGTAAATGCAATAACATACAAGACATATTTTGGATTAATTTCTGCTCCACTAGTGACTAATTGCAATCTGTATGAGGGACATGACAACACTGGCTCAACCAATAGTCCAGCCAGTGGCAGATGGAGGAAACCAAAGAGTGTTTTTCCAATTCTGTTTGGTAATTTAGTTTTATTGTTTTGAGTGTTTTGTTGAAGTGTTTCATAATGTGAAGCAATTTTTGCACTGTAAATAAAGCATAATTATTTAAATGACTGGATTGTCAAAAATAGACAGTAAGAAGATGGCACCACTTTCTTCTATTGTGTTCTGTATAATGTAGAAAACCTCATACCGAAATATCTAAATATTTTACTTTTTTGTTTTTATAAATATTGTCATTATTATTAATAACAATGATGATTATTATTAGTATTATTATCATTAATAATAATAATAATAATATTATTACTCTTAATATTACTGTTAATAATAATTAATATTTCTGTGAAGCTGCATTGAAACAATATTTATTGTAAAATACGCTATACAAATAAACGTTGCACTGATATCAGACTTATTCATGCATTGTAAATAATCTAATCTTTTGATTAATGTCCAAAAAAATTCAATTAATAAGAAAATAATGGACCAAAAGGAAGCATTAATCATACCTTGATACAAGATTGGACAATGGCTGAACAATATGACAAAAAAAAGTACTGACCAACTTTTACAGTATGACAAGCCTTTTAAGCCTTTTAAGCCTTTTCCTGAAAATTGTCATTAAGCATTTTTATTTGATAATTTTGTTGGTTCCTCAGATGGTCCAGATGCCCCACAGTTGACTAAGACCTCAAGCGAGTGTGTTGGCGGTGGAGATGCTACGGTCGGACAGATGGTTCGTCTCACCTGTATGTCTGCCTCTCTACCTCCTGCCTCCTTCTCATGGGAACTTAACGACCAGCCAGTGACCGGCAGCCAATCAGGGAGTGGCGTGCTGAGTCTGCAGATCTTCTCCACCAATCAGAGTGGCCGTTACGCCTGCATCACACAGAATGACGTCACAGGAGGGACATCGAAGCAGCAGATAGACCTGGCCGTTGTGGGTGAGTTAATGGCTCTCTGTGGCACTTTGGTGACTGATGCATCTGTCAGTTCATTCTTCGGCCTGACATTCATTTTCTTGACCAGAGAGGGAGTAATCAACCACTGGATTGATAAATTCATGTGTCACCTCTCTAGAAGGAGTCATAATTTTCATCCGCCTACAATGATTTCCCTTTGCAGGATACTTTCTTCTGTTTGCTGGCTCCATTATTGATGTTTCTGTGATGTGTTTTTTCTTTGCCCTTTATGCCCTGGTCTCCATTTCTGTCTGCTCATATTAGTAGTGCTTGTTAATCTAATTCATCAAATGTAAAATATAAAAATCATGTTTACAGGTACTTGTCTCAGCGGAGGCGCCGTAGCAGGGATTGTTGTTGCCTGTGTTGTTGCACTCATCATAATTATCATTGTAATTATTTTGCTTCTGCGGCAAAGAAACGGTATGTTCCTCCTAAATGCTTCAGTTTTTTGTTTTGTTTTATGATGCTAAAAGGTCTGACATGATTATATGCTCATATTTGCAGTTGATCGGAGACTCAGAGATACTGTTGGACTTCAGAAGACAAACCAGAATGAAGGAATGACAGTAAGATGGCGCCACCTTCTATCATTGTATTCTGTGTAATACAGAGTAATGCCTCTTAGGGATGGACAATAAAGCTAAAAAAATCTAAATATTTTTAAATATATATTTTTATATTTGTTATGTATATATATTTTTTATTTGTAATGACGATAATAATAGCAATATTTTTTGTAAAAATAAAAAGATTAATTATTATTATTATTATTATTAATAGTTTAGTTATCTGTAAAAATAAAAAAGTTGTTGTTTAAAAAAAGTATTATTGTAAAAAAATAGTAAAACAATAGTCTAAAAATAAAATGAGAAAAATTAAGCAAATTAAGATTTTTTTATACATGTTGTGTAATGTAGAATAATATGTCTGAAGGCTTTTTTTTTACTACTACTACTAACAACAACAACAACACCACCACCAATAATATTAGTTGTTAGTTGTTGTTTAAAAAATATTATTGTTAATATAGTAAAATAAAAATTTGTCTAAAATAAATATGTTGTGTAATGTAGAATAATATATCTGAAGGCTGGACAATATGGCAGAAATATAATTAAAAAAAAAAGTTTACTACTGCTATTACTAGTACTGATAATAATTAGAAGTAAATTAAATTTGTATTCAAATGTTGTTTGGAAAAATATATTGTGCATTATATAATATATTAAATGTATATTAATTGCAATAATAATAATAATTTTTTTATACATTATACATTGAATATATTCAAATATTTTTTCAGTACTATTTTACTGTTTTCAGTACTATTTCATTTTCTTTTGAATGAACCAATATATCAATACAAAGTAATAATTAGCAACATTTGCTTACAATAAACAATGGCACACAGAGATAACATGAACATTTTTACAGATGACGTAAACGAATCATCAATTTCTGAATTGATTCATTAAAATGGACAGTTTCTGAACTTATTCAAATCAATGAATACTTACTGTAAGATGCTATTAAAACATCTTTATATTGACACTCTCATACTCGCTTTTTGCAAGAAAAGAATTACAAAACCAGTCTAATCGCTTTTAGAAAATGTAATAGCCACATAAAAGCGCCTTGCAATCATTGCAAAGTACATGATGATGCGCAGCCTTAACATCTCTTTCAGTTTACAATAATACATCTTTTCACATGTTCCCTCTCTGCAGATTGCAAACAGAGCCTTTGTCAATGGAAACCACCCTGATCCCACATTACACAACTCACACCCACAAAACTTCTCCGCCATTCCCAGTAACAACAATGGGAACATCAACACAATGTCACAAAACATGCTCAGCAACTCCAACCCACTCCATCATAATGCCCATTTGAACACTGATGTATTCCAACACAACTTCAGCACGGTCGCAGACAATGGGCATCAAAACAATTCATATCCAAACAATGACCCTCAGAGATCGTTCCCACAGTCTGTCCAACACAATCCCAATATTCTCATACAAACGGGCAATTCTCAGCCTGGTGCACTTGCGCCTACAGTTCATGTAAACCTCAACACCTTGCCACGTAATGACCAGTTTAATAATTCACAACCTCAAATGGTGCATGTCAACTTGAACACATACCCTCCAGAAACAAATCAAATGGTCCAGCAACATGCAGACCATAGAGAAAGTCAACATACTAACGCCAACCATCAAAATCATTCTCAGAATGGCTTGCTGAACTCTGACCCTTTGAGTTTGAGTAATCAGACACAAACAATGCTCAATAATGCTTCAACAAATGGTTCTCGCCAACCCACTGGCCTCATTCAAACTGGATACTCTCACCCTACCAATCAAACCAATGCAAACCGTCGAACTGCCAACTCAAGATCATCAGCAGAAGAGCGAACTCGACGTTCAATCCCCGTTCAGACCAGCAACCAGTTCAGTGACTCCAGAACGCACCTCCAACAGATGCCTTGGGACCGTTTGCGGGGAACGCCAGCATATCCCAACCCCGAAGTCTATAGTTCAGAAAACAGTGGATCTTCAGATTGGCCACAACGAGATGTACAGAGGGATCATTCTGCTCCGAGATCCCAGGAAACTGAACCTTTGGGAAGGTTGACCCAAACTGCTGCTCCTCCCCAAAGAAGAGACCTCCAGAGACCAAATGTGCTCAATCACTCTCAAATGCACCCAAATGTGCAAAGACAATCGATCCAACAGAACTTAAGCACACAACTGCAAGTCCAATCTCAAATCCAGACCGCAATACCTCAAACCCAAACCTCTCAGGGTCAGAATCCAATCCCCATTGGTCTACCAAGGGGAACGACCATACCTCAAACACAAACTGGCACCAGACCAAATCAGACCATGCCTCAGCCATCCGTTCCTCTTACTGAGACTGCACTACGCCAACACACCACCCAGACCGATAACCCTTTCACCAACTGGATCCAGCAGACTCAAGCTGCTTTGCAGAACCCTGGACCTTCTCAACCTGTCCAGCAGCTCAACAAAACGGGGCAGAGGCCTCCTACTCCACCTCCGGTGCTGCGGCCAGACGAGTTCCAGAAACTTCCACGTGAACGCACGAAGCAGCCGCAAACCATCCAGCCTGTGAACGTGCAACGTACACATAGATCTCCTAACATGCACAGGCAGACTCGAGTGTTGCATATGAGCCCTCAGCGAATGCCGGGAGTGCATCCCATGAATGCAACCATGCATGCACACCCAACCCATATGCGACAGGTACGTAACCTAACACTACTTTAAATTAATGAAATGCGTCCTCCACAACAGATTTTGTGGCTGATGAAATTTCAGCTTCATTTTTAAGTTATACAAGTTTCAACTAGACAAGATTTTTAAAATGAGTTGAAATGTATTGTGCAGCCAATTTGATTAGATTTAAAAATTGAAAAGAGTAGTTCACCTAAAAATGAAAATTTGATGAAAATGTCCTCATCCTCAGGCCATCCAAGGTAAATGAGTTTGTTTCTTCATGATTTGGAGAAACTTAGCATTATATCACTTGCTCACCTGTGGATCCTCTGCAGTGAATGGGTGCTGTCAGTGAGTCCAAACAGCTGATAAAAACATCACAAGTTTTTGCTTGTAAACAGTGCTTGATCTGTGCTGATTTCACTCCTGATTCAGGCCAGGGGTCCGTTCTTCGTACCTCGCTTAATACATCTGAGATGATCTGAAAGATGCAAGATCATCTAATCGTGATAACTGATCTCTGGCTATTTTGGTTCTTCAAACAAATTTGCATATTAGATTAAAATATCTGGATTAAGTTGTCTCAGATTACTGCGCGTTCTCATGTTCCCCGAAAAGGGGCTATGTATCCTCCTTACTCGAAACCACGATCAGCAATGCAGCGATTGGCTGGTGGCAAGACGGTAGCATAATGACATCATATCATTAAAAAAGACACCTGACGAAAAACTTGACAAATTTCTGGACCTTTATAAGTAGGGTTGGGTACCGAAACTCTATGTAACCGGTATGTACTAGAACCGAATCAGAACGCAGATTTCGGTGCCATGCCTGAGCGATCGATTAAAATATTTGTCCTTTGCTTCTCCGAAACGCACGTAAGAAGCATCACAGGCTACAACTACAAATATTTCAGCAAAATGTATATTTTAGTCAGAGTTATTGCGCTCTTATTTCATTGCACGCCGTCTGTTTGGCGCGCATGCGCACGGCGGCGCTCGTTCTAAATGAAGTCTGTGAAGTTTAGCAGAGAAGCAAAAGCTCACGCACTTCTGACAGCAAAATGGAAATATTTCCATGGCTTTCTAACATTTACAGATGGAGAATATACCTGTGAATTGTAAGTTATGCATTACGGAAAACAGCAAACACATTAAACAGCGCGAGAAGCATCTCTGTCAGCGGCACACGCAGAGCATCTGATGACAGGTAGAGCGCGAGCCGCTTTAAACTGAAACTATAAACTATAGGCTACTGTATCTTACCAGTTTTTTTATAGCCCTTCATATAAAGCTTGTCACATGTTTAGAACAAATTGTATTATGCACTTTCTCCGCAGCAGTTCAGTCTGTGTCCTCCCTAGATATTTTATCAGATGCGCTCGTATCAAACTACTGTATATCAATATTAACTGTATTGCTTCATAATAACGTATCGATTATAAAGAATATATCGATATATCTTACAAACTCTATATACCGCCCAGCCCTAGCTTTAATTAAAATGCCTAAAGCTAAAATTCTCTTGTATTCGCGTTTTTAAACCTGTTTAAACCAACAAAATAGAACATTATAACCTTTTTAGTCCACAACACCAGTTAAATGCTTCCTTTTGTGATCTGATAGCTTCTTGTCACAGAATGAGGCAGAAAATATGTTCCATAGGCTACTAATGCATTGATTAGCAATGGATTTTAAATATACTTAATTATTATGAAAATACCAGAGATGACTTGAATAACACAGACAAACTATATATTGTCGTAGTCGAGTGTTTAATATATCTGTTTTATCATTCAAAACGTTTATATCTTCTGTTTACTCAGTTACAGGAATAGCAATGCCTTTGGGGATTTCCTGGAGCTTCATTAGTTCCATATACAGTATGTGTGTGTGTATAGATATATATATAACAAGTATCGGTTCAGGCACCGTTTAGGCACCGGCACCGTTTTAAAAGTATCGATTTGGCACCGGTATCGAAAAAAACCCCAAACGATACCCAACCCTATTTATAAGGAAACAGCCAAGTGGACAAAACTACATAAATGTATATAGATATAAATAGATAAATGAGATGTAAATAGATAAATGAAATGTGCACTGTTTTTAATTTATTTGTAATTTTTTTACATGATTCCCAATTATTTATATTTATGACTTCTAGTATTTGTACAGGCTTTACATTTTTATTTCAATGTTTTGTAATTAGCAATTCATTTAATTTTATCTTTGAAGCAGATTTGTTACGTGACAGCATTAATTAAAGTTTCTTAGAGTTATCTGCATCTCCTGTGCTCCATCAAGCCCTCCCATAATATCTGTCGCCACTCAAATTAATGCACGGCTCCGATTATCTGTATAGCATGTGTGTAAGACTCCAATACAATTATAAAGTAATTATTTCATCACTAATAAATCTTTCAATGCGTAAAATTGGCTGTGTCTATAGTATTATAGACTACACAACATTGTCATATTATTTTCAATTTAATTTTTAAATGATTATTATTTAAAATTATTGTCCCTGGACCAGTAGGGTACTCTTATAATAAAGTAGCGTTTGCTGGGCCAGATATTAAGTATCAATTCTGCTTAAAAAGAAGCAATCTAATCCTGTTTACATGAAATAAGCTGCTCCCGAGCATGTTTAAGCTTACGGACCTGTTGCTTATGACAGCAAGTCCAGGATGAGCTTCGAAGAACCAAATGATCCAAGATCAAGCGAAATCGGCAGGGGCGATTCTAGGATTTTTTCAACTGGGGGGCACAAGAGGGGCCAATTTTATGTTGTGTATATATGCAGAACTGTAGATATCCGAATTATTTAAAGTTCAGTAAGCTTTAAAATCAGCAATAAACAGTGATACTGTTTATTGCTGATTTTAAAGCTTACTGAACTTTAAATCTTTTATTTATATTTTATTATCTTTTAATTGCATCTATTCACTGCAGTAAATCTGAACAGTCACATACAATTTGTATAAACTTTTCACTTTTCAGAGGTGAAAAATTGTAATAAATAATATAATCCAACGTGTGAATACAGTAAAGCTCACAAAAATAATAAAATTTAACAGTGCTTTAATGCAGAGCCAATTGATGAGCTGATGAGTGCAGTTGATGGTCATCAGAAGGCCGGTGAGACAGAGTGTGTGTGTGTGTGTGTATGATGGGAGAGCCTGGTGAATCCATGACACATGTGTTGTTCCAAACCGTGACTCTCTTTTTTTTTCCATGTTACAAAAGAAATTGTAAAGAAAGTTATTGTCCATATATAATGAGTGTCAATGGTGATCAAAACTTTTTGTTTGTTTCATGGAAGAAAGAAAATCATAAAGGTTAGGAATAACATGAGGGAAAGTAAATGATGACAGAATTTACATTTTTGGGTGAAATACACTTAATTTATCTATCTGACTGCCTTGAAACATTAAACAGGGTTTTCCTGGGTCAGAAATGGTCTTTGGAATAGTGAACATCTTTTCCCTCTGATTATAAGCTGAGGAGAGTGAATCGCCTGCTCAAATGGTTCTCTAGTAAGATGTGTGACATTCAGGTGAAGCAAATCGAGCTGTGCAGATCAGAAACATATTTAGCAGAGGTGGGTACCAGAATCAAGAGGTTATATTTACAACAAAATTATTTATCCATCATAGATGATTCAATTTCTTAAATATACACTTTTTTAATAATAATAACAATATGCAAATGTATTATTAATACAACTCTAAATTATTATTTCAATAATTTCATAAATTCTAACAATTTAACAGTTTGTATAAGGATACAAATGTTGGAACAGCTGATGATAAATGCAAAATTGTGATGCATAAACAAATGTTATCAGTTTTATAATGCCATATTATGCTTATCAATAATAATAACAGAGAAAACAACCTTTCAAACATATGACAGATTTTATTCACGTCAATCACACATGGTGTAGGTAACTATAAGGTTTAATCTATTATTCTCCTAGTTATCAATCAACATGTTCATTATATATATAAAAAAAAAGACAAACAAAAAAATGTCAGTTAAATTAAAATTTGGCATTAGTCACATAAACTACAAAACGTGATATTATTATTATTAACAAGGTTAATAATTAATGGGGATCTTAGACAATTCTAAAACACAAGCTACATATAAAAAATAAAAAATGTCATAAGAATCCATTTTTAGCCTAATGTGGTTAAAATGCAAATTGGCATTAGTCACATAAACAATATTCAAAACGTTTCCCGAAACCTTCTTAATGCTACGTCGTTCTTAGTTTATTAATTAACATAGGTTAATAATTAATGGGGATCTGTGAAAATAAATTAGTTTATCCTTTTTATCTTTCATTCAAAAAATTCACAAAATTCCAACCTATCATTGAAGTAAAACAATTGAAAGTGGGGAGAAAATCTCATTGTGAAATAAATGCTTTCTCTATCATATTAAAAATATCTTCATAGTCTCTAGATATTTACAGTCAAATTATCCATAAGTTCACATCACTCATCCATTTTACTGCAGCCTACATGTGGTGAATGAAGTTCGAGGTTGCGGTGGTCATGTTCGGGTTGCAAATTGTGCATAGGCCTACACCAGATTTCTTTTTATAGAAGCCAGTCCCAAAGTTCCAGTCGTGTCTGATAACTGAATATGCGATGAGTATTTTTCTTACCCTCCAAAGACTCAACTATTTTCTACAATTCTCCAGCTGTGTTCCTTGGAGAGTCTTTAGCCACTCAAACTCTCCTCCTCACCGTGCATTAGGACGATATAGACACACGTCCTCTTCCAGACAGATTCCATTTTATGTTATTGGAAATTCTTAATTATTACCCTGATGGTGGAAATGGAATTTTCACTGCTCTGCTCTTTTCTTAAAACCACTTCACTAATTTGTGAAGCTCAATTATCTTTTGCTGCACATCAGAAATATATTTTTTGTTTTTTCCATTGTGATGGATGATTAAGGGAAACCTTCTTAATGCTACGTCGTTCTTAAGTTGTACCTTAAGCTGTACCTTATCGTTAATACGTGTTTTCTGAAACGTTCTTAGTTAAGTATACCTTCTGTAAGTCATACTTTCGTAAGGTTGGTCCGGACCACCCTTAGCTATACCTTATCGCTGTTTACAGTTCACAGTTCATCACATCTCAGTCTATACGAATATAATTCTGAAGTTTTAATACACCCAGTGCTCAATTAGGCTAACTGAAGTGTTTTCATGCAAATAATTAAACTGTCATTAGACTAATGGTTGTTAGCTATTTTATTATATTATTAATGGTTTTGCTAAATCAAAGACGGTACCGTCCGCGGAACCATTTAGTGTATGTGCACTAAAATTGTCATGCAATTCTAAAAAAATAAAAAATATAATCTTGGCCACGGCAGCAAAGGTCTTTTGGATCTTTTAGATCTTGTTGGTCCGATTTTGTCAAGACAAACTCAAATTCAGCTCTCCCCTTTCTTTTTTTCTTTTTTTCTCTGCCATAGAAGCTGTTGATTATATGTTTCGCATGTTGCACTTTTATTCAGTAGGTCATCCAATAACATAAATTAGTGATTTATACCAATGAAGTGATGCTGGGCAATCAACCCTGGTTGTGGAGGAAATTAAGACACTGTGGAAAATATATTTTGATAATATAACTGACCCTTAAAAAGGCCAGTGAAGATATAGTCAGTGATACGCATGATACGTTTGGACATGAGGTTGCCGGTTCTCATTTCGAAATTATATAAAATATCCAAGGTTAGATTTAGTTTGCAATTTGGATTATTTTTATAAGATCCCATGAGTCCTGATAAATGAAATTTCAACTATTTCTGAAGTGCTTCTTGTTGGAAAGCACTCTCACCAGAATGTTTTTTTCTGTAGGCCTGTTTTTTTTTCTTTTGTTAAAAGCTGTCAAATTATTAAACAGTGTCCTATGTAGTTTTTTTTTCCACTTGTATTTTATGTGGTGTGGTGGAATATATTGTATTTAATATATTTTTCTTTCTTGGTTTTCTTCCCTGACGTGATGAATAAGCGAAAGTAAAACTTAAACACAAGTTTGTTGCGTTCTAACAGCAAAGAGTTCCATGTCTTTATTTCAAATCAACACTTCTTTGATAAAGTACACCACTTTCTCACATAACGCAGTGAAGCAGCCCGTGCATAGAGTGAATAATCGATTCTCGAGCCATCGATATCAACCAATTCAGCACCACCGCCATGGACAGTACCTGGTAACATCGTACGTAAGAAGGTATGCCTTAAGCAGCCTTCTAAGTTATAGTTCGGGGAACACGCCTAGAACAGGTACACCTTTAGTTAAGGCATACCTTTAGAGTCTTCGTAGCGCGCTAAGAGACAGCGTTATCGGAAAACGCAGCCCTGTTCTTGCACAGCTTCATGCAGAGCTTAGACTTTGATCAGAGGCGCCGGCGCCGCTGCTTCTGTGGCTTGCAGTTTGTATAAGTGGTTCTCAAACTTTTTACAGCTGCGTACCCCCTGGGGCTCTTCCACTTAGATCGCAGTCACACCTTTTTTATTAAAGGACATTTGCCCCCTTAAATTGATTTACAGGTGCATTTTTTTACCTTTATAGAGGCAAAGGTTTTCTATCATTATTAATTGTAATGTTTTATTTCATATTCTTAACATTCCATTAAGTGTATTATATAATAAATAAATACTGGCAAAAGGAAGTGATACTTGTAGATTTAAAAATAAAATCGCCAGTAGGTGGTGGCAAGTCATTCATTCAGTAACTAATCAAAAGGCTGTAGTTATGAAAGGGTTATTAATCACTGACTCTCCGAATCATTCAAAGCCGCAGATTCATTCACTAAGGAAACACAGCTGTATGTTGCTTGGAGACGCACACCAGATGTTGCGGATTTCATTGGAGCTATTATTTCGTTGCAAAATGTAACAAACAATATTGACAATATAAGCTATTGTCTTTAAAATGTAGGCTACATTTAAAATGTGAAATGTTCAATTAATATCACCTTTTTTGTAGAACTGTTGTATAAAATCAATGTCACATTTGCAATCATTTGGATATTCAAGGAAAAATGCATTCTTGTATTTTAAACATGAAAAACAATAACTCGCACAGTATAGGCCTATGTGTCTGTATCGAAGAGAGTTTCTTAAATCAAACTCAATGTACAGTCGGTGTCAGTATTTGCTCTTCATGATGTAAGTGCTACTGAATCTACTTTAAAGATGAACAGCAGCGGTTTGCTAAAGCAGCATACTCAGCGAGCATCCTATCACATGCACGGGATGCAGTCAGTTTTGACCGCAAAAATTAGGTAATTTAATTGGATATCATGTATTTTACGGCACTCCCATTTTCCTGTTTTTATATTAGACGTGACATTTTGTTTATCAGAAATACATGCTCGGTTTTAATGTTACTTTAATTTGGGGTAGAATTAAATGAATGCCAAAACTCAGAATTTTATTTGCGTACCCCTTCCATCACCTCACGTACCTCCAGGGGGAGGAATGGATGAAATGCATTTGTCCGTGTTTCACTCCGTCTCGAATCGCGCTCGCGGAAGGCGCTCGAGAAACAGTATCTCTTCGCGGTACGCTTTCAACTCGTTTTTTTTTTTTAACAAGAGACACATTCACGTTACAAGATTTTTACATAGAGAGTGTGACAGCGCACCGCATTAAAAGAAATGATCATTCATGTTTTAACAACAGCTGGCCAAATTCAAAATCGAAACTAAAATTAAAACATCTTTGAGAGCAAGGGGGCCCCCTGGTGTTTCGGGGGCCCTATGCAGCCTGCGTATTCTGAGTATAGGGAGGATCGGCTCTGGCTATTCGTTCTCAACTCAGTCAAGTCATTTTCTTCATTTATTAGAAATCTTTAAATTCGCAAATGCAGTCATGTAACTCAAGATCTCCACCTCTGATATTTACAGCTTTTAAAGTGTGGAACGTGAGATAAACATCATACGATTTGCTTCGGCATCTCAATATCACTTATCACAAAATATCAATGCAATATACAATATCACAAAAAAAAAATATATAAAAAACACTCAAACCTAATTGTGCTGTCTGTCCTAACACTGAAAGAGGGCAAAATCCGTCTTTCGGATGAGACGTGAAACCGAGGTCCTGACTCTCTGTGGTCATTAAAAATCCCATGGCTCTTCTCGTAAAGAGTAGGGGTGTAACCCCGGTGTCCTGGCCAAATTCCCTCCACTGGCCCTTGTCAATCATGGCCTCCTAATAATCCCCATCCACTTGATTGGCTCTCTCTCTCTCTCTCCTCTCCACCTGTAGCTGGTGTGTGGTGAGCGCACTGGTGCCGTTGTCCTGTGGCTGCCGTCGTATCATCCAAGTGGATGCTGCACACTGGTGGTGGTTGAGGAGAGACCCCCCCCCCCCTCATGATTGTAAAGCACTTTGGGTGTACAGCTATACACAATAAAGCACTATATAAATGCATCATTTATTCATTCATTCATTCATTCAAAATCTAGCGCTGCAACTCGCTAATTGAAAAAAAATATAAGGTATTTAAAATAGATCAACTTCCATGTGCTTTTTTTCGTTGAAAAACAGCAGCTGGCTTATTCTTAGTCCCGGTTGTTGAGAAGCAGCGTTATTAAATTAAAGCCGAAAGATATTATTTGAATTTTTGAGTGACAGACACGTAGAAGGGTGGGGGCACACTGGGGGGCCAATCAGTTTTCAGGGGGGGGCAAGTTCCCCCATGGCCCCTCCCCTGGCTACGCCACTGAAAATCAGCAACAATCAAATCCAGCTAACTGAGTTAGCAACGTACGAAGAACGGACCCCAGACCACTTTTTCACTGGAGAAAGCAATATTATGGATAGAGGACTTGTATTTTTGCTGGAGGCAATGGTTTTAAAGTAAAACACTTTTAATGATGGATTTGTTTCTTAAAAAACAGCTTTTGGCTTCACAAGATGTTAATTGATGGATGGGAGTAGTTGAATTGGGTGGAATTTTTTATAATGCAGTATTTATATCCATGCTTTAGTGATGCTTTGTTCCAAAACCCAGTGAGCCGCCTCCTTAGTCAGTAGTTTAAGATGTCAAATCCAAGATGTTCACATAAAATTCAATATTGCTGGCCTGAAATGGTTCCTCTGTGGCATTACTGTGAAAACACCCTTTAGCCTTTATGGTTAAGAGTGTATATTTATGCTTATTAGAATACCGCATTGTCAGCTCAGCAGCAGGCTAATGTAAAATTAACACGCTATTTTGTTTCACCATTTCCAAATCAGTCAATATGCAAATATGTTAAGGCACTTTCATATCTTGCATCAAGACTTCAGTGCTCCGTTTTGACTTCCATGTGACACGCACTGCAGACAGCATCACAGAAAAGCAATTTTACGAAAATGGGCAATGTATATGGTAAACAGTGAAAACACGTACAGTATTTGAACCTAGAAGAGAATATGTGGTGATTGTTTTGTTTCATTGTAGAAAGAAAAAATACAGTTCACAAAGTTTTATTGTCTCTGGATGCTCTTGATGTTTTAAATTAGGTCAATTGATAACATTAGTTAATGCATTAGCTGACAATGACTGTTTTTACAGCATTTATGTTAAAAATAGAGCATTGTTTGTTCATTTTAGTGCATTAACTAATGTTACCAGATACAGCTTTTGATTTCAAACATGTGCTAATGAGTGTTGACTAAGATAACAGTAAGATTGGTAAAAGCTGTATGATATACAATAAATGAGACCTTATTGTAAAGTGTTACCAAATTATTTTCTATTCAGACTTTCAGTTTGACTTGACTCTCAAAATTACAGTTACAAGATACATGGAAAATGCCAAACAAGCAGTTAAGGATGTGAAAGTGTTAAAAATATACAAATAAATACATAAATATTTATTTAAAGAATTGAAAATGAGGTAAATATAAATGCACAAAATGCATTATGATGCATTCAAGACCTCTTAAAGTTTGACAGCTAAAGTAATTTAGTTCCTTTTATTCTGATGATTAACTTGAATGCAGAATTGGACTTGTGAGTGCACATGCAGACTATTAATATGTCATGCAAATCGTCTGATAATCACTGGCTTTCAAAATCATTAAAAAATTTCAGCAAAGGTGTAGTGTAGGTGAAGTTTAAATTGAACTTTAATCTGGGCCAACGCTGTGGCAGATGCCGAGTTCAGTTCATTGGGCAACGCTGACTCGAGTAATGTGAAAGGGCCTTCAGACATGATTTATATCAAATGAAGCATTTTGTTCTTTCTTTTCTCCTCCTCCTCTCCCTCAGGTCCACAGAGGCAGACCCAGACGTTGAGAAAATGCAGCGCTCGTCTGGCTCGACACCATTCGCACTGCAAAAAACTTTCTTACAAAGCACAATGTCTCTCTGGTGGAAAGAAACAAACGCTCAGCCGGCCCTCGGCTTATTGTGCCGTACAAATCTTTGTATTTTGTCGGAGAGATGGCATTATTGATAAAAAGACTGATCTTTTTGTTTCTCCTGCACAGCTGTCACGTAGGCATGTGAAAGCCGCGGCTGTTGAACAGGACACAGTGTGAATTTCATCCGTCGGAACAATGCTGCTCTGGGATTTTTCTTGCGCTCAAGTGTCTGAAAATAAAACACAATGCAGTGTTTTTCCACAGACAGGAAGACTTGAACAAAATCCAAATGAATTAGGATGGCTGGCAGAGCTGAACTACTAAATGATAAATAATGGACTGCCGCTGTTTGTCCTCTCACAACTATTTATTCAGCTTTCTGCTCACAGATGCTTCTTGTAGCGCCGCTCAATTAGTGCGATCCGCTACGGTGCTTTTGTGGATGGATTGCGCATTTGAGTATGAAGGAGACCCACCTAACGGACGTGTAATTAATTAAGCTCTTTAATTTTTATGTTAATGATGTGGAAAATGCTAATGAGTTTTAAGTAAAATAGGTTGTTGACAGGCCTAGCAAAATATATGATGAAAAGCAAATGTTTGGTCAGATGGTTTATGTCATGTACTTTGAGCAAACAGGAGGTTTTTACAAATAAATTCTCCCAATTTGCATCGCTTTGTTCTTCATTACATCTTTAATACAAGATTTCTCAGAGTTAGACACAGAAACCAATTTGCAACTGAAGTAATGGAGCACTACTGAATTCTCAGGAAGAGGTTCGTAGAAGAAGAAACTTCCCTCTTTGACTTAATTGCAAGCACAGATTAAATTAATATCAGTTCAGTGTGCATGTATTTATACACATGCATTGAACAAAAAAAGTGATCCTTGCTGTTCGGGAAATAAATTCACTTCCTTCAGTAAATGAAAAATGTCTTGCTTCTTTCCTGTTTTGTCATCGTAGGTGCAGCATGTGTCAAAGTGACATAATGAGAAAAGTCTTTAAAGACTCTAGGACCGTCACATTATCTCTTCTGAATCTGTGGTGTGGACTGATTCATTAAGGTATAAAATATTTTGCTACTACTAATTTATTTTTTAAGATTGTTTTTTAGATTGTGATGATTTCTTTGAAGACTCTTAATGCTTTAACGGGTACTTTTTCAGTTTTGATCAGAAAATTTTCTCTGATCTATAGGCAACAGAGAAAACATTTAAATGTATATAATTATATATTCCTAACATCAAATATATAAATATGGGTTCCTCATACGAGATATGCATTTTAATATTTACAGAAAAAAGAAACTAAGCATGAAATGCTAAAATTATTTTTCATTGCTTGTAAGAGTGAAACATTTCTTTAATTAAATGTATTTGTACATGTACATATCTAATAATGAAATTGTTCTGAAACATAGATGTTGCCAGTTAACACTGCATGAATATATATAATATATATCTAATTATCTCATACATTTCTTTCAGTTTTGAGATGTTTTTTTTTCACATTATCACTTGTAACCTACATTTTGCATTGCTGGTATTTCCCTTTAACTAGTTTCACATCTCACATTCATATATACACATATAGACCGTATAGGTGCAGCTGAATTTGTATTCTAGGAAATGTATTTTGAGTATTAATTTTTTTTAGTAGCTTGTAGTAATTGTAAGTACTCTTATCAAAAGGATGACTCGGTTGTTGCACAGATATTCCAAATACCCTAACGGTCTGAAAATAGTATAACCTAGTCATGCATTCTGATCTCTGTATGTGCGTTGCGTAATTATTATTTTTCTCAGTAATAACACCTGATCCTGTGATAAGTTTCTACATGCATTTCCTGAGATGCAATACTATATTTTTAGAATTTATCTGAGCCTATTCTAGACATACTGCATTCTTTTTTATTATTCAAAGGATACAGTAGATGCATATTTAACACAGTTGTTTGGTTTAGTTAATCACATCTGTATTGAACTGTTTTTATTGCCATTAATAAGTGACCTACTTTTCAATAATAGGATTCTTTACTACCCTAAAGCTCTATTGTGTGGTCAAGATACTGGATTAGATACCCGTGCCTGTAGATGACAATTACATTTAATGAGAGTAACTCCTCGTCAAACAATATTTCACTGATGCTAAAGACAATAAAACCATTGCTTGCCAGTTTTTAGTATTGAGATGATTATCAACTTCCTGTTGTGTATAAATGTTTTTTTTCTTTTTTCGTAAGAGACCAGGGTTGACCGAACTTCAACATGCATCAGTTAAATACATTATCTAAATGTAACCATGAGACACTTTGAATTCTGGAGTATTGCATGTATTGCTCTTGCTTGAGAGCCATCAGATATTGACTCGCATTCAGCTCAGATGGGTAGCATATCTTTACCAAACATTTGTTTGTAAGGATTGCAATGAGTATTTTGTGTACCACCACTACATTTAAAATAACCAGACCTGGCAGATATCAGTGCAAAATTATCAGAAATGCCTGTGAAACATGTCAATAAATCATCAACATGTCAAGAATGCTCTGAAATCAGTTAACACATGGAAGCCCATAGAAAAAAAGGTCATGCTTTGGTAAATCATAATTATTACATAAAAAGGTTTAAATTGACCTACTAAGTTATATATTGAAATTATGACATTCTATGTATTAATTATTATAGCATGACTAATTACATTATATCAAACATTTTGACTGTCATAATATGACTCATAACATTTCAGCTTTTTATCTCATGACTTTTGTCATAATTATGACTTAATCTCATAATTGTGATTTATGTAAATTTCGACTATCTCAATTTTACATTTTATCTCATAATTGACTTTGTCATAAGACTTATCGCAAAATTATGACTTGGTATGTCACCATTTTGTGTTTTTCTTCTCATAATTTTGACTTTTTTCATAATTTTGACTTACTGTAGGATGTCATCATTTCGACTTATCTCATAAGTGACGTGTCACAATTATGACTTCTCATAATTATGACTTTGTATTTCAGAATTCCACCTTTTTATCTCATAATTGACTTTTTGTTTTTATGACATTTCTCTGAACTTTCTACAGGTGCATCTCAATAAATTAGAATGTCGTGGAAAAGTTCATTTATTTCAGTAATTCAACTCAAATTGTGAAACTCGTGTATTAAATAAATTCAATGCACACAGACTGAAGTAGTTTAAGTCTTTGGTTCTTTTAATTGTGATGATTTAGGCTCACATTTAACAAAAACCCACCAATTCACTATCTCAACAAATTAGAATACTTCATAAGACCAATAAAAAAAACATTTTTAGTGAATTGTTGGCCTTCTGGAAAGTATGTTCATTTACTGTATATGTACTCAATACTTGGTAGGGGCTCCTTTTGCTTTAATTACTGCCTCAATTCGGCGTGGCATGGAGGTGATCAGTTTGTGGCACTGCTGAGGTGGTATGGAAGCCCAGGTTTCTTTGACAGTGGCCTTCAGGTCATCTGCATTGTTGGGTCTGGTGTCTCTCATCTTCCTCTTGACAATACCCCATAGATTCTCTATAGGGTTCAGGTCAGGCAAGTTTGCTGGCCAATCAAGCACAGTAACACCATGGTCATTGAACCAGCTTTTGGTACCTTTGGCAGTGTGGGCAGGTGCCAAGTCCTGCTGGAAAATGAAATCAGCATCTCCATA
Organism: Schizothorax lantsangensis; assembly: GCA_027422415.1. Classification (NCBI taxonomy): domain Eukaryota; kingdom Metazoa; phylum Chordata; class Actinopteri; order Cypriniformes; family Cyprinidae; genus Schizothorax; species Schizothorax lantsangensis. The sequence continues at coordinate 32,986,893 of CM049850.1, read as the reverse complement.
AAGCTTGTCAGCAGAAGGAAGCATGAAGTGCTCTAAAATTTCCTGGTAGATGGCTGCGTTGACTGTGGACTTCAGAAACCACAGTGGACCAACACCAGCAGATGACATGGCAGCCCAAATCATCACTGACTGTGGAAACTTCACACTGGACTTCAAGCAACATGGATTCTGTGCCGCTCCACTCTTCCTCCAGACTCTGGGACCTTGATATCCAAATGAAATGCAAAATTTACTTTCATCTGAAAAGAGGACTTTGGACCACTGAGCAACAGTCCAGTTCTTTTTCTCCATAGCCCAGGTAAGATGCTTCTGACGTTGTCTCTGGTTCAGAAGTGGCTTGGTAGCCCTTTTCCTGAAGACGTCTGAGCGTGGTGACTCTTGATGCACTGACTCCAGCTTCAGTCCACTCCTTGTGAAGCTCTCCCAAGTGTTTGAATCAGCTTTGCTTGACTGTATTCTCAAGCTTGCAGTCATCCCTGTTGCTTGTGCACCTTTTCCTACCCAAATTCTTCCTTCCAGTCAACTTTGCATTTAATATGCTTTGATACAGCACTCTGTAAACAGCCACACCTTTCAGTAATGACCCTCTGTGACTTACCCTCTTTGTGGAGGGTGTCAATGTTCGTCTTCTGGATCATTGCCAAGTCAGCAGTCTTCTCCATTATTGTGGTTTCAAAGAACAAGAGATACCCGGAATTTATACTGTATGGATGGTCATTTATTGAAACTCAAATGTAAATATTCTAATATTTTGAGATACTTATTTTTGACTTTCATGAGCTATAAGCTCTAATCATCAAAATTAAAACAAAAAAAACTTTTGAAATGTTTTACTTTACATGCAATGAATCTAAAATATATGAAAGTGAGTGACTTTTGTGTTTTTATTGTCCGTCCCTCTCTCCCTCCCTTTTGATTGGACCTTGAGATGTTGAGTATGTGTCTGTTGTTTTGTTTTGTTATATTTTGGATGATATGTTGTGTTATGTGTGAAAAAAAATAAAATAAAAAATTGTTGATAACAAAAAAAAAAAATATATGAAAGTTTCACTTTTTTAAATAAGTTACAAGAAAAAATGAACTTTTTCACAACATTCTAATTTGAGATGCTGTATCTCATAATCACATTTTTCATTTTTTATCTTTCAATTGACTTATGTCAAAAGATTTTTTCTCATAATTATGACTTAGTATGTCATTATTTTGACTTTTTCCATCATAATTTACTTTTATTTCATACTTGTGACATTTTAGGTCATAACTTAAACTTTTATCGTAACTATGACCTCATAATTAAGATCTCATAATTACAACTTAGTATGTCAAAAATGTGACTTTTTATCTCAATTGATTTTTTCACAAATCAAATAAATTTTTGGACTTTTTAATCTTATCTCATTTTCAAAGCATTATTATTTTTTTATTTGCAGGAAATTGACTTCTAGAGTAAACAGCATGAAATTGACATTAAAATACTTGCATTTTCTCATTTTCTCTCTTTCCTTACAGAGCGCTCACTTCATCTAGTGACGATGGTGTGGACGGTGGCTCTGAGTAACCTGGTGCTAGCGGTCTATGGATTCACTCTGATCACAGGCCTTCCTGCCAACGTCTTGGCTTTCTACACCTTCTTGCAGAAGATCCGCCAGCGCTCCACCCCGATAGATGTGCTGTTACTCAGTTTAACCATCTCTGACCTGATCTTCCTCTTTTTCCTGCCGTTTCGCATGGTGGAGGCAGCCAACATGAAATGGACGCTGCCTTACTTCCTCTGTCCGCTGTCAGGATTCATCTTCTACTCGGTCATCGCCAACAGCGTCCTTCACCTGACGGCCATCAGCGTGGAGCGCTACCTGGGTGTAGCTTTCCCCATTAAATACAAGCTCAAACGCAATCCCAGAAGTGCCGTAATAGCCAGCGTCATATTCTGGGTGGTTTCAATGGCGCACTGCAGTATCGTCTACATCATGCAATACCACAACTATTTAAACCCCAACATCACTGATCCATCCAAACGTAACACCTGTTATGAAGAATTCACTGATGAACAACTCAAGATCCTCCTGCCGTTTCGACTGGAGCTTTCTGTTGTCTTCTTCTGCATCCCTTTCCTCATCTGCTGCTTCTGCTACATCCAATGCATCCGCATACTTTCCCGACTATCCAACGTCAACATCAAGAAGCGGTATAGAGCCATCGGGATGGCGTTGGGCACACTTCTGGTCTTCGTTATCTGTTTCATGCCTTTCAACATCTCACACGTGGAGGGATTCGTAAGCGGCGAGAGCTCTCAATGGAGACAACCTACTTTACTCACCAGCACGTTGAATGCATGTTTCGACCCTTTCATATTCTACTTCTCTTCTTCCGCACTCAGAGAGACTTTCAGGAAGGTGTTGCAGGGGCTGGCGAGACGTTTGCACCTTCCTTGCTGCCGCTCGGCTCTCTGCTGCCCTTTATTCAACCGTGGGAGACCAGACGAGCGAACGCAGAGCTCTGATGACAGCATCCGCTAACATTTCAAACCAGTTTTTGCATTGAATAATCTGCCTGCCTTGACCCAATGCTTTATGGCTAGACAGAAGAAGAGCAGCATAGAAATGGTTCCAGAATAAAAATCAAGCATGATTGCATGACAATTTTACCTCAATCTTTGCAGCAGCCGTTGCGTTCACAATGAAACGAAGAGCTCGAGTGAACAAATTACAGTGCAAAAAGCAACTGTACATCTAACATTTGAACTAATACAAATGTATTCACATTCGCTAACAGCAATGCTATAAATATACATGTAATCAAAACAACGACTTTGTAAAACAAATTTTCTTTGCTACTAATATTTTAATAAAAGAAACTCATACAAATTATCCATCCGCACTTTATTCCTCCATCCTGAACTACTCACCCATTATGCATGAATGCTGTTTATTTTCTACACAGCACTTAATAAGCACTGCCTGTTCTTAACCTACCACCTTTTTAGATAGACCAACACAAACCTGTTCCTGTGATATCACTTCCTGTTCCTGGTACAACGTTTGGTGGTACAGATTGGATTTTGAGTCAGTTATTTTATCAATTTGATCAGTTCTGTTTAAAATGGCTAATAATTAATCTAATTTATCACATATAATCTGAATACTTGGTGTCACCGTAGCAGAGTTTGAACAGTTGCATCTTGTTTCCTAACTCAGTTATCAGAATTTATTATCTCTCTGTCTATTATTACACTTGAATGTCTCAGTTTTGTTATTCACCTGGCAACTACACTGTGTCTGTGTCTACTTTTTTAGCGCAGGTGGGAGGACGGTTGAACTGCATGTGGTGAAGTTGCATTTACTGCTCAAATGATTGGCTCATACAGGTATGTTTTTCCATGAGCAAAGATGGCAGGATGAACGTTGCTTTCTTACGAGGCTGCATTTGCTAGTCAAGCCACTGCCATTAAGATGAATGGAAATGCTAACAAATACATGTGCATTCTTTAAATAAACAAGTTCAAAGATTGTACAGCTTTGCTTAAATGCTTTTTTGTGCATCGCATTGGATTGCATGTGAGTTTTGTACAGTTTTGCTTAAATATTTTTTGTGCATTGCATGAGTTTTGCATTCTTCAGTGCATTGCCATCACACCCTGCAAGTTTACTAGATAACGGCCATAAACATCACATCTATTTATTGCTGCTACTGTATTATTCTGAGCAATGCTGTCAACTTTAAACGTGAGTTTGTCTTCTCTGCCCTACTTCTACTTCAGCAAAAACTGCATCTCTTTTTAGCCTTGCAACAGCATCTATAAAGAGCTCATCTATCTTTCCTGTGGCAGAGGCGTCTGAAACAACACACACTTTCCTGTTGCGTGATACAGGGGGAATCCAGGTAAAGTGGAAAACTTTCTGATCATTTTTCATTGGCTTTTATAATATGTTCCAGAGGCATAAAAATAAAGATCATGATAAAGATCTCCACTGCACAATACAGATAAAAAGGCAATATTAAACTTGAATGCTTCCTCAAACACATATCACAAAACTCCAGGAGTGACTGGTAAACTGAGACATGCAGTTTAAATACATTTCACTTTAGATGTAATAAAATGTGAATTTTAACACTTAAACTTATCTGATTTCATTGTTCTGTAAAACATTGTTCTGTTTTTAAGATTTAAAAATGTCTGTTTTAGTCTATACTAGGAAACTCAGTGGGGTCCAATGTTGTCTGGATGTTGTTAAAATATATTTTGTGTTCCACAGAAGATAGAAGGTCATATACAGTATGTCTGGAAAAAGATGAAGGCGAGTAAATCTTGACAGAATGTATATTTTTAGGTGAACTATACCTTTAAGAGCAAATTTACATGGTATTACCTGGTAGGTGACTCAACATAGTACAGAATTATTCAAAATGAAACAAAAATGTCCTTATAATCAGACACAGCTATATATACGTAATTGTTTATTTATTGTAATATATTTTTTTATTATATATTTATTTTTCAAAATGTGCATTTATTTATTTTTAATCTTATTTTTAATCATTTATTTATTTTTCTCTTTTTATATTAAACGAGGCCACAAGATGGTGCTATATATGAGTCACTGTGGAAAAAAAAATGCCTCAAGAAACCTTTAAATTAACCACACAGATCAGATAAAGTTTTGAAAGTCTGCCTTCCTGTATTCAGACCAATAGAGATTTTTCATCCGATTTTAATATTTTCTTTTTTCTTTTTTATGTTAAAACCACAAACATGTCTCATAGCAGCAATATACGTGTGATAACACTATGTGCTCAGCTTTGTTTAAATGCTCAGTGTGTTATCTTCTCATCACCAGATGAAGTAAATAACGGTTTTGTTTTGATTAAGTAAATGGAAAGAACTAAGGGAACATTAAGTGAAGTTGCTAAGAGTGGTGCTTCCCCAAGCAAAACGTACCGTCAGTACGCTGGGGTGGTTCATTAATTTGTAACTGTTAAGGGGCTGCGAGTGTTTATTAGACAAATAGTTATTATAAGGAATTATAAGGTGTTGCTGTTGTGTTACTAGGATCGTTCTGAGTGGTTGCTAAGGTGTTGCTAAGCAGTTGCTATTGTGTTATGAGCATTTGTTAACATGTTGCGGATTGCTAGAGCATTACTAAGTGGTTGCTAGGGTGTTTTGGGTGGTGCAGTATTGTAAATGCAAGTGTATTTATAATAAACAAAACGTTATTGTGCCTTGGTGTGGCGGGTAATGTAGCTATTCTTATAATTATCTTTATAGTTATCGCTCTTGGTGTGAACAGACCTTAAGTGATTTTTTTTGTCATTTTTTATTGTAAAGACCCGTTTACTTCAAGGACGGTAACTATTATGATACAACCCGAATTCCGGAAATGTTGGGATGTCTTTTAAATTTGAACAAAATGAAAACCAAAAGACTTTCAAATCACATGAGCCAATATTTTATTCACAATAGAACATAGATAACATAAATGCTTAAATGGAGAAATTTTACACTTTTATCCACTAAATGAGCTCATTTCAAATTTGATGCCTGCTACAGGTCTCAAAATAGTTGGCACGGGGGCAACAAAGGGCTGAAAAAGCAAAGATATTTTGAAAAGATTCAGCTGGGAGAACATCTAGCAACTAATTAAGTTAATTGACATCAGGGCCCGTAGAATCCTTTTAGAGAGCTCCTAATTTAGCTTAAAAATTTCTAACTAGGAGTCTTAGCTTAAAAGTGATTCAGGTTCAATCTGAGAGCAACTCTGAGCGAGGAAAAGACAAAAACTTTTATCTTAGTGAGGAGGCGGGGCTGACCCCATTGCGAGCTATGACACAGTCTTTTGAAGATTGTGATTGGTTGGTTGTCCAAGAAGGAAATAAAAGAGCGCGTTTATTATAATCCTTCACTTTGAAATTACAGGCGTAATTTTTCCTGTTTTACTTTACTTTACCGTTTTACTTCTCTCACACTCACTCTCTCTCTGTCTCACACACACACACACACACACACACACACACACACACACATTATATTTGTATATATATTCTTTATTTTTTATTTACCATGCTGTCATACTTAACGTATTTTATAGGAAATGAACAGCGACATAATAAGTGCTGTAACAGACCCAAATCATCACTGCTGCATAGTTGCATTTTTCCAGTTGCCAAATATGTTAATGTAGTGATTCCGTCCATTTCTGGCGCTATGGCATTTCAGCGCGGTGTCTGAGATGTTAGCATGTCTTTAATAAGATCGGTCCCTGCACAATCTAATGTGTAGCGTCTTATTAACTCACTGTCATGCATTATGTGCAACACATTTCTTCTCCCTCTTCATGTTTCGTCCATTTTCTCCACTGCTAAAGAAACTCTTAAGCCCCTTAAAAGTCCTCATCCGTACTCCTAACAATTTTGGACCTTAAGACCTCTTTTAAGGGTTAAGATGCTTTCTGAATTACCTTTTTCTTTACTAGGATCTTTTCTTTAATTTTAAGAGGAAACACCCACATTTCTAAGAATTTTATTAGACTTTTGTTACTAGGAGCAACTCTTAGCACTAAGATTTTTCATGAATACGGGCCCAGGTCTGTAACATAAAAGGGATGTCTTAGAGAGGTAGAGTCTCTCAGAAGTAAAGATGGGCAGAGGCTCTCCAATCTTTAAAAACAACATTCCTCAATGTCAAATTGCAAAGGCTTTGCAAATCTCATCATCTACAGTGCATAACATCATCAAAAGATTCAGAGAAACTGGAGAAATCTCTGCGTAAGGGACCAGGCCGAAGACCTTTGTTGGATGCCCGTGGTCTTCGGGCCCTCAGACGACACTGCATCACTCATCGGCATGATTCTGTCATTGACATTACTAAATGGGCCCAGGAATACTTCCAGAAACCACTGTTGGTAAACACAATCCGCCATGCCATCTGCAGATTCCAGCTAAAGCCCTATCATGCAAAAAGGAAGCCATATGTGAACATGGTCCAGAAGCGCTGTCGTGTCCTGTGGGCCAAGGCTCATTTAAAATGGACCGTTTCAAAGTGGAAAGACGAGTCCAAATTTGAAAACTGGCCCGCCAGCAATAATATCTGGCCCACGCCCGCAGCCAGATTATTTTGATAGTGGCTGGTTCTGAAATAGATTCGTCATGACAGCAACGGTTACTCTCAATCAGAGTATGTGAGTGGAGTGGGAGCGGAGCGGTGTGATTTTGCGAGGAGTGGATACAATTTATGCCAACAGCCCGTAATATAACTGTGTATTTAGCAAGAATTCACATGTTAAACATATTTATCTAGCTTGATAGAGAAGGATCACCCAAATCAGAAAGAATGTGAATTCTATGATGATGACGGCAATGGACAAAAGTGTTTAGTTCTCAAGGAATTTTTGTTCCTTCTAGATATAGGCTACTGAATATTTTCAGCTGAAAGCAAGATTTAAACAAGTACAACAACACTTATTCACACGCAATCGCTCTCTCAATAATGCATTCAAACAAATGTAATCTTACAGTGCTAGTTCATCTGTATCCGATTTCGAATGAGCAGAAATCTGTAAGAAATGCATCGATCCATAGGTAAAATAACTGATGAATTAACGTACTGTTATTTTCATCACAAACAAAATTTGCACCGCAAAAAGCAGCAATTATACCCTTTAATGCTGACAACCATAGCTTGTCATGTGGTAGGAAAAAAGTTTGAACACTAGTGTTCCAATAAGCCACATTGAAAAACTCCTGTTATTTTATTTATTTTATGTTTTTAATATACGAACAGAACTGTGATATTTCAATTCAAACCTACTGAAATGCTTCAGCCGCGGAGCGAAGGCGGAGCGGTGTTTCTGATATCAGTGAGCGCGGAGTGGAGCGGGAAATGTTGAACCCGGAGCGGAGTGATTATTAAATGCGTGAAGCGTGGAGGGGAAATTGTTGACGCTCCACACCGCTCACATACTCTGCCAGACAGCGCCACACAAATGTGGCTTTTTGTTAATGACTGTCCTCCTACAGGATGTAGCACAGAGTAACAGCTCACTACAGTTACAAAAGACACTATAACAGTCTGTCACAGGCAATTCTAGTTTGCAGTTTTCATAATTTCTTAAATTATCCTTTGACTATGTTCTGACTATGTTTTTTTGACCCGATGCCAAACTTACTTGCCGACCCCTGGCATAGGGTATGGGCAGCTTGCATGTTTTGGAAGGCACTATGAATGCTGAAAGGTATAGAAAGGTTTTAGAGCAACATTTGCTCCCCTCCAGACGAAGTGTATTTCAAGGAAGGCCTTGTGTATTTCAGCAGGACAATGCAAAACCACATACTGCAGCTATTACAACAGCATGGCTTCGTAGTAGAAGAGTCCGGGTGCTGAACTGGCCTGCCTGCAGTCCAGATCTTTCACCTATAGAGAACATTTGGCGCATCATTAAGCGAAACATACGTCAAAGATGACCACGAACTCTTCAGCAGCTGGAAACCTATATCAGGCAAGAATGGGACCAAATACCAACACCAAAACTCCAGAAACTCATAACCTCGATGAAGAGAAAGGAAACAAACTGTTTTGAAGAGGAGAGGAGATTTCTACACCATGGTAAACACGCCCCCGTCCCAACTATCTTGAGACCTGTAGCAGGCATCAAATTTGAAATTCGCTCATTTTGTGCATACAATTTAAAAATTTCTCAGTTTAAACATTTGTTATTTCTATTGTGAATAAAATATTGGCTCATGTGATTTGAAAGTCTTTTAGTTTTCATTTTATTCAAATTTAAAAAATGTCCCAACATCTCCGGAATTCGAGTTGTAGTTTAATTTTTTTTAAATTAATTTCAAAGAAAAGCAGAGTTAACACAACAGCTATAAAGATAAAACGATAACCTCACAGAGGAACGATTCACTGTGAATACAATCATTGCCGCCATATTGAGGGGTCGTTCCAAACCAAAGTGCTCAAAACGGGCCACTTCAAAGGGCCCTTCGGAATGAAGGATTTCGAAGGGTACAACTGATGGACACTTTGGGCCCCCATGATTCTTTGCGCTGATTCTTTCCATGATGACGGCGTCTCCATATGGGGATGGAATGATGATGCAGAAGGGCACAAGAAGCTGTTGTTTGGTCCCCTACACCCTTCAACCCTTCGAAGCTCTCACTCCGGAGGGTAAACCCTTTGAAGGGATTAGGGCATAGGGATGAGGCCTTCCGAATGGACTGCAGGGTATGTCTAGCTGATGAACTATAGAAACATTGACAGCCAATCAGAATCCACCCTGCTTCAAAGCGTGCCAGCATTATAAAGCGGCAGACAACATACTGCAGCGTGTACAATATTAAAACAAAATGTTATCATCCTTTGTCGTGGATATTATATAGTCATTGTTCTTGGAGTGAATGTGTCTTCAATTTGAAAGAATAGAAGATTCAACCCCACAAACATGGCGATAATGGCACAGAGGAATGCTATTGTTGTAATCATTTTAAGAGATTTTTTGTCATTTATTCCTTCATAAAGGCATTGTTCACACAAAGTATGATATAACGATAAGGATAGTTTTAAAAAATCATTCTAAATTTCAAAGAATAGCAGAGTTCACACCACAACTATGGCGATAACTACACAAAGGAACAATATCTTTGGACTCACTTTCAGAATGATTTTTTCCAACTAATTAATGACATATAAATTAAAATGTGAAAGAATAGCAGATTCAACATGACGAACAACAGCGCATAATAACAATATTATTGTACTCACTTTCAGAACTATATTTTCCAGCCAGTGAATGATAGAAACACTAACAACCAATGAGAATCCATCCTGCTTTAAAGCACGTGAGCATTTAAACTGCAGCGTGCTTAAAACAAACAGTTCATCCGTTAGCATGGCTAAAAGCTAATATAGATATTGTTATAGTTATCGTTCTTGATGTGAACACACCTTTAGTCTGATTTTTAGCAAAGTAACAGCAGATTTTTCTGTCTTAAGTCATCATCAGTAGGCTAATTTTGCTAATTTTAAACTGTAGCAAACATCACTAAAAATACCAACAACATGCCTAATGACATGGTAGTCTCTCAGTATTGGTGATGTCCTGATCTTGATGAGATGGTTTTGCTGATGCACAATCATCGGATCAATCAGTAGTCCACGCGATGTTCAGGTAAATGGCATTCAGTCGTGTTTTGATAAACATTGTGCTGCTCGTTCACAGATTCTCACACGCAGCAGATTTCTGGGTAATTACAGGGCGAGATGCAGAACAGGGCAGTCTAATTATCACATAGATTCATCTTTCAGCATGCGGGACAGACTGTATCTGCTGAAATGTCAGAGGAGGCGGTGATGATTGCCACAGTCTCTGATTAAACGGCAGGCAGCGATTCATTGTGACATGATGAGTCTGTCACATTTAACTTCCTCTCACCTTCACCTTCGTTTCTGAAGAGGCTCTCAGTGGCTTTTGCTTGTCAGCATGACATGAAGGGCTTCTGCCGGGTGTCTCGTCACAAATTCATATACCGTTAGAGAAGTTCTGTGGGCTTTTGCAGGGTTGGTTTATCCTGTAATGAAAATTTTGACATTTCAAACCTGTGATTTTTTTTTTTTTTTGTAGAACACAAAAGGAGAAATTTTGAAGACATCCTCTTTCTCGTGCAATGAAAACCTAGTTGACTATGGCTGTCAAAAAAGGTAGTTCAGTAGTTTTATTTCAAGCTGTGTAGTGTTTGTAGTTATGTTGTATGGGGAAATAAACCAAAATTGAATTAAAATCATCTGCAGCGGCGCGCCGCCATTGTGGAGAGTATCATGATGCATGACCTTGCTTCCGGTTGGGAAGCGGAAGCAGGAGCAAGCGCATGCGTCGTGATACTCTCCACAATGGTGGTACGCCACCACAGCACAAGGGATGAGGAGGAGAAGAATTGTTGAATAAAGTGCTTATTTTTGTTTTCTTTGCACACAAAAAGTATTCTCGTAGCTTCGTAAAATTACGGTTGAACCCCTGATGTCACATGGACTATTTTACCGATGTCCTTGCTACGTTTCTGGACCTTGATCGTGGTAGGACCTTGCTGTCAACGGCAGGATCAGAGAGCTCTTGGATTTCATAAAAAATATCTTAATTTGTGTTCCGAAGATGAACAAAGGTCTTACAGGTTTGGAACGACATGAGGGTGAGTAATTAATGACAGAATTTTAATTTTTGGGTGAACTATCCCTTTAACCAACAACATTAACTACCAATGAGCATTAGATTTCTTACAGAATTGATTCATCTTTGTAAACCTTATAAAAATACAACAGTTCAATGTTAGTTCATGTTAGCTTCATTAAATAATATTAACAGATACAATGTTAATAATGTATTAGTACATTATGAAATTAACATTACAATTAATAAATGCTTTAGAAATATTTTCATAGTTAGATTTATTGTAAAATAGTTATTTATTGTAAAAAAAATGCTAAAGAAAAAAAAATACTAAAATAGTAGTAATAATAAATTTATGTAATTTACTATTTTAATGTTTATTAATATTTTGAATATTGATATTTTTTGCAATTTTGTTACTACTTTATCTATAGTAACAAAATAGTTAAAATAAAATGAAAACTGAAAATATAAAAATAAAATCCAATTCAAAATATTAATAATCACTAAAATAGTAAATTAATCGATAATTAAACATTTTAATTTTTTTTTTCTCCAGTTATTGTTTTAGTTAACAACAACACCTTTCAATATGTGCACGCATAAATGAGATCAGACAGAAGGAATGATTTTAATTGAATATTAACTTAAATTAAGGTCTGTTCCTTGCATTAAGCTATCATATACAGTATCTCACAAAAGTGAGTACACCACTCACATTTGGGCAATCAATTTAGTATTTAGTAGAAAAGTATCTTTTCAAGGGACAATACTATAGAAATGAAACTTGGATATATTTTAGAGTAGTCGATGTGCAACTTGTATAGCAGCAAAGATTTACTGTCCTCTGAAAATAACTCAACATACAGCCATTATTGTCAAAAAAACTGGCAACAAAACTGAGTACACTCTAAGTGATAACAGCTATACATCGTTTAACCATGTAAAGCCACATGTCCTATTCATCATGTTCATGTTTTTGTCTGCTTGCCAGGACCATACAAATTCGTGTATCTTGTTTTAGAGCAGTTAAAATTTGGTTCTTTGAGTACAATTCTCTCATACTGACCACTGGATGTTCAACATGGCACCTCATGGCAAAGAACTCTCTGAGGATTTGAGAGTTAGAATTGTTGCTCTCCACAAAGATGGCCGAGGCTATAAGAAGTTCGGTAACACCCTGAAACCGAGTTACAGTACAGTGGCCAGGGTCATACAGAGGTTTTCCAAGACGGGTTTCACTCGGAACAGGCCTCGCAAGGGTCGATCAAAGAAGTTGAGTCCTTGTGCTGTGCGTCAGGTGCAGAAGCTGGCTTCAAAAAACAGACGCATGTGTGCTGCCAGTATTGCTTTAGAGGTTGCAGAAGTGGAAGGTCAGCTTGTCAGTGCTCAGACCATACGCCACACACTGCAACAAGTCGGTTTGCATGGCCGTCGTCCCAGAAGGAAGCCTCTTCTGAAGCTTGCTCACAAAAAAGCCTGCAAACAGTTTGCTGAAGACAACCTGGCCAAGAGCATGAATTACTGGAACCATGTCCTGTGGTCTGATGAGTCTAAGGTAAACTTGTTTGACTGAGCATGTGTGGTGACGCCCTGGTGAGGAGTACCATGAAAATTGTGCCTTGCCTACAGTCAAGCATGGTGGTGGTAGCATCATGGTCTGGGGCTGCATGACTACTGCTGGTACTGGGGAGCTGCGGTTCATTGAGGGAAACATGGATTCCAACATGTACTGTGACATTCTGAAGCAGAAGATGATGCCCTCCCTTCAGAAACTGTTTTCCAACATATCAACCACCCTAAACATACCGCCAAGATGACAACTGCCTTGCTGATGAAGCTGAAGGTGAAGTTGATGGAGTGGCCAAGCATGTCTCCAGACCTGAACCCTATTGAGCACATGTGGGGCATCCTCAAGCGGAAGGTGGAGAAGCACCATGTGTCTAACATCCAGCAGCTCCGTGATGTCATTATGGAGGAGTGGAAGAGGATGCCAGCAACAACCTGTGCAGCTCTGGTGAATTCCATGCCCAGGAGGATTAAGGCAGTGCTAGATATCAATGGTGCCCCTACAAAATATTGACACTTTGGACACAGTTTTGACATGTTCACTTAGGGTGTGATTTTTGAAAAACTAATTTTTGTTGTCAGTTATTTGGACAATAATGGTTATATGTTCAGTTATATTTAGAGGACAGTAAATTTGTACTTCTATACAAGCTGCACATTGACTACTATAAAATATATCCACATTTCATTTGTGCAGTATTGTCCCCTGAAAAATTATACTAAACTTTTTGCTGAAATGTGAGGGGTGTACTCACTTTTGTGAGATACTGTAAGTTGAATGTAGAGCACGAGTCATATGAGCTAGTTTTATGGTTCATTTATGGTGTTGATTCTTCACAGCTTCGGTCCTCATTTACTTTCACGGTATGGAGGAGTGTAAACATTCGGCCTAACTTTGGTTTTACACAAGAAGAAACGTTATATGGGTTTGGAACAACATTAAGGTGAGTAAATGATGACCTGTCAAACTATTTCTTGAACTTGTGCTTGAATTTGCCTTTGGCTAGAGTCATTTCTCTCATCTGTCTGGCTAAACACAATTAAGCCATAATTTATAGGAAGTCTGAAAAAAAAATGCTTGGTTCTAAACATGAATGTAAACACATTTATCTTAAAACAACATCCAGTTAGAAGTGCAAATACGAGTCAGATATATTGACAGTGTGAAATGTTTAATTGTACAGTATTGCACAATCCTGTGTTGCCCTCTATTGTACAATCTTAAGTTTAGCAAAAGAGGAAATGTGCGAAGCAATGGAGCGTCCAATCACGTCTCAAATGCTTTCTCCTTACAGTAGAGACTGCATTTTCAATAATACAACATTATTTTCATAGATTATCAAATAAGTAATACTGTCTCTGTAATATGAAACTTTGATGTATCATATAGATACTTGTTTATTTAGCCAGTAAACAGCCACCCCAAAAAAACCATAGCAACTGTCAAAACAGCAGAAAACAGATTCTTGTGAAATAAATCAATTACAGATGAATCGATTTTCAGCTCTCTAGAGGGAGTAAGTGAAATATATATCAATTTAATATTTATATATTCAATTTTTTTTAATATATATTATTATTATTATTATATATATTTTGTGTGCATAAATAATGTTTGAAATGTCAGCTTTGTCTTGATTGAAATAAATGAAATGCATATATAAATTATGTATTATTAATATTGTTATTATTATGTGTGTGTATATAAATGTGTGAAATAAATAAATGCATTAATTTGCATTAATTCATTTTGAGCTGTCTTTTGAGTGAAATATAATATTATTATTATTATTATTATTATGTATATAAATGTATGAAATAAATACATGTACGCTGAATTAATTTTCAGCTGTGAAATATTAAAATATTAACTACGGTAAATTAAAATGTATATTGCAATATTATATTGTATAAATATATAATATTTTATTATTATTAATTATTAATTTGTTTGTACATTACTATTATACATTATTATAATGTATATCTGTGTGTGTGTTTAATGATTACACTTGTTTGGAATAAAACAGGAAGTAAGTATAGCTTCTTTCCTGTTGTGCCATTATAGGTGTGTGTCACAGTGACCTCATTATAAGAAGCAGTATGTGTGAGAAAACGACATCACTTCTGAGTCTGTGGTAGTGGACTGACTTGCTTAAGGTATGAAATCATTCTGCTTCTTTCGTTTTGTTTTGTTCATGATTGTCAGCTTTAAAATGCTATATGATACTTTGGAAGTTTATTCAGCAGAAATCATTTTATAAGGCTAACACAAGCATTTTTTTTCTGTTCAAAGGTATGTTAACTCATATCTACAGTAAGAGTTCACAGAGGGGTCTTAAAGGAGCTGAAAACACCCCTAAAAAAGGCCCCTAGTACCTGACAGATCATAAAAACCACTATGAACTTCAGATTAATGTGGTCAAAACACAGCTCGTAATCAGTTGGATATATATAATATGCTATATTTAGAAATAATGAATCATTCTAGAATGATTTTGTTGGGGAGTGCATCTTCAAAAATAATAATAAAAAAGCTAAAATATAAATTTTTACTCAAGACTTTTTCTGAATGCGAACCATCTTTTAATGCTGAACAGAAAAACTTGGAAAATTCACAATATATTCTCTATATATTCACAGTATATTCCTCACTAATCAGACCTATTTCAGCAACCATAAATTAAACAGTTTAATCAAAATTGAAAAAAATGTAAATATCTTTCAGCCATTCAATTTGGCTAAAATATTTTTTTTTCAGATTAATCAATTTTATTTATTGTGATTATTATTTGATTAAAATCTAGAAATATGTTGTAATAATTCTAATATTAAAAAATAAAATGATAAACAATTTAGTATTCAATAACAAAATTATATTTGATTAAAATAAAATAATTATTTGTATCATTTGTAGTACAACTGTAAAATTACAGTATTAATATTTACATCTCAATTCAGATGTTAAACCATTTTTTTTTCAGTTTTTATTTCAACATATTATGCAGCCCTAATGTAAATGTTTTAGTTTGAATATGTATATCCAACGAATGACTGTTTGACATTTATCTGATATTTTTCTGGTTTGAAAAAAGATATTCACCAAAAATGTACTCTAATACTAATTTATTGACAGATGATAACCTTAAGAACCTCATTCCTCACCTCTCCAAGTGTTTTGCAGATTCATTTATTAGAAACATTTCTATCTCGAAAGCTTCCATGATGCATTTCCTGTGCTGCGTTACCTAGTTAGAATCTGACCCCTCACCCAGACATACTGCATCCTGAATGTGTCACGCACAACTGTGTGTGGTTTAGTCAGACTCATATATTTTGTGCTGCATTTTCATTGGAATTAATAAATTAACTGCCCTAAAGCTTTTGTTGGTCACATTTACAGGATAGGTAAACTAAAAAATCTTGCTTCTTCAAAAACAATATTTTACCACAATCTAGACTTGTCTTATAACATTTTCTCCTGCAAATCAGTGCAAAATGAGGGAAAGGTGTTTATGTTGTCACTTGTCAGTCAGCTCTCAAATTGCAACTGTATTAATTTGTGTAGAATGCAATTTTGTGAATTTTAATAGGAAATATAAATCGCCACACACCAGAATCATTCATCATAAGTATCCCTATTATGGCTATTTTTTTTACTCTGATCTTTCAAAAAACATTTTCTATGGTTCCATGAAGAACCTTTAATATCTATGGAACCTTAAAAGGTTCTTTATAACAGTTATGCACAGTTCAAATGCACAGGTTCTCTTATAGTGTTCTTTTGACATTATGTTGAATTAAAACATTTTCTTTTACAGGTTTACATCATCTACATTGACGATGGTGTGGACGGTGGCTCTGAGTAACCTGGTGCTAGCGGTCTATGGATTCACTCTGATCACAGGCCTTCCCGCCAACATCTTGGCTTTCCACACCTTCTTGCAGAAGATCCGCCAGCGCTCCACCCCGATAGATGTGCTGTTACTCAGTTTAACCATCTCTGACCTGATCTTCCTCTTTTTCCTGCCGTTTCGCATGGTGGAGGCAGCCAACATGAAATGGACGCTGCCTTACTTCCTCTGTCCGCTGTCAGGATTCATCTTCTACTCCACCATCTACAACAGCACCTTCCACCTGACGGCCATCAGCGTGGAGCGCTACCTGGGTGTAGCTTTCCCCATTAAATACAAGCTCAAACGCAAACCTCGAAATGCAGTGATAGCCAGCGTTGTATTCTGGGTGATCTCCATGGCACACTGCAGTATCGTCTACATCATGCAATACCACGATCATTCAAACCCCAACTTCCCCGATCCATCCAAACGTAACACCTGTTATGATGAATTCAGCACCGAACAGCTCAAGATCCTCCTTCCGGTTCGCCTGGAGCTTTTCGCGGTGCTCTTTCTCATGCCGTTCCTCATCTGCTGCTTCTGCTACATCAAATTCATCCACATCCTCTCCAATCTGCCCAGCATCAACGCCAAGAAGCGGTATAGAGCCATCGGGATGGCATTGGGCACACTTCTAGTCTTTATTATCTGCTTTATGCCCTACAACATCTCGCATGTGGTTGGATATGTAGGCAACTACAGCCCTGACTGGCGAGTGTATGCGCTGCTCACCAGCACGTTTAACGCGTGCCTCGATCCGTTCATATTCTACTTCTCTTCTTCAGCACTTAGAGGAACTTTCAAGAACGTCTTCCAGGAGCTGTCGAGGCGGCTGCTCATGCCCTGCTGCCGCTCGGTTCTCTATTGTCCTCTGTTGAACTGTTCGAGTACAGAGGAGAAAACTCAGAGCACGACCGACAGCTCTCTGTAACATCACAAGATGGAACGTAGAGTTTGATTCGATCGACCTGCGAAACATGACTCAATCTGAGAAGTATCAGAAGAGCACCATATGGGCCAGTATTTTTCGGTGTTTTCTTCAGACTGCACATGCTGATCAGTCCAAAGCAAATGAACGTAATTCTGATGCGCAGCTTAATGGACCTGTATAATGGACCACTATTACTATGGAGGTTCCAGTATTTTTCCCATTCATTTTTCCCATAGGGATTTAAAAAAAGTCTTTGTTAAAGCACTGAATCAAAGCTGTGAATATAAGCTGTGAATCAAACCAACCAGCTATGAGGGTGATTCACAGCATTACAAACTTTAATTTGAAACAAAATAATTAAAAAATTAGACAAAAAGACAAAGGTACAAGATTTAACGACTTTATAGAGGGAGAACTACCATGAAGCATTGTGAATTACATAATCGAATTTAACATGGAGAAATATAAAAATATTAATTTAATGTTGAAACAATATACTTATTTTTTATATATATATATATATATATATGTGTGTGTGTGTGTGTGTTTGTATGAATGAATGAATGAATGATGCATTTATATAGCGCTTTATTGTGTATTACTGTACACCCAAAGCGCTTTACAATCATGTGGGGGTCTCTCCTCAACCACCACCATGTATATGTGTGTGTGTGTGTGTGTGTGTATATATATACAGTGTGTGTGTGTGTGTGTGTGTATGTATATATATATGTATGCATAATTATTTATTATTTTGATAGCATAGTGAGTCTTCATTATGTCATTTGCAGTGTTTCATGGGAGTTGCCATTCCCTGCAAGTTATTTTAATGATATTTGCTCACTGGGACTCGCTGATTGGTGGAATTTTCTGTACAGCATCATGGGTACTATAGTTTTTTTTGCCACATTCAGCTGTTAAACAGTTATTTTAAAAATAAGTAAATAGATGGCGTCAACAAAAGCATATAGCATCGATTAACAACCCTGAATCTCACAGTAGTTCTGTCTTTAAAGGTTTATAAGTTACCATTCAAAATAATTTTTTCTATGGAGAAAATGAATGAGTTTTTACTTCTGGAACCCAACTATTGCATGCTATAACTTATATTATAATATTACTTTTGCATCTATTGGGGTTCATCATGCCCTCAACTTAGACTTTCTGGTAAAGCTAGTTGACCTTGGTCATCTTCCTGGTGAAGCAGCCTAAAGCGGGCACGTTTTTTAATGCACGGTCTGATATTGATCCTAATGAAAAATGCTCAAGCAGGTTTATTGAGTGTTTTCTGTCAGGATCAGTATCTTTATCAGGTAAATGCACCTTCAGGGAGCTTATGCTGTCTTTGAACTGGGCATTCAATGTGAAGGGTGTCATTTGTGCAGCACTAGCGGCACCAAATAAAATAATGACATTTCACACTTCCTCAGATTCACACCATTGGTTGATCCAATGTTATATCCTGCCTATTTGGGCCACTCAAACAAGCAGATTGCAAACCAACTGAATGTTTTTACATTTCTCTTTATAATCATAATTTTTGTAAATCACTTCTGCTGCTTCATAAACTTCACTGCATAAATAAATTTAATTTCATTTTATTAATTTTTCTCCTGACATACTATATAATTTAAGTACTTCTGCTACTATATTGCCCTTATATTTTGCTTTTATTCTTTAGAATTTTATTGATTATTTTTCCTTTATATTTGTACCCTGAATGATATTTAATAAGGTGAATTTTTTTACCCTTTATTTGCGTTCAAATGTGTTCTTTTATTAAATACATTACATTTCATGTCTAAGTTCATATTACTGTTTTTTGGATGTAAATATGTAATCATTAAATTGTTAATTTTATGCAAGAGCAGATAAGATAAGCTTACTTGGAGCCACAGTCTAGGCACTTTTTTCTCACGTTTAGAAAACGGCTTGATGTGTCATTTCTACTAAATAAAAATATGCAAAAAATGAGTTTTTTTAATTGTACAAATATAATGCATGAGCACTGATTGTTCTGTATTCATGTATCCCATTTTGTGTTGTATTTGTTTTTACAACATGCATACAAAGTCTGAGCAGATGTACTAACTCTGGAATTATTAAAATAAAGTTTGTTTTAAAAATCCATGCATGCTATGTTTACATCATCCCAGAACGATTCACGGCATTGTTAGACACGCATATGCATGACCTTAAATCATGCTAAACCTTTCAGCAATATTTATGTCCCTCTTCCTTACTAGAAAATAAATGATGGACTACAAAATCATGCATCTTAATCTATAAATACAAAAGAGACTGTCACTCGGTGGCTCGCTGTATATGTCATTGTCAGCGGATGTATACTAGGCCTGTGCAGGGCCTGTGCTATAATTCACGAGTCAGTAGGCTTTAGTGGGCCTCCTTCATTATGAAACATTCCTCAACTCTCTCTGATGACAACAATAGTTTTCTTAATATGTGATTAACTTGATCTGTGCTGCATGGTGAAATTATCATCCATCTTTCTGTTTTTTTGGCATGCATTTGATAGGCAAACCTCTTTTTCTATGGCGCAGACACGTAGGAACCGAAGTGAGAGGGGGTGACAGAGTAAAGCACAAGGAGCTGCTCGGAAAAAGTTGGTCACAATTCATTTTCAATGAGAGGACCGAGCGGACGGAGAGCAGGCACAGTCCCACGAAACCGGCCAAAATGTGGAGTACGTATGTGACGTGTGGAGGCAACGGCCTGTGTCGCCTCGGAGTTTACAAAGGTACGTTTACAAAAGAACAAATCCTTGTTTAGTAAGTCTTTTGACTTTTTAAGATCATACAGACATTGATTTTTAGCAATTCATGTGTTTTAATATTTGAATACTGGCTGTTTAGTAGGGAATTCACATAATGAGAAAGACAACATTTATGTGTCTAATCAAATGCTTTTGATGACTTTACTGCTTTTTTAGGGATGGATGATAATGATGATGATGTTATGCTCATGGTCATCTCTTTTCTATCTATCGAGGGGTGAGAACCAGAAGGGCGTAAGTGACATTTTTGGTGAAATACATCAAATGAAAGCTCTTAATGAGCTCTTTCTACTGGCAAAAGTACTGTCATCCATGAGTGTACAAATTTGTATTATAAACAATTGAAATCAGTACACAAAGTCAGATCAAACTATGGTAAAATTTTTGTTTTGGCTCTCCTGTAAAGTTGGTGAAATGTCACTTGCGCCCTTCTGGTTCTCACCCCTCGCTATGATCTGACCAGCTGGGATGAGCTATTAGTGTACAAGTTTGCTGACTCGGTTTTGTTCATTTCGTCCCAGTATAGCTAATGATAAATGAAGGAACTAGTGAGTTTTTTCCGATACAACCCTAGATGAATCAGTCATTGCACAATCAAACTTTTAGCTATGAAACACAGCATTGTCATGTGTAGTAAAGTGTATTGCACGTCATTGTGAAAGGGATGAATTTCCTACTTTTGGGGGGGTTCTGTGCTGAACATCAGGGATTTTCCGTGATTTTAGATACTGAATGAAGAATAGACTTGAAAGACTGTATTACAATCAACCTGGAAAGTCGAGATTTCCAGATTCTGACTTGGAAAAGTGCAACTGAACAAGATGGCAAAGCATGCATCATGCAAACAGAGATTGACATAGCCCATGATAGATGTTCACTTTCAAGCAAATAAAATGGACCAATCCATCAAAGCCGGTGATAATAAAAGCAGTTTAGCAAACGTTTGCAGAGGCAGGAGTGTAAAACACTGTATATGATCTTCAGGTGATAATCGTACACCTGTAGAATACATGCTTGCATTGAACAGCATCGTTTATCTGCCACAGTTTGGTTGCTAGGAAATGTCTTTGTTGACAATCGGACATCTGCAAAGTTAACGCCACCTGTATTGGTGATTTGAAGCAACATGTATTGTGAAACACGCTGTATACATAAAAATGACTTAACGGTACACTCTTAGGCTCCAAAAGGGGGTAGAGGATCCATTTTTGGTTCCCCAAAGAACCTCAGTGAACATAACCTTTTTTCACATTTTAATAATCTACACTCTTAAAAACAAAGGTTATTTATTGGCATTGAAGGCTCCATGAAGGTACTTTAAAATCATGGAACTTTCCATTGCAAGTTTATTTTTAGGGGAAAAAAGTTCTTTAGATTATTAAAAAAAAATTGTTCTTTTAAGAACTGTTCACTGAAAGGTTTTTTTGAGGAACCAAAAATGGTTCTTCTATGGCAACCTTCTTTTAGAACCTTTATTTATAAGAATGTAAATAATCTTTTTTCCAATACAAGAAATGCAAATATTCTAAAGGTTCTTTGTGGAACCAATAAGGAACCATTATTTTTAAGAGTGTTGCCATTCCAACTTTAAGGTCAGAGATTTCAAGCAGGACATCCAAAACATCAAACTCTGGATGAAATACAGCATTATTCCCAGCCTTATCCTCTTTTTAAATTCCCTTTCGATTCGGGGGATGTTTTGGGATTGTAAATGCAGTCACATGGTTCGCTTTGAGAGGTTATAGCCTTGATGCCGAGTGTTAAAGTGAAGGAGAGTCCAGACTGATTCATTGCCCTCCCAGTCACACTCACATATGCAAGCGCACACCCATCATCTTTAAACACATCTCCCACACACCCTGAAGGAGTATAAATCCCGATAACACGGCATAGACTTGCTCACATGTACACATACAGCACCAGATACTGTGCGCGAGGAACACGCCAGGTTGGATCCAGTCCACATTTATTAATTTTCCCTTATCAGTGTTCAATATTGAAAATGGAAAGCAAACAGTTGGTGCGGAAGTTGTCAGCAGATAGACCCTAGTCTCTATTGAAAAACAAGAGAGAGTCAATACAGAAGCACAGCCGAGAGGTCCAATGTGCTTTGCGGTGAGTTCGCCTTTTTGTCTCAACATTAGACCAGGGATGGTTTCATGGTTTCAAGCGTACTTGAGTTGTAAAAGAGTTCCCTTATTGCGTTATTGTCACTTTTTGATGCTTGCGTAACTCTGTTTTTCCTTCTTCATAAAGCGTTTAAATACTTCCTTTAGACGTATTCCTGTAATAACTGCTATGTGTCATCATCAGGCCGTTCTGTGCTTAATTTGGAGGATAATCTTTAGGAATGCTGCGCAATGCAATTCAATTTAAACAAAGTAAAACATTTTGAACGGAGCCAAGAGTTCTACACTTTTAAATCATCATATTCGCCTAAATATTTATGCAAGGAGTTGGGGATGTGTTGATCTTTGGCAGTTTTCTGTGGGCGCAGATTCCAGGCCTGGTCATCATATACAGTAGTTTTATAGAGTTTAGTTATTGTTTTACAGTTTGTATACCATCACAGTGAGCTCTGTTTGATCTACATCAAGGGTGTCCGATCTTGCTCCTATAGGTCCACTGCAATCCTTAATAAACACTCCTGAACCTGCTAGCCAAGGTCAAGTCAAATTTATTTGTAGTGCTTTTCACAATATGCCTCGTGTCAAAGCAGCTTTACAGAAAGTCGTAGTGTGATGTCTATAATTCCTTAACGCTTTACCATAATGCACATTTTATGGCTGTGTGATAAGACAGTATAAAATGATACAAGTGATCCTCCAGAGTTTAGATCTAGCTAGATTGTATTTATAGTGTTGTCTAGCGCATCTGTGCTCCAGTTGTCAGGAACACTTCTGAGCATTCAAAGCCAAATAAGTGATTTAAGGTTGGTCGGTTTTTGATATTTAAATATTAGTGGTTTTGTTTCATTAAGAGATTTAAATATTGGTTGTTTTGTTCTATTTAGATATTTAAATATTGGTCAGGCTTTTTTTCATAGAGAGATTTTAAATATTGGTTGTTTTTGTCCTATTGAGAGATTTAAATATTGGTCCGTTTTTGTTCCATTAAGAGATTTAAATATTGGTCAGTTTTGTTCTATGGAGAGCTTTAAATTTTGGTAATTTTTGTTCCATTAATATATTTAAATATTGGTGAGTTTTGTTCTATGAACAGATTTAAATGTTGTTCAGTTTTGTTCTGTTTAGAGATTTAAATATTGGTAGGTTTTCTTCAAAGCAAGCATAAGAGATTCTCAAAAAGTATTAATGAAAATAAGATCAGATGTCGTAGATGAAACACCTGATGCTGATGTAAGCGAGAGTAAACAATTTTTTAGAAAGCGTATTGAAGATATGATTGGCAAACTAACTATCAAAGAGTCTAATGTGAGTTTAACCTTTTCCAAATTTAATCAGAAGTCATTTAATCCAAAAATGTGGAGAAAGCATGGTTTTAATTTTAAATTAGTGACTAAGAATCTTTAGGATTGCTAGAAACTTCCACGCAAGTGTGTTGGGGGATCAAACTAGGAGCAGGATCGGACACCCTTGATCTATATTACTGACATTTTTCATGATTTTAACACTGCATCAAATTTCCAGGACTGAAAGTCCAGCTCTGCTGAGGGCTCTTTCTCCTGTGGACTGTATGGAACACAGCAACCATGCAAGCCTGTGATTATTATCTGTGTCTCACCGTCTACATCATTCACCTTCATCACCGGCTTCCCGGCCAACGTCTTGGCCTTCTACACGCTCAGCCGCAAGGTCTGGAGAAAGCCGGCACCCATCGACATCCTCCTCCTTAACCTGATCATCTCAGACTTGCTCTTCCTCATCTTCCTCCCCTTTAAGATGCAAGAAGTGGCCAATAATATGGAATGGAATATCCACTACTTTCTATGTCCGCTGTCTGGTTTTGTCTTCTACATGACCATCTACAACAGCACCTTCTTCTTGACCGCAGTGAGCGTGGAGCGCTACCTCGGCGTGGCGTTTCCAGTCCAGCACTCCCTGTGGAGAAGACCCATCTACGCCGTGTTCGCCAGCATCTTCATTTGGGTGCTTTCCATCCTCCATCTCAGCATCGTCTACATCGTGCCCTACTACGACCCATCCGGGACGGTCCCGCCATCCAGGAACGTCTGCTACGAGGGGTTCACCGACGCTCAACTCGAGATCCTCTTGCCCGTACGCTTGGAGTTATGCATTGTCCTCTTCTGCGTTCCCTTACTTATTTGCAGCTTCTGCTATATAAACTTCATCCGCATCCTTTCGAAGCTGCCAAACATCAGCCGGCGGAGAAGGCTGAGGGCGATTGGATTGGCTTTGGGAACACTGTTGGTGTTTGTGCTCTGTTTTGGACCCTACAACGTCTCCCATGTGGTCGGCTTCATAACCAAGTCAAGCCCTGCTTGGAGAGACAAAGCTCTTCTTCTCAGCTCGTTCAATGCTTGTTTGGACCCGATTATTTTTTATTTTACTTCTGCGGCTGTTAGAAACACACTTGGGGTGATTATGAGGGGCATTTGGGGTAGATGTTGGTGCCCACAAATCCTATGGAGCTCCAGGAGGGAGCCTCCTGAAACTGAGAAAAACAGTCTCCCGAAGCCACAGGAGATCATGAACGCACTTTGACCAGGGGTTTTTCATTTAGGCCAGGGAATGGCCGTGCAATTATTTTTTGTACGCAAATGCAGCATGGTAAACATTACTCCACTTCCTTGTAAGACGGAGGCGACAAAGAATGCCAAAACAACACAACTCACGTATAGTAAGAAAACACTGTAACCAAACCTGTGTACATAGAGACCGAATTAAGTGTCGGTATTCCTTTTGTATAGTGTGTTTATTCATCCATAGTGTGAGCTCATTTTTATAACAAACTTGTCATCATTCACTTTATTGAATATAAACCGACAGCAGTATGAGTACATTGATCAGCGGGATAAACGAGCCACAGCTGCCGGCCGTATGAAGGTCAACAGAAGCGCCGCACTCAAGCACGTCACGTAAATATTTGAAAGGTTTTCACTTCTAAAGGCCGATGCTTATCTGGAAACTGACAGTGTGGTTTTCTGATGGTTTGTGTACGTGTTTGATGGAGGATGCATGATAGACACTTCTTCATTTCAAGTGTCCAGGAAATGGCAAAACTTGCACCACAGAAATAAATGGTGAAAGAAATGAAGAAAATGAGCCCTGTATAGTAATTCCTGTTTGATTTAAAGATTAAGTGTGCTGTTATTTTGATGTTAAAATACTTGCTTTCATGTTAAAATAAGTAAGCCAATATATAGATTGATTCCCCTGAAGTGTGGCCTAAATAAATAAATAAAAAATATTATGTCTTTAAATATATTTCCAAATACAAACAAAAATATATATATTTTTATTTTTTTTATTAATTAGATATATTTGTAAAAGCATTTAAAATTATTTTTTACTTCAATTCAAGAAAATGTATTCACATATAAAAAAAAAATATTACAATTATAATTTATTAATTTTAATAAATTAATTATTTTTTTTATAGTTCTTGTAATATAACTATATATAAAAATCTAACTAATAAATTAAAAAAATGATTAAATAATTGAATCATAAAAACTTGAAATGTGTGTGTGTGTGTGGTGTGTGTGTATGTGAGTGAGTGAAATATTGAGTGGTGAAAACTGCATCCTGAGTGTTTTGTGAAAGTTGTTTGAAAACAAATTATTTTAACATCAAAACTGCAAAAATAATGACTAAGTTAATAGATCAATTGAATTTTTGGCACTTTCGGGACATTGTTTCCCTGTGTGTTTGAAAACTTTAACCTTATTTTGGCATTTCTGTCACTAGTAGCACAAACTCCACCTTTAAATGTATTATTTATATATGTAAATAATGAAAATGTGACTGTATTATTATTGTACATATTGTTCCAAAGAAACTGTACAAAGTGTCATTTAATAAAATATTAACTATTATAATATTACAGCAAGACCGTGCTAAATGTTTAAATCATCTGGTGTCTTTCTTCATCCTAGGTTTATGGCATATTTCCTCTAGTTCCATAATAACCATTAACCACTAATCTCGTCTCTGTTATAAACGCGACAAATATTTGCAAAGGGTTATTGTCTTTGACAGCCGTGCAGGAGTGTACATACATATCCAGAAGCACGTGTGCAGACGGGAAAACACTCGAATGTTTGGCTTAGTTCCTTATAGAGCATCATTCAGGAAACATGTTGATATAAACAGTTATTGCTCCAGTTTGGAGGTGAATTCTGTAAAAATAAAGAGCGAGGTGGAAGGATGTTTGACTCACCACATATACAGTGAGTATTTCCTCTCATTTCACTTCAGCTAGTTTCACAAAAGCCAGACGTTTGACTGCTGGCATAAATTCTGGCCCATATTAGAGCTTATTTGGACAACTCATTCAGAATATGTCAGTCTCCATGAACAGATGTAAATGCAAGGCAATGGAAATATGTCTGCACTTCTGTCTGTGGAATAATCAGTACTTCTTACATGAAGATGGATATAAATTCTGATCAAAGTGGAATATACTCATAGTTTGAGAACAAATTTTGAGCATCAAGTATTTTATATAATTGAGCCTGCCAAACTTTGGGCAAGTCCAGTGATTATTAATAAAATTCTTATTAAATCCTTATATTCATTCATTCATTCGTTCGTTTTATTTTATTTTATTTTACAATACTCCAGGAATTGGATTCACAGAACATTCACAAGAAAATTATAATTAAATATATATATATTTTTTTTTTATTATTATACATTATTATTATTATACATCAGGAATTGAATTCACAAAACTTTCTTAATACAATTCTTATCAAATCCCACTTGTTTTATTTTTTTTTATTATTTTCTAACAGAAAAAAAAACTGATCTTAAACATAATTATAAATAACGTAAACTTGTCTTAAATCCCCAAAGGTATAGTAAGATATTTTATGCATTTTTTTGGGGTTGCCTTGACTAATGAGTATTAAATACTACATCTATTACAGTTAACTTTATTAAATGAGAATCTCACACACTTTACATTAAATAAATGATTGGCAGGTGGTTGCTAAAAAAAAGATTAATAAATTGACATATACTGAAGATTTACCAGTGTATTAGACAAGGCAACCTCATGAGTAGGATAATAAATGATCAGATATCAAAGGCTGTTATTTTATTCTTATGAAAGAAATTATGTTCTTAAGAAATTTATGAGAACTTTTCAAGAAATGTACAAGTTCATAAGAATTTTCTTAACATTTTTTCTTGTGAATCCAACTCCAGAACATTAATGCATGAGTGTGTAAAATGTGAAATTATAAAAAGTCTCATTTCACAGACACATCAAATGTTATCTGTATCTGAGCATCTGATTTAACCGAACCTATCTGGGATCTCATTTACACCAGTTCTGTTTAAGACATCTAATATTCTTTAACGTTTCTGCACCGCACAAGATTCATAATGCTGTCAACTTTATTTCAGGATCTAACCGCTATACATCAAATAAACGATTTCCATTTTCTCACAACTACCACCATTACCTGCCCACCTGCAGTAATAAATACACTCAGCCTGGAAATGACTCCAATTTTGAGCATATTCAAGCATCCAGTCACCTCAGTGGGTTTTGCTTCTAAAAAATCTCAAGGTCTGAGTGTGTGAAGGACTTTCAGGAGCTGAAGAGATGAATTATAGTAAAAGGTGACTTAATATCCATATGCCTGGAACAATGAGTTTCTATGAGTCATCTCAGGTTAGACCAGAAATAACTGTAATAAAATACTGTTACTGTGAAATGTGACGTAATGTGTTGCTCATCCACCCTAGACCATGTAAATTAAACTCCTTAAAGGAACAGTTCGGCCAAAAATGAAAATTTGTTGAAAATGTAGTCACCCTGAAATCATCTGAGATGTAGATGAGTTTGTTTCTTCATCAGAGTTGGAGAAATGTAGCATTCCATCACTTGCTCATCAATGGATCCTCTGCAGTGAATGGGTGCCGTCAGAATGAGAGTCCAAACAGCTGATAAAAACATCACAATAATCCACAAGTAATCCATACCACTCCAGTCCATCAGTTAACATCTTGTGAAGTGAAAAGCTGCAATATTATGGATCCATAATCCATAATATTGCTTCCTCCAGTGAAAAAGTCATCTGGTCTGAATCAGGAGAGAAATATGCACTGTTTACAAGTGAAAACAGTCTAAAATAGCTCTAAACTAATATGTGGCTAGATTTTGATGTGAGGGAAAACAGGAGATTTTTCACTGGAGGAAGCATTATTATGGACTCATATTTTAGCCAGAAGCAAGGGTTTAAAGTTAAAAAATGTCTTAATAATGGCTTTGTTTCCTCAGAACATGTAGCTTTTGTCTTCTCAAGATGTTCACTGGTGGACTGGAGTGGTGTGGATTACTTGAGGATTATTGTGATGCTTTTATCAGCTGTTTGGACTCTCATTCTGACGGCACCCATTCACTGCAGAGCATCCATTGCTGAGCAAATGATGTAATGCTACATTTCTCCAAATAGGATGAAGAAACAAACTCATCTACATCTCAGATGGCCTCAAGGTGAGTGCTTTTCAGCAGATTTTTTTTTTGGGTGAACTGTTTCTTTAAACACATTTCCTGTGAAAGTGGCGGTGACATGCAGTTGTGTTATTAGGGTCAAACTCTTTATGTGTGGATCTGGGAATTGCCTGTCCACTGACAGACCTTGGTAAGCAATGAGACGTCTTTTGTCGGTGGATGACACACAGCAGGCTCCTCTCAGCTGTGTTTGGATTAGTGGGAACCTGTAGGAGAAGATGGGCTCTGGAGGGTCAGCTGGAACAAGCCAAACATAAACACTAACGCGTTCACAGCTGGAAAAACTGCAGAAGCTGAGCATCCTCCGCCGCTTACGTAACTGCTGATTAAATATCGTTGGCTAATTCGATGATGCTTTCAGCTAGTGCAGTGCTTTTGGATCCATTGTACCATATTTAAATTGATTTTGCAGATTTTCCCTCACAATCAAGTCTCCAGGGATGTTGGGAAATCGTAATTACGCCGTGATGTGCGTTCAAGTGATTTTGTTTGGAATAAAATGGACACGTTGGGCAATTTCTTTCACTTCTCGACAAACGCGGGAAGCTTTTAGCACCAGCGCGATATAATGAAGAGCAAAGGATGCGCATTAGGATTGTAATTGATGCTTCATCTGGGTATTTTATCATTCTCCTGCAGCCACAGAGAATGATGGGAAAATGTATTCAACCTTCACTGTCTGTACCAATTTGCTGTAATTTTCTAATTAACAGACCCCCCTCAGCAAGTTTAAAGAAAAGTCCCATAATTACAACATTGTTTTAATGAGACAAGTTCACATGAAAATCACTCTGACATGAAATGAATTCAGAATCAAACTTTTGTTCACATCTTTCAAAAGTTTAGGATCAGTACGATTTTGCATGCATTAAATCTGAATACATTAAAGAAATCAAAAATGGCAGTAAAGGCATTTATAATGTTATAAAAGTTCTCTATTTCAAATAAACACTTTCATCAAATTAATAGAAATAATAGCAGCAAATCAGCATATTAGAATGATTTCTGAAGGATCATGTGACTGAAGACTGGAGTAATGATGCTGAATTCAGCTGCGCATCACAAAAATAAATTACAAAAACAATTATTTAAAATTGTAATAATATTTCACAATTTTTGAGTATTTTAAATTTAAGCAGCCAAACTGTTTTGGACATTGATAATAATTAGAAATGTTACTTGAAAATGCAGCATTTTTCACAAAAATAAATTACATTTGAAAATATATTCAAACAGAAAACAGTTATTTAAAATCATAATAATATTTCACATATTTTGTCTATTCTCTGCTTTGGTGAGCATAAGAATCTGCTTCCAAAAGCAAAAAATCTTCCTGAAAGTCAAACTTCTGAACATCAGTGTAGCTGCAGACCTCACAGCCTCCAAAAGAATAAACCTAAAAGCTTTGTTTGAAGCTGTAATACAATATGAATTAACCTGACTTTGAAAAAAATTATCAAAGAAATGGAAATTAATTCTTCCTAAAATAGATATCGCAAAACTCAAATGCCATTTTAATTGAGCGCTTTGGCAATAAAAGAATCAATAAATTGATACTGATCCTCTCTGTTTGAGGGGCTTTTTGCATGAGTGAGATCAGTGGAAAGTGACAAATGAAGGATATGACACAGGACACACACCTACAGCTAGATCATGTGTCTCTCTCTCACACACACACACACACACACACACACACACACACACACACACACACACACACACACACACACACACACACACACACAGAGAGAGAGATCTCTCTCTCTCACACACACACACACACACACACACACACACACACACACACACACACACACACACACACACACACACACACACACACACACACACACACACAGACACACACAGACACACACACACACACACACAGAGAGAGAGAATCTCTCACACACACACACACACACACACACACACACACACACAGACCTGACGGTAAATGAGTCTTGCGGAAGCGCTGGTGGTTTTGAGTCAGCTGAATGTAGAAATCAGATCAGCATCACGTCCATTCAGGAAGATTCAGCTCAGTATTTTAAAGCTGTCGTTTCACTTCTCTTCTTGAGTCAGTCCGGATTATTCCAGGCTGACCTTCAGTTTCTGACAAAATAGAGAACTAAAAGCAAATTAGTGGCTTTTATTTCTGATGGTGGTCTCTCTGAGGTTCAGCCTTCCTGTTTGTGCACAACACATTTATGGTATACTGTCAATACATTCATTTTGACTACTGGGAAAAAGTATAGCACTGTCTACACCAGACACGTACACAGCACGTTTAACGCCAATGAAGATGTCTGGTGATGTGTTCGATCAGGGATTCACTAACTGGGTTTTGTCAGCTGAACCCTTTTGACCTACAATAATTATGTGAATAACCCCTGAATTCTAAAGTACATTTTTCAGTAATTTAACAACACATTTGCATGTCCACGGTTGTCTGAAATTGGGTAACTGTCACATGATGGGCCGGTAAACAAATTCATTATTATTATTATAAAAATTATTATTATTATTAAATTATTTATTATATGGATTATTAATAATCCAAATAAAGTGTTTTATTTGGATTGTTCTTATTTGTAAATTATTTATTATTAAAATTATTTATTAATTATTGTTAATTGTAATTACTATATGTATATAATTATTAGTTATATTTTAGTTATATATTATTAATTATTATTACTATATGTATTCATTATAAGTAATAAATTAATTATTATATGGATTATTAACAATCCAAATAGGATGTTTTATCTGGTTTGTTTTTCATTTAAAATTGTTTATTATTAATATTATTTATTAATTAATGATTATTTATTATTCATTTTAATTATACGTATTATAGGTATTGAATTCAATATGAATATTAAATTATATATTATTATTTGTTTTAATAATATTATTATTTGTATTATTATATATTATTATTTTATTTGTACTGTTTTTATTTAAAAAAATGATTTAAGTTATATTAAATTATTATTACTCATTATTATAATTTCAAATACTTATTATGTGTATACAATTATTCACTTAAATATAAATAATAAGTGTATTTTTATATGTTTCATTTAATTATTTACTCAACTCGTGAACCCTGGTTTGGGAAATCCTGGATTTGCCTTACTGTATATACATTTTAACGTAAAGTTTTAGCTAATTCTTTTTCTGCAGTAAATCTTGTTTTGATGAAAATGTCTTAATTGTTCACTAGTCACATGTTCAGCCAAGTTCAGGTGTTCGGCCTTGATGCTTCCTACCTCAGAAAACCACACAACATGTAGCCATTCCCATGATGTTTTAGTCCAGGGGTGTTAAACTCAGTTCCTGCAGAGTTTAGTTCAACCCTGCTCTAACACACATACCATGCAGTTTTCAAATAAGCCTGAAGGACTTGATTAGCTGGATCAGATGTGTTTAATTAGGGTTACATCTAAACTCTGCAGGGCTCTGGCCCTCCAGGACCTGAGTTTGACACCCCTGTTTGTACTATATATAAACATTTATATATAGTATACTTAGTCAAAATCTGTCAGTAGGTTAGTTGTGTATAGGTTTATAGTGTTGTATGTCTGTATTTATGTAGCACCGTGGTCCTGTGAGGCACGACATCTCGTTCCACTGTATGTCCCCACATGTAGCGGAATGACAATAAAGCTCAACTTGAACTTGAACTTGTTTTAGTCAAAGAAATGCAAATAGAACATGCCAGCGTCCTTTTCTTCCAACAAACGAAGTGTGGATGTAAATACGACTCAAGGCTGGAGAGGCATGATGGATTTTCATGAATTTACAATCATTTAAAGCAAGATTTGTGTCACTGTTCAACCAACATGCTGGATGTGTCTCTGCAGAGAAAACTTCATGTGTGTGGGATTTCAAATATTCATGATGCCATCATGATTCAGGCCTAGAGACCTTAATCAAAGTACAAAAAATCATTTGATTTGATTCAAGTTCATTGCAAAATAAAAGCCGACATTTAAACTGGACTTTTAAACAATAAAGTCTGACAGAAAGCTGCATTTTTATTTGGCTATTTGACACTGTTGACCCAAATCTAAATTACTCATGCATTTGAATAAAGTGGATCAAATGCATTCCACCAAATATTCTGAATTAAATGTTGTGAACATTAAAAGCTGAAAGCTTTTGAACATAATTGGATAATTTTATGCTCATGCAAAATTATTCCCCGCGGCGGCTTGCAAGACAAATAAAGATGATATCAAAGGATGTGAAAAATACAAATAAAGCCACAACCCTGCACTTTGAGGAAGAGATAAAAAAAGAAAGGGGAAAATAAAACAGCATGGACCATGAAAATAATTTGAAATTCTCTTTCGAAGAATCACTTGCTAAAATAACATTCCAAAAACAGATGAAGATGTGAGATAGTTTCTCACAACTCTAATCAGTCATTGGTAGACTGATGCCTAGAAGATGCAAACTTTGGGATGCTTTTAAAACAGTGATGAACTTGCTGCTATGGTGTGTAAATGACATGCGTCACATTTAAAGCAATATAGAAATAGTCTTCATTTGTTCCAAACCTGTATGACTTTCTCTCTTCTACACACAGAATGACAGGTTTAGCAGAATCTCTGACATTTGCACACAATGAAAGATGATGAGGCTCCAAAAATGACAAAAAAGCACCATAAAAGATGATTGATCTGTGAATAATGCCTTAAAAATTGCAGTCTGCTCCTAACATAAAGCTATCGTATGACTATCAAAAGACCTGAAATATAGTGCACTACTTTAAGGTGGTTTTAGGGCATTTGTTGGAGTGTGACAGTCTTGATTCACTTTTATCATAAAAAATTCCACCAACTTCAACTTACAAATTTTAGTTCAGTTGTTGCCTTAAATGTTTAAGCATCACACAGACCTGCATCTTGAGAGAGAGAGAGAGAGAGAGAAAACCTAATGCTGAGTTCTAAAATATCAAGAAAAATGATTTAATGCACTTATCAAAATAAGTTGAATAAATCAAAAATGTAATTTATCATTTAACTTACAATGTGCAAAGGAGTGGGAAAATACACCATTTAATGTCAAAAACGTTAAATAAACATTTTCCCCCCAAAATTATTTATATAATTTCCCAAAAATTCAGTTTGAATGTAGTAAAACACCCACAGATGTAGCAGAAAACATTGCAATGCTTGTATTTTCCTCTGTCGCTGACCAGAATTCAAAGCGTGTCTTTGTGGTGTTATTCTGCTGATTAAATGATTTCTTCATCACACAAATGGCTGGCAAGAGCAAAAATGCAGCAAAATGCACCTTTTTTTAAGTGTGAAGTGCTTGAGCAAAACAGACACTACTTTGGGAATCAGCAGACCAAAATTAGTAGGAAGTGTTGTATTTCATTCAGCAAATTTGAATAAATAAGATTAATCTGACTTAAAAACAAGTTAAAATTGGTTAAATTATTTTGATGAGTTAAAGTAATTTTTAAATGTATTTGTTTTAAATTTCTATTTCATTACTTTCATTGTTATTATATAATCATTATTATTTTATTTATTTTATTGTATTTTTTTCAGCCTTCCACAGAAGTAAATTCTGAATCATACTGTGTGTGGTTAACTAGCACGAAGTCCTTGTGAGACGTGCATCTTGTGTGTTTGAGGAAACTACAGCAGCGTCACGTCGAAGCCACAGAGACCTTAAAATAACCCAGATCAGCAACACACCAAAGAAAACAGAGACTCACAGCAGCGTTATGTTAAAAACAAAATTCGCTTTATTTTTCTCCTTCCATTTAAATTCTTGACTTTTTTTTCTCCTTTTTGTGGATTAAAAAATGTACACACACCTAAAAACAAAGAACAGGGAGAACTGTAAAACAAATGACGTTCAAAGAAACGTTCCATCACAGCACAGAATGCGTCGTTGTGGAAGACGACGTTCTGTTATTTTCTGCTGTTCTTCAGTTGGGTCATTGATTTCTCAAAGACAGTTATAAGGGGGATAAAATCCGTTTGTCTGAAACAGAATCACGACCCATCATGCCTGCCGTAAGAAGGCCGGAGAATGTACAGACATACACACACTCTCTCTCACACACACACACACACACACACACACACACACAAACAAACGGCTATATTACAGAGATACTGAGGTGGAGGTCTGGAGGATGCTGGGATCGGGGTGATTTTGGCTGGAAAGGCCACAAAGTCCTTCAGAAAGCAGCCGTAAGTGACGTTTCGATCTGTGCAGAAACAGCATGTGTTGTTGACATTGAGCGAGAGTCGGAATAAAGCGCTTATTGAAATGTGCCGCGGTGGCTCCATCACCCGCTGCTTTCTGAGGAACTGGCCCTCTTATGTCTTCTTAATGCCTGTGTGCTGTTCTGACAACGTAATTAGTCCTAATTATGCACATTAGTAATTAGTGAATTCTTATTCAAACATGTGCAAATGATTGACATAAAACCATCTGTTTCTTGCAAATCCCTCTGATGGAATTACTGTGAACGCAGGACAACATCTATCTATCTATCTATCTATCTATCTATCTATCTATCTATCTATCTATCTATCTACACACATCATATATTGTCATGCATCATCTAACTGCACTTAAAAATAGGACTAAATTTAATATTTATGCATTTGAATTGCACAGTTTTAACATGAACTAATTAACTTAATGTGATGCACATTTGTCAGGCATACATAAAACAGGGCAGATTTTGCATTAAAAAAAAAGAAAAAGAAAAAAGATGGCATAATTTATTATAACCTATTCCCAGTAGTACTTTAGTATAATTTAAATACTAAATATAGTTTTTATTGTTATGTTATGTTTTATTGTATGTTTTAGTTCAGTTTTTAAAAAAACGTTGCCTTGGTAACTAGCTGAAATAATTTTTTAAAACTTTAATTTTCTAAATTTTTTTAGTTGCTTTTTTTTAGTTAACATTTATTTCAAATAACAAACATTTTTTTAATGATTTATTATAAATTATTTGCATACATTTAATTTTATTCAAATAATTATATTTTCAAAATGAATTTATTCTAATTGTTTAGAATTACGTTTATTGTGAAAATAAATAAATTTAATGAGGTAAAAAGTATGATTTTTTTTAACATCCCGTGGTAACTAGGAATTACACAAGCTTCGGTCTGGATCCAACCCTTAAATGATCTGAGATGACCAAACACCTGAGAAGAGATGATACCATCCTCTGATCCCCCAACAACATGCAGAATTAACACATTTTGCAAAAGTTAATATATTAAGTTTCTACAATGTATAAATATATTGTAGAAATTTAATTTCCTGTAAAGCGCTTTCCAGCGATTGTATCGTAAAAAGCGCTATACAAATAAACTTGAATTTAATTGAAATTATTTTTTTTTAAATATGGCTATAGCTGCGGAACAAGCAATATTCAATTAGTTAAAATGTATGAAATAAACAAATTAGATGTATTGTATAAACCAGGTATATGCAATTCAAATCCATAAATCTTAAATTTAGGCCTAAATATTTTTTGAGTGTACTGTTTTTGGCTCCTTGGACTCAAAACCCTCTCTATAAAGGCTCTAAAAACGTTTTTTTTTTTTACATACATATTCAAAATGCACAAAATCGCATAAAATGCTGAAAAACAGCAAGATGCCACAACAGTCGAAGACAGATATGCTGTCTATTAAATGTAGTGTCTATAGTGGAAGACACAACGTTCTCTGCGGTCATTTTTCTCTTTCATGGTGAGGCAATATTGTTGAGAAAGTGAAGTAAACTGTTGACGTTTATAGCTAAGTATCTCAATAACACCAAACATTCACGTCTGCACGTCTTTGTGTGCATTTGTTTCTGGCCTGAAGCGGTTTGTAATGAGAACAATCTTGCGACATTAGTGATACACAGTACCGATAACAAGCTTATATTCTCACAATTTATATTCTTTTCATACAATTTACAGTATCTGACTACTAATAGTTGGACTATCTATCATTCTACCGTCTACTTCTACATGCAAACTGTCTCGAAATGTTGTCTCCAGATACACAGTATCAACAGACACTGACATTCAGTTTTTAAAAGCTCTGTACATATTTCAGTTATTAAGGGCTAATGCAACACAGACAAAAACACATGCAATACTGAAAGCAACTGCGTAAACTGGCCTAAAGTGTCTGGTTTCCACGTCAGGCTGGTTTTAGACAGGTTATGAGAACCGGTCAACTGCTCAGGTTGGTAAACCATCGGGTCAACCAGCTGGGTCAGGTTGGTATACCAAATAAACCAGGTATAAAACCACTTCTTTAACAGGACAAATGCTAGTGGACAAATATCTCAACCTAGCCCATCTTCTGTTCCTAAATAAACAAATTCTATCTTAATATAACAAATATATATATTAAAGACTACGGAGAGATACTTGTACACTTTTTTTGTGAATTAAATAAATGTACAATGTACATAAAACTACTAAAAGCATCATGCAGAGTGATTTGACACTGCCATCCAGTGGTCAACTGAGTTTACTGTCTCAACTTTTACTGTTAATTAACACTATGACAAATGATAATTAGTCAACACTGTGCAGTACTGGCACCTAATCTGGAATAAATCCACTTTTATATTGGCAGACATGAGCAGCATTTGAAAAACATTATGATTTTTACTGTTCAGTCACTGAGTTTTGTATGAAAGTACCTCCAAAGTCAAAGTAAACCACAAACAAAAGCACTATGACATCTTGTGCAATGATCTAGAACAAACCTGAAGGAGTTATAGAGATAATCAAGCAAATATTTGAAGGTGAACTGTTAAACTACTTCCTTCCATCTCAGTTTAATATGCACAGACAACTATAAGTAAGCCGTTAGTAAACACAGACAAGGAAGTGTTTGGGAACACGACAGAAAATGCATTTACAAGCAGGGTTTGTTGGGCAGAGTTTTATTAAGTTTGTGATTTAATTAAAATATTTTTCACAGCTAGTTTCCGTGTTAGACAAACACCTAGTTTTTATGTGCCTTGATGCTTTCTACTTTGACTGCTTGTGTAGAGCATTTTCTAGCTTTCAGACACAGACATGGTCTTGTTTCCACCACAAAATATAAGAGAATGTAAAAGGTAAATGTGTCTTTTAACAGTTTATATATATTTCTTGGATATAAACTCACAATTTTAAGAAGAAAAATTGTGTAATTTTTACACAAAAATTGTGTAATTGTAAGACAATTACCTTTATTTTTTATTTAATGGCGGAGAAAAACCATGTGTGCAATTTTAGAATCGCAAGATATAAACTCAGAATTACAAAATATAAACTTGCAATTGTGAGAAAAAAAAGTCTTGAAATGTGAGATATAAATTCAGAATTGTGAGATATAAACTCAGGATTCTGAGAAAAATGTGAGAATCGTGAGATATAAACTTGAAATTCAAGATGTAAATTTAGAATTTTGAGAAAAAAATTAATTGTGAGAAAAAAAGTCATCTCAATTCTGTAATTTTCCCCACTCAGAATTGCAAGATATAAACTTAGAATTGTAGAATTCTCTGGAAAAAGTCAGAAATGTGAGATATAACTTTGCAATTCTGAGAAGAAAAGTCCAAATTGTAGAATATAAACTCACAATGACCTTTTATTTTTTAATCGGTGGCAAAAAAAATTGAAAAATATAATATTTTGAGACGTAAATTGAGAATTGCAAGATATAAACTCAGAATTCTGATATATATATACTTGCAATTCTGAAAAAAAACTGAATTGTGAGATAACTAGCAATACTGAGAAGTCTGAATGAACTTAACAATAACAAAAAAAAAAAAACAATTGCAAGATGAAAAATAAATAGACTCAAAATTGTGAGATGTAAACTCTGAATTCTGAAGAAAAAAAATCAGAGCTTATATCTCACAATTCTGAGTTCATATCTAGCAAAAGTCCGAATTTTGAGATGAAAGTTAAAAAAAAAATTTTTTTTGTGTGTGTGGCAGAAACAGGCTTCCTTATTATCCGGCACTGAGATGACAGAAACCTTTCAATCAGCCCCTGTCCGAGCCGCACACCAGACCTCTATCTCAGTCCCCTCTGAATGTGAATCTCTGTCAGTTCAGAATCACGACACCAGCAGCGCTCCATCACGATAATCACACATCCATAGAAACTCCACCCAAAACAGACATTTACATGCGTTATACCCACACCGAGAATTGCAACGACATTTCATACTTTTTTCTTTTGTTTACTTATATTTGAGGAGAATACATGTACACAGAGATGATCGGTGGACCTCGAGGGCAATGCTAACGTGAGTATGATAAGAAGAGCGTGAAGCGGACGAAAGCGGACTGACAGCAGGATAAAAAGCTTAAGAGACGAGAAAAATCTGAAAAATCACCTGCTTTTGTGCTTGAAGTCAAACCACAAACAGGGACGGAAAAAGTATTTCGACACTTAAAAGTCATTTAAATGTCTTAATGTCAAAGCATTAGATTTCTCACTTTTCTAAGCCATTTTTGCAGTCAAAATATTTTTTAGCAGATGAATGATGTCCACATCTGTAGTTTTTTTTTTAAACAGGAATATTATATTCAACTAAAACCATAACAAAATCATTGCCTGAAATAAAATTTTAAAAAAATATTATTTCATTTTATTTTACTTGATGCACTAAAATAACTAAAACTAATAATACAGTATATATATATAGTGCCCTATATATGGCACCCTTATATATGTGAGAAATAGGTGTCTGTGAAAATATATATATATATCCTTTTATCTTTCATCGATATAAACACAACAAAATACTACAACTTTAAAATGACAACAGAAAATAGGCCTATTAAATAAAAAGGTATTTAAAATATTAACAAAAACTCTCATAATATCTCAGTGATAACAGTATTAATTAACTAACTTTTTTACAACAGGGTGACAGATGGAAGTGTTCAAGCCATACTTTTTTACAGGATTTTAATTTGAGGAACCAAGGTCATTCCCTATATCTATCACAATGAAAAAACAAAAAATTATCATTTCTGATGCAGCTAGAGCAGTGAAAATTCCCATTTCCAGTCAATCAGATATTTTTAAGTCTGGAAGAGGTCTATATCGTTTAAGCGGTGAGAAGGAGAGTTTGATCCTCTCCAAGGAAAATACTTTTTGTGGCCACTGTGTACTCATCCAAAAATAATCTCCCTACTTACGACTGGAACTTCAAATACTGGCTTCTAAGCAGTATGCAATATCTTCCATCAGTTTTAGACACATGATTCTATCAAATACAAACAGATAAAAAAATCACAGAAATCTTATAATGGGCCAGATCTTCCAACCGTACGAAATGCACAGTCTTCAGCATTCATTAATAACAGCATAGTGGCCCCTCAGACTTTAAATTGGACTTTAAATAGGTTTCGGCTTTATTCCGGGGTTATTGCTGGCTGGAATGCAATAATGAAGCACATATTCAGGGAGAACATTATCGTATTAGAGTATATACAGCATTAACATTGCAAACTGAACGGTCAGCGCTCATGCAGGGTCATTGCGAACGGTTGCGTAAAGCAGCGCAGCGGCCTCAGCGCGTTAAGTCGCGCACCGCTGCTTTACGTCAAAGCCTCTTCGCCGTGTGCTCTTAAGTGGTGGTTAATTAGCCTGTAGGGGATCGGACTCCACACCGGGCTCGAGACTCAAAGGCACAGCTGTCCTTGAAGAGGATCCTGTCAGCGCCCGGACTGAGCTTGATTTATGAGCTCTGCCGCTCACCAGATGGGGGACGGAGAGAATATGACGCTCCGCTTGCTTAGTCGCAGTCGCTGACTAATTACATCTTTATCTCCCGCTAATCTGATTCTGAACGGGAGAAAAGAGGCGCGCATAGAATCTAGTACTGCGTTCCATTCAGCTCGGACTGTTGGATTTTCCAACTTCCTACTTGGAAAAGTGCAATCCAACGCAACTCCAAGTTCAGACTTGCAATTTGGAAATTTGTGCTGAATGGAACG
Organism: Schizothorax lantsangensis; assembly: GCA_027422415.1. NCBI lineage: Eukaryota > Metazoa > Chordata > Actinopteri > Cypriniformes > Cyprinidae > Schizothorax > Schizothorax lantsangensis. The sequence continues at coordinate 32,945,859 of CM049850.1, read as the reverse complement.
CAGCATCACACCAACACGACCGTACGTAATCGCAGGATACTGAGGGTTTTGGTTATGTCATCGAGGCAGACATGAGCATTACATCATTACTGCAGAATATATCATACATTACAGTCATCAACAGCATTGAAAAAAAAATACAGTACACATTTGAAGTGATATTAGGACGCCTACACGCTAGAGTTTACAATGCAAATGCACTGAGCTGAATGGGGATGGTGCATGACAAAGACGGTGGACAAATGCAACGGTTTGAAAAAGCAACACTGCACTTCTTACTGTATATTTGTTCAATTTGTGTTTCGACGGCCATTTTCACATGCTCAGAACAGATCTGTCTAGCGTGTAAGCGCCCTCACATTTCACTGATTGCTCTCTTTTATGGACGAGTTGAAATTATTTTGTTTTAAAAAAGTTAATCATGGTAAAACAGAGCACGATACTTCAAAAAGTTTTTTTTTTTCTTTTTGCCGTTCGATGAATTCAGTGATTTTTAGTACAAAATATTTTCACACACATGGCTTGCGATCAGCTCTGACGTTTTTTTTCTCACATGGAATTACTATCATATTTATTCAAATACTTATTAACATTGTCATCATCATCATCATTATAATCATTATTAACACCAAAAAAGTAATAGCAGTTAACCTTGCAGATTAAAATGTACACAGTGCAGGGGGTTAAACGGGTCGGTGCAGGAAGTGAGGTCACAAGAGGGACATTTCTAACCGGTACATGCTATCCACAAGCAACAAGAAGTCAATGAACCGTTTCAGGCCAGGAAATGCCAGAAACTTCTGCTGCCTTCAAGTCTTTGTGGAAAGTTCCTACTTACGAGTTGCAACAACGCTTTTGAATAATTCTGAAAAGTTGCACTCTTATGAGTTGCAAAGATGCATTTAAATAATTCTGAAAACTTGCACTCACTTTTGAGTTGCAGTGATGCATTCAAATAATTGGGAAAAGTTGCAATCTTATGAATTCTAATGATGCATTCAAATAATTGGGAAAAGTTGCACTCAAGAGTTGCAATGATGCATTCAAAAAATACTGAAAAGTTTAACTTTTGTTTATGAGTTGCAATGATGCATTTAAATAATTATGAAAAGTTGTAGTCTTTCTTATGAGTTGCAATGACGCATTCAAATAGTTCAGAAAAGTTGCACTCTTTCTGACTTTTCTAAACTACATTTGCACGTTAACAATGAGTTTTAGCGGATGAGTGACGTCTACAGCTGAAGTTTATTTTATTAACCAACATTCGACAACCAAAAAGTGTCCAAATACTTTAATTTCCAACACTACATCTATTTTTTATACTTTGCAACGAGTTTGAAAAGTAATTTAAAGCACTTCTCTTTTTTAACTTTCTGTCAAACACAAGAAAACAACACTAAATGTGTACAAACTAAACTTCTTACGATCAATACCAATGATTCTCGGCTAATAATGACAGTTCGGTTGTAAATCTCGTAAATACGATCATTCCATCGTGACTTAAAGGCAGCAATATCCTTCGAGCCGAAAAGGCTGAAACAGAGAGGCTGATGGGAAATGTAGTTTTTGCCGCTGGAATGAGGGGCCTCTACTGCATATATATTTACACTGAGTGTGAAGGACCGACGATCTGAGTGATGGACAGACTGAGGACAATATGAGGGCTGGACGCGGGTCAGACGTTTGCTTTGGGTCGAGAGCCCAAATGAACGCAAACGAGGGGCCGAGATGACACGGCCCTCCTAACTAGAAAGAAAACATGTGGTTTGACATCATTCATAGTAGCTACGCACGTCAAAATGCACCACCGTTCAGCTCGGATCTCTGCGCTGGGATCCGACGGGCCCACTGGTGAACAGCTCCGAGAGGGTCACCCGAACATCGCAAACGTCATCGTCGACACGTCACTTTACAACCAGCATGTCCAGCACGCACATCAAGAGACACCCAACTGGCATTACACTTGTCGTTCACATCATTTGCATCACATTTCAGGTTTGGACGATAAAAGGTGACCATCGGTGGCGACGGGAGGGAGGAGTGAAGCGGTGATATGCGACCGGGCGTGAATGGGAAGAGGAAGGAATGACCGAGTGATGTAGCGATGGCTCCTGGATTAATGCATAATTTCTTTTTGTTCACAGTGATGGGTTCGTATTTAAAGACTCCTTCCGAAGCGGGAAAGTTTTAGACCTTCATCAGAACAGAGATGGAGAGGCAGAACCACAGACCGACTCCTGATAAACGGCTGTTCAGAGACACCGCTCCACCGTACACGGCCCCGGGCCCTGGAAGAGCAGAGAGAAGCAGACGTGAATAGGGTGAATGAGAGAGAGCCTTTTTTTGTTTGTTTTTTGTTTTTTATTTGCCCCACTTCTAAACCAAATTTCCAGTTTGGCTATTGTCTTTATTTTTTATTTTTTATTAATTTAGTCTTTCACTAGAAAATAAGTCAGATTATGCAAGTTAAACACTGTTCATTTACTTCAACCTAATTTAATAGCATTTTGTAAAGGCTTGATAAATCTGTGTATAATGCATATAAAACATAATGCAAATGTATTAACATAAATAAATTCAAATAATTTTAACGAATTTAAATAAAGTTAAAATAGCTATTTTAATGATTGATTTTTTGTTAGAATTAAATTGAAAAATAAATTACAAAAATAAAAAAAATAAAATGCAACAAGTAAAATACAGTAAAATGATAAAAATAATGAATTTAAAATGTTTTTAATAATTTACTTTCATGAAAAGTAGCTAGAATAAACAGTCTGGTTATTTATATGGTATAATGCATATAAAACTTATAAAATACATTACATGTATATAAAATAACAAAAAAGTTTATATTTTTGATGATTTATTTTTTTATTATAATTAAAATTAAAAATGAACTATAAAAATAAAAAAAATAAAATGCAACAAGTAAAATACAGTAAAATTCTAAATATTTACATAAAATAAAAATTATAAATAAAATGCAAGAAGTAATACACAGCAAAAATGATAAAAAAATAATACATTTAAAATAATTTACTATATCTTACACAAAAAGTAGCTAGAAAAAACAGTATGGTTGTTTATATGGTATATTTTAACAGCACTCCTGAGTAGGGCTGGGTATCGAGTTTGATACTTTTTAGGCACCGACCGAATTGCCTCGATACCATCGAGTATCAAAACATGTCTTGTTGTTCTGTACCAAACTTCGATACCTAAGGGGTTAATCTCATCAACGTCAGTGAGCCAATAAGCCTGCAGCACTAGGTGTGTTCGACTAGAAGCGGCACCGCGCAGATCGATCAGTGTTTGACATCCGCGAGAGTGATTCGAAAGCTTACGGAGCAGTCTGCTCTCTATATCTCGCGGTATAGCGCAGCGCCGCGCATCCTTCCATACAACACAACCGAAAGGGCGCGTTACGTGACCATTCATGCACACTGTAGCATCATGCTACATAAGACAATAAATAAGATTTATATTCTGTTTTTACTCAAAACTCACTTTAAACCACCATCGAGTGTTTGTAATAACTTCAGTTTGCCGTCTAATGTGTGTTTTGGCCATGTAATGTTACTGAATATGTTATGTCCTCTGAGTCAGAACAGCGATTGCGGAAGAGAGAAGGCATATAACGTTATACATACCGGCAGAAAGCACTGGAAGGTGCTAATGCTTGCAGTAAATTAGTGGAAAATTAATAGAAATTATGATCCTGTCTGAGATATACGTTTAAAATAAACATGCACTAGTGTAAACACAGTAGGGCTGTGTATTGGCAAGAATCTGGCGATACGATACGTATCAAGATACAGGGGTTGCGATACGATATATTGCGATACTGTAAGCAAGGCGATATACAGTCAGGTCCATAAATATTGGGACATCCGACACAATTCTAACATTTTTGGCTCTATACACCACCACTATGGATTTCAAATGAAACGAACAAGATGTGCTTTAACTGCAGACTGTCAGCTTTAATTTGAGGGTATTTACATCCAAATCAGGTGAACGGTGTAGGAATTACAACAGTTTGCATATGTGCCTCCCACTTGTTAATGGACCAAAAGTAATGGGACAGAATAATAATCATAAATCAAACTTTCACTTTTTAATACTTGGTTGCAAATCCTTTGCAGTCAATTACAGCCTGAAGTCTGGAACGCATAGACATCACCAGACGCTGGGTTTCATCCCTGGTGATGCTCTGCCAGGCCTCTACTGCAACCGTCTTCAGTTCCTGCTTGTTCTTGGGGCATTTTCCCTTCAGTTTTGTCTTCAGCAAGTGAAATGCATGCTCAATCGGATTCAGGTCAGGTGATTGACTTGGCCATTGCATAACAGTCAACTTCTTTCCCTTCAAAAACTCTTTGGTTGCTTTTGCAGTATGCTTTGGGTCATTGTCCATCTGCACTGTGAAGCGCCGTCCAATGAGTTCTGAAGCATTTGGCTGAATATGAGCAGATAATATTGCCCGAAACACTTCAGAATTCATCCTGCTGCTTTTGTCAGTAGTCACATCATCAATAAATACAAGAGAACCAGTTCCACTGGCAGCCATACATGCCCACGCTACCACCACCATGCTTCACTGATGAGGTGGTTTGCTTAGGATCATGAGCAGTCCCTTGCCTTCACAGTTCTGGAACAACATCCTATGGACAGATGAGACCAAGATCAACTTGTACCAGAGTGATGGGAAGAGAAGAGTATGGAGAAGGAAAGGAACTGCTCATGATCCTAAGCATACCACCTCATCAGTGAAGCATGGTGGTGGTAGCGTGGGCATGTATGGCTGCCAGTGGAACTGGTTCTCTTGTATTTATTGATGATGTGACTACTGACAAAAGCAGCAGGATGAATTCTGAAGTGTTTCGGGCAATATTATCTGCTCATATTCAGCCAAATGCTTCAGAACTCATTGGACGGCGCTTCACAGTGCAGATGGACAATGACCCAAAGCATACTGCAAAAGCAACCAAAGAGTTTTTGAAGGGAAAGAAGTGGACTGTTATGCAATGGCCAAGTCAATCACCTGTACCTGAATCCGATTGAGCATGCATTTCACTTGCTGAAGACAAAACTGAAGGGAAAATGCCCCAAGAACAAGCAGGAACTGAAGACGGTTGCAGTAGAGGCCTGGCAGAGCATCACCAGGGATGAAACCCAGCGTCTGGTGATGTCTATGCGTTCCAGACTTCAGGCTGTAATTGACTGCAAAGGATTTGCAACCAAGTATTAAAAAGTGAAAGTTTGATTTATGATTATTATTCTGTCCCATTACTTTTGGTCCCTTAACAAGTGGGAGGCACATATGCAAACTGTTGTAATTCCTACACCGTTCACCTGATTTGGATGTAAATACCCTCAAATTAAAGCTGACAGTCTGCAGTTAAAGCACATCTTGTTCGTTTCATTTGAAATCCATAGTGGTGGTGTATAGAGCCAAAAATGTTAGAATTGTGTCGATGTCCCAATATTTATGGACCTGACTGTACCTTTCAACTTGGATTTCACAGGTTTTTCAGTTTGTATTTATGTTCCGCGTGGAATTGCAGAGACTGCGACGCGAGCACTGCCCCAACTGCACAAAATGCCCCCAACAAGAGAGAAAGCTGCAGCCGCGCAGCTGCCCTGCGCGAAGGCTTTTTTACACGGGACGCGGCAAGCGGCTGAACCGAGGTGGAGCTCGCGCTGCGGTCCCGGGGCGGACGTTACCACAAAAGCCCCAATGACGCCACACTTCAGCTTTGTACACCGAAACGAGAGCTGGAACATTTCTTTCATCCTCCATTACTGGCAGCGAACTATATTCAAGCTAACATTAGTGGCGTGCCCTAATGCTAGTATTTCCTGTCACTGTTTAAGTTCAGAGATGAAGACTGCTCTCTAGCGGTCGGGATATGAACTCAAAACGAAACAACTGCCATGAATCCTGTATGATTTTTTTTTTTTAAATATCGATATTCCGTTTTTGAGAATCGATACAGTATCGCCAAACAAAATATCGCGATACTCACGTGTATCGATATTTTCTTACACCCCTAAAACACAGCCTAACAGATGTGTAAACTGAAAACGATTTGAGCTTTATTAAAATTATTTGCACTGATTTATTGTGTTGGATATATTTTGTTCCTTTGTGCAGTGGCTCAGAAGTCCTTGAGTCTGTATAAACGTCAAGAAGCTGAAAAAAAAAAAAAAAAATTTTTTTTTTTTTGGAGATAATGTAGTCTTGTTAAAATTGATTTAATAAAAATGGTATCGAAAAACGTATCTTTCAGGAACCGGTATCGAAGTCAAGGAATCGGTATCGATATCGAACATTTTGGAACGATACCCAGCCCTACTCCTGATGGATTGTTATAGTTTATTTGCTTGGTATTGACTTTAATATGGTCATCTCAGGACAAATCAAATTTTATTTTATCTTTCAAACTAAAATAACGAAGTATTTATGAAAGAAATACACTACTGCAGCCACAAAAACTGAAACCTTCACCCCAAGTGAAAAAAATAATATATTACATACAGCAGAAGACAATGATCATGAAAAAATAAAAGAAATGAAAGAAATGACAGGAGAAAATAACAGCATAGGGGTTTGGAATGACATGAGAGTGAACAGCAGGATTTCTGTTCCCTGGTGAGCTATCCTAAGACCGACAGCGGTGGGACAGATGTTTCTTCTCTGAAGGATGAAGATAAAGGTCGCTGCACGTCTGATGGAAAAGTGCGAGTCGAGGCCAGACAATGGCGTGGCAGCGACATGAACAAGAGAAGATGCATGGAAGTGACGGCAGGTGACTCATCACGGGAAAACTAGCCCAGATAATGGGAGACGGAATGAGACGGACGGACTCGCTTACAATGGTAATGTGTGAGAGGAGGAAATGGCAGGAATCACTCACTGCGGACTGTAATGTGAAGAATGGAGGGAGAGAAGCTACTGATGACTTCCTGGGGTAACAGGACACAACGGAGCGGGAACAAACGAGATTAGACATAATGGGCCGGAGAAGAGAAAAGACGGGAGGAACCGAAAGGATGCAAGAAACTGCAAAATTTCAGACCGGCAGGACAAGAAACAGATGAGATGGATATGGAGCATCGTGACGCAGCTGTATGTCAGTTTTACTAACACTGGTTGTGCAAAGGCCCTGCTGTTTATTGCTAATGAGCTATAAAAGCATTATGTAAGCGATAATGTACAGCCAGCCACAAACAATTACACAACTCTCTGGAATACTTCATTCTAATTGGTCAATCACAGCATTCTGCAGACAAACATTTTTATATAACGACACTAAACTGTATGTATAACTGTTCACCCGGCCAAACATTTTCCTTCATATCTGTGCTATAGCACTCTCATAGCAATCTGCATACTCTTTGTTCTTATATAATGAAACGATTTAAATTCAATTGATTTCAAATCTCTGATTCAGTGATTTATTTGTGTCATCAATAATAAATGTTTACTATATTAGACATTTTTTAAATATATATAAATACTTAGAGAAATATTAGCAATAATAAACAATTATAAACAATTATTTATAAATATTCATAATTTAATAATAAATATTTGAGTCTGAGTTTTTTTTTGTCACCAATCATAAATATTTGCTATATTTAAATACTTATGTTTTATAAATGCATACTTAATAATTAAATATTTATAACAATTATTCATAATTATTTGTTTATAAAAATAAAAATATAATTTATAAATATTTAAGTCTGTGTGTGCTATTTGTCACAATGGTTTGTTTGTGCCATTAATCATAAATATTTACTATATTTAAACATTTATTACAATAAATAGTAAATAAATAAATAATTCATAAATATTTGTTTATAAAAATATAATTGTTTATACATATTTTTAAATATTTAAGTGTGTGCGCCATTTGTCACAAAGGTGTGTCATCAATTACAAATATTTAATATATTTAAATATTGAAATAAATAAATACTTAATAAAATATTTCTAAAGTAATGAAAATACTTAAATAAATAAAAACAATTATTCATAAAAATTACTTATACATATTTGTTTTTAAATCATAATTTAATAATAATAAAAATAAATAATAATAAAACAATAAAATTAATTATTTGTGAATATTTATAAATATTCTGTAGTCTATGCCATGTGTGCCATTTGTCACACATTAATACAGGAAAAATATAATGCAAGTAATGTATTATTCATAATGAATTTGATTATGTAATGCTATTTTTGTGCATACAAATCTAACTCTTTTAATATTATAATTTTTTCTTAATTATAAAATAAGAAAAATATATGCAATCAAATAAAATATAAAAGATTGTAAATAATGACAAATAATTAAAACATGTTTACATGTATTTTACTTGTTGCATAACACAATTTTAGAGCATAATTTTGATAAATATGAGATATATATTATATATATTTTTTTCTCACTATAGGGCTCTATTACACAGCCCTAGTTTTGAAAGAACAGTGTGGAGGTTTGAGAGTTTTGTTCATTGATTTATGGCAAAATAAGAAGCATCTGAGCACGTGAAAACTGGAACAAACGTAAGATGAAAGCCTTGCATAAGCACAAACTCTCTCTGTGTTTTGCAGCTCTATATGCTCAATCACTTAATGTTTGGCTCCTTCCCATAAATCCCGGCTTTTCCGTGACCTGTTCCTCCTCCTCTCTGGGTTTTGCTTGCTAAGATCTTTGCACTGAGCGTTCCAGCAGAAACATTTCCACCGAGAGCTCTGCCGCCCGCTCACTTAGAGCGGCCCAGAACGCGCTCAGACTCTGAAGTTATGCTGTTACGTACAGCATTTGACTTTGTGCTGCTGCTCTTGTTTTTGTGCTTAACAGCACCTTCATAGGTTACGCTTAGGGTCAAGAAGAGTGTGAACCTCAAATCAAGTGAAGCTGCCTGTTCTCAAGAGGAACCGGAACATCATTTATCACCAAAGACTAGAAATTCAGAAGTTTAAAGGCTTAGAGGCAGATGTCAAAGGTTTTTTCAGTAGGTAATGCATCAACAGAATAGAAATCTGCACTCAAATATTTTAATTAAGCAACTTGCTGGCTGACTAGCTGAACTTAAATATAATGATGAATTATGTTTCTGGGAGATTTCTTTGATTGGAAACAAATGTAACAATTTTTTCTTCATTTATTATTACCCATACAGACCTGTAAAATATTATATATAATGTCCTATATCAAGAGTGATATTTCCATATATATTACCTATAAGGCGATATATAATTTTCACATATGTTCATTCTCTGGGTAGATGAAGATAAAAGGTTATAACATAAAATCACCACAGTAAAATTTGTCCATATATTAATAATATTTATATGACGTTTTTGGTAAATAAATTGTATTTTATGAATAGCAAAAATATGTAAACAATATAAATTTTCTTTATATATGCAACTTTATTAACACATCATATGTATGCATAAAACTGTATGTTTATATGTATATGTATATATATTTAATATGTGAAACTGTTCCAATTTCTAATAGGCTTCACATGTTTTTACTTCATATGACATTATTTTTTAATATATTTAATATTTAAGTATATTTGTGCCATTTGTCAAAGATTTGTTTGTTCTGACAATCCTAAATATTTACTACATATAAATACAGTATCTGACAAAAGTGAGTACACCCCTCACATTTCAGCAAAGGGACAATACTGCACAAATGAAACTTGGATATATTTTAGAGTAGTCAATGTGCAGCTTGTATAGAAGTACAAATTTACTGTCCTCTAAATACAACTCAACATATAACCATTATTGTCCAAATAACTGACAACAAAAATGAGCACACCCTAAGTGAACATGTCAAAACTGTGTCCAAAGTGTCAATATTTTGTAGGGGCACCATTGTTATCTAGCACTGCCTTAATCCTCCTGGGCATGGAATTCACCAGAGCTGCACAGGTTGTTGCTGGCATCCTCTTCCACTCCTCCATAATGACATCACGGAGCTGCTGGATGTTAGACACATGGTGCTTCTCCACCTTCCGCTTGAGGATGCCCCACATGTGCTCAATAGGGTTCAGGTCTGGAGACATGCTTGGCCACTCCATCAACTTCACCTTCAGCAGCAAGGCAGTTGTCATCTTGGTGGTGTGTTTGGGGTGGTTGTTATGTTGGAAAACAGTTTCTGAAGGGAGGGCATCATCTTCTGCTTCAGAATGTCACAGTACATGTTGGAATCCATGTTTCCCTCAATGAACCGCAGCTCCCCAGTACCAGCAGTAGTCATGCAGCCCCAGACCATGATGCTACCACCACCATGCTTGACTGTAGGCAAGGCACAATTTTCTTGGTAGTCCTCACCAAGGGCGTCACCACACATGCTGGACACCATCTGAGTCAAACAAGTTTACCTTAGACCCATCAGACCACAGGACATGGTTCCAGTAATTCACAGGAATTCCAGGAACCAAATTTTAACTGCTCTAAAACAAGATACACGGATTTGTATGGTCCTGTCAAGCAGACAAAAACATGAACATGATGAATAGGACATGTGGCTTTGCATGGTTAAACAATGTATAGCTGTTATCACTTAGAGTGTACTCAGTTTTGTTGCCAGCTTTTTTGACAATAATGGCTGTATGTTGAGTTATTTTCAGAGGACAGTAAATCTTTGCTGCTATACAAGTTACACATCGACTACTCTAAAATATATCCAAGTTTCATTTCTATAGTATTGTCCCTTGAAAAGATATACTAAATTTATTGCCCAAATGTGAGGGGTGTACTCACTTTTGTGAGATACTGTATATATATTTTAAGTAAATAAATAAATATTTAAAAAAATATTTATAAATATTTGTTTATAAACAACTGTTCATAAATATTTATAAATATTTAAGTCTGTGTGTGCCATTTGCCAAAAAGATTTGTTTTTGTCAATCATAAATATTTACTATATTTAAATATTCATTTTAAATAAACAAATATAAAATAAATAAATAAATAAATATTTCTAAAAAGTATTCAGAAATATGTTTATAAATAATTAAATATATATATAATTATAAATAATTGTTTATAAATATTTTAATGTGCCATTTCTCACAAATCAATACAGGAAAAACATAATAAGTGAAGTAATAATAAAAATAAATGTTGCTATGTATTGTTATTTCTGTGCATACAATTCTCATTCTTTTTAAACTATAAAATAATATGAAAATAAATATAATTTATTAAAATATATAATAAAATATAAAATGCAAGTAAAAATGAAAAATAAAAACATTATATAGAAATTTAATATATGTACATATATTACACTTGCATATGAATAGAGCACAGTAATTATGACTGAGCAAATTTAAGGACATCATAAAGCAGATTTAAGAAAGTAAAGTACAACAAAATACCTGAATGGAAATCAAACAGCACTACGTGAAATACTAATGCTGATCATTTTTGCAATGATTGCAGCGGTAGAACTGACATACTCACCACGCTAATTGGTTGTTTATGCTGTGTGTGGTTCATTTGGCTATATATACAGCGCAGTCTGAAAACATTCATTGTTAAGTATGTAGGAGCAATCAGGATCTAACTGCTACACAAAACGAGTAAACGGCTGTGGTAAATTAGCCTCAGCAGAGAAAGAGGCTTAAATGAATGAAATATTCACAACCAGTTGTTTCATATGTTCATTTGCTAACTAGCAGCAGTTTCCTGTAGCCTGCAGAAAACCTTCCTCTTTCTCTACAACCGCTCGCTTTCCCTGAAATTACCCGCAACAAGTCATTAAAAACATCATCTCTTGCTGCGCAAAACCACTTAAACCAGACCAATGTGGTCTGCTGGTCTTAGCTGGTCTGGTAATTGATAGTTTTCATCAGGTCTGCCTGGAAAACTAGATAAAACTTCCAACAAAAACAGAAAACCACCTTGGGCTGCTTTAAGTAGTTTGATTTTCAACATTATGGAGACATTTATTTTTGGGTGAACTGACACATTTAAAACTCTGAACTTTAAAATGGAAATAAAAAATATAAAAATAAAAACTGCTTCAAAATATAATAATATAATATCATATAATTAAAATTAATATTTCACTTAAAATAAAAATGAACTAAAATAAAATAAAATATAAAAACTATATTTCAGCTAGTTTCACAACATTTCTCATATTAATTTAGTTTAACTTGATGTACTAAAATAAATAAAATGGAAATAAAATGTAATAAACACACACACAGTATAAAACTGACAAAAACAGCACAAATACATTTTAAATTTAAAACTTTAAACTATTAATTAAAATGAAAACAAAAAATATAAAAAATAAAAAATGCTTCAAAATATAAAAATAATATTAATACAATATATTAATAATATAATATAATGTAAACATCATTTTAATAAAAACTATAATATTATTTCAATATGATACTAAAAACACTGCAGGGTGAATTATACAAAACCAGTCAAGAATATGATGAAGTCATGCATATTTCACCCCCAAGATCGAAAGAAATTATTTTTTTGCATTATGACACATTTTATTACAAGAAGTGCACATTTACACACAAATGGCCAATATCATAATGCTACCATTACTGTAACATGAAGTCATAATAATAATAATAATGATGATATTTAGGTGTTAGTACATCCGTGTACTGTCTAAACTGTATGCTCATTTAAACAGAAGAGTCTCTGTACTAGAGTAATGAGAATAATGGGAGTTATAAAGAAAACTCAAAAGAAAAGCATTACAGTAATGAGAACTTTGGGGGAAAACATGCTTAACTGTCATGAACAATGCATATGCAGGACAAAAATCTTAAAGGGATAGTTCACTTTGAAATTAAAATTTGGTATCTATCAGCTTACCCTAAGGGCATCCAAGATGTAGGTGTCTTTTTTTCTTCAGTAGATCCAATTTTGATGTTTTTAGGTCAAACCGTTCTAGTCTGTCAGTCATATAATGGCAGGTATAGGTCACTGTCTCTATAAGAGGGAAAAAGAACATGCACAGAGAAATCCAAATTAAACAATTCCCCATCGTAACTACACATTGATGGCCTAAGACACGAAACGAGCGGTTTGTGTGAGAAAACGAACAGTATTTATATAGTTTTTTACCTCTTGTACACAATCATGTCCAAGTTATCTGAGTGCGCACACACATCCGGTGTGTGACGTGTGTGTGTGCGTGCTCTGGCTCACGCTGCATTCACACGGGGCGTCAACGCTTGACGGAGTGCGTGTCTGAAGCGTGGTGCTGACGCAACTTTTCAAGCGCCAACGGAGGCGTCAGCCAATCAGATCGCCTCATGCAAATACCCAATCCCGTTCATGCAACACCAGAGAGGTATGTGATTGGTTGTTGTAACTATGACGGCGCGTCAGCACCACGCTTCAGACACGCCCTCCGTCAAGCGTTGACGCCGACGCCCCGTGTGAATGCAGCGTGAGCCAGAGCGCGCGCACACACACGTCACACACCGGATGCGTGTGCGCACTCAGATCACTTGGACATGGTTGTGTACAAGAGGTAAAAAACTATATAAATACTGTTCGTTTTCTCACACAAACCGCTCGTTTCGTGTCTTAGGCCATCAATGTGTAGTTACGATGGGGAATTGTTTAATTTGGATTTCTCTGTGCATGTTCTTTTTCCCTCTTATAGAGACAGTGACCTATACCTGCCATTATATGACTGACAGACTAGAACGGTTTGACATCAAAATTGGATCTACTGAAGAAAAAAAGACACCTACATCTTGGATGCCCTTGGGGTAAGCTGATAGATACCAAATTTTAATTTCAAAGTGAACTATCCCTTTAACATGCTTCATTTTCTATGCACAATATAGTTTCTTATTTCTTTCATTAGATCTTATGGTGAAATGTTTTCATGAGATTCCTGCTTTATCACTAAAGAAAGCTGCTCGAATAATGCCGCTAGCGCTAGAGCATTAAACAAATAGTCTCTCTGTCTATAAAAAAAATAATATAGTAATATATATTATTTAGAAAACAACAGTGAAAAAGCTCAAGTACAAGGAAATCTGTAGTGCTGATGTGATCTGTTACCGTGTCCTTGTTGTTTCATTCAGCCCTGGATTTTTAAAAATCCCTGAGGATTCTATAATAAAGCAGAGCTATGAGAGATGAACTTTTCAGACATTTTACAGTCAGACAAGCTTTCAGTAAATGCTCAAAGCACACTTTCCACAACAGAACATGTTTTATAGGAATCCTCTATTACTCGACACTGATGTTCTGTAGTGGACAAAAGATCTGCTGTAGAAAAACGTTCATTCAGTTAATAAACACTTCGGGCACAACAAACTCTAACAAACTCTCACACAGCCTTCAAGCTGTGGAAGTCTGATCTTAATTCATTTTAAATTGTGAATGTTTGCTTCAGTACACATTTTGTATTAGGCATTTCCCATCATTCTCCATCCCAGCTAACAGGGAACATTCTCACAACTTTAGCGAAGTTATGAACAAATGTTCTTCTTGTAACATTAATACTCATATTAATATTCATTCAAAGTTGTTTGGGTTTTAATAACAAAAATGTAATTGTTACATCGTCACAGCTGAACACTCATTTTTCAATGTTGTGACTCGCTACTTGTTTCAGAATGTTCAGAGAACACTCAAAAGTAACGTTCCCTTAATGTTTTCTCTAACATCTGCATAACCAAGAATGTGAACATTAGAGAAAACATTAAGGGAACATTCCATTTTATAATTCTGCAAATGTTATGGGAACGTTACTTTTGAATGTTGTCTAAACGTTCTGAAACACGCAGTAAGTAATAACATTTAAAAATATGTTCTATGAATGCTTTGCTAACGTTCCCATAACGTTCTGAAAATGTTATTTTTATGTTCTTTAAACATTCAAAAAATCCACTTTTTGAAAATGGTTTAAAAAGGTTGTTTTTGAACGCTCTCTGAGCGTTCAAAGCGTTCTTAGAAATGTTTTGTTTTAATGTTATTACTTACTACATGTTTCAGAACATTTAGAGAATATTCAATAGTTACTTTTCCATAATGACTGCAAAATGATAAAATGGAAAATTCCCTTGAATGTTTTCTCTAATGTTCACATAACCAAGAAAAAAGGTTATTTTTGAATGCTCTCTTTAAAAACATTTTCATAACTTAATGGAACATTAGGAAAACGTTCTTAGAACATATTTTAAATGTTTACTACTTGTTTCAGAACTTTCAGAGAATATTCAAAAGTAACGTTTCCGTAATGTTATCAAAATTATAAAATATAAAATTCCCTTAATATTCTTGCATAACCAAGAACAAAGGTTATTTTTGAATGTTCTCTGAAATTGTTTAAAAAAAATCATTTTCATAACTTAATGGGAACATCAGGAAGACGTTCTTAGAACATATTTTAAACAATACTTACTACTTTTTCAGAACATACAGAGAACGTTTAAAAGTAACATCACCATAATGTTTGCAAAATGATACAATGGAACATTCCTTTAATGTTTCCTCAAAGAAAGAATGTTTTTAAACCACTTTAAAAATGGGACATTTTGAATGTTTAGAGAACATTCCAAAATAATCTTTTCATAACTTAATGGGAACATTAACAAAACGTTCTCGGAACACATCTTTGTTAGCTGGGATGGTAATAAAAGACAAGATAAAGCATGAATTTCACACCTAATGCACATCTTTGCTTTTTGTTTCTGATGCATTGGTGGTAAACAAGCTTCCTGGCTTCATGAAGAAGTCAAAAAGAGAAAAAGTAGTATGAAATTATGTCACTCGTTCACAATTAAAATAAATTCAGAAACTTCTGAGCTTACACATGTGAATTTTCCCAGCAAGGCAGCAGTCGTGCACACATTGTCTGTGTGTCAAAAGTCAGAAACTCTTTCAAACGCTTCACGCTGCAATTGAAGTTTGTTCAAGTTATGCATTATTAAAAAGGTTGAAAACGATGCACTTTGCTGAGCATACAGAACTAGACCATTTGCTTTCAAGTACCATCAACGGACACACCGCTATTACCCGTCTACGGTGAAGCTCGACGTGAAAACTAGCCTCGGGGAGCGGGAATTGCACGTTCACTTATTTTGTACAGTGGAAAGTCACTTCCTGCAGGGTGTTTATTTATCCTTGACTTTATGCCTTTGTAGATTTACGAATGTTTCGAGAGCACAAAAGCGAGCGCAGCAGAGTTGGAGTGGAATAAGGTACTCACTGAAGAGTAACATGCTGGCATTGGAAGCCCCGAGGCGGTTGGAGGCGAAACAGGTGTAGTTGCCAAAGTGTTTTTCTGTGACATTGGTGAAGAGCAGCAGGGAACGTGTTTTCTCGTTTTTAATCTTCAGCGTGTTATCGCTCTCTACCGGCCTGAGAAAGAAGTAATATGACAGATCACACGTTAGGGTAAACCTGGTATGTGCTGCTTCCCATGGTTCACAGCATCTGTTTCGCTCACTTTGTTAATGCTAGCTTACCTTCGGTCATCCCGGTACCATTCGAAGGACGCGGTGGGCACCGCCATAGCTTCACAGCGTAAGATTGCAGTTTTTCCCAGCTGGGCAGGCATGTTCTTTACGTCTGTGATTACTGGTGGATCTGAAGAAAAAACAGACAGTGTACTGAACTTACAGTATTAGCACTTGTTCAATTAAAGCAATAATTCACTCACAAATGAGAAAACAATTTGATCTCAGTGTCATGTCATTTCAAACCTGGAAGATGTATTGTATTAAAAAGCTTTTCTTAATTAATTGCATGATAAAACAAAAACAAAAAAACCCAGGGGAGATTTTGTCATTAAACTGTGATGCAAAAACTTTGTAAAGTACAGGAGTCCTAAGAAGCTATGCATTATTATTACTATTATTATTATTATTATTATTATTATTAGTCTGATTTTATCAACAGATGCTGATTTTATAGTTGTTTGACACTAGAAAATAGTTAATACACTATAAAAAAATCAAAAGTTGAGAAATCTTAACTTTTGATTTTTCACAGTGTAGTTATAAATAGTTAAATTATTCTATTATTATATTGATCTCATTATGCTAGTATTAAGCATAAGTCCTATAAAATAAGAAAACAGTCAATGGCGTCAAAAAAAAAGTAAAATCAATTCAAGACATATATCCTTAATATCTTATGTAATTTTGCTTCTCATGTTAATTTATCTTGTTTTAATGATGTTTAGATATTTTACCAGAAAGCAACAAATACTACAGTTCAAAAGTTTGAGGTCAGTAAGTATACAAAATTTCCATTAATTTGATGACAAAATCTAGTAAAACAGTAATATTGTGAAATATTATTATTACATTTAAAAAGTGTTTTCTATTTCGATTTATTTAAAAATGTTATTTATTCCTGTGATGCCAAACTGAATTTTCAGTCTTGAGCGTCCCATGATCCTTCAGAAACCATTCTAATATGCTTAATATTTTTGTGAAAAAAAATAAATAAAAATAAGACTCAGGACCTTTTGTTGAATAGAAAGTTCAAAAGAACATAAATGTATTTATAATAGAAACCTTTTGAAACATTATGCCTTTAACGTCACTTTTGATTACCGTAATTGTATGTGTCCTTGTTGAAAAAAACCTGTCTTATTGACCCCAAACTTTTGAATGGTAGTGTACTGTATGTACTTATATATTTGAAGGTCTACATGAAACTGTAAAGAAATACAAGAATGATTTTTGTTGTGGAAATGTAATTAAGTTTCTACAGTATTCAAGAACAGGGCAAATTCTCTGAAATAATACTTAAGTATAATAATGAAGTACAATTACTCAAGTTGTTTAAACCCTGTGGAGTCGAGAGGACATGATGAAAAGATAAAGAGTTTAATTCTATATGCAGCTGATCACAATCCAATTTATATTTCCATTACTCAATCACGAAGTGTTCTGAAACACTCCCAACGATCTCATTAGGATGTCACTGTGAGCTGCTGACAGGGAGAGTGGTTTGACTTACAGTTGACGGTGACCTTGACGCGGTGCGTGTCTGGAGGCGCCACACCGTTGTTGGTGATGCATTCAAATTCCTCCGCTTGATGCCGCTTGATTTCTGTGATATCCAGAAACTCGCCTTCGCTCATGAGACCGTCTGTGAAGACAAAAGACGAGAGAGTGATTGAATACCGGCGCCGTGGTGCACAATGTCATACGTGAGTGTAATTGGGTTGGTAGGTGTTCCAGAAGCAGCAGCATTGTTCCAGACTGTCATGTTAAACAAAAAAAGGCCCGAGGACACGGCAGCAGGAACCACGGGAATGACTCTCCTTATTCATCATGTAGCGGACACTCTTTATCCGAACCGACTTTCGGTCGGTGCACCACAAGGGACGGTCCTGCTGGAGTAACCGGCTGTTGAATGTCTTGCCCTGGAGTGCAATGGTGGCACAGGAATTCATTGATCTTTAACCACTACACCACCTCCTCTAACATAACTAAACCATTTAACCACTTTTAAATTTCACCTAAGTTTATTTCAACAGTGTTCAAGGTGAAGTTTGTCATTTTTAAACCACTAGTTGCACTGAATGTAACTGTAATCTCTCTCTATATATACACATATACAGTGGGTGCATAATTATTAGGCAAGTTGATATTCTGATCATATATATTTTTTTCCAAGCATTCCATTTTTCCAAGAATTAGGTGTGAAACCATCAGGAACCATGATTAAATACAAAATGAATAGTAGTTATTAAGATTGATGTGGTTTGGAATTGGTCAAATGTGCTTAGAAAAAAAATATGATCAGAATATCAACTTGCCTTACTATACATATATAAAATCTGCCTTGCAACCATTTAGAACTTCTTAGAAAACTGCTTAGCAACTGCATAGCAACTACGGAATTTCCTGGAAGCAACATCCTGGCAACCACTCAAAAACCTTTGTAATAGATGACCAAACTTTATATTTAATATATATATCTATATCTATTGCATATGCCTTCTCTTTCTAAGCATTGCCCTAGCAATATTCTAGCAACAAACCAAACACCTTAGCAACCACCTACCAACTACTTACAACACCTTAGCAACCACCTAGTGATGTCTTAATCACATTGAACGGAAGATTGTCTTTCGGTCTATCTATATGCGTTTTCTTTGCAACTGCTTAGCAACAAGTCAGAAATCACACAGACTACATTAACAAATGTGCACCAAACCCTTCAAAATAACCACTACCTGCACACAAAACTACAACCCCAAATCAGAAAAAGTTGGGACAGTATGGAAAACGCAAATAAAAAAAGAAAGTAGTGATTTCTAAATTTACTTTGACTAAATTGTATTTCATTGCAGACAATATGAACACAAAATATTTCATGTTTTGTCTGGTCAACTTCATGTCATTTGTAAATATACATCCTTTCCTGTCATTCAGACCTGCAACACATTCCAAAAAAAGTTGGGACAGTAAAGCATTTACCACTTTGTAATGTTGCCATTTCTTTTCACAACACTTAAAAGACGTTTAGGGACTGAAGACACCAAGTGATGAAGTGTTTCAGGTGTAATTTTGTCCCATTCTTCCTGCAAACAAGTCTTAAGGTGGGCAACAGTACGGGGTCTTCGTTGTCGCATTTTGCGCTTCAAAATGCGCCACACATTCTCTATTGGAGACAGGTCGGGACTGCAGGCAGGCCAGTCAAGTACCCGTACCCTCTTCCTCCGCAGCCAGGACTTTGTAATGTGTGCAGAATGTGGTTTTGCATTGTCTTGTTGAAATATGCATGGACGTCCCTGGAAAAGATGTCTTCTTGAAGGCAGCATATTGTGCTCCAAAATCTCTATGTACTTTTCAGCATTAATGGTGCCATCACAGAAGTGCAAGTTACCTTTGCCAAGGGCACTGACACAACCCCATACCATGACAGACCCTGGCTTTTGGACTTGTTGCTGTTAACAGTCTGGATGATCCTTTTCTTTTTTGGTCCGGAGCACACGGCGTCCATTCCTCCCAAAAAATACCTGAAATACTGATTCATCTGACCACAGTACACGTTTCCACTGTGTGATGGTCCATCCCAGATGCCTCCGAGCCCAGAGAAGTCGACGGCGCTTCTGGACACTGTTAACATAGGGCTTCCTTTTGGCACAGTACAGTTTTAACTGGCATTTGTGGATGTAACTACGTATCGTGGTACTTGACAAAGGTTTGCCAAAGTAGTCCTGAGCCCATGTCGTGATATCGCTTATAGATGAATGACGATTCTTGATGCAGTGCCGCCTGAGGGATCGGAGATCACGGTTGTTCAGCTTAGGCTTGCGCCCTTGTCCTTTACGCACTGAAATTCCTCCAGATTCCTTGAATCTTTTAATTATGTTATGCACTGTTGAAGGTGAAATATCCAAATCTCTTCCTATCTTTCTTTGAGGAACATTGTTTTTAAACATTTCAATAATTTTCTCACGTATTTGTTGGCAAACTGGCGATCCTTGGCCCATCTTTGCTCCTAAAGGACTAGACCTTTCTTGGATGCTGCTTTTGTACCAAATCATAATTACAATCACCTGTTGACATCAACTGTTTCAAATCACATCATTATTTAACCAATTTACCTCATTACTAGCCCTAAATTGCTCCTGTCCCAACTTTTTTTGGAATGTGTTGCAGGTCTGAATGACAGGAAAGGATGTATATTTACAAATGACATGAAGTTGACCAGACAAAACATGAAATATTTTGTGTTCATATTGTCTGCAATGAAATACAAGTCAAAGTAAATTTAGAAATCACTACTTTCTTTTTTTATTTGCGTTTTCCATACTGTCCCAACTTTTTCTGATTTGGGGTTGTACAGCAACCACATACCAATGCAGAGCCTATATAAAGGCTGCTGTCAAACGGCACATGCCTTATATAACCTTCACACCTCTCCTCAAAATACACTTATATAACCTTCAGACTTCAAACTCCAATTCATACGATGAACTTTCTTTTCCTAGTTATGTTTGCAATTCTGTTTGGTGCTTCCAGTGGAGCAGAAACCACATACTTCACCTTGATTAAAATTAATTTCAACAGAATAAAATTTATTTAACAAGAGCGGAGGCGAGTGACAAACGGTCCACGGAATAAACTGAAAGGCTTTGATAAGAAACTCATGTCTGCGTCGCTCTCAGATAAACATCACAGAACGTGTGTTGGGGAATGCTTCAGTGAGCTTTATTTACCGGCCATTGTGAACTACAAAAAGACTGTCTCGCACCTCTAAGGCACTTCTTTCCCTTTAGCGAGACGAAACAGACAACAACACAAATCTGTAGTAACAAGGACAAGGGTGGATTGCCTCTGTGTGATGAAATGGCTGTTATTAGTACAACAATGACAGCAAGAACAGATACATATGGAAGCTTGTTTCTGCCACAGAATAAAAATTAAAAAGAACTGCGACTTTTTATCCCAAAAATCTTTTTTTGTGTAATTGCGAGTTTATGTCTCGCAATTCTGACTTTTTTCTCACCTGAGTTTACATCTCACAATTCTGATATAAACACGCAATTCAGAGAAGTTAGAATTGCAATATTTACTTTTTTTAGAATAGCAAATTTGCATCTCACAATTTTGACTTTATGACATGCAATTGCGCAATAGAAAATACTTTTTTCTTCAGATTTGGACTTTATAACTCACAATTGAGTTTATAAACTGCATTAAACTCGCAACTGCAAGAAAAAAGTCAAAATTGTGAGATATAAATTCAAAATTGTGGGAAAAAGTCAGAATTGTGAGAAAAACTCACAACTGCATGAAAAAAGTCAGAATTGGGAGACAAACTCGATTGTGAGAAAAGAAGTCAGAATTGCAAAATATACAATTGCAGGAAAAGTCAGAACCGTGGGATATAAACTCGCAAGTTTACATCTCACAATTCTGACTTTATTTCTCACAATTCCAAGTTTATATCTCTCAATTCTAGCATAACTTTTCTGTTTAGAACTGTGATATTATATCCCATAATTCTTTATGACAGAATTGTGAGAAAAAAAGTCAGAATTGTGAGAAGGTTGGAATTAACTTTTGTATGTTTTATCCCGTGTTGGAAATGGGCTTCTATAGATTCACGCTAGCGTTCTCGTGCAACCATTTTCATCTCTAACAGTCAGAACAGTTAGGCACACAAAAATCTCAGCGTCAACCAGAATAATCCACTTCTTAGTAGCATCTCTCTGGCTTCAACCAATGGAGAGATGGAAAACACAAAGGCAACCGCACACCTTTTAATTCACAACCGCCGGGACTTTATTCCACAAATTCGGCACCTTTTCTAATTGAAGATTATTCCGGAGGATTATTAGCACAGCTACTGAACTGGAGAGGATTATTTGCAGCTGCCGACGACACCGACTGAGCACAAGCTAGGGTTTACAGCAATGTTATTCACTCATTCCATTAGCGTAATAAATATCGTTCCCCCGTGACATCTTCGTCAGGCCGCCTGAGCACCCGTTTCAACACACTAGGGGGGGGGGGGAATCATCTTATCCTGACAAAGAGGGTTTACAGGTAAAGAGACTGGTACGTCTCGCACGCTTCGAGCTGAGATGCTTACTAAGTAGACACTATTTGTATTTATTTCTCACAGTTGTGACAAGCGCATTCCCATGTGGCCAGACGCATTTGTACTCTGCTGCAGCTGGAAAATTTCAGTGACAAAATCAGCTTTAGAAACACTTAGAATGCCTGGATGGAATCAAATCAAACAGGGATGCCTACTAGATCTAGATAAAAAAAAAAAACAGGGTCATGGGGTCACATCTATCTATCTATCTATTAGGGGTGTAACGGGTCACAAAATTCACGGTTCGGTTCGATATGACACAGTGGTGTCACGGTTAGGTATGTTTTCGATACGGGGGGCGGGGCAATTGATTACGTCACAATGTTGGAAATATTTCTGTTTTAAACCATGAAGGCGAGCCAATGGATATCAAACAAGCACGTGTTTGCACCAGGGTTTGCACACGTGCAAACTTTGTGCAAGATTTATGCCGGTGAAGGTCTTAATCTCAGTCAATTCACTATAAACAGAAAGTGAAAGTAAAAACGGAATGATGGAGTAATGACAGAGCTTTCGGCATCTGACGCCGCGTATTCTGTCAGAGACAAAGAGACACGAATCTACTTCAACATGCTAATAACGGTATAGCCCAGCGCACACACACGTGCACACACACACGCGCACACACACACGCACGCGGGCGCATGAACCAGTGTTGCAGTGTTTACCGACTCTTTTGTAAGACAAAGCGCATAGCAACTAGCAACATTTTGGATAAACCTTATGCTTTCATTCAGTAGAATAATGTCACCGCGAGTGCGAGGTTTCTCCTTCCCGACGCAGTCTTTCTCCACCGGCAGAGTTCAAAGAACCGAACCGCAGCAGACTTGTGAATGAACGAGTACAAAACAGCATTTCCTAAAACCTATCACTGTTGACTGTCTGGGCATATGAACATGAGTGTAGTTCGTCTGTAAATATGCACATAGTTTGTTACACAGACGGACGTTTGTGCTCCATATAAAATAATATAATTCACTGCTGTATAACAGCGTATTACAGTTATAATTAAATATTTTCGCAATTCAGTTGAAGTGAAGATTCTCCCCAGCAAGGGGAGGTTATCACGGGGCAGACAGCACGTTGTCTGTTACGTCGTTTGGGCTGTGTTGTTGAGCGCAGTGGAACTGATATTTCACACACTTTAAGCTCTTTTATCTTCCAAACGTAATAGGATTAGTCCAACGAATCGTTCGGTTTGTAATGCGCACTGAACCGAAAGCCTCGTACCGAACGGTTCAATACGAATACGCGTATCGTTACACCCCTACTATCTATTTATCTGACTTTGCTTTATTATTTAAAAAATGACAGTTATATGAATTTCTTGGAATTTGTTGGTTACATTCAAATTCTGCATTCTGTTTACTATCTCAATTTAAATTCTGCAATTCAACTGGAATTTAACCCTATAAAGCCTGACATATGAAACATTAGTAAAAAAAAATCTGGTTATTGAATCTTTAGACAAATATAATATATTTATGGCTATGATATACTGGGAATAATTTGGTCAAAAAATTGCCAATATATATGTCTGAATAAGGTCTATTGCATTTATATATATATATATATATATATATGGCTTTATGGTTATGATTTACTGGAAATATAGTTAGAAAAAAAACATTTTATTCAGAGGCCCAAACTGAGCAAAAATATGCACTTTGATGCAGATGCTGATATTAATACACCAAAAAACAACAGCAACAAAACAATGAGATTTGATAACAGTATAGCAGACCATTTACATGAAATAACATACAATTCAGCTGTCACTCAATATCGCCAATAAGGTTTTTCAGCAACGTTTTATCATGTTGATCATTTAGAGGCCTTAGAAATTTGCATATCAAATCTACAGCATGCTTTATAGGGTTAAAAGGCATTCTCCATTCAAATGTGAGTCTCATAATGCAGCTATATTTCAGAAATCACATTAGAGTGGGTTTATGCTGCACAAAGGTACTCAGTGTTCACAGGAATCAACCTTCATCCTGTTAGGATTATATCTACATTCTATGAGATGTGAATAAATCGGTTGTGAGGTTCAGAAAAAAGCCTCACTAGTCAAATGATCTTCTGCTGTCACCTTGCATGACATTGTAACCAGCTCTCTCTGTCCATGTCTGTGGACACTAACATGAGCATCTATGTGTCTTTGTGGGATTTATTTGATATATTATTCATCTAAATGCGCATGTCGCAGCCTGGATCTGCTAGTTAACATGTACTGGATAGAATGTGAGTGGGTGGTCGGTCTAATGAATGAAACTGACCCGTCGAACGCATGATTAATGCCGGTTTCAATCCACATGGACGTGCATGTGAGCTGTAAGCCAGTCGCTCAGCGGCACCGACGGAGTGGGCGTCACCTGTCAACGGCATGTCAGGTGTGTGATTGTGATGTCATCGCACCCTGTCTGCTTCCCTACAGTGTGATGTACAGGTCCAGATGGCTTTGTGTTTCTTTGGCCGAATCTACACGCCCAATTTCTTGCCGGCTGCTGGCAACCAATAGCTCCACCGCAGTGACTCGCGCTGAATAACAATGTGGCTCTTTCTGTCTCGCTTTATTTCTGCCGTGCCGGTGGGTTATGAGGTGCAGAGGAAGTGCTGAGTGGGGAAAAGCACAGACCGAAAGATCTGCAGACAAGCTATGACTACAATTATATGCAGAGTAGGAGAAATTTTATATCGTGATAATGGTATATGTCACAGTGTGGTTATTTTTGCTGAGATTTCAATGGAAAAAAATAATTAATATATGCAATATGATACATTAGTTATATTTTACATCTATATTTTTAGATTTTTTAAATCTCTTTTAGTTTGTATTTAATGGACATAAACCAATAGATCAGATTATTCATAATTAAAACTAAAGACTCAAAGCAGCAAAATCCCTTCGGTTGACACATTCTACACATTTCATAGCAAAGAAATATAACTAGATCACCTTGACCTTGTTCAAACCTGGTATTAATATCCATATCCATATACATCAATACATATTGCCAAGACTGCCTTTATGTGTAATTGTAAGTTTAAATGCTTACACATCTCAACATTGCATCCCCATCCACTCACGTGACACATAATAACTGTGCCTAAGGCTATACATATACATGCAAAAAATGACATGCAACATTTTTTATGCAGCATTTCCAAACACAATTATGTGGGAAAATTTCACGAAAACCTGGTCACATTTCACCTCCCAAATTATAAAAAAATCTATGAATTATTTATGAATTTTGCATAAAATGTTAAAAAACAGTTTTTTAAATAAATAAATAAAATATAAAGAATTTATTTTTGCTTTTAAACCTTATTTGTTTTGCATTTTTATGAAAAGAATGCATATTTCCATAATAATACTATATATATATATATATATATATATATATATTCATACATACATACATGCATATATTAAATGGAAATAAATTAAATGGAAAAAATTAACAAAATATAAATGTTAAATACTGATACTTTTTTTTACATTTATATTTTATTTTATTATATTTTATATATTTTTTTTATTTTGAACTTGATGGAAACAAACCAATCTATCAGATTATTCATAACAACTGCCTCAAAGCAGTCAAACAAATATTGTATACATACACGTACAAAAATATACAGTAAAAATATAATATAAAAATATAAAAAATATATATTTTTCAGAATAAATTAACAGATACAACCATCGTGTATATATTTAAATAAGTTTAAACATATACATTTTTTTACATCATGGTATATTTTTGGCATTACAGTAATGAGAATTTATAGGAAAAAAAATCTTTATTGTGAATTATGTTTTTACTTTGCATTCCTGTAGCTCATGTTGTCAACAGTGCCAAGGTCATAGGTTTGATTCCCAAGAAATGCACCACCTGATAAAAATGTGTATCCCAAATGCACTGTCATTTCTGGTATGGCAAATGCATTGCATGTTCTCAACATTAATCGTAAGCCTTCATGAAATCAAAAACCCTTCCCTTGATAATTGTAAGTGGTCACTGGACGGATTTGAGATGTATGTGAATACCAGGCGTAAAAGACGATGTGCTCGGCTGACCATTTGTGACCGGATCACTTGAATGTGTACAATAAGCACACAGATATAGTGAGTGTACACTACATGGACACGCTAGAGGTTTAGTATCTGAGCTCAGCTGCTCCATTCATGTGACGCTGGTCCGTTTCCAGGCAGAGGGACTCTTGAGTTGATTTCAAAGGACTAAGGATCAATTGAAAAATAAATGACAGTAAATGATGATCCCCACCGTCCTGTAATCATATCATGAAAAGATTAAATAAAAATGCCCTCTCCTGTTATGCATTTCATCACGACCACTCCAAATGAATGCAGCTAATATCAATGATAATGAAAGTTATAAATAGTATGTTAATGATAACCGTGATTATTAATATTGCGGCAGCAACGATATGGTGACAAAGATGATGATGATGGCACATGTTGACAATTATCACCCTGGTTGTGGCTGTAATTATTTATAATGAAATCTGAGCTGTAAATTACCAAGACTATGTTCATAATTGCATGCTACTCTTACTGTTTCTTCAGTATACTGTGGTGTACAGTATGCACATTTTATACATGAGATAACCGTACAACATACATTGGTCAACATACCAATCTGAACAACCAGAATATCCTTTGTTTTAAAATAACTTGTTTGATTAAAAGCATTTGGAAAATGGTATACATATACATGCATGTCAAAACACAATCAAGTGATGTATGTGGGAAAATCTCATGAAAACTTTTCTGGCCACGTAAAAAAAGTGAAAGAAAACAAAGTGATGTGGCCAAATCTCATGAAAACATTTTTCACCACAAAATCAAAAGGAAAAAATAAGAAATTTAATTTGGTTAATTTGAACATTTTGCAACAAAAAAGATAATATAATGAAGAACTGGTCACATTTCGTGCAAAAAAAAAATCTAAAGATAAAATAAAATAAATTTCACATTTGGTCACATTTCACTACAAAATCAAAAGGCAAAAAAAATTAATTGACATTTGTATAAATAAAATATATACAAAAACAAATATTTTGCATAAATGAAATGCATAAAGAAAACTTTTTTAGGACCACTGAGATACATATTTCACATATTTCCACCAAAATAAAAGTTCAGAACACACTAAGCTGTGTAAACAGTATCCCACAATGCAATGTGTTTAACCTGACCTTCATTTACAGTATCCTTAATAGAGCAAGTGAGGCAAAGCAAACACACCTATAGAGGTATAATTTTTTTATATGTCACATACACGATTATATAGAGAGTATATAACCAGCAGTGAAATGTATTCTCTGCATTTAACCCATCCTAAGTGGACACACACCTGGAGCAGTGGGCAGCCATGTTACAGCGCCCGGGGAGCAGTTGGGGGTTCGGTGCCTTGCTCAAGGACACCTCAGTCGTGGTATTGAAGGAGGAGAGAGCGCTGGTTATTCACTCCCTCACCAACAATCCCTGCCGGACCCGAGATTCAAACCCACAACCTTTGGATTACGAGTCCAACTCTCTAACCATTAGGCCACGACTTCCCTTGTGCAAGTTGCAAGTTGAAGTAAAAAATACGAATCAATTAGAGAACAACTGCACACTCACTTCAGCATAGGCTGTTTATTAACCAACGTTTCGTCTAGTAGCCTTTTTCAAGGTATAACTTGCCTATGCTTAAGTGAGTGTGCAGTTGTTCTCCTCTAATTGATTAATTTACAGTATAACAAACAAAAATGACTGCAGTAATACTCACATTTGAAGTCCTTCCAGGTGACGGTCGGCTCTGGTCTGCCCACCGCCAGGCAAAAAAGATTCACATCATCGCCTTCATTCACGGATTTATCCTGTGAGATGTTCACTATCCGGGCCGGCACTGCAAAAGAGATGTTTTAATTATGCTTAATAATAACAGAGTGAATATATTACATCTTAACTGATGTCAAAAATCAACCATAGTTTAGCCGAATAAATTTGCTGGAGACGGGTTGTTTGTTTCAGGGGTTATAAATGATTCCAATCAGCTGTTTTGGCCTAAATTCCCAAAGCAGAGGGCAATGCATAATGCCGGCCGGATAATGAGCCGGCCCTTGAATTTAAATAGCCTATGATCAGAGCTTTAATGAAGATGGCCACAAATTTGGCCTGCGAGGCATTCTCAAGCAGTCCATTTTTCAGCTTTCTAACAGGGCGAAATACTTCCGACGATAAACTTAAGATTGGAACCAAAGCAGATCCATTGCTGTTGGAGGAGTGACTGGGGGGTGTAATTATTTTTGCTCATATCGCACTAAGACTAAAATTGAGGGCACAATGGTATCGAGCAAATATGGTCATCTGTCTGCAAAGCTCCGTGCGGCAGATAAAAGCCTGTGTTTGGCGAGATGGTTCTGGCCTGCCAGTTGGCCAACAATGTACTCGAGATGCATTTTGAAAACACTTCCCCTCCTTTCCGTACTTCTTCACTTTGATATTTTCAATCTTGTGCAACAGGAGAATGCACCATGCACGGCTTCATATACATAACAATTGACAGCTTTCAGCCGGTGGGGTTGGAGTAAAGGGAGGGATGTGTGCAATCCATCAGCGGATCGGTCTGCTGCCAATAAATCACGTCAGGCTGGATCGCAGGACCTCTTCCTCATGTTGCTGTTGACGTGACAGTCGGCACGGCCCGTGTCCCGCCCCACGCAGCCGCTCAACTAAAGGCCTTCTGGAAGATTACTGAGCATAACCACCCCTCGGATCCTGATCACATCTGTGTCAGCCCCTCTTGTTTCTTTGGTACCGGCATTCGAGGAAATGTTCATTTGTGCAATTGTTTTGTATGAGTTCCATGGCAGAAAGGAGAACATCATGGCACATGTTGATAATTATCACCCTGTTGTGAATGTAATTATCAGAGCTGTAAATCACTAAGACTATATTCATAACTGCATGCTACTCTTACTGTTTCTGCAGTATGAAATACTGTGTAAAGTATGAACTTTGTATGCATTAAACAAGACTGCATTGCATTTTTATGCTTTGGTACCACATTGGTCAAAACATTGTGCAGTATACGACCAGAAAACATCTTGTTTTTTTAAAAGAATATTGTTTGATCAAAGAAAACAAAAACTTGGAAATATATAATGGAATACAGGTGCACAAATTTACATAATGCATCGTGTTTAAATTAAGTGATGTATGGGCAAAATTAAGTGATGTATGGGCAAATCTCATGAAAACCTGGTCATATCTCACCACAAATTCAAAATAAAAATTAGAAATGATATTTGCATAAAAAATAAAAACAGTAATTGTGACTTCATATATTATCTGAATTTGGACTTTATTTCTTGTGAATTTGAGTTTATATCTTGGAATTTTGAGTTAACTTTTTTCACAATTCAGATTTTTTTCCCTCATGGTTGTGAATTTACGCTATCAAGTTTTCAAAAATAAATTAATATTTTTATTCAGCAAGTATGCATTAAATTGATCAAAAGTGGCAGTAAAGACATTTAGAATGTTACAGAAAATTTCTATTTCAAATGATGTTTTTTTATCTTTCTGTTCTTTAAATAATCCTGAAAAAATGCAGAAATCATGGTTTCCAGAAAAAATGTGAAATCAGCATTTTAGAATGATTTCTGAAGGATCATGTGAAAATTCAGCTTTGCATCAGAGGAATAAATTACATTTTACAATATATTCAAATAGAAAACATTTTAAATTGTAATAAAATCTCACATTTTTACAGTATTTTGATGAGATAAATGCAGCCTTGATGAGCAGAAAACATTTAAAAAATCTGATGCCAAACTTTTAAAAAGTAGTTCATATTGTATATCTCACAATTCTGACTTTGTCACAATTTTAAGATATAATGTCATATATTGTGAGATTTAAATTCGCATTACAAGATATAAATATGTTTTTTTGTGAGATATAAAGTCACATTGTGGGATATGAAGTCAGTATTGCAAACCATATACAGTAGTTTAAACTAAATACGCCAGAACTGTAAGATTGTCAACTTTTTTTTCTATTTCTGCAGGCTTCTATTGAAATTCTGATCACAAAATTTAACCACATTTCTGCCAATTACTTATTTTTCTGGACAACTGAAATGGGAGGAAACCTGTTTTAGAAACCATTCATATTTTAGGGGCTGTAGCCCCTACTACTGCATTTGCATGTTTTCTTTATTATTGTAATTATTTTTGTGTTCATTAGTTAGTTTTAAGCAGCAGTCAGATGAACATACCCTGAACGATGAGGTAGACGTGGGCCGTACGGGGCTGGTTTCTGGCCTGGAAGCTGCATGTGTAGGGTCCCTCGTCTGACACCATCACTTGCTCAATCTTAATGGAGAAGTCGCTGTTGTTGTTGTTCACCAGGGAGACGCGGGAGTCCAGGGACCACTTATCTGTGCCCGTAAATAAGATGTTGGAGCGGTTCAACCACGCCTTGTGAGTGACCTCCTCGTCTATCTTGCATCTAAGAAAGAGAGGAGATTGAAAACAACAAGTTTGTGGCAGGTACAATTGACTCGTTTGAGAGCATTTATTCAACTTGACGTGAATAAAAACAAGGTTGTGAGGGGCAGACGTGTGTTAATGTTCACAAGTGACATTTCCCCCCCTATTTCTATCACTCAAAGCCTTGTTTTCAATTGTTTTAAATAAAATACGTCTACTGATTAACTTCCAGAGGCTATTACTGTGATATTACTGAATGAGTGCTAGTATGAAACACTGCCTGAAACTTTCTGTGTGAATGTTTCTTTCGTAATAATCGTTACAACTCGCTCACGAGGTCAAGACGTGCAGTATACAACCAGAACACACTTTGTTTTTAAATCAATTTTATTTGATCAAAAAAAAAAAGTTAAATGTCAGACATAATTTACATGCAGAATGTCCAAAAAAAAAAATATAATAATAATATATATATATATATATATATATATATATTTTGGATAAATAAAAATGTTTTTTGTTTTTATGCCAAAAGAATTTGGTTACATTTCACCACAAAAATCAAAAGAAAAAATAAGAAATTATATTTTGCATAACTATTTAGAATATACAAAAACAATAAATTACACAAACATAACAAATCTGCTGTCTTCCTTTTTTTTATGACAAAAAAGTTGGCCATATTTCACCACAAAATGAAAAATATATATTTTTGCATACAGAAAACAAAGCATATTTTGGAACCACTAACATTTTAAGAGAAGTACTTTAATCAGAAATGAGCTTAAAGATTAAATGTGTAATTTTTTTCAACTTAAAGGGAATAAAAAAAGGTTGTAAAAGGGTAGACGTGTGTTAATGTTCACAAATTACATTTCTATCCCTCAAAGCCTTGTTTTCATTTGTTTTAAATAAAATATTGCATCTATAGACTAACTTCCATTGGCTATTACTGTGATGTCATTGAATGAGTGCTAGTATGAAACTCTGCATGAAACTTTCTGTGTCAATGTTTCTTTGGTAATCGTTACAACTCGCTCATAAGGTCCGGGTCATTAACTAGCTCATTAAGCTGACTAATCAGACCAGTGGTGATTGCTTTCAAACTACACAGTGCCACAAACATACAGTGACTCGACCAGAAAAGCCCAAATTGCCATCTAAAAAAGTGGTGTGATGTTTATCAATGCACAAATAATTAATATACACATATGAATCCTCTACTGTATGTTTAATTCAGTTTGCAAGCACATAAGATGGCAATAAAATGGTTAATATTGAAGGGACGGCTTTGAATAAACCAATAAAAGCTTTCTCTTTGTCACTATGTCCTGGCAGGCGTCTTCAAATCTTTTTCTGGCACTGTGTGCCATGCGGAGGATGCAGTTTTGCTCTGGAGATCTGCCCTCACAAAAGCTTTTCTCCTTCATCCAAAATATGATTCACATTTGCTGATGAGTAAACCCCATTTTAAAACATTTAGAGTCATAAAAATTATTTGTCATGAAGAATTGCTGAAATACATTTGTTGCCTTGAAGCAACATTGTGTGGGAGTGGAACAGATGCAGATGCAACCACTGTAGAGAATATTGCAGTTATCGTATGTTTTTGTTTATTATTATTTTATTTATTTAAAAAAAATTTTTTTTTTAACTCATCCATTTATTCATATTCATTTCTTTAGGTATTTACTTTTCTAAGTCTTCCCAATTCCTAAATATAACTTTTCTTATGCATGGCAACTGATTTCTTTTTTTTTTTTCATAACGCATGCAACAATATCATTCTAGGTTAATTTCAATAATTCAGTGAAAAAGTTAATTATTTTTATTAACATATAACAGCACTATCACACTGCTTATTACTGTAAAATGATCAATTTATCCATACAAATGATTTTCGGTATTTACTTAACTTTTTATACGCACAGAAATGGAATCAAACATTTTTTTTCATAATGCATGGAACAGATGGTTCATTTCTAGCCATAT
The DNA here is from genome assembly GCA_027422415.1 of Schizothorax lantsangensis. Taxonomy (NCBI): domain Eukaryota; kingdom Metazoa; phylum Chordata; class Actinopteri; order Cypriniformes; family Cyprinidae; genus Schizothorax; species Schizothorax lantsangensis. The sequence goes on along the minus strand of CM049850.1, from coordinate 32,912,723 downwards.
TTCACAATTTGTCAAAAAGTGAATATTATATCACAGCACTACTGCACTGCTCATTATATTGTCCTTTTTTCATATTAATTATTTTTCTGTATTTACTTGCATCTAAAATCCTCCCAAATCCCATTTATAACTATTCTTAAGCATGAAAACAGAATATTTTTTTTAAAACTATCGTTTTCATAATGCATGCAACAAAGCGTTAAATATTGTAGGTATATTTCAATAATTTAGTGAAAAAAATATCACAGCACTATCACACTGCTTATTCAAATTATTCATTTATCCATATTATTTTTCGGTATTTACTTTACATTTAAAATTCCCCAATATAATTTTTCTTACACATGAAAACTGAATCAAACATTTTTAAAACCATTTTTTCTTAATGCATGCGATAGAGGGTTAAATATCATTCACGTACATTTCAATGATGAAAAAAGTTTAAAATATCACAGCACTCATTCACAACCCTTTAAATTACGAGTAACTCTCTCAAATAACAAAATAATAACGACAACTAAATAATGTCTGCTATTAGCCACTGGCTATTAAATGATTAAAAATGCATGGTTGCCACATTTTTGTTATAATTACTAAAGTTCTATCATAAAAATGCTTGATTGCCTGATGCTTCCTAAAACTTTAGTTGTTATGTTTCCAAATTATATTACACTTAGATACTAAAATAAATAAATAATAAATTCTAGCCAACGGTGGATCTATTGCCAACATGTGCACAGAGGGTTGATTCAGTAACGTGTTCTCTCTCAAATAAATATATCTATTTGCAGACTTCAGTGGGGTCTATAAATACATTGATTTCAGTGGTGCAAAGATCAATGTTCACTGGACAAGAGGCTCTAAACATGTCATTCTGGGTCCCGACTGGATGCTGTGCTTCACTGGGAGTCTATGAGAGCATCATGAGCACCATTTGCACCAAATCACCTGATTTGTTTATTGGACGGTGAAGCTTGCATTGAAGTATTTTCATCCTGAGAAGTCTAGAAGCTTCTCTATACAACCATTGATTGAGTTCCAAAAGGAACGTTGCAAAAACTGGCAGTGATACGAATGAAAAACACTCCCGAGTCTGGAGATGCAGTTAGTTGAAGTCTGTCTCAGCACATTCGGGTCACTGCTCAAAATCTTATCTTTTGCCTGCTGGCTTTTATAAATAATGCAAAAATGCAATTCAGAGCTTGGTCAATTATTTGCATCAAGTATCACCACCGTTTAGTTCAAGAAGCAGCAACACTGAAGACACCAAAATAAATAAAAAGATTGAAGAACAAACATTGCCATATTATAACTGACAACTTCACATGCTATTGAATCAGACCACAAATGAGGCCATCGGTCGAGTGATATGCATTAACCACAGTTGACCTCTAGATGTCACTGTTCTGCTCAGCTCTTAAATGGAGAAGTCGTGACACATTTAAGGCTTAAATATCACTCACATTCATGTCAGCTTTGACTTTCAGCGTATCAAACTGTGATATCACATCAATTCCCATTCCCGGTGCAGTTGTGTGGAATAATAATATGGTGCTTTTGAGAATATGAACCCCTGACAGCAGGTTCAGGAGTTCAATTGCTGGCTGATAGACTGAAACCAAATCATTTCTGCCTGGAAACTGACTAACAACAAAACTAGAGAGAGTGAAATTAAAATGTTAAAAATGCACCCTCCAGCGAGTGAGCATGACAAGAGCAGTAGGGCTGGGCGATATGACCGTGTATATATATTTATATTGATATCAGTAGCAGGACTGCCTTGCATTATTTAAATGTGACCGTGATGGAAAAACACAGAATATTTCAAAATAAAGGTGCATGTCCCAAACGAGTCAAGACGAGGAAGAATGCAGTATAAACAGGTGATTGTTAGGCACAAGCAAAAGCTTGGCAATATTAATTTAATATTATTTACATACTCTTTCAGTATTTTTTTTTTATATTTTGCAACCTTGTTTCTCGTAATGTGTCTTTATGTCTTTATATTTAACACTTTATTTCTCATAATTGTGACTTAATTTGTCACAATATGGCTTAATATTTAACGATGTGTCTTGACAATATCTCACAAACACCACTTTATCATGACTTTGTGCGTAATTTACCACAATGTGTCTATATATCATAATTGAAACTTTGTTTCTCATAATTGTGACTAAATATCTCACAATGTGTATTTACATCTCACAATTTCCACTTTATTTCTCATAATTATGACTTAATATCTCACAATGTGTCTCTATATCTTATAATTGCCACTTAATTTCTCACAATTGTGTCTTATCTCACAATGTTTTTATTTCTCCCAGTGCATCTTTATATCTCACAACGGTCACTATATTTCCCTTTGTTTCTCATAATTGTGATTTATTATCTCACAACGTGTCTTTATACAGGTATGTCACAATTGCAAGTTTATTTGTTGTAATCGAGAGTTTATCTTCTGTAATTGTGACATGCCACGCAATGTGACTTTGTATTTCTTATTTCACATTTTATCTCATTTTATCAATTACATGTTTTATTAGTTAATTTTGTGAGTTTTCGGTCATACCACCCCCTCCCTAAGCAGAAGATCAACAGATCATTCCAAGAAAGTAAAAGAGTGTTTTTAAATCACACGACAGAAGGATGCAGGTGTGCTGTGAAATCACCTCAAAACGACGCTTTCTCCTTCCAGCACGGTAATGTTGTCAGGCAAGTGTCCGAACTCGGCCGCCTGAGCACCGGTGGGCCCTGCCAAAGAAAACGAGAGAGGAGAGACAGTGAGCATACAGCAGTTATTCCAGCAACAGAAGGTCCACTCCATCCCCGAGTCCCCCGGGCGGCACGACGCCGGGTACTGAGTACCTCATTGATCCTGGTCAGGCAGGATTTGTTTTTGTGGTTTTGCTTAGTTATTTGCAAGGAGAGAATAATAAGACCGCAAAACGACAGCATGGAGCCGTCAGCGCTGACCGTCAGCAGGCTTGAATAATGATTGGGCTCTGCCCCGCACGCCGCCTGGCCGTGCACTCGTCGAACAGACCCGATAATGAGCCCGGGGAAGAGGATTCGTTCAGAAGCGGTAGAGCGTGAAATGAAGGAACCGCCACTGCAATGGGAACGAACACACACACACACACACTCGTGCATGAGCGCTGTCACTTGTGTACAAACACATACACGTGCGTTTTCATATGCACGAATCAAACTACACACTGGGATACGAACAAACCGGGACATCAGAGGAAATGTGAATTTGCTCGGGCTGTTTGCAGGTGGCACCGACAACGTCAAATTCCTTTTTAGTTTTCAAACGCCATTCTTGTTCTTATCTATTCAGGGTGTGCAAAATACGCTCCAATTTCCTCTGCTAACAGAGATTATCGTGCTATCGGCGCTCTCTCGGCGTGGCTCCATCGCTAGCCACGTCAACGCGGCCAAATGCCAGCGTGGCACCGTCTTCCAGTCCTGCTCATAATCCCTGTCCTTAATATCTGCTGGCCAATATTGGGTCGTCCTGCCTTCGAGGTTTAATATAGGAGACACAAGTGCAGTCAAGAGTTAAGAAGCGCCCGGAAGGTCTTGGTGTTTAACGTGCAATGCGAAGCCAGTGAAGCGACGGCTTGCCAAGTGTGATTGGACAGAGAGGAAGACAAAAGGAGACATGCGGCATGCGATGGCCAAGCACTGGGCTTTTTTAATTTGAGACGGAGCCACGGCGGAGGAGCCCCAAATTGCACAGAGTAATGAAAAGAAGCGTGGACTGCATTGTCATGCGCGTCATGGTATCGTACACAAATTGCATAAAGCTTCTTTGCATTATCCGCTGAAGTGACCAGCAATGACATTGCTAAATTAAGTTTTCTCGACTTGGTGGCGCACAAGGTCACGGACTGATTTAAATCAGAGTAATTGCTTAATCATCTTTCATTATTTTCATTATTAATCATTCTTTTTAAAGACAAGTGCTTTAGTTTGGTCTGTGCAGCTAGCATGATCTCTGCAGTATTTAGGCCGTGCACGCAATTTCACTACACGCAATCTACATTAGTATTAGCTTTAAAAATGGTGGTTGATATTGCAGTAGAAATCGAGGTTTAAAGGAACAGTTCACCTAAAAATAAAAATTTGCTGAAAATGTACTCACCCCCAAGGACATCTAAGATATAGATGAGTTTATTTATTCATCAGATTTGGGGAAGTGTAGAATTCTGTCACTTGCTCACCAATAGATCCTCTGTGGTGAATGGGTGCCGTCAGAATGAGAATCCAAAAGCTGATAAAAACATCAAGTAATCCACACAACTCCAGTCCATCAATTAACATCTTGTGAAGCCAAAAGCTGCTCGTTTGTAAGAAACAAATCCATCATTAAGATGTTTTTTACTTCAAACCATTGCTTCTGGCTAAAATATGAGTCCATAATCCATAAATTGTTTTCTCCAGTGAAAAATACATCTCATTTGAATCAAGAGAGAAATATGCACAGATTAAACACTGTTCACAAGCCAAAACAGCTCTACACAAATTTGTGTGTGGATTTTGATGTGAGAGGAAAACAGGAGATGGACTTTTTCACTACAGGAAGCATTATTATGGATTATAGACTCATATTTTGGCCAGAAGCAACAATTTAAAGTTAAAACGTCTTTGTTTGTTTCTCACAAGCATGCAGCTTTTGGCTTCACAAGACATGAATTGATGGACTGGAGTGGTGTGGATTACTTGTGAATTACTGTGATGTTTGTTTGGACTCTCATTCTGACGGCACCCATTCACTGCCGAGGATCCATCGATGAGCATGTGATGGAATGCTACATTTCCCCAAATCTGTTCTAATCAAGAAACAAACTCATCTACAACTTGAATGGACTGAGGGTGAGTGAATTTCCCCCCCAAAATTTTTTGGGGTGAACTATTCCGTTGAGTGCATTGCATTGTGGGATATATTGCATGCAATGCATATGCATACAGACATTCAGCATACTGTGCACAATATATACGTACTACAGTACTCAGAAACATATTAGTATGCATTGCAAACAGCCTATGAGTGGCACTTAAAAATTAAATTAATTAAACTCAAAAATGTAAAACAAATTTAAAATACAAAGTGTTTTTCTTGACTGACAGACATAGCTATATACAAATAAAAATGTTAATTTATTTCAAATATAAAGATATGGTTAGATGCAACAAACATTTTTTTTATATTGCATTAGCCAATTGATTTTCTATATCTACTTGCAATCGAGTAAAAAAGCCAGAAAAGATGAACGCTGATGGAGAATTTGGGCCCAAGACACACTTTGCATTACATTAAACTAAATAAAATGAATCACAGATAATATCTCTGGCTCTTATAAATTGAAAAATTGCTAATTTATTCCATCAGAGAACACTACTGTACACTGCTGTATCTTACAGCACGACAAACCCAACATGACCTTCTGTTTCAAGTGTGACGAAGGTTGCTTTTAAAAAAAATCTTCTTCACAGCCAAAAATGAAGACATTTAAATGCAAAATAACCATATCTATTTCTAAGATGACCAAACTCACTTAAATTAAACATGCAACTCGATGATGTTAGGTAGCAGCAAAGTAGCATACCGCATTTTCCATCACAAAAAAAACAGCATGCAATACATAGTATTCACTGTGCAGGTTGCAGTTATTGGCACGCAAGTATTGCATTCTGAACATTTCTGAAATTCTCTGGCCTAAAAGAGAAATTCTCTGGCCTAAAAGCACATTTAGTTGCTATGCACTTCAGGATGCAGGACGCATTTTCCTCCTACTCTCAGAAAAGCCAAGGTTCCTTCTACTGTTGCGCTTTGTTCTTGATGTATGAAACAACCTTGTAGACGTCCTGACAAATAACAGCACAGTTCAATGAAACGGGCATTAAACTTAAAGCATTGAGGGTTATTTTTCTCGTTTTACTCATTTCCGTTTCTTCTCTTCACACGCACACACACACTGGAACACTTTGCATCAAATGGATGATGCATGCACAAGGTAAAGTCCCAATGCATTATGGGGAAGGTTATAAAACAGAGGGGGTTATTCCCTATTCCCTTTTCAATTCTTATCTTCACAGCTCAATTGGCACCTCAGATTTTAATACCTGGCAGGTTCTGCTCCCCAGCCTGGTGTTTTATATCTCTAGCTGGGTCAACACTCACACGCCGCATGCACAAATACGCTTGATTATGAAGTGCTCCATGCTATTTTCGCTCTGTTGTGCAAACCACATCGGTCTTTTCCCAGGGTGTTCCCTGCAGAAATAAGACGACGGACCAGATTTGCTTACTGGGATAAAATTATATTTGGGGGCAGCGAGGAATCCAACTTAGATTAACATATTGCAGGCAGAATTTTTTTATAAAAATGAAGTTAAAATCACGTTAACTTGTGGTCTAAGATCTAAAATCACCATAAAAACGAGGGTGAGTTTAAAAAGTCTGTGTAAATGTACCAGATATGTACAATGCAGTATAAAAACCACTCTGGATTTAACCGTAGTACACATGCGAGCAGATCATCTATGTGCTACAGGATCCACATCAGAGTTTCACCATCTCAGAGCTGTCAAAACTCAATCTAGATCCCTATGGACCAGAGGCAGTGTCTGAAAACAGCCATGAAAGATTCAGTACAAAGTCACCATCTCTCATAGAGAGGCTGTCTGATTGACATATAAAACAAACAGATCAAAGTTTGATGCATTTTCCGCATTCATTTTGAGGGCCTATGTCGAATTTTCTGAAGGATTGTAGAATTTTTGTTTTTTAAATATACATATAATATATATACATAGTGTTAATTTAATAAATGTTTAAAGGGGTCATCGGATGCCCATTTTCCACAAGTTGATATGATTCTTTAGGGTCTTAATGAAAAGTCTATAACATACTTTGGTTAAAATTTCTCAATGGTAGTGTAAAAAACACCTTATTTACCATGTCAATATCAGCTCTGTTTTTAGCAAGTCATTCTAGTCCATGTTGCTTTAAATGCTAATGGCTTCTGCTGACCCCGCCCCTCTCTTCTGTGGAGTGACGAGCAGTACTGTTTACTTTAGCCGCGAAAACTGCCTAACTAGCATGTTATTCGGAAAGGCGATTTGCAAAGATTCATAAAAAAAACCTTATACTCACTTCTTCTGTAGATGAAGCTGGATCACGAATGATTCGTGCGAACATAGACGCATTTAGGCAGATCAGGGATCAGCACATTCCCTTAAAAACTAAAGTAACGTTAATCCTCTGCGTCTTCAGCGGCTCAGATGTCAGGAGTAAATGACGACTGCTATGTTCATTATTACATCCAACAACAAAACGCCTCAATTGGAGACATTCTTGTCCTCCCCTGCACCAGAGTTGACACAATGGCAGACAGCTCTCAGCTCACTTAGGGCGGGTCTAAGGTAAGACGGTCTTGTCAATCAACTATCGTGGGAGGGGCCTGTACAGAACTACATCATTCTGACAGGAATCTCAGAACAGCCTGATTTGAGAAAGGGGTTTAAAAAAAAAAAATACACTGGGTGGATTTTTATCATTATAGGATGGATGTGTACACACACTTCCAACACACATTTATGTTCAAACAACTTGTAAAGTGAATTTTGCATCTGATGACCCTTTAAGAAGAAAATGATGATTGATTCTGCCAGTTGTCCAGTATTTTCATTTCCAATGTGAAGAATGAACCAAGATAATGTTTCAATAGCATTTTTAAACTTTTGTTTTTGATTAGACTGAAAAAGGATTTTTTTTATTTTATTTAGAACAAAATGCAAGATATTGTATTAAAACGATAATGCATAGTGACAATAAAGTGATTTGGTTTGAATTTTACGGCAGTACAAAGAAAGAAAGAAAGAAAGAATTTATGAACAATAGGTCTAACTAAACTGAAACTGAAAGTCACAATACAAACCAAGATAAAAAAACTAGCAAAGTGTCAACACTACAGCAAGCGTGGAGCCACAGGAGCCGAAGCAGCATGAAAAGGCAGTTTTCACAGTAGCAGCTACTTTCTCCAGATCATTAACACCATGTTGCAGCTCTGGCGTTCATTCAGCAGCACTTACATTTCATCTCTTGGTCCAACAACTCAAAGCTCTCTTTAGCTCTGTCCTTCAAAGTTAAATGTCTTCCTAAAGCGTCTAGAGACACCCTCGGCATCCTTTAACTGTTCACTGGGCCTCAAACAGATGCATCATTTGCTGCGTTCGGAGCTTCGCCACACGGAGGCTCCGGGGCTTGATTCCCTGAGACCTGTGGGACATTAATTCAAACATGATTTGTATCCCCTTGACTTTTACATGCTCTCGTTTGTAATTGCACTTGCTTCTGGCGCAAAGTTATTAACAAAAGCGAGCTGGAGTTCGACGGCGGAGAGCCGCGGCGCCTTTGTACTGCACATCTATTGCTCGCTGTCCTTGATCATCAAATAAACACTGAAACTTTTGAAAGCCAAACCATCACGAATGCTGAGGATCGAGGGAAAATAATACATGTGTGACAATAACCTGCTGAAAACCGTCTCAGGAGGAAAAGTAGCAAGAAATTACTATATTTTTCCCCATGATTGCCAGTTTTAATATTACACGAGGCTGGTGTGGGTGATATAACCAAAATTTTACATTATGGTAACGATTTCAAACACTGAAAAAAAAAAGGAAATATCTATGTAATGAATAAACTAAAAGTGAATATATCAAATATGTGATTGTATATATTTAATATGTAAAATATGTAATTTATTAAAATATGTAAATAAATAAATAAATACTGTTACAAATACAAAGTACTTCATGATTATTTTTTGTTTTTATTTTTTATACATATATCCATTTAGTGCATCATCCAAGAGAGATTATACAAAATATGTAGATTTGTATTAACATAAATTAATAAATTTATTTATTTACAAATGCAAAGAACTTCATCTTATTTGGTTATTTTTTTTATTTGTTTTTATTTTTATACTTATTTAAAAACCACATGGGAATATCTATTTAGTGAATCATCCAAAATAGAATATATAAAATTATGAACAGTTTTATATGATCTATCTATCTAAGATGTGGATATATATCTATTTAGAGCATTGCAATATATAAAATTGATCTCATTTGATAATTTTTTTTATTTTTTATTTTTATAGATAAAAAGATATGTGGACATACCTATTTCTATTTTGTGAATTATCCAAAAGAGAATATATAATGTATATTAAAATATATAAATAAATAAACTTTACAAATAAGAAATTAATTCATCTCATTTGAATACTTTCATTTTTGCTTAATTTTATACATAATTAAAAAGATGTGGAAATATCTATTTAGTAAATCATCCAATAGAAAAATAATATATAAAGTATGTAAATGTATGTTAAAATAAATAATAACTTTAAACATGAAAGTACATCATCTCATTGATGAAATCTTTACTGTTTTTTATTTTTATTTATTTTATTAATATAAAATAGTTAATTTCACAGTTTCAATGTTTTGTGAATTTCCGCAGCCACTGAATTGCAATACTACAGTTGACCACTAGTCAATGATGTGGCCTGGACAGACATATGGACAAAGACCACACAAAAAAAAAACCTGCTAAAGGGAAGACAGTGGATGAAGAAGAGAAGTGGGCGGCACACCGCAACCAATTAAATATTTACAGAGGCGCTTCCTTCTGACACCTTGATGATGAAGAGAGGCAGCCCAGAATTATCAGATGGTTGAAGCCGGAGGCTGGAGCGGATTGAACATTAACTGGCAGATAGATCCGTTTTTTCCACGTCTGATCCCATTAACTCCGGCTGGGCCGCATGAAGCCCCTGTACGCTCTCAGTCGAGTTCAGAGCGTGGCTTCATACCTGCCCTTTGGCCACCTGTCACATCCACAGCACCGCGGTGCTCTGACTTCAACCACCTGGTCACCGTTTACTCAAGAACAAGACGAATCGCTCAGAATTTCACATGAGAAGAGATTTGAGCCTCCTTATTGAAAAGACCAGCATGTTAGCATCATTACCCACTTAACTAGCTGAAAGGAACAGTTCAGCCAAAAATTGTCTTTATTTACAGCAGAGCAGAAGATTTTCAGTCAAAAATCACTATTTTGTGTCTGTTCCGCAAATAAAGCTATCATAAGACTTCATTACAGATTACATTTTAATTTATTTTCTTGTTCAATAAGTGATAAATGGCAGACATTATAACATATATACAGTATAGTCTTTTTTTAAAGGAAATAAAAACACTGAAAATTAAAATAAATTGTTTGTATGCTAAAAGTGAAATTTAAGCATAATGAAATGATAATGAAAAGTATATATAAATCTATAATCTATACTGCTACCTATGTAAAATAGTGCTAAATGTATCTTAAAATATGCAGAAAAATATGCATATAAATATTAATATACATATCAATATTGGCTCTTATGCTCACCAAGCCTGCATTTATTTGATTAAAAATACAGCAAAAATACAGTAATATTATGAAATATTATTATAATTTAAAATAATTGTTTTATATTGTAAAATGTAATGTACTCCTGTGATCAAAGCTGCATTTTCAGCATCATTACACAATCCTTCAGAAATCATGCTGATTTGCTGATAAAATAACATTTATTATTATTATCAGTGTTGTGACACCAGCTGTGCTGTTTCATGTTTTTGTGGAAACCATCATACATTTTTATTTTTCAAGTTCAAAAGTAAAGCATTTATTTGAGAAACATAAAAAAATACAAATTTGATATTAAAATATATTATAAAGTCTTTACTGTAACTTTTGATCAATATAATGCACCATTGCTGAATAAACCATATTCATTTCTTAAAAAAAATAAATTAAAGATAATGCTACTGACCCCAAACTTTTGAACAGTTGTACAAAAAAAACAAAACACTATCCATTTAAGCAGCAAAACTAATTTGGTTGACCAGCCAGTGACCACCTAGACCCGCACTGCACAGCATGAACCAGCAAAAACAGCAATACCTGCTGATCTAAGGGAACTTGCGGCTGTGTAAAGTATGTAAAAGAGGCTGGAGTGGTTCATGGACTGAAATTGTTTAAACGGATCATTAATTCCACTTAGTTCACATCGCCTATTGACTTAGCTGGTGTCGTGAGATACAGATTTGGCTTCGTTTGCAAACAGATTAAGGGATTTTGTACCTCATTTTACACACGCTTTTGTATTGATTACACGTGTAGCCTACCAGCCTATATGGTGCGTGAACCCACTGCGCTTTCCTACAAAACACGTCACGCAGCGTAATGCATGCTTCTGTTACCTGACGCTGATGTCTTCAATCTGTTCATGTAATGTCTGCACACTGCTCAGTTCTCCACATCTCCATCGATGCACAGCCCCACCACGAGGCAGAGAGACAGAAATCAGCTCGATAAACTCCAGCGGAGATCTTTACCATCGAACCTTCCAGCTCTGTCAGCGCAGAGGTCCGCATCCCCCAAGACCTGTCAGTTTTACCCCCATTTCTGTCTTGGATAAAAGCCCAAAACCCAAAGCAGTCCGAGATCAATACAGCAGTTAAACTGTTAGGAGCCTTGCAGAAAACCTCACATGCTCCAGACCAAAGACAAGGCCCCACGGTTCCGCGCAAACGCATCCGCGGCTCGTTTTGATGGATTTGTTGAAAACGGGTTGAGTCTCTTTCAAAACAGCTGGATTAAAAGAACATTAAACACGTCAAGTCGTGTTTAAAATGGTGCGGACGGAACCGAGTTTCTTTTTCTCCAGCCAAAGTGCTGAAAATGCATTGCAAATTGAATTTTTTGAGCAAATGCGCATTCAAGCTGGTGCTGGCATTTAGATCTCATTTGCCTTTAGTTAAATTTTTCTATGCATAAGCGCTGCAGTGTATCACAATGGAATGAGATTATTAATGACTCCTGAATATAATGCGCTGAACGCTTCCCGATAATTGAATCTCTTGCTGTTTTTTTCCTGCATCACTTGGGGAAAACTTGGTGGCTAAAAGTGTAGGAAACGTTAGAAATGGCAACCACTCAGAATGATTATGCATTTTGTTTATTTTCACTTATAGGTTGATTTATTGTCATGTTATGATCGATAGCATATACTGTAAACGGCTGATGTTAATATATACTCCTTTTTACAAAAGAAAACAAAACACATTAGATTAAAATGTGCTGCAAGTGAATTTGGGCATCACTACATGATAAAAACAGCATCTGTTGTTTGAATTATACTACTGAAAATGATAAAAATGCTCATTGCTATTCTTTTAATTCCTTAAAATATTAGATTCCTGTTGTTTAAATTATATGCTTAAATGCTGAAAATGGCATGTAAAAATGTTCTTATTGCTATTCTTTTAATCTCATTCTTAAAATATGCACAAACAAGTACAGGTAAATATCAAAAACTTGTTGACAAAGTATAGGAAATGTTAGAAGGGGCAGAATGCATTTGCATTCATTTAATTTGATTTATTTTCATGTTATAACTGATAAAATTATCATAAATAATTTTGCTTATTATAACATTTCGCTTCACAGTGGTTTTTTAACGCAAATAAATAACAATGCATGTGTAATTGATGCTTTATATGTGTATTTCATCATTCATATGCTGCCACAGAATGATTCCACAAGTATATAAACCAGCTAAATAATATTTAGTTGCAGAATTTGGTAAGCTTTATGATTGCTTATTAATTGAAGATGATGAGGAATAGTGATTATCACTATTCCTCATCATCTTCAATTAATAAAACATAGCCTATGGTACAAACTAATTTATGACTTTTGCAATGAATCATGCACAATAAGAATTGAAAATAAACTATTAATCGCGATTAATCGCATTCAAAATAAAAGTTTTTGTGTACATAATATATGTGTGTGTACTGTGTATATTTATTATGTATATACAAATACACACACATGCATGTACATATTTAAGAAAAATATGTTATGTTTATATATTAAATACATTTATATAATATAAATTACAGCGGGTAAAATAAGTATTGAACACGTCACCATTTTTCCCAGTAAATATGTTTCTAAAAGTGCTGTTGATATAAAAATTTCACCAGATGTTGGTAACAACCCAAGTAATCCATACATACAAATAAAACAAAACAAATAAGTTCAGAAATTAAGTTATGTGTAATAAAATGGAATGACACAGGGGAAAAGTATTGAACTACTGAAATTTATTTAATACTTTGTACAAAAGTCTTTGTTGGTAATGACAGCTTCAAGACGCCTCCTGTAGGAGAAACTAGTCTCATGCATTGCTCAGGTGTGATTTTGGCCCATTCTTCCACACAGTCTTCAAATCTTGAAGGTTCTTTGAGCCTCTTCTATGAACTCTGATCTTTAGTTCTTATTTTTTATTGGATTCAAGTCAGGTGATTGGCTGGCCGTTCTAGCAGCTTTATTTTCTTTCTCTGAAACCAATCGAGAGTTTCCTTAGCTGTGTTTGGGATCATTGTCACCCTTGTTTCATCTTCATCATCCTGGTACTGTAGGTGTTGGGACTGAACCAGCTAATATTAATTTCCAATGACTAGGGGCAGGATTGCTTTCTAATTACTGATAGATTTCAGCTGGTGTCTTGGCTTTCCATGCCTTTTTGCATCTCCCTTTCTTCATGTGTTCAATACTTTTCCCCCGTGTCATTCCATTTTATTACACATAACTTAATTTCTGAACTTATTTGTTTTGTTTAATTTGTATGTATGGATTACTTGGGTTGTTACCGACATCTGGTGAAAATTTCAAGTCAACAGAACCTTTAGAAATACATTTACTGAGAAAAATGGTGACGTGTTCAATACTTATTTTACCCGCTGTATATGAATATAAATATATACATGTAAATACATGTACATATTTTCAAAATATATACTTTGTGCATGTCTTTATATATAGGCTACATAATAAATATACACATATACAGTATTAAGTGCATAATTTTTTTTTATTTTGGATGCAATTAATCATTGCCCAGCACTAAAAAATAATAATTAAAAATAAAACAAAAACAATTGAAAGTGACATGTTAACTGCTGAAAATATATAAATGTTCATAATAAATGTTCTTAAATTTCTAATATTGCTGTCCTTTTGAGTGCAAGATGATAAAAACCAGGAACACGGAACAAGAAAGTAAACAAACATTTTGAATTCATGTTGACTTCAAAGTCCTATAGTTCCCTCAGCTCTTGGTCATTGCATCACTTCCTGTCTCAGCTGAACTAACCAAACATGCAGGATATACAGTGTACGCGTCCCCTTTGGGTCTTCAGCAACCATCTTCTCTTTGACATTGATAAATGAAACTTTCTTTCAGAATGATCTACCTGACACTGATGCAGAGCATGGCATGCTCATTCTGAATGCATGCTGCAGTGTGCATGTCTGGGCCGGCGCGCAGTGCCATGTCACAGGGGGAGAGAACGTGGGCGGAAGCGCCCTGCTCTGGGCATCTGGCACGGTCCTTAAGGAGGAGAGACGGGGAAATGCGAACGGGCCGGAGGTTACGCAGGCTGCTACCCAGGAGTCTGCTCTGTCAGTATAATTCGGCACTGGCGCTAAGAACAAAACCCGTGCTACCTCGGGGAGAAGAAATCAACGAACACCTGCTTAGGAGAGCAAGAGCTCTAGGGTTTCTGGGAGGGGTGAGGAACAGCGGCAGTGGCGGCACGCTGTCAGACCGAAGTAGAGAGAGAGAGAGAGAGAAATGAAGACGCGAGAGACTTAAAAAACCAAAGCGGGGAGGTTGTGTTCGGAATAGCATACTAACATACTGCTCTTACTGTTTCTGCACAAACAGGACCAGAGCACGCTGTGTGCAATACAGCATCCCACAATGCAATGCTCTTCACTTGACCTTCCATTTCCAGATTTCCAACCACAGTGCAATCATTCTAGTCTTACTATTTTTACAGTATACAGGCTACATAGTGTGCATACTAAGTCAGTTTTTCCACAAAACCAGTCATAAGGCTTAATACATCATCTGAAAGCTGAATAAATAAGCTTTCCATTGATGTATGGTTTGTTAGGATTTGGCTGAGATATAATTATTTGAAAATCTGGAATCTGAGGGTGCAAAAAAATTAAAGCTGTACAAATTAAGTCCTTAGCAATGCATATTACTAATAAAAAATTAAGCTTTGTTATATTTAAGGTAGGAAATTAAATCTTTAATTTAATTTTGACCCATACAATGCATTTTTGGCTATTTATATTTTTGGCTACAAATATATCTGTGCTACTTATGACTGGTTTTGTGATCCAGGGTCACATAACAGACATGATTTTTAACCACAGAACAGCATGCTATCACTCTACTTTTACTACTTATGCAGTATGCATACCGAGTAAATTTTCTGTATGCATGAAATCTGTATATATAAAAAAACATTGCTCAGTGCATGTACTGTATCCCACAATGCAATGCTCTTCACTTGACCTTCCGTTTCCAGTATGATGAATGAACCAGAAGTCAATGATGTACCTGGATGTGCAGTTTTTGCCTAAATGTCTAGTAAAAAAAGAACTCATCATACTACCATACTGCTCTTACTATTTCTGAAGTATACAGGATACATAGTGTGCATACTAAGCACATTTTCACTATGCATAAGAACCAAGATGTGCAGCTTTTGTAAAAATGTGCAGTAAAAAAGAGCTCAGTGCATGCAATATTATATTATGTGATATCAGACATAATATCAACCGCAGGACAGCATACTATCACACTACTACTTTTACTATTTCTGCAGTATATAAGATGCATACTGTGCATAGTAAGCACATTTTCTGTATGAATTAAATGTATATTAAAAAAGTGCTCAGTGCATGCAGTGTATCCCACAATGCAATTCTCTTCACTTGACCATCCATTTCCAATATGATGAATGAACCCGACATCAAGACATGATTTTCACCTGCAGGACAGCATACTATCACACTACTCTTAATACTTCTGCAGTATTTTGGAAACATATAGTGTATACTAAGCACACTTTCAGCATGCATAAAGTGCCAAGATGCGCAATTTTTGTCAAAATGTAAATTTTTGAAAATGTGCAGTTAAAATAAAAGAGCTCAATGTGTGCAAAACTGTATCCCACAATGCAATGTAGTGGACTTGAATTTCTGTTTCCAGGATGACGAATGAACCGGAAGTGATATCAGACATGATTTTCAACCACAGGACAGCATACTATCATACTACTCTTACTATTTCTGCAGTATATAGGATGAAAACTGTGCATATTAAGCAATGTTTCAGTAACATTTCTGTCAAAAAATAGCTCAATACATGCAACACTGCATCCCAGAATGCAATGCTCCTCACTTGACCTTTAATTTCCAGTGACATCAGACATGATTTTCAACTACAGGACAGCATACTATCATACAATTCCTGCAGTATACAGGATGCATTCTGTGCATGCTAAGCAAATTTTCAGTATGCATAAAGTACCAGGATGTGCTGTTTTTTGTCAAAACGTGCAGTAAAAAATCTCATTGTGTGCAATACTGCATCCCAATGCAATGACCTTCCATTTCCAGTATGAAGAATGAACTGGAAGTGATATCAGACATGAACTATTTACAACTGTGTTCACCAAAATCTATTAATTGACTTATTATTCTTGCTGTTAGATTAGATATTTTTACACAACAGTGTAAAATAACAGTTCAGTTTCTTATATTGCATTTAATTTTTTTTTTTACTGCATTTGTGTGCCATATTAAGTAAGTAGAAAAATAGTTTTTCATTCAAGTAGCAGGCCATGCATAAAGAAAATACTCATACTATATTTGGTAGAAGTATGCTAGTATGCTGTTCAATGTGATCAATTTTCATTCTACAAGAGTGGCTTGTTTTTTACTGCTGATCATGTCATAGAGAGCATAATAAAGCTCTTGAAGCTAATATTTATTAGAACCCTGAACGTTCAACACTGATCTTCAACATAATTCTCTCCATAAAACTTCAAACAACAAGCGCTGCCACTCCAGAAGCCTGTCTGCACTGTGAGAGTTTCCTGGCTGCCTTCCACGCGACGTACTTGTGTTGTTGTTTGCTTCTGCCTTCTGCCGGTTTTGTTTTGCATGGATGAGACGAAACACTTGGCGTTGCGACGGTGGCTCAGTTACACAAGCGCGCTTCCCTCGATGACTGCCTTAGCTGAAGCAGACTTTCTCAGATGAGCCCCGCACACCCATTCCGCCAAGTGGCCCTCATAAGACAGCCGTCGAGAGGCATATTTTTGGTTTTTGCTTTCGAGGCGAAGGCACATTAAAGGGCAGCGATCGATGGAGAGCCATTTAATCTGCTTTCAGAGCCTGGCTTAGAGTGGCTGGGCAATTGGGAGATCACAATTTCTACTGCACCCGTCTTTCGGACAAGAGACGTATCAATGTCTCGCAGCCCAGTCGCGGATTTGCACGCGGGTTATGATGTCATTGCACAGCACGGCCGTACATCAGGCTTATGGGCTGTTACTGAAACACAAAAGTCTATTAAATTGGTCATGAAATGGAGAATAAAAATGTTCTTGATATTTATGAGAGGATGCTGTACAATAAAAAACATACTAAGAATTTCAAAACTCAAAACTCCCCATTTAAAATATGAATTATTCAGGAGAATCAAGATGTCACAATTTCCCCTCAACATGCCGACTTTAAACTAACCTCAAAAAAACAATATACAAAATCTGAAACTGCATTTCATCATGACCTGTGATCGGTGTTATATGTGAAAGCTCAAGTACAGATGTTCTTTGTCACAAAGTGGTTTAACAGGGTCCTATTATGCTTTTTCACTTTTTAAACTTTAGTTAATGTGAAATGCTACTGTTTGAGAATAAGAAAGTTCTGCAAGGTTACAAAGCTCAAAGTCCACTTTAAAGAGAGATATTCTCTTTAACAGAAAACACTTTTTAAGAACTACAACAAACGGCTTGTTCGAACTACAGGGCTTCTTCCGGATATTGTGACATCATAATGTCACTCATTTAAATAATCCCCGCCCATGGAATACTCAAAAGGGGGCGTGGCTTGGTTGAGCTGTGCTAGAGAAGAGCGGTCCACCAATCACAAAGCACTGGGCCAGCTAACCAATCAGAGCACATTTCGTGTTTCGGAAGGAGGGGCTTCATCAAAATGGGAACTAAACATGTTTGAAACAACCAAGCCTGAAAACCTATTCTAGAACACCAAAAACCAAATCAAGACTTTCTTAAAAGGGCATAATAGGAACCCTTTAATGCTGTTTATGCATTAATGAACCAAGCCAGTGACAATGATAAACTACACACTGCGTGAAAACTGTGATTATTTTATGTACAGAAAGCAAATATCTTCTCTTTATAATCGCTGGAGCATCAATTCAAAATCATTGTGAATCAATCAGTGATTTCATTTCAGCATTTTTGCAAAAACTGCTGTTATAATCAATGACAATTTCCACTGCTCAACGAGTTTCTTATTTAGACTACACTATGTTTTCATTGTGATAGTTATGAGTTACGAGTTCTTTTTTTTGTTTGTATCATTGCATCACTTGCTCAGTAGACATGACTGTGTTCACTCTTCACCATTAGTTCATATTGGTTGGCTATTATAGTAAAAACGGTTTGAAAAAGTTAAAAAAGTTTGAGACAGTTCCACATGTAATGCTCATTTTATATGCAAAGATGTTAGCCAATCGCAGCAGTGGGCGTTTCTATTGAGTCTCACAGCAGACACGCCCCTTCCAACAGAGCGTTCAAATCAGAGGCTAAATTCAAGGTAGGAAATCACTATTTATATCTAAATTACTACCGTTTTTGAGAAAAAAAAGAGAACATACTTAGATTGTAAGTGCACCACAGGAAACATCCTAAAATAAAGAAAAAATGCTTTTCATGACCCCTTTAAAACACCCAAAAGACTAAACTCAAACAACAAATAATGGATTGTGTGTAATTATGTGCATGGGATTTTGTCCTCACCATTTTATACAATAGCTCACGGCAGGATGGATCTAATGAATAGAAAGCGAGTCCAATTGTCAAGCAGGAGTTGCAATTTAGTTATTGTATTTCATGCACTTCAATTTGTCATTTTTCATGTTTTGCTGAATTGTCGTTGCGGTTATCAATGGAGAAAGTCACATTATTAAGCTCTCTGACACAAGCTCCATGGTTTGTTATCCATCTGGGTGAAATCACAAAATAAAATGCAAACAAATTAGAATCCGTAAAAAACAAACGCAGATCAAAACTTTATTTCTGGATGGCAGATTTCATGGTTGAAATCAAAGAAATAAATTAGGATAAAAGCATCTGCTAAATGCATAAATGCAAACTTTGTATGTTCAGTACATCACCTTTACTGTTAATTTATTCAATCAGTGATTCATCCGATTAATATTTTGCAGACCCATCTATTAAAAGTTTAATGAGGCAAACACATAAACCACATGAGCTGTATTAACAAGTGTTAGATGTATGTGCACATAATATTTCAACTTTACATTTGCATAAAGACCTCAAACTGTTTTGATGACAACTGTCTCTCTCGTAAAAGCAAAGAAACTGTTCCTGTGTTTCGCTTACTTTCATTTAGCTCTTGTGATCAATTCCCAGTGTTTTATGCACCGTTTTATGCATCTTTTTGGCTGTCATATTTAATATTGAGTTAATAAAGTTAAATAAAAAACATATCTGTAATTAATACGGTTCATTTATCACACTGAAGACGGAAGGTCAAGTTGAGTGCATTGCAGGATATAGTATTCAATGCAGTTTGCTTTATTTTGGCATATCTAGTAAATGATTGTGATATTCATATAAAAATGTACATACTTACAATTATAAGTTGTTATATCATTATAATTATATCATAATTATATCCAATTATATCATAAATGCAATGCATGCTGGGTAATGTGCAGAGCTACAGTATGTTATTCTGAATATGGCCATGAATTTCACAGTGTTGTGTTCTGTCAGATCGAAGCATCAGAAAATAAAGTTTTGAAGTAACTATAGAAGTGCTTATAAATAATGCATGATTTGTTTCAATCTCAAAGCAGAGGCTGTGAAATATCAGACTAATTTATTGCATCAGTCTGAAATGTGCAATATTAGTGGATGTTTGATGAAGTCCTGCTCTAAAAATGTCAATTCATTTTCTATTGGAGTTGAGCAGGATTGTGGGAACAGCTTGCAACAAGAAATGGCCAACTTCATGCAAAGACGCAAATGAAAAGTGTGTGTTTACCAAACTGTTTTAACGGCATGCTCAATCCTCAAAAAAAAAAAAATTGCAATTGCCATTAAAATGGTGCAGTTATAAGTATACTAATATGTGATGCTTGAATTTTATTTCTGCTCGTGTATACTTCAGCACTTCTAATCTTGCTCTGATTCTTTACACAACATGTCATGGCAGTCAGTGAATGTCTTGTTTTCTGTCTGCTGTGCAGGAGAATCAACACTCAGCATTTGATACCCTGGTTCCTATTATCGTGATTCCTGTAAATACATTTATGCATTACAACTGTGTAAAAACACGCTTTTTGAAAAATACAATTTAAAGGTATAGTTACTTGGAAACCAGGACAAAAAATATTGTGATAATATTTTTGTCCATATCACCCAGCTCTAGTGTAAATAAAAGCCTATGCAATCATGTAATCCATATAAAAATGTATATATATATATATTGTGGACAAAAATATTTTAAATTTATGCTACAGTAAATGTATGTTATAAACAGTGAAGCTCAATGAAATATATTTTTAAATATAAACTATATTTAGTTTCAACCTTCATATACCAAAATATATTTTAAAATGTATTTCAGGGGCAAGAAAGAAAGATATATATATATATATATATATATATATATATATATATATATTCCGATGCTTTTAAAATATATATTCATTTTGAAACATATTTTAACAAATACATTTTTGTCCATTTTTTTTAATATTTTGAAATATATTAACAAATATATATGAAAATATATTTTTGCTGTATGGGTATAAGTAGTTTCAAATGTAATCTAAGTACAAGTACTTTTGAAATCTGATTATATAGTCCAGATTACATATAATCAGTACCCAGCAATGGCAGCCATTATCTTTGCAAGTGTTTGGCAAACAAATTCTGGAGGATAAATGATAAATCACATATTGATAAGACTGAAATCTGATCTTTGGAAGTCCTACTTCAAATGTTGTTCTTTTGCACTTTGTTAGTCAGAAGTTGGATATTCTGACTTTCTGAAAGGAATATACCAGCAGGATTCTCCTTTAGTCGAGAGCCCGTTTTATTTCTGGCCTCTTTACTTTTTAATTCTCTATTTTCATGTGTCTAAATGACAATTCCTTGAGACTCCAGCGTGCTTTTAGAAGTGTCAAGTGCCCAGAAGCTCCTCAAGCATGTGCCATGCGGTTAAAGTGGGTTTAAAAATAAATGAACAGACGATGTTGTGATTTATTTCAGTGTTGGCTCGAGGCAGAGGAGCTAATGTGACCGTTCTGTCATACATCAGTCGGTCCTTCATCGGAAATATCTCCACAGATTTACGGGAGGTCGGATTAACTTGCCATCTGACAGCTCCAATTAAACTCTGATATTACGAGCCCGAGGGCCGCCTGCGAGCGTTTAATCAATTCTTAAGTCCGACATGACTCTCTCACACCCAAATCTGCTCGACTTCAGCGAGGGCCGTGTCCATATCACCCCTGTGCTGTGCTGTAGTGACTGTCTGATGTTAATAGCTGCTAGTGAGAGCTGTGGGCACGAGAGACCATGTCTGCTCTTCCTTCTCTTCTGGTAATGACAAATCAGACTGCTGCTTTCACACACTATATTCATAATGTGATACAAAACTTAATACTTACTAAATACTGCTCAGCTTACTCTGTAGATTGCAACAGGTTTACTGGGTAAAAATGTGCTTCTAACTAAATTATATCTACAGTACATACAATTTTTAATGTTTTTGAAAGAAGACTATTTTGCTCACCAAGGCTGCATTTATTTGAACAAAAATACAGTAAAAGAGTAAAATTGTGAAATATTATTACAATTTCAAAGAAGTGATTTGTATATTAATATATTTTAAAATGTAATTTATTCCTGTGATGCAACAGCTGAATTTTCAGCATCATTACTCCAGTCTTCAGTGTCACATGATGCTTCAGAAATCAATTCTAATATGCTGATTTGCTGCTCAATTATTATTGGTGCACAATTAACCACAATAATGGTTTTTATTATTATCATCAATGCTGAAAACAGTTTTTGCTGTCTAATATTTTGAGAAAACTGGGATACTCCCCCCACCCCAGGATTCTTTGATGAATAGAAAGATCAAAAGAACAGCATTTTTGGAAGAAATTTGCAACATTACAAATATCTTACTGCCGCATTTGACCAATTTAATGCATCCTTGATGATTAAAAGTATTAATTTATTTTAAAAAAATACATCTTTTGAATTTCTGAAGGATCATGTGACACTGAAGACTGGAGTAATGATGCTGAAAATTCAGCTTAGATCACAGAAATAAATTACATTGTAAAATTACATTTTTACACATAGAAAACAGCTATTTGAAGGCATAAAAATATTTCACAATTTTACAGATTTTACTGTATTTTTGATCAAATAAATGAAGCACTGGTGAGGAGAAGAGACTTCTTTCAAAAACTCAAAAAACAAAAAAGTATAATTATTCCAAACTTTTCACCAATAGTGCACAAATCTTTACATACACTTCACTGCAGTTTCCAGCTGAAAGGAACAGTAACACAACAACCACTTTCATTCATTTCACAAAAAATTTAATTACAGGGCAGATTATTGATTAATAACGACTTATGTCCTTGCACAATGCACAATCCTTATTTCTTATGATTTTTACCACAGTGCATGATTTGTAAACGAACACATTTTGCATCACATAACCAGCAATACATACAACATACTGCTGAAATACTAAAAGCATGCTATTCTGAAAAGTTGTCATCTCATAATTTTGTCATAGCGTGTTTTCTGGCGTCCCGGCGTGTCACATTACACGCTCTAGCACGTTCTAATAAAGCCATATGCAGGCACATACTGCTGTTTATCATAGGTTTTTCGATTAAGTTACATTAATTATGGTGCTTACTGTAATTTCATATGTCCCAGTTGAGTTTTTTGCTCCCACTCTGATCAGTGTTCAGGCCATGTAACAGTAATGTCCTCAGCGCTTTGACTGAAAATACCACTGTGACAAATATTGATTTGGTCTCAGACATAATGCCTACATTACAGCTGTGCGCCTAAAGCACATACAGATGTGTCTCATGTGTCTTAAACAAGAATCAACTTCTACAGCAGAAATGATTCAGCTCATAACAATATAAAGTCAATTGGATTATAAATTCAATCTTCATTCACAACACTCACAGCAAACAACACTAAGTCATTTACATCTCTTTGTAGAAAACTGTTTTGCATTTAATAAAATGCTATTAAATTCAACGCAAATCCATTTCTGCACTGAAACATGGATATTCAGTGGCAAAAAAATATAGGATAAGGCTTGGTTTTATCCACTGCAAATTCATGGGATTATGAAAGTGGTATCAATATGACCATGTAACTAACTACTGTAAAAATAAGAAAAATTGATGACGTTTAATATATTGAAGAGCACGATCATGCATAAAAAGATCAGGATTATGTATTTTAGGAGTTATTCTGATTGCTTAATTATATTTTATATTTTAATTATATTTGTAATTTTTAAGTTTTAGTTTTTACTTTTAGTTATCTTCGTAACTCAACTGAAACTAAAGCAGACCGGGTTTGTGAACGTGTTATTTTAGTATTATAGTTTTTGTTCATTAGATTTCATTTTTATATTTTCTGTTTTTATTTTAATTTCTTTATTTTAAATTGTATGTTTAATTTTATGTTTTTAATTGTATTTTTTTTCATTTTTAATAGCTTATTTATTATATTATAATTTTTTTTTTTTAATGAAATATGTCAATATATTTTATATTACATTTGTTTGTTTTTAGTTTTACTAACTAAACTGGACCGGTTTTGTGAACCAGTGATATTTTAGTTCTACAGTTTTGTAATATTTAAAATTAGATTTTATTTTTTATATTTTCTGATTTTATTTTAATTTTAAATATTCTGATTTCAAAAATTTTCAAAATGTGTGTTGTTAAAACATGTGTTGTTTATTTGTTTTAATTTATGCTATTCTGTGGCCCAAAAAAAGTGATGAAATTCTGATAGCTTGTAATGTAAATTAATTTAATTTTTTATAACAGTATAGCATATACTTCCATAAAATTATATAAATTTCAGTTGTCACCCAACTATCCCAACCAATTATCTCCCAATAATATGTCTTAGTATGATATTTAAAACATATAATGCAATGCAATGCAATAATGATTGAGAGATGAACAAATAAACGCGATCAACATGATTTAAAAAAAAAATTGATTCATGGATAATCAAGTAAACCTACATTGCTTCAGTCAAGTAAGTGTTCATCTTGAAATATGAAAGTTATTCTTATGTTTACTTGATAAAAATCAGTAAAGAATTCACAGCAAAAAGACACGTGAAGCACGAGCTGAAGGTTGACGTTTGTACAATTAAACTAAAAGGTCTTTTACTTGCTAAACTATCAATCAGACGACAGAAGGCATGACGTTTTGCAGCAAAGTTTTGATCATATTGATTGTTTAGGAATCTGTGCATCAAATATGATACAGTATTTATAAGGTTTAACGGCATGTAATAATCAGACGGCCTCAGTAATAAGTTCAAAAGGTCAGACTTTGTGTGGAATTAAAAACAGAAACAGCTTAAAACATGAATTCACAGAAGACTAGAAACACCATGATCTGAAGGTCTGAAGTGATAAAAAATGTATACCTTGAGTAGTTTCGGATAAAAGCATCTGCCAAATGCATAAATGTCAATGTAAAAGTGACACAGTGACTCACATGATCAGACGTGGTCGCTCGCTGAACTCACGCCTGATCTTCTGCTAATTCTCCAGTTTATCTGAGCAGGAGTTCCCTCAACGCTTCACAGTTCAGCCCCCCAGAGAGAGAGAGAGACCCCCTGGGCCAGAGATAAAGACCGACAGGAACTGTCTGATGGAGATTTTGTAGTGATGTGTCACACAAAGCCAGATCTTTAGTCAGAGTCTGACAGGCTCAAAGACAGCGCTGGAGATCCGTCACACAGCTCCTTTCTCACTGTCTCGTCTTCCTCCTCCATTCCTCCGTTTCTTTGTCTCCGAGCTTCTCGCCTTCAGGCCGTTAATGAAGTTTGCTAATGAGAAGTTGCACTTAAATGAATGGCTCGCTTGGAAATTATAGCGCTCGTCGGTAGGAGTTTCTTTCTTCCATGCAACACAAAAGGAGAAGTTTTGAAATGAAAAAAGGACAAAGGCACTATAAAAGTGGTCCATATGACTCACAGACTGTATTTATACAAAATAAAAGACATGCAATAGTTTTATGTAAGAAACAGACCCAAATTTAAGTCATAATCCACAACTTCTCTTAACCCCTTAAGCTCTGGGGTGTTTTCTGTGACTGAATTGAATCAGTGTGTTGAATGAATCAGTCCAATTTGTGACTTATTCATTCAGACCGGTTTTGTGAACCAATGTAATTATTGTATTATAGTTTTGTTAATATTTTTCATTAAATTTTAGTTTTATATTTCATCGTTTTAATTTTAATTTAGTTTTAATTTCATGTTTTTTTTAATTTCATGTCTATATATTTTTTATTATGTTTTAGTTGTTAGTTTTAGTAACTTTAGTAAATCAACTTAATTTTGGTTTAATTAATTTAACTTAATTGTTTAATTAATTTGTAAAAAATATATCTAGTTTTATTAAATTTTAGTTTCTAATTTTAGTTATTTTAGTGAATCAACTTAATTTTACGTTATTTTGTAATTTTTTATATAGCTTTTAAATTTTAGTTATAGTTATTTTAGTAGCTGAACTTGAACTAAAGCAGACCGGTTTTGAGTATTATAGTTTTTGTTAATATTTTAAATTAGATTGTATTTTTTTCTATTTTATTTAAATTTTTATGTTTAATTTTATATTTTTAATTGTACTGTTTTATTTTGAAAATGTATTTATTTATTAAATATGTATATATATTTTTTCCTAAGGTTTTTTTTTTTAGTAATTAAACTGGACCAGTTTTGTGAACCAGTGCTAGTATTATAGTATTGTAATATTTGAAATTAGATTTTATTTTTATATTTTCTTATTTTAATTTAATTTAATTTAATTTAATTTAATTTAATTTGTTTTTTTCTTTATTTTTTTAAATATGTTTAATTTCTGAAAAAAATGTCTCTTTATAGTTTTTATTATTTTTTTATTTTAATTTACATTATTAACTAAACTAAAATTAGAAATGTTGCCTTGGCAGCTAGCTAAAATAAAATAAGTTTACATTATTTAAATATTTGACTTAATTTAATTTAATATTGATTTAATTTTAATTAACAATAATAACCCTGTAGTGAACTGGATCTACAAAACTATAACTATAAAACCTGTAGCATGTAGAAAATGATTTGACTTTAATCTAGTTTACTATAATATGATGTAATTGATATTTCATTGCATTGTTTAAGGTTAAGGAGAATATCCATAAACATAGACAGATACTGCACCTATTTTTTTCCCACTGGTCGACCAGCTGACAAGTGTCCAAAACCGTCCTAAACCCAACAAACCAGACCAGCAAAGCATCTCAGGCAGGTTTCAGCTTTATTCTTGGACTCTATGAGACTGGCACAAGCAGCCATTGAATCAGGAGAATCAGGAAAGAGAAGCTCCTGCCACCGCTGCTCTTTCAAACCTTGGGCCAAGCTGCACACCGAAATCAAATTGACCGTTCTGGAATTCCATTATCCCACACACACCTCCATCTGCTTCTCCCTCCGGACCCTTTCCTGGTCTTTGTCAGGCCCTCATGCCCATTCTTAGCCCTTTATCCTGTTACTCTAGTTAATTGCAAAGTGCTGTTCGGCTCTCTGCTGTCTGAAAACAGGCCTCCCAGAGGATGTCCCTCAGTTACAGGAACCATCAAGAGTTTCTTTTTACACCCTTGCTCTCCACCTCCATTTTTCATATTCATTTCAAAACACATTTCTAAAATTTCATGCCTCTTTGCATCTGCTCCTGGCGTTCAGCGAGCAGAATGAGTCCAGGTGGGAGTCTCCTCCGTCTGCCCACCCATAAACCGCCTGCAGTCCATCTGCACACAAAACTCAAAGGCACTTGGGAAAACTGCAAGCCCTAATCAAATTACCCGACAGCAACGGCACTTCAGGTGGACGTGGTTCACAGGTTATTTTAAAGAAAATTGTGCTTAAAGGATGAAATTATGAAGAACTAGTGAGGTTTTTAAATTTCAAATCTTTATTTATTACTGACAGAAATTCTGAAGTCTACTCACATTTCCAGCTATTTTTTTTTTTACTATATTATAAAAAAAATATTATTATAAATGTTATTATTATTATTTAGTATTTTTCTATAGCTGTCTACAATCAAAAATATTTAGGCATAAAAAAAAGAAAATGATGTATTTGAATTGCATTAAAAAAATAATGCATGGACCATTATAACATGAACTAATACACTTTATGTAATGCATATTTGTCAGGCATAAAACAGGTAAGATCTCTGCACTCAAAGTCATTGCATGGTTTATTATCTATTTGCATCTAATTGATTTTATATAGATAATCATATTTTCAAAATGCATTCATTCAATTTGCTTAGTTTTAGTTGTTATAGTATTTCAACTTAAACTAAACTGGACTGGTTTTGTGAACCAGTGTTATTTTAGTATTATAGTTTTTTGCAATATTTTGAATATATATATATATTCTGTTTTTATTTTAATTTTTAATTTTATTTTAGTTTTAGTTATTTTAGTAATTCAACTTAAACTAAACTAAAATGAGAAATGCTGAAATAAAATAATTGAAATAAAATAAAAATAAAATAAAAAATATTTTATTTCATTAAATATGTATTCAATTTCAAGTATTTTTTTTAAATGGTTTTAGTTAATGACTTAATGCTCAAAACCAATGCCATTATGCATCACAGATGTCAAACTCTGTGTAACGCATATGTTCAGACTTTAATATATGCCAAATATAACCACCAAAATATCACATGACAGACTTGAAATATAATACATGCATTATATAGGATACATATATTGTTTCTCTGAGCTGTTTTGAAGCTTGACAGCAAAAACCGCCTTCCACTTATTGTACCACCTCAAAATATCTCCTTGAGTCTTCAACAAAAGAACAACAGTCATGCAGACCCGGAATGACACGAGTTAGTGTGTAAATGATGAAACCATTTTGATTTTTGGGTGAACTATGCCTTTAAGGCATTGAGCAACCATCATTGCAGCATTTGTGGGCTTCTTTGCCAATCTGCATGCTTTAAATTATTGATCAGGCCTTGAGAACTGCACACTTTAGTCTCTTTACACTTCTGTTCTCGCCATATTCCACAAATCCTCTCTGTCTCCTCATGCTATATCTATTCTCCATTCTCAAACACACTTTCTTTTGTCTTGTTCCTTTTAATCCTGTTCTAGCTTTCATTTTCGAAAGTCCTCTTCATGTACCATTAGAAGCAGACAGGCTTTATTTTCCACTCGTATTGTCTCCTTCATGTATGGCTGCATATCACAGTGTTTTTCTTTAAATAACGCTGTACAATAGCTTGTCGATACCACTCCACCTGTCTAAGACACTCGCCGTTTTTTCATGACAACATAATCCCACCACAGTGTTATCTGTGATTTATGAAGCTCAGCAAAAAGGGATGCTGCAATGCCTCCCTCCTCTCTCTCCGGAGCAAACACACACACACACACATACAGTGATGTGTTTCAGAGATTGGACAAACCTCTATATGGGGCAAAGGAAGGACCATGTCATCTGAGCCCTTTAGAGATTTCTCCATGGACCCATTGCACCAGAGCACTGCAGTGTCCATTACTCATATATGCACATAAACACACACACATACTTTCATGCACAGGATTTTTCCTGACGTATGTGTGCATTCATGCACTGCGCTCCCGTAAAATCATTATGAAGCAGTCACCCATACGCAAATGTCTGGTTGGTGCATATCATATTAATGTCAATTCTTTAGTTTAAGCCCAGTGTGTTTCTGAACACCTCGTTCTGATTTACTTGGTTTGCATGAATTTAAATTCTTCCATTTACATCTTCAGGAGAGATTTCTGCATCACTAGCATCACCAAATACAATTGCAAAAATAATCAAGCAGGTATTCCGATCAATTCTGCCCAAAATCACGACATTGGTTGAGCCAGTTCTGCATTTCAATATAAAACTAAAACCATAAATAAACATTTTTTGTTACCTGAAAAACTTAATTGAAATAAAATAAAATATTTAAAAAACCTTATGACTTAAAAAACGTTAATATGTTTCATTTTTATTTTGTTTAACCTAATGTAGTGAAATAACTAAAACTAAAAGTGATTTAAAAAAACATATAGAAACTATATAGATATATATAAAAAAACAAAGCACAAAAATTATGTTATAAAAAGACAAAAGCACAAACATTATATAAATCATGCACTCAAAAAATAATTATAACATTATAATTTTAATTATAATTATAAAATTATAAAACCAAAAAATTATAAAAAGACAAAAGCACAAAAATTATAAAAATCATATAAAATAATTTCCACATATTTACTTCTTGTTGCCTTAGAAAGCAAAACTGCATTTGTAATAAAGACTTGTTTACAGAGAATATATCTTGAAGTTTGTTTTTCTTTTTGCAATGGCAAATAGTTTTTTATTCTGTCACATAATTTAATGAGGTTTATACGTGGTACTAAAGCAACAGCAAAAGCCCAAAGGGTAAGAAAAATAAACCTAATTCAAGATATAATCTGTAAAAACAAGGCTTGGCTTTCGCTTCTCAAGTAAAAAAATTATTGCTTTAAGAATATATATATATATTCATTCATTCATTCATTTATTTATTTATCTATTTCAGTGTAATGCTCTTTGCTAACATCAGGCCTCATGATTTGCAGTGTCTCTAATACTAACAGCTACTGGCTATTTGACAAAACAGACATGTGCTTTGCTTTCAGTAGGAAACAAGTCAACAAAAGGAGAGAGAAGTCATATAAGCATAAATTGACTTGAGAATGAATTACATCTTAATGGTAATCGTCACAGAGAATCATAATGGTAAAATGCTTTACAAACACACTAAAATTTTATTTGTAAATAACCAAAGACTTTTTCGAGAAGGAAAGAGTCAAATTGCCTGCAATTAAATTTTAATAAAGGCGTAATTTCCCTTTCCGAATGCAGTTAAATGGGAGAAGAGAGCTAGACGGAGCGAGTTAATGAGAAGAAGAAAAATAATAATGCCAATGATGGATTGAAGCTCTAAATCAGGCTGATCGCAAATCAGCAGATCCTATTAAAACTTGATCAATCAATTTATGCTTGATGAAGCCGCAGCGTGTGAAGAGTTACAGCCAGAAAAGAGCGACGTGTACGAGCAAACCTGGAGATCTGAGGACAGTTTCATTTCTCAGTCAATTCTCTGAATCTCAGACAATCATCAGTTCCTCAGCCCATCACTCCAAGGTTAATTATTCATGAAATCACTTTACTTAAAGCAATAGTTCACCCAAAAATAAAAATGATGTCTACATGCTCATATCCTTCCAAACCCATATAACTTCTTTCTAATTTCTCATTTTGTATTCCACAGAAAAATGAGTAAATAAAGTCAGAATGGTCATTTTTGAGTGAGCTACTCCTTTAAAGTAATTTCCCTGATTGACTGTCTTAGATAAATCACTGTAATATTCATGAAAGTAGTTTCATCAGACACCATGTAGACACGTCTTGATTCATGCCGGCTGCCCTGTAGGCCGCTTATCTGTGGATATCAGCTGCTCTTATAATCACTTCTGCGTTCTGGACCAAAACCTAGTGATCTGCCTACATACTGCACTTTAAGACAACATAAGCATGACCAAATTTTAAGAAAGTAGGCTACTGAGTTTAAAAGCAGAGATGTGCCAAAATTCAGAACTGATGAATTGACCACACCACAGGAATTTGAATTAAAACTGATAATGCATGAAGTTAAGTGTTTTTCCATCCTGGTGAATTTGGTAAATATGAAGGAACATAATAAACGTCAGTACATGCAATAAACTTACATGCATTTAATAACATTTTAAATTCCAAGGGTTTTAATTGAAAGTTTAGTCAAAATAGTTTGGTTTAATTCAAAGTTCAGTGAAAAATGAAAGTTACGTGAATTCAAATGGCAGTTTGCAAACTCAATTCAAATTCAGGAATTGAATTGGAATTTAAAATGATTAACGGGCTTTGAATGGAATTGAAAACAACGCAGGAACTTGAATTGGAGTGACAAGAACAGGAATTTATTGGTAATGCATTCTGGGAAATTAAGTGTTTTCATCCCGGTCACAAGGTAGAGATTCTTGATTATGGCAAATATCATAATCACGATTATTTTGGTCAACACTGAGATCACAATTATTTTAAACAATAACTCATTGACTTGCAATATGCAATATGATGTGGCCATGTTTGTTGATACTGCACAGTTACAATAAAATATATTTATATTTTAATAATTAACTTCAAAATTTTACTTTTCTTTATTTGTATTTTATTTCAGGAAATGTGCTTAACTGTCATAAGAAAAAATAGCATTCATAATAAATTTATAACGCCATTAATGCTCCTAAAAATATGAAAATTAATTCATTAAAAATATTTTCTGTGTGTGTGTGTGTAATCTCGATTATCTTGCTTTCATAATCGTTGGAAGCCAAATTTGTGAATTGCAAAATGAAAATTAGTTTAATCTCCCAGCCCTATATAAAGAAATATATAAACTCCATGCAATAACTACATGCATCTAATAAACCCTTCAAACTTCAAGGCTTTTGTTGACAGGTTTAGTTTAAATTACTTTATTTAACAGTTCAGTTAAAAATTACAGTTCAATTCAATTAAAATTGCTACATCCTATTTGCAACCTCAATTCAAATTAACGAACTGAATTGGAAATTGGAAGTTGTGACCTAATGGTTAGAGAGTCGGACTCGTAATCCAAAGGTTGTGAGTTCGAGTCTCAGGTCTGGCAGGAATTGTAGGTGGGGGGAGTGAATATCCAGCGCTCTCTCTTCACCCTCAATACCACGACTGAGGTGCCCTTGAGCAAGAACCAAACCCCCAACTGCTCCCCGGGTGCCGCAGCATTGGCTGCCCACTACTCCGGGTGTGTGTTCACGGTGTGCATGTGTTCACTGCTGTGTGTGCACTTTGTATGGGTTAATTGCAGAGCACAAATTCCGAGTATGGGTCACCATACTTGGCCGTATGTCACATCATTCACTTTCACTTTTTCAAAATTCAAATTTGAATGCCATAATGCATTGCAAAAATCCATCTACGATGGCATGCAAAGCAAAAGAAATGCATTCAGCACTGAAAAGTAGTTTATGCAATATGATAAACATGATATGATAAAAATTGTGCATTAAATGTTGTTTGTTTCTCATAGTACTGCATCATTAGTTTAGCAACACTCCCAGCTGTAAATCTGAATGAGTTGAGTCTCCTCATGAGGAGTGCTGTTTGTAAGAGGTGTAGAGTTGCTGTCTGTGCAGAAAGCAGTCAGTCAGCGGCTCATGAGGTTTAATATGTGCCTGTGTAGTCAGTGAGCAGCAGCAGCGCAGTCAGGGATGCCATGTCAATGCAGACAGCTGCGCACACAGCGCACGCATCCTGGGAGAAAGCAGCAACAGAGCCGTGTTTTCCCGTCTCGCTTGGCCATTACTATTATTACTCCGGGCCCCGGCAGAACGGGAGCACGGCGGCGCGTAAAGCAGAAATGTCATGGAGGACAGCCGTGGGAGTCTCGCTCAGGCCCGAGCTTGTCCTTTCATATGGAGTGTGACACGAGAGGCCGGCGCTCATGAATAAGACATGGGCTGTCTGGGCCGCGGGGACTCGCGCTGTCCATTTGCCATTTGCACGCTTGGCCAAAGCCAAGGAAGAGGTGAAAGGGGGAAGAGAAGTCAATACAGTCCGCCTACAGTGTGGAATTTAGGAGCCGCTTCCGCAGGGAGTCGCAGATTCCGAACGGAGGGTTTGATCAAATAGCGCTGAGCATTAACTGGCTTTACGGTCGACGTTTAGTGTGAAGATTTAAAGTTCACTGTGAGGACTGTTGATACTTGAGAAATGAGAGTTTATGCATGCGTTTCTTTCTCATCAGTGTTGCCAGGTCTTTCTAGAAAAATACACAACCTCTTCTAACAAAAACAAGCACAAGATGAGCAACAAAAGAGGTCAAAATAAGCAACTCTTGATCCCAAAAAATGCAATTCATCCAAGTCGATTATAATAACACTATTCCTCACCTGTCACTCAATATGTCATCCCTGTCAGATAATGTGCATTGTCATGTCGGATATTTATTAAATGAATACTGACAAATCTAGCATTCAACTTCGATTAGGATTTACGAATTGAAACTACACTAAGGTTTCAAAATGACAGTCAGCTTTCTATTCAAGAATTCATTTATTGAAGTAGATATTTATCTATTGAACAACACCTGATGTGGCTGACAGCTGATGGTGACGAAATAATCATACAATTGATCAAATTAAATATTATTTGAATAAAATAACAACTCAATTCTAATTAAATTATAATAAAATTAATTTAATGTTTTAATGAAATAAAATAATAAAATTATATAAGAAATCATATTTTGATTATTAAAAATATATTAAATTTAGTTTTTCTAAAGTTGCTAGATTTTATATTACAACTCATATTATAATATTTTATTAATTTTAATAAATATAAAATAATGAAATTAATAAAATGATCTAACAAAAATGTACTTTTACAATTTGGTGACAGTACTGACATATCAAAATCTAAACAGAAAATATATAAATAAATACATAAAATGAATTAAAACCAATAACCTCAACATAGCTCGTGTAACCTTGTTCCAGCAGCCAAAATGTGGAAAGACTGACTATGATATTGCATAATTTTATAAAGATTTTCATAAAGACACTTTAGAGCCTTATAAAAGAGATCACTAGCACGTTCTCAACACAAATTAACTGTTTTATTCGACTTTACTCTTTATTTATCAAAGAGAAATTAAATAATCACTCACTTCCTGTAAAACAACCGCTCCTCAGACAATAACGCAATTCTTCCAGTAGATTGAAATATTATGAGACAGAAATATTATGTATTTTTCTGTTTCCTTAAGTGAAATATTACGGGAACTATTGCGTTATGATCTGAGGAAAGGTTGTTGAAATGTCTGATTTGTGTTAAAGTCATTCTGTGATTAACTTCAAAGTGGGAAAGCTGCTCAGAACTGACGGCAGTAAAGTTGAAGACTTTACTAATTTGGCTCATCAATAGATTTGATTCAGGCTTATACGCCAGCAGCAGATGAGGAACAGGAAGAGGCGTTTTTGACTCAGCGTGAGTCGTGTGGCTGCGCCGTCTAGACATTTTCTTGTCTTTGTGTCGCTCTGCGCTCAGATATCGATGTCCCGCAATGATTGGAAATAATGGGCGATATCTTACAGTCAGAGCGTTTATGAATTCAATAGGCGAGTGAGGGAAAAAAACAAAGCAAACGGCAGAGAAATTAGCCTGTTGGGCGATCACAGGGGAATATGCAAGGAAAAATGATGAGGAGTGATTTGAGTATTTCTGCAGGAACTGACAGTGTGGAATTGGTTAATGATCGCTGTGAAGAGCGAGTCCGATACCCCTGCGGGAGGTCACGCCGCCATCGATCCGTCTTTCTGTGCTCTTCTGACTTTCTTCTTCTTTTCTGTCAGAAGATGACACGGGAAATCAATGGGAAACAGATAGCGAATAAGTTGTTCTTAAAACGCTGCTGAGTGAACTTTTACTTCAAAGCAACTTCTGAAATGAGTTGGAAGGAAGGGCTGTTTGCTGACGACTTTGATGCTCGGGCTGCAGGACGTGTAGCGTTAGATTGGGGTTACGAGTCAGAGGAGGATTAGAGGTCAAAAAACACTTTTGATACAATGTCACAAATGAAGGCTGCTCTGTTTTCTAAAGGCCTTTGTGTTGCGAGAGCCCACTGACCGCCCACTAGAACACCGAAAGAAACTCAGCGATTCCGATTCTGAATCCATTTGATTCTTGAATGGTTGAATTAAATGATTCTTTTGGTATTTTTTGAAGAAGTGGTGTTTAAAAAGAGAAATTCTTGCAAATGTGTTTACACCAGGGGTGTCAAACTCAGTTCCTGGAGGGCCGCAGTCCTGCAGAGTTTAGTTTAACCCTGCTCTAACACACATTCCATGTAATTTTCAAATAAGCCTAAATGATTAGATTAGCTGGATCAGATGTGTTTAATTAGGGTTATACAGTCAGGTCCATAAATATTGGGACATCGACACAATTCTAACATTTTTGGCTCTATACACCACCACTATGGATTTCAAATGAAACGAACAAGATGTGCTTTAAC
Organism: Schizothorax lantsangensis; assembly: GCA_027422415.1. Lineage (NCBI taxonomy): Eukaryota > Metazoa > Chordata > Actinopteri > Cypriniformes > Cyprinidae > Schizothorax > Schizothorax lantsangensis. The sequence goes on along the minus strand of CM049850.1, from coordinate 32,876,959 downwards.
TGCAGATTGTCAGCTTTAATTTGAGGGTATTTACATCCAAATCAGGTGAACGGTGTAGGAATTACAACAGTTTGCATATGTGCCTCCCACTTGTTAAGGGACCAAAAGTAATGGGACAGAATAATAATCATAAATCAAACTTTCACTTTTTAATACATGGTTGCAAATCCTTTGCAGTCAATTACAGCCTGAAGTCTGGAACGCATAGACATCACCAGACGCTGGGTTTCATCCCTGGTGATGCTCTGCCAGGCCTCTACTGCAACCGTCTTCAGTTCCTGCTTGTTCTTGGGGCATTTTCCCTTCAGTTTTGTCTTCAGCAAGTGAAATGCATGCTCAATCGGATTCAGGTCAGGTGATTGACTTGGCCATTGCATAACAGTCCACTTCTTTCCCTTCAAAAACTCTTTGGTTGCTTTTGCAGTATGCTTTGGGTCATTGTCCATCTGCACTGTGAAGCGCCGTCCAATGAGTTCTGAAGCATTTGGCTGATTATGAGCAGATAATATTGCCCGAAACACTTCAGAATTAATCCTGCTGCCTTTGTCAGTAGTCACATCATCAATAAATACAAGAGAACCAGTTCCACTGGCAGCCATACATGCCCATGCTACCACCACCATGCTTCACTGATGAGGTGGTTTGCTTAGGATCATGAGCAGTCCCTTGCCTTCACAGTTCTGGAACAACATCCTATGGACAGATGAGACCAAGATCAACTTGTACCAGAGTGATGGGAAGAGAAGAGTATGGAGAAGGAAAGGAACTGCTCATGATCCTAAGCATACCACCTCATCAGTGAAGCATGGTGGTGGTAGCGTGGGCATGTATGGCTGCCAGTGGAACTGGTTCTCTTGTATTTATTGATGATGTGACTACTGACAAAAGCAGCAGGATGAATTCTGAAGTGTTTCGGGCAATATTATCTGCTCATATTCAGCCAAATGCTTCAGAACTCATTGGACGGCGCTTCACAGTGCAGATGGACAATGACCCAAATCATACTGCAAAAGCAACCAAAGAGTTTTTGAAGGGAAAGAAGTGGACTGTTATGCAATGGCCAAGTCAATCACCTGACCTCAATCCGATTGAGCATGCATTTCACTTGCTGAAGACAAAACTGAAGGGAAAATGCCCCAAGAACAAGCAGGAACTGAAGACGGTTGCAGTAGAAGCCTGGCAGAGCATCACCAGGGATGAAACCCAGCGTCTGGTGATGTCTATGCGTTCCAGACTTCAGGCTGTAATTGACTGCAAAGGATTTGCAACCAAGTATTAAAAAGTGAAAGTTTGATTTATGATTATTATTCTGTCCCATTACTTTTGGTCCCTTAACAAGTGGGAGGCACATATGCAAACTGTTGTAATTCCTACACCGTTCACCTGATTTGGATGTAAATACCCTCAAATTAAAGCTGACAGTCTGCAGTTAAAGCACATCTTGTTCGTTTCATTTGAAATCCATAGTGGTGGTGTATAGAGCCAAAAATGTTAGAATTGTGTCGATGTCCCAATATTTATGGACCTGACTGTATCTAAACAGTGCAGGGCTCCGGCCCTCCAGGAACTGAGTTTGACACCCTTGATTTACACAGACTTTTAAATGACCTTTCAGTCTTTCATAGAGGCATACAAATGATATTCAATAACTGGCCTATATATAATATTTAAAAACAATAGACAGCACTTATGGTGTTAATAAGATGCTGCAAAAAATACTTAAAAATAATAAATAAAAAAAGTTAAAATTAACAATAAAATGAATGCATAATATTAAAGTAAATTAATAATCTTAATATTAATCATAATAAATTATTATTAATATTAATTGATTATTAATATTACAATTAATATGCTTAACTATTTAAAATTTTAACTATTTTAAAATAATCTTTACTTCAGCACTTGGTAAAATGAGACAAATGTGTGTGTGTGTGTGTGTGTGTGTGTGTGTGTGTGTGTGTGTGTCTATTATAATGATATGAATCGATTTAAATTTATATTATTATATTATTATATAAAATGTACAATTAAAAAGGTATAATAAAAACTTGATTGTGATACACTACAAATTCACAAGCAAATAAAATTATACACACACACACACACATATAACTCAATCCGAGCAGCTGAATCCTTACCCATCTTCAAGAAACAGCTAAAAACACATCTCTTCCATCTTTATTTGACCCTCTAACTCTAGCACTCTCTATTCTAATTCTGTTTTATCTATGTGTCTTCTTTGTATCTCTCTGACCCTCTAACACTAGCTTTCTTTTTTTTATTCTATCTGCTTGTTTTCTTAAAAAACAAACAAAAAAAACCTTGCTACGTGTACTGCGTTAGGCTAACCGAGACTTGTCATAGTGCTTGCATATTTTTGCTCTTTTGTTGGTTTTGATTGCTTCTATTGCCCTAATTTTTATGTTGCTTTTGATAACAGCATCTGCTAAATAACTAAAATAAATGTAAATGTATATATATATATATATATGTATATATATATATATATATATATATACAAACCCGATTCCAAAAAAGTTGGGACACTGTACAAATTGTGAATAAAAAAGGAATGCAATAATTTACAAATCTCATAAACTTATATTTTAATCACAATAGAATATAGATAACATATCAAATGTTGAAAGTGAGACATTTTGAAATGTCATGCCAAATATTGGCTCATTTTGGATTTCATGAGAGCTACACATTCCAAAAAAGTTGGGACAGGTAGCAATAAGAGGCCGGAAAAGTTAAATGTATATATAAGGAACAGCTGGAGGACCAATTTGCAACTTATTAGGTCAATTGGCAACATGATTGGGTATAAAAAGAGCCTCTCAGAGTGGCAGTGTCTCTCAGAAGTCAAGATGGGAAGAGGATCACCAATTCCCCCAATGCTGCGGCGAAAAATAGTGGAGCAATATCAGAAAGGAGTTTCTCAGAGAAAAATTGCAAAGAGTTTGAAGTTATCATCATCTACAGTGCATAATATCATCCAAAGATTCAGAGAATCTGCAACAACTCTGTGCGTAAGGGTCAAGGCCGGAAAACCTACTGGATGCCCGTGATCTTCGGGCCCTAGACGGCACTGCATCACATACAGGAATGCTACTGTAATGGAAATCACAACATGGGCTCAGGAATACTTCCAGAAAACATTGTCGGTGAACACAATCCACCGTGCCATTCGCCGTTGCCGGATGCCCGGCTAAAACTCTATAGGTCAAAAAAGAAGCCATACCTAAACATGATCCAGAAGCGCAGGCGTTTTCTCTGGGCCAAGGCTCATTTAAAATGGACTGTGGCAAAGTGGAAAACTGTTCTGTGGTCAGACGAATAAAAATTTGAAGTTCTTTTTGGAAAACTGGGACGCATGTCATCCGGACTAAAGAGGACAAGGACAACCCAAGTTGTTATCAGCACTCAGTTCAGAAGCCTGCATCTCTGATGGTATGGGGTGCATGAGTGCGTGTGGCATGGGCTGCTTACACATCTGGAAAGGCACCATCAATGCTGAAAGGTATATCCAAGTTCTAGAACAACATATGCTCCCATCCAGACGTCGTCTCTTTCAGGGAAGACCTTGCATTTTCCAACATGACAATGCCAGACCACATACTGCATCAATTACAACATCATGGCTGCTAGAAGAAGGATCAGGTATGAAATGGCCAGCCTGCAGTCCAGATCTTTCACCCATAGAAAACATTGGCGCATCATAAAGAGGAAGATGCGACAAAGAAGACCTAAGCAGTTGAGCAACTAGAAGCCTGTATTAGACAAGAATGGGACAACATTCCTATTCCTAAACTTGAGCAACTGTCTCCTAGTCCCCAGACGTTTGCAACTGTTATAAAAAGAAGAGGGGAAAATAAATGGCCTTGTCCCAACTTTTTAATGCCATGTCCCAACTTTTTAAAATTATATGTATATGTATATGTATATATATGAATATTTGAAATATATATATATATATATATATATATATATATATATATACACACACACACAATATGTGAATATGTCTGTGCACTTTTCAGAGCACCGTCAGTCAAATCCATTTCAAATGACGAATGCCCTAATAGATTAAACTCCATTTTGCTACAGCCTTGAATTCCACACTGCTGCTTCCTCAAATCTATTCCACTTGGCTCAATCAGAGTCCATATAACTCTATTCTGTGTTTTCACTAGTTACTCGCGCCTGCTGCAAAGTAAACACAGCATCTTAGAGTATCTGCTGCTCAGATACACCTAATCCTACCCGGGGTTTATTTAAACTTTTCGATTATTTCCTTCATTTTTATTTTTTATTGAAAGCAAATGCCTTTCCGATGTAATATGAGATGTGAAAAGGGAGAAGAACGATTTCGGCAAAAGGCGAAATCTATATATACTATATATATATAGTACATGTATTTAAATATGTATGTATTATGTTTAGTATTAGATTAGATTAGATAAATGAAATATTAAACAGATAAGCAAGTTAAATGTTACTACATAAAACATAACACTACATAAATCATACCTACAAATCCAGAAGCAAAATTATTGTAAATATTATTGTGGTATCATCTATTCCAGATAAACATGTCTTTGACTACACAAAACAAACTGTGACATATCAGTCAGTTGGTCTCTTCTAGTCTAAGTGTTGTTGGTCAGAACAAACTATGATGTGGATCAGACTCAGCCTGTAGTCAAACGTCTGGCTACACAAGTCATTCAGTCTGAACAGTAAGTTAAACTTCACCGCACAATAACTGGGTGAAGCAGACTTCACACATATCTGCTACATCTCCATGATTGACATCTCCCGTGCCTCCAAACCCACAGGCGATGAAGCACTTCCAGGGAAGCTTTCAATTAGGAAAGTGGCATAGCAGAGGAAAGAGTAAACGCAATTCTGACCTGCAGGCAACACGCCGCATTTATCCAGGCAAGAGACCTCGAATTATCCATCAGCATTCAGCACAAAGCCAAACAAACAGGTACAAAGATATAAACACGCTCACTCGCCCTGGAAGCCAACCGGGGGAAACGAGTCTACAAACTCCTGTCTGACAAAAAACACGTTTTAGTGCAAATTATAATGTCAGTATAACAATCTGAGTGAAATGTTGAATTTTAGAGAAGTTGTAAAAATATTTTAAAAAGTGAATAACATATATATTATAATAAATAATAATAAAATAAATAATAATAAAAAATAATAATTGAAAAATTAATACAAATAAATGCAACTACTTTTATAATAATCACAAGTTCTTGAGCACTCAGGTACTTGTGCACAACCTAAGAAATGTGTTCTTATAGTTACTGCCAAATAAAAGTTACATGATAAAGTGCAAAAAACAGTCGCTTGTTGACACTTGTACATTTCCTCCTGGGCAACGTGTCAACATTAAACAGTCCCTGTCTAGTGTGCATCAATCGGCCAGCTGAGATTTCACACTCCTCATTAGTTCATGAAGGAAAATGAATCCGGTTTGCTGACAGGATCACTCACAACGGAAACAATGGATGAAAAATAGCTTGAGCACAAATATCCAGCTCAGCTTGCGTTTATTAGCGCCTCTCACACAGACACAATCATTAGCGTGTCAGTGTATGTGACGCATGTCGTATGAATGTAGCATAGAAACAAGAGAAAAGTGACAGTGGCTCCAATAATGGCTAAAAGACCAGAGCAATCTTTCTGAGAAATGAGAAAATACCTCAGATCAGATCAGATCAGTGTATGAATTATACAATGACTTTTACAAACTCTTTACAGTTTTCAGTTGGCTTTTCTTAGTTTTCTCACAATAACTTTATTATGTAAGTATATTTTTATGTAAAATAAACGTAAAAAAATATTTTTATGTAAAATAAATTAGAAGTGAATTACAACTGTAATTTAAGGAAAAACACTGATAGAACAGAACGATAGAACAATAGATAGAACAATAGATAGAATGAAAGATAGAACGATAGATAGAACAATAGATAGAACAATAGAACAATAGATAGAACGATAGACCAATAGATAGAATGATAGATAGAACGATAGATAGAACAATAGATAGAACGATAGATAGATACAACGATAGAACAATAGATAGATAGATAGAACAATATATAGATAGAATGATAGAACGATAGATAGAACGATAGAAAGAACGATAGATATATAGAACGATAGAACGATAGAACGATAGATAGATAGATAGATAGATAGATAGATAGATAGATAGATAGACAGAATGATAGAACAATAGATGAATGGAAGGATGATAGATGGATCCTGTGTGTTGTGGCCAGTTCAATTCAAGACTGATGAAAGGAGAGCGAGGCAGTTCTTCAGTTCAGTTTCTGCCTCTCTCGCCCGCTGCAGTGCTGGAGAGTGCGTGTAAAGGTTGAGCGGAGATGACACAGCTGGGAAGCTTCGCTGGACGTCATACACCCTCTCGCTCACTGATCTTAAGTACTTCTTAAGACTCCATTAATTGGGAGGGGGGTTCCTAGAAATGGCTGACTCCCTGTGTAGTACCGAACTAGAAGAAACCGGTGGAGAGCTGCCTTAATTAAAGCCGAGAACAACGGCTCAGAAACCCCGGAGCGGATACCTGAGGGAATTGAACGTGAGGGAAGGATGAGGAGACGGCTCCAGGAACACCAGGAAAAAAGAGGCTAGTGTGATAATTGTAATTGTGTTGGGGAACAAAACGAGAAGGGCATGAAGTGCGAGACAGACACGGGAGCGAGACAATCAGCCGGGGCTCGGTGGGGGGCCGGACTGTGGCGGGCTGGGTAATTGGAGGTGATGGCAGCGGGGCTGCTTCGAGTCGAGGGTGTCAGGAAGCGAGAGGGAGGCGGTCGCTGCAGAGTTTGCGGGGGAGGCACCTCAGCGAAGACACCCGGTGCCGCGGCTGGTAATTGGGTGGCAGGCGCCTGGCATCAGGAGGAGAGACAAAAATAAGCATCGGATTTGTTCAATTCTGCAGAAAACTCAAGAGAAGCAGAAGTCATTTCTCAGAGGATGCTCTTTCATTGCTCAGGAGAATGAACAGAGTTAGAAACAAAAAAAATAGTTTCCTTTCGAGAAACAAAAACAGAAAAAATAGTGTTCTTATGGTAAGCGTTTAAAGCTACAGTATACAATTAATGTGGATAACATAGCTAAGATAATGATAAGACATGTTTGATACGACTTTAGTGTCTTGGCATATATGAGACACCAAGATCTGTTGTGAAACTCAAGAAACACTGGGGCTGTTTCTTCAGACTTTCATCCATTCCTTAAAGGTGCTGTGTGTAATTTTTTGACTGTACTAAAGCATAAAAATACCATAATATGTTTGTACCCTGTTGAAAAAACTAGCATATGCTGGTTAGGTATGTTTTGAAGCATGGCAGCTGGTCTGAGCTGGTTTAAGCTGGCAATGTGCTGCTCCTAAGCAACTAGCTCCTGCTCAGGACCAGCTCAAGACCAGTTTATAACCAGCTCAGGACCGACTTAAACCAGCTCATGACCAACTAAGGACCAGCTTAAACCAGCTCAAACCAGCTGCCATGCTTCAAAACATACCTAACCAGCATATGCTGTTTTTTTCAACAGGGCAGACATTTAAGAAGCAAGCTAAGTTACTTGTTTCTCTGATTAACAATGCTACAGCCAGTTATTCTACTTTGAAATGTGTGTTCTGTGTCAGAATGTCTGTTTTTGTTTGGTTTGTGTGACTCCGCCCACTGCCAATTTACCCAGTAGGATTTCAACATCCTGGGTTGCCAGTTGGTAGAAAACAATATGCATTGCAACCATAGAAGCCAGCAAAAATGATCTGGGTCAGAGATCACAGATTCTACCCGACCTAAAAAGCCTCAGCATCCATCTGAATAGCTTTATGACCAAAGGAATATTAACGGATAAATCAACTCATCAACTTACAGCGTAAGGACTGTCACCCTCCATTGTTAATTGCGCTTGTTCCTGTTGTATGTCTTCAATCTGGCAACCCACATAATCATCAAGTCTGAGGAGGAGGCAGCGGGAGAAACAACTCTCTCCAATATTTTGACCCATTTCAACCGTTAATTAGCTGTCAATATTACATACTGCACCTTTAAATAAGGTCACCATTAAGATCTCCATTTAACCTTGTTGGTGTCTTGGAGAAACAGCTGAGATATTAGAGAGATAATTGCTCTGCTGTTCATTAGGAGAAATAAAAATGACAAATTTTGACAAACAGTAAGAGTATAGAGATGTAAAATAAATGTGGATTTATGTGAGAAATATTTCTCATTGAGTTCATATTGAGATTCATTGGTTTAGATTGAAGCACAATTTAAATTGCACAATTTTATTGCAATGCAATGCAATAAAAAAAAAAAATTTAATTGTCATGTAGAAAAAGAATAGAAATATAAAGCTAATATGACAGCATTTTGAGTTCATATTGAGATCTTTGACTTCTGTTTGTAGACTTCAGAAGAGATGGATGGGATCTCTTCTGTAACTCTGAGAATACTGCGGTCTGAGAAGCAGGAGACTTTGGCAAAAGTCTCCATTTAATCTCACTGTTATCTAGGAGAAGTAATTGAAAAATTAAAGAGATTTCACACAAGATTCGCCTCTCCTGCAGGAAGAGGCAAAATCAGCTTTCGGATTTGCTCAGTGCTGCAGAATCTCCAGGAAGCAGGACGAGAGATGGAGAAGCTCCGGGATTGAAGCTTTCAAGAGGAACGAGAGACAAATAGATTGAATAAAGGGCGGATGGGGGCAGAGTGCTCGAGACCGAGAAGAATGATATTGGACTTTGGGAAAGGAGAAGTGGAGAGGATTGGAGGAGGCCGGTAATGAGTCAGAGGAGGAAGAGTGGCAGAGGAGGACAGCAGCAAATAGGAAAACACACACGGAGACGGAGAAACACTGACTCATGAGGGATTAGAGAGATGCAGCTGAGGGAAAAAAGAGAAAGCTCAATTAAAAGAACTGGGTCAGAGGAAACATGAGGACACTTTTTGAAGTGTTGAGTGCTGCATTTCAAAGCGCCGTGCAATGGTCCTCATGCAAGACTTAAGATCTGTGACCTTCTGAGGGCAACGTGTCATTGTGGACTTCATCTGAGAAGACTGTCACAAAGAGACTGGAAAGCACTTGACATGACAGTGAATTAGAGAGAATATCTCAATGTCTCAATACAAAATATCTCTTCACTATCCTCACTTCTCATTTTTGCTCCGTGTCTTTGAATCAGCTGGTGTTGTGGTGATTTTTAGTGACTTTATGAAGTCAGTTCCCCTCATGCCAGTCGTTATGTTGTTAACTACAATGAAAACTATTTAAAAGCACTTTCATTCATTGCAATAATTCTGAAACAAAATAAAAGCTCAAATCAGATGAAAGTTAAACTTGAAAAAATTTAATTTGAAGTACAAAAATTACTAAAACTAAAAAAAAAAAAATTAACATTAAATAGAAATATAAAAAAACTCATAAAAATGATGAAAGCACATATCAAAATGACTAAAACTTAAATGAAAATTAAAATAAAAACTGAAAATATAAAATAAAAATATAAAATATTAGTGTTGGAGTACTAAAAATACTAAAACTCAAATAAAAATAAATGAAAGCTAAATAATAATCTTTTTTATATATATATTTAGCTTTAACTTATTTTATTTGTATTAATTTAATTTAAACTAATAAAAATTACTAAAAATGACAACAAAAAAATAAACAAACATGAATGTGAAAACTGAAAATATAAAAATTCTAAATTCAAATCCAATTCAAAATATTATTGTATATAAATAATATTAAAATGGCATTGGCTTTTTTGCACATTATTCAATCAAAACATTACACAAAATAAAGTTTACTATTAAAATGAAAAGTAACAAACAAACAAACAAATTAATTAATTAATTAATTAATTAACTAGTAATGCCAAACGATTAATCACATCCAAAATAAAAGTTTTTGTTTACGTATGTGTACTGTTTATTTATTATGTATATAAATACTCACACATTCAATATATATTTTGAAAATATTTACATGTATATACATTTATATATTTATATTATTATATTTTATATAAATATATTTAATACATAAACATAACATGTGTAAACTTGAGGTGACTTCATATATCCACTAAAAATGACACCCAGGCCAATTGGGAAATTAAAAATATTGAAAAAGTTGCTCAGAAAAGTGACATTCGCTTATTAGTTTGTTTGAAGATGCTACATGGTTTGACATTTAGCACCTAATGCAATAAAATTCAGACATTTTAAAGTGTGACTTAAGTTTCTAAAAGTGTCCAAATACATTTAGTGGCCATATTTTCAACATTCATTGCATCATTTCAAGTTTATTCTAAAATTCTTTGCATGGTACAGAAAGGGTTAAAGTCTGTCTGTCCAAAGCTCTATATTCAGAAACGAATAGTCAAAAACTCACAGAGGCTAAAGTATTTGCAGACAGGAAGATGTTTCCTAATCTCTCAACATTTCTTTCAGCTGTCAGTGCCATTGTTGCCATCTCTGCAGCCATCATGCTCAGGCTCTCGTCACCTCCTGAACCGTCTGATGAAGTATGTAAACATGCAAATCCATCGGGAGGAGGGAGCAGGAGATGCACTGACACATTAAAGAGTGGCACATTAAAGTCGTGTGTACGTTTTGCTTAAATTCAAAAAGTATTTTTCACTCAAGTGTTTGGGGACTACCCTTGATATGTCAATCAAGCTGATTTTGAAGTGTGCTGGGGTGCTGGGACGGGGCGGATGGGGAAAAGGTGGAAGACCAAAAAGGAGCGTGAGGTTTGTGATGTCTCTAGCTCATTCACCGCCTCCTCCCGAGACACGGGAATCGAGAATTAATGGGTCGGAAAAGAAGAAAGGATGGAAATTTAGACAAGAATTGCAGGCATTAAAGAGAGAGGAGAAACTCAGAACTTAATTAATTCTTCCAAGACTTTGGACTGAGATAAAGACGAGACAATGTTCAGGGGAGAACATCAACATTTAAAGGAATAATTCAGCCAAAAACTCACTCGCAAAGTCCTTCCTAAATCTGACTTACTTTCTTCCATGCAACACAAAAAAGTGTATTTTGAAGAACTCTCTTCCACACAACAGTTTTAGTTTAGTATTATTGATATACTATTATAGTTTTTGTGAATACTTTGAGTTAGATTTTATTTTCATATTTTCTGTCTTCACTTTAATTTCAGTTAAAATTTGAGTAATTTTTTTTTATTATTTGATCAAATTATTATTTGGGTTTTTTAACATGTGTATATAGTGTTTTTATGCAGGTCTATATAGTGTATAGTACTTATGTATTACGTTATTTTTTTAATATTTCTATCTATAATTTTATAACTTACATATAATTTATTTATAATTTTTTAATACATTTTTATTGATTAATTGATTTTATTGATTATTTATGTTGTATTTATTATTTTTAGTTTATTTAGCTTTAATTATTTTAGTACTTCAACAAAAATGACAAATGTCTAGTATTGTCCAGTGAGTGGCGCTAAAAAGTTAACACCCTATTGCATTTGATAATAAGATACCATCTACACTAACCTCGACCCTAAACCTAACTGAGAGTGTTAACAAAAGCAAGCATAAGATAAAAACAAATTTGCTTAAGTACATTTGCGTCTACAAGTCTCTTTTATCAAGACATTGCAAGTGCAGTGCTGTACCGGGTGTGCTTACGAGCAAGTTTACTGTCACAAACACCATATATATGGAGCTGGTAATGTTTTGCAAATGCCAAGATGTATTAGTTTACAAATCATGTGCTTTGGTAAAAGTGTTTTGAGGACATAATGTAGTTTTGTGCAAAGAAACTGCATGAAAATAAGTGTTTATTAATCAATAATCTGCCCTTGTAATCATAATTTGTGTGAAAAGGAATAAAAGTTGTTGGTGTTTTACTGCCACTAGTGTTCATTTCAGCTGGAAACTGCAGTGAATTGTATGTGTATGTTTTTGGTGTTTATGAAAATGTAAGTAGAGGCATGTTTTTTTTTGTTTTTTTTTTACCTCAAATCGTATATGGTACATTTTGAATCATTGCATGACTTTGTATTTCAGTGTTTTGCCAACTGCGTTCCACAGAAGAAAGTAAGTCCACACCTGAATCTGCTTCCAAAGGTGATCTGGGGTCTGACTCACAATTGAAAACGGAAGCAATCCAGCCTAACATAAGCAAGTGAACCATTATTGTGTATAATTTGCATGTTTGAAACGCTCACCACCACTTAATATGCATGTCTCATTGCTGCCTGTGCTGAATAAATTGCCATTTAAGAGTATATTCCATTCTCCGCAGCAGACAAACACAAGTGTCACTCTGTACATGTTAAGTTCTGGTGTTAAATCCAAAGGGACAAATACTTCAATGACATGTCTTCTGAGTCGTTAACCAGCTACATTGTTAAACAGATAATCGTATTGATGATGCACACATACTGTGTTTTTGGACACGTTGTGTGTGTAGATGCCCTTAACGCACCTCTCATTGGCCTGTTTTTCATCACATGGATGTTTTCTCTCAGTAAATGCACAGGACTCTCTTCTGGAATAAGATTTCTGTTTTCTCTCTGTGAAGTGACCTTGAGCTTTGGGCACTTAATAAATAAAACTTCATAAAGCTTCACAGCTCAGGATGCGTTTCTGTTCACTCAAATTCTTCTAACATTCCTTAGCAGAATAAAAAATCAAATAAGACTATACACAGCAAAATCCCCTGTGTCAAATTAACACTGTCTATATGTGTCCACGCTACAGAGTGATAAAAGTAACACCGAAGCAGTGTTAAAATCAATGAGGTAATTAAAAGATTCATTGAGCGATGATTGACCATTATTGAAGACACCAGATGTTATCAAGCAGAATCACCAAAGAAGAAAATCAAATTTTTTTAAGTCACCATCATAGTGGTCAGTGTTTACTTTAGTTGGGCTCTTGACCCTTGACTTTTTAATATTACATACTGTTTGGCTGCTATAACTTAATTATAACAGCCAGATAAGCAAAGAGCAAAAGTCGTCAGGTGGTGATGATTATGTTTTGACATAATCATCATGTAGTGACCTGAATAAATTAGTTTTCTTTGTTGGTTATGTCGACACTGTGAACAACATAAGGTCTGGCATTTTCAATATAATCAGACAGATGTTTTTAAAACTTATTTTGATCAAAAACTTTAAAATTATCTTTAATTTAGACACACAGACATCAAGAATCAGCTTAAGAATCACAACAATGGTGACCATCAAAAAAGCATCCATGGCTCCCATCATGCATTGCGGCATGAATAAATTATGAGCAGAACTGTCTTTGTAATTTCTTTTATTCTTACTATTATATTTTTGCTGTTTTTATGTGCCTTTTTAGTAGCTTGTTTTGTGATGTTCAGAGTTGATCTGTTTTTCTGAATATGCTGTTTGTCACCGTTGTTGAGATACATACGCTGATTCTTGATGTCTGTGTGTGCCTAAAAGAAAGACTTTTTTTGAAGTTTTTTTTTTTTTTTGATCAGAACAGCTTAAGAAATCCTTCCAAAATTTGTAGAAAACTCAGAATCTTTCACTGTGGAATCACAAGGCTGTTGTAATCAGTAAAATAAATTTAACTCAGAGATTAGACTCTAAATGAGTCCAGTGATTCAGGTCAAATAATGATTATGTTAGAACATAATCATCACCACCTGATGACGTTTGCTCTTTGCAAAAGTCTGACTGTTATAATTCAGTTATAGCAGCCAAACAACATTTAATATTAAAAAGCCAAGGGTCAAGAGCCCAACTAAAGTAAACACTGACCACTATAATGGCAAGTTAAAAAAACTGTGATAATGGTCAATCATCACTCAATGAATCTCTTAATTACCTCATTAACTTTAACACTGCTTTTAAAAAACATGTTTAGGAGACAAATGTGAGAAAGAGGAGCTTTGTCCTTCATTTAATCTCATTGAATCATTTTTCTCTTCTGAAATGAAATTTAATAAAAATAGGTCCAAATGAGTCAAAAGTTGCCATACTGTAAAAAAATATAGGCTAAAGCCATAAAAAGACAATGAGAAATGTTTGTAAAAGTTAATGCAAAATTCCTTTTGAAAATTAAAATGAATAAAAAATATTTTTAGCAAATATTAAAAATTACATGAAAAAAATAAAAACATGGAAAAATGTTTACATTTAAGATATGCTAGGATATAACAGACAGACAGAAATATTTTATATGACAATGTAAAAAAAATAAAAAAATAATAATTTTACATTTAAAAAATGTTTAAATTAAAATAAAATTAAAAATATAAATTCTAGCAAATATAAAAATGCATTGCTAAAGATAAAAAATGAAAAATGTATAAATATAAAAAAACTAAATAGTTTATGCAAGTAAATAAAATGCAAAAATTAATGATTTTAAAATAAAGACTAAAGTAAAATAAAATATTTCTAGCAAATGTAAAAATGCTCAAAATAAAAAAACATTTACAAATTAATAGTTATAAACAAAAAAAATCACTGTAAGAAATAAATCTGTAGGAAAACAAATAATGAACCGTCTTAAAATGAACAGTAAAAATGTATGGTCTTTTCCTTCAACCCTAAAACGCTACACAATCCAATGCATCATTCACAATATGGTTGAAACACCTGTAAAAAAAATAATATGGGAAATTCCTGCATTTTAACACAGAAAATACAAAAATTCACACCATGCAGGTCTGTTTTGAAACTCTTTAAGAGTGTGATATTATTGGGGTCTTATTCTCAAGAGAAACATCTGAAAACGAGAAGACTTCAGCAAAAGCTGTCTGGGAAAAAGATATTAAAGTGATTTCATGTTTGATTTTTCTTTCTCACAGACAAGCGTCTCTCTGTGGAAGGTGTAGAGCTGTAGGATAGAGTCAACAGGAGCCGGCGTCTGTGTTTGTGAACCCTTGACCCGCGTGGAGCCCGGAGGCCAGCAGATATTTACATAAGGAGTCAATGTTTTGGGAGCAATCAGCACCCCGCGGTGGACCTGTGCAAACACACGGAGGAGGAGGAGGAGGAGGTCCACACCTGCTCCGGTCCACACCCCTCTTATTATCCCCACCGCCCCCCCCCGGAGACGCTCACACTTCCTGTCAGATTCAACTTTTCAAATCCAGAAATCCGGAGCTTGTTGCCATGGCAACAGCCACAGTGGGGAGGAGGAAAAAAATCTGCCGCATTGCTGGACTTGGCATGAGCGCGATGTGTGTGTTTGTATGTAAGCGTGTGTGTGTATGCATCACACATGAGCTCTCAATACACATTAGCCATGATTGGAGCGCTCTCAGACAGGAAACACACACGCTACCGGCTCATTCGTAGGTGCTCTTGCGGAGGTGTTTAGATACACGCCACATCTTCAAGTACACTGCACTTGTGCGAGTACGTGAGCGAGTGCAAAGCGCCCGTGGGCCACTGCATCCGTCATCTGACGTATTTATGAGTAAAACGTTCTTCATTTACTCATTCTCATGCCGTTCCAAAGCCTTATGAAGAACGCCAAAGAAGAAATTCTGAAGAACTGTTTTTGTCCATAAATTGATCACATTTTGAGACATTTTTCTAAATACTGTATATTAATGTTCTTTAATGTTCCACTTGAGAACTGAAAGTGTAAGCATGTGTTGAAATCTATGTTCTGCATTACATGCAAAAGTTTGAGAGTTACATTAAAGGTGTAATTTTTTCAGCTTGTTGCATATTTTCTTTTTGAACAGAATTTTTTTTGAAGAATAAATATATATAAACATATACAATATGTATAAAATATAATACAAAATATTTAATAGAAGAACTGTTATTGTACAAAAATACATTTTAAAATATTTTATATATTTTCTTTTTTATTTATATAATTTCTATAATTTTATTATATAAATTATAGATATTTTACTATTTTAAATTACAATTTAATTTAATTGTAATTTTTTTATAATTGTATTTATATTATTTTTGATTATTTTATAATTATTAAATTTTATATCAAATATGAAATGCACAAAAAAGAAAATGAAAAAGAAAATATAAAATGCACAAACAATAAAATAAATATAAAATAATGTAATTTTAAAATTAAGATTCAAATAAACAAAAATATTATTTCTAGCAAATATAAAAACATACACTGTTAAAAATAAAAAAATAATATATATATATATATATATATATATATATATATATATATATGCAGAATATATATTATATAAAAAATAAGATAAGATTAGTACAAAATAATTTAGTTTTTTTTTATATGAACATAAATAAAAATAAAAACATGACATAAAATGAAAACAAAATATTTGACTACAATTGAAATTAATCTTGAATTAAACCACCTAAATATTTAATTTAAATAAATGAAAATATTATTCTAGCAAATATAAAAATGCACTAATAAAAAACAAAAAAAAACAATAAAATTAATAATGATAAGATAGTATTTCTAGCAAATATAAAAACCCTGCTAAGAATAAAATTTGTAAAAAATATTTTAAAAATAAGATAATTAAAAATTCACTGCTTAAAAAAAAAAAAAGAATAGGGAATTATTTTGGTTGTACAGTCAGCACAAGCGGCAGGTAAACAAAAATCAAAAGTACTGGCCTAAAAGAAAATTATCTAGACTTTGGAACAATGTGAACTGATGGATTGTTCGTAATAGGAAGAGGAACATATACATATATGAAGTGAATTTGGATTCAGAATAACTTTAAATTCCCAGGGGCTCAGGTTTGCTGTACATTAGAGGATCACAGCGCTCTACTCTCATCACATCACCTGCAGATCGTGCCAATCACTCCACTTCTGAATGGTCAATTTGCCATCTGCTGGTGAGGGCATACGGACGCTTCCAGATGGGCAAAGTTTGGCCTCTGGGTTCCTGGTAGTCCCGCGCTGTATAAGAACATCAGCGAGCTGAGCGCTGGGATATTGTCATTCAGCCGATCCCGTTCTCTATTGATCCCACTCTATCATAAAGCACGTTTCCTTGAAGATGCAATTTCCAGCACATCAACACTAGAGCACTTTGTTCCAGACACGCGACGGAGCGATTGATCTCAGCCTTTCACCACGGCTGCAAACACACACCTCACACGCTCATCTGATGCCGGAGTTAACCAGATGTACACCGATATTACACAAGTACACTACAGTCACAGCAGAAAGGGTGCAATGATGTAACAGCCGGTGAAATCTGCATAAACATGCATACAAACTAAATCACAGATTTTACGGATAAAATGCTTGTCGTAAAAAACAACAGTTTACCGCCCACGAATCGGTGCTGTGATTTTACTGAGTATCACATTCAGCTTTGACAGTGTCCAAACTGTTCATATCTGTTCTCTGAATACTTCAAAGAAATACTGACGTTAAACATTCACAAAACATTCATTTTAATAGGAATTAATTGGGAATTCTCAAGGTGCAATGTCTTGAATTAAAAGATAATACCCGTTTTTGCAATGTATTTTTGATTTTTCAATCTACGTATAACAAAGTAAAAAATAATAATGGCAGTATTTGTGTTTTGTTGATGTATAATTGTTTTTAATGATACAAATTATTTTTAATTAAATTCCTGATAACTAATATCCAGAAAATATTATTATTATTGCCATTATATTTATGCAAAATTAATTTGCAAACTTATTTTTTTTTCATGTTTGCTTTGAGCTACTTTTATGAATAACATGCTACACATTTTTGCAAACGAACGGCTATAAAAAGTAATTTACATAAAAAAACAGTAATTTGCAACCTGCAAACCTGCAAAGCATGTAAAACTTGCTTTTTGACAATTAAATATTGAAAAATAGAGTGTTATCGGCCAATAATTAAAATATCGGTACTTATTATGCAGCACTAATAGTGAGGTCTGAAGTATTTCCCGAGCTGAAGTGAACAGTTGTCAGAGCTCCTCCTCCTTCAGTAATCCGTCTGTTTTTCTCTTAGTAATCTGGTGACAAACACATTACAGATAGAACTAACACCTTCCTCCAACCATTCATTTCAGCTCGGCTTTCTTCTCGCTCCCCCTCGTCTTCTCTTCTTAATTACCGAGACAATCATATTTACTGATTCCCCTCTGCCATATCCTCCCCACTGATGTCTGAACGCTCACATTCTGATGATTTATTTGTCTTCTTTTTTCTCCTTAAATAAAAAGAATAAAGCACCAGACAGAATTGGTCCAGAATTTAATTGAGTAGGTCAGTGGCTTTGGGAGACATTATTAAGCATGACACAAACAGCAGAAAGGCAGTATCTGTGGAGCAGTGGAGAGCAGTGGGAATAAAGTGATCGCACGCTTGTCTTTACTCACTACAGCCGCCGTCCTTTCTTCTCCTCGCTGGACATCAGAACTGTCCATCACAAGCCTTTATAGTCGAGCACTGTGTGTCTGTCTACAGAAAATCACGAGTATTTAAATACAGCATATATGTGGTGCAATTGCGTTAATTGTACATACAGGCCTGTACGTTTATAGCAAATGAGATAAGTAAATGCTCACACATATTATATATACATACATATATATATATACATATATATATATATATATATATATACATATATATATATATATATATATATATATATATATATACATATACATATACATATACATATACATATACATATATATACATACTGGTATTATATTGGCCACCTGTCTCTCATTTAACTATTGAGAAACTCATATCAGTCAATCGCTAGTTATGACAAACCAAAACTAAATCAATTCCATTATAATCAATGAAGCTGCGAAGTACACAGTGACTCCAGCCACTTTATTCTGCAAGTCTGTCTGAAATTATATATAAAAAAGTTAGTAAAAAAAAATATATATATATATATATATATATATATATATATATATATATATATATATAAAAGATTAATATATATATATATAGAAATATTTGAAAAGTTTTAAAAAATGTAAATTATATATTATTATATGGATATAAATACAGACATGTAAATATTTTCAAAATACATACTGTATGTGTGTATTTATATATACATAATAAATATACACAGATCACACACATATATTATGCAAACAAAAACTTTTATTTTGTATGCGATTGTGTGTGTGTGTGTGTGTGTGTATATATATATATATATATATATATATATATATATATATATATTATCTAATAATACTAATACTAATACTGATCATACTAATAATATATATTATTATATAGGCTATATATGATATATTTACACCTAAAATACTGATACAGCTGTGTTTAATGCAATGGTTAACAAAATTACAATTTACTCATCTTTTCATGTTATCCTGTCCTGTGAGGGGTCAAAATAATAAGATCTGTTATGAATAATTGAGCAACAGTAATAACTGAGCAGCAAATCAGAATATTAGAATGATTTCTGAAGGATCATGTGACACTGAAAACTAGAGTAATGATGCTGAAAATTCAGCTGCGCATCACAGGAATAAATTATATTTGAAATTATAATCAAACAGAAAACAGTTCTTTGGAATGGTAATAATATTTCACATTATTAACATTTTTACGGTACTTTTGATCAAATAAATGCAGCCTTGGTGAGCAGAAAAGGCTTCTTAATCTTAAATTTCCAAACTTTTTTTTCCAAAATGTAATATTATGCTCTTATAATACAATCACTCTCATGCTAACCAAGACTGAACTTTAAAAAAAAAAAAAAAAAAAAAAAAAATTACTGTTTTATATTTGAATATATTTTCAAATGTAATGCTGAGCCTCACAGGACAAAATAACATGAAAAACCATGAGTAAATAGTAATTTTCATATTTCCAGCACATTGGGAGTTTTGCTTTCACTCAAACCTACAGCTGACTGATCTGAAGTCAGTGAACACTGAGATGACGAGCAGCTTCGTTTCTTCAGTGTCACAGTATGACTAACGTTAATGTCAGAGTTTATTTTTATGCACGTACAACACTTGACGAGTGATTTGCCATGAATGAAAGCAAGAAAAAACAGACAGCGAACACACAAACACACTCAAGCCTCTGATGTTCGACTGCCGTTACCTGACGCCGTCGCCGCTAACATTAAATGAGACGTTCCAGGATTTAAATAGAAAGTCTGCCGAGGGAATTTATGATTTATTTCTGCAGCGCCTTGCCACCAATCTTACTATGAAGACATTCAATTAAAACGGCCTTTAAAGTGCAGGAGTCTTCGGCGATGAAAGGCGAGCAAGCGCTACCCAATAGAGACGGTACTGGCTGTACAAATTAATAGATGATCCATCTTGATGATAAATAATATAACTGTCAATATGATGAACGAGCACGGTGATGCAGACAGTGTCAGGCCTTTTATACGTCGAAAATTAAGCATGACGCAGATATAACAAGTCCATCATCCGCAAATATCATCAGTGACAAATTCTATCAGGAAGGTAGAATAAATAAATGTGCGGGGACTCGGAAAGCAGTTTGACTGGTTAGTTATAATGTCATTGTGTTTTGCCGTGTTAGTTACAGCGTGACCTTTAAATCTGTGCCGTAATATGAACCCAAAGACTCGTTGATTGCACACGTTACAGAACGACTTGAACTCACGAGTGCATGACGAGACGCCAAGCGCTGTCGGCTAATAACCGCGGCCTACGAGACAAAGGCGCTCTTCCTCGAGGGCCGTCTGATGCCTCTGAAAGCCCAATCCTCATGTGTGATGCATTCAAATCTCATACGCTTTCTGAGGAGACTAAAAGAACAATAGTAGATCCATTCACTCCAAGATTTGTACAAATGAGATACAAATGAAACTCCTGTAATCTCTCTAAAATGAAAAAGCTCTTTCCGGTAATCACAAACTACTGCCGTCTAGATGTTAATTCACCGGCAGAACAATCACACCGAGAAACGTTAACAGCCACTGAGTTGAAAAATTACAGTGAATATATAAAATTAATTCTATTCCACACATGACCAATCAGAGAGTGCTGGGCTAAGCCCCGCCCAGATCATCCTGGTTAATGGTGATTGGCAGACTCTCATCAAAACATTTACTGGTCATGCTGCCCCCTCAAAATAAATACTAAATATTTTACATGATGACAATTAAGTCTATTTTTTTCATTAAAAAATGTATTTATTTAGTTAAATTTCAGGATGAATTCTCACTACTGTACTGCATTTTTGTTTTGTAATTCTCAAAATTCCCAAAAGATGAATATCACTGGTTTCTGATTACTGAAATACATTATTTTTACTGTAATGCAATAAAAACATACTTTTTAATCATCATAAATTATACAACCTTCATATTTATTTTTTTACTGTTTTTAAATATAGAAATGTTAAATAATAAATTTAAGCAAGATATATTTTTTACATTTTTCCTTCTGATTTTGGGGTGAAATATGCCCGGGTCACAGTCTTGACAGGTTTCAAGACATTCACCCAATTACCATTCTACACACTTGTACTCTCTTACACTCTGTACCTGTTCGGACCGTAAGGAGGATTGTAACACTTCCCGCTCTGTTCGTTCTGTCCTCCACCGCCCTTCTTTTATTTTAATCAGTGAGAGACCGGGATCGGCCGCCTGTCTTAGGTAATCAACATCAGAGGCCATGAACTGCTGCTAATTGAATGCTCTCCTCATTGTCATGCATGGATGCGTTCTCTCCTCCTCTCTGCTCTTGTCTTTCCACCTTTTCCAGCTCTCTTCCCCTAATACCAGTCCTCTTGTGGCCCTCAATTGCCTGTTCTCCCACAGATGTAGGAAGAAAACAGGCCTTGTTTGAAGTAGAGGCGAGGGGAGGGGAGGGCTGGGAAATACAGGCCGCCGTTGTAGTGCTGGGCATTTCAATTCATCTCACTCACTTCTTCTGAATCATTCCCACTGAATCGTTCAAAGATCACCAAAATGATTCGTTCACTGATTCGTTCAGCAACTCTTTCTGTCAGATACATCTTTACACATTTATAAATGAGTCATTAAATTGTTCCTTCAACAGATTCGTCTAAAAACAAAATACAAACAAAACAAGTCTCTGGCAAATGTCTTTTTGTAGATATGAATATTTATTTTGCTAAATTATGAGAAAACCAAATAATATTATTTTAAAAAAATATTTAAAAAATTAAATAACTTTAAAAAATAGTATAGTTTAAATGTAATTTTAATTAACTATTTAATTTTAATTTTATTGTATTTATTTTTTGTATTTTTTTTCCAAATAAAACTTTATTTTAATGTTTATATTTTAAAACAATTTTAATGATTGACTGTTGCTCTTGACATGTGAAGGACATATATATAAATAATTAAAATTAAATTTATTTAGATTTTTAAATTGTTTTCGAAAAACGACAAAAAGTAAAATAAAATCTCGACTTGTGAAGGACATATTCAGCCACTGAAAAGCTCCTTATTTTATTAATAATAACATTAAAATTATTTTAATAAATAAAATATATTTTTTATTAAATTTCTTTTTTTGTTTTTGTAATATTGTCATTTTTTATTGGATTAATTTGTAATATTTTATTTTTAATATTTCAATTTACTCGGATGAATATATGCAGCCATTGAAAGGCTCCTTCAAAGCTCACACTTAAATGCTATTTATTTATGCAGTGTTGTTCATTTCCATACACTGATGATGTTCACTCAAAAGATTCATTCAAAACCGATTCATTCACAAACAAACAAAACACAGCACTGAAGGTAAGGAGAATGCCACTAGACGGGCTGAGGTGAGTAAACAGTTGTGTGAGTCTATTACTCTTCTAATTCCTTAACAAGTTTGCCTCATCTTTGCCCTGAGGTCACAGTTAAAGCGCTCTGAACTGCGACTACACTTATTTGCCCTTTCACAAACAGATGTTAGAAATGATCAGCTGTGCTCTGGGATCACAAGAAAGGTCAGCGGAGATAAACCGGGCACGGGGACGAGACGAGGAAGGTTAACGTGACACGAGACGACAGAAAGAGAAATAATTGAGGATGCATGACAATAGCTGCCCTGCTTGTATTGAAAATAACCCAGAACGCCATCAGTATGAATAATGCAATGCACAAGAGAGTGACATACATAGCCTCCCCTTGCATCCACTTACTGCAGACCATTTATCATTTATAGAGCTGCACATGCTTCTAATTAATTCCCGCACCGTGCCCAACTAATGGGAACACTGAACTCGTCCCTCTGAAAATTACACCTCTGACCCTCCGCTACAAGGTCAGACTCTCAGCATTGCATCTTGGGGACCTTCAAAACAGGCGTCACTTTGTATTAGAAAGTGCTGGGGACAGTGGCGGAGGAAGCTGAGTTCATGAATATTAATTAGGCTTCGCTGAAGTATTTTAATGGTCTTTTGCTGTTTTGATAAATAAATGTGAATATAAAATGGATTGACCTAGAGATAAGGTTTGCACTAGATTATTGGGTCATGTCCAAATATCTTGTCCAATAATAATAATAATAATAATAATAATAATAATAATATATATATATATATATATATATAATAATTATAATTTATATTATATTTCCACATTTTAATATTAATAAAAAAGTCACATTTCCAATGATTTACAAATCAAGTTTGCATTACATTATATTATTATCATTTAAATAATAATAATATATTCTTATAACATTATATTCTTATATATATATATATATATATATATATATATATCTTTGCAAAAAGGGCATTAACATATTAACTGTAATAATATTTAAGTTTCATAACATTTTTCTATTTTTATTTTACATTTTTAACTGTAAATCAAGTTTGCACATCTTCATTTTACATCATACTGTTTTTTGTTTTACATTTTTCAAAATACTAACAAGGCTTATTATTTTATATAATTATATTAATTAAATATATCTTTAGTCTTTTTTATAATTAGCCTTTTTGACTCATCTTACAGGTAAAAATCATTAAAAGGACTTGAGAAGCAACACTGCACAAGGCTTGTTTTCACAGACTGTATTTTGAATACAAGTACTGTATATTTGATTTAATTTACATTTTTATTTGAATAAAAATGTTACATTTTTAAATGTGATTCAGGTCTGCACTACTTTATTATTATCTAAATGTAAATAATTTATTAATAACATTACAGATAAAATATATTACAAATAGAATACACAAAAACATAATATTACATCATTTTAATCACACATCTGGCCTCTTTCACCCAACAAACATCTGCATTCATTATGAAATGATTCTTATGTAAATTGCTGCACTTTGCATTGAAGAATGGCTCTACAAACAACTGACACTGAAATCTGCATTTGCAACTATTTATGCAAGAATGGTTTTACAAACAATTTACACAGAAATTCATTTCGCTCATTTTTCAGAAATGAGGCCCACGTGCGGCTATTTTTCGACGTGAGACAAAGTTCCCAGTGATAAATCGTTCTTTTTGACCGATTCAAGTGCTGCATGAACTTCCAAAAAATATCATTTGATAGCTTCATCCCTACATCTGCCGTCGTGTCAGAAATGACCTTTTGCTGTAGTGCTAACATTTTCTTTTTCAATACGAGAGATTCAGGGGCTGACAAGCGCAACGATGACTCAGGAAAACATTAAAAAGAACAAATTCAGAGGCAGATCGTGTGTCATCAGCACATGATGACCACCCATTTAAAGCTTGAAGCCCAAAAAGGACGTCAAAATGTATATTAATAGCATAACAAAAATGAACATGAATATGAGAATGGCTTAATATTTGATTTAACCCAAAATGGAAGCAGCACTTAAGAGCATCTTGTGCTTCCATCTTCATTTACATCATACTGTTTCTTTGTTTTACAGTTTTCAAATGCTAAAACTTTCAGTATTAATGTCAAAAAATCATGTTTCTTTCATTCAAAATGTTTGTATTGTTGCACTAGTTGATCTCATACTATATAATGTTTCATTATATAAAAAAGGATTATAATTCTAACATTAAATATATACGTATATATATATTTGGAGGAAAAGCTCCTTCTGTGATTGGATTTGAAAATCATATTCTTAATAATATTCTTATTTAGTATCTTTGTCTTTTTTTCAAATTAAAATACCTGAAAATCCTTAAAACAAGTAAAAATACAAAAACAAGTCTCAATATCTGCAGTGTTGCTTCATTAAAAAAAGTGAAAAAAATGCAATATGTCATATTTCATTATCTAAAATGGTTTATAATTCTATCATTAAATATTTTAGAAAACTTTTAGTAATAATAATAATAATAATTTTACATTTAAAGTAATGTTTTAGTGTATATTATTATTTTTTACAGCCAACTTATATTATTATATTATATTATATTAAAGACAACTATATAGTTTTATAATATAATATAAATTAAAAACAAAGATTTTTCAGCTTCATTTCATGATTATTTGCCGCTTGCAATTTCTTTGTAATTGACTGTAAAATTTACTAGCAATTTCTGAATTGAACTTGTTTCTACACCAAATTGTTTGTCAGCGTACTTAAAAAAAAAAAAAAAAAAACCCAATGAAGGACATCATATAATTCACACGCTGCGCATTAGAAACATCCCACCGTAAATAACACCAATTCTTGAGTCACAACAAACATGGACACGACATCCTGCCCACTGCGTCTAACAGCACCACTGCTGCAGAAACTGATTCTTTTCTTCTCTTCTTTTGACCATTTTCACCTGGGTGCTTCACAAAACTGTAATCATTGTCCGGACCCCCTCGGCCCGTCTCAAACGCTCAGTGAACCATCTGGAGAAGCTCGGTGAGCCTCATCACCTCCTGCTCCAGCACACAGCTGCTCAAGAGAGCCAGAGTGGATGAGAACGCAAACGCAGCGGCCTTGTCCTTTATGGCTCATAAATTGTCTTTCAGAGCGTCAGCGTTGAGCTATTGATCTGAGAAAGACAAACACACCCCTCTGAGCCGAGCGCGGCTCCATTCGCTCCCATCCATAACGTGTCCATTCACTGGAGTGCTGAAAATCCCTTCTGTCATTCCATTACTTACATGTACTTTTTTGATGAATTTTCAACTTCAGTACATTCATACACAGTGTTTCTTCAGCCAATGCTGAAGTCATGAGTTTGATTCAAATTCCCAGGAAACTTTAGATAAAGGCATCTTCCAAATACATGAAGTGTCCAGGATAAATGCATACACTACTTACCTCACATTTGAGAAAATCAGAAAGCAAAAAAATCATGAAATATTTATATTAAATTAAATGTGACTTGCCCAATCATAATTCTACAAATAAATAAAATATGAACTAAAATCTTGTTCCTTTTTTCAGTTAAAAGATCATTCTATTATTAAATACAATTATAATTAGTTAAAATATACATTTAATTAGCCTTTTTTTTTGGCTCATTTCACAGTTAATATAAAAATACTTAAAATAATATAAATTGAATAGATGAAAAATCTTTCAGTAAGTAAAAATTGAAAAATACAAAAACAAGTCTTAATATCCACAGTGATGCTTCTCAAGTAAACTGATCTTTTCTAAGGATTTTTTTTACAGTTTTAATTTTATGTTTTGTATACTATTTGATCTCATATTATGAAATATGTACTGACTAAATGATTAATTATAACTATTTTATTATTTATTTATATTTTATATACATTGTAAAAATTCATTTTAAATAACACAAGATTTAGTAGATTTTACAAGAAAATGCAATTTCAGTCTTTTTTTAAAGGTCATGTTTAATTCAACATTACTTGTCATTTCTTTGTGATTATTTGTGAAATTTACCATTTTTTCAGTTAATATATTTAACTGAATTTAACAAGTCTTGATATCTGCAGTGTTGCTTCTCAAGTAACTGATCTTGTTTTAAGAATGTTTACATACTTCAGCTGTAAAACAAGTTAACAAAACTAATAATGAATACTTTATATTTAATCAATGATCCCATTTTTTAAGTATGAAAGACAGTTGAAGAATGAATTATCAGCTCTTTTCTCTGGTCAAGTGAAGGAATGAGGGTTCAGGCTGTGAGAGGCTTCTCTATCTGTGTGTAATGAGATGTCAGTGTGTCAGTCACTGGCTGAAGGAGCCAGGCATCAGTCAGAGTCAGCCGGAGCGAATCAGCCGAGGTGGCAGGCAGGTTAAAGGGATAGTTCACCAAAAATGAAAATTCTGTCATCATTTACTCACCCTCAAGTAGTTCCAAACCTGTATGAATGTCTTTGTTCTGCTGAACACAAAGGAAGATATTCTGAAGAATGTGGGAAACAGAGCAGTTCTGGGGCACCATTGACTTCCATAGTATTTTTTTTTCCTACTATGGAAGTTACAAACTTTCTTCAGAATATCTTCCTTAGTGTTCGGCAGAACAAAGAAATTCATACAGGTTTGGAACTACTTGAGGGTGAGTAAATGATGACAGAATTTTCATTTTTGGGTGAACTATACCTTTAAGCGCAACACAGTCCAGTGTATATCTCCCATCAAGTGTCGCAAATCTCCACACATTGACTGAGATTAAATCAAAGCAAGCAGAGCTGTTTATGACTCGCAGATCTGTCTGCTCTGTTGGGCTGGTGATGATTTGCCCTTTAACTTCCCACAGGACCAGCGCAATTCATTCCCCAGCAGAGAGAAGTCAGTCTGAACCGTTTCTGTAGGAAACATTCTGCGGTGAATTCATTAAGTTTTGCCAGTCACTATTTACTCTAGCACTGAAGTGTCACGTTTATATGAAGTCACTATGATTGTGAACTGTAAACATGCCTTCTTTCTAAGTTCTTTTGTACATTGCACTACTTAACAAATCTCATTTACAAAACTAACATCAAAACAACCACTAATTTATTACAAATAGATGTTTATGTTCATTTTCTATAGAGATCACAGCAGCAATAAGACTAATAGATGAAAGAGTGTGCAACCAGGAATCTATCTGGACAACAAGTGAATGCAAGAACACTTAATGCATTTAAAAAAGCATTTTAAAGATCATTCTTATAGATTCATTTATTCATCCATCCAAAAGTTTTGGGTCTGTAAGATTTTTTAAATATTTTTAAAAGAAGTCTCTTCTGCTCACTAAGGTTACATTTATATAATCAAAAATGCAGTAAAATTGAGAAATTATATTACTATTTAAAATAACAGTTTTCTATGTGAATATATTTTATATGTAATTTATTTCTGTGATCAAATCTGAATTTTCAGCATCATTACTCCAGTCTTCAGTGTCACATGATCTTCAGAAATCATTCTAATATGCTGATTTCCTACTCAAGAAACATTTCTGATTATTATCAATGTTGAAAACAGTTGTGCTGCTTCATATTTTTGTGGAAACGGATACTTTTTTTTTTTTTTTGAATTCTTTGATGAATAGAAAGTTCAAAAGAACAGAATTTAGTTGAAATAGATATCTTTTGTAACATTACAAATGCATTTACTGTTTCTTTTGATCAATTTAATGCACACCTTGCTGAATAAAAATATTAATTTCTTTAAAAAAAATCTCTTTTAATACTTAAAAAACTGTTTTAAAATACATTTCTCAAAACTTTTAAACAAGGCTTTGTCAAGTTTGTCCTGACAAATTTTGCATTTCTAGTTAAAAAAAATACATTGATGTGAATTTCAGTTCATTTTAATTATACTTCCTTTATTAAAATTCCATTTGCAATTCTGAATGTTTGCAAACTTAATTAAAATTCAGGAACTAAATTTCAATTTGAAATGCATTTTCAGTTCAATTCTGAATTTCAATTTTGGTTTTATTTATTCATTTTGCATCACAATAATAAGAATAATTTACATTACAGTAATGAGAGTTGGTATTGTGAAATCAATCAATCAATCAATCAATCAAATAATTATTTCTCTAAAATGTCTAAAACATTCCTATAAATGTGTATATATGACAATAGATTATCATTTAAAATGTAAATCAGCGGGTGGGTTTCATTGCTAGTGAATTCCCCGCTTCATTTCCTCGCGCGTGTGTTGTTTGTTTGCTCTCTGCACGTGGTTGGTGTAAGTGGTTCCCGGGGAGATGTCTTGATTAGATTACGCCGTTAGCTTTATAAGAAATCTCTAAGAGCGGCTACTCTGTTATTTGGGAGTGTATTCATAACCGCACTTAACCTGTGTGTAAATTGCTATCTTGATGATTGGACTGCATTCAGTAAGGCAGGGCGTCTCCAAACTCCACTAATTCAGTCCAGGTGTGACCGGCTCCTCCGAGACCCACAGCACTCGTCCCGCCGGACGCTTCCACGCGTCTTAATTACTAAATTCAACTTATTCGTATAATCATTCAGAGCAGATGTTTTTTTCTCCATCTAGTCGTAATGAGTTGCTAATTAAACACCACCCAGAGGATCTCACCCCCGGAGGACCGAATGAGCCGATCACGGCCGGCCCTTATCACGGCTCTGAGGCGCCGTCGAGATTTAATCAGCTGATACTGCCTCAGTCTCACGTGGGGCTTTGTTCCTCGTCGCTTCCTTTCCAGAGTGTTACTGACGGGAAAGTGAGAAAGAGCAACTGCAGCAACATGTTTCCTAGCTCAGAACAGAGATCAAGTGCTTGTGGATTTTCATCTTTAACATGCATACGACTGTAAAGATAATGTTACCTGTCAAAGTCATAATTCACCCTAAAATCAAAATAGATAAAATGAGACATATTTTAATTCATGAATATTTTAGGAGCATTAAAGTGTTTTGCATTGTGACATTTTCATGATGGTCCTCGTGATCGTAATTGTTTTACAGATATTTTAATTTTTTTATTTATTTTATTTTCATTATTGTAAATGGTGAATGTGTAATCTTGATGACATTTTGGTTTATTTATTTATTTTGCATCACAATGAGAGTGATTTACATTACAGTAATGAGAATTGGGAAAGATTGGCTTAAATGTCACAAAGAAAAAAAAAGGTCCAAAAATTGTTTCTGCAAAATTAGAAATTAATTATAATGATTAGTCATAATATATCATAACATTCATATATGATATAATTATATAGGAATTATTGTAATACAATCATATAATTAAAATTAAAAAAAAAAAAAAAATTAAATAATACCTAATAATAAATTAATCATTTACAATTTATATAATATATTAGTGTTATTTTAGTATAATTGAGATCATTGAGAATTATAGTTTTTGTTAATATTTTGAATTAGATTGTATTTTTATATTTTCTGCTTTCTTGTTCATTTTAAAGTTTTAGAAATTTTGTATTGTGTTTTTGTCATTCTTTTGGGTTCTTAAAATGTCTTAAATATGTCTGAATTAAGGTTCTTTATATTTTATATTTCAGTAAACATTAATTTATTTCAAGTCACAAAAAATGTTTTTTTTTCAATGGTTTTTATTTTAGTTTTACTTTATATATATATATATATATATATATATACAGTATATATATATATAGTATTGTTGTTCATTAGTTAGCACTTTTTTAATTTTAAATTTCTGTTACAATGTCTTGTCACTACTTGTTTTGTGTATAGTGCTTTGGCAATATTGTATGTAAACTCAATTATACCAATAAAGTACTCTTAAACTGAATTGAGAGAGAGCGAGACAGAGACAGAGAGAGAGAGAGACCCATCATTTCCTCTGGCCTTGAATGCTGCTTTCAGCTACCAACAAGAGCGTAATACTCTCATCTCCATTTAACACATTTTATCTCACAATCAGCTTGGAAAACGCTAAATAATGTCCAGTGATTGTGTCTAGGCCAAGAGAAATGTGACAGGACATGTTCTCGAACACAACGGCGTGATCAGAGCAGATTACTGACCCAGAAAGGCCAGAGTCCAGCAGACCGCAGAGATGTCCTGCTTTAACAAGCCCACTGTAGTTTATTAGCGGCCCTGCATGAAGATAAAGAGCCACACGGGCCAATTAAGACATTTGTTAACCAGCTCAATTTAAGAGAGAGCGCTGATAAAAATTATTTGTGATTTTACTGACCCTGTTCTCTGTGGTTCCAACATTAGCATATTGTTCTGTAAATAAAACAAAGATTATTGGAGTAAGTTTTACAAGAAAATTATATTTCAGTCCTTCTACCTCAAAATCTCATGTTTAATTGAGAGTAAAAATAAATAAATAATATTCATATATGATAGAATTATATAAGAATTATTGTTAATACAATCATATAAATAAAGGGAAAGGGAAGTGGTGTGTGGCCAAGTATGGTGACCCATACTTGGAATTTGTCCTCTGCATTTAACCCATCCAAGTGCACACTCACAGCAGTGAACACACACCCGGAGCAGTGGGCAGCCATATTGCGGCGCCCGGGGAGCAGTTGGGGGATCGGTGCCTTGCTCAAGGGTCTCACCTCAGTCGTGGTATTGAAGGTGGAGAGAGCACTTGTTATTCACTCCCCCCACCGACAATCCCTGCCGGACCTGGGAATCGAACCTGCAACCTTTGGGTTACAAGTCCAACTCTCTAACCATTAGGCCACGGCTGCCCTAATTACAACCTAAATTCCGGAAATGTTGGGACGTTTTTAAAATGTGAATAAAATGAAAACTAAAAGACTTTAAAATCAAATGAGCCAATATTTTATTCATAATAGAACATAGAGAACATAACAAATGTTTAAATGGAGAAGTTTTACACTTTTATCCACTAAATGAGCTCATTTCAAATTTGATGCCTGCTACAGGTCTCAAAAAAGTTGGCACGGGGCAACAAAGGGCTGAAAAAGCAAGACATTTTGGAAAAGATTCAGCTGGTAGAACATCTAGCAACTAATAAAGTTAATTTACATCAGGTCTGTAACATGATTAGCTACAGTATAAAAGGGATGTCTTAGAGAGTCTCTCAGAAGTAAAGATGGGCAGAGGCTCTCCAATCTGTGAAAGAGCGTGTAGAAAGATTGTGGAATACTTTAAAAACAATGTTCCCCCGGGCTAAAGAGGAGGGAGACCTTCCAGCGTGTTATCAGCGTTCAGTTCAAAAGCCAGCATCTCTGATGGTATGGGGGTGCATATGTGCATACGGTATGGGCAGCTTGCATGTTTTGGAAGGCACTATGAATGCTGAAAGGTATATAAAGGTTTTAGAGCAACATATGCTCCCCTCCAGACAACGTGTATTTCAGCAGGACAATGCAAAACCACATACTGCAGCTATTACAACAGCATGGCTTCGTAGTAGAAGAGTCCGGGTGCTGAACTGGCCTGCCTGCAGTCCAGATCTTTCACCTATAGAGAACATTTGGTGCATCATTAAGCGAAACATACGTCAAAGACGACCACAAACTCTTCAGCAGCTGGAAACCTATATCAGGCAAGAATGGGACCAAATACCAACACCAAAACTCCAGAAACTCATAACCTCGATGCCCAGACATCTGTTTTGAAAAGAAGAGGAGATGCTACACCATGGTAAACATGCCCCCGTCCCAACTATCTTGAGACCTGTAGCAGGCATCAAATTTTAAATGAGCTCATTTTGTGCATAAAATTTTACAATTTCTCAGTTTAAACATTTGTTATGTTATCTATGTTCTATTGTGAATAAAATATTGGCTCATGTGATTTGAAATTCTTTTAGTTTTCATTTTATTCAAATTTAAAAAAACGTCCCAACATTTCCAGAATTCGGGTTGTAAATAAATAAATTAAAATAATTTCTACACCAATTTTTTCAGTGAACGGTGTAATTTCTTGCTCTAATTTGATATATTATAAATTGATATACGTATGTGTGCGTGTGTGTATTAAAAGAAAATGGATAATAAATAATAATAATAAATAATTAAAAAAATTGTAAATTTAGCTAGTAAATTTCAATAAAATGTGATATTTTGAACTGAAAAGACTTATCTATGTATATATTATAAAATAAATGTAAATGTATAATAAATAATTTATACTAAAAAAATATATATATATATATATATATAATGCATTACAATTTACTTAATTATACATTTTTATTATTTATTTATGATAGATTTACATTGTGATGAATTTAAAATTATAATAATTTATAAAATACTTTTTATTTATAGATTTATAGACAATCCAAATGACAGGAGAAAGTATGGACTCATATATAGACTATTTGTGTACTCTATGCTATTTTCATCTTGAAGTGGATCCAAATGAAGGCACTGATGGCACTGTTCAGCATGAGGATTATGATTGAGGCTGGAAAACTGTGAGTAAAAAGGTACTAGAAAAATATAAGCTGTAAAAACAAATGACACATCAAACTAT
The DNA here is from genome assembly GCA_027422415.1 of Schizothorax lantsangensis. Classification (NCBI taxonomy): domain Eukaryota; kingdom Metazoa; phylum Chordata; class Actinopteri; order Cypriniformes; family Cyprinidae; genus Schizothorax; species Schizothorax lantsangensis. The sequence continues at coordinate 32,843,640 of CM049850.1, read as the reverse complement.
GAGCTGTTCTGTGGTTGAGTCATCCTGTGATGCTAAAAACAGCTTCTCTTGAGCACTGATTCTGCAGCGAGACGCTTTACGCTCCTGTTAGTGGCACCACTTCATTTTCTAATTACAGCGAGTCTTTAGCCACCAATACGTCCTGTGGAAACACCAGCTCATCTCCTAATGAGGGCATGTACCTCATCCGCACATCATCCGCTGCGTGTCTGTCAGCATTAAATAAACTTTATTATGGCTTTAGATTCAGATTGATCTGGACTCGCAGCCTCCCCAGGGGACAGACAGGCATTCTGGGAAACAGATAGAAGTGTCAACATGAGCTACAATTAGGATGAAAGAGTAGTAATCAACAACAGCACTCAGACGGATGTAAAAATATAGCAGATTTGTCAGTGTTATGTAAGACAGGGCGATATGGCTAAAACATCTAAAATAGATATTTTTTATCCTTTTGATATAGTCAAAAGGAAAAAAATATCTAGATGTTTTAGCCATATCACCCATCACATCCATATCTAGGATAAATGATAGAATTATTTATGATAATTTATCTATGATAAATTTATAAATATAAACAAGTCAAGATTTCTTTTTTTTACATTGTGTGCATAATATTTTGTAAATTATTTATTATAAATTTTAATTAGTTTAATACAATTTTAAAATACAATTTTGAAAATGAATAATTTATATAAATATATAAATGTTATATATAATAACATTACTATCAATTACTTATACATTTAAATTATTAAATTGAAAAATATATATTAAAAAGTTATAAATCAAAATTTTATATATATATACAGTGGGGAAAAAAATTTGATCCCCTGCTGATTTTGTATGTTTGCCCACTGACAAAGAAATGATCAGTCTATAATTTTAATGGTAGGTTTATTTGAACAGTGAGAGACAGAATAACAACAACAAAAAATCCAGAAAAAAGCATTTTAAAAAGTTATAAATTTATTTGCATTTTAATGAGTCAAATAAGTATTTGACCCCTTTGCAAAACATGACTTAGTACTTGGTGGCAAAACCCTTGTTGGCAATCACAGAGTTCAGATGTTTCTTGTAGTTGGGCACCAGGTTTGCACACATCTCAGGAGGGATTGATGCCAAAGAGCTGTATTTTGGTTTAATCTGACCACAACACTTTCACCCAGTTCTCCTCTGAATCATTGTCAAACTTCAGACGGGCCTGTACATGTGCTTTCTAGAGCAGGGGGACCTTGCGGGCGCTGCATGATTTCAGTAATTCAGGGTGTAGTGTGTTACCAGTTGTTTTCTTGGTGACTATGGTCCCAGCTGCCTTGAGATCATTGACAAGATCCTCCCGTGTAGTTCTGGGCTGATTCCTCACCGTTCTCGTGATCATTGAAACTCCACGAGGTGAGATCTTGCATGGAGCCCCAGTCCGAGGGAGAATGACAGTTATTTTGTGTTTCTTCCATTTGCAAATACAGGTGCATCTCAATAAATTAGAATGTCGTGAAAAAGTTCATTTTTTATTTCAAAAAGTGAAACTTTCATATATTTTAGATTAATTACATGTAAAGTAAAACATTTCAAAAGTTTTTTTGTTTTAATTTTGATGATTAGAGCTTACAGCTCATGAAAGTCAAAAATCAGTATCTCAAAATATTAGAATATTTACATTTGAGTTTCAATAAATGACCATCCATACAGTATAAATTCTGGGTATCTCTTGTTCTTTGAAACCACAATAATGGAGAAGACTGCTGACTTGGCAATGATCCAGAAGACGAACATTGACACCATCCACAAAGAGGGTAAGTCACAGAAGGTCATTACTGAAAGGTGTTGCTGTTTACAGAGTGCTGTATCAAAGCATATTAAATGCAAAGTTGACTGGAAGGAAGAATTTGGGTAGGAAAAGGTGCAAAAGCAACAGGGATGACTGCAAGTTTGAGAATACAGTCAAGCAAAGCTGATTCAAACACTTGGGAGAGCTTCACAAGGAGTGGACTGAAGCTGGTGTCAGTGCATCAAGAGTCACCATGCTCAGACGTCTTCAGGAAAAGGGCTACCAACCCACTTCTGAACCAGAGACAACGTCAGAAGCATCTTACCTGGGCTGTGGAGAAAAAGAACTGGACTGTTGCTCAGTGGTCCAAAGTTTTCCTCTTTTCAGATGAAAGTCAATTTTGCATTTCATTTGGAAATCAAGGTCCCAGAGTCTGGAGGAAGAGTGGAGAGGCACAGAATCCATGTTGCTTGAAGTCCAGTGTGAAGTTTCCACAGTCAGTGATGATTTGGGCTGTCATGTCATCTGCTGGTGTTGGTTCACTGTGTTTTCTGAAGTCCACAGTCAACGCAGCCATCTACCAGGAAATTTTAGAGCACTTCATGCTTCCTTCTGCTGACAAGCTTTATGGAGATGCTGATTTCATTTTCCAGCAGGACTTGGCACCTGCCCACACTGCCAAAGGTACCAAAACCTGGTTCAATGACCATGGTGTTACTGTGCTTGATTGGCCAGCAAACTCACCAGACCTGAACCCCATAGAGAATCTATGGGGTATTGTCAAGAGGAAGATGAGAGACACCAGACCCAACAATGCAGATGACCTGAAGGCCACTGTCAAAGAAACCTGGGCTTCCATACCACCTCAGCAGTGCCACAAACTGATCACCTCCATGCCACGCCGAATTGAGGCAGTAATGAAAGCAAAAGGAGCCCCTACCAAGTATTGAGTACATATACAGTAAATGAACATACTTTCCAGAAGGCCAACTATTCACTAAAAATGTTTTTTTTATTGGTCTTATGAAGTATTCTAATTTGTTGAGATAGTGAATTGGTGGTTTTTTGTTAAATCATCACAATTAAAAGAACCAAAGACTTAAACTACTTCAGTCTGTGTGCATTGAATTTATTTAAAACACGAGTTTCACAATTTGGAGTTGAATTACTGAAATAAATGAACTTTTCCACGACATTCTAATTTATTGAGATGCACCTATAAATCGCACCAACTGTTGTCATCTTCTCACCAAGCTGCTTGGCAATGGTCTTGTAGCCCATTCCAGCTTTGTGTAGGTCTACAATCTTGTCCCTGACATCCTTGGACAGCTCTTTGGTCTTGGCCATGGTGGAGAGTTTGGAATCTGAATGATTGATTGTTTCTGTGGACAGGTGTCTTTTATACAGGTAACAAGCTGAGACTCCCTTTAAGAGAGTGCTCCTAATCTCAGCTCCTTACCTGTATAAAAGACACCTGGGAGCCAGAAATCTTGCTGATTGATAGGGGATCAAATACTTATTTCACTCATTAAAATGCAAATCAATTTATAACTTTTTTGGAAATGCGTTTCTCTGGATTTTTTTGTTGTTGTTGTTATTCTGTCTCTCACTGTTCAAATAAAACTACCATTAAAATTATAGACTGATCATTTCTTTGTCAGTGGGCAAACGTACAAAATCAGCAGGGGATCAAATAAAAAATGTTCCCCCACTGTGTGTATATGTATATATATATATATATATATATATATATATATATATATATATATATATATATATATACACACACACACACGATAATAAAAATAATTAAAATATCTTTCTAACTAAAATTCTAAATCATTTTAATAATTTAGAATTTTATATATAAAAGTAATAATAATATAATATAATAATATAAATATATTATATATATATATATATATATATATATATATATATATATATATATATATATATATATATATATATATATATATATATATATATATATATATATATATATATATATATATAATATAATATAATATAATATATATATATATATATATATATATATAATATAACATTTTCATATTCATAATAAAAAGGAAGAATACATAAAAATTATGTAGAATTTTACCTATAAATATATTTTAATAGCATTATTTATAATTATATAATTTTATATAATATCTAAAGCTATACTTTTCAAAAAATTAATCAAAGCTAAAAATAACTGAATATTTTTTCTGTACTAAATTAATGCATGAAATAATGTTTTTTAATATAAGAATTTAATATAAGAAAAACGCAAGCAAATCTTTGAATTAGAGTTTTGAATTGATTCAACGAAATAGCAGTATGAACTGGTTCACTGAAATGAATCAAACTTACCAACTGTAATGTAGCAAAATCACAAATATCTTCTGAATATTCAATAAATATCACATAGTCCTCATGCTAACCATAGACACAGCAACAACAACACAACATCACGCTAAGCAGGAAGCAGCGGAGAGCTGTGTTTGAGGAGCTGTATACAGCTGCTGGTCAGATGAATGGACAGTGCTTGATGCTGGAGATGGACAATCCCACAGAGACTGTTCCTCCGTTTCTCTCAAACACTCACTCTCTCTCTCTGTCTGACTGATTGGATGTGAGAGGAGTCCAGGCCGCTCTCAGAGCCACACATCAGACCTAATTAAAGCCGCTGATCTGTGAAGCAGACCCCGGCCGGCGCACACCAGTGAGGAACTCAGGCATACACTACAATAGAAAACAGCAAAGATCTTACACAGCAATGCTTCACAAACTTTTTCAGCCGGTGGAGCAAGAAATAAAATAAATAAATAAAAACTGTGGCCCACCAAACATCACAAACCTGGAGGAAACTACCACCTACTGTACCTCACAACAAATACCTACAGTACAAGTAGTAAAAATGACTCCTAGAAACACTTTACACTTTCACAAGTTAATATTAACACAATCAGATGCAGCATAATACTGTTAGAAATATAATTAAAAAGTAATCAAAATATGACTAAAAAATAAAACGAGTACTTAAAGGTGCTGTATGTAGGATTTTGACTCTACTAAAGCATAAAAATACCATAATATGCTTGCAGATATTTAAGAAACATGCTAAGTTAACATACTTGTTTATCTGAAAAACAATGCTACAGAGTCAGTTATTCTCCTTTGAAAATGTGCGTTCCTGCCCGGAATGTCTGTGTTTGTTATTGTTTGTGAAACCCGCCCACTGCCAGTTTACCCAATTGTATTTCGGCACCCCGGGTTGCCAGTTGGTGGAAAACGCAGCGTATTTCATTTCATTCATCGTCATATGCGCTCGTTCCTGTTGTTGTCCTTAATCTGGCAACCTGTGTCTCCAATATTTTGAATTTGAACTGCAATACCTATGTCAATCCTACATACAGCACCTTTAAAGCATAATTTATTTAATTAAAGAATAACATACATATATATATATATATATATATATATACACACATATACATGGGCGACATTTGACTGTCGAGTCAGGGGGGCAAGAAAATAAAGCAAAATAAATAAAAAATATTTTTCGGATATATGCATCAAAACAATACGCTACCATATTAATATATTGCAACGCAATTGCAATTCATTGTGTCAATACAGCGCAGTGAAGAATAAAGAGGTTGCCTGCGTTTACTGAACTGTGGAGCTTTGACTCTTGCTGCTGATTTGAATGGCGATGATTCCCGTTTTAAGTGTCAGTTGATGGCCTTTAATTTTTAACCAGAAATGTGTGCGCTGCTTTTCTGATGTTCATTTAAGTTTTCCGTGTCTATTTCCCGTGTCACTTGAAATGTGTACGTTTTGAATCATTGTGGTGAGACACGTGAGGAAAAAATAAACGATCAGTTGTGGGACTATTCTGTCATAAATTGCATACCATTAATTTCTGAACTTTCTACCGTCCATTACTGGAAATTAAATTGCTGGTTGATATGTCTTGATCTTTTTACACACACTTTTAGTCTGTGAACTGGATCTCCGCGTGCTCAGAACTCGCGCTGTCTGTGTGGAAGTTTGGCCAGGACCAGTTCCAGAATAAATCACTGAGGCATTTTTGTCCCATCCATTGCTTATCACTGATATTTCGAGAATGAATCCAGAATTATTCCCGAAACTTTGCAGCATGTACATGTTCGAAAAACAAAAGTATTCAGATTCTGAATGGATTATAGCTAGAAAACACACAAAGCACTCCCATTATTATCACTAAAAGCATCACTCATCAAAGTTCATCACGATCTCACTAAGTTCTGTTATAATCAAGCTCTCTAAACTACACAATGAATCTCTTATTTACATCACGTCTGCACTTATGAGATGATTCACGAGCGAGCAAAACTCTTTCAGCGATGAGTGAATTCTGAAAAACTAGTTTCTGATTGGCCATTGCGTTGAAGAAATCAACATATGTCTTTGATTGGCTACATTGCTCAACGCTGCAAACGTTGGATAGTTTGCTAGATCTTTTAATTGCTTTTGCTTTCGTTTGAGGGTATTTAGCACCATCTAGTAGCCCCGTACAACCGGGCCTGGGCTGACATCAGAGATTCCATGACTGACGAGATGGGGGCAATTGTCTATAGGGGAAAAATCTAATAACAAAATGGCAAGAAATATCACCCAGCCAATTGGTCCAGCCAATGTATCGGTCTATCACTAATTTGTTCTGTCACTTCTAAATTTGTAACAACACAAGAGGCCTTCAGGATTATTTACCTCGAGTAATTTGTGACCCTCATCACACTTGGCCATTATATTTCCATTCTCATGCCTTCATTATTTTCCCGCACTGATTCAGAGTTAGCCAGTTTGTTGCTACTCTTATTTCCCCACAGACTCTTTTGGTTTCTCAGAGCCCGTTATACGCCAATAGATTCACAGTCAATTAGATGCAACACGGTGCACGGTGCTGAAGCCAAAGCTAGCGCTTTACAGATAATTTGCAACCGTGCCGCTGTTTGCAGAAGTTTGTCTCTCAAGATGGCTTATTATTGAGTTATCATTAAAAGCAGAACTCCCAGCGCAAGCCAGCCATCTGAATTCAGCTTATATAACAGCCTGCTACTTGTGAAAAACCCAAGCATGTGTGGGTGGGCTTACAGTCAAGTGCAAACATTTCGGCCTTGAGAGGGGCATCTGCCAGTGATGAGGCATTACTGACGCCTCCGCCGTTCCCCGCGCTGGAACGCGTTTCTCCATCTGTCCACCCCGAGCATCTCCCACATCCCTCATGCAAACCGTCCCGGCACAGCCACCGTCCATCGCTGAGCGCTCAAAAGACCAATCGCTCCAGGCGCGCTGGGAGACGTCCTGGCCAGAGATGTTCGCTTAGTGAACCGCTCAGTCAGACTAGTTTTTGTTAATGAAGCAGTCACATTGATTTGCGTATGCAAATGTTCTGTATGCATGGAATGCTTGGAAGAGCTACAGCTTGGCAATGCATACATCTTTATTTTAACTCAGTGTTTTGATCAGATGCCTAATGCCAAGACGTTTTAAGCAAAATGCATTAATTTCCAAAATGACAATTGTATGGCTCTCACGTGCCATGCAGTGTTGTTTACTAAAGCCAAAACAATTAAAAATAATTTTTAGTAAGTGTAATAAAGCTGAAAAAAAAGATGAGAAACTTAGAAATGTTGCCTTGGCAAGTTTAAGTTAAAGTACTAAAGTGATTAAAACTAAACACACACACACAATTACGAAAATTTTAACTAAAAACTTAAACTTAAACTAAAATTTCAATGAAAACTGAATATATAAAAATAAAAGCCAATTCAAAATATTAATGAATACTATAATAGTAGATAAATAATACTAAAATAACACTGGTGCAATGTTGTGTAATGAATACTATAAAAAAAAATAGTAATACTAAATAATCAGGTAATGATAGGCTAATAAAAATGTAATACTAATTAAAAATGGAATAAAAATAATTAATTTTTCAATTAATTGAATAATTACTAAATTACTTAACTGTTTTAATACATTTTAAATACATTTTTAATCCTTTTTATTCTTTGCTTTTATTGTTATTTTTATGTTTTTAAAAATCTTTTTATCATTATTTTTATTTATGCATGTCGTTATTATGATTATTTAAAATCCTATTTATGTAAGGCACTTTTGTGATTGAAATGTGCTATATAAATAAACTTGCCTTGCCAAATTTAAATAAATAAATAATAGGCTGTATACAGTGAAAAGATTAAAATGGAGTATATTTAATGACAGAATTTAGGTGCATGAATCATATTTAAAGCTTATGACAGTTTGATCACAACATAAATTTGTGTTTAGTTTTAATACATACAGTACATTATCAGGTTTGCTTATTAGGCCCTTGCTGTTTCTCATGAAGTTGCTTATAACACAAAGTTCATCTAGTAGCTGATCATTATCAACACCTTCTGTTCAACACAAAATCATAAATGTCAAAATCTTAAAGTTTAAGAATATCAGCCTTTGAATATGCTATTAATCCCAATTAATGAGCAACAAACCGAACGGAAGTAACAGAACACACTAAATACACTTAATTAAAATAAAAATCAATATGCACATACATAGAAATGTCTTGTAAAAATGTCATGGGACAATGAATTGATTTTCTACCAGGACTGACTACTAAAACGGCTACTAAACGTTCTTGCATTCCCTTTATAAACATCTAGTGCCTTCAGTTCAATAGCAATGTGTCCAGTGTGAACGGACACGATCTCTGGCTGTAAATGCAAATCTTTCAGCTATTGAATCATTTCTGGTTGCAGAAAAACTCTGTGTCTTGGCAGGTGAGCGAGGGCAATCTGAGCCAAGCAAAAGTGGGTTTAGTCTTTAACCTGATCATGAAGCGTCTTCCCACTTCATCAGAAAGAATAAGTAATTGGCGCGTCCCTTAAAGGAGCGGGATACGCTCCCACCCTCCTTCAATTTACCTTTTCAAGCCTTTCCAAGTCGGAGCTCTAAAAGCCTGTCAATCCCGATAAATCTTCTCCTATCATCTTTGTCCCCAGCTACGAGAGGAAGATGGAAGACGGATGAAGACAGAAGGGGAAAAATACGGCAAAACAAGCCCTACGTGCTAAACGAGATGCTAATGCACCGTCCTGGCGTTGACGGGCCAAACAGTTTACTGTTTTCATCATGCTGCTCCTCGTAATTGATTAATTACTGTAGTTGAGCTAATTGAAAGTCACCTCTCTCCCGGTGCGGCGGCTGTAAATTGCGGACCGGTTGAGGGTTGCGGTTGATATGCAAACTCACGCGTCTCTATCTGTGCTTTCGTTCTCAACCTTTCCGATCCTGAACATCAGACAAACCGCAGCCGCTGTCAGAGCCATGCCACTAATAAACCAATTAACTTATTAGGAGCTCATTTAGGGCTGTAATTGGCAACATGGCCACTCGTTTGTATGAATAAATGCAGGTTTTAGTGTCCTTTCAAGCACGCAGTCTTTTTATTAACCTGGATGGCTAATGGAGGCATGCATTCTCTTTTCACGCAGATCTGGCTGTTTAAAGCCCATGATTGCAACATTATGCGGGAGAAAAGCCCATTTCTCCATTGACACTCAAAAGAAGCCATTGAATAGTAGCTGTGTATTTTTGCAAGCAACATATAAATCACAAAAATGAAAATAAATAAATAAATTCTAGAAAATAAAACAATAGCAACTGTTACTGTAAACTAAAATGATTAAAGATCATTTTCGGTAACTGAAATAAAGCTGAAAAATTAGATGAAAAACTTTACTGCAAAACTGTCAAATTAGAAATGTTGTCTTAGCAAGTACTTCAAATGAATTAGATTAAGCTGAGGTACTAAAACTACTAAAGTTAAATAAAAATACATCTAAATAGAAATGTAAAAATAATAAAAATTAAAATGACAAAGTACACAACAATATATATTTTTTGGAAGCAACATGCACAAAAAATGAAATAAAATAAAACTAAAAACTATTTTTTTTTAAATAATAAAAAAACTGATTATGTGCAACACAGTGTTATTATTAACAATGCTATTATTATTATTATTATTGTTAACTAAAACTATTAGAAAGCATATAACTGAAATAGCCGTAAAAATAAAATGAAAAAATGAAAAACATAAGCTAATCTAAATAGAAATGGTAAAGAAAATTAAATAAAAATGTAAATGACAAAAAAAAAAAAAAATCAACCATTTTTTAGCAAATGACTACAAATGAAGTAAAATAAAACAAAGAAATTAAAAAAATAAAAATAAAACAAAATTAATTGATTTTTTCAATACAATTAATATAACAAATAAATAATAGAACAAAATAATAAAAATATAAAAAGATAATTAAATACTACTACTACTACTACTAATAATAATAAAAATAAAAATAGTAATAAAAAATTCCAGTCAATTCAGAACTCGGATCATCGCCACACTGAAAAAAACAATAAGTAAGATTTACTTAATTTTTGTTTTGCAAGTTTTTGCACACACAAATTTTAAGTAAAATTTAAGTATTGAATTAAGTAAAATCTACTTAACTAAGTTAGGTCAAATTAGCAAAGGAAATAAGTAAATTTAACATGGCCAGTTAGAGTTTGATGAGTAATTTTTACTTAATTATTTTAAGTTAAATCTGCAATACTTAAGTACATTTCACTCAATCATAGCTTCTAAAATGTACTCAATCGATGAAGCACTTGGAAACAACTATGCTATTAAAGGGGTGGTTGATTGCGATTTCACTTTTTTAACATTAGTTAGTGTGTAATGTTGCTGTTTGAGCATAAACAATATCTGCAGAGTTGCGGCGCTGAAAGTTCAATGCAAACGGAGATATCGTCTTTTAAAATTCTGGCAGTTTAATGCCTACAAAAACGACAGGTAAGGGACTACAACGAGTTACTTCCCGGGTCTGATACGTCACGGACCCAGATAAACCCCGCCCCCGGGAACACACAGCAAAGGGGGCGAGGCCATGCTGCGCTGCTTTAGAGAAGAGGAAGAGAAAACTAGGGATGTACGTAAAAATCTATTCATATGAATCGTGATTCTGTCTTCTAACGATTCTAATGGATTCTCAAGTTTCAAAATCATTAAAGCAGCGGCTCTTAATACTGTTACTCTGTCGCCCTGCTCTGCATCTCTCTCTCTCTCTCTCTCTCTCTCTCTCTCTCTCTCTCTCTCTCTCTCATTCAGATCGTCAGATAAGCTCCAACAAACTGTTCCAATTATACACTTATTTTCACACAGCAATGAGAAGCATTATAAATGGACACGCGTGCGGTTGCTGTGCTGTATTAAAGCTTTAATCAGGATAAAACCGTATATTAAAAGCTAACAGAAGCAGTAGCATTTACAAATAGCAGCGTATTTAAAAGTATGAGACAACAACAACCAAACATACCATTAAGAGCCGTGCTTGCACAGGTTCTGCACGATCCTCTTCACTAATATCCTCTGGGTCTCAATCGGGCTCAAATTGATAAGCATTATAGACAACGCCACTGTTTACAATTCAACCGGAGCGCATGGCTGAGGAGAGGGGCGGGACGTTCAGACGTGCAGTAGAGGCGGTTTAGCCAATCACAACACACTGAGCCAGCTAACCAATCTCAGCCCATCACGTATTTCTGAAGGAGGAGCTTCATAAAACCAGGAAATAAATCGAGGCGTTTGTCAGAGAAGGGACAGAGAGGTGTGGAATAAAGGTAAATTATGTGAAAAATAATGCGTTTTTAAAAAAAACAAGCATGAACACATGCTAGACTGCACCCCATAAACACAATCAAGCCTAGAAAAAAACCAGTCAACCACCCCTTTAAAGCATGTGAGTGAAACATGTAAGTAAGCAAATAGACAGCTTGTTATCATTTTAAGATAATATGTCCACACAATAGAATTATTACCCACATGAACACAGAGACCTCAATACTTGGTACACCATACACAATGACGGTGACAATCAGTGGATAGTGTTTGAGTATGAATGGGTCATTTTGAGTAGAAAATCAACTCCAGATGTCACAAAACAGTAAGTTACTAAACCTAACAATAAAAGCAACCATAAAACTGTTTAAATACAACTCAAAAACAGTGAAAAATGTAACCTTTTTAATTATTCATGCCCCAGTGCATGATGGGAAAAACGGGATCATAACTTTGATATTTACTTAAAGAATCCTTGTAAATATAACAAACAATTCCAAATAAAATATACTTATAAGTTCAAACTTTAATTTCTACGAGCTTAAATTGAGTACTAATATAGAATTTACTTTAATTTTTTAATTTTTGCCTGAACTAAATTATTTAATGTAGAAATTACATTTGTTTTTATGTAGTATTTACTTCACCAAAAAATCATTTTTATCAGTGCATCTTGGAAATGACCTCAAATGTTCTTTCTCTTTAACGTGGGATTGATCAATCTGCCCTGACTTTACAAGTCAGATGTCCAACCTCAAGAGTCATTTCTGTAGTCACTTTCAAGTACGAGTGAACATGAAGCAGAGATGGCAGGCCATACCACAGACCACCTTTGCTGAAATACAGAAACATTCATTCATCCTAACGATAGAGAAGATCTGCACTGATCCGATCGGGTGCTGTTGAAATGAGGTTCAGTTCTGTGACATCTTACGAATTCTATTCATAAATAGAGATCCTTACATCCTAATGCTCTCCAACAGCAATCCATTCCACCGGCGAGCGCTATCAGCCACCTCCAAAACGCAGTAATGAAAATGTTCCATACATTAAAGATGATAAGCGCAGGGATCCATTACTGGCAGATTCTGTGAACTGATATAGTCTGAAAGAGGCGAACAGGATTTCTGTCACCTCATACCTGCAGCAGAACTCCTAGTTCCTGTCAGGAAAACACGAATGCTAATTTGCTGCCTTGAATTTCCTCTTCTTTAAGCTGCATGTCTGTCTGTTTGATGATTAATTTACGTTGATAATGGAGAAATACTGAACACTGGTATGAAAAGTCCTCTGAATACAGACTCTGCCTCAGATGGAGGCTGATCTGACCTGAATACACAATCAGCTGAGAGCAGACACAAATCGATGCAAACAGAAAACCCCACATATCACACTCATCTAAAGGTTTTTTTTCTGTTTTTTTTACTCGAAAATGTCAATTTGCTCACCTGCAAAAAAAAAACACTACACATATCAGACTCGCTTAAAGGGTTTGTTCACTCAAAAATGAATATTCACTTAAATGCAAACATAACTGCATGTATCAGATGTATTAAAGGGTTTGTTCGCTCAAAAATGAAACTTGCAAACATAAAATTGCATATATGTGACCCTGGACCACAAAACCAGTCATAAGGGTCAATTTTTCGAAATTGAGATTTATACATCATCCGAAAGCTGAATAAATAAGCTTTCCATTGATGTATGGTTTGTTAGGATAAGACAATATTTGGCGGAGATACAACTATTTAAAAATCTGGAATCTGAGGGTGCAAAATAAAAAATATTGAGAAAATTGCCTTTAAAGTTGTCCAAATGAAGTTCGTAGCAATGCATATTACTAATCAAAAATTAAGTTTTAATATATTTACAGTAGGAAATTTACAAAATATTTTCATGGAACATGATCTTTACTTATCCTAATGATTTTTGGCATAAAATAAAAATAGATCATTTTGACCCATACAATGTATTTTTGGCTATTGCTACAAATATACCCAGCGACTTAAGACTGGTTTTGTGGTCCAGGGTCACAGATACATATATATACATATATATATATATACATACATATACATACATATATATATATATATATTAGGGGTGGCACGGTACATGTATTCGTACCGAACCGTCATGGTATGGACCTCTCGGTTCGGTGCATGAGGCCTTACGACGAATACAGGCAATTCACCCTCAATCCAGAAGGGGGCGCCCGCAGTAATGCAACGCTGTTTGATAACCGCCAGCAGAAGAACAGCGAATGCCGTGAGTTGCGCAGAATGCGCACTTAAAAACAAATGGATGAAACGCATTTGTCAGTGTTTTACTCCGTCTCGAATTGCGCTCACGGAAAGCGCTCGAGAAACAGTATCTCTTCCGCGGCTCGTATGCTTTCAACTCGTTTTTCGAATGTCGTACAACTCGACTGTACGACATTCACGTTACATGATTTGACTGATTTTTACGTAGAGAGGGTGACACCGCACCACATTAAAATAAATTATCATTCATGTTTTCACAACAGCAGACCAAATTCAAAAACAAAACTAAAATTAAAACATCTCTGAGAGCAAGGGGGCCCCCTGGTGTTTCGGGGGCCCTACGCAGCCTGCGTATTCTGCGTATAGGGAGGATCGGCTCTGCATTTAATTGTTTAATTTGCTCAAAAATACGAAAATTTGCTAAACCGCAAACATAAAACTGTGCATATCAGATTTGTTAAAAAGGTTTGTTCACTTAAAAATTAAAATTTGCTCACCCACATGTCATTTGTTAACGCTCATGTCTCTCTAAACCTGTATTTCTTCTCTGGAAGTGTTCAGGCCACTGTTTTCCATACAGTAAATGTGTTTGTTTGTGCTTTTAAGATGTGCATGTTGAGGCTTGACAGTAAAATCCACTCACTTTCATTGAACATCCCCTCGTGTTCAAAGACAGAAAGAAGGTCATGAAGGTCGAGTGGGTTTTGAACGACATGTGCGTGAGTAAAGCATGACACAGTTTTCATGCATCCCTTTAAGCACCCCTACATATATCTGATGAAATGTCTGCGGTAAATCCTGCAGCTTTAGACAGCTCTGTTCTGGGACCAGTGAAAAACCCGATGAACTTGAGCTTTAATCCGCCGCACTCCGCCTGCTGTTCAGACGCTGACGACCACGAGATGAGGAGGAACAGAAAATGGGCAGAAGGAGGATGAAAGAGAATTTAAGGCAGATGAAAAAGCTGAAGATGGAGTGTGATGGGAGGATACAGGAAGTGGTTAAAATGGACGGCTACAAGCAAGCGATGCAAAGCAACGGCTGGCTGTTTGGAACAAGAAATGGGAAAAGTCAAAGAAAATGAGGGGAAAGCAGAGAGGAGGTGTGGATAACAGGGTTGTGTGCCATACAGAATTGAATTGAGATGCTTTTTAAATTACAATTGCATTGCTGAATCTGAGCTGAGGTGGCAAATAGATTGCAGATCTCAGACGGACTTAGAAATTTTTGCATCTGAAGTCTTCGTATATATATATATTTAATATTTTAATATATATAAATTTAATATTTTACACATTTATCTTTATTTTTATTTATTAATATTTATAGTCTATTCTAAATATACATTTTATATTATTTATTTATTTTATATAATAAAATATACATATTTTATTATTTTAAGAATATATTATATTTATACATTTAATAAGTTTTATAATTTTTTATACATACACAGACACATATGTATATATACACAGTACACACACATATATATATATATATATATATATATATATATATATATATGTGTGTGTGTGTGTGTGTGTGTTTGTGTGTATAGTCTTTAAATATTATGTAGAACTTTTATATAATTTTAAATGTATAGTTTATTTTCAAATAACAATATTTTTTCTTCTCTTAAAAAAAATCACGTACCTATATATTTTAATACAATATACATTTTAATATATCTAATGAATATATACATGCATATTCCACTAATTATATTTTATTTTATTTTATATTTTAGCTATTTATCTTATTAATTTTATTGTATATACATCTACATACATTTATATTGTTTATATATAATTTATTTATATATTGATTTATTAACTATATTAACATTTCTAATTTGCCACAAAGCCAAATTTTATTTTTATAAATAAATAAAATAATGACAAATGACTTGCATACTTAAACTCCATATTTACCAGACACTTAAAAAGTAATAAATAAAAATAAATAAATAAATAATACTAGTCTCTATTACTTAGTTTCTTATAGAAACATTTAGTTTTGTCTCAAAAACAAAATTCCTCTCCCTGTCATTCCAACACAAACTCCACTTCAGCACCCTGTAGGTCAAGGCCAGTTCAGTTCACATTCACACTCATGAATTGTATGTAAGCCGGTGTTTCAAGTCTGAATTTTGCCCAACCCTGGTGGATGACAAAGGCCTGAAGGCAAAGCAGGACGGTGAAACACACCAAACTGCATAATTCTGGCCTCATGTTTTTTCCAAACAGAGAAATATTGCGAGGTACAGAGAAAGAGAGGGATGAAGGCTGTTTTTTCTTTGCTCCCTTCATTTATTTGCACACAGTCAGCAGGTTTGGCTTGGGTCTGCAGGGAGCGGATCGATGCCGCTTTCTATAGCCCCAATGCTCTCCTCCATCTCTGACACCAAGATAGTGTGATGATGGACCAGAGAGAGACTCACACAGCATCACTGATGCATCCCAGTGCTACAGTCTCCAGATTAAAGAGAAATCATAATAATAACAATAATTTTCATTTATTTACATCAGATTTATAATTAAACGAGTAAAGAGCTTTGCAAGAATAATCCGCAGCTTAAAATAATGAAGACAACTATAAAGAGTGATAGTTTTGAACACTTTTAAACTATACTTTAACAGATTCCAACATGATCTCATTAGTATTCATATGTAAGTGTGTTTTTTAGAGCATAATATTTCTGTATGTTTGTACAATAGTAACATATGGACAGCTTACAAAATGAAAAGATTTTTATGCAAGATTTTTATGCATGACGTACAAATGTTTACAAACATTTATAATAAATGTGATTATTTGAATATGTTTAACTGCATCACATTTATTGAACATAGTTAATGCATTTACATAACATGCATTGAAACGGTTTCATTGCGTCTGTGTGATTTCTAAAATCTGTGACGCACCGTGTGTTAAACTGTAAAATCAACAGAGTTTCACTTGTATTTCACACTTGTTGAGCTCTGATGATTCATCCATATAAGAGTGCAAATGTTTTTACTGTTAATAGGCCCATCTGGATTTCATTTATAAATAAATCTGCCATTAAAAACGTCTTCCTCTGATTTTTCCCCATTATTTTCTGGTAAATGAGAGTCCACTATGGGTATTAAACTCACCTGTTTTTGGCCATCAAGATTCGCACAATGTTGTGAAAAATAAACCCAATTAAAGTCTATTTTCAGCATAAGTGTGCAAGTTTATTGAGATTTATATCAGGTTTAGCTTCCTCTGTAATAGTTTGAACTTGATTGTTATTTTAGGCATTTGATGCACTAATAAATATACAGGGTGTACTTTGCCCTCACAAGAACTGGGCATTTCTGCTTATTTAAGCAGTACAAACCATTACAAAATGCACATTACATGTCATTTGTTAAATTATAATGCCCTTTACCTAAAATTGGTGAAACGACAATGTTATATCTAAAAAACCTGGGTGCACTTACTTTTTCACAGCACAGTCCAACCAAACGTTTCTCTCTCTCTCGATTTAAATTTATGACAAAATAATATAAGATTTAGTATAATACATTTGCTCTTCAAGTACTAAAATAGTCAAAAGGCATTCTTAAGAATACTGGAATTAAAATCTGTTTTATTATTGTTAATTAAAATTAAAACTATTAAACAAACATAGATAAAGTGTGGTTACAATAAATGGTACAAAAATTATATGAATGGTATCAAAAGGTGCTGTTATTATATATACATATTTTATATAAATATATTATAATTTATATAAATAATTAAATTATATATATATACACATACAACATTTTATTCATTAAATACACACATATATATATGTATGTATTTAATTAATAAAATGTTAAAATGTGTGTGTGTGTGTGTGTGTGTGTGTGTGTGTGTGTATATATATATATATATATGCCTATATATATATATATATGTATATGCTATATACTGTATGTATGTATATACATGTATGCATGTATGAAGAGTTAATTTGCAAAAACCGATAACTGCATTGTTTTTTTATTGCGCATTCCAAGTAATATCAATCAAACTGCAGTTGGGTTGTTTTGATTAAGTAATAATAACTTAAACAAATACAGGTAATTTACTAAATTAAAGTTAATTGAAAGTATTTTTTTTTTACATATTAAAAGTTTGTTTTATAGCAAAAGCAGATAACTCCACATTTCATGTTTTAGAGTTTAAGAAACACTGGTTTATTCTTTGTAAGCTCCTCAGATGACAATGTAGATGCCTGACAAACGTTGTTGTTGTTGTGATCATAAACTGTATGGTTGTGATTACACGCAATACACAGAGCTTTTCCCTCACCGTTGTAACACGCTGATTTTGCAAGGCTCCGTGAAAACGTTTCAGCTTTTATTTTCCTTTTTCGCCCTGAAGAAGATATCACAGGTTCATCAAGTTCATCGAAATTATCCATCCTCGATCACTTTTAGTCAGCTTTGATGAAACTCCTCTCAGCTAGCACGTCTTTTCAAAGTGGAAGTAGCCTTGTCACCTGACCTGAATACAGTGCGCTGATTCGCTAGAATGGACTTATCGGCTTCTGTTCAAAAACAACAAGAGCGCTTGTCATGTTCTGCAGTAAAATGTGAACTCCTGAAGCCTTGAAAGTCAACAATACTGGCTTTTTTGACAAAACGTGTTTAAGGTTCAGATCGCGCTATATGTGGAGAATAATGCACGGCAATCAGCTCTTTTTTTTTAAAGTGGCGTTTATCGGTTTTTGCAAATTAACTTAGTTTAGTTTTGGACTAAAACAGTTTTGTTGCAATAAATGGTGTTTAACAACATTTTTATGTATTAGATGCTTAATATTATCAATGCAAACATTCAAAAACAGGTTTCTGTACGAATACCAAAGACTTCACACTGAAGACTGAAAAGCTTAAAGGAAGTTTCTAGAGGAACATTTATCCTGATGACCCTGACATGCAGGTGAAGATCTTTGGCTCTCAAGAGGACCAGTGACTTAATTGAACTCAGTTAATAATGCATGTGCGATTCCAAGAATGCCAAACTTTCAACGTACATCTTGTGAAACATTAATAAGTTAAATTGCTCAAAAGCCTTTTTGGACCGGCCTCGTCTCAGGCAAGCTGAAAGGTTGCACACGGAGAGCGGGAGAAAAAAAGCAGTGAAGGAAATGCCAAAAACTGTGAGAGGAACCTGTAAAACGAGAGTGTCATAGTTGCCCTTGAGCAAGGTCCACATCTCGCTCCGCTCAGGCGGGACTAAAGCGCTAATATGCACTGTATGAAAAATGTAAGTGGCGTAAATCGTATTAGATTAGGCGACCCGCTGAGTGAATAAATGACAGAATAAAACAATGGCTCTCGATGGAGGAGGGCAGTGGGGAACGTGGCGATGCTCAGGGCTGAAATAGGCCTCCAGCTGTTCCCATCATCCTTCATCCACAGCCTCGACCAGGTGCGCGCAAGTCACGCTTCTTACCAACTTTCCTGAGTTAAATTAACGCCCCTTATTAGCCTCTTAAAGGGACAGTTGACCCAAAAATGAAAATTTGCTGTTAATTTACTCACCCTCAGGCCATCAAGATGTAGGTGACTTTTCTTCTTGAGTAGAACAGTAAAGAAGGTTTTCAGCTGAAACCGTGGTCCTTGGTGATTCATAAAATCTAATTCAGTGGCTGTACATTTTTGAGAATAAAAAAAGCATATCAAAGAACACAAAATTAATCCCTGTGGCTCCTGATGATACATTGAGGTCTTATGAAGTGAAATGATTGGACTGTGCAAGAAACTGAACTTTATTTACAACATTATTACCAGTAATCCATATCTCAGGCAAACGGTCTAGAGCTGGGGTCTGCAACCTTCAACGTCAAAAGAGCCATTTTGGAGCCACAAAATATTTGATGCCCAAATAAAGATAACACGGCATATAGCTAAAGTTTTATATTCAGTTATGTTACAGGGCAGAGGAGTAGCAATCATTTCAGAAGTGAGGGGGACAGAAATGTCAAATGTAGTAATAATAATAATAATTATTATAATATTTATTTATGTATGTACTGTATAATTGACCAAAAAAATCTCTTACGTTTCATTGGCTAAGAAATAAAATACACTGCTGGACAATAACCAATAATTTGTCTTCCATAATATTTTTGATAAATATTTTACTAATGACAATTTTATGGTTATGATTGTACAATCAGTATATATACTACAAACACTTTTTCCATTTTTATCACAGAATAAGGCAGAACATATATTTCATAGCTTCTGTACTGTAATTAATGCTGTCAATTACCACTGTATAATTCATATTACCTGGAGAAGACTTGAAAAACACACAAAACATATCGTCTTCACGTTTCATCAGTTAAGTTTTATGCTTGTTATTCAGCTTAGCTACAGCAATAGCAGGATGCCTGTCACAAGTTATGATGACTTCTCATATGAGTCCGTTTTGGACTTTCTGCGCGAGAGTATGAATGAAACATACAGCACATGAGAGTGTTCAGCGCTCCGTGATGTTCACATCGTTTTGGATACGAATAAAACGTCTATCTTTTCTCTTTTAATTTAAATCTAGATTTATTCACATTGGCCCTTGAAAACCTCTACTTTAACACACTTGACCAAGAAAAAGTGCAGGGGAAGAGTTTAGGTTGTATTAAAAGTCAGGGGAACACCTCCCCGCGTATTGTACACCCACGCTACAGGGAGCAACCGCAGAGGGATGAAAGAGCCGCATGCTGCTCGGGAGCCGCGGGTTGCCGACCCCTGGTCTAGAGTGATGTCTGGTTCATGAACGAATCATTCTTTTGAATCGGTTCTCTTTTGTGAACTAGATGAACCAGTTGACAGACAAACAAGTTACACAATCAAAACTCACTTTTGATCCTATGATGAATGAATCATTCAGAGCTCCAGCTCCTCCAACAGTCACTGAACTGAGTCACTTTCTCATTGTTTATGTAAGAAGGTGAGCTGATGAAGAGGAGTTTATTCATTTATACGCTTTAGACATGTAAAACATCCATGCTTCACATCATTACTGGGTGCTTTAATAATGTAATTGCGTATATATTATGTCATAGCGTGATCACGTAAACAACTAGTGAATTGAACCAGTTCATTGAAACGAGCTGTCCAAAAGAACCAGTTCGCGGAAAAGAATCATATTTCCCCATTTGCCTGAGGCTCTGGATTACAGATAGTAATGTTGTAAATAATATTCAGTTTCTTGCACAGACCAGTTGTTTCACTTCATTAGACCTCAATATATCATCAGGAGCCACGGGTATTAATTTTGTGTTTCTTTATATGCTTTTTAATTCTCAAAAATGGGACGCCATCTACTTGCATTATATGAATCAACAACGACCACAGTTTCAGCTAAAAATCTTCTTTACTGTTTTCCTGAAGAAAAAAAGTCACTTACGTCTTGGATGGCCTGAAGGTGAGTAAGTAAATTAACAGCAAATTTTCATTTTTGGGTGAATTATCCTTTTAACATCTTTATTTGGCCAGAAATTTTCCGGAGGGGCACACAAAACTGCGGATCACCATTCCCGCTCAGCCAGGTACTGCAACCGTGGCCTATATATCATGCAACGACATGTCATCTAACAATGTGTGTTGTGCCCTCGCTATCCCTCCGAGGCTCGTGATCGCCAGCAGAAGCTCATCTGTAAAGGGCCAGCAGAAAGTCATGGGGTACAAGGAGACTGTAGTCGAGACCCGGAGTGAAAATGACACACGTGTGACTGGGAATATCATGTGGAATCGTGCTGGTGTTGAAAGTGGGCCGAGTTGAGCAGCTCATGTTCACCTTGAAGCGCTTTAAGTTTGCAAACATTCACGGCAGACCCCCTAACGGGAGCCTCGGGCTGTTCGTGAACAACTGAGCGAAGCTGGGAAGCTCACTGATATATTATTCAGTATTCAGTATGAAATTAGTATTCTTGAAAACAGGATTTAAAACCAAGAACCAGCTTTTATCATTACAACCACTAATAAAATATGATTATGATTAACATATAAATACCAGGGTTATTATAGTTAACTAAAACTGCAACTAAACCATAAAAAAAAACATTTTCATTACTTGAAATAAACTTCAAATAAATAACGATAACTTATAACTCATTAAATAATATTAACATATACAATGTTTGATTTTAATAATGTATTAGTAAATACTGAAATTAACATTTAATAAGATTAAAAAATGCTTTAGAACTATTTTCTTTGTTAATTAATGTTAACTAATGTAGTTGCCTAACGATTAAAAACTGCAAAGTGTTACCACAAAAAGTATAATAGTTTCCTACGTCGCAACTCAATCTACAAGACCACAAGAAGAGAAATGATGTTTCAGTTTGAGAGAGTAAAACAACACAAAACAGACAACACATCTTTCATGCCTTGCTGCCTTGAAACAAATATACACAGTCCAGTTCATGAACAACTGACTCATATGAGCCAGCGACTGGTCACGACTCATGAATCATCAGTTTGAATCAGTCAGAGTGATTCAATTCTTGAATGATTCACTAAACCAACAATCTCTGCTTTAATAATGAAGTCTAACCTGAAATGAACTCAAAACTGTATAGCATTGTCACAATAAATGGTACAAAATACAATATATATGTATATACTAAAATAATCATAAATGGAAACTACCATTGGTATTGTCAACTAAAACTATTATTTAAATTAATTAAGGTTTTCATTTTTGAAATAAAGCTGTAAAATAAAATAAAATCTAAATATTTCAAACTTAAAATATTATGGAAAAATATATAAAAGGTAAACTAAAATTAACATTACAAAAACCCAAAATTAAATAAAGAAAGCTAAATAGAAATATAAAAAATAATAAAAATGACAACAAAATGACTAAAAATCATAGCTAATTCAAAAAATTAATAAAACCTATAATAGCACATAATAATACTAAAACATCACTGATGGCAATCGGAACTAAAACCGCTAACGATACCTGATGACGAGGACTATGCGTGGTTGTGAGGCATTATGGGATGCCAGGGTGTCCCTGAACAGTTTCCTCATATGAATTTGATCAAAGCTTTATGAAGGACCATCACTCCTCTTTCATTTGCAGTCCACTCACCGTCTGCCTCCTAATGATGAGTCTCCTATTTGTAGTCATTTCAGGAAATTCGATGACCTACTTGCCGGGGTCACGCGCAAAATGAACTAGACAAGCATCTTTGAAGATTATGATAATAGATTCGAGGGGAGAAATCTGGATTGTCTTGAAATTCACTAGCACGGATCCTCATCTCATTACCCTCTTGCGTGGCAGCCCGTATCAAAAGCGTGATAAAAATACACAGCAGATAACATTAGCATTGTATATTTCCACGCATAATATCCTTTGTCCTTTTTTTCCCAGCTAAAAGATAGCATATTGGCCACGTCTTTGAAACGCAGGCTGAATAACACTGAGGAAACGTCCTGTTCCAAAGCGCAGAGAATTTGCAAAGAATAACGCCGTCATGCACACGCTGATGCCTTTGGGTGGAAAGTTATAGCTTTTTTTGCAGCGTGCAGGCGATCTGAAAGGCCCGACGGCGACTCAACGTACTGCGGAGCGGCTTCGCTTGGGAAAAGAAAATTCATGCAAATGAGTTTATCTAGGAGCTGTCGAGTCGTGCATTCAAAGGTGTGTTTACCGCTAACAAATTGAAACGTGGAGTTAATAGTAGTGTTCTCGCTCGCTCCCAGACAGACGCTCGCTTTTCCCAAAGAAAATATGGACAGAAACAGCCGGCTTGTCTGCGAGAAAAAAATCTAAACAAAACCAGTTGTGAATGTTTTATGAGCGGATCTTTGAGCGTCGTTGCTGTATGTAGAAGGAAATAAACATTCATTATGAAACACACGCTATGGCCTATAAACAGCTGGAAATGATGGCTAAGTGGGAGTTTAGTAGGATACTGGGGCAGGTTTGACTCCATGATAACCTCAACAACACATTTAACCCTATAAAGCTGATTTTTAAGGTCTTTAAATAACAAAATGATCAAAACTTTGCTGTTAAAACCTGTTACACACAATCTGCTCTGATTGATAGTTTAGACTTTTTTCTTTTATAATATTTGTACAAACGTCGACCTTCAGCTCGTGGTTCACATTTGGATTTTTTCGCTGTGAACCTTTACTGATTTTCATAAAGTAAATGAGAGAATAACTTTTATATTTCAAGATGAACATTTAATGGACTGAAGCAACTTAAGCTTACTTGATTATCCAGATTATCCTTTTGAGGAGCATTTATTTCTTCATCTCCCAATCATCATTGTATTGCATTGCATTATATTTTGATTATCAAACTATGCATTTAAATATCATCTCAAGACCTATTATTGGAGATACGGTGATGACTGATATTTCTATCATTTTATGTTAAGTCTATTATATATCCTTAATTTACAAGCTATCAGGATTGCTTACTTTTTCTATATCTGCACCATATTGCATATTTTTGTAAAAACTGAGATGTTTTTTTTCCTCCATATTCTCAAAGTGTCATACTACATGAGCCATAAAAGCATGGTGTATCAAATATGATACTCAACAAAAAACACATATGCAAATTTCTTTTTAATATTGTCTAAAAGTTGCATAAAAATTATTATTAATAATTACTATTATTCCATATGTCAGGCTTTATAGGGTAAAAAGTCCCATGACTTATTGATCCATGACACTGCAATCAGCGGACCACGGAAATCTACTGAAAATCGATTCATTCATCTAAAAATGAACTCTTTGAAGTGAACGTATAAACCGAGGCAACAACACATCAGTCCCCTCAAACACAAAACAAAACACTTCATATTGCTTTAGTCCCATTGTTTCCTGCAGAAATGCTGTAATTGCTCTGAACAACATACTAAACAAATGACTGGATTTTCTGGAATATAAGTTGCTCTGTTTTGATCATTACATCAAGCCCAAACCGCACACATATGTTTACAAACAAACAGATAAAAAAAAGGAAGAGCGATGACAGTCATTAACTAGTTAATTAGTTTGGAGCATTACTGCAATTACGCTATTGAAATGTAGTGGAGTAGTGTTTTAAGTGGCCTACTCAAAGTATTTCGCCTATACAAATCATTTATAGTGTTTGTAATGTTTCCACTTCTGTTAGTTTCTCATTCTGTTCGAAAGAAGTCTCTTATGCTCACCATTTATTTCATAAAAAAGGTAAAAACAGTAAAATTGCGAAATATTTTTACACTTTCAAATAGCTGTTTTCTATTTGAATATATTGTAAAATTGAAATGTATTTCTGTGATGCGCAGCTGAATTTTCAGCATCATTACTCCAGTCTTCAGTGTCACATGATCCTTCAGAAATCATTCTAATATAGCTGATTTGCTGCTCAAGAAACATTTCTGATTATTATCAATGTTGAAAACAGTTGTGCTGCTTCATGAGGAAACAATGATACATTTTATGTTTTAGGATTTTCTGATGAATAGAAAGTTCAAAAGAACAGCATTTATTTGAAAGAGAAATCTTATTTATTATAAATGTCTTTACAGTCACTTTCAATCAATTTAATGCATGCTTACTGAATGAAAATATTAACTTCTTTAAAAAAAATCTTACTAACTTTAAACTTTTAAATGGTAGTGTCTTACTTTCCTCTCAACAACGTGATTCTTGGTGCGACTTATTTTCCAGAAAATACCATAATACAATTTTGATAGTGTATTTTAATATTTTAAAGACCATTTATTACAAAATATGAGTTAGTTGTCAATTTAGTACCCACTAAATGGTTGGATTCAGCACAAAATGTATTAGCTTGATTTAAACCACTATTGTTTGAGTTCAGGAGTCGTTTTAACTGATTCAAAGAACCAGCTCAAAAGAATCATTTGTGCGTGAATCAATCATCACCATTGGTCACTATTCAAATCAGTATTATTGACTTGAACCTGAACAATCAAGTCCATTTTATGTGCATTGTGCTTTTCACAAAGCATATTATTAGTACAAAATAGTGCATTGATGCACCCAAGAAAACAGCCAACAAACACGGTTCAGTCTGGAATACTTTATGAAGCACAAGTCAAACACTGCCTATGTAGTTCTGCAGCAGATCCTAATGTTCATTTAGGCTTTTTATCATCTGGACTGAGCTATAGACGAGCCTCCAGTGAATAAGGATGTTGACAGAAGCCAGTGTGGGTCCAGCAGGAGTTTGGGTCGCTCACTGCTGAGGGGGCGTAAAGTGGGCAGGTGCTGTGAAGCGTGAGGCTCAAGCACCAGCAGAAGATTAAAGGAGGGCGTAAGAGCCATCGAGCCTCGGCCGGACTCCAGCTCGTGTCCAGGAGCAGCATGCAAGTCGAGCTGTCAGAAAAGATGAGCCGGATCACACTGAACACATAACGCCGGCTCAGTGTGTCAGTCCTGCAGACGCAGCTATGACAGACCAACGTGATCGCATTAGTAGTGTAGGTATTTGTACATAAACTGTGGTTCAGGCACACATACAATTCATGTGTTTAAATAGATGATAAATACACAACTTCAGAGATATACACGTCCTTCGAGGATCAAAATACATATTTAATTCCATCTATATGGAATTATAGATGACTATATAATTATAGATCACTATACAATCATTTTATACAATTGCAATAATTTAATTAAATTTTTTACTTATAAATATATATTATATTTTTAAATGAGAAATGTTTAACACCATACTGTAACAGTTAATGCATTTACCAACTTAAAATAAATAATAAAATCAAACTGCCATATAAGTAGTGCCAATGAGTTTTTATCACAGCTGTATTTATAAATAAATCTGCTATTAAAATATATTTATTTATAACTTATAAAATATAATTTATATGATTAATATTAAATGAGTAATGTTTAACACCATAACAGTTCATGCATTTGCCAAAATAAAATAAAATAAAATAAAATTCCAATGACCTTTACCACATCTGTAATTAATTTAGGAATAAATCTGCCATTTAAGTACATATTTTCTGCATAATATATGTATTAAATATTATTTATGTTTAATATTAATATTAAATTATTATTACAACAAAAATATATAATAAAAATGTTATATAAAATAAAATAAAAGAGTGCCAATGACTCTTATCCCATCTGTATTTAATAAATAAATAAATCTTCCACAGCTAAATGACAGTCTAACTCTATTTTCACTGTCTATCCAAACATATGAAAATGCATGTGTGCACTTACATATGAATACGAATGAGCCTGAAAAATCCTCAACTCCTCCAGCAAACTTCAACAGAGAGACTCGAGTGAGAATGATTTAAATAAGAAACGCTGAGCTTCTCCTTCCAGGATACACAGCTCAGATAATGCTAATGATGTCCTCTGGGATACGGCATTACCGGGACATGCATCTCCATCCTTGGGGAACCCCTCTTATAGTCTTTTCTTCTCTGGCCTGAGATAACATAAGGCAATCGTGTTCTCATAATGGCATTCATTTTTAGATAAGATGACTAACGTAAGATGATGTCTCAGTGAAGTTATCATTGCCATGATCCCAAAAACCCTTGTTCTTCGTACAGAACGAGTGAATTAATTTAGCAAATGAACCCTAATAAACTGTAAAAGTACCCCATAGTGGGTGATAATACAAGAAATGAAAACATTGCACATGACAGCTACATCCTTCAAACAAAACTGAAAAAGCACTGGAGAAAACTGCAAAATCCAATCCAGATTACCTGAATTAATGCACAACATCCAGAAGTCAAAGTGCACAGTGTCCCACCAGGTAACAAAATCAAGTTTGAAAGATACCGGGATGATATTATATGAACGCTTCTGGGTATTTCTGCCCACGTTCCTGCAAGCACTGTAAATGAAATCTCACAACAGCAATGAGCTGCTTCTCATGTTTATATTAACGGCATTAACATCTTTGTGGTTTCAAATTAAGGATGAAAAGTTGTGAGCTGAAATGAAAAGGGAAATTAAACTATATTTCAATTTAATTAAACTATTTAACCATTTGTAAGAAGTTTTAACACCGACCATCTGCTTTAGATACAAAAGAGAAAACATTTTGAACAATTTATGGCATAAAATTATAGTTTTTGAACAGGTTCATTGAACAGGATTGAAAAATGTGTCGGACTTCAACACTAAAGGAAACTAGACTTCATATGCACTATTACAAAAATGCAAAATTTATATTTAATTAAACTATTCATCCATCTGTAAAATTTTGAACACTGACTGCCTGCTCTAGACACAAAAGAGAAGATACCTGTGAACAATTTATGCTGTAAAATAATAGTTTTCCAACAGGTTCATTGAACAGGATTAGAAAATGTGCAAATGTGTCAGACTTCAACACTACAGGAAACCAGATTTCATATGCATTAATAATAATAAAAAAACAGCAAAATACCCATTTTTAACTTCTCAAACTGGTGAATTATTCATGGGCTTCTCTCCGACTGTCCGTTCTGTTCAGAATAAACCGCCCACTCCCACCTACAGCTCAGAAAATGAGTCCCGCGCCGCAGCTAATCTAACCGGGTTCCGGAGGGTTACGCAGACCGCTAATTTGAGCGGCCCAGAGCACATGAAGTACATGAAATTAGCTGCAGGTAAAACAGCTTACATGACACATCAAGCACTGTGAAAATTAAAAGAAAAAATGATGCAACAAAGAGGAAAGTTTCTAAAGTACTTTGTGCAGTCAATATTTAATACAGGGCTTCAAATAAAACAGCCATAGAAAGAGTGCAAATGACTTGATCCTATCTGTATTTAATTTATAAACATCTGCCATTAAAAATACTTTATTTATACATTTTTAAATATTTTATATTATTAAATTAAAATGTTTTCTAAGCTATTTTGTGTGGTAAACATTTAAAAACATTAAAAAATAATACTTTTATTCAGCAAGGATGCATTATGTTGATCAAAAGTGACTGTAAAGACATCTATAATGTTGCAAAAGATTTCTGTTTCAAATAAATGCTGTTCTTTTGAACTTTCCATTAATAAATCTTCAAAACAATATGAAGCAGCACATGTTTTCAACATCGAAAATAATCAGAAATTTAAGCAGTAAATCAGCATATTAGCATGATTTCTGAAGGATCGTGTGAAACTGAAGACTGGAGTAATGATGCTGAAAATTCAGCTTTGCATCACAGGAATAAATAATATTTTAAAATATATTCAAATTGAAAAGCGTTACTTGAAATTGTAATATTATTTCACAATTTTGCTGTTTTTACTGTATCTCTGTTCAAATAAATGCAGCCTTGGTGAACAGAAGTGACTTCTTTCAAAACATAAAAAACATTGTACCAATGATGCAAAAGTGTAGAAATATCTGAGAATGCAGTAAAATATTTTCCACAACACTCTCCAGTTGTTTTGACCTTCACTGAATACCATAACTAAACCTACATTTCTCGATGTGCAACCTGCTGCACCTTCATTATGGATTTCGACCTTTTTGCCAAGTTTCTGAGCAAAATAACAGTCGGGGGTTCAAGTGCTGCTGGCATCACATCTAACATAAAAGCAAAATTAAATCAATAAGGAGAGTCTGATCTCTGAATCACAATGCGCTTCGTGATGCGAGCATCTAGAACACACGAGCTTCTGTAACACTCACATCCAGACACACACACTCGCACCTTATCGATCCCAATCAGGACATGCAGCATTTAGAGCACTAATCCCATCCTAACAGTGCTCTATACTACAACTAACCCAGAAGAGACTGCTGGTTTATATTTGATGTGCAAATTTCGAAGGCCACTAAATGATCAACTTGATCAAATCTTTGCTGAAAAACCTGTTGCACACAATCTACTGCATGCATTCTCTCCTCTGCTTTTTAGCAAGTAAAAAGTATTTTAGTATAATTGTACAAACATCCACCCTTCAGCTCTTTTCGCTGTGAAATCTTTACTGATTTTATAAAGTAAATGTAAAAATAACTTTTATATTTTAAAATTAACACTTACTGGACTAAAGCAACTTAGTTGTACTTGATTATCCATATATTATTTTTTAGAAAAATCTTGTTCAAATGTGAGTCTCAAATCTAATCGTCAGGTTTTTGAGGAACGTTTGTTTGGTCATCTCTCAGTCATCATTGTATTGCATCGCATTATATGTTTTGATCTAAAACTAATCATTAAATATATTACTAAGACATATTATTGAAAATATAGAGTGATGACTGATTATTTATATTATTTTAAGTAAGTGTCTGCTACACTGTTATATAAGATCTACTTGATTTCCATTGCAAGCATCAGAATTTCATCTTACTTTTTGGTCATATAAATATCAGCATCAGCACCAAACTGCTATTTTTGCTCAGTTTGGTCCTCCGAATAAAACTGAGCTTTTTTTCCTCCATATTCTCACTATATCATACTATATGAGCCATAAAATCCTGATGGATCAAAAACATATGCAAACTTTTATATTTCATTTTGTATAAAGATTCAATAAACTTAAATAAATAAATACATACATACCTAACACTGGAAATCATCTGCTGTTTTTTTAAGTATTAAAGAAATTAATACTTTTCAATTCAGCAAAGATGCATTAAATTAATCAAAAGTAAAGCTAATGACATTTATAATGTTACAAATAATTAAATTTTTCAGATTATTAGTATATATAGTGCTCTAGTACTACCACTACTTTAAATTATAAGTAAATAAATAAATACTGGAAATTATCTGCTGTTTTTTTCAACTCGTCCATATATACTACCATTAATTTTTTTAAATAAATTAATATTTTTATTCAACAAGGATGCATTTAATTGATCAGAAGTGATGGTAAAGACATTCATAATGTGACAAAAGATTAGATTTTTCATATTATATCACAGGGCTAATAGTGTTCTACTACCACTGTGTAAACCGTGTCTTTTCTTGTTTTGAATGATAAATTCTTAAGAACGCCAGACATAAAAATCCGGCACGCCGCCATTCCTTATTCCCTCAGAACCCTGCGAGACAAATAACAACAGATTCGGTAAAGATCTGCGTATCGACTGGTGCTTTGGAGTGCATCCTGGAGTATTACTCCACAGCTGTGCCGAGATCCTCCCTCGCGACGCAAAGCTCCCCAGAGACGGGAAACCCTATCGCTCCGCTGCCTCGTCCAGCCTCGGTGACCGCACAAACCAGCGGCTTCTCTTTGATGGTAATTGACTGCGGGGTCTGGGTCTTTGTCGGCGCCGTGCACCTTTAGCATCTCATTTGGAGGATGGCAGGGCTGTGTGCTCTGAATGTCACACTCTCCTTGGGATAATCAATGGGGGCGATCAGATAGCGGACACCTGAGGGACGGCTCCAGCCGCGTGGCTCTGGCAAGGCCGGGCCAAGGACTGAACCTGCGTTGATTAGTCGTCAGTCGAGGAGCGATCGATAGCTTGCTTTCCATTGCGAAGCATCGCCACCTACGCTTTTATAATCCCTTTATTGCAGAAAGATGTATAGGAAAGATGAGGCAGCTTCCTTCAGGTAACGCTTGGCGTGTCTAAGAAACCAATCGGTTGTTTTCTTGTTTAAATCAGCAGTTTGTTTACTTTGAGTTTTAGTAAAGCCCACACCAAATCTGTGCCCACTGAAAGCTCTGCTGATGTCCGCCAGACATTTGCAAAGTTACACACGTCCCACACTTCCTGTGTGTTTGTTTATGAAATACTTTGGCTAATTTGATTATGATTTCTGCCTGGGCAGAGCGGAATATGACTGTGAGGTAGTAGAAATGTGTTGCTATATCATTATACCGCGGTAAACAAGTGTAGAAGGTGTTAATGTGAAAATGTTTTTACACTGATGGATAATTGGTGCAAAAACATTTTACGTTAACAATTTAGGTAGGATATGAACTGTTTGATCATTTGGTTTGTGTCCATCAAGTTCCAAATAAAAAGTTAAAATAATCAAATATTATTAGCGTCATTTATAAGAAGTATATTTTATTTCTGAAGTAGCCTATTTCATTCTACTTGATTAGCTAAAATAAATAAATAAATACCACATAATTATTTGATATATAAAACTAAATTTTAGACAAGTTGCTTTGGATGAAAATGCCTGCAAAATACATAAATGTAAATAAAATATAATTTTTTTGTTTAATTTCCAACAAAACTGATATACACTACTGTTCAAAAGTGTTAAATCGGTATGTTCTTCTGCTCACCAAAGCTGCATTTATTTGATTTAAAAATACAGAAAAAAATTAAATTACAATTTCAAATAACTTTTTTATAAAATATAGTTTAAAAAATATTTTATTCCTGTGATCAAAGCTAATATTTCAGCATCATTACTCCAGTCTTCAGTGTCCCACGATCCTTTAGATATCATTCTAATATACTTATTTCTTTTCAAGAAACATTTCTTATTACTATTACAAGTTGAAATCAGTTGGTGCTGCTTCATATTTTTGTCTTTAGCATCTACTGTAGCATTTTTCACCAATTTAATGCATCCTTGCTAAATAAAAGCACTAATTCCTTAAAAAAGCAAGGATGCATGAGAATAAAAAAAGAATAAAGTGTCCCACGTTTAGCACAAATTCTACATTTTTGTCTTTACTGTCACTTTTAACCAAATGAATGCATCCTTGCTAATAAATTCCTTAATGAATCAAGTGTTGCATGCTTAAATTCTGCAGAATTCTGTAGATTTCCCCTCAAATCCTGTCAAAAACAATACAACAGAAGTCTTTTCTTCAAAGCATGGCAACAATGCATATCCGCCATGCTTTTATATGCATCTAAAGTGCATTGGTGTGTGTCAGCGAGCCGTGAACACATTAAGCATGGAGTGATTACTGATAATGAACTGAGAGGAATATTTAATTGGAATTCTTGTACGCATTAATAATCAGATCATATTAAAGATTAGTCAAGACTGTGGTCATTATCTCAGGCTTTCTATCTGCCATGAATCAGCATATTTCATGCCACAATCCGAAAAAAAAAAAAAAAAAAAACAGGAAGTACAGACTCATTTTGGACTTTATCCGTCCGTTTCATATAAACAGAAGATCTAATGACCAGAGCTGTGGGACGCGCCAGTCATTTCTCAAGCCAGATTCATTTGACAAGGGTGTTGGCTCTGATTTATTCCACAGCCCTGCCAAGAGGCGACGTGCCGCACCTGCATGTCCTGCACCGGACGGCAGCTCATCATGCAATAGAAAGTCCAGCACATCATCTTTCTGAGCCGCAGCGTGCTGAATTATGAAATGAGTTTCTTCAGGGACATAATCATGTGTTGATCGATGACTAAGCCCAAACAGAGAGGAAATTATATTTTTACTGTCCTTTTAAATCATGAATGGAATATTTCATGCTTTTCTCACGTTCTCAGTCTCTTTGTAAAGTGAACATATCTGCAGGCAGCAATTACGGTGCCGAGCGCACGCTGAAATGCCCATTGTAAGGTCACAATGTGCAAATGCATTGCCAAGATATGCCTCTATTTAAAGTCTTTATTAAGGTTTCATTAAGATGAATTGCAAAATCATCTATTTAGTTTAGAGTTTTGAGGGGTTTTTTTGAATATGATTTGAGGCAATTCAAAGGAATAGTTCACCCAAAAGTGAATATTTGCTGAAAATGGCCATCCAAGATTAGGATGAATTTGTTTCTTAATCAGATTTGGAGAAATGTAGCATTCCACCAATGGATCCTCTGCAGTGAATGGGTGCCGTCAGAATGAGAGTCCAAACAGCTGATAAAAACATCACAATAATCCACAAGTAATCCACACCACTCCAGTCCATCAATTAATGTCTTGTGAAGCCAAAAGCTGTGTGTTTGTTAGAAACAAATCCATCATTAAAGTGTTTTTAACGTCAAACGTCACTTCCAGCTAAAATACTAGTCCTGTATCCATAATAATGCTGTCTCGATTAAAAAAGCCATCTGGTCTCAATCAGGAGAGAAATCTGCACAGAACAAGAACCATTTACAAGAGAAAACAGTCCAAAATTGCAAATATTTTGATGTGAAAGACAACAGGACATGAACTTCTTCACTGGAGGAAAGGTTATTATTGACTCGTGTTTGACTTAATTAGTTTTAACACAGATGCTGTTTGGACTCTCATTCTGATGGCACCCATTCATTGCAGAGGATCCATTGTTTTTTTTATGGTTTTTTTTATAATTTCTTAGAAACTTTTATTCAGCAATGATAAATAAATAAGATAAATAAATAAATAATCTTACAAAAGATTACTGTTACTGGTGAATTTTCAATTCATCAAAGAATCCTGAAAGATATAATGTATCATAGTTTCCACAAAAATATGAAGCAGCACAACTGTTTTTAACATTGATAATAATCAGAAATGTTTCTTGAGCAGCAAATCAGCATATTAGAATGATTTCTGAAGATCATGTGACACTGAAGACTGGAGTAATGATGCTGAAAATTCAGCTGTGCAACACAGGGGAAAAATACATTTTAAAATACATTCAAATAGAAAAGAGTTGTTTTAAACTGTAATAATATATCAAAATATTGCAGCTTTTCTAGTATTTTTGATCATATAAAGGCAGCCTTGGCTGAGGTTAAGAGACTTCTTATGAAAACAATAAAGAATCCTGCCAACCCTAAACTTTTGAATGCTAGTGTGTTTCGAATCCAGTCTATTTTTCTCCCTCCACTGGCAAATTGTTGTTTTTCTTGTTTGGAGCATAAATCTTTAACAATTTGCCAACGGGGTCAGAAAAATAAACTTAACTCAAGATAAATCCTCTGAAAACATGTCATAACACTATATTATGCAATTTTGCTTCTCAAGTAAATGCATCTTATTTTAAGGTTATTTAGACCATTTTTCTTTGAAAACAAAACAAAAGCACAGATTAAGATACAGAAGCACACCTTCTCAGCTCAGTCCCTAAAACACACGGTGCGTTCATCATCTGTTCAGGGAGTGCACAAGTGTTTTCTGTCAGTCTAAGTGACCCATTTATTTCAGCGGAGGGCTGTGTCTTGTTCCTGGCGTTCATGCTAATGACTGAGGGGGGAAGGTTGGTGACTCATATGTTTAACAGCACTGTCAACATCCTCTCATTTTCAAGCCCCCGCATTCTCCCTCTCTATTTTCTAACGCTCGTCTATCTCTCACAGTCATTTCTGCCCCCGCTCAATCAATACAGGTCAGCAATAATGCATGAGTCAAGCCAGGCTTCTCCGCTCAACCAATCCTGTCGTTCTCTGTGTTGCTGCTGTAGAACATCATGCTTCCGTTTGGTACCTTCATGCATTTCCCCAAAACCACCTGAATGTATTTCTAGACATCATATTTATTTCTGCAGCCCGAAGCACCGCGAGGGAAAATCTGGAAATTAATTTCTATCTGTGTTTAACTCGACTCTCCCTTGCTTTCTTCTCAGCTAACAAATGTATTTTCTACAGACATTTTGCTCCATTTGAGTTGTAGGATTGTTCAAATGTCAAGTTTTACTGAAAGCTATTCATCCATGTACGATGGAGGGGAAAAGTTCATGGAAAAACAGCATGAATTTAAGACTTTTTCACAAGCTGCACTATACTTCTGGTGTTCTTGTCATTTTTTGAGCTCGACAGCTACTGTATTTATTTACATCAACTGTATACAAAATACTGGATGGACAAACAATGCTACATTCCACCAAAATAATAAAATAAAATAAAATAATTAAAAGAAAAAAATCATATGGTTTTGTAACAACATGAGAGTTAGTAAATGGCACAATCAGGATTAATACTGTTAACTAAAACTAAAACTGAAAGTAAAAGTAAAACCATTACTTGAAATTAAATAAACGTTAACTGAAATGAGAAATAAAATAAAATAAAACTTTATTTCAGCTAGTGGTCAAGGCAACATTTCTCATTTTAATTTAATTAAAATAAAATTACTAAAATTGTACTAAAATTACTAAAACAGAAATAAACAATTAACATTTAACTATATAACTAAATAGACATACATAAAAATATTAAAAACAATGAAAACAACAAAATTACTAAAACTGCAACTAAATTAAAATGGAAACAGAAAAAAATAAAATTAAAAACTGGTTTAAAATATTAATAAAAACTACAATAATATCACTGATACTAAAATATCACTGGAAGAATCACAGCTTAACGCAAAATTAATTTGCATAGAAACACAAATGAAGGAAGTGGTTCTCAGCCAATTTTAAGTTAATTAATGTTAATTAATTAATTGAGTGTTCTTTCTACACCTGGAAAAGCCATTTAAAAAATTGTGCTGTGTGCTTTTAACGAATATACTTTTTATGAAAATCTCTAAAATATTTTGGAAATTGAGTACACTGTATTTTTTCGAATTGTTTAAGTTCTAAACTTTAGTACGTTTTATAAGAAAATACTATTTCAAGTGTTTCTACTTCAAAATTTCACTTTTAATTCAATGTTACACTGTAAAAATATGATCAGTAAGTCATGGCAACTTATGTTTTTACATTACTCAACAAAATAAGTTGAGCAGTTCCAACTTTTTACATATATATTTTTAAAGTTTTAAGTCAGTTAAATGTAATTTAATTTGAAATAACTTGTACAACCAAGCTGAACTTTAGTTTTTTAGTTGAAATAGGTGGAAAGTTTTTACAGTGTGCTGTTTCTTTGTAATTGTTTGTGAAATTTGCTAGCAATTTTTGAGTGAAAACAACTTCTACACCATATTTCCCCAGTATAAAACAGTGTTGAAAATCCTGATCATCAAATATTGCTGTTATCAAATATTGTTTTGGACAATGAGGTTGAGAACCACTGCTTTTAGGAAACACTTACTGCAGCCAACTTGGCAACGCTCCCGAGCAGCTATTTTCTGTCTCAGTAATAGTCGTGCTCGTACGGCTCCTATCAAGTTAACTGGGGAAAAAACTAAAGGTTTTGGGTTCAATAACACATCGGCAATCAAATCTGACAGCAATAATGACAACAGCGGTCTCCTCCTCCGGATACGGTCTCTGGTGTTTTGCTTCTAGACAGAACTTGAACATTTAGAAGCCATTAATGCAGCACTCAGGACAAACCAGAACGTCACTAGCAGCTTAAAGGAACAGTCTACCCAAAAATGAATATTCATCCTTTATTCACTCGCATGTCTTTTTTAAACCGGTATGCATTTCTTTCTTCTGCAGAATACAAAAACACAAAACAGTAAAACCAAACATTGTTGGAGTCCACTGACTTCCATTGCATGGACCAAAACAAACAAACAAAAAACAGACATTTCTCAAAATATAGTCTTTTAAGTTCCAAGTTAAGTTTTGAGTTAAGTTTTGAAATGACAGAATTTAAATTTTTTCCCTTTAAAACAATCATGTTTATATTAATATATTACATATACATACATATATTATGTACACAGTAAAATTCTAAAATATTATTACAACAAATTATTAACAATTTTCTATTTGCATATATTGTAAAATGTAATTTATTCCTGTGATGCGCAGCTGAATTTTCAGCATCATTACTCCAGTCTTCAGTGTCACATGATCCTTCAGAAATCATTCTAATATGCTGATTTACTGCTCAAGATTATTATCAATGTTGAAAACAGTTGTGCTGCGTAATATTTTTGTGGAAACTGTGATGCATTTTATTTTTTCAGGATTCTTTGACAAATAGAAAGTTCAAAAGAACAGCATTTATTTAAAATAGAATATTTTGTAACATTATAAATGTCTTTACTTTCACTTTTGATCAATTTAATGCATACTTGCTGAATAAAATTATTAATTTCTTAAAAAATAAAATGAACAAAAATAAAATAAAATATAAAATAAAATGAATCCATCTGTATTTCTCAGCTCTCCTGCCCTCCCACTCACCCTGTTACACTAATAATATGGCAGGACACTTTCTGAAACAGCAGTCATTCCACATCTTTCTCTGTCTCTGCATGCAGTCAGGGATGGGCACACATAACGTGCGGCGTCCCACAGGGACAGCTAACATGTCCTTAGAGGGATTACGGCGCTGTTGATGTGCCACACGTGTCTCTTAATTAAAAACAGAGCTAAACGCGGCGAGCACGGTCCGGAGAGCGGCAGCCCCCCTGCTCTCGGCCGCAGAGGCCACATCTATTAGCCCGTGCCCCGCTGCTTTAAAATGTTGTTGGGTATGAGTATGAATGAGATGCTGTATTACTGGCGAAACAGATTTAATTAAGCATGATGAATGAAGTGATGTAGCACTTCACGCTAAGACAGAGCAAGACGGATTAGGAAGTCATGCTAGAGGGATCACAGGACCCAGACTTCAGACCTTACCCAGTCTCTACAGGCACATTTTTAGCTAAAATTATGCATGAACCTTGTGTGTTGCATATGTAGGAAGCATTTTAAGGCACCATAGGATGCTAATACTGGTATGATCATGCTTCCTTCTAAGATAAACTTTGGCCAAATTTTAAGGAAACACAGCATGCATCTTTTACAATGCAATCCCAGAATGCACTGCAAAGTTCAATGAAAACATCTAACAGCATTCAAAATGGCAAATAAAGCAAGAGACTTGCAGAATTTCTGAAAAGTGCAAATGCATAACTATAGGAGAAATAGTAAGTATTAAGCATTAATAGTAAGTAGTATGCTAGTATGCTACTCCAAATTCATCAAGTATGTTTGGAATAAAATATTTATTTATTTTTAGATTATATGTATTTATTTATTTTACTCATCAGCAAGGATGCATTAAATCAATCAAAAATAGCAATACAGATATTTATAATGTAAATAAATAAACCATTTATTTGAATTAGAAATAATTTGTGACATTATAAATGCTTGTTTTGAGAATGTTAGAATGTTTTAACTTTCTATTTTAAAAACAAATCACAAAAATATTAAGTAGCACAACTGTTTTTATGGAAACTTGTTTCTGCCACAGGATAAAATAAAAATGAATGAATGAATGAAAAAAGGTAACTGTCTTTTTAGCAATTCTCATTTTATACCTTGTAAAGCAGACTTTTGACTCATAATTGTGAGAGAAAGTCGAAAATTGTGAGATAAAA
The DNA here is from genome assembly GCA_027422415.1 of Schizothorax lantsangensis. NCBI lineage: Eukaryota > Metazoa > Chordata > Actinopteri > Cypriniformes > Cyprinidae > Schizothorax > Schizothorax lantsangensis. The sequence continues at coordinate 32,804,737 of CM049850.1, read as the reverse complement.
AGTTGCAGTTACCTTTTTTATTGTTTATTTATTCTACGGTGGGGGAAAAGTCAGAATTGTGAAATAAAAAGTTACATAGTCATAGTTTACAAAACTGATAATACGATTTTTTTTTCTTGAGCACCACCATAGGCCTACAGGAATACAGGAAAAAGGCAACCAGAATAAATTACATTTTAAAACATATTCAATTAGAAAACAGTCATTTGAAATTATAATAATATTTCATAATATTGCTGTTTTTGAACAAATAAATGCAGCCTTGGTGAGCAGAAAAGACTTCTTTCAGAAACATTAAAACGATCTTACCAACCTCAAGCTTTTGAACCGTTTAAATGGTTTTAGTATGTATACTACTTACTATGTTACAAAAAAGTGAATAAAGTATGTGAATATGTGATGCAATAAAAGTTTCAAAAAGTAGCATGTTACATTGTTGTCACTGTTTTTTCAGCAGGTTTATGAAAACAAATGTGGTTTTGTATATTTAGTCTAAATTTGTGTAAATACACTCTCGGCAGTCACATTAAATACTTCAGAAAGAGACAGAAGTCGACAGATTTGCTTCATGTTTCAAAACTGGTCACTACTGAGAGTTTGTGAAGTCAGGATGTGTCTATGTATGCGATATATAGCAATATAGCTTACTCTGATTTAGAACACAGCCAGTGTTTTCCCATTACACATTAGATTTCATTGTGCACAGTAACAGCTGACTGCTTCAGTAGTAACATGATCAAGACGTGTGGCAAAACACAGTCATTTATAATGGCATGAGCGTTTCATTTAAAGAGACCGTCTGAATCAATAGCACACCTCCCATCTTCAGCAACAAACACAGTTATCATTTGATTTACAAAACTAATCTGGTTTGTTGTTTCTCAGGCTGTACTAGACACAAGGTGCACTTCTTGTAACACCAGCGCTCGTAAAATGGTCACGCCATAAACATTGCACATTATAGAGGATCTCATCACATTAATATTGCATTAGAAATTAGGCATGGAGCAGGAGAATGGATGTACTTTCAGCGGTTGGCTGAAATGCATGTTTTTGCTCACGCTCACTGTCTGGAAACAAGCAACAGAATTCAATCAGCTTCTGAGACCGTCGCAGATATTCAGAGCTCTATTGGAGCCTTGTCCTGTAACTAAAGCCAAAATATAAAAAAGAATGAAGGACAGGGGAAAATACAAGAATACTTGAGCAACAGAGCGTAAATAACAACAGTTTCAATAGCCAAGGCCTGGCCACCTCCACCACACAATGATTTTACACAAACAAATATGAGCGTTTCTTCAACTTTCTTCATTTTTTATTAAAACAAAAGAAAAATATTCTTGCCTTTCATTATGTTTCACAAAAAATGTCTTTCTTTCTTTGAAATGAATAAAGAAATAAATGCATTTCCGGTGTGAAAATAGATGTCCTTTTCATTGGAACACATATATATATATATATAGAACTTGGAACAACTCAAAAATGTCTCCCTTGCCTCAAAAAAAAAGTTCTTGCCTCAAAAGAAAACAAAGTTTATGTATGCATGTATGTATGTATGTATGTATACAGTATATACTGTATATATACACATACAGTACCTCAGCTCCAGCCATTTGCCAGGTACACACAGCACCATATTCACACCACATCACATGGTCCTAAGTATTCAGACACAAATTTAATACAGCCATGAGTCTTTTTGGGAAAGATGCAACAAGTTTTTCACACCAACTTTCCTCTCCAAGGTTGGATATTGGACAGCCATTTTTACTTGCTCAAAAATATTTCACAGCCACTCCTTCGTTATTTTAGCTGTGTGCTTTCATTGTCAGGTAAAAAGGTCCTGAGCACTCTTTCGTCCAGGATAACTTGCAAATTGAATAGCAATGCTGCCAACCATGCTTCAAATTGGACATGATGAGCAGTGCCTGGGCTTAGAATTAAGGCCAAAAAGTTCTAATCAGACCAGAGAGGTGTCCATTTTCATTGCACTGAGGAGACATGCCATATATAGTGATGATACAATCCCAGAATGCATCTCTGGAGCTCAGCCACAGTGATCTTTGGGAAATAGCTCTCCAGCTCTAGGAAGGGTTCTGGTCGTCCCAAAATTTAAGGATTTGTGCTCTTAGGAACCTTAAGTCAAAATCTGTGCCTTGCCACAAAAGGCAGTTCCTTTGACCTCATGATTCTCATTTGCTCTGACATGCACTGTGATAAGGTAAATCAAGTCCAATCAGTATAATATGTGAATAGTATGATATACCTGAGTATATGAGTAGGGTCTGAATACTTAGGACCATGTGATATTTCAGTAAATCTGCAAAAATGTCAACAATCAATATACATTAATATGAACTTAAATGATTTTAGAAAACAATATAACATATACACTGTATATACATAAACTTTTTTTTGAGGCAAGTGAGACATTTTTGAGTTGTTCCAAGTTTTGAATCTGTTCATTGAAATGAACAATTATATAGAATTTGGCAATTATTATAATATTATATATAAAAGTTGATTTACACATATACACTCACATAATACTGTATATACATATACATATGTATAAGTCAATTTATATTAGTGCTGTCAAATGATTAATTGCAATTAATCGCATCCAAAATAAAAGTTTTTGTTTACAAAATATATGTGTGTACTGCGTATATTTATTATGTATATATAAATACACACACATGCATGTATATATTTAAGAAAAATGTTACATTTATATATTATATATATATTTATATATATGATATAATTTATATGAATATAAATATATACATGTAAATATTTTCAAAATATATGCTGTATGTGTGTCACACATACACATTACACAAACATATATTATGTAAACAAAAACTTATTTTGGATGCGATTAATCGCGATTAATCGTTTGACAGCACTAATTTATATATAAAGAATTATCAAAAGCTCTAATTAAAATGTATCTAAATCGGGGGAAGAAACAAGAATATTCATATTTTGCATCATTTACAAGCTGTCATTCAAAAAAAATTGCAAAAAGTGTAAAAATATTTATTGTATTTAAAATACATTATAAAATTTGACGACTGTAGAATAACATAAAGTAGGCCATTTTATTTTTAGTAAATCTTTAAAATCACAAAAATATTCATATTTTGCATCATTTACAATCAAGCTGTAATTTTGCAAAAAAAATGCTTTTTAAAATAATTAATAATTAATTTTAAAATACATAAAAAGCTAGTTATAAAAATTTGACTTTACTGTAGTATACCATAAAAGTTAGGCCATTTAATTTTTTACAAAATCTTTAAAATGTCATTCCTACCACAAAATGCTATTAATCATAACTGATATGTTGTGGAAAAGGCACTGTGGTGAAAATTTACATGACATTTCAGTCTTACCTCAGACACTGTTAGCAACTAAATGACATAAACTAGTGGGAGTGTCGAGGGAGTTTATTTCCTAAGAGTTAACAGTGCCAAAAGCACCGCTGGCTGAAGAAACAGCCATATATAAATCTGTGGACGCACCCGTACTCAGTATTCAGCTCAAGCTGTGCGGCGTTTAGCCTCCTTCCACAGGCCTGCGAAAAAGCATCTCGTTATTGATCCGAGCCATGTTCGTTCTGTATTATCCGTCATCCAATCAGATGGCAGCTGCTCTGTTACGATAGCGTCAGTCACAGCACCGCATACATTCTTAGGCGTGCTTGTGGCGGAGCTGGATAAATGGATGTGAAATAATACCATGAAAGAGCCAACATGGCAGGGAATTTCACTGGGAGCTCATTAGGAAACACGCTTGCTGGAATAGAGACGCGAGCTGATTGCATTTCTCCGTCTGAAGCTATGGATGACATTTAATCTGAAGCATTTGGGTTTTACTGCTCTTCACTTTCTCACTCTTTCTCTCTGTTTTGGTGAGAAAAGGGCTGGGTGAAAAAGCTAAAAAAATATATACAATAATATCTCTCAACATATTTCAGCCTTTTAACAATACTCATTATTTCAATCAGGGAAAACATCATTTCAGCCAGTCAGCCATTTGTAGCCAATTAGATTGTAGCCAATTATAGAGCCAAAATGATTAATGCAAAAAGTAATAAAACAATGAAAATCGGATTGAAAAATAATCAAAGCATGTTTTCCACACAATGTTTTTCAGTAAATAAAAATAAAGAAGTTTTTCTTAAATTTATATTTAGTAATAAATAACATCCAATATTTAATTGATGCACGAGGTGTTCAAGTTCTGAATCAATTCACTGAAATGGACAGTTTAAACCAGTTCAAGTAAATAAATCACTTAAGCTCTGAATTTTGAATCAATTCATTTTTTAAATTTTAAAGTCATTCAATTAAACTGATGATTTGGGGCCAGATTTACTAAACAGGGGAAATTACCATTAGAGTGCAATTCCATAAAAGCGCTGATGGGAGGGGAAAGTTCAAATCCATTCAATTAAAAAGATCAATTGAACTGATTCACGTTAATGAATCATTCACGTTCCAAGTCTGGAATACATTTTATTGTCAGGGTTTCAATTAATTAATTGAAATAGTCAGTTTGAAATAAACTAATTTGACTAATTTGAAATGAACCGGAAATGCCAAAATGCAAACACAATGTCCAAAAATTAAATAAACAAATAAATAAATAAATAAAGTCTATTAAAATCATCACAATATTTGCCTAATTTAAAAAATGCCAGTAAAATCACAGATACAGTATAGTGTGAACAGTCAATATATCATGCAGCTGTACAGCAGACGAGAAAGCAAATAAATATATTTTCCACAGCCATGTGCCATGACTCCAGCAGTCTTTCCTCAAAGCGAGACATGCATCATGTTGGAGTGAGTCTGTGGTCTCTGGGTGATGTTTGGCGGCCGATGCGGGACGTGATGAAAGTCGGCGGATGGTGAACAGCGGGTCTCCGGGCGCAGGCGTGACCGCTGGTGCTGCTGGACTAATGCACATCCGCCGGGATGCCAGCGCGGATCTAAGACCTCAGGGGGAGACGAGAGCGCTCCTGCTGCAGGACAACATCAGATACACTGTGTGTGTGTGTGTGTGTGTGTGTGTGTGCTGGAGTGATTCGCTATCTCTTCTCACTCGTGACAGCGAGATGAGTCTCAGACATGAAGAAACAAACCTGCAGCTGCCCGCCGGTTATGTAAATGAACCACGATGGCAGACGGGGGTTTCTGTTTTCCCTCATGCGTTTGTGACCTTGAGGAGACTACACATATGTATATATTTACACTACGGATGGCAAAAGGCCTAATACTTCAGTCTGTAATAAAATAACAATACCAGTCTGCATGGCGGAAACAGACTCAATTCGCTTCCCTGATTGAGTTTTTCTCTATTTGGTTTGATTGTTTGGTCAGATATAGAATTTGCTCTCTAAAGTTTTTCAAAGGCAAGCAACAATGAGAAGTAGTCATTATGTTACTATAATAATCATTACCAATAAGATAGGATGGTAACTTTCATACCAATTGCAATCTGGAGCTCACAGAACTGAATCTCAAACCAGCTTTTCATGCAGATGTGGGTTTGGTTTATTGCTGTACAGCCAAGCAACAAAAAAACACACATGTAGATCAACCAATAATGCAACAAGGTATAGAATATGGCAGTGATAAAAATAAATAATTAAATTAAATGAAATTAAAAGTGTATGTTTGTATAAAATTTAGAACAATATGCTAAATATACAATTAATAATAATTAGTTAATTTGTATTTATATTATAGTAAAATGTATTTATTATTTGTTATAAATCTTATTATAAAAATCCTTAAATTACTGCAGTCCTTGGTGCATGTAATGTGGTTGATCTGTAAGTGTTTATGTTTTAAATGGATGTATATTTTTATAATATATTTTGTATAATATATTAATATATTATGTATTTTAATTTAGCAAAATATGTTTCTATAGTTTGTGTTGTCCTTTCTCAAATCTCAAAAAATGTATTTATTTATTTATTTGTATGTTTGTTTGTTTGCATGCCCTCCAATACCAGCATACATCCCTGTTTTACAATGATTTCAACCAATCAGTAAAATAAAAATCACTATAAAAGTGAAAGTATGTTTGACATGAAAATACATCATGTAATCAAAAAGAAAATCTTTTTGCTGGTCTTCAGTGATAATTGCAATTGACTGTTGTACATTTATGCCAACAAATTAAAATAAATTAATTTAATATAATAAATAATTTAAAAACATTGGGGGTTCCAAACTTATTTAATTTATTTTAATTAAACAGTGTTTCAAATATCAAAAGAGTTTTTCTGTGGTATTGAAATTTATATTGAGAATCTGACTAAAAATTGTCAAGACAATCCTAATTTACATTTACCAACATGCACGCACTTGTTTCATATGTGCGTCCCGCCTCAGGCTGCCACCAATTAGCGGCTCATGGAGCTTGAACGCGTTGTAAACTCTGAGCTTACCTATCACAAGCACCGCTGATCCACAATTAACTTATCCAGAACATCTTATCAGAGCTCTCGGCGGACAGCAGATGCTCGGCCAGCACTTGCCCTGAATGCAATGCGTCTGATGTGCTTCCAAATGGCACAGAGAAGCAGGCAGGGCTTCCTAAACCCGCAGCGTGTCTCAATCAGGTTCTATACACAGATGCAAATTAGTAGTGAGGATTTTGATTCGCCCTAATCAGTGCTGGGTAGTAACTGATTACATGTAATCTGGATTATGTAATCAGATTCCAAAAGTTAAGTACTTGTAATTAGATTATATTTGAAAATACTTGTAATCAGACTACAGTTACATTTTATATTGATTAGCCAACATGATTACATATTCTCACACCAGCAACAAATTATTTCACTTAAAATCACAAACCCTAGTTTGGAAAACCAATGAATGGAATATATTTTCTTTCTCTTCGTATTTTTATATCAATATGGTACAAGATTATCCTATTTAAATCGATGTGATAAACATAATACAAAAGTAATCTAATAGCAGGCTAATCAAAAAGTAGTCCGATTACATGACATTTTTTGTCATGTAATTTGGAATTGTAACAGATTACATTTAGTAAGTAATCTACCCAGCACTGATCCTAATGAATGCTTCACCTAATAAATCATTCTTCATATAAATCTACGCGACTTGATTAAGTGAGTGTTAAGCATCAAGATTTTGTCCAGCAAGGCAGATATAATATTTTGTCCTCTATTTTGTATGCAACAAATGAATTGAGAATTTCAAAACTGCCCACAAACAGGATAGACTCAAACAACTTTGATCAGTCATGTTCGGTTGTTCTGATTTCTCATGTGCAATCAGTTCATTTATGAATACGTCTCATTCAGTGATACTCCGAGGGCAAATTTGTTCGGTAAACTCATCTAATCAATTAAATGTTCCTTTCAAGTCTGCATCACTCATGCTAAACTCACTTTCTCAGTCTTTGAAGACGGGGAAAAAAATAAAAAATAAACCAAACCGACTTTACATGCACCTCACATACTGTACCAGTCCCTTGAAAGCGAAGACGAACGGTTCTTTCACTTAAAAGATTTGTCCAAAAACACTGAGGGAGAAAGATTAGCATCATTTGCATGCTATTACTTTAGCACGGCACACTAAAGGAATTATGCAAATCAGATAATGCCAGAAACACAGCCAAAAAATTGTGCTAAATCTCACAGGCCGGTTGTGAGTGATGAGTTGTGGAGGACGCAAATGCAGATCTGGTGATTTTACCGTAAAAGTAGAGATGCCTCAATCATGTTAAATGTGAAATAATAGGTTAAAAATAGAATAAAATGCAGACGGTAAAAGCTCAGTGTTAATTGAAGCACTGAATACGGTGCATTCACGTCTAATTTGAACTGAAAGAAGGCGTATGTGCCTTGACTTAATTTTAAATCGCATGACTCGGGTCTCCTGCTTCTCAGATGTTTCTCCTAAAAAAAGACGAGCAGTCTCACAAGTTTGGATGAATTCAAACATAAAAAATTATTTGAAGCAACGAATGATTATGAAACTCTATATTAGTGCTAGATTAATATTTGGCCCAATGTTTTTAAGTTATTAGCAAAATAAAATACAATTAAATAATAAAAAAGTATTATTAATCGTATTAATCGTAATATTATTATTTTTTATATTTTAATGTTTGTTTTTTAAAGTGTTTTAATTTTTTTTCCAATACATTTTTTATTTACATTTTTTAATTAATAAACGTATGATTTAACATGCTAAATCAGCATCTATACTGCCTGGTCAAGTTCGACTGCTGCAAAAAGATGCATGTTTTTTTTCTCTTTTTTTCTTTTTGCACTAAATACTGTTTTTTTTTTTTATATAAATAAATAAACCGGTTACTGAAACTACCTCACAACCTTTCATGACTGAAACTACTCACAGACTCTAAATTAAGTTAAAACAATATAAAAAATAATAAAGTAAAGTAAAGTAAAATAATATAGTATATTGCCGGGCCAAGTTCGTCTGGTGGCTGGTTAGTGAACAGAATGCATATTTTTGCACTAAATACTGCACAAATTGTTAGTCACAGCCTGTCATGCCTGAAACTGCTCACAAACTCTATAAAGAAAATATAAAAACAAAACAAAAATAAAAATGAATGTATTACTTAACATGCTAAATACCATGTATACTGCCTGGTCAACTTCGACTGCGGGCAGTTATTGAATAGGACACATGACTTTCCACTAAAATACTGTACAACTGTTCAGTGAATTTCCTTCACTGTCTCTCTGTAAACACAGACAGCTTTGTGATCCGCACATCTCTCTCTCTTTCCTTCAGTCTCTCGCTCAGATCTGAACCGCCGCGTGAAGACGGCGAGGGAGGCGGTGGTCTTTGAAGAATGAAGTAGGTCACTTTTTAAAACCACAGTCCTTGAATTAGGAAGGTTGCCAGAGTGTTTGCTCCCCGGCGGCGCCTTAAAGAGCCCAGAAATAACCCAAACACCCTCCACATTTATCAGGATGACACGACGCTGTTGGCTTGTGATTTTGGAGGGTGGACTCAATAAATCTCAGTGGATTGGGCTGTTGGTCCTCAGGGCTCTCGTACGCTTCCTCCCGCGGCTCCTTCCATCCCCGCTCCCAAATCATGCCCCTTGCACCTGCAACCCTTGAGCAAGGAGTGATTACACCTTACAACCTGGAAATTGAACTCTAGCGATGAGCACCTGTGCTGGATGAAAGCCCCGCACACACACACGACAGCAAATCTTGAAAGGAGAGAAGTTAAAATCCTGAATTAGGGCCATGACCTCACATTTACGGCACAAACAGACTTAAAGGTGAAGTGTGAAATTTCTGCACCACTACAGGCAGAAAACAGAACTGCAGCCTGTTTGTTTGAGGGACTCTTTGACAGTCGATTTACCTTTAATCAGTGGTTTATCCTTCACCTTTAAGAATAAACCAGATTTAGGTTTAGAGTGAAGTGGGAGAAGACAGAAAAAACACAAATGAGATCTTTTTTGAGATCTCAACTTATTTTAGAGAGAAATGAGATGAAATGGAGATCAAATACAGATATTTGCTCCAGTCTCCTGCTTCTCAAATGAATATATTAATAAATGATCAACTGATATAGTGTTATAATGCCAGACATCTATATATCTTTTTATATATTTATTTTATAATAATAATACATATATACTGTATCTAGGCCTAAATTTTGTTTTTTTTAATATTACAATTTATAGAACTATTATATGCATTATTTTATAAACATAATAAATTGTATATATTATATGCAATAAATCATATATAGAAATTCTAGATATATTCTAGAATAGAATTTGTATAAATATATTGAACATTTTAGATAGATAGATGTTCATATATTCTATACACACACACACACACACACACACACACACACACACATACATACAAATATATCATAAATGTATAATAAAAATAATATATACACACAATAAATAATAGATAGAAATAATAAAAATATTATAGGACACACATTTTATAAATAATATATTGTATATTCTATACAATAAATAATATACAGAATTGATAGAAATATAATAAAATGTGTTTTTATGATAATATATTGATGAAAAATACATACATACACACACATACACACACACACACACAGTCTATTGATAAGAAAAATAAGAAAAATATATTATATCACTGACATGTATATAATTCATATCCCAATATCCTTAGCCAGTCGTTCTCTACTGGCTTGCTGTGTTTTGTATTTTGTATTTCTTCTAATGACTTCAAGGAAAAGCAAGTTAATCCTTCAATAAACCATAAATGACAACTGCTGAGCTACAAAAGAACAACATATGAGCAATAAAATGATCCATTACACATGATCTCAAGCACACAAAATACATGTGCACATACATCCTGATCCACATATGCTTTCCATCTCTGGAAAAACGTGGGAAACGCACACCAGCGGCCGTAATTTCCGATTCATTGGGGGTCCTCGGCTAAATAACAGGCTGTCAGTGGCCCGTTTCCAGAGCAGGGCTATATGTGTGTTCGCTTTCACAGGATGATGTAAATATGACAGAGACTGACATCTTCGTCTCAGGACAAAGAGAAGGATGGCCGGAGAGAAACGGACAGAGAAGCGGCGAGAGGGATGGAGGACGATGGGAGAGAGAAAGAGACACAAAGCGACACACTTCCCTGCCTTATTTACACGTAGCTGCAGCTATGACAGGTAATTTGGCCAAATTCTCCACAGAGCTCGCAGCAGACGGTGAGGAGATAGAAAGAGAGAGAGGGAAGAGTAAAGGCACAATGGAGGTGAAGGAGGAAATGTGCGGAAGAGGACGTGTGCCGACTGCCTGACGCCACCTGGCTGGAGGAGAGAAGGAAGAAAGCAAATGGGTTTCCAGATTTCAATCTAGAGCTGTGCTACGTGTGTGTGTGTGTGTGAGAGGGATGGAGTCTTGCTGTTGACAGATTCTGACAATTTTATTTATCACTTGCACTGAAGATATAAAACGCATTTTTTAATTCAATGTCTCTGTTCCCATTTAGCATGGAAAGATCAGTTGGGTCAAGACTGAAAACTGGGAATGCTGGGAATGCTGGGAAAGAACAATACTAATACAAATAACTTGATCTTACATGTAATTGTGCAAAATAAATAGACTTATCAACAAATGAAGGAGAAAAAGCTTCCAGTGTCTGGTGCTGATATCAAAGGTCATGTGTGCAATCAAACTACAGTATTTTGGCTCAAATTATTATTTATGCATCTCTTATTCTTTAAGAGACTTCTAAAAAGTCATGATGCTGCAGGACCATTTAAGATTTAAATAAAATGGTGGGAAAAATAAAAGACCTAAAATATTTATCAAAAGTTTAACCTTTTAACATCCTGACATCTTTAAACAATTAATTACACATTTACATTTTTGTAAAATTTTCTAATCATGCCTCTGTCATGTTATATCATTTTTCATAATTGTTCTGTGTTAATGAAGTAACTTAATAGTTTATGCCACAAAACAACCTTAAAATCAAAAATTAAATTTATTAATATTACCATGACCCACATAGACCCAACTATATTACATATTAAATTAAAATTAAAATGACACTGAGGACGAATAGATGATGAATACAAAGAATAAAAAATGTAGCATGTCCACAGCTGCATGAATAAATAATACTAATAATGATAATATATTTTAAATAAATAAAAAGGTAAAAAAAATAAAGTAGATAAATTATAATAACATACAAAATCAACAAAACCGTCTGTAAAATCACACAATGAAATGTATTAATTATTACCATATACAATATAGTAATATACAGTACACCCAACTATATGATTTACCTAATTAAATTTGATTTCATAAAATGCAGAAATCAACATCAGGGCTGTAAAAATTGCTTTAGTGCATCTTACAACAAGAGACGCGTATCTAATCTAGGTGTTTTTGTTGACACCTATTTCAAGAGGGCCTATTTTAAGATTGTTTTGGTATCCTAGCAATGCACGATTTTATGGTTAGTTGAGTTTTATCATTGCATTAAATTAATTAATTAATTATTATGATGACAAATACATATATATTTTTTAATTATTTAAAATAGCAAAACGTTGTTTTGAATAGTTCTACTCATATAGCATGTCACACCACAGGACATCCAGAAACCCAGCTTGAGCACTTAGCTATGTTTTGGAAAATGATAGGTGGTTTCTAGTAGGGCCAAGCGATCTAATGACCAGCTTGAACCAGCAAATGACCATCTTAGACCAGAAAGAAACCATCTCCAATGATACAAAACACAGCTGCCAGTTTACCAGCCACTTGATGTCCAATGTAAAACTGGGTCATGAAACTCACCTGAGCACCACTGAGATACAGCATGACGATTTATAATAAAACACACACACACTGCTGGATGTTGTGGTGTCTGATTTATGCAGCTTTCGGTCCCTTCAGTTGTTTGTATCCGTCTGGCATCCGTCTGCTTTCGGGGGCCAGCGGTCTCCTGCTGGAATGTATTTTTAGCATATTCCTCATCTCATAGAGCCGTCGACTGCCTGTCAGCCCTCGCAGCCAATTAGAATGTACTTGTTAATAGGGCGCGGGCTGGTTTTCCGTGGAGGCGTGATGGCTTTATTCTCCCGTCTCTGTGGCAGACCACAGACAGAGAGACATGGGAGATGAAGAGACTGGCCCGAGGCGGCTGCCCGTTAATGTGTGTAACTTCTGACTTGCGGCTCGCCTGAACAGGTGGCAGTCCTAAAACGACCTCTGCATCGTCTTCCTCCAACATGACCAGCAGCAGCCCAGACTCACAATGAAAGTGACACTTTCCTGGCTGTTTTTCACATTATTCTGTCAGAAAGACATGGTACTGAGCCTCGAACATGAAATGTGGCCAAAAATTTGTTTGTTCATTTTATTCATTCGTTCCCTCATTTATTTCAGTTGTGGCCATGTTTTCATTTAATTAAAACATGGGAACAAATTGGTACAATGTGATTTACTAAAACAAGGGAGTGAATTAGTACATGGTGGCCACGCTTTACTAAAACAAGGGAATGGATTAGCACGACACGGCCACGATTTACTAAAACAAGGGAACTAAACAGTACGATGTGGCCACGATATACTAAACCGACGGAATTAATTACTATGACGTGGCCATGATTTACTAAAAGAAGTGAACTAATAAGTACAGTTTGGCCATGATATACTAAATCGAGGGAACAAATTAGTACAACATGGCCATGCTTTACTAAAACGATGGAATTAATTAGTACGACGTAGCCACAATTTACTAAACTGAGGAAATTAGTTAGTATGACGTGGCCACGATTGACTAAAACGAGGGAACAAATTAATACGATTTGGCCACGATTTACTAAAACAAAGGAATGAATTAGTAAAATGAGCCTATGATTTACTAAAACATAGGAATGAATTAGTAAAATGTGGCTATGATTTACTAAAACGAGGGAAAGAATTAGTACAAAGAGACCGTGATTTCCTAAACCGAGGGAATGAATTAGTACGGCATGGCCCCAATTTAAAATCAAACTTCAGATATGCACAAGAAAACTGTACATTACAGCATCAGTTTGTGTAAGCATTTGTCTACAGCCTTTTTACACCACATAAAAAAATTTTGTGTGTGGTATTGTTTTAAATAAGGTTCTTGCATAGCTCTGATTTACCTAATAAAATGTAAAATCCATTTTTAAATGCAAATTTATTTCATAAAATGCACAAGTCAACACCTTGAGGCTGTAAAAAGTGCTTGAGCGCAGCTTACAAAAAGAGACACACAGCTAGTCTAGGTGTTTTTGTTGAACCCTATTCAAAGAGGGCCTATTTTAAGCTTGTTTTGTTATTCTAGCAATGCACGATTACATGGTTAGTTGCATTTTATTATTGCATTAAGCATTGTGTTGTTCCCAACAGTACATGAACCCATCAGAAAAGACCCGCGACCCATTTTTAGGAGGCAACCCACAGTTGAGGGCCGACACTCTCTATCTCGCTGATACATATGTGCGTTGCTGCACTCTTCATTTCATGCATAATACACAAACACACACACACAATTTCTGAGCTCTTTCGTCTACCTCTGCATTTGCACTCCAAAAACACCATGCTGTGCAGCGCTGCATGGCCTTCTCTTGGCCTCACCATGGCCAATGTGGCCTGGGAGAAACAGAATGCGAGGAAAAAGATATGTGGCACAGAATATCTACAGGGTGCAAAAACAGACAAAAAAAGAGCATAGAAAACAGAGCGATGCAGAGAAGGTGTGGACCACTGCTCCGAGAGTCTCTCCGGTCCATTCAGCGACGGGAAAAGCGATATGGTCGGGGACGACGACAAATGAAAAACGACTGTAATAAAACATAATCAGACACACTGAGAGAAGATCACCTCCCCTGCTTCACTGAAGTATGTAATTGTGCTATAGCATATACTGCTACAAAACACAAAGCAGCCATAAGCCAGTGCATGCCACGGCAGGAACTAACAATATGGATTTGTACTTCAACAGTGCAATTATTGGCAGTAAAAGAAGTAGACAAGAAAAAAACGATATTTAATAGCAGAAAGGGGAGCTGTGATTATCAGGACGGCTTTGAGAAAAGGCTGCTATGAATTTCAAACTCTTTAGTCAATATTCTCGCCCAGTTGGATGTCGTTGTTTATTGCTATCATGTGTGTTTGGAATCATTCATACAACGGAGCCATTACAAAGAATTTTGCTTCTGAATGCCTTCGTTCTGTGAGGTTCACATGAACGTTGCATCACCGATCCCATGATATTTGGGTAAAACAGCAGTTTTAGGTCTTATTTACTGTTGGAAGCTTATTTTGGTCAGGAAAACACTGTCAGTTTGACATATAAAGTGATTTTTTGAGCACAATTTAGGGTTGGGTTTGCACAAAATAGACTGGTCTGGAAAAAGTCTTCAAATAGTGGCATAAAACACTAACCATTTCACAAATGCATTGAAAAACACCAACAAAACTGCATAGAAAACAAATTGCATGTACCAATTTGTCCTAAGTGCACACACACACAGCAGTGAACACACACACACCGTGAGCACACACCCGGACCAGTTTTGTGTGCAATATCATGGTTTCAAAAAAAAAAATAAATAATAAATAAATTTAAAGCGGCACAACGGTTTTCAACAGTGATAATAATCAGAAATGTTTCTTGAGCAGCAAATCAGCATATCAGAATGATTTCTAAAGGATCATGTGACACTGAAGTAGGGATGGCTCGATACCATAATTTTGGCTTCGGTACGATACCAGAATGTAATACCTTGGTATCGATACTAAATCGATACCATAGGTGACAAATAACCAGCCTCAAAAGATAAGTGAATTAATTTTTTTATAATAATAATAAAAACAGATTCATATCTTAATACCTTTTGTATCAAACTGTAACAAAAACCTACAGGGAACATATTTTGATGTTGGAGAAAAAAAATATATAGGCTAACTTTAGTAATAAGATGAAAATATATTAAATTCTTCTTATCTTTTCAGTGCAAACAAATGTCTCAAAATGTAACAAAAAAAACTACCGGGAACATAGGTTACATTTTGACTGAGTTTGAAGAAATAAATACAACTGAAGTTGCGCAATTAATGCAACAAATGTTGCTTTATTGTAAAGTGTTATTCTAACAGTCAAAGTTCAAAATCACGTTATTATTTCTCTCTCTCTCACTCAGATTGTTTTCAGATTTCAGACTCAGCCAAAGAAAATTAAAGCATTAAATATAAATCTCACTCTCTCGGCTGCTTCATATTAGTGGTCAGCAGCGTGGCAGAAACATTCCCTTCATATTATTGATACTAAAATTAATATAGCAAAACTCTTGCTCAATTCAAATCCAATTAATATTCGATTGTATGAAATGCAAGTGCATATATTACGTGACCAAAACTTCACTGGTTCTAGCGTGTTACACATGCACGTTTGAGCTTACTGTATCACATCTGTATGTGCATTGATCAGTTGTAAATAAAAGTTCAAATTAAATATGAATGATGTACTCACCTGTCGATCTCTTAATTCTCTGAAAAGATCAGGATGAGCAAGTGACAAATGCTTAAAAAGATTTATGTGTTCCTGTGGCAACATGATGTAGGCCTATAGCAACGCTTGCATACAGGTGCAGTAAGGTCAGTTCGTTCACCCTTGTCATCTGATTTGTATCCAAAGTAATGCCATATTTCACTTCTACTGTTCTCTGTTTATTAATTTCGGATGCGTTGATGGAGTTTAATCTGTTTGATCCATCGCGTTGTTCTGTTGTCACATTTTACCGGTTGCACAGCAATTTGGGAAGCACTGCCACCTACAGGTGTATTTCGCAACTGCAGCGTATGAAATACCGAATTGAGCAAAATTATGATATCGTACCGTTTGAAATATAATATATACCGGTACTTTTCCAGTACCGGTATACCGCGCATCCCTACACTGAAGACTGGAGTAATGATGCTGAAAATCCCAATGCTTTGCGTCACAAAAATAAATGACATTTTTCAAAATATGTTCAAATAGAAAATATGTATTTTGATTTGTAATAATATTTCAAAATTTTACAGTTTTTATTTAATCAAATAAATGCAGCCTTGGTGAGCAGAAGAGACTCATTTTGAAAACATTAAAAAAATATTGCGAACCCCAAACTTTTAAAGGGTAGTGTATGCTTTAGAGCAGGGGTCATCAAACTTGATCCTGGAGGGCCGGTGTCCTGCAGAGTTTAGCTCCAACATGCCTCAACACACCTGCCTGGAAGTTTCAAGTATACCTAGCAAGACCTTGATTAGCTGCTTCAGGTGTGTTTGATTAGGGTTGGAGCTAAACTCTGCAGGGACACCGGCCCTCCAGGACCGAACTTGGTGACCCCTGCTTTAGAGGTTTCTTTTTGACTGCCTTTGTCATGGAATTCTTCGTCAAGGTTAACATGGGCATTGCATCACAAATCCCATGATATTTGGGTTATGGTAAAACAACATATAGTATTTGGAAGCCTATTTTGGACAATAAATGACAGGAAAAGACTGTATGACTGACATATAAAGTGAGTTTTTGTGCATAATTAGGGGTGGGTTTTCCAAACAGTTATTAGACTAGTCTGGAAAAAGTCTTCAGATAACGGCATAAAACACTAACCGTTCTGCAATTAATTGCATACAAATCACCAAAGAAACTGCATCAAAACTAGCCAACCAATTTGCATCTGCCATTTGTAGAATACTTCCATTTACAAGTATGCATTTGGCAGATGCCTTTACCTAAAGCGACTTACATTGCATTCAAGGTACTTTTCAGTTTTGATTGCAATATGCATCAGACGGTCAGTCGGCGAACTGTGGGCGTCAATAGACGTGCCACCTGAGGCTAAGAATAACTACTCCAACTAATTAACTAGTAAAGTCAGTAGCAACCACAGCTCACCTTAATACTCTTGCGTATACCTTGCTGATTTTTATTCAAGAGGAATGGCGCTTCCAGGAATAAGTACAGTAGAAGTGCCTTGCTGCTGGACACAACGTCTTAAACTGTAGGCGGTGAGCCCTAGGCATCATGCATCAGGTGATTAACCGTCTTTGCCGCCAACTTGTGCAATAATTGGCCCCACGGTAACATTAAGATAACATTAACCTATGCTATTCTTAACCAAACCCAACAAATGCATGCAAACACAGCCAAGGATGACAAGGAAAGAAAAAAACAGACCAAGAAAAATCCATTTTCATGAATATTGGATTTCATTAAAGAAACCCAAGTGATTGCTCTTTAATGACCCAAAATCCACACACATGAATTTTTAAGCAGCGGCTGGTGCTGTGATACGACTGGAGGCGTGCGGAGAGAAAGAGGAACGGAATCGCAGCCGAGGTCCCGCAGGGGTTTGTGATGCGCTTCTGAAGGGGCGGTACTTTAACCCAGTCCAAAGGATACGAGACCCGACGCGGCTGGTGCTGGAGTCATGGCGGCGGCGGATTTGATGGGAGAAACTGCCAAGAATGTGAGTTAAAGGAGTAGTTCATTTCAAAATGAAAATTCAGTTATTATTTGCTCACCCTCATGTCTTGTATGCAGATTTTTTTTTCAGAATCTTAAATGTTGAAAAATTGTATACAACACCAATAAAAATATAAAATAAATATAAAGAATTAAATTAAATTAAATAAAACACCATTAAAGTGGTTTCACTTTAAGTTTCATTCATAGTTCATGAGACTCATTTGATGGGAAAAACAGCCAAGAATGTGAGTTAAAGCACTGTATACTGATTTTTATTTTTATTTTTTTTGACAGATAAAAGTAATTTTAGAAGAATCTTGAAAAATCTTATAAAAACGCAAATATAAAATATAATAATAATAATATAAAAATTTAAATAAAATTTAAGATTAAGCAGTCTTTATGACTCATGCAAGTCTTAGTCATAATATTTACACTACTGTTCAAAAAAATTCTTGATATATTATTAATTTTATTCAGCAAAGATACATTAAATTGATCAAAAGTGGTAGTAAAGACATTTAGAATATATTGCAAAATATTTTTATTAAAAAAAACAATCCTGTTCTTTTGAACTTTCTCTTCATCAAATAATCCTGAAAAGAAAAATGTATCATGGTTTCCACAGAAATAAGAAGCAGAACAACTATTTCAACATGAATAATAAGAAGAAATGTTTATTCAGCAGCAAATCAGCATATTAGAATGAGGATCATATGACAGACATGTGAAGACTGAAGTAATGATGCTGAAAATTCAGCATTAAATTACAGAAATAAGTTGCATTTTACATTATATTACAATATAAAACATTTATTTTAAATTGCAATAATATTTCACAATATTTTCTGTATTTTAGATACAGCCTTGGTGAGCATAAGGGACTTCATATGTGAGGAACATAATGAAAATTTGTTGTTATTTATCTCAATTGATTCAAAAAGTCTTATCATTGACACCAAAAAGTTTTTATGTTTGGTTATACACCAAATGAATCATACAAAATGGAGAATGAGATTCGAGAACTGCAGCAGAAGTAGAAGTCAATTTTAGTCTGATCACGGTGCTTTTGTCCTATAAGGAGCCTATTGATTAATAAAAGGCATTCGGGTTTAAAACATCATGAGGGTGAGCAAATGATGAATGAACTGTCAGAGAAAGAACTAGTCCTTTTAAACATGTATAGTATTGTGACTGATTAGCCAGCAGGTTGAAGTTTCCCTGATTAATTCTCTTCCATGTAAGGACTTTACAGCCTCGACGGTGCTGACTTTGTCAGGAGCAATTTGCAGATGGTGTTATGACTCTGAGTGAATCTTAAGTTGGAGAGGAATGGATGTTCATCATGTCTAAGGGTCGAAGGTGGATGTCAGTGACCCGACCCAGAGCGTGACCCCACTGCCTGCCTTCACAAGAGTCGCTCTCGTGTCAAACTCAAAACACATCTCACAGGCTTAGCAATAATGGTGGTATTAATATTCGTGTCATTCCCATTAACCTCCATGAGAAAGGTGCATCGCACGGAGACAGACGGGCTCGTATTACACGGGAAGATGGAGGATAAACCGGGTCCCATCTCCTCCAGAACGTCCCTCCCAAAAGACGACCAGAAACCGGCAGATGGTTTTTATTGTGGTGTATTTAAGCCCTAGTTGGACGGGACTGGTTTTCCCTGAGGTTTCAGGTAAATTAGTGTTGCACAGACATACTTTGCAATTTTAATTCTGTCCGAATTGAGCACGTCTGTGTTTTCTCACACAACCCTGGTACAAAAATTATGGTGCAAATTACCTACTGTTTTTTTGCAGTAGAAAAAAAAAAGTAGACCTTTTTTTGCAGGTCCACAGAGAAATCGAATCGCATCCGTCCTTCCACTATATTATACATGTCTAGATTTCTCGTTGCGCTGCCTGGTGCTTCTTCATTACGGATTCAGACCTTTTTGCCAACTTTCTGGGTAAAATAACAGTTGGTGGTTCAAGTACTGCTGGCATCACATCCAGCATAAAAAGAAGCACTTTTTCAAACATAGATCTCTGCGTGGGCTGAAAAAAAATCTTGTCGCGCTCTGTATGTCACCGTGAGCATGACACACACTCTCTAAAACAGCAGTTCCCATCTGGGGGTACTTGGAAAGAAAAAGGAAAATACGAATTAAATTTTATTAGGGCTGTCAACATATTAAAATAATTATTCATGCTTAATGTCATGATTTCATCGTAGTTTATGCATTAAACCTTTAGATCCTTTTTAGGGCAAGAAAGCAGAGCAAACTTTACACACACACAAATATATATATATATATATATATATATATAACTTAGAAATAATTTATTAAATAAATTTAATTTAATTTATTATTTTAATAAAAATATTAGATTAATAAAATTGTATTTATTATTATTTGTATTTTTTTTATTTATGTAGACAAAATAATCTAATAATAATCTAATATTTTAATATAATATTGCATATATTGCATTTTAATATTGAACTGGTTCTTCAATTAACTCCGTTGACATTAAAATAATTATCGGCTTACCATACAAAAGTTTTTTTTTTATGCATTTATTCAGCAAGGACTCATTAATTTGTTCAACAATTATAATAATAATAATAACAATAATATATTTTTTTATTAAAGAGATCATGTGACACTGAAGACTGGAGTAATGATGCTGAAAATTCAGCTTTGCTTCACAGTAAAAAATTATATTTTAAAATATATTTTAAAAAAATCCAGTTATTTGAAATTGTAATAATATTGCACAATATTACTGTTTATATTGTACCTTTGAACAAATAAATGCAACCTTGGCGAGGAGAAAAGTATTCTTTCAAAAACATTTTAAAAATTGTACCAACCCAAACTTTTAAATGGTATCAGCCAGAATCATAATACTGATGCAGCCCTAATTTCAAAAATAAAATTTAACAAGTAACTTGTGCTACTTGCTCTTATAAAAGAGTGTTTACATAATAGACAAATTCAGGCGATAATCACAACCTTAGTAAAAAATACAGAGATCACAATTACACTCAAATCAGTACATGAAATGACAGACTACGATGTAGTTTAAAAAACAATCACGTCTGAGAAGTCTACATGGACAAAAGGTTTCTTCAACAGTGAGCGTGTTAGAATGCACGGCGAGCGCAGTAAATGCGTTTGATTGCATTTGTGCGCTGTTGGAAGCCGTGTGGGTAAGCAGGTGGGAGACAGACAGTCTGCGAAAGCAACCAGAGGCGCCATGTTTACCCGACGAACCACACAAACACACACATCACCCAACAGAAGACCATCAAAACAGCTCAGGCCAACTGATGCAACCTCGCAATTTAATAAACACGCGGCAGCCCCGCAATGAGGCATAACATTAGCACTCCTTGAGTGCATTACACAACACCGGCACCGTTGGAATATGACACTAACTGGGGTGTGAAAGTGCTTTGACTCCGGTGTAATGAGAGAGTCCAGGATTAAACCTCCGATGCCGTCTTGATTAAAGCCGTCGGTGCAACAAACAGCCGGCGTAAGCGTGCGCATTAAGAGCGGGAGGGTTTTGACACTAACTCGACTGAGTAACCACCATCATCACTCCTGTGATCCACTTAGAGAGCCCGACGGTGCTTATCTCACTGCTACTGCCACGGCAATGAAACTAAAGCCGCTTTACTGGACATACGGTGCTAAAGAACCACATGTTCCATTTCAGATACGACTAATACAACACAATTGATCAAATGTAGAACATGATGCATATAAATAGCCTTTAGGTGCCATTAAAGGAATAGCTTCGGCCTATTCCTCACAAAAAGCTGTAGTGTGGCTTCAGAAGACTTGAAATATGTCAAGTATGGACTGCATTTATGGTGCTTTTGCATCCTTTTTTGAGGCTTTAAATCTCTGGTCTCCATTCACTGTAACTGCATGGGGGGGGGGGTTCCTTTTGGGTTCTATAGAAGAAAGAAAGTCATGCACAAGATTCCACAGTCCACAAATGTGACAATAATGAGATTCAGTGGAGAACAAATATGAACACTTGCTGAAGTCACCTTCTCTGAAGTTTCTTCTTGACAAAACATCTCGTATGTGCCTCATATAGAGTTTAGAGAACAATCTCAATCTCAAACTGAGCCAAAGATCTCAATCTAATGCAATGCAATTGATCAAATGTTAAAAATGGTGCATATAAATAGTCTTAAGGTGCTTTTAAAGGAATAGCGTCAATCTGCTCTTCACAAAATGCTACAGCATGACTTCAGAAGATTTAGGCTACGCTATCACATGCAGACTGCATTTATGGTGCTTTTATGGTACTTTTGCATCCTTTTTTAAGGCTTGAAAGCTCTGGTCTCCATTCATTGAAATTGCATGGGGAAAATTACCATTCTATAGAAAAAAAAAAACATTTTACCTTCTATAGAAGAAAGAAAGTCACGCCAAAAGTTCACAGGACACAAATGAGATAGTAATGAGTATGAATGGAGAGTAAATGAACACTTGTTGAAGTCACTTTAGTCTCTGAAGCTTCACCTCGACAAAACACCCAAGAAATCTCATATGTGTCTCAACAATACAGAGATCTCAACAACATCCCAAACTGTGAACAAACTATACAACACAATTTATCAAATGTATAACACAGTACATATAAATAGCCTTAAGGTGCTATTGAAAGCAATAGCTTTGGCCTGTTCCTCTCAAAAAGCTATAACATGGCTTCAGATGACTTGCAAGTAAGGACTGCATTTATAGTGCTTTTGCACCCTTTTTGAGGCTTGAAAGCTCTGGTCTCCATTCATTGTAATTGCATGGGAATAATGACCATTTTGGGTTCTACAGAAGAAAGAAATCCATGCACAAGAGTCCACAGGATACAAATGAGACAGTAATGAGAATGAATGGAGAGCAAATGAAGACTTGAAGTCACCTCTAAAGCTTCACCTGGACAAAAAAAAATCTAATCTACAGTAATTTTAACTAATTGAATATTGCTTGTTCCAAAGTGAGCCATATTTTTATGTTCATAGTTTTTAACTGATAAAATGCAATTGTTAACAGATTTATGTTCTTAGTCTTATGATTCTAAGCAATTTGAATAGTGCATTGTGAAAACATGATCATGAAAAAAATATATACATATACTTAATAATAAGCTATTCCATGATTCATTTATCATCAAATTCTTGGCAAATAAAATTATAAATGATCTGAATTGCTTTCAACATTCATTTCATAGCTCTGTACTCTTATAGTATGACAACAGTAAACTTAATTGATTCTATTCTTATTTATCCTAATGGAAAGACAAAGCTGATACTCAAATATAAATGAGAACTCACAAGCTATGAAAGAACAACCTCATTTTCCTCTAGAAGCAATTTTATTATCACTGAGAGAAAAAAAAAACACTACAAAAATGCAACACTTGTTGCATTAAAAAGCAACCATTCCAATAGTTGTCAAAACAAAGTCCAAGATCAAGGTCTTACTGCTTTGTAGAGCTGCTTTTCAGCACAATTTGTCATATTTGAAGTTTGCATCATTTATTTAAACAATCTGTATGGTATAAAGTGCCATATAAATAAAGGTGACTGGATTTGACAAATACAAGCCAGTGAAACATGAACAAGAAATTATTTACCATTGCTTAACTATGGCTCATGCTAGTAATAATTCAAGCAAATGGATATTAACATCCCTATTCCCAAAATTTGAAAAAAAAGAAAAGAAAATGCAATCTAACTCATTAATCTAAAATGATTTATTAAAAATTATCGACCATTCCAGGCAGTGCAGATAGTCAACAGCGTTCCAAAGAATCGATCCAATCTCGAGTGCATGTGTACAGATTTAAATCAAACTGAGAGCAAGTCAATGACAAGAACTGTCTGCTTCAACTTTATACATCATGACGACACAATTAATCATCTCTGACAAACACACAGTAACGATGCACAACCTGTTGGGATGCGTTTGTTTTGAAGCAGCATCTGAAATCTCAGCCTGGAAGCGAGATTTCCTGGCATTTGTGTGCATGGTTTAAATAAAGCCAGTAAATGCCACAAAACCATTTTTCTTGACATGTCTGGGTATTAAAGCTAGACGCATCCAAAGCTAGTTTTTGGCAGTTTTGACCAGGCAGACAAATATTTGCTGCAATTGAGAGAGGTAAGGCTGCAGCACGCATTAGTGCACACTTATTAGGGTAGTTGTCATGAAATAGTTGACACGCGTCCTGCACTGTGACATGCAAAACTCCTGAAAAGACTTTATTGCATTCTTTAATAAGTACTGTGCATGCCATTTTCATGGCTTCATATTAATTGAGAGACTGCGTGGAATATTTGCACGTGAAAAAAATGCATTTCACACTGCAAGGCAATTAAAAATCAGCAAGAGAAAAGAAGGGCGATTAAAATGATTTTCAAAAATCTTAAAATTGCAACCTCACTGATGTTAATTACATGAAAAAAAACTGTTAAAATATTCTTCAAAATATATATATTTTTTAAATATGAATGTGAGAAAACAATGACAATATACATTTTTGGCCGAACAACCATTTTAAAACTCAAAAAATATACAGTTTCTCAAATGTATTCACTTAATTTTAACCTTAAATCTAGATGTTGATTTAAAAGCATGTTATGCATGAACTACCCATTTAGTTAGTCTTTTATACAGCAACATAAAGTAAGAGCGTAATCTATTCACCCATCTGTCAGATTTGACACAGGTTAAACACTCATTGATGGGTATAAACAGCATTTGTTATTCATTATCTGACTGAATCCAAATGATTTTTGCATTTTTAAAAATGCATTTGTCACACTGCAGGACCATTAAAAATCAGCTAATGAAGATGAAGGAAGAAGAATGATTAAATTGGCAAAGCTTTACTTATTTTTTTTTCTTATTTGAAACATAAAAGATGATTTTCAGTGTTTTGTCCATACAATGAAAGTCAAAGGAATCCAGTGTTGTTTTGGACCCCATTGACTATAAATGCATGATCGAAAACAGCTAAAACATTCTCCAAAATATCTATAGCATTTCACAGAATAAAACAAGTTATGAAATGATATGAGGATGAGAAAACAATGACATTATTAATTTATGGCTGAACTTCAATTTTAAACCCCTACAATGTACAGTTTCTCCTATGCATTCACATATAAATCTTAAATTTGTTTTTATAAAGCAACTAAGTTAAATAAAGTAACCTGTTCACCCTTCTGTCAGGCTTGACACAGGTTAAACACTCACTGACGGGTACAAATGGCACTTTTTATTCAGTATATCTGACTGAATCCAGATGATTTCAACAGTTTATGAGCTACACAACTCATTTGAAGTGAATTATCCCTAAGAAATCACTCTATTTTCTGTCTAGATCTACAGCTGAAATGCTCAACACTCATGCGTGGCAAGATGTAGGTTGTGTGAAACAGGCCGGGTTTGTTCAGTCTGAGACGGTATGGATTGAATCTCTATTTTTACTGCACAGAGAGTATCATAATGTCATTTAGTCAATGTTGGCTAGGCGAGATGGATCTTAACCTCTATCTTTCAGGTCTACTTGATAGAATCGACACGTATATCGGTTTCACATCGCCCATGTCTGTATTAAGAGATCTGGGGTAAACAGATCGATATCCATTGAGAGTTCAGATGGACACTGGACATATGGAATAGAAATGGAAAAAAAGTTTAGAATAAACCATAAATTTCATGAAAAATAGAATTATCTCTGTGTGGATCTAGAAAAACGGTTCGTATCTGCTGGATCATTGACTTGTCAGCAAAATCTCAACTGCATCATGACAGTTTTTCCCAACATTAGGCAGCTAATTGGCCTTTGTGAAGTTCTCATTATTGGCTAATGGATTTGAATGCGTGTGGCCCATGCAAAGGTCATGTGAGAGCGAATGTCATTGCTGGTTATTGTGGCTTTTATACTCTCTATGTTAGTGTAAAAGCCTGTCAAACATCGGGATAGTTTACTCGAGTCAATGTGGGGTAATGAAATATTTCTTCTAGTGACAGACCGATACATCAGCCGGGCCAATAAATCACCCATTATTGAGATTATTGTCATCGATAACAATGTCCGCTTGGCTGATTAGCAGTTTCTGTGTCAGTTCTGAAATCGATCAACAGCCTTATCAATTGAAAATGTAATGCACGCCTCAGAAAGTTGAGGAAATTTGCTGAACTTTGCGCAAACGAGAGGTGAGAAACAGCCAATCTGTGTCAATCGCTTGTCATAGCGGTGCAAAAGTTTCTGCTGACTTAAATAATGTTATTTAATATTATATATTTAAATTATAAGCTTAGGAATTGTACATTTAGGAATTCAAATGCAGTTTGCACAGCTTTATAGCGTGGCTGTGTCAGGACACACAATGCAAGTATTTGGAAACTTTTGGACAGTTAAGTCGTATCTAAAAAAGTCCTTGCATTAAATGGAAATATCAGAGCAAGGGGCATCTACAAAGAAATGATCAACTTTCTGAGCCACAAATGATTTTTAATCAGCTCAAGGTATTTCATATCGTATTTCCTCAGAGAAACCACAGATGGAGGTCATTATGTTGACATATTAACGTTACAAAGTCTGACAACCAGAAATCCGAGGCTTTTTGTCTGAATTTGAATATGAAAAAATAATTTATGAAATACTAGATACATTACCATTCAAAAGTTTGGGGCAGCAAAAATTCATTAAGGATGCATTAAACTGATCAAAAGTGACAGTAAAGTAATTTATAATGTTGCAAAAAAAATTGATTTCAAATAAATGCTGTTCTTTTGAACGCTATATTCTTCAAAGCATCCTGAAAAATAAAATGTTTCACAAAAATATGAAGCTGCACAACTGCACAACACAAATTTTCAAAACTGACACTAATCAGAAATATTTCTTGAGCAGCAAATCAGCATATTAAAATGATTTCTGAAGGATCGTGTGACACTGAAGACTGGAGTAATGATGCTGAAAATTCAGAAATTACACTTTACAATATATTTAAACAGAAAATGGTTATTTTGAATTATAAAAATATTTCAAAATATTAGTATTTTACTATATTTTTTTACAGCCTTGTTGAGCATAAGAGACTTCTTTCAAAATCATTACAAAATCTTACCGACCACAAAGGTGTGAACAGTGATGCATATTGTTCAAAATTAAAATAAAAATGCACAGGTTTATTTAAAGATGCCACTTGGATCGATGCTTTGCATTAAATACAATGCAATGACATTTTTAAGTGTGACTGAAGTGTTTTGCAGCTTCTTTACTATACATGCATATACAATCAAAGAGCAATCTATTTTACACACACATTCACACAAAGCATGTGTTTTAAGCAGTATTTAATGTCAATGGAATTCCTTTTATCACCTTATAAATAAGCTTGAGGAGTAATGACAAAAATGACGTTTTACTTCTAATAAATACAGGATTAATACGACTACAATCATTAAATGACCTTATTTGATTATGCAAATGGAAGAAATATAGCGCAAAATGACTAACTAATTGGATGGTGCTATTTAAACAATGAATTAAAGTTTTCTTTGCAGGCAGCTCTCCAAATGCTGTGCAGCAAAAGCAAAGGCAGAACTACATGAGCGGCTTCATTCGGAAATGAAAGTCAATTTCATTAACCATGAATATCTCGCTCACCCAAACAGGACATAATGCGACGGAATTCATTAAGATATTAATTAAAACGCTCAAAAATTGACTTTTTGGTTAATGATATTCAAATTGAAAATGGAGGAAAATTGGTGGCAGGCGGGTGATATGCATTTGCACGGTCGTGCCGCACACAGAGACGGCGGGGAAAACCGGACTGAAGCCGCTGCTAAAGACTCTCTGCTTCACATATCCTCAGTTTAGGCTTCAACTTGTCATGTTTAGAAGAAACTTCATCGGCGCCTGTTGATAAAGAACACAAGGCACTGACAGAGAAATATCCCCCAACACAAAATTAGTGGCACATCCTTGGGCGATAACACACTGCCATCTGACTGCGAACCAAATTAGGGTAATACAAGCGCTCAATCACGTCGTGAGATCTCCTCCTTTCTCACAATTAAAGAAATGTCACACTGCCGCCCCCAAACTAATGCCTCTATGTCTCTGTGCTTCCTTAATGGAATATCACACCGGTGCACATGCCGAAATTTGATCCCGATTAGCAAGATTCCCTAATTCACAATAACAAGAGCTGTGTGGTGTTAGCGCGACACAGGCCGCACGCCTTTTCACTGCTTTTTCATGTGCAAATCCTCCAAATCTGAGCCTTTAGCATCTGAATCAAACACTACAGGTGAATAGCGTAAAAACTAATAGATATTACCATACTTCAACAGCTGATTAATCACAGTACACTGAGACAATTGATTTGTGTTACAAGTTTTCTGAAATGTTATGTTTGAACTGATGCATTATCTAAATAAATATGCACTGATTTGCATACATTTACACAATACTGAACACTGAATATAGCCAGGTTTAAACAATCCCCTCAGTAAACGCCTTCAAAATATTCAGAATATAAATAAACTTCAGTACATCAATATATAAATAAATATGCACCAATACGCATAAATGGCCAAAATATAATCTGAAGACTGAATGAAGCCAAGTTTAAAATCTTCATTTCTTTTTGTTGACAAATGTTGAGTTAAACAAAATACTGTCAACAGAAAGGAAATAAATAAAAACCAATACTATATTAACAAATCCCTCTGTAAAACCCCTCAAATCATATCAAATATAAATATATAAAATCTAGAATATAAAACTGGAAAGTATCTTGCATTAAAGGAAAAAAAAACATTTACCAAAAAACATAATTCTTTCTTGATTTACTCTACCATATTCTGCTATTTTTACTTTACAACAGTTACAGAAATATTAAATAAAAAATATAAAATAAAACATTGCAGTAAAAACACTCAAATTATAGATATATCAAACAAATATATAAAATAAAGAATATAAAACTGGAAAGTATCTTGTCTTAAAAGAAAATTCATCTGGTCTTAAAGTAAAAAACATAATTCTGACATGATTTACTCCATTCGCTGCTATTTGTTTTCTTTATAACGGTTAAAAATGTGTAAATATACTGCCTTTAAGGAATATTTTACCTAAAAAAAAAAAACATATTCTGCCATGATGTACTCAACCAAATACTGCTATTTTTTTTACAACAGTTATAGAAATAAAGAATATATATGACATGACATGACATGAAAAAACATTACCCAAAAAAACATGATTCTTTCATCATTTATTCAGCCGTACGCTGCTACTTTTCCTTTACAACAGTTAACAGTGACCCCATCACTCAGGATCCAAGCAGAATGAAACAATTCCCTTTATGTCCTCAACATTTCCATTTTTGGCTGAGCTATTTCTTTAATATCAGCTTCTGATTGCTATAAAATCCCATCTGCACCTTCACAGCTGGAATATCTAATAAGTGCCTGACCAAGAAAAAAAAATGGATGGATAAAAATTGTGGCGAACAGCTCCGTTGGCGAATTATCACACCAGGCACAGTTGCCTTGTTGGAATTTAACAATGCTTGTAGCGGATGCTGTATATCTGGCTGCAGCCATTTACATGTTTGTTGTCCTCACATATAATGCTGTGGCGCTGATAAGATTCTGATCTCTCAGTAACCTCAAATTGAGATTTTTCCACGGAACAAGCCGTGGAGATAAGGGCCGTGTTTTCATTAGCGAGGCATAGCCGAGCTAACAACCACTCATTACCAAGGTAATACACAGAAGAACCTGCTTATTAGTGGCACGTCTTACTGGAATGACATTTTAGTGAGAGAAGCACAGCATTAGGGCCGTACCGATCCTGACAGCATGCACTGCACAGACATTCATGCCTATATATACACACGAACTGCAGAAAAAACACAGTCAGAATGCAGTTACTCTACAATACATGTCAAAACTGAGTTATGAGGGAATCAGGTCTGTTAGATTGTGATCTGTCCTGTCAATCAAGCTGTTTTTCTCAGATACAACATAGGCACGATTACTGCATTTTGCTTTTGTAAGTCAGTATGTTTGCATTGAGGTAAACAGCATGTCCAAAATCTTATACTGCATGTGTAATTTTATATTTCAGTTTTGAATTAGTCTTTTTTGCTTATTTTACAGTAAAAATATTCTTAAAAAAAGCTGAATTTACATGAGAAGCACCACTGCATAAGCTTTTAAGACTTAAAAAATTTAATTTTGCCACGATTTACTCAAATGCATTTTTTTTTAAATTCACAACAGTAATGGATACATATTAAATAAAGAAAATAAAACTGAAACGTATCTTGCCTTAAAGAAATATTTTAACCAAAATATAAACAAATAATAATTATGTCATGATTTGTTTAAAAGTAACTGGTATACATTTTATTTTTGTATGCATTACTTATTTTACAGTAAAAATATCCTTAAAACAAGCTGTATTTACATGAAAAGCAACTCTTAAAAAAAACATAATTCTGTCATGATTTACTCAGCCATACATTTTCTTTTTATTGTTTACAAAACTAATATATATATTAAATTAAGAAAATAAAACTGGAAAGCATCTGGTCTTAAATAAATATTTTAACCAAAATTAATAAATAAAATGAATAATTATTCTGTCAAGGTTTGGTCTAAAGTATATATTTGTATTAGTCTTTTTTACTTATTTTACAGTACAAAATATCCTTAAAACAATCTACATTTACTTATTTTCATACATGTACATTTCTTGAATAAGTGTATTTTGTCTTACTGTATGTGCATCTATTTTTTACTTGTTTATATTTAACCCAAGGAGAAAAATCTGCCAGTGCATTGAGACAAAATACACTTACATTAAACATACATTCCCTAAAAACTATGCATGTTTATATAAATACAAGTTAAGGAATTTTAGATATTTTTAACTGGAAAACAAGTCAAAAACACCTCATTTTTTGGGGAAATAATTGTGAAATTACTCATATTACCATGAAAGATGTTGGTCATGCTGCAACTGAGAACAAATAATGAAATCAACCTCATTTTAGGCTCATCAGTTTCGGACAGAATTTTCAGACAGAAGTCCAAATTTACATCAGCAAACCATGTTTTCCAGTAAACACATTCCTAAAACAACATTTACTTTGTGCAATATATATAAAGACTTGAGATAAGCTTAGCTCAAGATGTTTTCTCAAAACAAACAATTCAAAATATTTGCCCTTGATCTTGTTTTAGGGATGTTAAACTGGAAAAAATACACTTACATTAAACATACATTCCCTGAAAACTAGCCTTAATATCTTATGTTTCTTTTAAGTTTCAAGGATTTTTAAATAGGCTATTTCTAACTGGAAAACGAGTTAAAAAGAAAGCCTTTTTTGCAGTTTATCATGAAATTACTCATACTGCCATGCAAGATTTCAGTCATAGAGTAACCAATGCTGCAACTGAAGAAAAGCAATGAACGAATCTTCATATTCTCAGTTTAGCCTTCAACTTGTCATGTTGAATCTTGTCAATCTTGTTAAAAAACTACAACAGAGAAATATACTTGGAAAATAACTATAAAATGAGACAAAAATACTTTTTATTTGACAGTGCAATGTATATATGACAAAACAATTTACTTTTCCTGGAAATTTAAAAGAAAATCTGGCAAAGAAATAACATTCAACAAAATGCATTGTATGAAACCAGGATGAACTGCATTATAAAATGCATCTGTATAACTCTATGTGGCAAGCTGAACTATAAACAACAAGTTCTTCCTTCTCTTAACTCGAATAGGACACTTTCTGCTCTTTACTTACTCCATGTTTATGAGTATAGCAGAATCTCGATGCATTCTCATGCAGCCCTAATTGTGTGTAATCATAGCTTCCAGATCAATCTATCTTGCGCTTGTTTAAATTGCTGGTCTTTGCCACGTTTCTGCACCTCCTGCCCCCCCACTCGCCATCTGTCAGATCTCTAAATCAGTTTTTGTTTACAACGCCGCTCTCCGCTCCATCCATCCCATGCGATGCATGTCGAGGAATGGTTTCTATCTGCCCCCGTGTTGTTCATCCTTTCATTCTCTTTCAGTAACTTTGCACCTTTCCATTTCTTCACAGACACTCGCGGGGAGCAGCTGTTGAAATATTTATTGATCTGTGTTTCTTTTCTCTCTCTCTCTGCTTCATTTATTTTCCTCTGTCTCTCTTGCCCTCCTCCAAAGCAAAGCAACAAGGTTCAGCGCTGCCAGCTGTCAGAAATGGAGGAGGGACTCAAATCCTCGACATGAATCACTTATTTAGCATGTTCAGCTCTCTGGTTTCACGGCACAGGGCGAAAGTCGGATGGTGATGCAACAATCACTTTCCTAATCAGTTTCTGAACTGTTCTACAGTACAAATATCAAAATACCCTTAAAACAAGAAGCATTTACTGTGCAACACATTAAGATTTGTTTTCAGAGAATATGTCTTACTGTAACCTAAGACAAGACAGAAAAATCTAATGGAGTAAGAAAAATAAACTTAATCCATGATATACTGTATTTAAACAAGACTGCACTTGCATTTGATATCGAAAAATCACTACTTATTAGTTTTGAAGAAATGATCATTATTGCTTACCACAAAACTGCAACTATTGCTTTACAATCACTAGGGATGCAAAACATATTGGCACCATTCATTTATCAATATTGACTACAAAATATTCAATATCGGCCAGCACTAATAAATTACAAATGCATTAGTTAGATATTTAATTATGTGCTTGCATAGATTCCTTTTGACGTCATGCATCAATATTACAGTGAAGATTTAACTCAAGTTACTCCCGTCTTCTATTACAGAGACTTTTCATTTCAAAATGAATTATCATCCATTTTTCACAATGTAAAATACATTGTTGTAATACCTACATTCACTTAAGCATTACTACATTTATTTGACAAAAACTATTGATATGAGGCTTAGTGTGCTTTATTTTTTATAGAGATTTAGTGTAAATGACCTTTAATTAGTTATGAGTCCTAAAATAACAAATAATTAAATACATTTCAGACAGAATTTTAACTCTTGCATCTCGTTTTCTCATAAAAACATCCTTAAAACAGCATTTACTTTATGCAGTATTGTTTTCAGAGAATATATCTCCAAGATTCCCACTACGCACCAAAAACAAGAGGTGGAAAAGGCCCATTAAAAACGTTAATTGGGTTCTCCAGCAACATTTACATCAGATGACATGCGAACAGCAGTATAAACCACAGAATCAGCAGCCAGAGCAAACACGGTTCAGTCTTCATACCCCGCTGCTCTGAAATCACCATCATTTCACTTTCATTATAGGTCTGCAATGGCGCAATAACTCAACATTAAAAATTACCGCCATTAACTGGAGCACTGAGGGACTGTATGGTCTGCAAACGTGCAAAGAGTGTAACGACGGCTTTTCCAGGACAAAAAACAACTCGAAGACACACACGCATTAACCTATTACCACATGCGCCCTGTGTTAGTGTCTAAGCCGTCGCCATTGATTCGCGGCCGAGCACCTTGTCTACCATAATGAGGACAGGGAGAGTGCAAGGACCCTCCACGTCCCTCAGGACAAAGAGCCCACTCCAATCTCGGCTCTGTCTCCAACCGTGCTCTCTCTGACAGAGCCGACTGCATCTCAAGGACCCCAACCTTATTAGATTCTCTCAGTATGCCAGTAGTATTCTCGAAAATGATCACAGAGAGGCATGAATATGCACATGTTTTCTGTTCTCGTCTTTTATTTTCATGTTTGACCAGTTAGCTTTGCTGCAAACGTCTGATTTCACTTCGCCGGTGGTGCAAATAAGAGCAAAAGAGCCGGCATGCATGCACGCACACATTCACGCCACGCATGGCCGAGCGTGTGCCGAGAATATATGCGAGCGCATCTCTCACCCCACTTATTTCTGCCTCTACATCCACTCCGCCGCCACTCGAATGATCCTCTCTTCTGCTGTGTTAAATAAAACATGGGGCTTTTTTCATTATTATTAGAGTGAGGCCATTTCTTCATGGACATATTCATGCACGGGGGTTGAGTTGGGTATTGCAGAAGGGCAAGGGAGGAACGAGAGATGATAATTAAACATGCTCGCGAAACCTACCCAACGCCGCCGACGACCAGTTTCATTTACATGTCTCTTAGGCTGACTGTAATGAAGACTTTAGGCAATCATCATTATTTATTGCAGTTCATCTGACTGTCTGCAAAGGACAATATTCGGTGGCTTCTACGGTGACTTAACCCTTTATCCTCACCTCCAGCTCTGAACCGCCCTGTGTGGTCACAGATCTGTCATATTTCATTTGTCAAAGGTGGGTCACTGAGAACTCAGTGTTCAAATGTCTTTCTGCTACTGCAGCACTGCAAAAATCATGTTCTTACTCAGTATTTTTGTCTTGTTTCATAGTAGAAATATCTTAGCGTTCTTAAACCAAGATTTATTTGCTTTAGAAGCAAAATGACATTAGATATGAAGTCTTAAATTTATCAAAATAGAGCTTTTTGCCTTAAACAAGAAAAAATATCTGCCAATAGGTTAAGAAAACTAATCTTGTTTTCCATTTGAATTAAGTTTATTTTTCTTACCACCATTGGAAGGCATTTTTTCTTGTTTTAGCCATAAACTCCGTTAATTTTGATACCAGTTTTTAGAAAGCAAGTTATTTTGCTTCTTAAGTAAATATCTTGAATTAACCTTTATTCTGTGCTTGTAAATCTCTCATTATATGATATGACCAAATCTTGGATTCAATCTTTTTGTCAACTTGTTTTCTTTCAGTTTGCACAGGTTTTGTGTTTCTTTTTGGAACGGATTGATCGCAGGCCAAATTGATTTTAGCTCATGCACCTCAGTTTTTAAGCAAAAAACATTATTTGTGGATAATTTTGGCAATGTTCACTCAAAAACTGAGAAAATTTAGAAGCAATTTTCTGTAGGCCATTCAATCTTTTTTGTCAACTTCTTTTCTTCTAAGCACCTAATTTTGATAGATTTTTCATAGAACAAGTCATTTTGCTTCTCAAGTAAATGCATCTTAATTTAAACCTTTTTCTGTGCTGAAAATACTTTATCTAATTTGCTGTTGCCTGTTAAAAATTACTTGTGAATTAAGAATTACTTGTAAATCTCTCATTATGTGATATTATCACCAAATCCTTGATTCCACGTTTTTTGTCAGCTAGTTTTCTTTCAATTAGCACAGGTTTTGTGTTTCTTTCTGGAACCGACTGATCATAAGCCTCATTGATCTGAGCTTATGCACCTCAGTTATGTGAAAAAAAGGATTATTTTGGCAATGTTCACTTAAATATGTTTTGTAGGCCAATTTCTGACCAGGAAAACCACAAGTGTAACAAGGCAGGGGAAAAAATCAAAAAAAAAAAAAAGTACAAAAATTATATATATATAAAAAAAAACCTTTGGTTAGTTTTCTACCCTGTATGAGGAGCAAAGTCAGTAAGTTTTAGTCCAATCCGATAATATTAACTAGCACTTTTGGGGAAAAGAAAATCCTCTCAGGTCGAACTGAATGAAACACAACATGAGGGTTAATAATGTTTAGACAATTGTATTGGAAAAAAATGACAACAAATACTGAGTAAGAAAATATTTTTTGCAGCGAGGCACCTGAAGCAGCTCTTTAAAATGCTAAAAGTGTGCTCATCAACGACAGGCATCTGGATATACACCACTCTTCTCCTTCATTTGATGAATTAGCGCTGTCACGATCACTAGAAAATGTACACAAACATCTCTTTTTAATGAAATTCAATTGCACTAGGCGAATAGTGCTCCAAATAGTGTTTTGTGAATTTATAACAAGTCTCATGTGCAATTTAAATACTCACGGCTCAATGCTAATCCAGAACATTTTGTTTTTGCTGGTTTGCATTCAGTTCTTTAATATGAAGCAGGGTTTTGCTCTGAAATAACACGATGCAATCAAATTCTGTTTCTTTAGAGAAAAAGTTTACGTGATCACAAAAAATGTACACAAATATACAGTTTAGCGTTTATAGTGTTGGTTAACATTAAATGAAAAAAGTAAATAGATTTTATTAGCCACATTTGCATAGAAAGGAGGCATATTCACTGAAATGAATAATGACTTTGTTTAAAAACTCATGACACAACTATTCATGAATAATAAGAGCTTAGCACTGAATTAACATGCTCAGTTGATGCAAACGTTTGCCTCGTGTTTATTTTCTGAAAATGTTTGCACAATCACTAGAAAATGCACACAAACATCTCTTTTAATAAAATTCAATTGCACTAGGCAATAGTGAAATTATAACATGCTTCATGTGCAATTTAAATACTAGAAAGTAAAATGTTTTTTTCAGATGGATTATGGCTGGCGTTTTGCACTGAATTAGTGAAATGCTAAAATGGTGCAACTGTATTTCTTTAGAGTAAATTGACAAATCACAAAAAAGGTACACAAATATAGTTTTTCATCTGTTGTCCCCAATTAAGCAATCACAATGTTACGTGAGTAAAGTAAATTTTGCATTCTATAAGCCACATTTGCATAGAAAGGAGGCATGTTTGCAGTGAAAAGAATAATGACTCCATTTAACAGCTCAATGCTATTCATGAATAAGAAGAGCTTAACGCTGAATTGATGCAAATGTTCACCTTATTGCGTTACTTTTTACATGATCACTAGAAAATGCATAAACAAAGTACATTTTGCAAACAAAGTGCATTCTGTGAGATTCCTTTGCATAGAATTATGCATAGAATTAGAATTTTGCTTATTTATTAAAGGTGCGATAGGTGATTGTCTTCAGAAACATTTTTTGTTATGCTGGCTGGAAGTCTCTTTACATCCCGAGAGCAATCATTAAGTTAAGTGGTCTAAATGTATTTATCTGTGTTTATATATTCTGTGGAAGGCGTAGAAACGTTCCGAGCATTTTGATTGACTTTCCTACCTGCCTGTCAACATGTGTATTTGCATATCTCTGCGCACCCGGTTCGCACAGAAGGATACGTCATCAGCGCGGTCACGTACGCTATTGCAGACAGAGCGAGAATGGCAGGAGAACATCAACAACCTGATCTTCCTTCCTGATATAGTTGTACTTTTACTAATGGTGCTATAAAGTTTTCTCACCAGTTAATGACATATGATGTATTGTAGTAATGTTGTCTCTGATCATCTGATCTGCGTGCCTATATGCGTTCGGGGGCGTGGCTTTGAACGGCGATTTGCAGGGAGGGAGGGACGTTCGCGTTCAGTGCTATCAGGCTAAAGTTAGCATTTTCCAAGATCTCCTACTGCACCTTTAATAAGAGCTTAATGCTGAATTAGCATGCTGAATTGGCACATCATTGCATTTATTTTTTACATGATCACTAGAAAATGCATACAAATATCTTTCAAATAAAAGCACACCATCAAATGTGGCAGGTAAATAGCACAGATTTTTTTAAAAAGGTGCAATCTATAAGCCATTGCTTAAAAAAAGTGAGAAAACATATTTACTAGTGCTGTCAAATGATTAAATCGCATCCAAAATAAAAGTTTTTGTTTACATAATATATGTGTGTGTACTCTATATATTTATTATGTATATATAAATACACACACATGCATGTATATATTTTGAAAATATTTACATGCATTTACATGTATATATTTATATTAATGTAATTTATATGATAAATAAATATATTTAATATATAAACAAAAAAAATCTGAAATATATACATGCATGTGTGTGTATTTGTATATACATAATAAATATACACAGTACACACACATATACTATGTAAACAAAAACTTTTATTTTGGATGCGATTAATCGTTTGACAGCACTAATATTTACATGATCACTAGAAAATGTACATAAATATACAGTTTTGTTGACCTCCTGCTTTCCAAAGTGATCACAACATTAAATGAGTAAAGTACATTTTTTGTGAACAAAGTGCAATCTATAAGCGTCCAGTCTTTGCTTATATATTTTAGACAAAAAAATTCACATGATTATTATAAGGGTTTTTGTGCCAATTCAAGCATCTAACGGCATTGATTGACGGGTCCACTAGGTGGCGCGCACAGTTGCATTGTTGCTTTTAAGAACTACTTAAAGAAGAAGATGACAATAAAGACAATAAGAGAAATGTTGAAACAACAAAAATGAATAGGCCTACACTCTAAAAAATGCTGGGTAAAATACAACCCAGCGCTGGGTAAATATTGGACAGAACACATGCTGGGTTGTTTTCAACCAACAGTTGGGTTAAATGTTTAACCCAACCTTCTGGGCAGTAACCCAACCGCTGGGTCTAAACAACCCAATCGCTGGGTTCGTCCATATTTTACCCAGCGCTGGGTTGTATTTAACCCAGTGTATATGCAGGAAGATCTCAGGTTTGAACGTAGTCAGGGTGTGCGTAAATAGTACTTTTGTAAATAAAACACATTCTATATTTGCATAAAAAGGAGTGCTGAAAAGTATAATGCTTAAATCAAACGCTATTCCAGCACATTTAGCATCTGGTTGAGCTGGAATGCGGGCAATTTGCGAATAAAATGCAGGGTTTTGCTAAAATGGTTTTAGTATCTGTGGGGAAAATGTTTACAAATCCTCTACGGCTTGATTGCCTTAGCGACACATTTTAAAAAGTCCAGATCGCCAAAAAAAGCACCATCTGTCAGCGCTCTTTCCAACAGGTGTAATAAGTAACCTCAGGCTCGAAGCCCAGTGCAATCGAATCAGCCCACCCCGGCAATGCGATTACGTCAACGGCTCCTTCCCACTAGACACGCAAGCCAGGTCTGATGGACTTCGAGCCGGCAACAACAAAGACAAACAGATCCAGAAATGACACAGAGCCACAGAATCTGAGCAGGGCCAAGCCTGGAGAGCTGCACATGGAAAAAGATAGGAGCCAGTTTTGAAAGACGAGGCATCTGTTTCGGCTGGCAGAGGATGGATTTCATTGCGCTTTCTCTGCCAGCCAACCATCTTGGTCCTGCAATGGGGAAGACAAACGAACACAAACCATCGCATTGACCCACTTGCCCCACCGTGTACCGCATTAACGTGCAGAATTGGTTATGATCTACTGAACAAGCCGTTCACCTGCTCCCAGCTGCCTGCCAACACATGATCTCCGCTTTTCTGCTGAAGTTTGTTTGCAACAGGTGATTTTGGAAAGTTGCATGCTCTGGTGATGCTTGGGAGCTGAAATTACTTTTATTCCAAGCACATATCTGCACCTTAAGGTTGCAAATGTGGATTAGCAATAGAGTAGTAGGGAAATTTTATGTTTTTATTTTACAATGTTCCCAAAAAAGTAAAGAGAAGCCAATTCATTATGGGTGGTCTAAAAATATAAGGTTGGAGTTTTAAAAAAACATTTATGCATTTGGCAGATGCTCTAATCCAAAAGCAATTTGGAGTTTATTCAAAGACACGCATACTTTAAGGACAAGTTGCATGCTTTAATGATGCTTGGGAGCATAAACAAGTTAAATTCCAAAAAAATATCTGTAACTTAAGGTTGCAAATGTGGATTGGGAATAAAAGCAGTAGTGAAATTTTATGTGTGATTTTAAAAAAAGTGAATATTTTTAAAGAGTAGCAAATTGATTGTAGGTGATCTACAAATATTTTATAAGGTTAGTGGTAAATACATTCATACATGCATATAAAACATTTATGCATTTGCCAGATGTTTTTATCTAAAGCTATTTGGAGTTTTTCAAAGACAATCTGTATGCCTTGTGATGCTTGGGAGCTTAAATAACTTATATTTCAAGAAAACGTCTGAAAGTTAAGGTGGAAAATGTGGATTAGTAATAAAAGTAGTAGCAAAACTCTATGTGTGATGAAGTCAACTCATTATGGGCGATCTAAAAATATTTTATATGATCGGCGGTCAAAAAAAAATTGCATTTATGCATTTAGCAGATGCTTTTATATAAAGCAATTTAAAGTTTGTTCAAAGACAAACTGCATGCTTTAATGATGCTTGGGAACATAAACAACATTTATTCCAAGAAAATGTCTGTACCTTAAGGTTGCAAATGTGGATTAGGAATAAAAGTAGCAGTGAAATGTTATGTGTGATGTTAAAAAAGTAAATATTTTTAGAGATAAATACACACACACGGTGTTTGGCAGATGTCTTATCTAAAGCAATTTGGAGTTTTTCAAAGAGTTGAATACTTTGGTGATGCTGTAATTTAAGGTTGCAAATGTGGATTAGCAAGTAGAAAGACAGGAGAGCGAGAAACAAAACAATATACGCAAAACACACGCGGAACGTAACAGCCTTTAATGCTGTGACATTCGTTAGAGCAAATGCACTCAGGCTGTTGTCAAACTAGTTGATTTTTGGGTCCAAAATGAGTTCCAATTCATTTACATTAATATCAATAGTATCAGCAGCTGTTTACAATTCTAACCAGTTAACGATTCAAGAGAAGATGCCAGTTTTGTGTGCCATTAATATTTGTCCCTGGTTAAATTTAACATGCACACAATGACATTTCTACAGTACTGTATCTGCATCCCAAGAAATGCAAAGGCAACAAGAAATGCTTCATACTAGGGCTGTGCAATTAATCGAAATTCAGTTTCGATTTCGATCTCCAACGATTATGAAAATACAATAATCGAGATAAAACGATTACGGCGCCCCGTTCCGCCCCCTTTCCAGCAGTGCGCTTTCACTCCTCCATAAAAGCCCATTTTCACGTGTAAATCAGTAAAATCATGTAACGTTACTTTTGCAAAATTGGACGTGCTTGAGTTATTAAAGTTGATTAGATTTATTAATGTTTGTAAAAGCGTGAAAGAGAGCTTGCGCTGTTCCTCAGGAGGATATTTGTGTATGCGCTCAGAGACGGAGCAGAGTCCTCCTTTAGCTGAACCTATGCGCCTAAACGCTCAAATACACGCAAAAATGTGTCAAAATGCGGCGCTTAGTGGTTATTCACGTAAACCCTCGTCGGTTATGTAATAAATTAATGTAAACAGATGATACTGAAAATACTCATGTAACAGTAAATTGGATCCGTGCGGCTCTTAAAGTGACAGCGGGCTATATTCCTGCTGCCGACTGTGTGCTTAATATTAATCAAACTACAAAAGACAGACAAAATCACTCACTGCTCTTCACAGAAGGTCTTTTTGTAGCTTTAATAAGAAACAAAGGAAGTTTAATTCTTACAGTGAAGACTACGCTGTTTTATTTTACATTCGATTATTCAATTTCTATAGTAGGCTGTTAACTGAATACTTTAGATTTGCATAAAAAATAAATTTGGTTATATGGCCCGCTAATAATCGTGTTAAATAATCGTGATTACAATATTGACCAAAATAACCGCGATTATGATTTTTGTCATAATTGAGCAGCCCTACTTCATACTACAATTTACAAATCATTAATACTTGCTTCAGTTAGTCCACATGAACTATACAAACCAAACAAACCGGGCTCTGACGTCAAACAGACTTGAGTCTGCAGCAAAAGTTCTCGTGTGAAAGCGCCCTTAGATACCCTGCAGGGACTTATTGTGTTGCAGTGTGATTAGTATTCACCGTGAAAACAAAATGTCGAAGCAAAATATGCCCTGCAAGACAAACAGAACAAATGCAATCTCTCTCTCTCTCTCCCCCATTTAAAGCAATTAGTCTTAAAAAGACAATTAAAGAGATACCGATTCATGGCTCGTTGTGGAATAATAACAGATGCAGAAGAACTCTCATCTTTGATATTTTGTTAACGTTCTGACTCGTCTAGGTCAGTCAAGGACACATCATTTTAATTCGATTACATAAAGGCCGTTAAGCAGCCTCTGTCGTTTCAGGGCATCTGTGTTGGGTCAAGGGGAAACGGTGATGCATGTTGCACTAAAGTGTAGGTCACGTGACCTGCTCAAGGGTACAAAACCAGGGCAGAGAACCAGAAATCTTCCAGCCATGTGCTGCCCACAATCCCACTGCGGCATTGTCGTATAAGTCCCGGTAATGTTGAGGAAAGAATGACGTTTTCAGAACAGGAACCCCTCTGCCTTTGATGTAGAGACTAATGAGTCTTTTGCATTCTTGAGTCATTTGCATAAAAGTACCATGGTTGGCACCGAGGTACGGGGATGGTATCAGACATGGTACTTCAGCATAATTGATCAACTCCATAAAAGAACCAATTTTGGTTCGTCAAATAAGATTTCAAGTGACCATCTAAAGAACCCTTTTCAATGGAAAGATTCCATGAATGTTAAAAGTTCTTAATGAAACCATCAATGGCTATAAAGAACCTTTATTTTTAAGAAAGTACACTCAAGATTCTTTTTTTGGAATCTATGGTTCCATGAAGAACTTTTAACATCCATGGAATCTTTCCATTCCAAAAAAAAAGGTTCTTTATAGAATAAAACGTTCTTTAGATTATTAAAATGTTCTTCACATTTAGAAAAAATGGTTCTTTGGCACCAAATTACTTCAAAAATATTTACTGTTTTTGCTCTCCAAAAAACACACACAAAAAAAAAAGAAGAAGAAGAAAAGTGATGTAGGAATTACTTTCAAACAGTTTCCACTAAAATATCGCTCAAAAAACAGCAAGTAACATTGAATTATATGTGAATTTCAGATTTATACTGAAATAGTATTTTCTTGTTAAACATTACTCCAATAATCTTTATTTAAAACCCATTTTAATGATATAAAAACTGCAGATCTGCAGAGTCTAATTCTGTCACAAAGACAGATGTGACATGTCAGGACCTATTTCAGTGATATCTGTCAGGTAATAGGATGTGATATTCAAAAACAAAGTGTTTCAGGATTTTTAAAGAGAAGCCAATTCTTTATGGGTGCTCTAAAATATTTTATGAGGTTGGAGGTATAAAAATATATATTTATGCATTTGGCAGATGCTTTTTTGGCAGACACTTTGGATTTTATTCAAAAGACAAGTACTTTTTTATGAGTGACCAGCTGACAAAGTTACTCAAGTAAAAATATATTTTGATTAATCAGATTCTGCACTTCAAACTTGGATGGATGGATGGAAAAAGAAAAAAAAAAAGATCAATGCTGGAAAGGCCAGCAACTGTGAGCAAGTGTAAATTATGTGGTCAGTACATATCAAATTATCAGACGCCTGAATCAATTTCCCTTGTGCAGAACTGCTGAATTGTGAGAAAAAACCATAATGAGTTTCAGACAGATTTTCCCCTGAGCAAACATCATCAGCACTGTTGAGTCTGAGGGAGAACAAACTCTCAGAGTGTCTACCCTCCCACCATCCAAAACACATGCTGACATGAAAATTAAAACATGCTCTTCACTCACACAACGTCACATGTCCTTCAACATATCCATTTTGTGAGCTTTGCAATGT
The DNA here is from genome assembly GCA_027422415.1 of Schizothorax lantsangensis. Classification (NCBI taxonomy): domain Eukaryota; kingdom Metazoa; phylum Chordata; class Actinopteri; order Cypriniformes; family Cyprinidae; genus Schizothorax; species Schizothorax lantsangensis. The sequence goes on along the minus strand of CM049850.1, from coordinate 32,761,189 downwards.
TAAAGGAGCAGTTCGACCAAAAAGGAAAATTCCATCATTATATACAGTACTCACCTGTATTCTGTCATTTCTCTAAGGAACACAGAAGGAGAAATCTGCATGCATAAAATAGCTGAACGAAGATTCTTCTAAATAAATAACAACAGAATTTTCATGTTTGCATGGGCTGTTCCTTTAATCCCACATTGATCTGTGCATAAACAGCACTGTCGTCAAATAATGAAAATCCATTCTGATTAACAGACGATTTATGCAAGCTCTAATAGGTGGCTTGCATGGACTGAAGTGCATTTTTGTGCACGCAAGGGGCACGAGAGACATTTTACACATGGAGTTCTCTATCAGAAATTTGGTGCCTGCATGGAGAAAAAACTCCCCCCACAGGGCAAGAATGATTAAATTTGTGTTCATCATGGTAAAGGGCTCAAAAAGTGGAATCAAACATCATTTCAAAGCAAGTATTCATCCATTCACAGCACACCGAGAGCTATTATTCCCTCCCTGATGCCCCATGCCTTCTCTGACAGATCAATAATACAACAATAGTACTCCAAACCCATACGAATCACTCAGCGGTGTCTGGTTTTCTTCATCTTTCTGATATTAACCATTTCACCAAGTATGACTGTCTCAGAACGATCAAAAAGATGAGAGCTCAGAGTAGATGTCAAACGCACATCACACAGCACTTTTTCAACAGTTAGTGTCAAAACCGCAGCAACGCAACCTTTGTTTCTGCTATGAGATTATCATCAGGTTCACATTCCACCATTTACTGAAACTATATTATGCAATTTGCATCATCCATTTCAGAGAGAATCAAGCCAAGTAATTGCATGTAGATAATCAGCATGAATAATATTCCCAAAGAATCGGGTGGAAATGAATATCGGGCCATCTGCTGGACCTCTAAAGAATAGCCACAAACAACAACAATACATGTCTTTTCAACATTAAAATTACAAAATTATAGGCCTAAATATCATTATCAATTACAATGAATCTTCAAATAATATATGCTAATATAACTATTAATTTGGCAATATTAATATAACCACAACAGCATTAATAATATAATCATAATGAGTCATTATTAATATTGAATTATTATTATTGTTTGCATATTGCTCATCAGCCACTTAAAAGCTGTTTCTGAATATCGGTTGTGCCGATAATGCCACCTGCTGGGTCTAAAGAATATCCACCCATTACACCACTTTCTGTTCAACATTAATTAATTAATTCATTAGAAAACTATAAATATATAATTAAAATGTCAATTAATGTTAATATACCATATGCTAACATAATAACCACGACTATGCCAATACCACAACTATGCAAGAACCAAAACAGCAATAATATAATATTCATGATGAGTCACTAGTTTCATGGCTATTTAGTTGTTATTATATGCATATAGGATTTCAGACATTTAAAAATAAAAACATTATCGGTTTCTGAATACCGGGTCTACCAATAAATGCCACCTGCTGGTTCTCTAAAGAAACACCACCAACATCACAGCACTGTCTGTTCAACATTAAAATTATTAAACTATAAATATACATCTAAAATGACAATTAATATTAAATAAATGCTAATAAAAAGACCATGACTATGACAATATAATATAACAACAACAGCAATAATAAAATATTCACAATGAATCACCAGTCTAATGATTATTTAGTTATGATTATATGCATACTGCATATCAGATATTTAAAAATAAAAATAACCATTATCCAATTATGAATATCGGGGTCTACTGATAAATGCCACCTGCTGGATCTCTAAAATATAGCACCCAACAATGGCATTACACCCCTATGCAAAACAACTGTTACCATATAATAATTAAATGCATCAAAATATAGAAACAAAAACATTTTATTGATACAATATTATTAATAATTAAATATGCACACGCGCATGTTACTTAAAAATGTAAGTAAATTAATGAACATGAATATATTAATACAATTAACAGTGTATTTGATCATATATAACTATGTTAAACAGCTGTTTTGCATATTGGTTATTATCGACACCTAAAAAAACAAATCGATGTCGGTCATAAAAAAACAATATTGGTGTCAAAATCTGTAAAGGCATCCACTGACTTTTTACACACAGAGATAGAGGCGAGGAAAGCCGTCTTTCTTCCTCTAAGTGTTGATATGCAGAACTCGTGTGTTGTGGAGCGCACTTGTCTCTATGATTTGATCACACACACACACACACACACACACACACACATGATTCATTGGCAGGTAGACCCCCGGAGCCGCATTAGTATTCCACTCCAGGTCCCAGCAAAGAATGAGGCAAGGAACGAGTGAGGAACATGTTCTCTACAGAAGAATGCTTTAAGAATTGCAACTTACCTTTCCACAGCAACGCCAAGAGCAAAGCGAGCGCGTGTCGCAACATTGCGCAGCTCATGTTCTGAGTGGATTGTTTGTTATTTCTCTGTCAGTTCTTGCAGCAACAGTCCGTCTTTATCTTCTATGAACGGGAACACGCATAAACCGCAGTTGTCCGTCCGTGTGTCCTATTTCACGAAACGTCCGCAGTCTACAAATCTTCCAAGTGTGTCAGGAGCGCCACAAGACGGGTCGATTTTCCCAAGTGACCCTTTGCAAGGAGACCAAACACAATCTGTTGGCGTTTGGAGTGCCAGAGAATGTATAAATAAATCCTTGCGCGAAAAACAAATGTTGTGTATACCTCCTCAGATTCTTTCCTTCAATACAAGGGCATCCACAGAAAAAGAGAAAAGCGACAGTTGAGATGGTTTAGTGGGATGTTGTGTGCTCAGTGAATCAGAATCACTGTGCTTCGCTTCAGAGCGGAGCACGAAAGAAGCGTCTGATTGACAGCTCAAGGAGAATCTCCTCCACCAATCAGCGAGCGTCAAGGAAGTGGGCCGGGCACCAAGGAGGAGATTCGACCAATCGTGAGCACGGAGGGGCGGAGACTCCAAGAGCGCTATGATAATATAAAGTGATTTATAGCACGCTCAGTGCACTGCAGTACTGGAGGAAAGGTGTTTGCGTGGACATGCACATTAGTGCTTTATGTTCTCTATTGGGAGAGGTGATTTGCGTGGGGAACTTAGCAGAGAAGTGTTTAGAAATAACGCACTTGATTTATTGGCTCATTTCTAAAGTGTGGTACATTTTTGTGCACCCATCTTAATAGCCTAAATAAAATATTAAACTCACAATTTTTGAAGATGAAAACCATATTAGTTACAAATGCATTTCACTGCTTTGGTTTGAGTGGATGTTATTATTTTTGCCATGTCCCCAACCTCTAAAATTAAAAAGTAGGCTAATTTATGCAGAAATATTCCTAGTAATGCTTCAAATAAAACACTGTACCGAGTGAAAATAAAATGAAATAGATCACTGTCATCAATATAACTCTTCATCCTGTAAGTATTTTGTACACTTCCATTAATTAACAAAAGCCAGTTGCTTCATGATATCGTCCTCCAGGAAGTGACATCATTTTGGAGGGAAATCACCACCAGCAACACCACTAATTGGATTTGAATAATTGTGTAATGTTTTGTTGTATCAGTTCATTTGTTGGTCCAGTCGGTCCATCAAAGAACAATGACAAAATATTTATTTATACATATTCAAAAAGCATAACGACCTACATTTAACTAACAAAAACAGTTACATCATGACATCATCCTCCAGGAAGTGACATCATTTTGGAGGGAAAACACCACCAGCAACACAAAAGATTGAAATAATTTTTTCCTGTTTTGTTGTATTAGTTTGTTTGTTAGTCCAGTCAGTCTGTCACTATGCAATCACTATTATTTATGCATGTTCATTTTTTAAAATTACAGAGTATATAATCACCCACCTGATTGCAGGTGCTGAACTTGATATTGTTATGTTTTATATATGGACATTTCAATGGTGGCTTTGGTTGTGGTTTTGACACCGACTCGTGCCGTTGATGGTAATTTGGCAGGAATATTCACACCGTTCTCTCACAAGGTCAATGGCTCTGGAGAATTATGCTCTAACAGTGTGTTGACTGTCATCTGTAGATTGATGGCTGCCCTGACTGAAGTGAAGGGACGTCGCAACAGCATTTGAATATCAATATATGAACTCTGTATGATACTGAGCTGGAACTGAGCCTTTAAAAATGATAGTTTACTCAAAAAACGGGGGCAGTCGTGGCCTAATGGTTAGAGAGTCGGACTCGTAATCCAAAGGTTGTGGGTTCGAGTCTCGGGCTGGCAGGAATTGTCGGTGGGAGGAGTGAATGTCCAGCGCTCTCTCCACCTTCAATACCACGACTGAGTTGAGACCCTTGAGCAAGGCACCGGACCCCCAACTGCTCTCCGGGCGCCGCAGTATAAATGACTGCCCACTGCTCCGGGTGTGTGTTCACGGTGTGTGTGTTCACTGCTGTGTGTGTGCACTTTGGATGGCTTAAATGCAGAGCACGAATTCCGAGTATGGGTCACCATACTTGGCCGTATGTCATGTCACTGTCAAAATGTTTTCAAAAAGTCATGATTTACTGTCATTTCAAGACGATCAACCGCTAATAGATGTATTGCGGGCGACTTGGCCAACTCATTCAAGAGATATGTCTGTGTGGGCTCTAATGCACATGTAACTGGTTTATGAGTGTAAAGTGCTTTGAGGTTTACTATGCATAAAAATGTTTTGTAAGTACACTCATTTGGCATCTGTCTGTGAAATCAATTGTGAAATCGTTTAGAGATCTTATGAACCTTGCCTTGACTTTGAATATTTTTTGTCCTGATATGTTGCATTTATCACATTAATGGCTCAGAGTTTAATTTAATATGCATGCTAGTGTTAAATGACAGCCAAGCTAACAGAGAACATTCTGGGAAGGTTCTCTCAACGTTATGAGCAAACGTTCTTCCAGTAACATTATTAGAATGTTCGTTCAAAGTTATCCAGTCTTTAATAAACGTTAGTTGAATTTTTTTCTGAAACATTTTAGTTGGATATTCGTCTAACATTTTTTAAATGTAACTACTTGTTTTAGAACATTCAGAGAACATTCAAAAGTAACGTTCCCCTAATGCAAAATCATAAACTGGAATGTGTCCTGAACATTAACACACGCATCATCAAGAAAAAAAAACAACGTTTTTTAAACATTTAAAAAACTAGGCATTTTGAACTTTCAGAGAACATTCTGAAATAACATTTTCATAACTTAATGGGAACATTAGAAAAACATTCTCTGAATTTTTGCTAGTTGTGAGATTGAAAGTTGTACTGAGTTTCACATTGTTTTCATGCAGCAAATCAAGTTTTCATTCATTTCTAATTGATTTGAATCATCTTGTCTTCTGTTATACTGTGTATTTAAATGAGTTTGTGCTTTCTGTTTGTTTTTGACACTCAGAGAAAGATTTCACCAGAGCAGATGTGGTATAATTTCCATTTCAAGATTGCCATCTGAACACCGTTGTCCCTCATCCATTCAGAGTTCTTTGTGACAGCCCGAGACCTTTTCAAATGCAATCACGTGTTTCGATAAGTCTCAAGATATTTCGGCGGCCCTACTCTTATAGTCTCTGCGACCTGCTTTGGTTTATCATTGTCATTTTTCTGTTCAAATTCGCTCATGCCCACACGACTCCTCCAAGAGCAGCAGCATCACAACAGCAGCACACACTTGTGATATTGCTCCGGCTCAGACTGCTCATATCTGGAGAAAGCTGCTCGGCTGGCACATTCAGATCTGGGATAATGCAACCTGGATGCTGCTCGGTTTCTGATTTTTTTTTTTTTTTTTTTGCTGTGACATTAAAGACTTAATAAAGCCCTCCAAAAACAGGAGATTTTTTAATTTTGTTTTTGCAATTTAGATGTTGCTTGTGAAAAAAACAAGTGAATAATGAAGTTTGTTACAGAATAATGAAGTTTGTTACTTCAGCGAAACCATGTGTCTGCAATGCTTTGCATCTCCTGAACTAGTTTTCTGGCCAATTTCAAAAACAATGCAATTTCCCAGTAATATCATACAGTGACAAAAATGTAGTGCATAATGTAGTGCATAAACAATTTTCACAAAACAATTACAGTTACAAATGGTAAGTTATACCTGAACTTTGAAAAATCTTTTTTTTTCCTCAGTGTAAATTTAAAATGAATCAAACAGATTTGAATAAATACATTGAAGCCCACACAGGCCATGCATGATTTTTATTAGTTTTTTTTTTTTAGGTTTTTTATCTTTGAGGTTTTTAAGATACAACTCTAATGCATGGAATATAGATCATACTAACAAATAACTAATATCTTGGCACATTTTTCCTAAGTATTTGCAATACACAGAAAAAAAAATGTCATACGATTTACAATTTTCACTCAGGAATGGCTAAATTTCACAAATAATGACAAAGAAGTAACACACTGAGTTAAACCTGAAAGACTGAAATAGCATATTCTTCTGAAACACACTCCAACACTGTAAAAAATGCTGGGTTAAATGCAACTCAGCGCTGGGTAAAATATGGACGAACCCAGCGATTGGTCTGTTTTCAACCAACAGTTGGGTTAATGGGCAGTAATAGCTGGGTTTGTCCATATTTTACCCAGCGCTGGGTTGTATTTAACCCAGCATTTTTTAGCGTGAATAATCTTTGTTTTATTTACAACTTCAAAAAAATAATCATTGTTTACAGTGTATAGCGAATATGTTTTACTGCCCGTCTCTCTGGATTTCTTGATTCATCACAGGCCAAGTGATTTTCTAGTTGTGCTTCTTTCATGTCTCTCATATCACTCCATGTCTCTTTCTTCTAACATAATGAAATCATTTCAAACTCAAATCAATATTTCATGTCCATATGTTTATGCATTTGGTAAGCAGCTGTGTAAGATGTAGGATAATTTACAGGCGGCAAGTCATTATCATAAAATAAACCTTCAGGGTCCTGATCATGCTGTCAGGCTCTATTTTGCTATAATGACATCAAATAAAACAAATCTTTCAACATGTTTTAAATTTAAACCATCTCTTCAGGACAAAATATGAGTCCATAATCCATAATAACTCTTCCTCCAGTGAAAAAGTCCATCTCCTGTTGTCTTTCACATCAAAATCCACACATATATTTGTTTAAAGCTGGTTTCTCTTGTAAACGGTGCTTGATCTGTGCAGATTTCTCTCCTGATTCAGACCAGATGACTTTTTCACTGGAGAAAACAGTATTATGGATAGATGACTTGTATTTTAGTAATGGTTTGAAGTTAAAAACGGATTTGTTTCTTGAAAACACACAGCTTTTCACTTCACAAGATGTTAACTGATGGACTGGAGTGGTGTGGATTACTTGTGGATTATTGTGATGTTTTTATCAGATGTTTGGACTCTCATTCTGACGGCACCCATTCACTGCAGGGGATCCATTGCTGAGCAAGTGATGGAATGCTACATTTCTCCAAATCTGATGAAGAAACAAACTCATCTACATCTTAGATGGCCTGAGGATGAGGAGATTTTCATCACATTTTCATTTGTGGGTGAACTGTTCCTTTAACACTGCATGTTTCTGCTCATGCCTCTGAAAGTCTGAGCAGTAATAAGTTTTGCTCAGCAAGAGTAGCATTGGAGGGAACATTGCTCACTGTGTCTGGTTAGATGGCATAGCTGTAGTGGTCGTATAGTTGCCATGAGTGACTGGATGCTTGAGCGAGAGCCCTGGCTTTGAGACAGAGGTCAGCTTCATCAGCACTGGACCACATTCGGCTCCAGCCACATTCAGTTCAGTATTTTAACACTTTAATGATAATTGACCTGCAGTGCCTTTCTCAAATCTTGTCAAAGCACTATTAAACATTTGAAATGATTACTTGTTTGCCCTGGAAGTGTTATAGTGCAGGTATGCTGGGGATTTTCCTTGACAAAGGCCAGTTCATGTTGAAAACAGTGTTTTCACTTAAAGCCAAGAGTGAATTAGCTGTTAGATACAAGGATCAGTGACAAATAATAATGTCTTGGATGATTTATATATTTATTTATTTCAAGGTTTCTTGGGTTTATTACATTTGAAAACCTGAACTTACCTTGTCATGTCACAGAAATATTAAATACTGTAGATGGCATTACAGAAACGTATTAACATACCTTACTTGAGGGTCTAAACGTGTCCTCTCTGTGATGTCACTAACTGTTTAGGGTGAATATAAAACGGCTTAAATGGCTTCATTACTTTTTATTTTTTAAGGATTAAAAATTCTTACTGTTTTTTTTGACAATGTTTATTATATTAACAACAACAACAACAATAATAAATGGCTAAGATTTTCAGCTATTAATAATAAACAATATTGTATTTCATTATATTGTTTTATATATTATATGAAAATAATCAAATAATAAGTATTACGCTATTTTTTCAAAGAATTACAGCTTTTAATAATAAACAATAATGTAAAAGTTAATATTATTTTTATTGTTTTATATATTATATTATTGTAATATTATATAATATAAAAATAATTTAATAACAAATTACTATTAAAGCTAATTTATTTCTAAGAATTTCAACTCATAATAGTGAAAATAAATATAGTGTAATATAATTAAAATATAATATAATATATAACAATATTGTGTTTTATTATATTGTTTTAAATATTATGTTATACAAATAATTTGCTAATAATAAATTATTATTAAAGAATTTCAACTTTCATTATTAAGCAATATAACTATCAATGTTGTATTTTAAAATATTATTTTATATTGTATATTGTATTATTATAAATTATTATTATTAAAGCTCAATTTTTTTTAAAAGAATTTCAGCATTTTATTGAGACTTTTTTTTTCTTTAGCAATCTCTGGACAGTCACACCACCTAGACATTTTTTACTTTAAGCCCTGCAAAAAAATGTCTAAATTAATTTTAATGAAGAAACAGAAGAAGTGTATTCAAGTCATGGTCAGTGAATTGCATTTGTGTTTTTGAATAACTTAATAGGTGCAGACACAAAAATGTGTGTCACGTCACTGACCCACCTACCTCTGCTATGCCTGCTGGAATTCAATTACTGATGCAATTTTCAGATAATTATCATTTGAATTATTTTTCGCCAATGTGAATGTGATAGGACCATTAAGTCTGACAGCACTGCAGGATCACCGGGCAACAAACCGCGACACATCCTGCGCTCCGGAGACGTTCCTCAGCACAAGCATCCTCGGGAATGCTGGAAAGGTTGCGCTCCGGGCCAAGTTTGCTCAGAAGTGTGTGAGTCTGCCAATAAGAGTTTGTGGCAGTGCCACCGAGAGAGGAGGACTTTCCAGGCTATTTAGTATGGAAATGTATGGAGATGGCACAACTGCTCTCTCCTCTCGCTGCGTTCACACAGGCCTTAAGCTTTCCTCATTAATTGGCATGACACAAGCAGCACACATTCACTTGTAATCACCGTCCCTTAGAGAGGCCCAGAGAGAGAGAGACCACGACATGGAAAGAAAGAAAGACAGTCCATTCATGGAATGATTTAATAAATACATTTTAAAAATTCAATCTCAGAGAAAAGGAAGCTGGAGCCACTGCAAGCCACTGCTTTTTATGTGCATTTTGAAAATTTAATCACAACTTAATGCAGCAGTTTTTATGCAATATCTCAATTTCAGCTAAAACTATCCACTATGTGGACGGAAGTCCGGCCCTGAACAAAATGGTGTAAGATTTACTTCAAAACAATAAATATACTTTATAATTAAAGCTATTTTTGTTGAATTTAAGCTTTTTAATGATGAATGATGCATTTATATAATGAGTCTGATATAAAAATGGTGCAGGATTTACTTTGAATTAATTAATTTATTATTAAAGCTACTTTTTTCTAAGAATTTCAGGCTTTTGAGACAAAATCGTGTGGGATTTACTCTGAAACAATAATAATAAATATATTTTCTAAGAATTCCAGCTTTTTAATCAGACAAAAAATGGTGTAGGATTTACTTAAAAAAATAAAAATAGTTTATTGTTAAAGCTACATTATTCTTAAAAATTTCAGCTTTTAATGAGACTGAAAAAAAACTAATGTAGAATTCACTTTTAAACTAAAATAATTTATTATTAAAGCTAATTTTGTTTGTGTGTGTGTGTGTGTGTTTGAATGAGACTGAAAAAATGGTGTTTGAAACAATATTTACTCAGAAATGTGGCAATGGCAATTTCACAAAAGAAATAGCAAGTAACACTGAATTAAACGTGAAATTTTGAAGTAGAAAGACTAGAGTTGTATTTTATTATAAAACTTCCTCCAATCATGTTTTATTTACAGAATAAAATAAAAATAAAACGTTTTTACAGCTTCATACTAAAACATGCCACTCAGCTTGAAATGCTCTTCTAAATAAACTTCAGCCAATATTTGTCATTGGCATATAAATGTTGCTCATGCACTAATGCAGGGGTTCCCAAACTCGTTCCTGGAGCCTCCCCAACACTGCACATTTTGCATGTCTCCTTTATCAATCACACCTGATTCAACTCATCAGCTCATTAGTAGCAACTCCAAGACCTGAAATGGGTGTGTCAGACAAAGGAGACATGCAAAATGTGCAGTGTTGGGGAGGCTCCAGGAACATGTTTTGGAACCCCTGCACTAATGCATTTGACGTCACAAAATAAACGTACTGATAAAAAAATGTATTTATCACGTACTGATAAAAAAATGTATAGCCTGAATGCACTGTAAGTCGCTTTGGATAAAAGTGTCTGCTAAATGCATAAATGTAAAATGTAAATGTAAAATACAGAATGAAATGTCTTTGTGTTTCAACAAATGAAGATTTATACTTCCTTTTGTAGATCAAGTTTTTAATCAGCAGCTTCAAAAGATCAAGGACAATTTGATATGAATGACATCTTTAATGTTTTTTTTACAGTGCACTCAAAATGTGCATCACAAGCGTTTCACCGTTTTGTAGTTTTCGTTGAACCTCAGTGGCCAACAGTGCAAAATCCTTCATTGAAGGTCTGCAAATGTTGTGGCAGGGGTCCTTTATATAAAAGCCTGCATGAATAGGTCATCGGCAACAACTCTCCATTCTGTGTCAAGAAAAAAAAGCCAGAGAGAGAGAGAGAGTCTGGCATTGCCCAATGAGGGATGGCAGATACCCCTGAGAATGAAGGGCCCGGCAGGGGGCTGCAGATGGAAGAGGCAGGAAAAAAGTGGATGTTAAAGGAAACCTTGAGTCCCTCTTTGCATCACCCATTACAGCCTTATAATAGTCAATAGAAAAACACGAAACTGAGCATCCAAACAGAGCCGACTAGTTGGTAGCTTATGGGAAATGATAGAAATTCTGACCACAGAGCTGTTTTGAACTGTGGAGCATTCATTTTTCTTTAATTGAAGTGTGTGAAGAAAACAACCCACGGCTGTAGAGGAACAGAGGAGGTGTTTACTACACAGAGGAGTAATTTATTCACCGTTAATCTGCTTCATTTTCAAGGTTTGCACCATTTGTAGTGTTAGCGCTGCCGCAATTGAATATGCCATACTTTGTGATCACAATTGCCTTTGTTGACTTTTCTAACGCAACGTTTCATGTCTGTAAATTACCTTGAAATTGAAACACTGAAAGCAAATCCACAAAAATAAATAAATAAAAGCCCACAGGCTGCAGGTTTGAAGTCAGCATGAAATCAAAACTGACCCTACTTACTTACTTAATACACATTCCTGGTGTTGAGCATGAGTCATTGGTCAAAAAAAATTGAAATTTTTCTCTTTGATAAAAAATGTCATAATTTTGTAAATAAAAATGATCATACCAATACTTTTTTTTTTTAGAATAATATAATTTTTTTTATTTAAAAACAATATTTTTTATAATAATATAATGTAATTTTAAGGTATTCAATTATTTAAAAAAAAATGGTTTTGAACAATATGCACTGTAATCAGAGTTATTATAGCTGACTAAAACTAACTAAAACCATAAAAATTTGTTACTTGAAATAAAATTAGTTACTTTAAATAAAATAAATATTAAAAAGTATTTTTTTTTATTTCAGCTAGTTGCCAAAGCAATTTTTGTCATGTAATTATGACTTGATACTAAATATAAATATATACAAATGAATAAAAACTATATAGTTTTCAAATAAAAATGACAAACTAAAATACAATGAAAATGTAAAATATTAAAATAAAACTGATTCAAAATATTAATAATGTATGTATAAATATAACGTGTGTCTGTATATACTTTTTATTCTCAGAAAATGATTTGCAGTTATTGTCCTGTTAAATCTAATATTGTGCAATAATATCTAATAATTCTAATAATTTTTCTGGTATGTTTTATAGGTATAATTCTGAGCTCTCTATTGACATCAGTGGTTGAAACCGTTTCTACATCAAGATCACTGATAAGAAGAAAGTCCTACATCTGAAAAATATGTCTTCTGAGCAAGTAAGTATTTCTCACCAAATTAAACTCAACAGCTCTAAATATAAATTATTATTTTAGGCTTGGCAAGAATGTGGTTTTGAGCAGATTTTAGACAAAATGTTAAACCAAACAATTCCATAATTCAAGAAAAGCTCCACACGACCGTATTTTATTATGGATTTTAGTACTGTCTCACATGACATTAAGTGTATAATAAATAGGAATTGGGGGCTTATTCAAAGTGATCCAAGTCTACGACAGATTTTTCAGGAGCCTCCAATAGTGAGCTATCGAAAGAAAGGCTCCTACAATTAAAGACAAAGTTGTGAGAAGTTACTTGCCTGCTATGAAACGGACAACATGGTTGGACAGAGGAATACCAGGCATGTTTAAGTGTGGACACTGTAATCACTGTGAGAATGTTATTCAGGCCAAATCATGTATGGATGTTTGCACAAAGAAAACATATTTAATTAGATCCTTTATTAATTGTAAGAGTACGCATGTAATTTATAGGCTTCAATGTCCCTGCAACTGTTTCTATGTGGGCCAGACTAAACGTAGACTACAAGATAGATTATGGGATCACAAAAATTCAATTCGTACTAGAAACAAAGATTACCCCATGGCAGTACATTATGCATCTGTACATGACTCAAATCCGTGTACTTTAACAATCATTGGTTTGGAAGTTGTAATTGGATCTATTAGAAAGGGCGATAGACTACAAAGACTTCTACAAAGAGAAACCTTTTGGATTTTTCAGTTAAAAGCCACCATTTTTCCTGGTTTGAATGAGGAATTAGATTTAACTTCATATTTGTAAAATGATTTATTATTGTGATTCTTGTTGTTATAGCTGGTTTCCTCCTATATTATACCTTGTGACAGTTTGGGATATTATGGTCCCCCCTTGTAATGGTTATTTTGGTATCTTCCTTTTTTTGAGCAATTGATTATATCTACACCTGTGATCAATTTTATATCTGACACACTCTGAGGAAGGCTGGGTGGCCGAAATGCATCAGTGTGCAGTTTTTAATGTTTCTAGAGTGAGCCATGTTTGAATAAAGGCTTTTTAAATATTTTGAACCAGAAGAAGTGCCTTGGATTCGTTTCTTCTAGAGATACAAAAATGTCCATAGTTTACCTTTAACTAAACTAACTGTTAACCAATGATAAGGGTTTTACTGTAGCATTTTTAACATTCATTTTGGCAGGGAACTGTGGGAAAATAGAGTGAGGGAACATTTGAGGGTCTCAAGCTTCAAATAGCAAAAATAAACTGCATTTATTCATTTTTTATCCCGCTGCTGTTTATCAATGCTTCATTTAAATTTCTTAACCTGCAAAGGAGAGTGTACTTAATTTTGTTTCTCCCCCAAGGGTAGCGTAAATTATTGATATTAAATATGTGATGAAACAGCCGTTGGAGATTCACCTTTTAAGACGGAAAGTTCAAAACGTACAGCCCAGAGTAAGACGCCTTGAAGACGGATCAAAGCCTGAGCTGTAATAGAGGTTGAAATTTAATCATGTCTTCAACTGTCTCTCTCTCTGTCTCTCACTGTCTTTCTGCCTCGTTTTGTTGTCTTTACCTCTCTTTTTTATCTACTGTCTCTTCAAAAGCTTAAGTGGACACCAGAGATGTGTCTTTGGCTCTCTGTCTTGCGTGCATCATCAGGTAAGTTGCATTTGTCATTTTGATGATGCACCTCAGAGGGTGCTCTGTTTCAACATATGGCACGCTTACTTGCATAATTTGAGAAAATACTGGAAGCCGTTCAAAATGAGATGAGCCTGATGAAATGTGCTGACATGCCTCCCTGTTATCTACTACAGTGCAACATCAGGCCTCTCCCAGCGCTGCGCTTAAACCCTTGCGCTGGCTAATCAATGAAGCCATATTGATTCTCGCTCGGCCATTAGATAGCCGCGTGGCAGCCATTCAAATGAGTCTGGACACCGGAATGTCCACTTGTATCGAGGCTAACGGGGAACATTCTCAAAACATTCTAACAACATTCTCTCAAAATACTGAACATTCTTCCAGCAATGTCAATAGAATGTTCATTTAAAGATATCTGGTATTTAATAATGTTCTCAAAATGTTAGCACAAAAACATTATTTATGTATTGTTCATTAAATGTTTTTGTTTTCTGAAACATTTTATTTGGACGTTTGTCTACTGATTTTTTTATATATATCTTAATGTTAAAGGAACGTTCAGAGAATATTACCATAAAGTAAGCAAAAAAACACCCACAACATGCTAAAACCATGCTTTGTCCTATGTTTGTCTAATGTTTTTTTTTTATATAAATATTAAACGTTAAAAGAACATTCAGAGAAAATTCAAAAGTAACATTCCATAATATTTGCACAAAAAAAAACACCCACAACGCTATAGTGACTGCATAGTAATGCCCTAGAAACCATCCATTACACTCATACTCCATACGGCTTTTGCACTATATTTCAAGTATTCTGAAGCTCTACAATAGTTTTGTGTGATAAACTGACAGGTTTAAGTGGGTATGTTAATCTTCTTCGCTGCTGTGAGGTTTTATTTATGATCTTATTTGGACTGTAATTGGTGGTTTGACATCACTGACACTGAACCGCATTGGTGCATCTAAGCATAGTTTGATTTCTTCTGAAGCTCATTATTCTTCCTTTTTCTCCATTAATCTTGTTTCTGTCAAGAAAAACAACTGACGAGATATAATTTGTGATTTCCTGTCCTACAGGTTGTCCTCACTTGCGTTGTTTGTTTGATTGTCTTTGTCTCTTCTCCTTATTCCTTTGTCCTCTCTTGTCTTCTCTGGTGTCAGTCTCTCTATATATATCAATGAAGTGGGCTGATTGGACTGTGGTGAGTGATGTTGAAAGTGAGACTGGCCGGGGGTGAGCCAGACTCAGCCAGGAAGTTAATGAGTCGAGCGACCTTCATTTGCGCCTGAAGAGAGACAGAACTGGAAGAAATGTGGAATTTGCCGGCAAGAGAAAGTTCTCCCGCTGAGATTCAAACTACTGCCTACATGAACAGTCATTCTCTACTTATTATTGCTGTTTGCCAAGACATGCATCACTGACCACATAGCAACACCCTGGAAACCACTCACAACACCCTAGCAACTGCACAGCAACACAACACCCTCACAACCACATAGCAACACCCTGGAAACCACTCACAACACCCTAGCAACTGCATAGCAACACAACAACCTCACAACCACATAGCAATGCCCTGGCAGCCACCCACAACACCCTAGCAACCACATAGCAATAAATGTCATAACCTGCATATTACATTTTGTTCTGCTTTATTTCTGAATTTGTAAATGTCATGCAGATCTCAGTGAGATGAAAAACAGCTTTTGAGGCTGTAAATGGTTGCTTTATTGCTGAACAACATTTTGTTTTTTGTTTTTTTTTAAATGCTGTTGGTTTGCCTTTTTTTCTTGTCTTGCTCTCATTTGTCCATCACCATTTGTGCAACATAAAAACCCTTGCTACTGCATCACAGCACACCAAGAAACATTGAGAACACCTTAGCATTTGCCTAGTAACACCCTAGCAACCACACAGAATTCCTTAGCATAGCATCACAAAAACCACTCAGAACACATTTGCAACTCATGGTTCCCTGTTAAAAACATTGCAACATAGCAACTCTCTAGCAGCCGCATAGCAATGCACTAGCAACCACCCACAACACCCAGACAACCACATAGTAATGCCCTGGATACCGCTCACAACACCCTAGCAACTGCATAACAACACTCTGGCAACCATTCACAACTAAATGGATGTTCAGCAATGCCCTGGCAACCACCCAAAACACCCTAGCAACTGCATTGCAACACACTAGCAACCACCCACAACTACACCCCTGGCAAGTACCCATAAAAGCCTAGCAACTGTATAGCAACACTCTGGCATCACCCACAACACCCTAACAAATGCTTAGCAACAAACTAGCAACCACCACAACTATATGGATGTATAGCAACAGCCTGACAACCACCCTCAACACACAACAAACTGCATAGCAACACACTAGCTACTACCCACAACTACACTTCTGGCGAGCACACATAAGAGCCTAGCAAGTGCATAGCAATACTCTGGCAACCACCCACAACACCCTAACAACTGCATAGCAACAAACTAGCAACCACCACAACTACATTGATGTATAGCAATGCTCTGACAACCAACCACAACACACTACAAACTGCATAGCGACATCGTGGCAACCACCCACAACACCCTATTAACATCTTGCCAACCGCCCTGGCAATCACTCACAAAACACTAGATACTGCATAGCAACAATCCAGCAACCACCCAAAACACCCTAGCAGCCACACACAACTATACCCCTGGAGATCACCCATAAAAGCCTAGCAACTGCATACAGTAGCAACACTCTGGCAACAATCCACAACACCCTAACAATTGCTTAGCAACAAACTAGCAACCACCACAACTACATAAATGTAACCCTGGCAACTGCCCTGACAATCACACATGGAACACTAGATATTGCATAACAACAATCCAGCAACCACCCACAACACTTTACCAACTGCATTGCAATACACTAGCAACAACCCACAACTGCATAAATGCACAGCAACACCCTGGCAACCACCCGCAACATCCTAGAAACTGCATAGCAACACCCTGGCAACCACCGACAGCACCCCAGTTCCACAGTAATTTTTTTTTCACATGCAGCAGCATTCACACATTCTTCAGAAAATGTAAGAATCTAATTTGTTCTGCATTATTTCTGCATTTGTAAATGTCTTGCAGATCTCAGTGAGGTGAAAACAGCGTTTGAACAGGACAGACTTGAAAACTGTTGCTTTATTGCTGAACAGCAAATTGTTTAAAAAAGTGCTGTTTGTTTAATGGCTTTGCAGCCGCTCGTGTTTATCTCTTTCTCTCTCGCTGTCTTACTCTCAGCCACACTGTGTTATTGATTTCATCTGTCATTTACCGTACAACTCAAAGTCTTCACAATTTTCTTGCTTCCTACACAACATGCTCGTTCTCTCTCATGCAGCCCTCCAGATATTGCTTTCCTTTGTTACAGTCCCAAATCAATCGTGCTTATTTTGGCCTGAATTGATTGTGCCATTTGGTATTGTAAACGCCGCCGTCTTCACCACGCCTACATTCATCTCTATCCCTTTCATCTGTCACTTCCTTTTCCCTCTTCTAACTCATTTAGAGCATGCTGACACACAAGCGCAAAAACAAAGAGCCCCAAATCTTCATATGCCATTTTAGTGTTTCAGTGCCACTGAAACTGGAATCGACAGAAACTTTTGAGGTTACTGCTGCACATGATCGTGTTACTGAGACACAATTTTACAGCGAGCTTGTTGTTTATCAGTAACTATAAGAAATGTCAGAGAAAGACATATTTATGTGTGTTCCCAGGCAAAAAAAAATTTGGTTACAAAAATGTTGTGGGAACTTTGTTTTGAAATGTTCCTAAAACATTGAATTGTCCAGTTTTCTGGTCATGATTATAACGTTACAAAAACGTTTCTCACAACATTCTACCAACTTTCTTCTTCTTCTTCGCCATATCTCCATGCAGTTTATTGCACTTCAATGTGGGCTCTCCCATGAGGCAACGCTAAATGCCACCCGTCTCTATCTAAGAACGTTATAATGTCAAGTTTTCTTGTCATGATTCTCACAACATTCTACAAACTTTATTTTCACCCAAAATGCAATGTTATTTGAATGTTTATTTTTAGTATTCTAAGAATCTTATATGTCCAATTTTTTTTTTGTCTTGATTAGAACAATTTAAAGGTCTACTAACTTTATGTTCACCCAAAATATAATATTATTTTAACATTTACTTTTAAAATTCTAAGAATGTTATAATGTCAAGTTTTCTTTGCTTGATTAAAATATAATTGAAAGGTTACAAAAACGTTTCTTACAACATTCTACCAACTTTATTTTCACCCAAAATGTTATGTTTTTGAATGTTTATTTTTAATATTCTAAGAACCTTATATGTTCAGTCTTTTTGTCATGATTAGAACATAAAGGTTACAAAAACGTTCCTTACAACATTCTATTAACTTTATTTTCACCCAAAATATAACAATATTTGAACATTTATTTTTAATGTTCTAAAACATAAAAATGCCCAGTTTTCTTGTTGTGATTACAACATTATTTAAAGGTTACAAAAACATCTTAGAACCTTCATCAAGTGCAAATAACATCATAAGAATGTTTTGAGAATGTTGTTCTAAGAACATTTTCTCTCAGAGTTATGAGAATGTATATCAAATAAAGTTGTAAGAATGTTCCATTTTAACTTTACTTTAAGAACATTTTGTCATAACATTTATATAACTTTTAAAAAACGTTCCCTGTTAGCTGGGTTTGCACTCATTTACTGACTATTTGGACTTGCCTGTGCAACCCCTAGTTCAAATGAAGATAGAAAAAGTCACAGCGAGGCACATTTTATCATATAGAACGGAACTGCACAGAGTGATATGCATTTAAAAAGCCATCACAGGACACCACTGATACCATCTCAATGTGTTCCTGTCCAACCAGACGCCTCATTTCTGCATGAAGAAGCACTTGCGACGGCTGGCTTGGATTCATCTGTAAATGTGGTCCATTACTCTCAAACTTTACGACTCTATGACTGTCCTAGAGCTGTTTAGTAAGTGGCCTCTGGATTCTCACAGGTTGAGGTAGGGAAATATCTCTCAGCTTAAGGAGGTTCTGGCAGGTTTGTCATCTGACTGATGGCTTCCTGAGACAGATCTGATAAACCGACCTGGGCACTATATGAGCAAAGATGAAATTTCAACCAGTCACAGCTCAGAATGCTGCAGTGTAATAGAGCGCAACAGTGACGGCCCACTTTTTTTCAGTGGCCTTGGTTCTGCATGTATTTTTCCCATTGATTTTCTCCGTAGGGATTTCTCAAAAAAATCTTCAATAGAGTTCTAAGCCTTTAACCAACCTAACAAACAAGCTCTGAGATGAATCACAACATTACAAACTTTGATTTCACACAACCACAAAGCACTGCGAACGACACAGTCAAATCAGACACGGACGAAATAAAATTAAGCCATTGAAAAAATCGCTTTAGATCATTATTGTAAAAATAAAACTTTTTTGCAGAATATATATTTAAATATATAAAAAATACATATAGAATATGTAAAATATTTTATATTTACAATGATGTACTGTAAATTATTTTATTTTTGCTGATTTGATTGTCAAATCGCAATGCTTAGTAGGATTAATTGATTACTTAAACAAAATGAAAGAATATTTGAATATAAAATAAATATATAAAGAAAAATGTTTTATATTTACGATAATGGCTTAGAGTAAATAATTTTATTTTGTTTTTATGTATGTGTGTACATAGAGAGAGAGAGTGAGAGAGAGAGAAACAATATATATATATATATAAATGCTGGCTATACATATAAATGTTTTGCAAAATGTTTTTTTTTAATTTACAAATACTTGCAAAATGTTGATAATCCTTTAATAATGATATTATTTTTTTTAAATAAGAGGGATCATAAAATTTACAATGTTATTCTTGGCTGTACAAAAGCTATAAATAAATAAATAAAATTTAATTTAAAAAAAAGTGTAGGGGATGTATACTTTTGGCCAGGATGATCTGGGTAATATTTTTAAATCAAATTTTATTTTTAAAATTGATTGATTTATTTATTTAAATTGTATTACTGCTATTCAGAAGCTACAAAACATAGATACATGTTTCCAATAAGACAAAATATGAATGTGATGTTATGTTTATAGGACAATATCCTTGGCTTCAATGTCAAGTCTATTAAGAAATGGTTTCTGAAGTCTGGCATGGAAGGACTGAACTCCACTGATCGGCTTCGGTATGACTGGGTGAATGCATTCAGCGCCTCGTGTCATTTGATGTCAATTTTACATCCACGCCTCACACTCCATCTCTGTGTCCATCTCTGCTCATGAACACAAGTGTGTGTGCGTGTGTGAAGTAAACTGACACTGACAGGTTCCTGAGCACTGCACTGAGACTCATGTTAACAGCACCTGTCATTGTTGCATCTGCAGAAAGGACTTTCACATGACTGAAGCATGTACTCGCCGTCTGCTGTGCTGCAAGAGACTGTCAGCTCCTGTCCAGATATGCACTGAACATGAACTTATGAGATCTCTGAACAAGGATGAACGTTCAGTCAGAGCTTTTGCAGCAGTCTGTCACAGGAAACCCATCATCATAAACACCACAATGGCAGTAAGTCATATTTTCTTGACATTAATGCTTGGATAACCACCAGAGCTGATCACGGCAACTCTAGTCAATGCTTGTGTTTATACCATTTTTCAGAAGTGTCCTAGAAGTGGCTCTCTGCGCTGCTTCTCTAAAGATGCATGCCTACATCTCCTCAATTACAAAATCAAAATGTATCAAATGTATTCCTGTCAGTTTGCCAATCGCTTTACAAAATGCAACATAGCTACACCCTAACAGCTGCATAGCAATGCACCAGCAAACATGCACAACACCCAAGCAATTACATAGTAACACCCTGACAACCACCCACAACACTCTAGAAACTGCATAGCAATGCCTTGGCAACCACCCACAACACCCTAGAAGCTACACAGCAACACTCTGGCAACCACATACAGCAGCTTCCACCAATAACACTCTAGCAACTGCATACTGTAGCAACGCACAAGCAACCTTCCACAATGCCCTAGCAACATCCTGGTAGCCACCCACAACACTCTAGACACTGCATAGCAATGCCCTGGCAACCAACCAAAACACCATAGCAATTACATAGCAACACCCTGACAACCACCCACAGCACCCTAGCAACTGCACAGCAACACACCGTTAACCAGTGCCCTTGTAACCACCCACAACACCCTAGAAACTGAATAGCAATGCCTTGGCAACCATAGACAACACCCTAGAAACTATAAAGCAACACCCTGGCAACCACATAGCAACACAGCAACCAACCAATACACCATAGAAACTGCATAGCAACACCCTGGCAACCATATAGTAACACAGCAGCAACCAACCATAACATCCTAGCAACTACATAGCAACACACCATCAATCACCTCTCTGGGAACCACCCACAACACCCTAGCAACTGCATAGCAACACACAGTCAACCAATGCCCCTGTAACCACCCACAACACCCTAGAAACTGCATAGAAATGCCTTGGCAACTATCTACAAAAGCTTAGAAACTACATAGTGACACCTTGGCAACCACATAGCAACACAGCATCAACCAACCACAACACCCTAGCAACTGCATAGCAACACACCATCAACCAATGCCCTGACAGCCACCCACAACACCCTGGCAATTACATAGCAACACCCTGGCAACCACATAGTAACAGTAGGAATAACCACTCACAACATTCCAATCAGTTTGCCAAAGGCTTAAGGCTGGGAAAGTGAGCGCATTCGTTTCCTTATTGACGAAAGATTTTCTGAAGTTATTATATTTTCACAGTTGTGTGTGTAAAATTGAGGTCTCTACTAATAAATGACAGAACAATGACAGCAAAGATAATGTGAAACAAACACAAGAACGAGCCCTGAAATCGAACACTTAATCAGGCGAATTAATTTTTGAGAATGGGACAAAAATCAATGGTCAGATGATGAAGTAAACATGAAATCTCTGTCTGTCAGAATAATATATGTTCTCTGACATTAACAAGGAAGGTTTGCTTTCCTCCATTATTAATGCTGCATTCAGAGACCTAGAAAATATTTTTCTCTGTTTGTCCCCCCTTGCCAAGGCCACCCAAACAGCACAGCGCATCTCTGGAAAAACACCATGCGCTGAAAGTGATGGACGAGTGCATTCAGCAGGGATAGTCAAAGAATCTCTGCTTTTCTGGGGCTCGAGAGTCTTTCTCATTCAAAACCCGTTCATTATTCAGGAGAACAGCTGATGTGTTGCTTTCAGAGTGAGCTTTTCTGTTTAATCTACATATTATTTCTGGTTTAATAGAAACTTTCTGGCTTCTCCCCTATGAGTTTTAATCTAAACAAAACGGTCCCTGTCAAAGAGGTTTATCATAACTGTGCTTCATTCCAAAGACTGGGCAATAAAAAAAAATCATTTAATCTTGATATTTTTGAGATTTTCATTGATAGTCAATACAAATCTCCATATTTATGTACAGTATTTGCACTGCGACATCTTAAAAAGCTGTTTGTTCAGCAAAATGAACCATCATTCACTGCAGCCAAGCAGCTTCAGAATGGTTAAAAGCTAAAGCCCAATAATCTAGTTTAAAAAGAATCCAGGTCTGTTTTTTTTCTCTAAATAAACACAGAGAAGAATATTTAATCATTATCATCATTAATACAGAAAAATGTCACTACTAGAAACCAAACTGATTCATTGAAATGGACAGTTTGAACTGATTCACAAAAACAAATCAAACCAACCATAATGCTGTTTAAAGGAATAGTTCACCCAGGAATTCTCCCAAAAATGAAAATTTACTCCACCTCGGGCCATCAAAGATGTAGATGAGTTTGTTTCTTCATCAGATTTGGAGAAATGTAGCATTCCATCACTTGCTCACCAGTGGATCCTCTGCAGTGAATGGGTGCCGTCAGAATGAGTGTCCAAACAGCTGATAAAAACATCACAAGTAATCCACACCACTCGATGTTTTAATATAATAATGATTCCTCCAGTGAATAAGTCACATCAAAATCCACCCACATATTTGTTTAGAGCTGTTTTGGCTTGTAAACGGTGCTTCATCTGTGCATTTTTCTCTCCTGATTCAGACCAGGCGCCTTTTCCACTGAAGAAAGCAATATATAGATAAAGGACTGGCAATTTAGAAGCGATGGTTTGAAGTTACAGTAAAAATGTCTTAAAGATATATTTGTTTCTTACATATATGCAGCTTTTCATTTCACAAGATGTTGACTGATGGACTGGAGTGGTGTGGATTACTTGTGGATTATTGTGATGTTTTTATCAGCTGTTTGGACTCACATTCTGACGGCACCCATTCACTGCAGAGGATCCATTGATGAGCAAGTGATGGAATGCTGCATTTCAAATCTGTTCTGATGAGGAAAAATACTGCAAGGAGAAAGGAAGTCTCTTGTTCACACTTTGTCACAAAAATTAAGACAAGTGAGCATTTACAGAGAAGTTGTTCGTGTTTTTTGAAGGTAAATGGTGCCTTTAAGTACAAAAACCCATCAAGTATGAAAGCCCGATGCAAGAGATGCGAAACGGGTGCAATTTATCTATTGATTTGTCCTCTTTCCCTTTCACCCCTCCATTTGCTCGTCTCGTCCCTGTTAATCTCCTAACAGACATGTTCGGCTGGCCATTAATTAAACACGTCCCAGCTGCTTCACAGTTCCATCAAGGGCTGCTGGTCAATGCTCTCCTAATCGAACTCTTTAGTGCTGATGCAGGTCTGGCCTGCAGCATCTGGAGTGCCAATCAATGCTGTGCCATCTTCTCTCACTGTCTTTTGAAGTTTCAATCTGTGTCCCTCGGTCAGTTTATCTCTCTTTACCTCTCTGTAATAGTTCATTTGTTAATCTACAGCAGACGGCAGATACCACACTGCAAAAAAAAAAAAAAATCAGTATTTGCATCCAGTTTTCCAGGACAAATATCTAATCATCCTTGGCAAGATAAATTTAATTGAGAAGCAAAATTGTGTAAGATTGTATCTTGAATTAAGTTTATTTTTCTTAGCCTATTAGCAAAAAGTTTTTTTCTTGTTTTATTTATAAATCTAACAATACATTGCTTTAAGAAATTGCAGTAGATCAAGAAAAGTTTCAGGTGTTTGCAACACAAAAAAAATAACTGAGAAGCTAGATTTATCAAGAATTTATCTTACTTTTTTATCTAACCCTATTGACAAAAACTTTTTTCTTGCTTTTAGTATAAATCTATATAAACAAACTATATAAATAAACTATATTGAGTGGTTTATGCATAAGTAAATACATTTCAAGGTGTGTTTTCAATGCAGAAACAAAATGAAATTGAGAAGTAAAATTGTGCAAAAACATATAGAATTATTTGTATTATTAATTGTATTTTTCCTACTTTATCGGCAACTTTGCTTTAAATATTAATCTAACAAAGATGAGTGAGAAAAAAAAACTATTTTGCAACAGGGAATTAAAAGTTTAAGGTGTGTTTTCAGTGCAAAAAAAAAAAACTGGAACTGAGAAGTGAAATTGTTTAAGAATCTATCTTAAGTTTTTTTTTTTACCCTGTTGGCAAAACTTTTTTTTCTTGCTTTCAGATGTATTTGCAATGCAAAAAATGAAATTGAGATGCAAAACTGTACAGAAATTTATCTTGAATTGAATTTATTTTTCTTATCAGCAAAATGCTTTGTCTTGCTTTAAGTATACTGAGTGAGGTTTATGCTTAAAACAAAAAAAAAACTATTTTACAACTGGGCAAGAAAGGTTTCAGGCATGCTTGCAATGCAGAAAATGACAATAGCTTCATCTAAATGGCTTTTTAAGCACATTTAGTGCCTGGTTGAATAAGTGACCTTACCATTTAATATCTCATGCGGTTTTGCTTCTCAACTGAACTTGTTTTAAGGACGTTTAAACCATTTTACTGGAAAACACAACAAGAATACAAAGCTGGACAATGACTATGTAATTTTGAGATGTTCAGAAATCACTGGCTGTGCTTTGAAAGGTCAGCAGCAAATGTGGTAATAAGTTGAAATTGCTTGAACTTGAACAACACTTGACCGGCACACACGCTTCACTCCATAGAGTTCAGCACATCGGTCAACGCCGACGCAAATCATGTGAGAGCGAGTTCATTAGGAACTGCTACAATTGAGCATGTTAATTCATAGTTTAGAGGGCCGTTTTCACAGCATGGCACTCATTATCACATATCTGTAAACATGCATTCCCTGAGCGCATCTGACCTTACTGATTATCACACAATGCATACGTCACCTGTGTCTGGAGCAGATATGAGGCGTGAGGAGCAGCGACCCGAGCGTGGACTCAAATCACATGCCGTGTGCACACAATGCCGGATGAATTCAGCCTGTCGATCGCTTCAGCAGCATGCAAACATGTTCACACGACAGGTGTTGTTGTTCAGCCAGCCATACCATCTCCACCACAAGTGAAGGTGAAACCTAATTGGGTTGGTAATTATCCAAATTTCCATTGAAACATGAAGCATATGACTATTAATTGAGCAAAACAAACAGCTTGGCGCCAAACAACATCTAAAACACGTGTCGGGGGGATTTTCTTTCACAAAATGTTTATGTATTATTTGTTTCCAATCATTTTCAAATGGCCACAGCAGAGTCACAGGCAGATTGTTTTGCTTAGTTATTTTTTTATAATGAAAAAAAAGGCTGTTAAAAAGATAGATTACTTAAAAAAAATACAAAGTCTGCCATTATTTATTCACCCTCATGTCATTCCAAACTCATATGATGTTCTTTTTTTTCTGTGTATATAAAAAAAATAAAAGGAGAAGCATTTTTGGACTCCAAAAATCACAAAACTATCAAAACAATAGTCCTTGTGCACTATTTTCATAAAATAGCATTCCTGTATGCAAAGATATTTCCTTATACTGTATATTAATGATCAACATATTAAATGATTGAATGTATATTGAAAATACACAGAATAATACATAATTGAATAATATAATATAATTGAATAATATTGAAAAATACCTAAGGAATTGTCACTTTTCATATATTGAAAGGCATGCAACAATATATTTTATTATATATTGTAATGTATGAAATTCTATATTTAATAATATATATCATAATATATAGATGTACATTTGATAAAATATGGTACTGTGTGTGTATTTAGTATAGTATAGTTAAACATATGTACTATATACAGTATGTAACAAATTTAGTGCCTTTTTGCCTTCATTGCTATATTTTTTATATATACGTATCAAAATATAGCCAAACATGGTCCATCCATATATTACAGTATATTGAAAAATATGTAGAAATGTATTATTTCATATATTGCATAATATATTCCCATATATTTTGTTTCATAAGGGTTGTGTGAAAAATGTTATTCGTTATTCGTAAAAATTCGTTATTAACTCATTGATAAAGCTCTTAAATGTTATATGCATTTTATCATATTCAAATTTTGCACAATGCAATTGGTTACAACACATGATGCAGTGCAAAAAAAACAAACATTTTCTTAATGGATATTTGTATCTTATTTTCCAGAAAAATATATATATATAAAAAATCAGTAAGACAACATAAATACACTAATAAAGAGTTGTTTTCCCA
The DNA here is from genome assembly GCA_027422415.1 of Schizothorax lantsangensis. Classification (NCBI taxonomy): domain Eukaryota; kingdom Metazoa; phylum Chordata; class Actinopteri; order Cypriniformes; family Cyprinidae; genus Schizothorax; species Schizothorax lantsangensis. Next base: position 32,734,322 of record CM049850.1, on the reverse strand, counting down.
AGAATAAGTGTATTTATAGAATTTGTGTGTGCATCTAGAATTAATATATTTGAAATAAATATATTTATACATATTCATCTGGTTTTAAGGATGTTTGGATATTTTAACTGGCAAACAAGTAACAAAATACTAATTAAAAATGAGTATTAAAAACTAAGAAGCCATTTTTTGCTGCGTGCCAATGAGTTTGGCATCATGCATGTCAATCCTGGCACAATGTGTCATTTTTTAAAGCTGCGTTGGAGTGGAAGATGAAATTTGGATCTGTCTCTCACACAAACCTATCATACGGCTTTTAAGACTTGAAATATAGCATAATACAACATAGTTTTCCAGTCTGTTTTTGTCATTGTTTAGAGCTCTGTTCCCACTCAGTTTCATTGTATGTGAAACATCACTTAGAAGATCCTGATAAATTTCTCCTTTTGTGTGCCACAGATAGTCAGAAGGCGAGTAAATAAAATAAAACTATTCAACTCAGCAATGAGTTTAGAAAGATTCAACAAGATTCTTTTATCCTCTCCTATTTATCCTGGAGAACTGATGTATTTTTTCTGCAGTTAGATTGAATCTTTAGGTGATTTATAGTTGGTTTGCAGTGGAAAACCTCTGCAGATAAACACCATAAACAACACTGGGGTGAGCTGATCAATGTAAATTGGTCTCCAAACGGTGCCGGTGACCTCCGCGTGTCCTTGAGGAGAGAGAGGAGGGCTTAGGCCTGCTGTTGGTAGGTTTTTCACACAAATCCCCACCATCACAGAACTTGGCCTCTCTTCTGCTCGCGGTGCATGGAAACAGTGAAAGTGTTGCGCTCCGGGCCCGTCATTGGCTGCGATTGCACACAGACCCGGGTTTTCGTGAATGATCGCGGTGCAGTTTGAGGCAGGCAGAGATTGCATGAGACCGTTACAGTGGCCAGAGCTGAAACAACCGCTGGGTGAATGACAAGGTCCAGACCCTGCCGTTACGCTTGGACAAGTGCTGTGAGAACGCTTGTGTGCATTGAAAAAAGGGACAGCGAATAGTCCAAAACAAACTGGCACAGGATTGCAAACACAAGAAGAATAAATAGGGAGCAAATGCGGAGGGTAACGAGGGAAACACAGGTGGGGCAAATTAACCAATAATCAGGTAACAAGATGGGAGGGGTCAAGACAATAGACATGAGAGCACATGGCACACAGAAACAAGACAGAAGCCATGTGCTCAAACAAAACAAAAACACAAGCATATGGCCAGCAAAATAAATCACTGGCCATGTGCAAAACAAGACACGAACATGTAGCTTATGAGAACAATCACAAGCCACGTGTTCACACAAAACCTGACGACATGAACAACAGCGCACAGCACAAGACAAAACAAGAAAGCAACAAAACAAAAAATCACGCAACCGAACATGAACCGTGTGCTAAACAAAACAACACACACAGACAGAAGAGCGCACGCTCCCACAGCAAGACAGAACATGGAGCGTAAGTGTCCGAGAGTCCGAACCCTGACACGAAACCAAAACGGAACCTGAACAAGACATGAGTGCTGGGATCCGAACACCACGCTCCAACATAAAACAAGGCACACAGACATGAGAGCAAGGACACAAGGACACAAGGACAAGACAATACAGGGGTGTCAGGTCAGGGCTCTGTCACAAAACCAAGAATAAACAAGACCGAAGTGACAGAACCCTGACACTCTCATTCTGACGGCACCCATTCACTGCAGAGGATCCACTGGTGAGCAAGTGATGGAATGCTACATTTCTCCCAATCTGTTACAAAAAAAAAACATCTACATTTTGGATGACCTGAAGGTCAGTAAATGTCTTTTTTGAGTGTACTTTTCCTTTAAGACTTACATGAAGAATTTTGCAATTTTTAAATTAATTTTTTTAATATGTCTATATATATTTTTGTATCATCAGTTTTAGTTTACCATTTTAGTTCAAGTTAAACTAAAAAAAATAGAAATATTGGCAATAAAATATGTTTTTTATATTTGATTTTTCTTTATTTCATTCATTTATTTCATTTCAATAACAACATTTTTTTTAAATGATTTTAGTAATCAATAATAACTCTGGTCTAGACCTTGACTGATGATGAACTGTCATTAGAAAGAAAAAGGCTGTGTGAAAATTCTTCAGTGCAAAAAAAATATATATATTTGCGTGGGAAAAAAATCTGCTTATAAAATATATTTTCTTTGTGGGTGAACTGCTGCTTTAAAGGGAAATTGAAAAGCTATCATGTGATGCTTCCTATACAGCGGGTAAAATAAGTATTGAACACAAATTCAAATTTTCACCAGATGTCGGTAACAACCCAAGTAATCCACAAATACAAATAAAACAAAACAAATAAGTTCAGAAATTAAGTTATGTGTAATAAAATGTCATGTCAACAGCACCTTTAGAAATATATTTACTGGGAAAAACAGTGATGTGTTCAATACTTATTTTACCCGCTGGATGCCCTGTAGGACTCATGAAAACAGCATGTGAAGGGATCTTTCACACAACTCAAGGACGCCATCATCAAATGCATCAGCGGTACCCGGCGAGCAAAACTAATTAGAGAGCTGTCTAAGCCAAAGGAAGCATCAACAATAAGACTGCATCGAACAGGCCAGTCTTGTTTGGCTTTTGAAGAATGAAGGCTACAAACATCACCAGATGAAACCGAATGAATGCAGAGTTTCCGGATGTGCTAATGAAAACTGTAAATGTGCGTCCACTGAAATGCCTTTGCAGCTCCACATCCTGCCAGAGCGACAAATGATGCAGATGTTCCCATGCAGAAATCATGATTCATCAATAATGTGCACTTAAATGTGTTCTTTTGATCATTTCATGTGATAAGTGGAAATGTTTAGTCTAAGTGATTGTTTATATTATTAACAATTGAATAAATCTTATTTCAAAGTGACAAAAATGTATTCACATTTTTGGGAAAGAAATTAATACTTTTATTCAGCAAGGACGCACTAAATTGTTCAAAAGTGTTCAGTAAAGACATGCATAATGTTATAAAAGATTTCTATTTCAAATAAATGCTGTTCTTTTGAACTTTCTATTTATCAAAGAATCCTGAAAAACAAACTGTATCACATTTATATGTCTTACATGTACAAAAGTGATTTTATAAACACAGAAAGCATATTAAATTCAAGTATACTTTAATGTTTCAAATAACTTTTGTGATAATACGATGTCAAAATATGGGTGAAATAATGTTCAATCATCATTCAGCATAACAGATATATTTATGTAAAAATGAAACAACATACTTATTCTAACCTGTAATTATTAAAATTATATCAACGAATAAGTGATCAAACTAAATTGTATTATATTTGAAAAGATTTAGTCATTTTGTGAATGTCTTCTGTAAATCATGGTAAGAATGTATGATAGTCATGATGGTCAACAGGACACATACTAATGTACTGAAAAAATAAAGCTGTATTTAACTTTTTAATGTTTGAAAAAACCCTTAATGATTATTATAAATAATCATATTATCATAAATTATTTTAAATATAAAATATAGAAAAGTGCAATTTAACAAAGCTAGATATAAGCTAAGTAATGTTTATATGTTCTCAAATATCCAATGCTATGATTTATAATTTTAAAATAAATTATAATTTCATTATAATTATTTTATTATACATTGTTATTATAAAGCATTGTTATATTATTATAAATTATTTATTTTTTAACAATATCCAATGCTATAATTTAGCATTTTTATTATTAATTATTATTTTTATTGTAATTATTTATTATAAATTGTGTTATTATATATCATTGTTATATTATTTTAAATGATTTAATTATTTTAGCAATAAATATCCAATGCTATAATTTATCATTTTGTATTATAAATTATTGTTTTTATTATAATTATTTCATTATAAATTGTTATTACAAATCATTGTTATATTTTTATTAAAAAAATATTGTAGCAATACATATCCAATGCTATAATTTAGCTTTTTATTGTAATTATTTAATTATAAATTGTGTTATTATAAATCATTGTTACGTATATTATTATAAATTATTTTATTATTTTAGCAATAAATAACCAATGGTATAATGAAACATTTTTATTATAAATTATTATTTTTTTATTCTGACATTGCTGTCATACCAACTGTAACCTGAAGTAGAGAAAAGACACATGGAAATATCTTCCAGCAAACAGACTCAGTCTGCAACAACAGATTCAGTGTGAAAGCTGCCTGAGCCAATCTCTCTCTCTCTCTCTCTCTCTTTGCTCATTTCATATTTTCAGAAAGTGAGCCATAACAACATCCCTGCAGGCTACTTAACTGAAGACCGCTACCTTGAAAACTTGTACCGCCAAAACCTGACATGTGGAAAATGACCTGCGCATCTAAGCAGCGGCCTGCAGGCATGGTCTGCACCTGTAGCCGGCATACAGGACAAACCTCACGATGCCCAATCTGTCCTGTTACACTCAATTAAGAGCCCGCATTGTGTACAGTAAGCCTCTTGTGAGGAGAAGGGCGGCCGCCAGCTGGAGACGGGCTCAGGCTAACATGCCAGCCTGTGTCTCAGTAGCTTAGCTTAGCTTCAACTCAGACCTGTTTAGCCCAAAGACGTCATGTTACTCTCTGGCTGTCATTGCTTCTGGTGCATTCTTTTGTGTCGACCGCTACAGAATGATATGAGGACATCAGTGAAGAGGAAACGACTAAGATACAAGCGACTCATAATTTAAAGTGGTTAAACTACAGTAAACATACTTCTATATATAAAAAAAAAAGTAGTTCACGAAATTACAAACAAAAAGCATATATGAGCTATTTAAAACTTTCAGTTTTCTTAAATATTCAATTCTATGATTTATCAGTTTTATCATAAAATATGTTTTATTATAATTATTTTATTATAAACTTTTTATTGAGTAATTATTTATAATAAATTATTATAATAAATATAATTTATATGTATACATAAGTAGCTAAATTACAAAAAAGCTATTTAATGCTTATGTTCTTAAATATTCAATGCTGATTTATTACTTTGTTATAAATTAATATTTTATTATAATAATTATTTAATATAAATTATTATAATAAATATAATGTATATGTATACATAAGTAGCTAAATTACAAAATAATTTTATTATAAATAATGTTATTATAAATTATTATTTTTATAATAATACATTTATTATACATTATTTATTAATTTATTTTATTATTAACAATTTTATTACTATTAATATTATTTAGTTAAAAATATTTTATTATTAATTTATTAATAATGTATTATAATTTAAATAAAATCTATATTATTATAAAAGTACATTGAAGCTATTATAGCAATGTGTTCTAAAATAATAATGTTTTAATTTATCATTTTCATTATAAATAATTGCTTTTTTATTATAATTACATTATTATCATTTATTATAAAAAATATTTATTATGAATGATTATTTTAATTATAATTATTGTATTATTAATTATTTATTATTAAAAAAATATTATATTATTTATTTTAAATATAATCTATACTTATTAGTAAGCTAAATTACAAACACTAAGATTATTTAATGCTTTTATGTTCTTAATTATTTTATTTACAATGTTTATAAATTATTATTTTATTTCAATTATATTAATGTATATTAGTTGTTATAAATAATGTACAATAATATAATTTTAATAAAATATACAATAATATAATTATACATAAATATAATCATAGCAAATTCTATAGCAAAGATAGGACTGGAAAACCATTTTTGTAAGGTTGTTTGGTTGTGGTATAATTTTTCAGACATTAAAATAAAGATGGAAGAGATTTCAATGAGACACGTTGATCTCATCACAGAACAGCAGCAAGTAAATGTGTCACAACTCTCTCGACTCTATATTACATTCCTCAAGGATTTCTGGTGTTTCTGGTGTGATAGCATACAGTGCAAATGACAAGCACCTCGACACTTATCTATTCACGATCTGGAGCTGAAGCTCAGCTCACGCTCTGGCCTCCGCCACACGAGAAAGAGAGAGAAAATGAAGAAGATGAGTATGAAAGAGGCTCTCGGGGTCACAGTCTCTCTCAGAAGGTCAGATGCATGTATTGTCTCGCAGCTGATCAGTGTGGATCCTTGTGTGTGGGCGTTTAGGGGCTTTTAGTCTGTGTGTGTTTGCCTTGAGGTCATCTACATGTCCTTCTATCAGATACATGCAGTTAAAATTCACAGTCCTTCTCCTGTGGATCGAATGCTGCACTACACAGATTTTTGTCCAATCACACGCTCTGCAGAACGAGAGTGTCCCGCCCCCTGCATTCAGCCAGCAAATAGAAAATGGTTCATTACTGTTAAAAAAGGATTTCTCTGTCCAGTAACATTCAGCCCAGGATGAACACAAAAGGCCTTCATGCAACAATAAAAGTTCATAACCACATCAAACAAATAAATCAGCCAAAAATATATATTCTGAAGTCTTCTGAGGTCATATGATAGCTTTGTGTGAGGAACAGACAAAACATTTAATTCTGTCTTCAATTAATGCTTAAAAATAGACCAGTGTTATAATGTACTTGCTATTATAGTAATTATTCATATTTTGAGTAAAGTTTTATTTTTATGTTTTCAGTTTCATCTTAATTTTAGTTATTTGTTTTGTGCTTTTGTTATTTCATTTTTTTGTTAAGGTTTTTTTTAGGTTTTAGTTTCAGCAATTTTAGTCAGATTTATTTTATTTGAGTATTTTAGTGATTTTAATAATTTAGCTTAATTTAATTTCCAGTTTTAGTTTTAGTCATTTTAGTACTAAATAAATGTATTTGTTATTTGATATTTATTTTTAGATTTATTTTAGTTTAGTTTAGTAACTTTAATAATTCTAATTCACTTTATTTTTCTTTTAGTTTTAGTATTAAATTTAGCTTAGTATAGTATTGAGTATACTTGAATATACATTTATTTTTTATATATTTCTATTTAGCTTTATTATAATTCGTTTTAGTAAATTGAATCATTCCTTTTAGATTTCACTAATTTTATTTCAGTTTTACATTTTTTTTTACAAAAAATTGTTTCTTTGCAATATTTCTATTTAGCTTAATTTTATTTGTAGTAATACAAATTTGTAGTATATTTCATATATATTTTACTATAGGCCTATATGATATATCTTATTTATATATTAATATATAAATATATATATTAAGTTTAAGGTTATCATCTAATAGTTATGTATTTGATTGCATTTCAATTAACAAAAACAATTTTAATAGTTTTAGTTTTAGTGAACAGTAATGACACTTACGAGTTGCATCGACATATAAGAGAGTGAGAGTGACGACAGATGAATTTCAGGAAATAAAGACTTTTTTAAAGTTATAGTTTGGCTTCAGTGGACTTTATGGCTCTTTTTCACCCTTTTTTATATCTTGAGAGATGGTGAGGATGAGTAAAAGACGACAGATTCATTTGCATTCATTTTTGGTTGAACTATTCCTTTAAAAGCTGAGAATGTCTTGTAATCGCTACCACAGCAGCTATTTGTTGTGTCTTTGATATAATCTTCACGTTTAGGTGTTTAGAGACTCATGTCTTCCCTTCATCTGGGCAAAGGTTGCGTTCCTGCGACAGCGGCGTGCTCGCTGAGCTTCAATAGGTCTGTAGAGATCTCAGCATAATGAGCTCTAATCTGATTCAGTGCTTTTTTGTGTTTCTCTTCATGCATTTAATGCATTAAAATTGCTTCAGGGCTGGCTATTATTCAAATTGCTGGATTTATAGTCCTCATATTAGGTGCTATTAGAGAAACATAAACCATGTTTAATGTGCTTTCCCATAGGAAAGAAACATCGCAAATCTCTTTACAGACGGCTTATGATATAGTCTCCTGCTTCTCAAATGTTTCTCCAATAGAACGACTCCAGTGATTTCTCGCATGTCTCCTCTGGAGTTTCACAGACCTCAGTAATGCTTCAATATTAGTATTGCCTCAATATATTATTATATAGCTATAGTTTGATCTGCAAATGTGAGTGTGTGTGTGTGTGTGTGTGTGTGTGTGTGTGTGTGTGCGTTTTTGTGACATATGAGGACACAAATTTGTATAATGACATGGGTATGACAGGTATTACAAGGAGAAGGTGACTTATGAGGACATTGCCCCATGTCCCCATATTTCAAAAGGCTTATAAATCATACAGAGTGAGTTTTTTTGAGAAAGTAAAAATGCAGAAAGTTTCCTGTAAGGGGTAGGTTTAGGTGGTGAAGGGCGATATAAAATACGGGTTGTACAGTATAAAAACCATTACGCCTATGGAATGTCCCCACAATTCACAAAAACAAACGTGTGTGTGTGTGTGTGTGTGTGTGTGTGTGTGTGTGTGTGTGTGTTTCACATTTCATTTATTTTTTGGATTTATATTTGAAGTATAATTAATTAAATGTATTAATTTTAGGGACTCCTAAAACTGAAATCCTCAGAAATATATAATAGTAATTAAAAGTCTTTATCCAGTAATGATTAATGACCGGAAAACTGAATTAATTTTATGTGCTTATGTCATTTTCATTTTTTTTTTTATAATTTTATTTAGCTTTAGTTTTATTTCCTCTTTATTTCCAGCAATATTAGTACTTCAACTTTAACTTCTTTGTTGTTGGTTTTTCAATATTTCTATTTAACTTTATTTTATTAATTTTAATAATTTATACTTATCCAGTAATGATAAATGAAGGAAAAATTGAATTCATTTTATTATGTGCTCTTGTCATTTTTATTACTTTTTAAAATAATGTTATTTTAGCTTTAATTTATTTTTTATTAGTTTTAGATTTAGCGATTATAGTACTTCAACCTAAACCTTTTTTATAGATTTCTATTTAGCTTTATTTTTGTTAACTTTAATATTTCATATATATCCAGCAATGATGAATGACTGAAAAACTAAATAAATGTTATTGTGCTCTTGTCATTTTTTTTAATAACTCTATTTAGCTTTCATTTATTTTTATTTCAGTTTTAGTTTTAACAGTTTTAGGACATAAACTTTGTTTTTGATTTTAAGAATTCTTTTTAGCTTTATTTTTGTTTTAGTAACTTTAATATTTCATACATATCCAGTAATGTTGAATGACTGGAAAGCTGAATTAATTTATGTGCTTTTGTACTTTTTAAAATAATTTTATTTAGCTTTATTTTTATTTCAGTTTTAGTTTAGCAACTTTGGTACTTTCTGCATAAGCTTATTTGTTTTGTTTTGTTTTGTTTTGTTTTGAATATTTCTATTTAACTTTATGTTTGATAGGGTTAGGGAAGTATATCCAGTAACAATGAATGAGAGTAAAACTGAATCGGTCAACAGACGTGGGAAGAGCCGTATGCTGTCTGTCCAAACCCAGGATTTGACTGTAAGACGTTCGGCTCTCATGCAGTCCTCTTAAAGATGTTGTTGGAAGGATGTTGGTAATTCGTTTATCTAATCTTTGGTTGATCTTAATGGACTCGAGCTTATTAAGGTTGTGGATGAGTCCATGAAGAGACTATTAACTTGACAGTCTCTGATTGCACTTAGAGGTTTGAGAGACACTCAGAATGATGTGTGACACGACACAAAACACAACCCTCAGAGACACAACACAACATATCTTACGAATAAGATCATGGAAAATAGATGCAAGCTGTTTATTGGCATTCTACTGTATGTTTGTATTCAAAATATGCAGGCTTCATTTCTGAAAGGACAGTTCTGGGTTCAGTACAAGTTTAGCTTGTCAACAGCATATTGATTACCACAAAAATACATTCTGATTTGCCCTTCAGCTGCTTTAAAAGCAAAAATCGCAGTTACTTCATAAGTCAAGGCAATGAACATTAAAACAACATGCACTTTTCATAATAAAATCATTTCCCGATGGATGCAATCAAGAGAGTCCTGCATCTTTTCTCACTGAAAATCCTGTTTATTTGGCTATTCGTCCTATTGCTCAATTAAAATGGGTTGCAAATGGTGTTTTGTTGACCTTAAGTTGTTTTGAACATTCCTTTTGGATGAATTTTGGATTTCTGGTTCATTTTCCTCTCTGACAGTTATTTGAAGGAAAATTGGATGGTCTCAGGTATTCTCCCATATGCATGTAAAGCCTGCCGAGTGCGCTGACGGGCCTGTCCGATCCATCAAACCAACTTACTGCCTGGCGGGGAGCGTGATGTGCTTGTTCTGCATTTGACACTGATCTTAGCTGGTAAATGTTAAAAAGTACTGCGTTTCGTTCACATCTCGTCTCTCCTCCGCCGCACCTCCTTCATTCTTTACCCATCATCCTTCTGCCGACAGATGACACGTAAAGCAGGGGGTCCTGCATTTCTGCCTCACCCCCTTCAGCTCGGCATATGTCCATTTCCACACCTCTATAGCAACACTCTCCACTCGCTTTATAAATCCCCCAAATCCTCCGACGAAAACCCTCTCGCTTTCAGGCTCCGTTCCAAAACCTACTGAGTGGCCTTGTCTGCCGCCTATATAGGCAACTGTCTTCTAAGACAGAATCCTAACTGAAATAGAACCTCATTTCAATGATTTTATGCATTTATTTACGCTATATTTACTCTTAAATTATTCATATTTTGAAATAGCTTTTTTTCCAGTTCATTTTAATTCAACATTTTTAATTTAGGTTTTGTTATGTGTTTTTGTCATTTACAATAGATTCATTCTTAAAATATTTTTATTTAGCTTTATTTTTATTTTAGTTTTGGTCATTTTAATTTTCATATATATTTTATATATTAACTTTCAGTTTGGTTATTTCAGTTGGTTGCTAAGGCAACATTTCTAAATGTAATATTAATCAGATTTAATTTATATATTTTCAGTTAAATTTTAAATCTAGTAATTTTGTTCTGTGATTTTGACATTTTTATTAGATTCATTTTTTTATCTTTGTATTTTAGTATTATAAATTTTAATATTTCATAAATATATAACTTTATTTAAGTTGCCTGCTAAGGCAACATTTGTTTTTTTAGAGGATTAAAAGGTGAATCTAATATTTATCTTTTATTTTATTTAAGCTTGATTTTTATCTTAAATTTTCAGTTAACTTAGTTCAGGTTTTAGTAACTCTGTTTTGTGCTTTTTGTTGCATTTTTTTGTTTCATTTTTACATTTTTATTTATTTTTATTTTAAGCAATTTTAATATTTTGTATATATTTTATATATATTAAATTAAACTTTATTTCAGATTTGCTAGGCAAAATTTATAATTTTAAGCTTAATATTTATATTACTATTTTTATTTTATTTCAGCTTCATTTCAATCATGGAAAAGTATTAATAACAACACTGCACTCATTATGCAAAAGTGCATGAGAAGTTTGAATCAAAATTGATTGTAGTAGTTTAGTGTGAGCGTTTTATGTCTTTTATACTCACCAAGTCTGCATTTCTTTGATCAAAAATACAGTAAAAACTGTAATATTATGAAATATAAAATACAATTCAAAATAACTGTTTTCTATGTGAATATATTTTAAAATATAATGTATTTCTGTGATGCGCAGCTGAATTTTCAGCATCATTAGTGTCTTCAGTGTCACATGATCCTTCAGAAATCATTCTCATATGCTGATTTGCTGCTCAAATTTCTTATAATTATCAATGTTGAAAAGGGTTGTGTTGCTTCATATTTTTGTGGAAAAAGGGATACTTTTTTAGGATTCTTTGATGAATAGGAATTTCAAAAGAACCACATTTTTTTTCAAATAGAATGTTTTGTAACATTCTGAATGTCTTTACTGTCACTTTTGATCAATGTAATGCATCCTTGTTGAATAAAAGTCTTTTTTTATATATTTTTGCTCTGGGTTTTGGAACAGAGCCTCAATCTTTTCCTAAATTCAGCCTCCCTCGCCTCCTCTCTCCTCCTTCATTTAGAAGACATGGGCCAGTGACTTATAGTGATTCCACAGAGTCGAGCAGCAAGGACAGGCGTCCACGGATCACTGACCGCCCCTATAGCATCAAACACTGCCAATGAACACATACAGACCACTGCATCTGTCTGACCAACACTCACAATCTGTGCTGTTTCAGGCTTTCAACACTATAGGGATGTGTACGCTTAAACGTGCCATTGTTTGCTCCAAGAAAATGAGTGTTTGTCATACCATCATGTCATTCCGACCTCATCTTATTTTGTTATTTTCATGAAATGCAGCAGATGTTAGGCACAACATCCAAGCGCACAATTTTCTGTGCCATGAAAATGGATGGCTATCATAAGAGACAAAAAGTACCATAAAAGTAGTCCATAGGAGCCATACAATTGCTTTATATGACTGAATCTCCTCAACTATTAAATGATTTTTCTCAGAACTTTGTCTCAGATGTTTCTTTTAAAACCCCTTTGAAGAAATAAAAACAGAAACACAATTGGGAGCGCAGCTGAGATATAGCTAAGAAAATCTGAGATATAAAAGCATTACTTGATAAAATGTTAAAATGCATATATGCAATTGCAAAGCACTGCAAATTGCTTTGAATAAAAGCATCTGCCAAATGCATAAATATCAACATTTGAGATAGTATTGACATCAATGCAGACTTTGGTATCTTGACAAAGCACAGTTTGAGACATTGCTGAGATTTCTTCTGAAACTAAGGAGACATATGTGAGATTACACTGAAAAAAGGTGTAGGATTTACAGTTTTACAATTCTGCAGCAAACTAATTTCACCTAGGTAAATACACAAACAATTACAAAGAAACGGCAAGTAGCATTGAAATAACATTACATTTTGAAGTTGAAAGACTTATATTGTTTTTAATGTAAACCTACTCCAATAATCTTTATTCACCACTTTTTGTAAATAAAGATTTAGAAAAATATTTGTATACATTGTACACTGTAAAAATTTACAAAATGTATAATAAATTTACATATGCATCTCTACAAATTATTTTTTACAGTGTGCAATGTAAAACTGTACAAACAAATTTATAATTACTAAAACTTGGAAGATCTTTTTTACAGTGTACACCATAAACATTTACTAAATTTTGTAACACGTTTACATTTACAACTTTGAAAAATCTTTTTTTACAATGTACACTGTAAAAATGTGTTTGCTTATTCATTTATTTTTTGAAGTTGTAAAGATCATTGAAGTGTGATTTTTTTTGTAACTGTTTGTCAAATGTACTTGCAATTTCTGAGTGATTTTTTTCTGTGTACCTGAAGCTCAGGAGTAAAATCTATTTAATCACATTGCTGTCTCGAAGAAACAATTAGATTTAATGAGATCTCATTTGAAATTCCTTCTTATAGGAAACTGCCTTGTCAACCAGGAGGACCATGCTAGTTAACTAGTTTTACAGCATGGTGATACCTGTCAACCAGCTCAACCAGCAAAGACCGTACTGTTCCAGCATGGGTATTCATGAACTTTCCAGCAGAGAGAAATAAGCCCTGGATCTGTGTTTTAAATGCGGTTGCCCTTTATAAATCCACTGCAGTTCATACTGCAGGATGATCAGTATCTGCCGCCTCTCACAGTTGAGATGTACGCGGTCACGCTCTGAAGCTCCAGTGCTCAGGTATGTTCTCGGGGTTAATGGTCCTTGTCTCGATTCCTCCCAGCATCCCTCCCTCCTGCGGCGCTGCTCCGATCACATGACCTCTGTCACACTGGCCTGAATCCTGCCTCTCACAAATGTGATCATCCTACTGGACGGATCTGTCTCTCGCCTCCAGACTGTGATTGAAAAGCTTTATTAGCACGATGAAAAGGTTTTACACTGATATTTCTGTTCCAAAGCCTACTGAGATGTACTGCCTTTATAGACAGCTGCCTTTTAAGTGAAATGCATCATCATAAGTGACTGGTTTTGAACGTTCGGTTCAACAGTTGATTTCGGTGTTAGTATGTGTATGTACGTTTTTGTATTAAATTAAAGAAATGTTGATATTTTTGAGCTCATCACAATGCATTAAATGGCTTCTATTTTTCTTGTATGCACACATACATATATAAAAGGAGATCTAATTTGTGAGTATTATATTATTTCTACATTATTTTTAAACCTATTTTTACTGTATGTGTGTGTGTATATAATAAATTCACCATATATATATATATATATATATATATATATTAATGTACTGTATGCATGTATATATAATGAATAAATATAATATGATTTCTGCTTTCTTTGTGTTTGTTAATACAGTACATATATAAAATTGCATACATTACAACATCTGTTTTTACACGTAATTTTATATATCATGTACAAATCAACACAAAGCAGGAAACTTGTTATATTAGATGGATGTTATATTAGATATTAGAAAATATACATACATATTGTATTTTATATATATTTTTTGGGCTTCACTAGGTTTTGAAATAGAGCCTCTGTTTCTGCTTATTCCTTATTTCTGTGTTCATTTTCATCTATAAAAAAAAATCAAATCAGTAATATTCTGATCTCATTAACGTCCCACTATGTATATATGTTTTTAAAATCACAAATATTTGCACTTTTTATCCTGTATTCCACATCCTCCATTATTTATCCCATTACCATCAACCCTTCTTTATTTCCTTCCTTCTCTCTGCATTTCTCCCTCACTCTCTTTCAAATCCCAAATGTGCTTTATTGGTGCAGCGTTCGTTGTATTGCCAACACATTTCTCATGGTTCAGACATGGCACTGCATTCAATTTTATATAGAATCTGTCATGCAGAAACATAACAGGACATAAATATTTATTCTTCTGCCCCACATCACTGCTGCCTCAAACTCCATCTGTTCCACACACTTTCTTATTCCTCCCAGATCCTCTCCCTATCTCGCCCTCGCTTTATTTTTATGTTTGCTTTTATTTTTCTGAACTCATATTTTACATCTTCTCTGGCTATCTATCTCTCCCACCCATCTGGGCTGAGTTGCCACAGGAGAAAATGACAGAAAAAGCACTTCTGAGCGATTGATCCATGAAAATCAAAGAGCAAAATCACCTCCAATGAAAAAAGAATTCACTTTACAGCATGCTGGACAACAACAGGCAAAGATCAGCGCTTTTTAGCTGCTATAGACGGCATATTTAGAATAAAAAAGGGCAGAATAAAGAGAGAGATAAAGCACATGCAGCAAACAAAAAAACCTGCCTGGGTTTATTTGTTTTCACAGGATTTGTCACACTTTCTTTGATGGCTTCTTTTATGCCGGATGATAATTCTCTACTTGCGGGATGGTGTTTCATTATTTGCTCTCTGGGAAACATTTATTGCATTTTCATCTGCAGTCATCGCAATACCAGCAGACATGACATGCAGCATGAAGTGTAAACGAAACACAAAGAACAAACATCAAACTTTGAAAACCCTTTCAGCAGTGATGGTTTAGCTCATGAATATTAAATTTGCTAGATAACCTTGATGGACCGTCCATTCATGTAACCTAATTAATATTCATAAGTCAAGCTTTTGTCATAGACTTGTAAATCAGGATTTCTTTTTTCTTTATTTCAGATAGTTTTTTGTTTTTTTTAGATTTCAAATGGTATAAGATTTTAGCTTTATACTTGCTTTGTCAACATGTCCAATATAATTTTAATATTATTTTAGAATATCTAATAAAAATATATACTATATTATTTTACCATATAAATATAAAAAATAATATATGTTATATTAATATATTTTTTATATAATTTTTAAAGTCAGAAAAGTATTTGTTATAAAAAAAAAATCTAAATATTATTATTAGTGCTGTAAACCGATTAATCGCGATTAATCACATCCAAAATAAAAAAATTGTTTACATAATATGTGTGTGTACTGTGTATATTTATTATGTATATATAAATACACACACATACAGCATATATTTTGAAAATATTTACATGTATTTATTTACGTGTATATATTTATATTCATATAAATTATATCATATTTAAATATATTTAATATATAAATGTAACATATTTTATTTAAATATATACATGCATGTGTGTGTATTTATAAATACATAATAAATA
This sequence comes from Schizothorax lantsangensis, assembly GCA_027422415.1. NCBI lineage: Eukaryota > Metazoa > Chordata > Actinopteri > Cypriniformes > Cyprinidae > Schizothorax > Schizothorax lantsangensis. The sequence goes on along the minus strand of CM049850.1, from coordinate 32,718,257 downwards.
AACATGGTACACACACATATATTATGTAAACAAAAACTTTTATTTTGGATGCGATTAATCACGATTAATCATTTGACAGCACTAATTATTATATATATATTGTCATTAACAAATTAAAAAGTTGTTTTGTCTTTTTGATTTACCTTTTAATATATTTACATTGTGAAAGGAACAGCTGATGTTTTACACTGCCTCCAGTACAAGTCTGTATTGTTCATTTCTGAGAAGCCAAATGTCAACAATTCATGTAAACAACTGTTCTTTTCACTCAAGCATGTGACATATTTTACAAACTTTATATTTACACTTCATGATATTTTTTTAGGAAGGATTATGATCCAAGGACTTCTTATAATTCATAATTTTTTTAATAATTTCGTGTTGGTTTTTTAAGTGTATTTTGCAAGTTACTGAGCAGTAAAAACTAGTAAGCCCTACAACTAATATGAGTAAAAATGTCTCATTTTTACTGAGGACATGTAAACTGACAGAACAAAGAAACAAATGTGAAGTAATAGAACAAATAAATACAAGAGACCAAAGATACAAATGCATACAGTGCTTTGAATTTTTGTAGGTAAAAATATTGAATAAAGTAATTAATTGCTTTTTTAGAGTAACTTACTGGTAGTATAGACCATATACTTGTATGTGGTACTGGTACTGGTACTGGTAGTATGCATATTTACCATTGAACGTTTTCTGATTTGTATGATCTGTTCTACTAAACACTGCCAATTTTCCTCTCACTTCTATTAATTTTTCCAGTGCAGAAATTTTGTAGGTCACTGAATACATGCACAGACCATACGTTTTATTCCTTCTCCGTGCAGGTGCAAAAAGTTCACCCATTTGAAATATGATCAGGCATCCAAACTATAGCAAATTACAGTCTGCGGTGCCGTTTGATAGGAACATTTCCCTCATCGCATCGCTTCCCAAAGGAGTTCAGCACAGCCTCCAGACTGTGCAAAATCCAAATCAGCGTATGCCAACCCTCCCTCTGCCTGATGTTTTCTACGCACAACGTGACATAATGCTGATTATGTAAATGGCGGCACGGACCACCAGGCACTTGCGTAATTTCTGGAAGTAAATAATCTTTTCCCCCCTTTAAGACAGAACTTTAAATGTTTCGATGTGACAGGCCTGCAATTTATGAGGGCGAAAAGCTGGGTGGAAAATGGATGTTTGTGTACGTGTGTATGCGCACGGAAGAGCTCATTTACATTGGCGTAGCAGCACGAGCGTGCAGCAGTATGTCGGTCGCTCATTTGTGAACGCTGCTGTTTAGCTAATGTTTGTAGTGTGCATATGATTACATCTTCATGCAAATGTTACTGTCTCATCAGTGGCATTGGCTTGTGAGCGTATCTGTCTTGTAAAGGCAGCGACACCTTCATCCGCGATTCACCTGCTCTGTGTACGCGATTAGCGCCTGCAGCCAGTGGCCTATACAAGCCTTCGGTAATTAAAGCGTTTGATCTGCCTCCCTCCCACAGAGACGTGCATCACAACACATCACAGCGCTGCAGGACTGATCAATGACTGAGAGGAGAGAACGGACCACAAACTGACACGAGCGAGATTGAAGATAGTGAAAGAGAGCAGGAAGAGGGATGAGGTCAAAGGTCAAGGATTGGCTGGTTAGCATGACCCTATTAGACCCTGCTGGTAGATGCTGTAAATACGCACGTCCTGATATTGCCGAGTTAGACGTGTTCCTGGGTCAACATATTTTGTTGACCCTGGAACAATATTTTAATCCAAAAATATAATCTTAACCATATTCCTACACCTAAACCTAACCTTACCCATGAGTAATCCCTAAAATCAGAGGAACTGATAGATGAATTACACTGATGTACAGGCACCAAACACTGATTGTAATCCTAGTCTTCACAAAAATTATAAACTGGTTCTTGAAATCTGATTGGTTAATCACAATGTTGTTCCAGGGTCAACAAAGATGTTGACCTAGGAACACGTCGCACTCGGCAATATCAGGTTGTGCCTGTAAATACACAGTCTGGCATTCACTCACTCATTCAAAAGTAGCTGTATATTACATTAATTGCATAATAAATCTATCTATCTATCTATAAGATAAAATACTGGGTCTATCATGGCAGTGTTTGTTGCAGTGCTGAATCTAGCAAATCTAAAGCAAGACCGCAAAATAAATGGTTTTCTCTGAGTTGTGAGCTTTCTGTCTGAATTGACTGTGATGAGAGAGAAAGAACAGGCACCTCAAAATAATCTAATAAACAGACACTTAAGACACTTAATTCTCTTGTATTATCTTGGTTGAATGCAACAACAAATTATTATATTTTGTAAGAATCACTCAGAAAAAAAAATAGTCTCATAAAGGCCTATCAATCTATCTATATGAAAGATAAAATAAGCAATGTTTAATGTGTATTTCTGATGTCAAAATTAAAACTTTGAAATTTAACTTAATTGGATTAATATAGATTATATTTTAATTATTTGCTGCAAATTTATATAGCATAAACTTATTTCAACATTTCTCATTTTTGTTTACTTTAAGTACTAACATAATTAAAACCAAAACAAATAAAACCTAGACATATTTTTGTAAAACAAGTAATATATATATATATATATAATATAATAATAATAATAATAATTATTATAACTTCAAAAACACACAACAAAATTACTTACACTTTAGCTAAAATTATAGTGAAAATATAAAAATAAAATCTAATTCAAAACATTAACAAAAACTATAATAGTATATTAATGATTTCAATATCAATATTTTATAATGTCCTTATCTAATACTAATGTCCTTCCTTTGGTAGTTGTTTTCAGCAGATATTGGCATGACAATATGATTCATATGTAATTAAATTAATTGGAATATTGTGCATTTGATCAAATTAATATTTATTTTCATTTGACAGTCCCAGCCCACCTTTTAAGACTTAAGACTTTTTTTCTGAATAAATAAAAAAACATTAATTAAATCATCCGATTTGTCAATCAGACTAGACTGGTTGTGCTGTTTGTAGCTGCATTTAACCAGCAAGGATGATAGAACTGCAATAAGTGTTGTCTATTTATTATCTGTATATTATTTTGAGGTTCCTGTTCTTTCTCCCTCATCATGTTCAATTCAGACAGCAAGCTCACAGCTCTGATAAAACCATTTATTTTGCTCTACTGCTGTAGATTTGCTAGATCCAGCGCTATAGCAAACACTGTCATTACAATCCCAGTATTTTAGTACAGAGTTCTGTCCATGACGACAAAAGACTGCACATCACTGGCTTCCAGTAGTACTTTTCTTTAAAATATTTCATCGGTTCTGCTGGTGACTTTCTGCAGGCTGTTTATGCAGCATCAAGGACAATCAGGTCAAAGCCTGGCAAAATTAGCCATCCAAGATTAAATGACGTGTCTTCCTCAGGATTCTGGTTCTTTCTCCCTCCTCCTGCGCTCGGGCCTCTCGGCTGGCTGACCTTGGGTGGCAGCGGATCAGAGACAGACAGCTAGGTGTAGAGGCTCCATCCATCTTTCAAGCAGCTGCCAGCTTCTCTAAACAGGCCGGGGAAACGATCCCTCACCAGGGAGCCTTCCCAGAGCGCCCGGCCCACGTGGCGTAATCGCTCAAATTACCTGAGATCCCTGGACCATAGCTGGACCTTATACTGAGGGTAAATACACCTCCTGCAGCGAGGGATGGGAATCTAAATGGCTCTGATTCGGAATTCACTGAATGCTTTTGTGCTTTTAGTCGATTTGAGGAAGTATGTTTGGATGATAGACTGCTTTCACAACCCTCAGAAGTGGAATTATAAGAATTATTTATGATGTTATAACTTTTCATTTAAATCTGAAACTGGTTATGTACCATTAAGAATAAGTACTTTTAGTCAGTGATCATTTAGAGGAACCCATGATGGGAATAGACTCAAAAACAGAAATAAAAGGTATTAACGTCATTGTGTTTTCTCTAAAGAATTAAGCATCTGGTTGCCAAATTAAATTTGAGAACATTTATAGAGATATTAGTGTTAAAAATTAAGTATTTATGTGTTGAATTTTTTTCTTTTTAATCACATTTATTTAATTTTAATCACATTTAGTTCAATACTGTCCCTGATAAATAAAAGAAAAGTAAATAAACAAATAAATTGGGTACAACTCTTTCATTGTGGTCCTTAAAGTTATTATTTCTACTTTCTATATTAATTTTGTTTAGCAAGCTTGCATTAAATTGATCAAAAGCAACAGTAAAGGCATTTAGAATGTTACAAAAGATTAAATTCTATTTCAAATAAAAACCTTCTATTCATCAAAACATTGTTTCCACAAAAATATGAAGCAGCACAACTGTTTTTAACACTGATAATAATCAGAAATGCAAATCAGCATATTAGAATGATTTCTGAAGGATCATGTGACACTGAAGACTGGAGTAATGATGCTGAAAATTCAGCTGCGCATCACAGGAATAAATTACATTTTGAAATACACCCAAATAGAAAACAGTTATTTTAAATTGTAATAATATTTCAAAATATTACTGTTTTTACTGTATTTCTTTTATCAAATAAATGCAGCATTGGTGAGCATATTTGCGTAGAGAATGTCTATGCAAGTTCAATATATCTAAATGGAGCTTTATGGGGAAGTTTGAATTTAAATTGTAAGAAAACATTTTTAAATGACAGAAATCATAAAGATACTTGTTAACAGAAAACAAGCCGTGTTCTAATCGTCATGACAACAGTTCTGAAGCCGATTTTGAATTTCATTGCAGTGTTCCGTCCACGTCAGTGAAAAAATGCAGATATTCCAAAACCGTTACCAGAACTGTCCATCATGCAAATCACTCCAGCATTTCTTTAAATGAATCCAGTCCTCGATTCCCACCCGAGCCGCCCGTTCGCCTCCAGCATTTACACATCATCTGACGCGCTCACATTACAAGACCTCAGTGGTTTTATTTACTTCATTCCCTCAATCCTTTTTATTCATTCTCCTGTTATTGCAGTTAAGCACTCGGCACACTGTTATCAATTTCTGGATAAGATCCATTTCTTTCTCCAGCCTCCTTCCTGTTTGAAGCCCTCGTCTGTGGCCTATTGAATGTCTCGTTCTGCGTGTTCCCCTAATTTCCTCTTCGTTTTTATTCCCCGGTACTTGTCTCTTCCTCCATCTTCGTTATACACCTCTCTCAGGGAAAAAAAATAAAACGATAAGACGTCGCACTCTGAGGCTGTTTGGTCCAATGTGGTAATCAGTTTGCAAATCATTGCAGTGTGAGAGGAAAGTGCTAGCGAGCTATTTGGATCACTCTGCTTTAATCTAAGAGACGTCTGGGCCGCGGAGCGTGCCGTTAAGAGTGGATTTGGGGTGCTCTAAAAGCCATAGAGGAAGAGAGACATATTTCTTTGAAAATGAAGCACCTCATAAAACCTTCCTGAGCCTGAATGATGACAGAATACAAAACACTCCCGGCAAAGCTTGCCTTTATGGCGACTGCAGTGTTGTGGCCTGCATTGTGTGGAAGAGAGTCGTGTACGTGTGTGACTCACATTACAGAGGATCACGGAGCACATACACGCCGAACAGGCTCTTCAACACAAGTAGAGGCAGGGAAACAGGTTTCTGGACAATTGATGGCATTGAGGAATACACTGCTTTCTGTCTGAGAACCAGCAGATGTTTTTAAGAAGCATAAAATGTGCTAATAATTACATTCTTTATTTGATTAGAATCCATATGGCTCCCTGTATGTCAGTAGAGAAATAAAAAGCAGATAAAAGGATTATAACAGGGTAGCTGTATATATTGCATATCGTTTGGACTATTTTTATTATACTTTTTGTTCTTTTTTTTCCACAGGAGAAAAAAAAAATCATATTCCTTTAAGTAATGTCCTTGCTAATCACTCTCAAGGCAAAAAATATTGAATATTCTAGTAAATATTTTATTGACAAGAATCTGTATGGTTCCCTATGTAAAATGAATGTCAATAAATAAATAACAGACAAAATTATATGTGGTAACTGTCAACATCCACTTAAACTGAGAAAAAAAATCTCAAAATATATTTTGGAATGAAAAATGAAAATTATGCATGGTCAATCTGATTGCCACATATTTTTAATCTGATGTGAACAAATAATATATTAGAGATTTTACTGAGATTTTTAATCAGAATTAGTACTTACATTTTGGTCCAAAAAATCAATCGTTTAACGTTAAAATTCTTTAAATATAATATTATATGATATAATATGTAAAATATTGGGAATATTTATTTACATTATTATATTACTATTTTATGATAATTTATGTACTTTTTGAAAAAAAATTATCTGATGTGATCAAATAATATTTTAGAGAGTTTACGGAATATGACTTAATTTTAGGTCATAAAAAATCTATTGTATTACTTTAAAAGTCTTAATAATGTATATAATATAATATAATAATATTTGTAACAAAATGTTTTTTCAATTTTTTATCTGACGTGAACAAATAATATTTTAGATTTTTCTGTCATAAAAATCTATCATATGACTTCAAACTTTTTGTCCTGATGTGAACAAATAATATTTTTGAGTATGTAGTGAATATGACTTTGTTGATTTAAAAAAATCAACTGAAAGCGGTCATAATCTTAAAAGATATTTTGAAATAAAAAAAAAAAATTCTTGATCAAACTGATTGCCACAAAGTTTTAATATGATGTGAACAAAAAATATACTTACATAGACGTATATTTTAGTCATACAAATCTATCGTATTACTTTAGAAGACTAATATATAATATAATATAATATATTAGTGCTGTCAAATGATTAATCGCATCCAAAATAAACGTTTTTGTTTACATGGTATAGTATACACACCCATGCATGTATATATTTAAGAAAAATATGTTATGTTTATATATTAAATATATTTTTATATAATATAAATTATATGAATATAAATATATAAATGTAAATACATGTAAATATTTTCAAAATATATACTGTAAGTGTGTGTATTTATATACATATAATAAATATACACAGTACAAACATATATATTATGTAAATTAAAAAAATTATTTTGAATGCGATTAATCACGATTAATCGTTGGACAGCACTTAATATAATATAATATAATATTATATTATATAATAAAATATAAAATATTTTTAGTGAATATGACAGATTACAAATCTATTGTAAGACTAATATAATATAATATAATAATGTAATCAACAGCAAATGGTTTTGGAACGACATGAGGGTGAGTAAATAATGACAGATTTTTCATTTTTGCTGAAGTTATTCCTTTAAGTAACATAACACATTTTGCAAATCACTCTCAAGGCCAAAAATGTTGTCTACTCTAGCGGTCTTGAAGATTGCATGGTCTGGCTGCATGTGTGTCTGATCCAGACTGCGGTCCATCTCCATTTGGCGCTGTACGCTGGACTGAGCACAGACGGCTGGGAAACTCTTTGGAGGGAGCGGAGAGACCCCACATCTGTGACAGCGTCCACGTGTGTGAATGCAGATGGTGGAAGACGTGGAGATGGCAGCTGCAGTGGATGAGCAGCGCTGGCATGATGAAGTGGGCAGGGCAGGTGGAGGGGGCTGCTTGCTCACCTATAAAAACTGCAATCCTCTCGGGAGCTGAGTCAGCGCGCAGTATGGCGCTCAGCAGAGCCGCATGCGTAATTCCACCAAAGACCCATTTGTTTAGGTGTCTCTGCACCCCTGCATGGAAATAACTCAAAGAAGCTCCGGTGGGGCGTTGATGCACAAAAAAAGACTCTGGAACGGACGGCTAGCGCTCATCCGAGGCCCACTCAGCAAACTAGCGTTGCGAGGCATCCAAGCCTGAACTGAGAATGCCTAAACATTCAATTCAGTTCCTGAATCTGATTTGAGGTGACCAACAGCATGCAGAATTGGATTTCAAATGTATGCATTTAATTATTGTATATAAACATTGCATTATTTAATATGTGCAGCGTCTTTTACCTTAAATGAATAAATTAAATAAATAAATAAAATGTCATTAAATGGACTTACTCTCAAATTATGACATAAAATTATCATGTTATTATAATTTTATATTATTGTTTTATATTAATATTTTACAATAAATTTATATTATATAAATATTTAATTAATTAATTAACAATTCATTCAAACTGCCTGAAGTGCTGTTTTTAAACACACACACATAATATATATATATATATATATATATATATATATATATACAGTACTGTGCAAAAGTCTTAGGCCACTAGTATCAGCAGCTAAAAAATGGTTTTAAGTCAGTTATTTCTAACTTTTGCTGTAGTGTGTCAGTAGGAAATAAAAAATGAATCCTTTATGGAAATGAAAATTTTTTGATTCTCAGATTATGATAAAAAAAAATTAAATTATTTAATGTAAAAATTGTATTATATTTGTAATCTAATATGTGCAGCCTCTCACTTTACATATTTTTTTTTAATAAATTGTGTATTTAAATAAATAATCTTTTTAATGTAATATGTACGGAGCCACTAAAAATATGCGTGATTTCTTTCAAGATACTAGTTATTCCAGTGTGTGTTTATATATATTTAAACCACAATAAATATATATTATTTAGCATTTAATTAACTTCTTATATTTTATATTTAATTTCATTATTCTTAATTTAACTCAAAGCCCCTTTTATGGACCATTGTGATAGAACAATGCTCCAATTTACTCCAATTTTATCTTAAAAATGTAAAAAGTAAAGCAAATATTATTTATGCTTTGTGTTGGACAAATGAAATTCCAGAGTTGCATGACTTGAATTTCATTGCAATGCAATTTAATAACATCCTCTACCTGCCATTTCCATTCAAATTCCAATTCGACATCCTGTGGGACGTGACCGATTCGATTCATTTCCAGACTCACGAATCAAAAGGTAATCAATTCTTAAATTGTGAATTTCGCCCAACCCTGCAGCAAACACACGTCTTGGCATTAATGCAAATCCTGGAATGGCCATCGGCGCGCTGACTCATCATGTTTGTCACAGTGAAGGAGCGATCAGAAGACGGCCTGGATCACCTTGCACGAGTTCCTCGGAGGCGCAGGAGATGATTGCTTAATGTGCTGTGCTGCTGCCATTAAACTGCTGCTTTGAAGATGTGTGCAGATGCTCTCTAAACCTCAGAGTAATCAGATGAGGATTGTGTAAGCCGGTACGGGGAGCAGTTTACAAATGATCACGCAGGATGGAGCGAACACAAAAGTGCAGACAGAGACTGTAATTAGGACAGCTCCCCTGGCGATATAGAGGTGCATGTGTGTTACTCCTTTGTTTGATTTTGTACTGTACGAGTCATAAAAATATGCACTGTGTTTGCATGCACAGATTTTGGTTGATCTTCTGAATGTACAGTTTATATGGACTCTAAACAAAGAGGTCAAGGTTAGTTGGCCCCTGCTGGTAGATGCTGAAACTGCACTATTCTGCCGTCAAAGTCTGCCTGTTTGTCAATGTATGGACATTGGTTACGGTATTTTGATATTTTGATCTGGCAAACAACATAAAAAAATTGCAAATATTTTGTTATATTATAGTAGATGTTTTAACCTGTGCCCTTTTTGATGAAATGGACTTACTCTCAGATTATTATAGAAAAAAATATATTTTATTTTAATTGTATTAAAATATTGTAATAAGTTTAAATAAATAAATGTGACCCTGGACCACAAAACCATTCATAAGGGTTAAGTTTTTTAAATTGAGTATACATCATCTGAATAAGCTTTCCATTGATGTATGGTTTGTTAGGATAGGATATTTTTCTGAGATACAACTATTTGAAAATCTGGAATCTGAGGGTGCAAAAAAATCTATATATTAAGAAAATCGCCTTTAAAGTTGTCCAAATGAAGTCCTTAGCAATGCATATTACTAATCAAAATATAGTTTTGATATATTTACGGTAATAAATTTACAAAATATCTTCATGGAACATGATCTTCACGTAATATCCTAATGATTTTTGGCATAAAAGAAAAATCGATAATTTTCAACAATGTATTGTTGGCTATTGCTACAAATATATACCTGTGCTACTTATGACTGGTTTTGTGCTCCAGGGTCCCAAATAAATAATTAAATAAAATTAATAAAATTAATAATAATAATCATTATTATTTGTCTATCTAATATATATAATATGTGCCAGGCTCTCACTCAAAATAATCCTTTAAGAAAAGGATTCACTCTCAGATTATGATATAAAAAATTAGAATTTTCTATAAAAATGTAAATAATTTCATTATATTTCTAATTAAAAATAATTATTTTAAAATTATTTTCTATTGTCAGCGCCAATAGCCTCGTGGTTAGTGCGTTGACATATAGCGCAGCTGCACTCACGGCGACCCGAGTTCGATTCCCATCTCGAGGTTATTTGCTGATCCCGCTCCTCTCTCTCCTCCCAGTGCTTTCCTGTCTTCTCTCTCTACTGTCCTATCTATAACAAAATGCATAAATTTAAAAATTGATTTTCTATTATATAGAAGATTTTAAAAATGAATTATATTTGTAATCTAATATGTGCCAGCCTCGCATATAAATTAATTATTTAATTAATTTCATGAAACGGACTTACTTTCAGATTATGATTTAAAAAAAAATATTTTAAATATTTTTTTGTATTATATATATAACAAAATTTCATTATATTTGTAATCTAATATTTGTGCCAACCTCTCAGTCATTTAAATAAATATTTTTTTATGAAATGGACATACTTTTAGATTAGGATATAAAAATTATTATTTTATATAAAAATATGTAAATAATTTAATTATATTTGTAATTTAATATGTGCAGCAGGCCTCTTACTGTACATAAATAAAAAAATATTTAAATAAAATTATTAAAATAGACTAACTCTCAGATTATAATATAAAAAATATTATTTTAAAATTATTTTATATTATGTACAAAAGTAAATACACTATGCCAAAAGTATTGCGTCGCCCCCTTCTAATGAACAGGTTTGACTACTTTAGTAATTTCTATGAGTACAAATCTTAATGTTAAAGCATATAATGATATTCTAGGAAATTGTGTGCTTCTAATATTATAGCAACAGTTTGGACTCTTTTCTATTCTAACATGACAATGTCTCTGTGTATAAGACAAGGTTCAAAAAGAAAATGATTGATTCAGTCAGTGTGGAAGAACTTGACTGGTCTGCATAAAACCAAGTCCTAATCCCAGTTTAACACCTCTGGTGTGACTGTAAATGCAGACCTTGAGCCAAAAACTCATCACCAAACACCAATGTGAAACAAACGCCCGGGGAGAAGTTGGGGGTTCGGTGCCTTGCTCAAGGGTCTCAACTCAGTCGTGGTATTGAAGGAGGAGAGAGCTGTACATTCACTCCCCCCACCTACAATTCCTGCCGGCCCGAGACTCGAACTCACAACCTTTCGATTACGAAATAAATACATACATACATACATTTCTTTTATGTTTATAATGTTTGGTGTGATGCTAATGGCAGCAGTATTGGGGATAGCAAGTTATAAAAATAAAAATACAAATTATTCACATAAACAAAAAAAAAATGTTCTCACAAAGAACTGCAAAGTTGAATGTCCATAATTTGAACACTTTTTAATTAACTCACTATTAAGGGGAAAGTTTAGTCAGGGCACAAACCCAAAAGTTAACCTTTCAACACTCTTAGAAATGAGAAAAAAGTAATTAAAAGTTTAAAGCTATTACATAATTTAAAATTATAGACTGTTTCCATAGTTTTCCCAGGGACAGAAAAGTTGCAGTAATTGAAGAATCTGTTTATATATTCAACAGAACTCGCCCTATACTTGCAAATTCAATCTCTCCTGTCCCACCGGAGCACGTCTACAAACATCTCGTCTTGTTTTTCTTATCTTCTGCACATTCTGAACAGCTACTATAATGCATCTTGGTCGAGACAAATGAATAGACAATATTTTTTTGCTCTCTTGTACTGGGATGAAAGAGGCTGTACACCTATAGACAGCTGGACGAGAGAGAGAGAGAGAGAGGGAGGAGGAATATATGAGCCGTGTTGTGTTTTGTTTTTTTGCTTTCCTTTGAGTTATTTGTGCAGGAGCGGATGCTGCACGTATTTGCCTACTGAAGTGATGTAGTCAGCAAGAACAAAGCAGCGCTGTGACTCACTAATATTAGACCATTCTGCCCCTCTGTGTTACTTCACAATCACCTGCACTGCATCCCAGTGCGAGCATATGGAACGTCTTAAAGAAATAGTTCACCCCCGGATAAGAAAATCATCTACTCACCCTCACGTCGTTCTGAATCTGGAGGATTTTCTTTCTTCAGTGCAACACAAAAGCAGCAGAATGTCCCAGTTGCTCTTTTCCATATAATGAAACCTGTCAGAGATCAGTTAAAAAGCACACGAAATGTCTTGAACAAAATATACTATGTAATATATATAAGCCTGATACCTTAGAGCCCCCCACCCATGTATCAAATCCCAATTTAACCCCTGTATATATATATATATATATATATATATATATATATATATTAAAATCATAAAACTCATTTTAATTTTTATTTAAATAAAATACATTTTATACATTTTATATCAGCTGATTGCCAAGGAAACATTTTTATGTAGTTATTAATTTGATGTAGTAAGATGTAAGATAACAAAAAAATGAATTTAATTAAATTAATAAAAACTATTTAGACATTTAAAAAACTAATAAAAATGTCAAACTAACATAAGAATTACTAAAACTTTAAAAATTGAAAGGAAAACAGAAAATATATAAATAAAAATCATTAAAACTATTATTAATTAAACTAACATAGTAAATAATACTCAGCTATTTTTGAATGGCCCTCAATGAAGAAAAATGCATGTACAGCATATTTAAGAATGTGTCCTTTTTTTAAATAAAAAATAAAAATACATATTTTTCCATTGACATGTCTAGGTGTTTGCCTTTGATTGTTTTGTTGATCATTTTGTTGTGTTTGTGTCCCCTTTGTAGTGTAACACTTAGTGTGCTGTATTTCTGCAAACCATCTCCTTTTGTGCTCCATGAATAAATAAAAGAAGTCATAGAGGTTTGTAGTGAGTAAATAACTCAGAATTTGGTCTTTTTGAGTGAATTATTCAGTGTCAGTGAAGTTCATTCATACACGACACACAAACAATGAACCTTGATTTGAAAATATGCCATTTGTATTGATTGATTATGCATGATTGAGAGGGTGGACATGAAACAGCACATACATTTAAAATATAATAGTTTGTGACCAATAGTATACCTGAAAATGGCAGTACTTACATTACATTTTTTGCATTGATCTCCAGTGTAAGTTCCAGCTGAATAACGCACGATAAAGTACACACGAATAACTGAATATTAAATGACCGAATAACCGCTAATAACAGTCTTTGGTTCCTTTAAAAATGTAAATGGTTAAGTGAATGCAGAAATATCGGAATATCTAATGACCACATTGCATAAAATGTCCGAGATTTGGCTTTATTTTCCTATTTACATACTCAGTCCTTATTTACGCGTATTTAAATCGCTTTGACGTTCACTGTAGATCCCGCCTTCTCACATTCCACGATTGGTCGATTCTGTACGACGCCTGCACGCTATTGGTCAAACTACTTTTCAGTCATTACCTACAGAAAGTATGAAAACTAAACCAAAACCCAGGCGTTTTCTGCAACTATGCACGTCTCATTGGTTCTGCTATGTTTACATTACATCATAAACTCGTTCAAGTATTTCGACTTTCTGAGATAAAAGAAACTCAGCATCAAAACAGCGGGAAATACCGCATGTGGTTCACTCGAGGAGGGCCTTGGTGTAATATCATAGTCATATAAAAACGCTTTTTAGTACTGCTCTCAATTTATGGCTGAATTATGCATGAGAGACCAGCCTTTATACTGTATATTAATCTCTGCACTGTTATGTTGTTCTGTGTTTGGCCAGTGTTAACATTTCTGAGCAGATGCAGATGCAGTGCAGTATTAGGAGCAGATGGTGAAATGGAGGGACTTGATACAGTATATCCTGTACGAAGAGCAATACAGAGAGAGCAGACAGAACCCAAACACACAGCCGATAGAACGAGCCACGACCCACGAGCTGCTGCTGTGAACTTCCAGTTGTTGGAGCCAAGATAAGACTTTACATACCAATGAAACTACTGGAGTGTCACGGGTCTTAAAGGGATAGCTCACCTAAAAATGAAAATTCTGTCATCATTTACTGCCCTCATGTCATTCAGAATCGGTATGCTGTTAATATTTCTGTGGAACACAATGAATATTCAGCTCTTTTGCAGACAATAATGAGAGGTCATGGTGACCAAGTCCAAAAACAACCATATGAATTAAGTAATTTGAAAAAATATTTAATAATAATAATTATATATATATATATATATATATATATATTTTTTTTTTATTTTTATTTTTTATTTTTTTTATAAATAATACAAAAAAAAGTTTTCGTTTTTGTATTATATTCTGAGCCTTCCGAAAAAAAAAATACCATTCAAAAGTTGGGGTTAAAAATCCCTTCTGCTCAGCAAGGCTTCATTTATTTGATAAAACACAGGGGAAAAAAAAAAAAAAGGTGAAATATTATTGCAATTTAAAATAACAGTTTTCTATGTAAATATATTGTAAAATATAGGCCTAATTTATTTCTGTGATCAAAGCTGTATTTTCAGCATCATTACTCCAGTCTTCAGTGTCACATGATCTTCAGAAATCATTCTAATATGCTGATTTGCTGCTCAAGAAACATTTCTGATTATTATCAATGTTGAAAAGTTGTGCTATTTCATATTTTTGAGGAAACCGTGATACATTTCAAGATTGTTTGATTAATAGAAAGTTCAACATTATAAATTAAACACTGTAACATTATAAATGTCTTTATTGCCACTTTTAAATCATTTTAATGCATCCTTACTGAATGAAAGTCATTTCTTTAAAAAAAAGTATATGATAGTGCATGATTCATATCACCAAATTTCAGACCAAAATTTAATGATGTTATATTCCTATATATATATATATATATATATATATATATATATATAAACTTATTACAAAATAAATAAATCTCTCAAACTGTAGTCAAAAGGTCCTCATCAGTCGGACACAGAGAAGGAATGAGAGCGACTGCCAACATTCCTTTGTACTAATTAAAACTAACGACTCCAGGTGCTGCCTGCAATGACATAACGAAGAGCCAGGCGGCATGTTTGCGTTGGTGGTTTGCTTTGATTAAAGTCTTCATCCATTCTGCTTAGGATTCTCAAGCATATTGAATAACACCGCTGACACAAGTTCAGTATGAATTATATACAATATATGATGAAAAAGCTGTTGAGATTTGAGAGGCCACTTTAGAAACACAAGCTTTACGTGTCTGAATTCACAGTGTCTGTTATAGAATCTAGTCAGACACCTTTCTAGGGAGTATTTTAAGGATGCAAAGGCAGGCAAAAAAATTGGGCAGCATGACGTATTTCACAGAAAACTGCAACAGGCTCAAACAAAGAGAGAAAAAATAAATGTCATTGAATATCAAAGATATTGATGAAAAATAGTTTAGTCTAATTAAAAGTTGACAATAGCATCAATAGTTGTGTTGTGTGTGTGTGTGTTTAATTAAAATAAAAATATTTAAAAAATTATTAATATTAACATTTATTTAAAAGGTTAAAAAATTAGATTAATTAAATCTATTAATTATTGATATCATTAATAATAGTATTATTTGTATATATTTCTTTGCAATTGCCTAACATGTACCACATATATTATGTAAAATATATTTAAAAAAAATAATTCTCCCTTTTATTTCTTATACTTTGTGTATGCGTGTAAGAATGTAAAATATAAAATACAAAGTTATTAATTAAAATAAAATGTTATTTAAAAGGTACTCTTAATATTATTATTTATTATAAACACTTATAAAATCAGTAAGAAATATTACTTTAAAAAATACTTTACTTAAAAATAAAAACCTAATAATTAAAAAATACAAATTATTATTATATTGTATATATTAACAGTAATAATATGCTGATAATATTATAACGTAATATAATAATTGATATAATTTGAGTGTCACTAATGGGTTTCCATTTAATTTAAGATGCTGGTCTTTGGTTTTAAACAGAGCTGGAGTCTCTGCTGTAGGTTCTGAATGTCTCTGAGGTGCATAAATACAGCATTTCTGCCTCATATAGTGTGTGTGTGTGTGTGTGTGTGTGTGTGTGTGTTTAGCGCCCCCTAGAGATTCACCACAGACGGACCTCAAGCAACAACAGTTCAAATGGAAAATCATTTTATTACAAATATCCAAAAGCTTTACATTTACTAAACAATCATTGTACACAGGCATGAAAATATATACATGTATAAAACACAAAATCATAAAAGCATTAACAAAAGTAGGCGAGTTCTCATATTGTTAGTTAAATTTCAGTAGCTGCAACTTTTACAAAGCAGAATGCATGGAGACAAAGCCTGCATTTATACCCGTTTCAAACAACATGATGCCACAGGGAAAATCATTTCAGAAGGGTTTTTGAAGACAAAAGTCCAAATAAGTTAATGTTTCAAAGAAACTCTTTTCCTGAGCACACAGAACTTGGTAAAAAACACCCGCAGGATCAGAATTTGCAGCAGTATCCGCAGCCTTTGTTGCGGCAGCAGTTGCAGCAGTATCTGCACAGGGACAGATGGCTCTGACGTTTCACCCTGAAGAACGCCTAAGGGGGGGGGGATTACATGTTATTTAGGACCTCCTAAACACATTCAATTCAAATGTAAACAAAAATTAACATTAATTCTTTCATATTATTACAAATAATAATAATAATAATAATAATAATAATAATATCAATTAATAATAGTTTTTATAGCTTGGAATGACCCAAATGTAGAATATATAAAGTGTTTGATTAAATAATGTAAAAAATTAAAAAATAAAATTTAAAAACAATATTTAAATAACTAATGATAAAAAATATTAAATAAATAATTTAAATAAGAATATAAATAATATAAAATAAAAAGTGTTTAGTTAAATATAAATAAAAAAATATTCAAAATTGTCATTAATTAAATCTATTAATTATATACAGTATTTGTGTGTTTGTGTGTGATTAACCACACGTATTAACACTACTAATTCAGCAGCTCGAGCCGAATAATAATCCAAGACAAAAGCCTCTATTATCTCCCCAGTGTCTGACACCACAGCATAGCCACAAAGGTAGATGCCATCAGACGGTTGAGCATGACCCATCGACATATATATGCTCATTTAAAAAAAAGCTATTTTATTTTAATTTAAAAAAAAAAAAAATATAATTAATTATAAAAACAAAATAATTAATAAGAAAAGCGTTTCATTAAATTCAATTTAAAATGAATAATATAAAATAAAAAATCTGAGCTGTTACATACCAGAGGATTTGGATGTGAAGTTTCTGTCAGATGCTCGTTCTCCTGTGGTGTTTCACTCTCCACATGATGCTCATCTTCAGCCTCCTGATGAAATATAGAAGATAAGACTTTAAAATGGGTAGTATGTTTTCATTAGGGGAGCAAATCATTAGTGATAATACTAAAAAGATCACGTCAAAATATGAATGAATGAATGAAAATATGATAATCAAAAAAAATGAATGAAAATATATTGAAGTTGCATGACATTGTTTAAAATGTTCACCAGTAAGACATGTTAAGCATGTCATAATGTAAAGATGTTTAATATGACAGTTTCATGGTAAGACTTAGTGTAAAGCATCCATATATAATGCATTGAAAGTAAATCATATTACTGATGTTCTGCATGCACCCTCCATGTTGTTTCAGTGCAGACACTCACCTGTGTGAAGGGAACAGCTGCGGTCTGGAGGAAGCAGACGCATGCGATGACGACTGCAGCAGCGAGAGCCACACGTGTCCACTTCATTTTCACTTCTGTAACGCTGAAGACTGATATCTGCTCAAGTGATTCCTCTGTTCTTCTGTAAGCTTTCCTCTTTCTTCTGCTCATGACAGGCGCTGCTCTGATATTTATACTGAGCTCAGAGAGGCCTTTGACCTGCGTGACTCTTCCCGTCAGCTCTTACACAACACTGGAAACTCTCAGCAGCAGCACAGCGGTGGAAATTACAGCAAACCTAGAGATGAAGGAAAGAACGAAGGCATGAATGAATCAATTAATCAACAAGTAGGTTTGATAAATAAGCATTGCGCTAATAAATTGATTCCCATGTTAGTTTACATGAACTCCACAGCAAAAGAAAGAGCCCCTGATAAAATGTCCTTTTTAAATGATATAGTGTCAAAAGTTCTGTTTTAAATGATATTATTTTCCTTCATACTCCTAAATCAATATAATCCGGTGGTTGTCCATTAATATATAATATACCTTTAAAAACAAAATGAACAATGCTGTCAGTTTTCTATTTTCTTGTCATATATATATATTGATATTTTTGCTTTCCCAAGAGAACTTCATGCTTTTTCATTATGACACCCAAAATAAACATATATACACATATAAAAATAAAAGAAAGAGAATGAAAGAAAGAAAAAGAAAGATAAATAAATTAGCCAATGAAAGAAAGATCAATTATTAAATAAATGTATTGGTAAAACATAACTTAAACATAATATTATAATGTTAAATATTTGCTTAAAGGTTCATTGGTTTAAGGTGCATATAAGGTTAATATCTAAACAGAAATGTTATGAACATGAATAAATATTTATCGGTATAAAAGTGCAAATAAATCTTAAATTTTAAAATAAATTAAATTTGAATAAAATAGAAAAAAAAAAAAATACACTAATACATTTTAAATAAAAATAAATTAAATTAAATAGAAAAAACGCTACATAATTTCAATAAGTTTCAACAGAAACAAATTCTCTTTCCTTATGTTCATGTTAGAAAATATCTCCCATGTTCTTTTGTATGTACTGTTTCCTGTGAAATCTTCATACTTTTATATGCCACTATCTTTTGTGAAGCTGATATTTATTATGAAACATGGTCTACAAATAAATTTGAATTGAAATTAAAATGTTTAATATTCTAATAATGGTTAGAATATAAATAAAAAAATAAATGCTGTCAACTGAATACAAAGTTAATTTGACAGATGGCTATAAATAGATTCAGTATAAAATATTATAAAAGTATTCTACAAGTCCATTATCATGTTAGAAAATCTAAAACTTTACCATGTATTATTTTACTTTTTTTTGGTTACAGGAAAAAAAGGGAAATCCCATGATAAAGTGTGATACACATGTAACGTGAGTTATTAACTCAGTGTGAAACACGTGATGAATGAGAAACACTAGAATAACTGAATAAACTCACGGTTATTGTACAGCATCATGTATGTTGATGTATAGATAAACTAATAACAGAGTGCCTCGTCCTCACACGATTCATGAGGTGTGTAAGCGTCAGATAACCTTCTGCCAGCGTCTGTCAATAATGTCAATAAATATAAAACCACAACGGCCTCATGGACATCAATAATGATTTCAATTATCCTTCTGAAGAATTTAAAGTGCAGATGAAATCGCCATAAAACACAGACCAAACCATCTGCATCTCTCGATTTATTATTTTTCGAATGACAAAATTTCCATTAAAAAAAAAGGACAAGTCTAGGTCACATTTTGGGGAATAATGATTTAAAATTCTGCTTGAATTATGTAGTAATGCACTTTGTGGGTGATAAACTTCTCTCTTGCTATTTCTGTTTCTTCTTACTGGTATAAATCACAGTAAATGCTCTTTATATAATCTATGATCATGGGCATCATGAAATGCATTGCAATGAGAATTCCCTATTTTTATTTATTTTTTAATCAGAACTGCAGCGCCGCAGTAATAATGCCGTATGCATACTGTGCACAGTGTGCTAATATCCTGTATGTATGGAATACCTGGATGATATTTGTCAAAGTGTGCATAACAAAGAGGCCACAAAGGAGATGCCAGGATGTCTGTGGGAAACCTAAGAGGAAAAAATATATACATAATGTAAGTGTATTTAAACAGTAACAAATTATCTTTCCATGCAATGTTCATGGTAGAAAATATATCCCATATTCTTTGTATTTCTGCTGTTTCCAGAGAAATGTTCATGTTCATGAATAATTTTAATCATGTTAATATGGCACAAATTTTTGTAAAGCTGATATTTATGAAAAATGTTCAACAAATTAATTTGAATTGGCAATGTTTAACGGGCAGAGGAAAAAAAAAAGAAATGCTAAATACAAAGTAAATATTTTCCAGATGCCCATATTTTTAATAATTTGTATTTGCTTTAGTACAATGACACCTAGAAGCCAGTTATTTAATTTTAAAAATCACAAGTTCTATTTTTAATCTATATATGACACTAATATATATATTATTTTAAGTGTTATTTTAGTGTTTAGTTATTATATACACTGAACAAAAATATAAACGCAACACTTTTGTTTTTGCCCCCATTTTTCATGAGCTGAACTCAAAGATCTAAGACTTTTTCTGTGTACACAAAAGGCCTATTTCTCAAATATTGTTCACAAATCTGTCTAAATCTGTGTTAGTGAGCACTTCTCCTTTGCCGAGATAATCCATCCACCTCACAGGTGTGGCATATCAAGATGCTGATTAGACAGCATGATTATTGCACAGGTGTGCCTTAGGCTGACCACAATAAAAGGCCACTCTAAAATGTGCAGTTTTATCACACAGCACAAAGCCACAGATGTCGCAAGTTTTGAGGGAGCGTGCAATTGGCATGCTGACTGCAGGAATGTCCACCAGAGCTGTTGCCCATGAATTGAATGTTCATTTCTCTACCATAAGCCGTCTCCAAAGGCGTTTCAGAGAATTTGGCAGTACATCCAACCGGCCTCACAACCGCAGACCACGTGTAACCACACCAGCCCAGGACCTCCACATCCAGCATCTTCACCTCCAAGATCGTCTGAGACCAGTCACCCGGACAGCTGCTGCAACAATCGGTTTGCATAACCAAATAATTTCTGCACAAACTGTCAGAAACCGTCTCAGGGAAGCTCATCTGCATGCTCGTCGTCCTCATCGGGGTCTCAACCTGACTGCAGTTCGTCGTCGTAACCGACTTGAGTGGGCAAATGCTCACATTCGATGGCGTCTGGCACTTTGGAGAGGTGTTCTCTTCACGGATGAATCCCGGTTTTCACTGTACAGGGCAGATGGCAGACAGCGTGTATGGCGTCGTGTGGGTGAGCGGTTTGCTGAAGTCAACGTTGTGGATCGAGTGGCCCATGGTGGCGGTGGGGTTATGGTATGGGCAGGCGTATGTTATGGACAACGAACACAGGTGCATTTTATTGATGGCATTTTGAATGCACAGAGATACCGTGACGAGATCCTGAGGCCCATTGTTGTGCCATTCATCCACGACCATCACCTCATGTTGCAGCATGATAATGCACGGCCCCATGTTGCAAGGATCTGTACACAATTCCTGGAAGCTGAAAACATCCCAGTTCTTGCATGGCCAGCATACTCACCGGACATGTCACCCATTGAGCATGTTTGGGATGCTCTGGATCGGCATATACGACAGCGTGTTCCAGTTCCTGCCAATATCCAGCAACTTCGCACAGCCATTGAAGAGGAGTGGACCAACAGTCCACAGGCCACAATCAACAACCTGATCAACTCTATGTGAAGGAGATGTGTTGCACTGCGTGAGGCAAATGGTGGTCACACCAGATACTGACTGGTTTTCGGACCCCCCCCACACCTGTGCAATAATCATGCTGTCTAATCAGTATCTTGATATGCCACACCTGTGAGGTGGATGGATTATCTCTGCAAAGGAGAAGTGCTCACTAACACAGATTTAGACAGATTTGTGAACAATATTTGAGAGAAATAGGCCTTTTGTCTACATAGATAAAGTCTTAGATCTTTGAGTTCAGCTCATGAAAAATGGGGGCAAAAAAACAGTGTTGCGTTTATATTTTTGTTCAGTGTATATATATATATATATATATATATATATATATATATATATTTTTTTTTTTTTTTTTTTGAATGAGTTTTTATTTTTAGATTTTCTGCTTTTTTAGCTTTAGTAATTTAGTTGTTTGTTTCAGTCATTTTTTTTAAATATGTCTATACTTGTATTTTTACGAATTTGAATTGTATTGGAAATTTTTAATATTATAATATATAATAATGTGTGTGTTAGTATGAATTCGTTTTTATTTTCATATGTTCAGATTTTTTCATATATTCTGTTTTTGTAATTTAGTTGTGTGCTTGAGTTATTTTTTTGACTATACAAATGTATATTTATTATTTCAGGTTTAGTTTTATTTTTCAGGACAATAAGTTCTTTAAGATAAAATTTTCATTTTTGTAAATTCTGTAAATTACTTACATTTTTATTCATGTTTAGTTTTATTTTTTAGTACAATAAGTTTAGGATAAAATAAGTTTTTGTATTTTATTTCAGATAATCAAAATTGTATGTTTTTAGTTAATAAATTTGATTAATTTATGTGAAACGGAGTCTCTTTCAAAACCCTGATTCATTATTACTTTGCATCATCTCTCAAGAAACAGTGCAGCACAAGCTGTGGTGTTGGTGTTTGCAGTATTTCCCGGGTAAGCAGTCTTTCTCAAGAGCTGTGCGTTTGTTGGAGAGCGACGCCAGCGCTATCAGCTGGGATCTTCTGCTCAAACAGACGCAGACGCTGCTGTCGACCTGACAGGCGCCACAGCCCGTCTCTCTCCTCTGTCCCGGGACAATGACCCCTCTCCTCCTCTGTTACCTGCACGGATCCCACCTCTGTCAAGAACTCATCCACTCGCACTTTCCCAAACACACAGATCACCACCAAAACATGACGATCGATATCCAGCCTTCTCAAAAAGCCTGTTCTAATGAAAGCAGGTGAAAACAATCCGTCAATAGTGAGCTACTACAGAAACAAAAGCTGCTAGAAAGGGGGTTTGATGGTCTACTAGTTTTTTTTTTTAAAACTGCTACACTGTGACCAACTCCCATCTAAGACCATCAAAACACACCTACTTTATGCGGTTTTCTTTAGAAATACATGCAGCTGCCTTCATAGGCAACATCACAAGTGAAAAGTGAGCCTTTTTGGATTTATGTAATTTTGATATGCGTTACAGTCCTGTTAAAAACCAATAAACATTTAGTTTACACCATAAACATTTGTTAAACATTCGTTTTTTTTTTCTTTTTCATTTTCTAAAGATTTTGCAACTGTATGTGTTGTTTTTTGTGCATAAATATGCATTTATGTTACTTTGCATACAATAAAACTGAAGCATGCATTTTAAAAGTGAATGAAGTGTTAATCACAAGAAAAGTGAGCTATTTGAAATGCAAAAGATTTGTATACCATTTGTATATACCATCCTTTGGATGTTTTTTTATAAGATTGATGCAATGCATTCTGGGATTGTCTTCGTAATTGAGAGATGTGATTCTGGCTAAGAAATTAGCATACAAATTTTAGTTTTTTTAAATCTTAGAAGGCAACATACTGTAAATATGCTGTTTACCTTTTAATATAGTCTTTATGTCAGAAGTGCATCTTGTCTGATTAGGGGAAAAAATCATCTAAAGTTGGAAAAGTATGAATTCAGAGTTCGATGCATCTAGATTTAAAGCTGAAAAATAAAATCATTTAGGGACAGCTTGATAAATATAAATTTTAAAAGTAACTAGATCACTTTAGCAGAAAGTCATAAGTCTTTGTGTGTGTGTGTGTGTGTTTATACACACACATTTTAGGACAGAACAATAAATATTAAATGTAAAAGTCAGAGTTCTTCAATAGAAAAAGCTTGAAATGGCAAGGTGCTCGTTGTTGTGCTTTTTCGGTTTTACAGCCAGTTTCACTACACAACAACTGTTGCCGTTGGCTTTTTATTCGTTTGCTTGCTTTTTCAATTTATTTCTCAATATATGACCAAAAAAAAAAAAAGAGACGGCGGGCACATGAAGTCATGCAGAACGGCTCCTCACCATTTCTGTTTATTGTAGACAAGCTTTTTTTCGATTTTAATGGTACATGAGGTCTCTATTGTGGCGAGGTGAATGAAGCTACTTGACCTTCAACACCTGATTGACTCAGTCAAGGTGTTTCTGGTCCTGCTGGAGAATAACAGATGGTGGAAGTAGTGCAGAACAGTATGTACCATTAAATAAAGCATCTTCAGCTAATGGGAGAATAAAAAACAGAGTCCAGTATCTTTGAATAGCCACTGAACCTGATGTTCAGGCTTCAGAATAAAGCAACAAGCCATTGACACTTCACTAAGAATAGAGCTAAAAGCATTTTTGACCAATCACACCTTAACAATCACAGCTAATAATACCGAAAGAAGCCATTAATAGACAGACCCCTGTCCTACTTACACCATGTGTGAATGATTTGCTTCAGCAGGGATTTCCCGCTAAACAGGAAGCTAATGGGAAATGAAATGTGTCAGATAATCAGATTATATAGGTGAAAATGTAGTTACTTCACATCTGTTGTGAAATGCAAGGATCTTGACTGAACAGTGGCAAGGAAAAATTATTTCTATAATGATTGTGGAACAAATCGTAATGGAAAACAAAATAAGATTTAAAAAAAAGTTATAAATAAAATACATTAACAAAAAAAAAAAAAAAAAAAAAAAAAATTACTACATTACTATAATATATAGGCTACAAAATATAATAAATATAAGAAAAACAACAACAAAAATAAAGACAAAATAAATTGTCCATTTTTTTATAAATTATTATTTATTATTTTTATTAAAATTAAAAAAGACAAATTAAAAATGAATATAAATAAAAATAAAATAAATGAAATAATATAATATAGAAATTATATAACATAAATAAGAAATAAATGAAATTAAAAATAAAATATTTAAATGAAAAATAAATGTAAATACTAAATAATAAAATGAATAACTAAAATATAATATATATATAGATAGAAAAAAAATAAAAGGAAAAAAATCGTCATTTTTATCTTAAGATTTTTATTTTATTTATTTTTTTATATACACAATTATATATTCCATATATTTTAGGGCAGCACAATAAATATCAATTTTAAAAGAAAGGAGAAAATGCCTTCCTTATCTTTTGTTGCTGATGTCAAAGATCACACATCCAATCAAAATCCGTATTTTGCTGCAAATTCACGTCGAGTCCAAATTATGCCATTTCACCCTTTTCTCGTCCCTCCTGTTTATTCATATTTCTTCTCATTTTATATTTGCCCCCCGTTCTGTGGTTGTATTAGCCTTCATCCCACCGCATGACCTGATATTTGAGAGTTTCCGCTTCTTTCAAGCGTCATCAGATTTCATTTTCATCCAGCCTACTAAATAAATAAAAGGTACATTGATTTTATAGACGAATGCACTCGTCCAAATTTGTTTGCTTTCGACCTTTTCGCATTTATTCTTGCAAAAGACAATGAGACGGCTGTTGCAATGATGAACATTCACAGAAAAGTGAAGAGGAAGTCTTCGCCTTCCGTTCCAACTCACTCGGCTGCTCAGTAAAGCGAGACGCCACCAGCTCTTCTGGAGAAAATAGAAGAACGCTTCTACACTAAGACTAGATGAGAGGCAGTGAGGAATAGAGGCATGAACCTGTATGAATAAAACTCTCCTGTAATCACCGCACACAGAACAATGGCTTCTGCTGAAGCGGCGTTCCAGCGCTGTAACACACAAAAGAGCTGGGCAGCAGCGAGCAGACGGGTTCACTGCGTTCTGACATGAGTTCAGCAAGAACACAGCCCATACAGCGAGGACTCCGGCGGCCCCAAACGACTCTGTTACGCGCCAAACTGATCGCTTTTGAGAGTCACCCATGATCGAGAGTACTGAGGACACTTTTATAGGCTCAAATCCTACATCATTACACAAAAGCCTTTCATACACTGCAGAAAAAGAGATCATGCATTGTCTTTTTCATTGCAACCATTGATTTGGATTAAAAAAGTATCTCAAATACAAAAAGAGTTATATTTAAGATTATAATATAAAACTATTATTTTATATTAATATAAAATACAATGTATTTAATGTTTATTACATAATTTACAGTGCTTAAGGTGTGGAAAGTACACTTGTACTCTATTGAAGATCCAAGCCATGGTATGAATTAACAAAAAAGCTAATACACTGTATAGTTTGATCAAATGTACTCTACTGAAGATCCAAGCAGTGACATGCATTTAATGTATAAAAAAGATAAATTATTTTATTAATAATTAACAATTGATTGATGAATATCCATTAAAAGTTTGGGGCTAATAACAGCTGTATAGTTACAATTTACAAGAGATTTATTTAAAAATCAAATAAATTTCAGCTTTATGAATAAATCACATTTTAAAATAGAAAAGTATTTTTTGCAGAGCAAATGTCACAAAGTGACATCCAATAAAAACATCTATTTTTCATTCTAATAATATTTCACAATATTACTGTTTTTACTGTCTTTTGATCAAATACAGTGTCCTCCACTAATATTGGCACCCTTGGTAAATATGAGCAAAGGCAGCTGTGAAAATAAATCTGCATTGTTTATCCTTTTTATCTTTCATTCAAAAAATTCACAAAATTCCAACCTATCATTGAAGTAAAACAATTGAAAGTGGGGAGAAAATCTCATGATGAAATAAATGCTTTCACTAGTTCATGTTGGCCACAATTATTGGCACCCAATTATTGCAACGTCCTTTTCCCAGGGTAACAGCTCTGAGTTTTCTCCTATATGCCTGAAGAGTTTGGAGCCTGATAAGAGATCAGAGACCATTTTCTTCATACAGAATCTCTCCAGATCCTTCAGATTCACAGCTCCATGTTAACTTCTCTTGACCTCAAAGGGTTCAGGTCAGAGGACAGAGACAGATGGATTTTGTGCTCAGTGACCCATTTGTCCTGGAAGATCAAACAGGCCCATTATAAGAACAGACGCAGTCAGGTTTTGATTTTTTATCTGTTGGTATTTGATAGAATCCATGATGCCATGCATCTGAACAAGATGTTCAGGACCTCCAGCAGAAAAACAGGCCCACAACATTAAAGATCCAGCAGTATATTTAACCGTGGACATGGGGTACTTTTTTATCTGTTTGTACTAAACTCATCTGGTGGGTTTGCTGCCAAAAAGCTCTTTTTTCAGTTTCATCTGACAATAGAAGCCAGTGCCATTTGAAGTTCCAGTCGTGTCTGATAACTGAATTTGCTGGAGTTTGTTTTTGGATGAGTGAGGACAATTTTTCTTGAAACCCTCCCGAACAACATGTGGTGATTTAGGGGATGTTTGATATATTTTTTTTAGGTTTCTGACCCCAAGACTCAACTAATCTCTACAATTCTCCAGCTGTGATCCTTGGAGAGTCTTTGGCTACTCAAACTCTCCTCCTCACCGTGCATTAGGACGATATAGACACACGTCCTCTTTCAGGCAGATTTTTAACATCTTTAGTTGATTGGAACCTCTTAATTATTACCCTGATGGTGGAAATGGGGATTTTCAATGTTTTAACTCTTTTCTTACAGCCACTTTCTATTTTGTGGCTCAACAATCTTGTTCTTCACATCTTCTCACAATCAGAAAGACAATTTCAATCAGCACTTGTTTCTTCTGGCATTGGAGAAAAACATTTATTTCATCATGAGATTTTCTCCCCACTTTCAATTGTTTTACTTCAATGATAGGTTAGAATTTTGTGAATTATTGAGTGAAAGATCAAAAGGATAAACAAAGATTTATTTTCACAGCCGCCTTTGCTCATATTTATCAAGGGTGCCAATATTAGTGGAGGGCACTGATATATATATATAAAATTGGGGTCAGTATGATTAAAAAAAATAAAAGAAAAAAATAAATAAACACTCAGCATTAAATTGATTAACAGTGACAGTAAAGGCATTTAATGTTACAATGTTAAAAAAGATAAATTATTTTATTAATACATTTATAAATGCATTTATGATTGATTGATTGAATATCCATTTAAAAGTTTGGGGTCAGTATGGTTTTTAATAATAAGACTCAGCATTAAATTGATCAATGGTAACAGTAAGGACACTTGTTACAATGTTACAAGAGATTTATTTAAAAATACTAAAAAATATTAAGTAGCACTGATTTCACAGGAATAAATCACATTTTTAAATATTAAAATAGAAAAGTATTTTTTTCCAGAGCAAAGGTCACAAAGTGACATCCAATAAAAACATCTATTTTTCATTCTAATAATATTTCACAATATTACTGTTTTTACTGTCTTTTTGGATCAAATAAATGCAGCCTTGGTGAGAAGAGACTTCTTTCAAAAGCATTCAAAATCTTATCAGCTCCAAACTTTTAAACTTTAAAGCAAAAACCTCTAAAAGAAAACCTTAGGTGTGGTCAGTTCTGAAAATGAAGCATACTAATTTAGAACAGGATTTCGACATTTAAACTCATGTACCAAGTAAAGTACAAGAACAGTATTTTGGCTTTATCAAGCCAACACAATTAAAGCAGCATCCAGGAAGCCTGATTCTATTGTTTATGTATTTGCAGGACGGCAGAGACGGTGATGTCCTAACGGGACACGGGTCCATAGATCAGTCACGTCAAACAGAGCAGCGGACACACAGACGCCTGCCTATGTGTGTCTGACCGGCGGCTCACAGACGTGCCAAAAGACAAGACAGACACCAAACGGCTGGGAAGTCAAGGTGAAGGAGAGATGACCTCAAAAAAACTGAAATGAGGCAATCAAGGATACGAGGATGCCACTTTTTTTTAGCACTGCAGTATTTTTCCTATTCTAATCCTCCAAGATGAATCACAACATTCCAACCTTGGATATAAATGAAAAAAGTAATCATTTCAATTTTAAACAATTTATATATATTATATATATATATATATTTTTTTTTACTAGTTATATACAAATATATATATGTGACCCTGGAACACAAAACCAGTCATAAGGGTCTTTTTATGAATAAATAATCTTTCCATTGATGTGTGGTTTGTTATGATAGGACAATATTTGTCTGAGATGCAACCATTTGAAAATCTGGAATCTGAGGGTTAAAAAAAAAATTCAAAATATTGAGAAAAATCGCCTTTAAAGTTGTCCAAATGAAGTTCTTAGCAATGCATATTACGAATCAAAAATTAAGTTGATATATTTACGCTAGGAAATTTACTAAATATCTCCATGGAACATGATGTTTATTTAATATCTAATGATTTTTTGGCATAAAAGAAAAATCGATAATTTTGGCCCATACAATGTATTGTTAGCTATTGCTACAAATATACCTGTGCTACTTGTGACTAGTTTTGTGGTCCAGGGTCACATATTTACTAAAAAATCTAAACCTTCAAGATGAATCACAACATTGCAACACTGGATTTAAATGAAAAGTATTTTTTATATATATTTTCACATTTTTCTCATAATTTTCTATATTATGTCTTCTAACTTCATAATTTAAAAACAATATTCTGAAAAAATAAAGTTAAAGATAAAATATAACCCTACTGCCTAAGTGATTGACAATTCCATTCAATTCAATTCAATTCAATTCAAATGAGCTTTATTGGCTGATTCAATTAATTTAATATTTATTGCAAAGTTTGAGAGTGTAAAGAGACTCTTACATAATTTGCAATGCATACGGCATAGAGAAAAACTGTTGCACTCTATTGAGTATCCATGGCATGCATAAAGAAAATTAATATGCTAATAATAGTTTTGGAGCATCTGGCATTTGATCAATGAAAGCAGCGTTATGTTTTTCATACTGATAAGACTGAGATTACCTGCTGTCTCTGGTGTCACGTGCCGTTCTCCGATAGTTGAGGGTCACTTCCTAAGCAAGGTGTGAACAATGATGAATGATGAGGAGAATTATAATGAGTGAAGAATCCCTGGAGACGGCGAGATGGTGGAGAATAAATGATGTCTGAAACAAGAAAAGATATTAGCCAAGCGTTTGCTCTGTTTTCACGAACAATCTGATAAAATCGTCCCAGCTGCGACTCAACCCTCATTTAAAGACACAATAGAGACAGTTATGAATTGAGAGAGATTGAGTGAGCTTTCCTCTTCCAGACTATTATCTCTCAGGTCATTTGTATTAGACAGGCCTACGTTTAAAATATTGGAGACAATACATCAATCTCAGGAAGGCATACAGGAATGATTTGTCACCTGAAAAAACCTTTAGAGTATGAGGATGGGCGATATTAAATATTTTCACAATGATTTGCTGGTTATATAAAATTAAGCAATATTGTGAATAATTGCATTTTATTTTTCCAGTTTCTGTGTGCAATACATAATTGTAGACAACAATTTAGGCACATTTAATTTCTAATAGTTTAATAAATCATTTCAAAACTAAAATTCAACGATTTGCTTTTGGTGCAAACAAATCAATTCAATTGATTAATTGAACTGATTAATTCAAATTATTATAGAAAGAAATAATTTACAATGTTTGGTTTAAACAAACAAATAAATATTATTAAATCATATCAGACAAAACACACATCTTCAAAACTCTTAAAATAAATACTTTTTTTTTTTTGCTGTATAGCCCAGCAATAAAAAAGTATTATAGAAATTAAATTATGATTTTATTGTTAATTTGAATAGCCAACAATGGCTATTTTTTCATGCCTGAATAATGAAACATAATTAAATAATTAAATAAATGAATAACTAATCAAAATAACAAAAATAAGTTAACAAAATATCACTTTAAAATGACAAGATAAAATAAATTAGATAAATATTTAACGTTTGTTTGTCATAATTAAATAAATAACTTTTTAAGCCATATTAGACAAAACACAAATACCAAGACATATACTATATATCAAGTCTTAAAATATTTAATTAATTAATTCTTCATTTAGTGAGTTAGTTAGTTAGTCCAGCCCAAAAAGTAAAGACTTTTTGTAAAGACGTAAAAATAAAGTAAAAATAGAGACTAACAGAAATTATGATTTTGTTGTTGATTTCAATAGCCCACAATGCTATACTCTTCAAGCCTTTGTGTACTAATGTTTGTTAATAGATTACACATGTAAATTTACTTTTAATTTTACAACTAAATTCGGTAGTTAAGTCCAAAATCATTCAAAAATGTCCTCAAAGCTTGGTCGGTTACAGACACTAAGCTCTGGAGACAATTTGTTCATGTTTTCTACTGCAAACTGTTAGGATGCTGAAACTTCATATTATAATCCATATGAAAAGCCAGGCAGGTTTAAATAACCTCAGCTGCTTAATATCCATGTCAATGAGACCTTCACAGACCATTACTTTGAAACAAAGTTTATGAAGAGACTGTAAAAGCCATGCAGAAGAAAGTTTCTCTGCCTCTCTGAGGAGAGTTTACGGTCATATTAAAACTCCTGCAATTATTTCTCACTGTTTATTTTTCGGTCAACTGTAATGCCACTAGGGTAATCACTGCCGTTAAGGGCAGCATTTATTACTAAATAATTATCATAAAGCAGCAATCTGCTAACAGTCCTTGTAGAGAAGAGGTAATATTTATGTTGTAGAAATGAAGTGCTTCAAATAAAACAGATGCTGTAGTCTATTATTAGCTGCATAGTCATCAGTACAGTGGACAAAAGAGTTATTTTTAGTTACGTATATTGTTTTTCTTCACTGTAATATCTTAAAGGAACAGTTTGCCCAAAAATAAAAACTTTGGTCATTTACTCACCTTCACGTCGCTCCTTCAATGGATCACAAAAGGAGAAATGAAGAAGCTTCATGCAGCTCTTTTCCATTCAACCATAGTCTGTAAAGCTCCAAAAATGACAAACACCATAAAAATAGTCCAAACAACAGCTTCTGAAATCATTTAACACAGGGGTGTCAAACTCAGTTCCTGGAGGGAACTCCATCAGAGTTTAGATGTAACCCTAATTAAACACACCTGATCCAGCTAATCAAGTCATTCAGGCTTATTTGAAAACTAGATGGTCGGCCGTTTCTCAAACGGAAGGCTGCATCCTCCAGAGGTCGCATTTGTAGGCTGCATACGTCATAAAGAAGATCTTATTTTAGAATATTAACAGTTATAAATTTGACCATTATTCTTAGTTAAGTGTAAATTGTTGTAATATGCTTTTGACTCGTGAATGTAATGCTCAGTTAACTGAAATAAACCAGGCTTGATGTCGTATGCAGCCTACAAATGTGACCTCCGGAGGATGCAGCCTTCCGTTTGAGAAACGGCCGGTTTGTGTGTTGGAGCAGGGTCTGTCTTTTTGGTGCCATATTTAATTTGAAAGCAATGGTTAATCAATGAATAATGGCTTAGAGTTAGACTGTGGAGAAATAAAAAGGATGTTTATATGAATATGGCACAAAAAGTTCAGCCAAGAACAAAATGGCTATTTGTAACATTTAAGGATTGCAAATTTACCTACTTCAACCAAGACATCATGTCATAATGTTTATCAGGTCTTTTGATAAACTTATTGATAAAATAAAGTAAAGTAAAATAAAATAATAATAATACAAAAACTTTAAATGAAATTCTAAAAACTTTAAATGAAATATATATATTTTTTTAAAGTAATAAAAAAAATAAAAAGCCCTTTAAATGCATCATGACTGACTGGATGTCTATGACAATGAAACTTCAGTGGTTTTCACATGTCTCTTGGCGCCATACTTGATTTGAAAGCAATGGTTAATCAGTGAATAATGACTTAAATTATGGAGAAAAATAGCAGTAAATGGGTTTGGAACAAAACTATTAAAATGGCTATTTGTAACATCTGAGGATTGCAAACAGGTCTAAAGACATTCCATCATGTTTATCAGGTCTTTTAGACCCAAAAATAAAATAAAGTAAAATAAAAAAAAAAAATAAAATAAAATAGTCCAAAAATAACTTGTGCACTATAACCCACATTTTCTGAAATCATTTGGCAGATTTATGTGAGGAACAAAAAGTCTTTATTCACTGAAATTTCTTTCTGCCGCTTTTTAAATTAAATATGAAAATGTCATTTGTTTTCACGTCTCTTGCCGTCACGTTTGATTTGAGAGCAATGGTTAATCAGTGAATAATGACTTGAATTATGGAGAAAAATAACAGCCTGGAACAAAACTATTCTGTTAATGCTATTTATATAAATATGGCACAAAATGTTCAAGCACTTTCAACCAAGTAAACTAAGAACAAAACCGTAACTGTTGAGGATTGCAAATAGGTCTACTTAGCAACCAAGACAGGCCACTATATTTTGAGGTCTTTTAGACCTGGTGATAACAGAATAATCCTCTAACACACAATAACAAACATTTCTTCAGTCCTGAGATGTCCAGCGTTTAGCTACAAGGCTTTGTGAATATTTTCTCATTTGCGTCTTAGATTAGGCGATGCTTTCCGAACTGTCTTCCGAAGGCGATCCGAGATAAGAAGCTAATAATCCCAGACGGAGCTCATTTTCTTGCATCAGAGCTTTCTTTCAGCGGGAGCCGTACGCAGGTGCTTTTGTTCTGATTTTAACACTAAATTTCACAGGAACCGCTAATGACATTTCATCACGGCTTCATTCATCCCGTAACGGCCTTCTGAAACACCACAAAGTGGCAGATTTTCTCCGGGAAAATTTTAAATTAAACGAGGCATTGAACAAACAACTAATACTTCAAGTAAAGCATGAAGACAAAATTGAATGCAACAAAGCTGGAAAATTAGGAAAAGCAAAAGGAAAATGTCTGGGGTGTATTATAGAGCGGGGAAAACTAAAAAAAAAAACAATGAAAGCTGTCTGACTATATTTCACTGTTTAGTTTGAGTTAGTTAGGAAGTATAAATAGTCATGGGCTGCTGGTGTTTGGTGCTAATGGACACTTCTTGACCTTTGACCTCATCGGTAGCAAGCCGGACTGTATCAGACATCAGCGCTGAAGAGGATCCAGTCTCTGAGACAGACTCTCGAGCACAAGCCAGCGTATGTCATTCGGCCCACTTCAGTCCTGTGTCATTCTCTGAGGGCCTTTTGTCGTCTGGATTGGCCAGAATCTCTTTCCCAGAATGTCTGAGGCTCATTGTGCCGAGGCGTCTGCGATCGTGTCAATGCCGTGATGCTCCAGCAGCGCTCGTAGAAGGCCGTTCTCGCTCTTGAGCTCCTCCAGCTGAAAGCAACAACACAGAAAATGATTATTAAAT
This sequence comes from Schizothorax lantsangensis, assembly GCA_027422415.1. NCBI lineage: Eukaryota > Metazoa > Chordata > Actinopteri > Cypriniformes > Cyprinidae > Schizothorax > Schizothorax lantsangensis. The sequence continues at coordinate 32,683,874 of CM049850.1, read as the reverse complement.
ATGAAGATGTTTTAGATATGTACATTTATGCATTTGCCAGACACTTTTATGCAAAGCAACATTGCATTCAAGTTATACATATTTACAATACAATAAAGTAAATAATATAATAAAATTGTATATATTAAATTAAATTAAAATAGTATAAATAAAACAAAATAAATAAACAAAAATAGTGTCATTGCTATAGTGCATACTTTAATGCTTGAGCTACAGGAAGGCTGTATTAACAAAATTAAATAAAAATAAAAGTAAAATCACTAAAGAAATTACATAAAAATAATAAAATACTATTAAATAATAACATAAATCAAAAATGAATGTAACAAATTAATATAAAATAAAACAGTATCAATTAAAATGCAATAAAAATAAAACAATAAAACAAAAATTTAATTAAATTAAATAGTATAAAATAAAAATAGTATTAATATATAATTAAAATGAAATAGTTTAAAATAAAATACAAATATTACAAATAAAATAAAATGAGTTACTAGAGATATTACATTAAAATAATCAAATAGTATAAAATAATAATATAAAAATAAAACATGAGTACAAAAGAAAATAGTACAAATTAAAATTAAACAAAACAAAATTGTATAAAATAAAAATTGTATAAATAGTATAAAATAAAAATAAAATAGTATAAAATAAAATAGAGTTGCATCACTGGAGATATTACATCTTTTTTTACCGCTCTTTGTCACCCTCTTCTGGTGCTGTGCATCAGGCTAATACGTGACGTTTGTGGCTTTCTAGTAAAGCAGAGATTGAGTCTGAGAATTAAATATTGTGTGAAATAATACTGAATGAATGGGTGTGATTATTGAATAAGTGTGTATATTTGGAGTATATTGGGGTATACAGTATATTTGGATTTTGTGGGTTAAAAAAATACAAAAAGGAAGAAAAACTCTCTTTGGTATTTTTTAAAAGGGGTCTGATAATGTTCATATGATCTCAAACTAAAATGTGTATTGAATAAAAATATAATAAGTAAACTTCAACCTAGGACCAAGTTAAAAAGCTAAAGTCAGCTAAACATTTTACTGTCCAATTACATTAAACGCATTAAATAAAATGTAATGCAAATCAATAATGCTTATTTTAATGGCTCTTTGCTGTCAAAACATGTATATGAATGTTAATGAAGGCCAGACATGTAACCAGGAGTTCCTGCGCCATCTCTCGATCCATCAGGGGTTCCTTGGTCTGAAAAACTTCATAAAATGTTGAAATATTATCTAAAAATCTCTATTTAGAGATTAAAATGTTCATTATTAGATTTCAGCTCGACAGTTCACTTAAATTATTTTTTTTAATTATTATTTCCTTAATAATTTTAAGGCAATGGGTTTCCTCAATTTTTTTTAAGTTAAGTCAACTTATCACTTTTTACAGTGAGGGAGGACAGACAGAATTTGCCTGTTTGCTAATTTTTTTTATTATGTAGGCGTAATCAAACATTCACAACAATAGTTATGATGTCCAACATGAGCTCATTAACACATGCTCATCCACATTTACATATTAACAGATATTCAGCCCACTTTGATGAACAGCAATATGAACTTCACATGTGAAGATGTTAGCCAATCACAGAAGGTCATTTGCATATAGTCTTAAAGGCACAGTAGCAAAAACAGCCTGTTGAATTCTAAAAAGTAAATGTGGCAGTTTTTGGTGCAATTTTTTTTTAATTGGCTTAAAAACGAGTAATATGGTTCCTAGGAAAGACATCTTGAAGGGAAATGTTGATTCAATGTAAAATAATGAATATGTCAATGCAAAGAATAGGGATTGCATGACAAGGTCAGTGAAGAACTGCCACTAAGCTGCTGTTAAAAGCTTCATACCTGCTGTCTGAGCAGCTCATTGTCCATCTGCACTCTCTCCTCTGCTCTCAAACTCTCCTGCAGCCGCTGGTTATGCTGCTTCAGCTCGCCAATGTAATCACACGCCTTTGACAGGATCCCACCTTTACTCTGGAGGAACGAGAAACGCCATGCATTTAAGAGAGAGATGCAGTTTCAAAGCATCTGTTGTAAATAACAGGTCAAAACTGAGGTCAGATCTTCATTTAGGGGAAAAAGCATCATGCAGCTCACCGCTCCAGTCTGGGTGCCGTCTATGCTGCAGTCTGGGATGATTTTCGAGAGTGCCACGATCCAGTTGTTGATTTTGTCTCGCCGTCGCCTTTCAACTGCACATCAACAGCAAGAACGATCAGAGGCAAAATCTAGGACATATTGTCCAAAATTGCAATACATGTTCATTCCATCAACCCTCTACTGGCCCCTACAGGTGGATTTACATCAGCGCCTGCTGAGATTCATCTTCAGTATCAATATCTTTGGAGTGGACACAGTATGAGTTATCCAGGCCCTGTTGCTTTGCTTTCATTTACAGAGTAAAGACTACATTATGATAATTGACCTTCATTATGTTGTGCTCTTCTCCTCTCGTCTCTAGGAGTGCGCAGACTGTCCATTTTCCTAAAGTAATAATGGGAAAAAAATTATAATATGCATATTTCTCTGTGAAGGTGTTATGAAAGCCTTAACATCTGCAACCTTATCGTTCCAACATTTAAAACGTAAAAAAAAAAAATTCCTACTAAAAATACACAAAAATCACAAATAAAGAACAAACACTAAACAAAACAAAATTGAATAAAAAATGCATATGCATTATTTGATATATTTCTTAGCTTCAATATCGCAATGTAAATATTTTACAAGGCTTGCAATCTTATCTTTATAAAACATAATATATTCAAATAAAAAAACAACAACAAAAACTAAACCACTAAAGAAAGAACGAATGAATGAAAACTAAAAGATAAAATAAAATGATAAATAAATGAAAAAAATAACAAAAATTATTTAAAAATATAAATAAATACATAAAAATCACAAATAAAGAACAAACACTGCATAAAATAAAATAGAGACTGCGATTTAGTAAAGTTAACTTTATTAAATATAACAAATCTATCTCTAAAATTATGATTTAAAATGTACTTTGGGAAATAATAATAAATTCATTTTTTTGTTTGGGATTGATTAACAAAAGTATAACCCCTCTTTTAACGTTTAAACGCTAGAGACAGCCTTACTTAAACTATTTACAGGTCAATACTGTGTAAAGTACACTGTAAAAAAATTGTTTGTGCAGCCTTCAAAATTTAACTTTACTCAACTCAAATATCCATGTTGTCTAAACATAAAATTTAAAGGCAGCATGAACACTTACTTTTGAGTTGAAACAACTTTTTTTTCTACAGTGTAAGTGTTCATTAAAAATTTCAACAATGTTGTGTGGATCTCATTTGCTTTTATCATGTATTTAGGCCTATTTACATTAAATCTGCCATCAGTCACCCTACACTCCTGATATTGGTATTAGCCATTAAAAAAGCCCATATTGGTCAACCACTAGCAGGTATGACAAACGTAGTCCCAGCTTTGTAAAGTTGAAGCTAGTATTAGTGTGGACTGGCAGATATCTGGGTAAGGTTTCTCTGCTCTTGGCGTCTGATCTCAGGGGAGTCGTGGCATCGGCTGTGTTCATTAGGTTATAAATTGCAGCGCTGCAAACAGCTGCCGTCTGTGACGAGGCCCGACTTTACCCTAATGACACAACTGTTCTCCGCGTGAATCTTCCCTCAGGTACGCTTTAATTAAGTCACGACTCTGCAGCGTCGCGTCTGTCACACCGCAGAGACGAGAACACACAACACGGGGTAAAGCATCTCACAAAACGTCAGGAAGGAAGCGAGATGTTTATCTGTGCTAATGCAAAACAACAAAAAGTGTTTTTGAACTGAAGATGTTTTTTATTTACACTACAGGAAGTCTATTCCTCCGTCTCTTTATATTAATAGCACTATATACAGAGGAAGTGACTTCAGTATGTAAATGCACAGAAGACTGTGTTAAACTAAAGAACCATATAAGGTGAAGTGGTAGCTAATGGAACTGCAACTTATTATGTTTGAGAAGCCTGAAAGGACTGAGGACATGATAATATTGTCTCAAGCAATGGCATGTACTTAGGATTGGATTATCTGCTAAATAATGGAAAACAAATATGTTTGAATGTCCGAAACGTGTTTGGAAATCATTACTTTGCAGCTCTGTTTTTTTCTGTACACCTGCCAGTTTTGTGTTTATTTTGGTAATGGGATGTAAAAGTTCTTCTTACCAGTTAAAACCTTCATGCTGTTGTGAATTGTGTTCACCTCTGCAGAGAAGTGGAAAATATATTTCAGACATTAAAAAAACACTAATTAATCATTATCTAATGAATGACATTTCAGCTTAAACATGGATAGAAAATGACAGAAACAGTTTGGTTTGATGGTTACCATCATTGCTAAAATAATATAATATAATGAACAGAAAAATCTATTGAGAAATAAATTGGAATGGTATTCAACCTGCAATTTATGCAGTATTTATACTTATATATACTTTATACTTATATATTTATACAGAATATGCAATTGTCTGTATGCATGAAGACCTAAATAACGTGCTAAAATTTTGGGTGAGCAAGCAAAACATAATTTTTGACACAATATTTGACAACACTTCAAAATATTATTTCTGAGATAATTATTAGATGCCTGCTGAATTAAAATTTGCAGTGCAGTTCATGTGACAACAGCATAGCATACTACTGTTTTAAAGTTTATCATTGTATATTGCAGTGTTGGTAATGTTAAGAAACTAAAACTATTATAAATTAGTAATTAAAAATTGAAATTAAAATTAAAAAACAATGAAATAAAATTGAAATAATTGAAATTGAAACTAAAAATAAAAATCTGTAACTGAAATAAAATAAAATATAAATATTAGATGAAATACTTTAACTTAAAACAACAAACAAATATTAGTTTTAAGTTTTAATATAAGTTTTCATCTAATATATATATTTTTTTTTCAGTGGCAACTAACTGAAATAAAGTTGAATTACTAAATGTATAAAATTAAAACTGAAATAAAAAAATAACTAAAGCTATGTAGAAATATAAAAAACTCAAAAATTGCAAATGCACAGCAAAATTACAATAAAAAATATATAATTAAAAAGAGAATTTATAAAATGTATAAATACTATAATACCATATAAATACAAAAAAAACCACTTGTACTATGCATCTGAGTGATTAATATTCCATTCTGAACACAACCCACACGCTCTAACTATAGTGGCTTTTATCCCAGGATCTAATAACCTGAAGGATTTGGAATTCTAATGGAAGAAAGTACGATTAGGACTCTTGTGCAATTCATTACACTGCATTCATGTCACATGAGCTGCAAAAGCTGTCTGTGTCCTAAAAGAAGGAAATAATCATACAAGAACGACTGAAACAAACACCATTCACCAACAACATTCTTCAGCTAGATATTTCTACTGAGCTTATTTCAGAGGATAATGATGTTGCAACCGCACAAACGAGTGAGCAGCACCCATTTTCACCACACTTCTGCTTCTGCGGTGTAAAAACAGCACCTTCAAAAGGAAGCACAACAAACCACGCTCTCCCATGAATTATGACTGAATTTGAGCACATGATCCTGTCAGAAACAGAATCATGACAAACAGCTCTGTTTTCAAGTAGATTCACCGATGTGCTCGTGGGATCCCAAGGTTAAATGGAGAGCAAGGCACAAAAAGAAAACATGCAGCGGTGCAACAAAGAGCCTGCAGACAATCACTCCCTGAGTAAACCCCATCCCAAATTCACAAGACTAACCCCTATAAAGGTGTAAATGTTATGAATTTTAAATGAATGTAGTTGCTTTAAGGGACAACACCTGTGGCATGCTGTAAATGCAGTTTTTTTGTACTCACACAGTGTACATATGTGCGCATGGAACTAAAGTCTGCTGAGAGGCAGAATGCAGCACATCTGAAGGAGTCATCATCACGTAGAATTGACCTAAATGAGAGAGACGACAGATGTTGTATTGCTCCACATACTAAATTCAAATCACATTTACTGCCACCGGGAGAACTCATGTTTATCCTGATAAGAGAGTTACTGAGAGTTCAAAGATGGCTGGTATGACTAAAATGTTATTTATATAAATACATAAATTTTACACTGTGTGTGTGTGTGTATACATATACAGTCGTGGTCAGAATTATTGGCACCCTTGGTAAATATGATCAAAGAAGGCTGTGAAAATTAATCTGCATTGTTAATCCTTTTGATCTTTTATTAAAATAATTCACAAAAATCTATCCTTTCATTGGAGAATAAGAATTTAAAATGGGAGGAAATATCATTATGAAATAAATGTTTTTCTCTAATACACATTGGCCACAATTAACGGCACCCTTTTATTCAATACTTTTTGAAACCTCCATTTGCCAGTTTAACAGCTCTAGATTTTCTCCTATAATGCCTGATGAGGTTAGAGAACACCTGACAAGAGATCAGAGACCATTCCTTCATCCAGAATCTCTCCAGATCCTTCAGATTCACAGCTTCTTCTCTTCAGTTCACCTCACTCATTTTCTACAGGGTTCAGGTCAGAGGACTGGAATGGCCAGCAGAAGCTTGGTTTTGTGCTCAGTGACCCATTTTTTGTGTTGTTTTTGAGGTTTGTGTTTGGATTATTGTCCGGTTGGAAGATCCAAACATGGCCCATTATAAGATTTCTAACAGAGTCAGTCACTTATTGATTTTTTTATCTGTTGGTATTTGATAGAATCCATGATGCCATGTGTCTAAACAGGATGTCCAGGACCTCCAGCAGAAATATAGGCCCACAACATTAAAAATACAGCAGTATATTTCATTGTACACATGGGGTAGTTTTTATCCCTGTGTTCACCAAACCCATCTTGAGTGTTTGCTGCTAAAAAGCTCATTTTTTAGTTTCATCTGACCATAGAAGCCAGTCCCATTTGAAGTTCCAGTCGTGTCTGATAACTGAATATGCTGGAGATTGTTTTTGGATGAGTGAGGAGAATTTTTCTTGAAACCCTCTCAAACAACATGTGGTGATGGTGATTTGACCATTTTTTTAAGGTTTTCTGACCCCGAAACTCAACCTTTTTCTATAATTCTCCAGCTGTGATCCTTGAAGAGTCTTTGGCCACTCAAACTCTCCTCCTCACCGTGCATTAGGACGATATAGACACGTCCTCTTCCAGGCAGATTCATAACATTTTCTGTTGATTGGAAATTCTTAAGTATTGCCCTGATGGTGGAAATGGGAATTTTCACTGCTCTAGCTCTTTTCTTAAAGCCACTTCACTAATTTGTGAAGCTCAATTATCTTTTCCTGCACATCAGAAATATATTCTTTGGTTTTTCTCATTGTGATGGATGGATTTTTCTCATTGTTTTCCCTCCTATTTATATTTCTGTGAAACAGGAAGGCATGGCTGGATTTCATGTTCATAATGAAGGGAATATACTTCAGAGATATTTTACTCATAAGAATTTCTAGGGGTACCAATAATTGTGTCTTGTTCTAATTGTTATTTCAGAAATACTTTTATTTCATAATGAGATTTTCCCCCATTTTCAATTGTTTTAGTTCAATGAAAGGTTAGATTTTTGTGATTTAAAAAAAAAGATCAAACGGATTAATAATGCAGGTTTATTTTCAGAGCCTTCTTTGATCATATTTACCAAGGGTGCCAATAATTCTGACCACGACTGTATATAAAAACAATGCATTAAGAGCCTTATTTTGTCTTCTGGGAAACATGTAAGTATCTTCTGTAGCTTCTGAAGGGCAGTACTAAATGAAAAAATATGATATTTAGGCAAAATAAGAAAAATGTACACATCTTCATTCTGTTCAAATGTTTTCACCCCCCTGCTCTTAATGCATTATTTTTCCTTCTGGAGCATCAATGAGCGCTTGAACCTTCTGTAATAGTTGCATATGATTCCCTCAGATGTCCTCAATGTGAAAAGATAGATCTCAAATTCATTCACAACTAATTCAAATTCACAAACAAGGGACTCGTGAACAGCTAGCACTAAACAAAAAACACAGCTGTGGATCATTCAGGTAACAACACAGTATTAAGAATCAAGCATATTTAAAATTTTGAACGGGATCATTTTTATAAATTCAACTATTATTTTCTCTTGTGGACTATATGTAAACATCTTTTATGTGAAATATCTTATTCAGTACTAAATAAACATTTTGTGTGATTCCTCTTATTTTGGTAAAATAATGAACATTTTGCAGATTCTGCAAGGAGTATGTAAACTTTTGACTTCAACTGTATATACACTGAAAAAAATGATTAATTGAATTTATTAAAAAAAATTAAGGTAAGTGGTTGCAATCAATTTATTTTAGCTACATTTAAATAAACAAATTTAGTTGACTAACTTTCAATTTAAAAAAAAAAAAATGTAGATCAAATACATTTTTTACAACTACTTACCTTAATTTTTTTTTTTATCATTTTTTCAGTGTATATATATATCTGAAAAAATGTGTGGGTGTGTGTGTGTGTGTGTGTGTGTGTGTTTACATTATTACATATATAAAATATAACTACTTTGGGATAATCAATAAAAAATAAATACATATTTATTTCCCAAAAAAATACAATAATGAGATTAAGCACCTTTCATTTGTAATTAAATTATAAAATCAGATTATTCACAATAAGCAAACTCTGACATCATCAAATGGATACTGAAAAGCATGAGCTGCATTTGAAGTCATTGTGAAATGCAGATAATGAAACTGTAAACCATCTAAGACTAAACTAATGAATGCATTACTTGATGGAAGAACCATTACTCTGTTTTGTGTGGTTTTTAAGAACTTAATTTAACCAAGGTGAAAGCAATGTAAAGGACAACCTCTCAATCTATTGAAGCATGTTGCATGTGATTCTATAAACCTCTATAAAACTATACGTACCTGCTGTTTGTGTGAGTGTAGGGTCAGCTGCTGTCTGCGTGGACATGGCCGTGGCTGTCTTCTCTCCAGTATCTTCTCCAGCAGGACTGTCTTCATTACTAAAAGAGTTTTGAATTACTGTCTGGGAGAAAACAGGCGTGAAACATTTTACAACCCACAAACAAACGCGTAACATCTGGCTATTTAGTTATAGTTGAGTTTGTGTAATTTTCATCTTCTTGCTCTGACATGCTGTCATGTTCTGCTGCGCGTTGAATGAGATTTGTGGAACATCACAACATAATGAATAAGTATAAGTGAATGGGATGTGAAGTAAAAGTGGTGCTGATGCAGGGATAGCTGGTTGCCATAGTGACACATCTGTTGATTCCATACCTGCTGGGATTTAGTGAGGTTGGATGCAGAGACCACATTAACCGGCCTTCTGACTTCACCTCTACTCTCCAGTCACTGATCTGAGACCAGAATCACCCGATATGTCACCTGAGGAGGACAAAGACACAGACTTTCATTACTAGGGTTGGTTAAAATATTGATTTTTCAGATTAATTGTGCTTTTCATGTAAATAATCCGAATTTGATTCTTAATATGCCTTTTTCAAATGATTGTTGAACAATATGTATAGCCCCATTTCCAGAACCTTTTCAGGTCTTGAAAAAACACTAGCGGTCAAAAGTTTGGAATAATTAAGAATTTCAATATTTTCGAAAGAAGCCACCAAGGCTGAATTTATTTGATTAAAAAAATAAATAAATAAAAACAGTAATATTGTGAAATATTATTACAATTTAAAATAACTGTCTTCTATGTGAATATGTTCAAATTAAATTTATTCCTGTGATGCGCAGCTGTATTTTCAGCATCATTACTCCAGTCTTCAGTGTCACATGATCCTTCAGAAATCATTCTAATATGCTGATTTTGAGCTCAGTTATTATACATTTTTATTGGTGCTCAATTATTAATAGTGGTTCTTATTATTATCAATGTTGAAAACAGTTTTTGCTGCTTAATATTTTTGTGGAAACATGATACATATTTTTTGGGATTCTTTGATGAATAGAAAGTTAAATGAGCATCATTTATATGAAATCTATTGTAACATAATAAATGTCTTTACTTTCAAAAAAAAAAAAAACTTACTCCAAAGTTTTGAATGGAAGTGTGGCACGTTTTCAATAAAAATATGGAATAAAAACATGATTTCAACATTGACAATAATCAGAAATGTTTCTTGAGCAGCAAATCAGCATATTAGAATGATTTCTGAAGGATCATGTGACACTGAAGACTGCAGTAATGATGCTGAAAATTTAGCACTGCATCACAGGAATAAATTACATTTTAAAATATATTTAAATAGAAAATAGTTATTTTAAATTGTAATAACATTTCACAATACAAAAAATAAATAAACAAATCATAATTATTCCAAACCTTGGACCTGTAACAAGGTACTTTCCAGATCTTTACGTGTTTTTCTATGACTTTAAACACTATTAAACTGTAAAGGAGTACCACAACATCAAAATACCATCAAATTCAGCCCCGAATACAAGGAACAAGCATCCAAACAGCATGAGGTCATGATACTTCAGCTGAAATTTGTGAATAATGTGATGTGTTTAAGGTATGGTGACACCCCTACAGGAAAATAATCATAAAAACAGGAGCTTCTGCTGTTTTTTTGTCAGCCACAGAATCTGATGTGTAGAGAAAACATCTGTAATTCCCTATAAAGTGTTCATGGGAAATTTCCCGTGTCTCCTGACTGAATTCTCCATTCATGCATCATTCCTGCAATGCAGAGAGCTGTGCATGATCTAATTTAAAGGTCTAGAATGACACAGTTGTTCACTTAACAGAATATGTATTTGTAAATACCCCTTAACAGCACCCCCCCCCCCCAATCCTCTGTCATGTGACGCGCCGCCTGACTGACATGTGACACAGGCCCAGTGCCAATCCCAGCCAGAGATTACAATCACATGACTGCAAATGGGAGAAACTCAAGAAACATTTCCCAGTCATATCTCACCACACAAAATAAAAACAATATGCATAAAGACAATAAATCTTATTTATAGGAGCATTATTTATTTATTTTCATTGTGACATTATTTTCATGACAATTAAGTACATTTTCCCTAATTTCCCGTAGTACATTTTCTCTTTATCATAATGCATCTGGATGTTTTACTTTTTTTATTTCCAATTATTCTCAATGGTGATTGTCACTAGATTACAGTAAAAAATATTGTTTTTATAATTATTATTTTAAATCAGCATAAATGTAAGACAATGCGACACTTTTTACACTAATAAAAAAATTATAAATTGTCCTAAAATTAGGCTTAGTTTTCTTTATGTGTAATGTAGTAAGATAACACAGCATCTTGATAGATTTCACGAGAGACAAAATGAAAAAACATTATCCAGAGAAATAAAGTGTCAGACAAACATTAATCTTCCTATCAAACAGTTTGACTCTAATAAAGGATTTATCTATGACGACACTAAAAGGAAACTCACCTGTCCACCAGTATTTTTGTGTGAAACTGATGTGAATGTTGCTGTCCACATAAGATAAAGAATGAGGAACACTGACATCAAGAAAATCATACAGCGGATGGGTAGTTGACAAAAAAGTTAATATACATCAAAATTTGAGGTTATTGTTTACAAGTAATACTACCGATACGTAATCGAAGTCTTTTAATTAATACGACAATGTATAGTATATAACATATAATAAAAAAACTAGCAAAAAGAGGGTTTAAAATAAGTTTTAGATAAATTATAGCACATCATACCACAGGACTTTGCAGAATCAGTGTTAAATTTCATGTCAACTACACACATATAATGCAGATATCTTGGGAATACAGTAAAATATCATGAATAGAGAAAACCATAACAAATAAAACTTTATCAATTACAAAAAGCATCATGTGACAGATGTTAATGACAGACATACCTTCAGCTATTTGAACAACTTTCTTGATATTTGTGACTGCAGACAAACTTCTTGTTCCTGTGGCACATAAAAGTGCAATAATTACTTTTTTTTCACTTTGTTTAACTTTACAGGCAGATGTTGGTCTCAAAAATATACAAAACAATTTTGAGGACCAGTAATAGTTTGGTATGTATCCCCAACTGTAGAAGATGCACAATGCTTCCACAATCAAACATCATTATCAATATATTGATATTTTTTCAATCCGTGCATTCACAAACTTACAGAGCATGAAATGTCCTGCATGCACGACAGATTTCTCATGACTTTCTGCAGTAGTTTCATTGCCCGAGCCCTGAGCTGCTGGAAGTGTCTGACTGTAGTGTGTGTGTGAGATGATCCATCAGTGCTCCTCTGACTCTCTCTCAGCTGATCACGGGAACAAACACTCCAGTCACGTGACAATCTTCTTCTTCATCTGAGGTTTAATGGTAAACCAGTTTATGCTGCATTACTGCCACCAACTGAACTGGAGTGTGGAAATATACAGCATTGTATTTAAAAATTAATATTAATAATAATAATATATATTAAATATTCATTTCTGAAAAATGTATATATGAAGTCACATTTTAAGGCTAAAAATATGGTCAAAAATCCGTCCAAACTAATAAAACTAAGAATAATCTTCTGATAAAATTATATTTCAAAGAATTTATCTTACGGTAAATTAAATAGGCAGAAAGACATATAGTTTGCCACAAAACTTGGAGCAACTTTAAGAAATCTACATTGTGTAATATTTATTATTACACAATACTTCTAACTCTTTATTTAACATTAAAAAATAAGTAAAGTGTGTACTTTTGAGTGGAGTTTTTCATTGTGGCCAGCAGGTGTCCTTGACGTGCTGTTTCGAGCGCTTCACTGAATCATTTTGCGATTATATTCGGTTGATTCGAAGTCTCAGAAACTTAATTTCTCTCATCACATGTAGTAATAATTTCATTTAATTTTAGTGTGGTCTAGATTTGCTGTCAGCCCTGCGTTCAGTCACAACAGCACCACGACCTTTAACCTACTTACATAGGAACGACTTTTAAGTCCGTTTCAGTCCGAGCGCTGGAGCGCAAGAACAGTCGGAGTAACTGATTGGCCAGTTCTCAGCTTTTGATTGACATCTCTCTGATCTGAGCAATTCTATTGGCGCACAGAATGGGCGTTCTTTAAAGCCCGCCCCAAACGGTGTCACACAAACCCCGCTCCGGCTGGATCGTCCTGCTGAAGTTGATCCATCAGAGTCAGACAGAGGAAGAGTCACGATGAGCGCCCGAGTTCTGGTCGGAGTTAAACGGGTCATTGACTATGCTGTCAAGGTATACAACACATAATCTTTCAACAAACACATATAGATGCTTTTAATTGTGAATAAACACGGAATTGCCCTGTTTCAGATGGTAAAGAGCTGATTTTAGGCCAGCTGTTCTGTTGAATGAGGTTAGACATGTAAACTGGGTTGTTTGATGAAGGTCAGTGTTGTTGTTATTGTAGTTTTAATTCATATCTGATGAATTCATTCCAAATTCCGTGCAATTATGGCCGTGCAATCTTAATAATAGTGAGGTGTATTCTACTTCACCTCTCCAGCTGTAGTTTTATAAACACGCATATGAATGTGGGTTGTTCTACAGTTCTGTGACATAATACATTTGATAATGTTAAACAATTTAATATTAAATAATAAACTTCTAATATGACATAGCAAGAAATACTAAAATAATGTGTTTTTGATTGTTTTCACAGTTAGCTTTTCATAAAAGTTTACATTTACTAATATTCCTTGTTCCTTCTATTGTCTTTGTATATGTAACTGCATATAAGCAATTTTATATATGTGCATGACTGCATGTTCAGATTTATATTATTATGTGAGAAAATGGCATGCTGTCATTTATTAGATGTATTAAATGATGACCAGCAGTAACAGCACTTAGAAATGTCGTGGTCGTGGTTTTTCTTATTAAAATATTTCTGTTTATATATGAAGAGTTCATTTGGGGAAAAAAACAGATAACTCCATTTTTTAAAATTTTCATAATTTTAATTTTAATAATTTACATTGTGCATTCCAATTAATCTCAATCAAACTGCAGTTGGGTTATTTTGATTAGGTTAAAAAATAACTAAAAAAAATACAGCTAACTAACACAATAAAACTCAATAAAAACATGATAACATAATAAAAAACATGATTTTTGAAAAAACATGAGTTATCTGTTTTTGCAAATAAACTCTTCATATGCAGATCTTCAACTTTATTTCTCATTATTTGATCAAACTGCCTCTTATGTAAATTAATAAATAAACTGAAGTAAAAAAGCTCCTATAACAAAAATAATTGTAAATATTAATTATAAGATCATGTAAGTTGCCGTTTTTAGAGCATTTGATGTTTTTTGAAAGATTTAATTGCACTGCATTTGTCATATTACAATGAATGAACATGTGACCCGAATACTCATTTGCTGTTTTGGTCTTTAATCTTTGGTCTTTATTGATTGACAGGTCATATTGATCAGGCTGGCTATCAAGACAATGTCAAATATCCCAAATCTATCTCATTATGATCTTTTCAAAGCAGTTTCCAGTGAGCTGGATATGTTCATTGTATATGAGCTTGTGTTTTTGTGATTTGAGGTGATGAAACCTCTGATCTGGTTCAGTTATGATCCAGAAAGTAACTCTTATATAGAGATATTGATCTGGGAGTATGTGGCCTCAGTACTGCTAATATCAGCTGTTGGGTTACAGACGGATCAGTCTGTGTTGTCTGCATGCCATGGGTTATGAAATGGCCTTCATGGTATCATAATCAGTCTGTGTCCTCCATGCCACTCTTGGCATAGTATGCGCAGGTCAGCTGAGGTTAAACATGTTGCCTCTTACTTAAATACGAGAGGCTGTGAATGTTTTGCATAACCTCCAGTTCAGCCTTGTGAAAGTCACCGTCCAGTACATACAATACATGTACAGCTGAACATATTTATTAAAGTAAAAGTTCACCTAAGAATGAAAAGTCATGTGATGCATTTGTTGTTCATGTTCTTGAAGTTTCAGCATTGTCTCTTTGTCTCTGTCCACCTCAGATCCGAGTCAAGCCTGACCACACAGGAGTGGTTACAGACGGCGTCAAGCATTCGATGAACCCTTTCTGTGAGATTGCGGTGGAGGAGGCCGTCAAACTCAAGGAGAAGAAGCTTGTTAAGGAGGTCGTGGCCGTCAGCTGTGGTCCTCAGCAGGTCCAGGTAAGAAATACTCAAGTTTGCTGATGTTTCTTCTTGGTGAAGGACGCTAACTTTGAACTTTTTTGGTGAAGGACACTAACTAAAGTTGTTTGGTTGTGATTGAAAGGATGCCAAAACTGAGGGAAAATATTAATTGTAAAAAATAAATGATGAAGGCATGGTAAAAGGAAAACCGTCTAGGAGATGTTTCATTCACATGTATATGAAAAATACAAAATCTTTATTTAATAATCAACATCTAGATAGTATATTACTTAGATATGTAAATGCTGTTCTTCTTTTCATTTCTATTCATCAAATAATCACAGTTTCCACAAAAATATGAAGCAGCACAACTGTTTTCAACATTGATAATAATCAGAAATGTTTCTTGATCAGTAAATCAGCATATTAGAATTATTTCTGAAGGATCATGTGACACTGAAGACTGGAGTAATGATGCTGAAAATTCAGCTTTGATCACAGAAATAAATTACATTTGAACATATATTCACATAGAAAACACTTATTTTAAATTGTAATAATATTTCACAATATTGCTGTTTTTACCATATTTTTTTTATCAAATAAATGTAGCCTTGGCGAGCAGAAGAGACTTTTTTCAGAAATATTTAAAAATGATTATCTCCAACTTGACTATTGTGATGTCATATAAAAACAACTAAAATGGCAGCTCCTTCATGTTCATTTACTATGTGAGGAAATATTATTAAATGGCAGTTAATCATTAATCAGCATCCTTACAGTAATATCTGTGTTGTAGGAGACGATCCGGACGGCTCTGGCCATGGGTGCGGACCGTGGCATACATGTGGAAGTGTCCGGAAAAGACTACGAGACACTTGGTCCCCTGCAGGTCTCCAAGATTTTGGCTGCTCTCGCTAAGAAAGAGCAAGCCGATCTGATCATTCTGGGTAAACAGGTAGCTGATTGTTAATTATGCCACAATGATAACAACTTACTGAATATTCATCAATGGGTTTCATGATATCGTGGTAATATTTCTCATCTAGGCCATAGATGATGACTGCAATCAAACTGGACAGATGACAGCAGCGTTGTTGGACTGGCCACAGGTCAGACATCTTCTTCCCATCAGATTGAGAAGAAAAGCATCACTATTACTATGGATTTGAACACCCTAGCATTTTTTGCATGGGCAGAGTTCTTCAGAAGATGTCAGAATGAAGTCTAAATTTATGTTTTTGCTGCCTGTTAAGTCACTTTTTTTTTCTTTTCTTGTCTAAGTTCGGGATAGTGACTCTCAAATTAAACTATTAATGGATTATTATTTTATCTTTTTTTAGGGAACCTTTGCATCTGAGGTGACCATAGAAGCAGACATGCTGAAGGTGGTGAGAGAAATTGATGGTGGTTTGGAGACTATTAAGATCAAATTACCAGCCGTGGTGACTGCTGACCTCCGTCTCAACACTCCCAGATACGCCACACTGCCCAACATCATGGTACAGAAATGCCACACTGCACATCGCCAATAATTACAGTACATTTTTTGCAATAGCAACTCTGAGGTCATGAGTTTGATTCCCATTGAATGCATGAATTGATCAAATGTATAGCTTGAATCCAATATAAGTCGCTTTGAATAAAAATGTCTACCAGATTCATATATGTAAATATATACACTACCGCTAAAAAGTTTGTAAATTTTTTTTTTTTTTTTTCAAATGAAGTATTTTCTGCTCACCAAGGTTGCATTTATTTGATTATAAATACAGTAAAAACAGTAATGTTGTAGATTATTATTACAATTTAAAATAACTATTTGAATATATTGTAAAATATCATTTATTTCAGTGATGAAAAGCTGAATTTTCAGCATCATTACTTCAGTCTTCAGTGTCACATGATTCTTCAGAAATCATTCTAATATGCTGATTTGCTGCTCAAGAAACATTTCTGATGATTATCATTATCAGTTTTTGCTTCATTTTTGTGGAAACTGAAACCATACCATTCAAATGTTTGTTTGTTCAAAACAGTTTTTTAACTAAATATTTTTATTCAGCAAGGATACATTAAATGAATCAAAAGTACTGGTGAAGTCTTTTATAATGTTACTAAAAAAAGTTATATTTCAAATAGATGCTGCTGAACTTTCTATTCATCAAAGAATCCTGTAAAAATTGTCACGGTTTCCACAAAAGCAACTGTTTTCAACAATGATAATAATAAGAACCAACATTAATAAATGAGCACCAATAAAAATTTAGCATAATCTGCATATTATAATTATTTTTCAAAGATCATGTGACACTGAAGACTGGAGTAATGATGCTGAAAATTCAGCTTTACATCACAAGAATAAATTTCATTTGGAATTATGATAATATTTCTCAATATTACTGATTTTACTGTATTTTTGTCCAAATAAATGCAGCCTTGGTGAGCAGAAGAGACTTCTTTCAAAAACATTTAAAAAATGTAATTATTCAAACCTTTCTTCAATGACAAGTCTGTGATGTGAACTGTAAGATGATTTAGTTGTTCATTGGTGGATTTTATTAATTTTACTGGCACTTTTGCTGTGGGATCACTATTTAATGTAAGCAATATTTAAATTTCGAATGAAAAATGGTCTTATAAAAGTAAACTATACTTGCTATTCATGAAGAAACATTGACCAACATAAGTGGACAGGAGGGAAAAAAAGTGCAGAATAAGGCATGTTTAAGCATTTTTGTGCCTCTGTAGAAAGCGAAGAAAAAGAAGATCACGAATATGAAGCCTGCAGATCTGGGAGTGGATGTGAGCTCACGGCTGGAGGTGCTGAAGGTGGATGAACCTCCTCAGAGACAAGCTGGAGTCAAAGTGGAGACGGTCGATGATCTGGTGGGAAAACTGAAAGAGGCTGGAAGAATATAGAGGAAGCAGATGCAGGAGGGGCGGTGCAGACTAACACTGTAGGTAAGAATATAATATGATTGTTAAATGCACTCAATGACATTTCTCAAAAATCATTTGCACAAATAAATGAAATGAAACAAAACGTGAGGCCTAGAAAAAGATATTGCATTTAACATGCAAAAAGTCGCCCCCTATTAGATTAAATAAAATTACCATTAATAAAAATATCACATAGTTCTAATTCTTAATAATATATATTGTATTATCACTTAATCAGGTGAAAAACTGCCACAAAGACATGATTTCTGAACGGTTTGTTCAGTTCTCAGCCCATTTTCACATGCATGAGTAAAATAAATTTTATAGTATATAATAGTATAATAAATTACTCTTGTTTTAAGAATATTTTACTTCCCCCACTGGCAGATCATTTTACTTGTTTTAAGCAAAATGCACTTAATTTAGTTTTTTTTCTCCCCCTGGAAACAAGACTAAATATCTTAAGTCATTTTGCTTATCTAGTAAAAGTATCTTGATTTTTTTTAAATATTTTGACTAGAAACAAGACAAAAATTCTAAGATAAGCCATTTTTTGCAGTGCATTTACTAATTTGTCATCAAAATTTTACAATTTATTAAATTTAACTGCTTTTAAGTGCATTAAACCTGACACATATATATAATTAGAAAAATATTCATTTTGATTTTGTGAAAAAACTGTAAGTGATGGAAAGTTTTATTAATATTTTACTGATATTTTATTGGTTTTGTTGATATTTTTGAACTCCGCAATATACTGTATATATTTCATAAATTATAAATTGTAATATTATGCCCTTTTTTTGCATATAAGCAACATTTTGTTTTCAAGATTCAGAGCTGTATAATTCACATATTCTTCTGTCTTGTTTTCTTCTCTAGGTCTTTCATCACTAGTGATGGAGCAAACTTTGAGGCCAGTAAAGTCTGGTTCGGGCCCGTCACCAATCCAGACCAGACCCATGTAGATCATGTAGTACCTGCTCCTCTGTGTGTGACTCTGTTCATGTGGATGCTGAGAGACACTGCTCCATCAACAGCCATACGTCCCCACGAGACCTCACCAGTTTTTCAGTGCATTTCAAGACAAAGTACATCAATATTGTTGGGAACATTTTGAATGCACTAATAAGCCATTAAGTTTGTTTCATTGATACATTCACTCAAAATCAGAACTGGACCTTTTCTGTGATTCCTGTCATTTATCGTGGAATTAAAAAGCTGTTATCAGTGTAGTTTAGTTATGTTGTTTAAAGTTTTAACAGGACAGTGTCTCTCAGCATAACAAGAGAGTAAATCACATTACCACAAGCGCCTCTGAATGAGTCCTGATTGTACAGTATCATTTGATGACAATAAAAAGTTGTCTTTTTCATATGCATACACATGTTTCCTGTAGCCTCATCATTATTTTTGGGGGGATCTGTGCAATGGGATTTTTTTAATCTTGATGTTGTTTTTCCAGTCTTAAAGCTGCAGCGTTGTGTTTGCGATGTTAAAATATTTTTTGCTACCCCTGTTTGAAGTGCATAGACAACTGTATTGTTTTTTCCAACAGAGAAGATCAATTCTGTTGTAATGGGCAACATGTATTTGTCCATTTCAAGATGTCAAGATCTGAGCTTGTCTAACCTGTTGTGTGGGGATCTGATTTTGGAAACACTGAGACGTCCAGACTGTTGTCATGTGCCACCGGTCTGGTTTACTGATAAACAAAGGCTGTGCTGGGAACCATGTGGGCTCTGCTGAATGAAGAGGTCAGGTAATCTCACTGTGGGTCACTTCTCTTCTTTATCTCTCATCTCGATTCTCTTTCAGTGTCTCATCACTCTTCAAAGGCATTCTAAAGACCGTTTGTATAATCTGTCAGCACTGAATGAGGAGAATATATATATATATACACATGCATACATACATATAAGTTTGTTTGGCCACCAAATCTAAAATTAAGTCAGAAAATTAAATTTTCCACAACAATATTCAAAGACCTCATGACTTTTTCCAATTGTTCCTGCTTTACTGTACAACAATTTTTTAAAAATATTTTGTACTCAAAATTTCTATAAAATAATTTTTTTTTATATATATTTACAGTTCTAGAAATCACACTTAACCTTAGGCTTCCTCATATATTCAGATGTTTCAAGACATTGGTTGAAGGGGTGAAATAAAATAAGAAATATCTTGATTTTTAGTTGTTTATTAGATTTTTTTTTTTTTGGTCTTCATTGCAAGTCTTATTAAGAACACCTGGTTAGAACTCTTTTAAGTCTAATAATTGCTCGGATTGTTACCTGACATAAAAGAGAAAATCTGCTGTCATCACTATAGTATGTATAATATTTTTTAATGTGTCGTAGTTTTTATTCATAGGGATAGTTCATCAAAAATACTGTCATTGTTTTCTCACGTTGTTCTAAACCTGCATGTTTCATACTTTCTACAGTGAAACACAATGACGTTTTAGTCATTTTACTAAATTATGCAATTATCGTGAACGTTGGTGTCATACAGGTTTGGATCAGAATCTGGAGTTAACCCTTTAAAATCAGGACGCTAAGCCCCGCCCACTCCTGCTTCGTCACGGGTTTCTTGCAGTGCAACGCAGATCAAACTGCTTTTGTTTGTGAAATCAAAATCAGCATTTGTATTTCTGATTATACAGGAACAGAATAGAGGTTTATATATGTTATTCACTGATCTGAAGTGACTGATGGGATGTTTTGTCACCTGGAGGAGTTCTGGAGATGTTCATCATCAGAATCAAAACTCTGACAGACCTACAGGTTTAGTTTGAGTTTGGCGAAATGCAGACGCTGTTTAGTTTGATTTTTGTTTTTTTGTTCTTCATTACTGGTGAGTAAAATCAAATCTATAAATATCTATACTGTTTAACATAAAAGTATTATTCATTTTATGGTAAATTGCAGACTTTAACATAACTCAGACTGAATAAAAAAGTTAATTTTTCTACTACTACTATAATAGAATGTCATTGCTGTTACAAAAACTGAAAAGAATGTTTAAGACTCAATTATTTGCCGTTTCATGTAAAATGATACGTAAAACCTTAAGATTCTTTGAAGGATCATTATTTAATATGTGGCACAATATGTTTTTACAGCATTTATTAAAATTTGTTAATGTTAGTTGATAAAAAAAAAATCATGTTACAACATATAGGCTATAACATTTGATTTTAATAATGTATTAGTAAATGTTGAACTTAATATTAACTAAGATTAATAAATGCTCTATAAGTTCATGTTAACCTAGCCTACAGTATATTAACAAATGAAACCTTATTGTAAAGTGTCATCAATTTATGTTTGAAGCCTTTTGGTTTATTTAATTTTTGACAACGTTTATGAATGCCACTCTAATATCTTTATCTTAATATCTAATATCTTAATATAGTTATTTAGGTAATATCTAGTTAATTTGTGTTTTGTTTGAGAGTACCAATTCAACACCTACCCACTTTTGGTATAACATAAAAATCACATTTGCATGTAGTGATTAAAGTAATTAGATGTAAATGTTGTTGATTTAAATCCTGTCAGGGTTCATCTTAACATTGAAGCGATCCAAGCCATATAGAGGCCAGAAAATCATAGATGCTCTTTTTGCATGCTTGCAACCACCCTAAAATCATGTCAGAGAGTTTTGCATGATCAGTTATTGCTTTGTCCTCTCTTTTCATAGGTAATGTATGTTATCTGAGCATCTCACCCAAGGGACCCGTATCCGTTGAAGCTCTTGTGGGCACCAATGTGACCCTTAGTGTGTCTCACGCTGGTGTCCCTCAGCCTGAGGTGATGTGGTTTAAGGGAAGCCTTCTGGTTGCCAAATGGACCGTTGGTAACAGCTCGCTTTCAGGTGTTGCTTCAGGCGTTTTTAAAGCAGAACTAAATGGATCCCTCACCTTCATGAACGTGTCTCTTCGTTATAATGGTACATACACTGTGGAAATGAATAATATCGGGGAGGAAAAGGTCAGCGCTACATTTTACCTCTTTGTTTATGGTGAGTATATGGAGAACACATTATAAACAAGTATATGGTATAGTAACACATAATGAATAAGCGACAGACAGTTATATTGAAAGATTAATAAGATTGTATTTAGCTATTTTATTATCTGTATTGATTTATAACTGTTCCTGGTTGGCCAATTTACAAAATCTAGTAGTTTAATTTATATTTATTTACTTTAATTAATTAATTTATTTATTTATTATTATGTAATTTTTTATTTACTTTTATTTATTTATTTATTTTATTTTTATTTTATATTATTTATTTATTTATAGACATATAGAAAAAAATACTGAAAATGACAAAAACAGAATAAAAAATACTAAAACTTTCAAATTAAAATGAAAACAAATATTTAAAAAATATTCAAATTATAATTAAAAAAATACAATAGTATTTTAAAGATACTACAATAACTAGCATGTACATGAAGTAATGATGTTAAGCATTTATTATGTTTCTTATTGTTTAAAGGAATTATGAAAGTCTTACTATGTAGAGCAGGGCAGTACAATTGAATATTCATTATATATTCATGAATAAAATTAAGTGCCTTTCTCAATTATTTTAATGCACTTTTGATTTTTCTGTAATTTTTCCTAAAGACTGTTTTTATTTATTATTTATCTATTGTTCCCGTCTCATGACACGTGTATAAGAGCATTTAATGAGTGTCTTTGATTTAAACTTCAGTAGCAAGTTGGTAAATGTGATTCATTCATTTCCAATGTATCTCTGATTGCTTGCCTCTCTTTCTCAATAGATATCATCATGAATGTATCCCTGCACACTGATCCAGGAGACACCATTGAGGGTGAAGTGAGGTTTACCGTGTATTACAGCACAATGCAAGGGGAGGCCAAAGAGGTGCGGTGGTTCTTTAATGGACTCCAGTTAAGAAATGGATCTCATTATTCCATCAGCGGGAAGAACCTCATAATAAACCAGCCCAGCAGGAATGACACGGGCCACTACACTGTATTACTAACCAACCCGTTCAGCTCTGAGACACAACACAGGAACATCACAGTGCTGTGTGAGTATATGGTGATTACGTTCATTTAAAGGAATAGTTCAGGCAAAAATTTAAATTTGCTGAAAATGTACTCAGCCTCAGGCCATCCAAGATGTAGATAAGTTTGTTTGTTCATGGAAACAGATTTGGAGAAATGCATTCCAATTGTATTCCATCACTTGCTCAGCTCAGAATGAGAGTCCAAACATCTGATAAAAACATCACAATAATTCCACAAGTAATCCACACCACTCCAGTCCATCAGTTAACATCTTGTGAAGTGAAAAGCAGTGCGTTTGTAAGAAACAAATCCATCGAGACGTTTTTAACTTTAGACCATCGCTTCCAGCTAAAATATGAGTCCATAATATTGTTTCCTCCAATGAAAAAGTGGTCTGGTCTGAATCAGGAGCGATATCTGCACAGATCAAGCACCGTTTACAAGCCAAAACAGTCCAAAACAGCTTTAAACAAATATGTGGGTGGATTTTGATGTTAGAGGACAACAGGAGATGGACTTTTTCACTGGAGGAAAAGTTATTATGGATTATGAACTCATATTTTGGCCAGAAGCAATAGTTTGAAGTTAAAAACGTCTTGATGGATTTGTTTCTTACAAACACACAGCTTTTGGCTTCACAAGATATTAACTGATGGACTGGAGTTGTGTGGATTACTTGTGGATTATTGTGATGTTTTTATCAGCTGTTTGGACTCCCATTCTGACGGCACCCATTCACTGCAGAGGATCCATTGCTGAGCAAGTGATGGAATGCTACATTTCTCCAAATCTGATGAAGAAACAAACTCATCTACATCTTGGATGACCTGAGGGTGAGCACATTTTCAGCAGATTTTCATTTTTGCCTGAACTATTTCTTTAAGAGTCTTTCCCAACAGTAGCCCGTTTCATTTCCGACATCTTATTTTCCCTCTTCGGCTGCCCTTAGATGGACCCGATATGCCAGTTCTCAAGGTCAGTCCAACAAAAGCAGTCTTTGTTTCGGGAGAGTCTCTGTTCCTCTCCTGTCAGGCCGAGGGTGAACCGCCCCCCTCCACCACATGGTTTTTCAATGGCGAGTCCATTGCAATGTCTTCAACAGGAACAGTCAGTCTCACCAATGTTAAGACGAGTCAAAGCGGCGTTTATACCTGTGTGATGATCAACACCAGAACTGAGGCGACACTTCAGAGAAACGTCACTATAATTGTCTATGGTATGAGTTTGCAATTTAAATGTCCTTTTGTAAGCAAAATAAGGGAATACCAGCATGTTAGGATGTTGTGCATCATGTAAATGTTCTCTTGATATTTTTCTGCTGACAGGGTTTGACAAGGCTATGTGTATTGTCTTTTTACCACAGTTAACAGGGTTTTAGAAGCTTTTATTTCTCTTCTTCTTTCCATCATGTCAGAGTCTCCCAGCGGTGAGCCGCTGTGTTCGGTGCAGGCTGTGAATGGAGGCGCAGCGCTACAGTTCCTCTGTCTGTGGCCAGGCGGCGCTCCGGAAGCACAGGTGTCGTTTCCCGGCCTGAGCGTGAATGCCAGTGGATACGGCAATTACAGTATGACTATAAATGACATTCAGAGATTAAACAGCCGAGAAATCATCTGTAAAGCTGAACATCCTCTGATTCAGACACAATGCAGTGTCATTCCTTGTAAGTCATGCTCTGTTTCTTACTGGAATTTGAAATATTGATACTTAAGTTACAAATTAATTCCATTTGGAATCTGTGGAATTGTGGAGTAATTTTATGGTGAATGATATTTAGTATACACTACCAGTCAAAAGTTTTTGAACAGTAAGCTTTTTAATGTTTTTTAAAGAATTCTCTTCTGCTCACCAAGCCTGCATTTATTTAATCCAAAATACAGCAAAAGCAGTAATGTTGTGAAATATGTTTGCTATTTAAAATAAGTGCTTTCTATTGGAATATATTGTAAATTGTAATTTATTTCTGTGATCAAAGCTGTATTTTCAGCATCATTACTCCAGTCTTCAGTGTCACATGATCCTTCAGAAATCATTCTAATATGCTGATTTGCTGCTCAAGAAACATTTATTATTATTATTATTATTATCAATGTTTAAAATAGTTGAGTAATTTTTTTCAGGATTCTTTGATGAATAGAAAGATCCACAGATCAGCATTGATCTGAAATAAAAAGCATTTTTAACATTATACAGTATAGCTTTCAAAAGCTTGGAGTCAGTATCATTTTTTGTTTTGGGGGGGGGGTTATATAAATTAATACTTTTATTTAGCAAGGATGCTTTAAATTGAAGAAAAGTGATGATAAAGACGTTTATAATGTTACAAAAGATTTATTTTTCAGACAAATGCTGTTTTTCTGAACTTTCTATTCATAAAAAAATCTACTCAGCTATTTTCAACATAATAATAATAATAATAAATGTTTATTGAGCAGCAAATCAGGATATTAGAATGATTTCTGAAGGATCATGTGAGTGGAGTGATTTTGGATCAAATAAATGCAGGCTTGGTGAGCAGAAGAGAATTCTTTAAAAAACATTAAAAATCTTACTGTTCAAAAACTTTTGACTGGTAGTGTAAATAAATGATGAATAGTAAATTAACAGTATACTGTATTCTTAATATATTCAGAAAAAAACATACATTTTAATTTGCAAGGAAATTCTATAGACACCAAGTACAATGTTTGTTCAGAATTATTAATATTTCAAATTTAGTTATGATGAATATTATTTAGTTGTAGAAATCCTTCTCGTACATGGACAGCATCTTAACTGAAATGCGTCATTCAAATAGCGCACAGAAAAATAGATTGGATTTCAATAATAGCAAGCATGTTTGGTTTAAGTGTGTTGCTAAGATACATGATACCCCAATAAGCCTAAAAATACATTGCACACACTTAGTGGGTTAAAATTGTATAACTATAATTTATTATCAACATTTCTTTTACTTCATCCACTTTGTAGGCCCAAACCTGCAGAAATTCAAAATAATTAAACAAATAAATAAGTGAAAAAGTAAAAATAGGAAAATAAAGAAATAAAAGTCTTAATAAAACAAATGCAATTGTTTTTAATTTAAATAATTAATGCATAATTTTGAATGAGTCCTGAATTAATTATGCTTTATTTGTATATATATTTTCTGTATTTATTTTTATTCTTTCTTTTGTTTTATTTATGCATTGATTTGTTATTTATATATTAATTCACCACCTTGAGTTTTTTTTCCACCTAGCGTGTTGCAATGCATTATGGGATTGCATTCCACACAGTTTGCTTTGTTTTGAAAAGTGCTATTTGTGTTGCTACGTAAATAGTGTTCCAAATTGTTCACTTCATTCATTTCAGTTAGGATGCTTTGAGGACAGTGAGGCATTGAACAGCACCTTTATCTCACTGCTTTATGTTGCAGGTGGTCCTGTGGATTTTCTCTCAGTAATTTTAACCAGCATGAGTCAAGATGAACAGATGATGGTTGTGATTCAGTGCTCTGC
This sequence comes from Schizothorax lantsangensis, assembly GCA_027422415.1. Classification (NCBI taxonomy): domain Eukaryota; kingdom Metazoa; phylum Chordata; class Actinopteri; order Cypriniformes; family Cyprinidae; genus Schizothorax; species Schizothorax lantsangensis. The sequence continues at coordinate 32,657,218 of CM049850.1, read as the reverse complement.
TGAAGCAACACCTCAAGCTCTTGTGCACTGGATCAAGGACGGAAACCGCTTGCAAACTGGGCCCAAATACCAGATCAGTACAAACACATCTCAGCTGTTTATTTCTGATTTTAATGTCACTACAGACCTCGACACCTACACCTGCACTGCCATCAACCCTCTCCGCAACAAAACTGTGGACACTACACTGCTGGGTACGGATCCATTCTAGATTATCATAATATAATAGGTTTTGACCTTTTGAAAGTCTATACCACTGGAAAAACGTGATAAAATGCAAACAAAACAAACTGTATATTGACTTCTAAAGGCACATTTTGTCTATTTAGAAGTTTGGGGTCAGTAAGATTTTTTTATTTTTAAAGAAATTAATACTTTTTTTCAGCAGGGATGCATTGAATTAATTAAGAGTTGTAGTTTTCATAAAAGTATTAAGCAGTGCATCTGTTTTCAACATCAGTAATAATCCGAAATGCTTCTTGAGCAGCAAATCAACATATTAGAATGATTTCTGAAGATCATGTGACACTGAAGACTGAAGTAATGATGCTGAAAATTCAGCTGCGCATCACAGGAATAAATTACATTTTAACATATTCACATAGAAGATGCTTATTTTAAATTGTAATAATAATTCACAATATTAAATTTTTTACTGTATTCTTAATCAAATAAATGCAGCCTTGGTGAGCAGAAGAGACTTAAACATTAAAATGGTTTGAAAGTTAGTGCATGTTTTTGAGTTCTGTTCATTCTATTATCTTGATGTATGCAATTCTCAAAATATCCAATTTCAATCTTTTTTTTATTTAAGGCCCTCAAATCTCAAACTCGAGTGTTTTCCTGAGTAGTGATCAAACAGAAGTGACTCTAACATGGGACGTTCCTCTCACCTCTGTTATTACAGGTACATGCTAATAATCATGTGTTGCTTCCATTCAAGCTTTGCTTTGCATATCAGTGCATAATAAAAGTGTCATTGTATTTTTAAGGCTTTGATATCCAGATGAAGGGCCCAGAGCTCTCAAGCCCATCTCAACCCAAACTCAGCATCGCATCAGACTTCCGCACCATCCAATCAAAGCCGGGCTCCGCCAGAACCACCACCGTCTCAGGACTCAACCCAGAATCCACGTACTACTTCAGAATCATCCCTAAAGCTGGCAGAACCGCAGGAGAACAGTCTGAGCAACATCGGATCGGACCAGGTGACGAGAATCACAAATATAAGCTTTAAAGAGCTCATATCATCAGGAATCCAACTTTCCTTGATCTTGGTCTTCAACAACTCTTTAGTTCAAAAATACCATTGATTGAAATTAAACAGTAAAAATGGTTTAACAGCTTATTTCTGCACTGATTCTTTAATGAATCTGTCACAGTGGGAGCAATTTAAAAATATATATTAACCCAAAAGCAAACCTGAACCTGTGAGTTTGTGCAACTAAGCCTTCACTGTAAAAAGTGATGCTGACTTAACTTAATAATTTTAAGGCAACGGGTTTCCTCAATTTTTTTACGTAAATAATAATAAATAAATAAAAGTTAAAGTTAAGTGACAATTGACAATTCACTTAATTTATACTTTTTTATTATTAATTACTTAATAATTTTAAGGCAACGGGTTTCCTCAATTTTCTTTAAGTTAAGTCAACTTATCACTTTTTACAGTTTTTTACTTTTTACAGCTGACTTAAAATTTATAGTTTAGTCAACTAAAATATTCCAGTTGTCCCTTAAAGGGATAGTTCACTTTGAAATTAAAATTTGGTATCTATCAGCTTACCCCAAGGGCATCCAAGATGTAGGTGTCTTTTTTTCTTCAGTAGATCCAATTTTGATGTTTTTAGGTCAAACCGTTCTAGTCTGTCAGTCATATAATGGCAGGTATAGGTCACTGTCTCTATAAGAGGGAAAAAGAAAATGCACAGAGAAATCCAAATTAAACAGTTCCCCATCGTAACTACACATTGATGGCCTAAGACACGAAACGAGCGGTTTGTGTGAGAAAACGAACAGTATTTATATAGTTTTTTACCTCTTGTACACAACCATGTCCAAGTGATCTGAGTGCGCACACGCATCCGGTGTGTGACGTGTGTGTGCGCGCGCTCTGGCTCACGCTGCATTCACACGGGGCGTCGGCGTCAACACTTGACGGAGGGCGTGTCTGAAGCGTGGTGCTGACGCGCCGTCATAGTTACAACAACCAATCACATACTTCTCTGGTGTTGCATGAACGGGATTGGGTATTTGCATGAGGCGATCTGATTGGCTGACGCCTCCGTTGGCGCTTGAAAAGTTGCGTTAGCACCACGCTTCAGACACGCCCTCCGTCAAGCGTTGACGCCGACGCCCCGTGTGAATGCAGCGTGAGCCAGAGCGCGCGCACACACACGTCACACACCGGATGTGTGTGCGCACTCAGATCACTTGGACATGGTTGTGTACAAGAGGTAAAAAACGATATAAATACTGTTCGTTTTCTCACACAAACCGCTCGTTTCGTGTCTTAGGCCATCAATGTGTAGTTACGATGGGGAATTGTTTTATTTGGATTTCTCTGTGCATGTTCTTTTTCCCTCTTATAGAGACAGTGACCTATACCTGCCATTATATGACTGACAGACTAGAACGGTTTGACCTAAAAACATCAAAATTGGATCTACTGAAGAAGAAAAGACACCTACATCTTGGATGCCCTTGGGGTAAGCTGATAGATACCAAATTTTAATTTCAAAGTGAACTATCCCTTTAAATTAACATTGAGTATCTTAATTTCAAGCTGACTAAACTAAAAATGTTAAGTCAGCGGGGTAACAAATTATTTTAAGTTGAAACAACTTTTGGAAACTTTCTTTTTTTACAGTGTTGTTGCTCATTTTCCATGTGAACAGACCATTTACATAAAAGTCTTAGTGGGAAAATCAGCCCAAAAAACAAAAACGCCTTTTTAATTTTAAGGATCAGAGGGAGGGATCAGGAAAAACAAAATTATGACTGTTTTGATACAGACACACATTTATAAATGGCCTTCAGGAAAAAATGCATATACAAATATATACTATCGTTGAAACGTTTGGGATCAGTAAGATTTTTAATGTTTTTGAAATAAGTCTCGTATGCTTACCCATGCTCAAAAATGCTCAGTTACAAAACAGAAATATTGTGAAATATTATAAGAGTTTAAAATATGTTTTCTATGTGAGTATATTTTAAAATTGTATTTATTGCTGTGATGCGCAGCTGAATTTTCAGCATCATTACTCCAGTCTTCAGTGTCACATGATCTTCAGAAATCATTCTAATATGTTGATTTGCAGCTCAAGAAACATTTCTGATTATTATCAATGTTGAAAACAGTTGTGCTGCTTCATATTATTGTAGAAACCATTTTACACTGTAAAAAGTGATAAGTTGACTTAACTTAAAAAAATTTAGGAAACCCGTTGCCTTAAAATTATTAAGTAAATAATAATTTAATTGAACTGTCAAGTTCACTTAACTTTTTTTTATTTATTATTATTTACTTAATAATTTTAAGGCAACGGGTTTCCTAATTTTTTTTAAGTTAAGTCAACTTATCACTTTTTACAGTGTACATTATTCTTCAGGATTCTTTAATAAACAGAAAGTTCAAAAGAACAGCATTTACTTGAAATATAAATCTTGTCTTGTATCATAATACATTTCCTCACATTTGATCAATTTAATGCATCCTTGCTAAATAGAAGTATTGTTTCTTTAAAATTAAAAAATCTTTCAGATCCCAAATTTCTCAGCAGTGTAGTGTATGATGTCTCCTTCAAGTCTGGTAAAGCTGGTTGTGTTGTTGATGTGTTGTCCAGCTGCTGGACTCAGTGGAGCTGCTATCGCTGGTATCGCCGCTGGAATCCCCTGCGCTCTCCTCGTCCTCCTCATTGTGCTGGCCTTCATCTACTGCGGAAGACGTGGTGTGTGACGCTTCCTCCAGCTGTCTAAAGCTCAATTACTAGAGCATGGTGCCTGCAACGCCAATGTCATGGGTTCAATTTCAAGGGATAGTTCACCCAAAAATGAAAACTCTGTCATCATTTACTCACCTCAAGTTGTTCCAAACCAAAAGATATTTTGTAGAATGATGGCTATTGACTTTCATACTGTGGAAGTCAAAGGCTACCAGCAACTGTTTGATTATTAACATTCTTCAAAATATCTTCCTACATTTACATTTATGCATTTAGCAAACGCTTTTATCCAAAGCAACTTACAGTGCATTCAGGCTATACATTTTTTTTTTTCAGTATGTGTGTTCCCTGGGAATTGAACCCACGATCGTTTTGCACTGCTAACGCAATGCTCTACCACTGAGCCACAGGAACACATCTTCCTTTATGTTCAACAAAATAAATAAACTCATACAGGTTTGGAACAACTTGAGGGTGAGCAAATGATGACAGAATTTGCTTTTTTGGGTGAAATATGCCTTTAAGTCACATTAGATCAAATCATCTCTAAAATGCATAAATGTAAATGTTGATCAGTTGATCCCCAACTTATATAAATCTCCAAAAATCTACAGCCAGTCAATACATAATGATAAATGTATGTTTTCAAATATCGAGCAAAGTAAAGATTGAATTTCAGAATTATTAAATTGCAAAAATAAATGCCAACATGGTATTTAGGACCTTTATGCATATTGTTTATAATCCATATGCATATTGCTTTTATAAATAGTATAATGAAAAAATACAGCAGTGTTCAATAAATAGCTTCATTTATTAATATTAATAATCAGAATATATAGTATAATATGTAGTAAAATGTAGTTATAAAAAATTTAGTAAAATTAATTAATAAATTATAGTTCATTAGTATAGTTGTATTTGTTTCTGGTTACAAAATAATAGCAATTTGCTGCCTTAATAAAATAATAAATAAAATAATGTGTGGTCACCAGGGTTATTTTAGTATATATGATACACTATTATATTTTTGTTAATATTTCAAATTAATGTTATTTTTAGATTATCTGCTTTCATTTTAATTTTTGTTAAAGTTTTATTATTTTTGTTGTGTGTGTGTGTGTTTTAATATCTTTAAATAGTTTTTATTACGTTTTGGTTAAATTAGTTTTAGCTAATCTAATTTTTTTAATATTATATTTTCTTATTTTACATATAAGAAAAGTAGGTTTATTTTTTTTATTTTTTTCAATATTAACCAATAATAACCCTGGCAGTCACAGTGTGTTGCATTTGCCGTGGCTTATTCAATCTGAACTAATAAAAGCATCTGTTCAATGACTGTTTTCCTCAGCAGATCGAATCCCCAGGTATCCTGTATCGAGAGCAGTGGAGAAGGTAAAAGAGGCTGTTTTTGTGTTACTGTGAACCTGTTCTTCATGTTCTCTGAAGTGTCTTTCTCATCTCTCAGTCTACTCTGAACCCTCATCGTCTGCTGAGAGCCAGACTGAAACCACCGCCTGCGTACAGACATCAGCAGGTACTCCGCTTCAGCTCAGAGTCATTGAGAGGTGACGACTCTGAGAGTGTTTACTGACGCTTTTTCTGTGTTTAGCAGCCTGAGCGATCGGCTCCTTTGCCGTCTGTGAACTCATGCGTGAGAATGGCCACCACCGTCTGACTCTGAGAGGACTTGAGCTCACCGACATGTAACCTTTAACCTTATCCAGGACATTTGTTGACATGTTGCAGCGCAGACGCGAACCAGTGACCCACGTGAGCACCACAGCTACTCCTGCACCATTTATTCTGTCTAAGTGTATTTTAAATTCACATGTGAGCACTATATCAAATTGGTTTATTTTAAAATTAAAATTAAATTAATACTTTTATTCATAAACGATGCATTAAATTTGTCAAAAGTGACGTTAAAGACATTTATAATGTTACAAAAGATTTCTATTTCAAATAAAAACTGTTCTTTTGAACTTTCTATTCATCCTGATTTTTTTTTATCACTTTCCACAAAACTATGAAGCAGCACAACAGTTTTTCAACATTGATAATAATCAGAAATGTTTTTTGAGCAGCAAATCAACATTTAAGAATGATTTCTGAAGGAGACTGGAGTAATGATGCTGAAAATTCTGCTTTGCAGCAAAGAAATAAATTACGTTTTACAATATATTAAAATAGAAAACAGTTATTTGAAATTGTAATAATATTTCACGATTTTACCGCTTTTACTGAATTTTTGATCAAATAAATGACTTCAAAATGATTTCCTAAAAAATATCATAAATCTCCTCTGGAGTATCAGAGTCTCTGTAATGTTTTAAACTTTGCTCATATTAAAATGTCAGAGATCTCAATATGAACTTACACATTTCTTATCAAATGATCAAAAATCAAATGATATTAATGTTCATTTAATAGATCTGTACTCTTAATGAATGCTATGGACATATGGATTATGCTATGGAAAAACATTTTAAATACTTAAATTATTTTAAATAATCCTCCTGGAATATAAAAGAGCAACAACCTGCGTTTCCTTTTTTTCTGAACTTAATTTTAAACTTTTCTTCCATACAAAATTGTTTCCTTCTGAATGATCAGACAAAAATAATATGATGCACTAAAAACATTTACAGAAAAAAAAAAATTATTCAGAAATTGCTGGTGAATTTCACAAATAATAACAAAGAAGCATCGAGTAACCTTGAATAATACATGAAATTCCTCTAATCTTTGTTTTATTTACAACTTAGAAAAATAATTTTTACAGTGTGGTATTATCCGAGAAGATTTCTGATCTTGCATTACTTTTTTATTACTGCACAGTAGCCACATTAGTATTTTCTCATGCATAAAAACATTTACTAATAAGCCATTTTAAAACTCTCATCTATCACATCAAAGTCACTGCGGCACTGTCAAAAGAGAGTCATGGACATGTGATGTGAATGAAAATATCATCATGTGTCCACTCATAGTGTGTCACCACATGCACGGCTGAATGAAAGTGTGCGCTTCAGCATGTTGCATTGACCGCAGCAGTACTGCAAGCCTCTGCACATCACAGTTCCAGAACGGCCAATACAACAACAAAAAGAGCCTTCCCCCTCCAAACCCCGAGCGCAGACCCGGCCGGCGTGCAGCGGTCACGTGCCTCTCACAGCATCAAGCTCAAGTGCATTTGTTCTGTGTGGCCTGTTTTAAAGGATTTTGCCTCCATCGACAGAAAAGCAGAGAGGATAACTTTTTGGAATTTGGCCTGGCGGGTCCTTTTTGACGTTACGCTCGCTGCGGGTCCCACTTTCTCTCTCTTTCCCTCTGGGAAGGTCAATACTTAAGCAGGTTCATTTATCCTGAAGACCTCAGGTAAGAATCCCTCGGACATCTCAGTCACTGACTAATTCACCTTTGTGATGGTTTTCAGGATAAATGTGATCGTTTGTTGTATTTTCTAGTGAGAAGGCCCTTCAAACTGACAAACCATATGTAAACTCTTGAAACTTGATGGATGAAAGGATGTAATCATTTTAATTAATTTTTTTAAGAAGTCATTGTGTATAGTGGTGAACAAAAGTCTCACTTTTAGTAAAAACTCTTCTTATATAATTAAATACAAAATCCTTTGTTACAAATGACTGTACTGTATATTATCAGACAAATAAATAAAAATATGTAATCTTCTTTAAAAACATTTTTTTAATTTCTACTTTAGTAAAAACTTTTTAAAGTCTTCATGTATACTGGAAGTTTCATGTTTAGTGAAAATTATTTTATAATTAAAGGAAAATATTTAATTACAAACTATATTATCATCTAAATAAATAAATAGAACTCTTGAAACTTAATGGATGAAAGTATGTAATCATCTTTAAAAATGCATTTATTAAAAACTTCAGAAAAATTCACTTTTAATGAAAATTCCTTTAGAATTAAATGCAAAAACTTTCATTACAGATTATATTATGAGGAATGAAAAAAAAGGTAATTTTTGCCTTTTAGCATTTACTTATTTTATTAGTTTATTTATTCATCATTCTTCTGCTTTAATGAAAGGAGAAGTTAATTTCATTGCACACACAATTAATTGTTTTTTGAAATATGATGGAAATAAAACAATGGTTTTTGAAATATGATAATTAAACTCAGTTTAAAAAAACTGCATTTATTCGTACATGAAACACAATGTCCGAGGCAATGTTGTGCAATCATGCAGAAGCTTCATGTAGAGTATTATGTTGAAATGCACACATTGAAGGTCTGCAGAAGTTTAGAATGGGTGTTTACACATCTGCAGGATATTTTTATCATTAGTCATATCACAACATGTATATGTATAGTATATATCTTCTAAAGATTATTCAACATTTTATATTCAGGGTTTTCACAAATTTAGCCCATCTAACTGTTTATGCTAGAGCGACCTCAGAGGCAATACTGAGAATACAACATACTTGTGATTATGAACATACTCATTATGAACTGCACTTTTCAAAAGCAACCATATTTAAAATGAAGCTCGTGTAGTTTGAAGCATCTGCATTCAGGCTCTTGTGTAGAGATCCTAATGATAGCTGATCATTTCTCCAGGTGTTACTGTAGTTTTGGTACACACTGGACACACTGTTTGTTGTCCCTGTGCTGTTTTGCATGAGTTTGTTGTCCAGCTCTATTGCTACATGTTACATATTGTTTTTGTGGCATTGCAGTTTGGCTTTATGTTTCTAACCACGTGCTACTTTCTGTGAAGTAATGATGTCACATGTTCCGATGTGCGAGTAACTGATGCTGTTTTGCTTGTGCAAACTGTGGCGTGGACTGTAAAAACACTGGAAATTGCAAATGCATGTACAACTGTGATGTCAATCTGGCTTTGTGAGGAATGAAACGTTGAGTGATCAATGCACACTACATTTGCAAAATAGTAAAAGAATGTAAAATATTTCTTAGGTTCTTTGTAAATGGATCAGAGCTGTTGATATGACAGCTGTGCACAACATATAATGCTTAAAATAAGATGCATGCGTATGACAAATGCTTTTATCCAAAGCAACTTATTGGATTCTGCATACTCATTTTTATTAGTTCATGCATTCCTCGTGAATCGAACCCATGACCTTTATGTTGCTAACACCATGCTGCTGTTTGAGCTACAGGAACGTTAAATATAGGCCTATGTATGGAATACAAGACCAATTACTGAATTGGCATAGATTATAGGCTACAATTTGCAATTCACTATAGAAATATTTTGATGATGTCATCACTGTTACATTTTAAATACTGAATATTCTATTAATGTAAGTCGGAAGTACGTTGTCAGACTTTAATCTTACAAACTATACAAATAAAATGTAAAGAAAAAATAAATACATGAACTATTTTACATTAAGAAAACTCAGGCTATTTTATAAATTATTCATATTTTGGCTTTGTGATAATTAAGCATATTTAGTTGTTTTTTTAAACTGCAGTCCAAAAACTAAATATTAGATATAAAGATATAAAGTCACAATTCTGAGAAATAAATTCAGAAATACTAGATATAAACTCACAATTCAGATTTTTTTCTTGCAATTCTGAGTTTTTATCTTGCAGTTGTAACTTTCTTCTCAGAATTGCGAGTGTATATGTGAGATACATACTGAGAACATATCAGTCTTTTTTCCCCTCAGAATTGTACTTTATAACTCGCAATTGCACAATTTTCTCGATATAAACTCACATTTGTGAGAAAAAAAATTCAGAATTGCAAGTTTGTATTACACAATTGCAAGAAAAAAAAGGCAGAATTGTGAGAAATAAACGTGCGGAAACGGTCTTCCATACATACATTTCACAGTAGAAAAAGGCTGTAGCTTTGTTTTTCAGAGAAACAAGTATGTAAACTTGTAAACATGTTTCCTAAATGTCTGCAAACATTATATTAAACATATTATGGTATATTTATGCTTTAGTACAGTCCAAAAAATTTTCATACAGCACCTTTAACATCCACTGAAATTTTCCATTGCACAAAAGTGGAAAAAGGATTATTAAAAGATTATTAAAATTTTCTTCACACTAAAAACAGTTATTTTAAGAACGATTCATTGAAAGATTCTTTGGGGAGCCAAACATGGTTCTTTTGGAACCTCTGTTTTTAAGAGTGAAGGGTATATGTTCTTGACCTATATATTGTGCATGATGAGCATCTGTGTGTGTGTTGACTGTAATGTGTGTCAGTGTGTTTAGCTCCTCAGGATGTACAGCTTTATGGGAGGGGGCTTATTCTGTGCCATCGTGGGCAACATCCTGCTGGTGGTCTCTACTGCAACAGACTACTGGATGCAGTACAGACTGTCCGGCAGCTTCGCTCACCAGGGCCTGTGGAGATACTGCATGACTGGCAAATGCTACACGCAGACCGACAGCATCGGTGAGTGCCAGACATTATTTACTACACTGACTGTGTTCAAACATGTTTCCCAAACACACACGCAACCCTCTCTCATTGGTCAGAAAAACATTTAGTCCCGCCCCAAATTCATGCACATAAACTGCGGGAAAAAAAAAAAATCTGCTATTAAATTTCATGTTTAATTTCATGTTTAATTCCATGTGTTACTTGCCATTTCTGAGTAAAAAGGTTTTACCTCTGTGTGTGTATATATATATATATACTGTATATAGGTAAAGTCTGGCAATAGCGGCTTCCAAATCTTCATTACTTATCTTGCTGGATCTTTTGATATGGTGTGCCACCAGATCCTCCTTTCAAGCCTATTGGCAAAGGGCATCTCAGGAACCGCACTCCAGTGGTTTGTGGTTTGAGTCTTACCTCTCAGATAGGTCCTTCAAGGTGACTTTGAGGGGTGAGGTGTCCAAGTCGCAACATCTAACTACTGGGGTGCCTCAGGGCTCAGCTCTTGGACCACTTCTCTTCTCTGTCTACATGTCTACATCACTAGGTTCTGTCATTCAGAAACATGGCTTTTCATATCACTGCTATGCTGATGACATATTCATATTTTCATATGCTGCTATGCTCTACCTCTCATTCCAACCTTGATGATCTGATGATACCTGCTTGCATCTCAGCATCTCGCATCAATCAGGCCTGGAAAATGAAGTTTAATATTCACAATATTTTGGTAAAACTCTCAACATTTTGTTTGTTAATTTGACGTTTTTATTACATTTCTATTCATTTTTTATTCATTTCAATGACATTTCCAGGCCTAAAAATTACAATTTTACAATTCCTTGATATTTCTAGGTAATTTCATGATGGTAACATGGTTATTCAAAAAAATATATATATATATAATAAATAAATACAAAATGCATGTAGTAAAAGTTTGAATATACAAAATATTTTAATTAATCTCTAACAAAGTACTAAACAAAGTAAAAAAAAAATATATATAATATTTCCTCCTTCCAAAGATAAAGCTGGTTTTTAAAGCAGGTTTCCCCAAGTTTGCGAAGTTCAATGCAAATCATTGTTAGAAATGTCCATGCATGTTCCTCCATCAGTCTAAGCTAAACTGTCCACATCTCTCTTTCTCTCTTTGTCTTTCATTTCAGCTTACTGGAATGCGACCCGGGCCTTCATGATCCTCTCAGCGATGTCGTGTTTTGCAGGAATCATCGCAGGCATCCTCTCCTTCGCTCACTTCTCCGCTTTTGAGCGATTCAACCGTTCCTTTGCTGCAGGGATCATGTTTTTTATCTCCAGTAAGTCTTTCCTTTCCAGATGCTTATACAGGCAGATAATGAACATAAGAAGTCATCTAAGCTTCTCTTTATGTCTCCTCCAGCGCTCTTTGTTCTGCTCGCTATGGCCATCTACACGGGGGTGACGGTCAACTTCCTGGGGAAGCGTTTTGGTGACTGGCGTTTCTCATGGTCCTACATTCTGGGCTGGGTTGCTCTGCTCATGACCTTTTTTGCAGGTCAGTAAAGGTGGATGTGTTTAATTTGATGTCCAGCATGTCTTGTTGATCTCATGGAACACGTGTGTTTTGTTTTTGCAGGTATATTTTACATGTGTGCCTACAGGATGCACGAATGCCGCCGAGTGGCCGGCTCTCGCTAACATGCAGGAGAAAGTTTTCGAGAAACTCAAGCAAACACTCAAGTGTCTAAACATGTATATACAGGTGTTCGGTAATCTGATCAAACTTCAAAAATTACCAGCATAAATTGGCAGAAATAAAAAATACGCCACGTTCTGATTCTGCAGGTTTTCCCACAGGATTTCTTTAGTCTCTGTCCCAACAGATGCACAAGATTAAATATGAATCACACAATCCTGAATAAATCTGAATGATTGTTCATGCACAGAGAGACAAAAACTCAAATAAACTCTCAGATTATTCTCATCATTCGATGTCATTCTGTTTATTTACTGACTGACATAAACTAGTGAAGGAAGGTCAACATTTTGGCTGGTAATTTGACATTTCTGTGACTATATTGAGGTTTTAATGGCAATTAAATTGAAAAATTCCCTGGTATTTTTAGGCTTTCATGATGGTGGAAACTCCAAATCTGAATATTAAAAATATTATTTTTAATATTCAGAAACTTTTAATGAAACTCTTTACATTTTCACTGTTAATTTAGAAATAAAAATACAAAAAAACTTTTTTATTATATTATTATTCAGTATTTTTAAAATGTATATTATTGTTTTATTAATGTTTTATATAATATTTAATTTTTGAAATAATTTTTGTAGATTAATTTTAACATTCCTTGATATGTTATTCAGATTTTATTGACAACATCCATAAATTAGCCAGGAAAAAGTTTTAATATTTATAATATTTTGGTGAAACTCTCCACAATTTGGCTTTTAATTTGACATTACTACAACTTCAAGATGCATCAATTTCAATGACGTTTTAAAATTCACTGATATTCAAATTTTCTTAATATCCATAAACTGACCATCCATCAAAAGCTTAATATTGAGAATAATTTTGTAAAACTCTCAACATTTTGGCTATTAATTTGGCATTTCTATTACATTTTCAGGCCTAAAAATTATGTTTGGTTTTCCATAATGGTGAAAAAAAAAAAGACAAAACCACCACAGGACATGGTTGAACATTCAGAGTATTTTAATGAAACTTTCTTAATCAGCAAATTAGAATGATTTCTGAAGGATCATGTGACATTGAAGACTGGAGAAATGAAGCAAAAAATAAATAAATAATCAGCTTTGCATCACAAATAAATTGCATTTCAAAATATTTTTTTTACAGTATGTTTGATCAAACAAATACAGCCTTGTTGAGTATAAGAGACTTCTTTTAAAAACATTAAAATTCTTAACAACCCCAAACTTTAGAAAATAACTATGCTAAATGTATCAATCCTTAAATAATGAACGAATATTTAAAGTTATTAAATTAATACATAGATTTTGCAATTTGAAGTCATAACTGATGTTCATTTTTCCACAATCACAAGTTCAGTTTCACTCTTTTTAGTCCTCTTATGTCCAAAACACCACCTCTTAAGTGAAGAAACAGTTTTGCTTTCACGGAAAGTGGAGGAGGAGAAGTAAAACACGAACGGATCCAGACAGGTGTTGAGGGTGCTGGGCAGGAGCGTGTAGTACCTCCACGACGGGCTGTTGTTGCTGCTGAAACCCACCAGATGGGACAAGTTGTAGGGTAAAAAACAGAGTAAAAAGATGGTCAGCGTGCACAACGCCATGCCAATGGCCCTTTGCTTTTTCGCTTTACTTATATGAGGCCTGCTGTACAGGATGTAGATGCAGTTGCTATAGCAGAAGATACAAACTAAGAGCGGTAACATGTATAGAACCACAAACATTTCGAGTCGAACTGGTAACAAGGTCTTCTTTTGCTTCTCGGTGAAGTTTTCGTAGCAGACTTCTTTGGGAAAGGTGGCTTTGGATCTGGCATGTGGACAGTGATGAATACGATGCTGCAATGGGCAGCACTGACCAGCCAGATGATGACGCTTCCTGCTGCGGTGTAAAGCGTCTTACGCAACAGTCTGTACTTGAACGGAAACCCCAGCCCTATGTAGCGGTCAATGGCTATAGCCATGAGCAACAGGGAGCTGGTGTAAATGGTGGTGAAAAAGACATAAGATGCAACGGAGCACAGGGTCTGGGATAAATACCATTTCATGCCAACGGTGGCTTCATACATCTTGAAGGGCAGAAAGAGCAGGAAGACCAAGTCAGAAGCCGTCAGGCTGAAGAGCAGGATGTCATTCGGACTGGGTTTGTCACCCAGTTTCTTAAAGAATGTGCAAATGGACAGCAGATTGGCAGGAAGGCCGATCAGAAACGTCAGGATGTAGACGGCTAAAATCACCCAGTGGTTTGTCATTTTGCATTGGAATGGACTCTGAAAAACATCAAAATGAGATTTATCCAACAACGTATCCACCTTTTTCTTCAATGCAGAAGTAAGCCTATGGGCGAGACTTCTGGTTAATTAGCAGCTATAGGGAAATAACAAGAAGAATTACAACGTTTGCAAACCAGTGTGTTCATAATTAAGATAATACATTAAAATAACACCAATTTGCAATATCAAGCAGAAAAACAAGCACTTTTGTACAGCTAAAAAAATAGATGGAAGCGAATGAGACCGGAATCAAGACCCATACAATTTACAAATCTGTGCCCATAATTGATTTAGCCAACACTACTAAATAGATATAGTGGTTTACAAATGTATTTTCACACATAAGTCAAACTTAAAATGTCTGAAACCATGACTTTCATGCACAGGAAGTTGCACTGAAAAAGTAAAACATCAAATAAAATAATAATAAAACTATGCTATACTTAATTTTGTTATCTAACTAAATGTATTTAACTTTTTCAATGCAATTCCCTTACTTTTGTAAAAAGTAACACTAATGAACATCTCTAATGCCCTACATTCATTGTATTATAGATAACAAAACCAATTATTTTAATTTTATTATTTACTTTTTCAATGCAACATCCTATGCATAATCAGTAAATATCTGAATATGAAACGCACACTTACAAATGTTTTAAACGGCATCGTATTAAATAACAAAACCAAGCGGCATGGTTTATTATTATTATTTTTTTTTTTTATTGTATTATTTTAGTTTTTCAATGCAACATCTTGTGCGTGATCAGTACCCATTTGTTTTGTTTTTTCTAAAAAAGTAACACTAATTAATAAACAGCCAGAATGCCCTGAAAATATATTTGAACATGAAAGTCACACTTGTCTTAAAAGGCATTGTATTAGATAACTAAACCAAGTGGCTTGGTTTATTTTATTTTATGGTTTATTGTATTTTATTATTATTTTATAATATTTAATTTAGTTATTTTATTTTATTATTTGCTTTTTTTTAATGCAACATCCTGTGTGTGATCAGTTTTTTTTTTAAGTGTGGCTTAAGTGTCCAAATTCTTACAGTATATGTTTAAAATAGATAGGCTAGTTGTTTCGACACAAGTAAACTAAAGTCACTAATATGAAAACTGCCTTACCACAAACGTCTGTGTTTCCCGGTGTCTTCTAAGATTTAGTCTGATTTGGTTGATTTCCCCGTGTTATTCCTACAGATATTCTCTGAGAATAGCCATATTGAGCACAGTTCGTTGAATAGGGTGTTTAAGAGATTCTAATGTAAATAAGGATACGTGACTGTTAGGTTTATTTGGAGCATATACACAGCTAAAGTTTAACTAACATGCAAAACTCTTATTGCATCTGAATTCGGGAGGCACGTAGGTATAATATCTGAATTTGTTGGAGTGCAAACATGCAAACCTCAGTGTAAATAAACATGCATCATAACATGTGTTTACACACTTACGGTTACCTTTCGACAAA
Organism: Schizothorax lantsangensis; assembly: GCA_027422415.1. Taxonomy (NCBI): domain Eukaryota; kingdom Metazoa; phylum Chordata; class Actinopteri; order Cypriniformes; family Cyprinidae; genus Schizothorax; species Schizothorax lantsangensis. The sequence goes on along the minus strand of CM049850.1, from coordinate 32,641,398 downwards.
CACATGGATAAAGGTTAGGCAACAATAAATGATAGCCTATTTGGGAGTAGGCTATTTTGACATGAGACATATTTTATTTGTCAAAGTTTGTCAAACTGAAAGTATAAATAATTATACAAATAATAGTTATTTTGGTCTTACGTTTACATTTAGTCATCTTTAGTCAAGGCTTGTTTTTTTCAGAATATTCCTTTATTGTTTTTATATACAGTACTGAAAATATATTTTTGATATGTTTTATATTTTGTACCTACTTAAATTCATTAAACTCTGACACCATTTGAGATAAAGGTATCAAAACAACTGTAAAAATCTCTAAATATTATTCCCCATAATGCACAAGGCTTGTTATTTCAGATTATGGCTTTATTGTTTTTATATATGGTACTGAATCCATATTTTTGATATGTTTTATTTACTGTACCCACTTAAATTCATTAAACTCTGACACCGTTTCAGAAAAAGGTATCAAACCAACTGTAAAAATATCTAAATATTATTCTCAGCTTATTGAGAAGAATGGGCAATTACACACTTATTACAAAATATGTGTTTTTGTTTTTTTGGTAAACTAAAAGAATTTAATCAAATTCTCAAATGTAAATATTAATAATACAACCCTACAAAATCTTCAACCTTTTGTAAATGTTCTCTTTTTTTTGACAAACGTTTCAATAACAGTTTTATAAGAAACTCCTCTAATGTTGGATCCAATCCTCCTTGTATATCAAAATTACTCAAACCTCATTCTATGCCTTGAGGATATTACCATATAAATGTTATTTCTAATAAAGTAAAAGAAGTATTTTACAAAATTATTCACAGATGTTATCCAGTAAATGCAGCCGTTAGCAGATATATTCATAGTGTTTGTGATAAATGTACCTTTTGTAACATATCAGTTGAAGATATTGAACATTTATTTTTTTTATTACCCTTTTTCTATTTCATTTTGGGTTGACTTTAAAATAGACTTTAAAAAAAATTAAAATAAATAAAGTCCTTAATTTAGAACCTCATGATATTTTACTTTGTTTTCAAAACCATATTTCTCTGATAAACAAAATGACATTATTAATCTGTTAATTATCCTAGCAAATGTTTATATTCATAAGTAAAAAAAAATCAAAATAAACCATCATATATTACCTTTTGTTAACACTGAACTTAAAATATATTTTGAAATCTTTTCTAATATGAGATCAGAAAATAAGAATCTTATAAAAACAATAAAAAATGTAAAGCTTTTCAAATTTATGTAACTACCCTAATATTATACAGCACTATTTTAGACTGGTATTTTTATTTGAATCTGTTATATTTTAATTTGTTATATATATATATTTATATTCAGCTCTTTCATGTTAATGGCAGATAAAAGAACATATTGATTGCATTGAAGTAAAGTACTGTACCTAAACATGGGAGTGTGATACAAATGCTCCGTTTAGAAGAACATTTCAAATGGCACTTAAAGGGATAGTTCACTTTGAAATTAAAATTTGGTATCTATCAGCTTACCCCAAGGGCATCCAAGATGTAGGTGTCTTTTTTTCTTCAGTAGATCCAATTTTGATGTTTTTAGGTCAAACCGTTCTAGTCTGTCAGTCATATAATGGCAGGTATAGGTCACTGTCTCTATAAGAGGGAAAAAGAACATGCACAGAGAAATCCAAATTAAACAATTCCCCATCGTAACTACACATTGATGGCCTAAGACACGAAACGAGCGGTTTGTGTGAGAAAACGAACAGTATTTATATCGTTTTTTACCTCTTGTACACAAACATGTCCAAGTGATCTGAGTGCGCACACACATCCGGTGTGTGACGTGTGTGTGCGCGCGCTCTGGCTCACGCTGCATTCACACGGGGCGTCAACGCTTGACGGAGGGCGTGTCTGAAGCGTGGTGCTGACGCAACTTTTCAAGCGCCAACGGAGGCGTCAGCCAATCAGATCGCCTCATGAAAATACCCAATCCCGTTCATGCAACACCAGAGAAGTATGTGATTGGTTGTTGTAACTATGACGGCGCGTCAGCACCACGCTTCAGACACGCCCTCCGTCAAGCGTTGACACCGACGCCCCGTGTGAATGCAGCGTGAGCCAGAGCGCGCGCACACATGTCACACACCGGATGCGTGTGCACACTCAGATCACTTGGACATGGTTGTGTACAAGAGGTAAAAAACGATATAAATACTGTTCGTTTTCTCACACAAACCGCTCGTTTCGTGTCTTAGGCCATCAATGTGTAGTTACGATGGGGAATTGTTTAATTTGAATTTCTCTGTGCATGTTATTTTTCCCTCTTATAGAGACAGTGACCTATACCTGCCATTATATGACTGACAGACTAGAACGGTTTGACCTAAAAACATCAAAATTGGATCTACTGAAGAAAAAAAGACACCTACATCTTGGATGCCCTTGGGGTAAGCTGATAGATACCAAATTTTAATTTCAAAGTGAACTATCCCTTTAAGGGCTTTTGCATCTCTACTCTTCATCAATATAGAAAAATACTAATAGCATAATCTGATAAATTATCCCTGTGTATAATAAAGAATAATACTTTGCATAATTTACAGTTGTTCTGATACCTTTATCTCCTTTAAGTGGGTACAGTATAAAACATATCAAAAACATAGATTCAGTAGCATATATAAAAACAATAAAGCCATATTTTGAAAACAAAAAACAAATCAAGCCTTGTGCATTATAGGGAATAACATTTAGAGATCTTTTACAGTTGTTTTGTTATCTTTATCTCAAACGTGTCAGAGTTAAATGAATTTAAGTAGGTACAGAATATAAAACATATGAAAAATATGGATTCAGTACCATATATAAAAACAATAAAGCCATAATCTGAAAAAAACAAGCCTTGTGCATTACAGGTAATAATATTCTGAATATTTTACAGTTGTTTTGATACCTTTATCTCAAACTGTGTCAGAGTTTAATGAATTTAAGTAGGTAGAGAATATTAAACATATCATAAATATGGTTTCAGTACTGTATATAAAAACAATAAAGGAATAATCATAAAAAAGAAGCCTTGTGCATTATAGGGAATAATATTTAGAGATTTGATACCTTTAAATCTGTTGTTGTTTAATGGATTTGTATTATTGCATACATTTAAAAGTTGTAAAATTATTATAAAACACATAAAATGCTAATTCCAAAAACAGAGCCTTGTGCAATAACAGGGATGTTTTTCTGGACATTTTATTATTGGTTTTATATTATAATGTAATGTAGTTAAATTGTTTAATTAATTTATATGGTTAATTTGTATTAATTTTTTTTCTAAAAATTAAGCCTTGTGCCTGTAAAGGGCATATATTTATGTCTATCTGAGTTAGTTACGGCTCAAAACATAACAGAGTTTAATTCTTATGAAACCGAATGTCTAATAAATATCAAACTAAAACTAACTTTACTGTCGTAAGAAATCAAATGTAAGCTAGGTGAGATTCACTTTCTTTTCTACAGTTATATCAGCATGAAGGATCATAGAAAAGTTGTCCAGTATGTTTCACATCTCTGTCTCATTATTGACGTATATAAAGATAAAAAAATGATGATCTCATTCTGAACTTTTGACTTCTTGAATCTTAATGATAGCCATCAGGGTGGGTTTTTCCATGCAACTTTTTTTTTTTTTCAGGTGAATAATTTTTGATGTCTGCAAGGGTCAGACATTTTATAATATTCCTATGTTTAATATTCAAAAAGTGCACTTTATCTAACATTTGGCATTAGTTGTAGTTTTAATCACATTACTTAACAATGCCTTTAAAGAAGATCGGTAAATGAGTGGTAACATGTTGAGGAACGTCCACATATTTTATTAAAGAAGTGCCGTTCGTCCAATATGTGTGCGCTATGCGTCTTTGTTTATTATTAGACACTTAGAAATGCATATTGCGGCCTTAATTTTGATTACATGTTTTAGATGTCAATAAAGGACACATATAATTAAAATATAAAGTTTGCTTGTTGCATCTTGTTGTAACTGATTCAAGAGAAACTCGAGCTCATTGGTTGAGTATCGCCATGGTAACCGCAGACGCCTCAACATCGCGTCGTCTGATTGGTTGCTGTGTGTCTTCACATTCCTGATTCGAGTTTGTGTGTGTTGTTTTCTCAAAAATATATGACGACCTTCAGCCATGCGATTCACCTGCCAGGAATATTCCCGATCCACACAGGTGAGAAAATACATCCTGCAAGATAGAGAGCCGTTAATATGTCGTTCATACAGTCAGGGCCTCAAAAAGTATTACCTCAGTCACGAATGTTACTGCGTTTGATTAAATACAAACGCCTCTGGCATTTATTTTAACGAGTGATAGCACAGAGACACTTTTCAAACAGAATATATAAAACATATATAAGTGTGTTGGTATTTTTGTTATAAAATCAATAAAAAAAAAAGCTGTTTAAAAGTCTACACGCCCATTGCTAATGTGATGAACTCCACCTGTGGTGAACTTGAGGACAACTAACTTCAAACATCCTCTAAAAATCACCAAAACACCAGCTGATTCAAAGACACTGAGCAAATATGATTTTAAGTGTTCAGATGTATGTAAAAAGTTATTTTATTTGTTTGTATTTTTAAAGAGTGTGTCCATTTTAAACAGCAGTTCACCCAAAAATGATTTGCTCACACTTATGTCTTTCCAAACTTGTAAAGTTTGTGTAAAAAGAAACATAAAATGAAGGTGAATATGATAAAATATAATAGATCACCATACATTCACAACTGATGGATTACATTAATAATTGATTAATTACGTGTGGAAAATTATGCATTATCTAATTAAACATGCACTATATATTTCCAGAACAGAAATCTGAACACTGGATTTTTACAGAGTGGATTTTGATTCAGAAAATACTGTCAACAGTCAGAAAAAAAAAATGCACTATGGTTTTAGGAATTAAATAAAATCAGGGGAATGATATATGAACAAACCCCTCTTTAAAAACCTTCAGAATATAGATAGGAATAAAACTGTAAAGTATGGTTTAAGTGCCGCTGAAGTGGAGAAAAAATTGAGAAAATGGCCTTTAAAGATATGTATTGTAATTGGAATCTGCTGTATAGCTACTGTAACATGTCCAGCTTAATATCAGTTTATTATTTTCTCAGTTTAATATTATCTTAAAAATCAATCGCTCTTAAAAGTCTGTAAAAATGTGGACCAATGTACCATGTTAATATGAAGAAATTATCTATATTAATTAATCAGTTAAGTTGATTAACTGATCAATAAATTAAATTAAATGAAAATAAAATAGGTTGATTAATTTATTAATAAATTAAATTAATTATAAATTAAATTCAGTATAAATATAAGTTCATATTTTTGCAATGCAACACATGTCACATGAACCAAGGATTAATATAATATAAAAAGTTTAATATAAAAAAGTTTTTGTCTGTAGTTTCTTGCTTTAAGTATTTGTCATCTGATTGATCTGCAGACATGAGAGTGATGAAGATAGTGTCAACATGCCTCTCCAAGACAGAAAGACTAGAGGACCAAACAGACCAAATCCCAAACCTAAAGATAAGTAAGTCATCGCTGAAACTATTACTGATGAGATTTGAGTTTCTCTGCAGATATCTATAATGTCTTTTTAAAATATTTTTAGGGAGCTTCTTGATCTCAAGAGGCTTTTATCACTGATCACAGCTCCAGTGTCCAAACAGGTACAATTTTAATTTTGACAATTAATTGTAATTTTTGTTTTTAGATGACTTAAATCTTAAATTTGAATTACATTTCTTTTTGCTGCTTCTATTCAAAATCAGGAATTGAACTGCCATTTTATTCTCAGTATTGTGCTGGAGCCTGCTGTGGGTTTAGTTTCACAATAGTTAACGTAGTTGATTCATCTCTGCTCACTATCTCAGGTTTCATCTTTGAATCAATCCAAGGGACGGAAGCCACAGAACTCCTCAAATGTTCCTGATCATCAGAAAATCAGAACAAACAGCGAAGCATCAGAGCTGGATAACTTTAGGTGCACAGTGTCCCACGTTGTCTCTTAATTTTGCTCTGTTGCATTTTGTAACCAGCGTTCATGTCATTAACAGTGTGACCTACAGAAATCAGAGGTGTTTTAGTGACCAGCCACATCACAGACTGTTCCTGGACATCTTCACTGCCTTGATCAACAACAGACTCGGTTGCAGGTGTGCATTTATGAGTATGACGCTGACGATGTATGCCAGTTATGGCTCATAGACTAGTTTTATTTGTTTTCAGGAACTGGCTGGAAAATTCCTCCTCAGACAACATCCTAAGAGTTTTAAACTGTTTGAGATTGTTGATCAGGGATCCTCTTCACCAGGTGAGATCCAAAATATCGGTTTAATATCATCATACAAATCACTCTTAGAAAAATCTGTAAAAATGTGGGCCAAATGTGCCATGTTAATATGAAGAAATTATCTGTATTAATTATTCAGTTAAGTTAATTAACTGATTAGTTGATTTTAGTTTAAATTAAATTAGTCCTAAATTAAATTCATTATAAATATAAGTTTGTATTTTTGCAATGCAACAACAAAAAACAATGATTTTTTTAAAGACAATATATAATATATATAACAAATAATTGATGCAAAATATAAAATGTAAAAAGGCAGATCCTTCTGATTGTAAATATTAACATATACAGTTGGTCTAATAACATATTCTATTATAAAAATAGTATATAATGAAGCATTAGTATTATTATACATAGTTTAACAGCATATATAATTAGTGTTAATCTTCTGTAGTGTGTTATATTATTTGATACATTTATGTTGGTAAGATTTTACAATAAGTTTATGTTTGTTAATATTAAAAAAACTGCTACAAATAAAATACTTTTAAAGAATTTATTAATCTTAGTTAATAATAATTGTAACATTTACTAATGCATTATTAAAGTCAGCAGTTCTGTTACAATTATTTAATGGATTTGAGCTAACATGAACTAATGAATAGTTGTACTTTTATTAACTTGTGTTAACAAAGGTTAATAAATACTGTAAAAAACATTATTGCTAATTGTTAATGTTAGTTAATTCATTAACTAATGTTACCTAATGGGACCTTATTGTGAAGTGTTACTTTTATGTTATATTATGTAAGCTAAGCTGACAGTATTATATAGATATTGCTATTTACACTCTGTTGGAATTAGTGACTCTGACATTCTTTCTTTTCATTTGCTGTATATATTTTTCTGTTTTCTCTTATAGAAAGTCATCTTTGAACTCCAAGGTGCCGGGCAGCTCGCTGAGGTAAAGATTGTCACAGTCTTCACATGCTGAAAATGCACAGCAGCTTGTGGAAATTCATTGTGTCTCATTGGGTGTTTTTCAGCACATGGAGTCGGTTGCAACCGTGTATCTAGAATGCAGAGAACAGACGCTGGAAATCGAGCAGCTGGTTGCAATGACATGTGAGACAAACGTGTTGCAGTATGTGGCACAGTATGTACAGATTGGAAACGAGCTGCAAGAAGAATAATGTGTTTGCTGTGCTTGTTTCCCGATCATTTGCTCTGCAGATATGTTTCAGAAGTTGTCTTCTGTTGAGGAGCAAAGGCAGTGGATTATTAAATGTGGTGCACATAAGGTATTTATAGAGTGTTTTAAGGTGTTTTAGAGGAAGTCAAACTTTACAAAGCATACAAGATATTTAAACATGTAAACAAGAATGTAATGTACTTTTACAATCAAAATCCAAAATACTATAATAAAAACCATAAAAAAAACATTTGTTAATTGAAATAATACTTAAACTTACTTTATTTCAGCTAGCTGTCCTGGAACCATTTCTCATGTTCGTTATAGAACTAAAATGAAATAAAAACTATAAAAAAACTATTAAATACATTTAAAAAAAAATAAAAACTAATAAAAATTAATAAATGCTAATATAGGGTTATTGTAGTTAACTGACCTAAACATTTTCATTACTGGAAATAAAATGAATGTTAACTAAAATTAAATATATAAAAAAAAAAATTCAGGTTTTCCCCCAGTATTTATTCATTTTAACTTAATGTATTAAAATAAAAATTATATATATATAAAAACTATATAAACATATTTTTTAAAAATAATAATAAAAATTACAAAAACAACAAAATTTCTAAAAAATTTAACTAAAACTAAAATGGAAAATATGGCAACACTTTAGTATAGGGACCAATTCTCACTGTTAATTAGGATTAGGATGCCTATTGTTAACATATTGCTGTTTATTAGTACTTCTAAAGCACATATTCCGCATGACCATATTCTATGTCCATAACCCTACCCAATATCTAAACTTAACAACTACCTTACTAACTATTAATAAGCAGCAAATTAGGAGTTTATTGAGGCAAAAGTCATTGTTAATGGTGAGAATTGGACCTTAAAATAAAGTGTGACCGAAAATATAAAAAAAAATGATTTCAAAATATTATTTAAAACTATAATAGTATATCAAACATACTAAAATAACACTGATTTACAGTAAATAATTTTTCTTTTGCACAGACCCTCGTGAAGCTGCTCTCTACACGGGACAGTAGTGTGGTATTAGGATCTCTGCTGGCTCTCACCACACTGGCTGAAAGGTAATATAATATCATGAGTAATTTATATCTACAGCAATTAAATTAGCATGATGCATTAGATACATTAGCATTTAATCAATAATCTCATTTCTCATTTAGTCAAGAATGCAAAGAGAAGATTGGAGAGCTCTCTCTTGTGGAGCGTCTTCTAGTTTTTTTACAAGAGTATGACATGTTTTCAAAAAGGTAAGTAGAGACAAGGCTCGTTTGATGACTTATTGATATCTTTTGCAGTCATTTTTCTGTGTGCATCTGTACATACCACTGTTAGACAAATCAGACCCACAATTAGATTTTTATTAGCCTCTGGATATGGTACATTTGCTAACAATGTAACTGGAAACACTGGAAGCTGTAACTTTTTTCAGGTATACTGAGAAATGAAATGACAATTCAGATATTTTAAGTTGCGGTTACAAGATGCTATGAGATCCTATTAGTTCCTTTTAGAATCATAATCCATCTTTGCATACATTTACATTTACATTTAATCATTTAGCAGATGCTTTTATCCAAAGCGACGTACAAATGAGGAGAACAATAGAAGCAATCAGACCATCGAGAGAGCAACAGTATACAAGTGCCATGACAAGTCTCAGTTAGTCTAGCACAGTACACGTAGCTAGGAATTATTATTATTATTTTATTTTTTTTCTTATTAAATAGAATAGGCATACTGTACATTCATAAAGACTATAGAGCATTAGTGACACAAAACAGAATTGCATACACTACCGTTCCAAATTTTGCAGTAGCCCCTCACTGCAGAAAAAATCCAGGGGGCGGGGTTGGATCCACATCCACGGGGTGGAGATGGGTGGGTTTAGGGATCAGGGGGTGGAGAAGGGTAGGTTTAGGTACATGTAAGGTGGGAGGAGTTGGATCTACATCCAACCTCGCCCCCTGGATCTTGTGTTCTGCAGTGAGGACCATCTCAAATTTTGGGGTAAGTAAAAAAATGTTAAAGAATGCTTTTATTGAGCAGGGATGCATTGGATGGATCAAAAGTCACAGTAAAGACATTTAATTTTATATATTTTTCAGAACAGATAGTTGCTTGAGCCAGCATTATGTTAATCAGGCTGCTTGAAAATATATATTGCAATTTTATGTGATGCACTGGTGCCTCTAGTGGCACTTCTCCTTTAAATCTGATTTAATTTGGATATTATTTGTGATTATGCATCAGATTGAGTGCGGAGCTGCTGAGGTTGCTGTGCTCGGTGCAGTGCGTCAGGGATCAGGTGCATCAGTGTGACGGGGTGCCGGTGCTGCTCAGTCTCCTGCACTCGGAGCATGTGAAGCTGCTGTGGAGCGCGGTGTGGGTTCTCGTGCAGCTGTGTCAGGATCCCGACACCAGCGCTGAGATCCGGGCGTGGGGCGGCGTGCAACAGCTGCTGCGCATCTTACACGGGTGAGTGTCTCAGTGCCGTCCGGTCAAGTTTTGAGAGTTTTAATTGCACTTTAAGTCATGCAACACTTTTATTTTCAGAGAACGAGTGTACGTGTCCGATCGCTCCACAATAGAAACGCTTTCCAGCGCCAACGCAGCAGGCAGGATACACAGACAGCATGTGTCGGCGGAGGTGAGCCCTCAAGAGACGGCGGAGAACACCATCAATCTGCAGGCAGGTGAGGATGCACAGGAAAATACAGGAATTCATTACTAATCATAATGATCAAATTAAATAATATGCATGGCTTAATAGATCATAGGCTATATAGAAAGTCATAAAATATAAGTTATCCTGTAGACAATCTCATATCTATCTATCTATCTATCTATCTATCTATCTATCTATCAATCAATCAATCTATCAATCTATCTATTTTTTATATATGGTATCCAAAAACCAAGAAAATGAGAGCTTATTCTCGTTTAATACAAATATTCCATTTGTAAATTAACAATTAATGAACAATTGAAATAATTTACATCAGTTATGTCATCTATCAAGACCAGACTTCAAACATGGGATGACCCAAAACAATTTATTTCCTTATTTTTTTTGCAATATGTTTCTTATTTTCTTTTTTTAAAACATTTTTTGAAGGGAAATACTCCTATGTGAAATATATTTGTATTTATTTATTATTAATTCATTCATAATTTATGCATTTATTTATTTGTTTAATTTTTTTGGAGGTATTATTTTTACTCCTTTGTGAGTGTATTTTTATTTTTTGTGATTTATGTGTGTGATATACATTTATTATTTACATGCATTATTATTTATGATATACATATAATTAATATTTACTGTAAGTTGCATGTACAATGAGGTAGAGTGGAGATTTTTGGTGAGATTCACTCGAATGCATAAATATGGCTGTGTTTGAGATGACTTTTCCACAGTAGGATACATTCTGCATTGTCTTGCACTCTGGGATAAAACCACAATTAATGAAACTACTGTCCCTGTTCCCAGCATGCTGTGCAGCGATCACTGAGCTTGTTTTGGATGACACAACAGCACATAATGTGGTTCAGGTAGTCACTTCTCTTTGTCACATGCTTCTCTTGAATCAAAAACATCAATTTGCATTCATCTCATATTTATATAGTCTACTCTACATGCTTTGATTCTGTTTTAGGAGAATGGTGTGTACATAATTGGCAAACTGATTTTGCCACAAAAGCTTCAAGATCCTCAGGCAAAATCTCTACAGGTACGTCAAAAGTGATTTACAGTCTCAGGCAGGTTTCATATGAAATATACTGTATTTATTACATAATAATTTAACTATTTTCTGAAGTGTTATGCTTTCAGGGCCCTACGATTCCTTTTTAGTATGGAACGCAATAGACATCACTTTAAAAGGTATTTTATTTATTTTACAGAAATGTATTAAATTCACTTTTTGCTCTATAGAAATGTATTACATTTTTCTTTTATTATTTCTGTATTTTATTTATATGATCTAGGTGGTTTATTTATTTTTCAAAGTGATAATTTTTTTTAATTGTTTGTTTGTTCCAGACTGTTTTCTCCAGAGTTGTTTGAGATGTTTATTGATGTTGGGCACTATGTAAGAGACATTACCGCGTATGAACCGCTGCAGGAGAAAATCTCCCTCTTATTGGTAAGATAGTGATGATCTTTGTTGTCTTCATTGGTGAATTACACCGACCCTGCTGCTTCTCCCACATTAAATTGAAGCTTTAGCACTAAACTCGTTAGAGACAAAGGTCAAAGCTCTGTTTTCATCTGTTTATCTGTTCTGTAGGAGGAGGAATTGGATGTTCTCAGGGAAGGCATAGAGACGGTGAACCAGAACCGACCTCCTTTGAGAGTGATCAATGGTTATGCGGTTTTGGAGCATCTGGGCAGCGGTGCCTTTGGCAGCGTCTTTAAGGTGAGCCTTCTTTGCTGTTTATTTGTGCTGTGTTGGTTAATAGTTAAATTGAGCCACTCATGGTTGTTTGTGCTCCCACTCAAAGGTCCGTAAGCAGAGCGGACAGAACATTCTGGCACTGAAGGAGGTGAACTTTCATAATCCGGCCTTTGGCAAAGACAAGCGATCCAGAGACAGCAGCGTGGAGAAGATTGTGTCTGAGCTGACCATCATTAAAGAACAGGTGAGTATATGGAGCCACGTCCCTGTAGTGGTCAAAGTCATGAAAGTCACAGATCATACATTTTGCTAAAACCTGTCATTTCAGCCTAAATAAAGAAAAATAAGATTTTTGCACAATGACCTTGCTTGCATGACAAATAAGCACATTCTCATTACTGTAGTGCTGACTGAATAAATAAATCAATCTAATATTACGTAAAAGTTTCAGTATTTAGGTAAAATTATTTGTAAATAATTTCTGTAGATTTTAATAAAAATCATGGTGTATTTTAAATGATGATGTTCATTACTGCATTTTAACAGAATTTTGGTCATTTAAATGTGTTTAGTTTGTAAATTAATGTCACAATTAAAGTAAGTAATGGATCTGAAGTCATTTTCATTAAGCAAAATGTTTTATTTTTAAGACCCTGAAAGTCTCACACTGAGCTCAACGATGAAAGCTGTCATTAATAATTCTTCATTTCTTTCAGATGTCTCATCCAAACATTGTGAAATACTTCAAAACGTTTTTAGAGGGTATGTACTCCTATTTTTATATATACATTTTATTATATATTATATTAATGTTTAATGATATGCATATAATAAATATTTAAGTTGTTCAGTGGGATACAAACGTCTGTGAAAATACTTCAATTTCATTTTTTTCCCCACATTTAATATAAATGTTTACCTTACAAATAATGAATTTGAGTGAAAATTTTATTTTGAAAGTTCACATGAAATTTGAAAAATGTTTTATTATTTGGTTTGTCGTCTAACACACACGCACACACACAAAAAAATGTTTTAGAAACCTTTAAATGGCATTTAAACTTTTTTTTTTTTTGAGGCATAATTCATAAAAATCCCAGATTTTCATTGTATTCTCATACTTTTGGACCCTATATAAAAATATATAATGTAAAACAGTCAATTTTTGTCTTTGTCTCAGCTGATAAGCTCTATGTCGTGATGGAGCTCATAGAAGGAGCTCCTCTGGCTGAACATTTCAGCTCTCTCAAAGAGAAACAGCAGACGTTCACCGAGGAGAGAGTCTGGAACATTTTCATACAGGTGAGGAGCTCGACACTTAAACAGAACAAGGAAAATATGAATAAAAGTGAAATAAGTTCATATTGAAACCTCCACAGATCTGTCTGGCTTTGAGATACTTACACAATGAGAAACGGATCATCCACCGAGATCTCACACCCAATAATATCATGCTCGGAGAGAGAGATAAAGTCACTATTAGTGAGTTAATATCACCTTTTATCTGTCCAGAGCATTATATAAATATATACATATAGTATATGGATGGGGGGAGGGGTGGTTAGGCACACCGCTTAACATTGTGTACATAATAAACAATCTAATCTTTTTCCAGCTGACTTTGGTCTTGCGAAACAGAAACAGGAGAACAGTAAGCTGACGTCAGTAGTTGGGACAATACTGTACTGCTGGTGTGTACTTTGCAATTCTCAAATACAACCGGGTGAACGTGTTGGAGTTTGAGGTGTTGAGGAGTTTTGTTTTTTGCGTGTCAGTCCAGAGATCGTGAAGAACGAGCCGTACGGAGAGAAGGCAGATGTTTGGGCTGCAGGCTGCATCCTCTATCAGATGGTCACCCTCACGCCTCCGTTCTACAGCGCAAACATGCTCTCGCTCGCTACCAAGGTGACGGGTTTACCATATAGTGAAGAAATCCATGCAATGCATTGGAAAAGAATCATTCCGTCATTTTAAAAGAACTTCTGTGTCTTTCATTTAAATCATGCATTCTTACCCTTTTATTACGCTTGTCAGGTTGATTTGATCTGATCGTGCTCATGTTCTTCATGTGTTTAGATTGTGGAAGCAGTCTATGAGCCAGTAGAAGACAAAGCCTTCTCTGAGAGAGTGACTGACATGATTAAATGGTAGGATTCCCAGTTGCTGCTTACACATATGAAGTCTCTTTTGCCCACCAAGGCTGCATTTATTTGATCAAAAATACAGTAAAAACAGTAATATTGTGATATATTATTGCAATTTCAAAGAATTGTTTTGTATGTGAATATATGTTAAAAGGTAATTTATTCCTGTGATGCAAAGCTGAATTTTCAACATCATTACTTCAGTCTTCAGTGTCACATGATCCTTAAAAAAATCATACTAATATGCTGAGTTCAAGCTCAGTTATCAATTATCATTGGTGCTCAATTGTTAATAATGTTTTTATTATTATCAATGTTGAAAATGATTGAACATTAAATAAATAAACGATGAATAGAAATGAAAAAGAACACCATTTATTTGAAATTGAAATAATTTGTAATATATTAAATGTATATTAAAAGTATATTAACATTAAAATACAGAAAACATTTATTTTAAATTGTAATAATATTTCACAATATTGTTTTTACATTATTTTTTAGCAAATAAATGCAGCCTTGGTAAGTAAAAAATTGTCCAATTGTGTTGGACAATTTCATATTTATTTCTGTCTTTTTTAACAAAATGAAGAGAAGAGGATGAGCATTAGGTCTGTAATTGATGCTGTGGCTATATTTTATTCTTGCCTTCTGTCACTGAGAATTATGGGAAATGTGGTCTTGTTGCTTCCTGTAATTTCTGGCATGCATCAACAGTACACTAAATAGATTTTTTAGTTTAGTTTCTTTGTTTTCAGAAGATGTAGCACCTTTACAGGACACGTTCTCTTTGTCTTTTGATAGGTGCTTGACTCCAAACGCAGACGTGCGTCCTGACATCATCGAGGTCAGTTCCAGGATTTCAGATATAATGATGAAGTTTGTGGACAATCTCTGTGCATCCTATAATTCACTGGAGAGAAGAGCGGAACGAGACAGGAAGAGAGCACAGAAGTACTTCCTGGAGAGTAACAGGACCAGGATGTGCGGCCCACTGCAGCTGGTTAGATCAGAAAACTACTGACCATTTCTTCACCGTTATAACCTGTCTGTCAGCTAATAATCATGTTTTTGATTCAGAGCGTTGGCCTCAAAGAACAAGATGGATCACAGGCTCAGAGTTTGGAAACTTCTGCATCTGTTTCAACAAGTGGAGCAGAACAAAAGCAAAGCCAAGGTGACAGTCTTTACCTCTAATACACTCTACAGAAGCATTTTAATGCAAATGCCTTTAGCATTTGATTATTGTTGTATGTGAACTGTGTTAGAGCACATTCAAAATGCACTGCAAATGTTTAAACACAAATACTTCTAGCTATGCAAGCTGAAAATTAAATGTTGTTACATATTTAGATATAAGCATATTGTAGTAGCTAGTAATAATAACACATCTGGTTTAATGGCACATACTATATATTAGAAGTAAAACTCTAGCGCTCTCTTGTGTCCTGAGGTTTGTTACCAACACAGAGCACAAGATTGAACATAAAGTATGTTTCTAGGCAAAGATTTTTTTTATTCATTTTAGCACTGAACAGTGTTCAGCGTGATCTCTTAAAAAGTTCTTTCAGTCATTTATGTACTTGATGTTGGAGGAAAATACTTAATTTGCTAAATTAAGATTTGTTTTTAATGTGTAGAAATGTCTGGGAATGTCGGTGTGAAATCTTCTGATGAGCTGTGAGTTTATGCTCTTTCTGTCTTTTTTTATACAACCCCAAATCAGAAAAAGTTGGGACAGTATGGAAAACGCAAATAAAAAAAGAAAGTAGTGATTTCTAAATTTACTTTGACTTGTATTTCATTGCAGACAATATGAACACAAAATATTTCATGTTTTGTCTGGTCAACTTCATGTCATTTGTAAATATACATCCTTTCCTGTCATTCAGACCTGCAACACATTCCAAAAAAAGTTGGGACAGGAGCAATTTAGGGCTAGTAATGAGGTAAATTGGTTAAATAATGATGTGTTTTGAAACAGTTGATGTCAACAGGTGATTGTATTTGATTTGATACAAAAGCAGCATCCAAGAAAGGTCTAGTCCTTTAGGAGCAAAGATGGGCCGAGGATCGCCAGTTTGCCAACAAATACGTGAGAAAATTATTGAAATGTTTAAAAACAATGTTCTCAAAGAAAGATAGGAAGAGATTTGATTTCACCTTCAACAGTGCATAACATAATTAAAAGATTCAAGGAATTGGAGGAATTTCAGTGCGTAAAACAGGGCGCAAGCCTAAGCTGAACAACCGTGATCTCCGATCCCTCAGGCGGCACTGCATCAAGAATCGTCATTCATCTATAAGCCATATCACCACATGGGCTCAGGACTACTTTGGCAAACATTTGTCAAGTACCACGATAGTAGTTACATCCACAAATGCCAGTTAAAACTGTACTGTGCCAAAAGGAAGCCCTATGTTAACAGTGTCCAGAAGCGCCGTCGACTTCTCTGGGCTCGGAGGCATCTGGGATGGACCATCACACAGTGGAAACATGTACTGTGGTCAGATGAATCAGATTTCAGGTATTTTTTGGGAGGAATGGACGCCGTGTGCTCCGGAGCAAAGAAGAAAAGGATCATCCAGACTGTTACCAGCAACAAGTCCAAAAGCCAGGGTCTGTCATGGTATGGGGTTGTGTCAGTGCCCTTGGCAAAGGTACTTGCACTTCTGTGATGGCACCATTAATGCTGAAAAGTACATAGAGATTTTGGAGCACAATATGCTGCCTTCAAGAAAATCTTTTCCAGGGACGTCCATGCATATTTCAACAAGACAATGTAAAAGCACATTTGCACAATTACAAAGTCCTGGCTGCGGAGGAAGAGGGTACGGGTACTTGACTGGCCTGCCTGCAGTCCCGACCTGTCTCCAATAGAGAATGTGTGGCGGCATTTTGAAGCACAAAATGCGACAACGAAGACCCCGTACTGTTGCCCACCACTTGTTTGCAGGAAGAATGGGACAAAATTACACCTGAAACACTTCATCACTTGGTGTCTTCAGTCCCTAAACATCTTTTAAGTGTTGTGAAAAGGAATGCAACATTACAAAGTGGTAAATGCTTTACTGTCCCAACTTTTTTTGGAATGTTTGCAGGTCTGAATGACAGGAAAGGATGTATATTTACAAATGACATGAAGTTGACCAGACAAAACATGAAATATTTTGTGTTCATATTGTCTGCAATGAAATACAAGTCAAAGTAAATTTAGAAATCACTACTTTCTTTTTTTA